>OY725339.1:13660734-14993880 GCA_963243735.1 Neocrepidodera transversa
ATGCCCAAAAAATAATTTTTCCGCTCCACTGTTTTTTCTTATTTTGAAGGTTCTGCTAGCTTTACCGTAAAGCTAGCAGAACCGCACAGAATTTTAAAAACAATTATACCAAAATTATCGGTTTTTTATCGGCTATTTAAATGCCCAAAAAATAATTTTTCCGCTCCACTGGTTTTTTTTATTTTGAAGGTTCTGCTAGCTTTACGCTAATGCTAGCAGAACCGCAGAGAATTTTAAAAACAATTATACCAAAATTATCGGCTTTTTATCGGCTATTTAAATGCCCAAAAAATAATTTTTCCGCTTCACTATTTTTTTATTTTAAGGTTCTGCTAGCTTTACCGTAAAGCTAGCAGAACCGCAGAGAATTTTAAAAACAATTATACCAAAATTATCGGCTATTCAAATAATTTTTCGCTTCAACATTTTTTCTGCTCCAGTATTTTTTATTTTTAAGGTTCTGTTAGCTTTACCAGCAAAATGAAGAGAGTTTGTTGTTATATGTCAACGCAAATAAATGTATTCGATAAATAACTTTTTTTTAGCATGTAATTTTAAACTAACTGTACACATAGCAAATCTGCGCGGAATTGCAATAATTTGGTCAGAAACGGTGTACTACCCTATATATAGTAGAATTTATTGCCCAATTCAAATTCGAAAATTTATTTTAATCAAAATTTGCATGGAATTTTAAAAGAAATTAAAATGAGTCTTGGCTTAATCAGGATAATTTTCATTAATTTTGATGTTTAGTATTTGTACTATTCATTACTTTTTGTACAATATGTACATTCTTATTTTATAATTTTCTTTTTAAAATTCTCTATGGTCCTGCTAACTTTACGATAAAGCTAACAGAATCTTAAAAATAAAAAAAAATGGAGCAGAAAATGTTGGAAGGGGAAAAATTATTTTCTTGGCACTTGAATAGCCGATAATTTTGGTATAATTGTTTTTAAAGTTCTCTGCGGTTCTGCGGTAAAGCTATCAGAACCTTAAAAATAAAAATAAAAACTAATGGAGCGGAAAAATTATTTTTTGGGCATTTAAATAGCCGATAAAAAGCCGATAATTTTGGTATAATTGTTTTTAAAATTCTCTGCGGTTCTGCTAGCTTTACGGTAAAGCTAGCAGAACCTTAAAAATAAAAAAATATACTGGAGCGGAAAAAATATTTTTTGGGCATTTAAATAGCCGATAAAAAGCCGATAATTTTGGTATAATTATTTTTAAAATTATCTGCGGTTCTGCTAGCTTTACGGTAAAGCTAGCAGAACCTTCAAAATAAGAAAAAACAGTGGAGCGGAAAAATTATTTTTTGGGCATTTAAATAGCCGATAAAAAGCCGATAATTTTGGTAAATATTTCATGTGGTTCTGCCGTCAAGTGCCTGCTGGCTTTACCGACATCATTTTTTTTAAATGGCAAGCGGGGTCATGTTATAAAAATCTGTCAGGAGGGTACTCTTTAAAACCAATGAGTTGATAAGGGGCGTAGGACTTAATCCTCACACTATATATTTAATAAGATATTTTAATACTGATTTTCTGAAAATTGTTTAATGCAGGCACATGGTTGATCTAAGTGCAACTTAAAATTATTTTACTAAATATTTATTCTAAACAGGACAGATCTGTAACAAGCTATATTTTTTTAAACACCCTGTATATTTTTCATTTTTATATTTTTCCTCATGAGTTAATTGCTAATAAACAGTATCAATTAAATAATTAAAGATTACGTTTAAAAACTTTATTTTATTTTACTCACACTTAAATAAAAATTTTCCTACTACACCAAAAATGTCTTTTCAATAACATACCCACTTTTTATTCACTCAAAGTAAGCACTTAAACAGCATATTCGTTGTAGCGTTTACTGTTTTGACGGTTAAAATATGGAGGCTTAAACGTAAAACATAATTTTGAATGATGCTTTCATACGTACACCATCATCGGACAACAAAATACCCACCTGTTGGATTATATACCGCTTTACTCTGGTGTTTTGGCCCACATCAGCGATACAGAACACACACATTTTATTAAATTGCATTTGGTCGAATTATCATCCCATTGGAAGAATGTAGCCATCATCTATTGGTATTTAAAAAAAAAACAGTTTAAAAAACTCGTTGTAATTCAGCATTATTTCTGAAATTTTTCTTAATTTCAAAAATTACGCCAAAATACGTCGGTGGCGTGGGATTTGCGAACGTGGGCTATACGAACCGTGGGATTTGCGAACATATACCTGGCATACCCTCGGCCAGTTTATGGGACCGTGAGGTTTGCGAACAATGCAGGTAATTTTTTTATTAAATTAAATTTGTGTAGAGTTTATTTTTATATTTTAATAAAGCAGAAAATATTAAAAATTTATTAGTGGTTAAAATTATAAAAATAATTCAATAAATGTTATATTTCTGTTATTTTTTCACACAGAAATTTTGTATATTTACAGAGCTATTTACATTTTAGAAAAATCCTAGGTATTCATAATTATTTTTGCAGTAATCCTGTCTTTCATTCTCAAATTGCCTTGTTATTTAATATTTTATGGGTCAATTTAATAAAAATAACTTTTATTACCAAATATCTAAAGAGAGTAATTTTTAAAATGACGGAAATAATTTAAACAACTCATATTTATGTGGTAAATGGGCCAAATATTTTTATAGGGTACAGCTGTTATAGGATTATAAAAAAATATTTAAATAAGATCTATTATAAAGAATCATGTAGGTTAATCAAAAATCATTTTATTTATTTCCATTTTGGCCATTCAATAATTAATTTATAATAATATTTATCTTTTGGACTTTAACATTTTCAAATTATGAATTAATAATATCATTTATTAATAGTTTTATAGTTTTAATCTTAGGCATATTCGCAAGTCTCATCAATGGTCAGCCCTTAGATTAAAGCCAGGTATGCGTGTTCGCAAACCGCACGAAAAAGGTTCTGTTCGCAAAGCCCACGTCGCACCGAGCCAAATTGATCATTGTTTTGATCTTTCTTGATCAAAGTACCTGTAGTGTCCCTAGAGAGGGGAGCCCTTACAATATTTCTTGATTTTTGTTATTTCACTCTAATGTCCATAATTATATTTTCAATTTTTTCTTGTTATGATAGTTAAAAGACATTGGAAACTTATATTTCACCATTATTTCTGTAATTTCACAATTTTTTCTTAGAGCAAAATAGGTTATTTTTTGATCTTTCTATATCAAAGTAACTCTTGTATCCCTAGAAAATAGAATTTCGTAGAAAAAAAATTAAATTTGAAAAAAATCGAGGAGACCTTACAATATTTCTCGATTTTTGTTATTTGCCTCTTTATGGTATTTCTCTCTACAATTATATTTCTAATATTTTGTTTAAATTATATAGGGTTCAATTTAATTTCATTTTTAGTTATCGTTTTTTATGGATTAAAACAAAATTTAAACTTATAATTCAGCATTATTTATGAAATATCTAAAAATTTCAACCTTTTTAACATCATATCTTACAGATCAATTTTTAAAATTTAAATGTTCCGTATAGTTCTCGACAACCTCGGGAATGCCTAAGGTTCAGTGCTTGGACCATTTTATCATGTTCATTACCGATAATATGGCCGAACTGGAAGTTAATTGATTGCTAAATAATGCATCTGGTACTAAAATATCATATTTGAAAACTTGTACCTGATTTTCTAAAGAGCCATTTCCCAGGTGAGACTGGAATAAATAAGTCACAACTTTTACAATGGATTTTTGAATTTTTTTATACTGCAAGTATGTTTTAAGGACAATATTAAAATATAAACAAAAAAACCTCATCATGATCCAGAAAAAAATTATTTGGTTTTAAAAATGATAATTTCGCGATTCTTATTTTGTCCGCGAGGCAGTTATTGTCCAATGAATTTAAATTTTTTTTATATTATATAAAAAATACATACTTCTACAATTTTTATTTCAAATGTTAACCAAAAATTAAACTAACTTTGTTTAAAATTAGAATTGTGTATATTGGAATCTTATTAAAAGAATTTTTTTCAATACAAATTCAAGCGATATCAATTATCTACATAATAATTGAACTTATTTGAATTATGTTTAATAGTAAACTGACTATGCTTAAAACACCGGCTAATGGTATAAAAAAATTCAAAAAACCATTTTAAAAATTGTGAGTTTTATTTTAAAAATATCGAAAGCTCACAGGGGCAATGGTGAGATCGAAAAGAGAGGTTACTTCATAAATTTGGTTTTTTTTGGTTAGGATTTAAAAAAAATGAAAATAAAATTTCTTCTTTCAAAAGTATTCATTACAATTTATTCCGATCATACATTCATATAATTAACCTATATTAGTTTGTTTAGATTAAATAAATACATTTTGTAAACGTTATAGATAATTAATTATATAGGATCTATCTTTATATCAAATCATTTAAGTAAAAACTTATTTTTCTTAAATATTTCATTTCACAAAAAAAAAACATTTAATTTATTTATAATAAACTAATGAAGACGTGGTAGTTGTTTTGCTAATACAATTACTCTTAGGCTAATCTTGGTTTAGGTGTTTATTTTAAAAAAACGCTATTATTAGTAGCATGCGCTTACCCAAGCAAATTATTAAGAGGCGCCAATACCTTATTGTTATTTTGCCTGAAATCGTTTTTGTATGGGCGCTCCGTTAATATTAAAGATAAGAAGCTGCGGTTTTCACCAATCGATTCTGTAGTTAATTTTTTAGAGCGCGTCTATGGCACTATTTTTAAATTATTATTAGTAAAAGTGATACGACTATCAACTTTTTTTTCTAGATAAATTTGAAGAAAGTAGCACAGACGCGCTCTTCTGATAAATATTTTAAATAACATGAAAACCCCGCATATTTTTAGTTGCTATTAGGCGAGTTCTTGTCCAAAAACGAATAATTATGTTTTATGGCGCTCTACCCTGTTCTACACAGAAAAAATTGGACTAGAGGGTAGGATTACTTAACATTAACCAGAAAACACTAAAAAAATTTTTTTGCACCCAATTTATTAGAATACAAGCACATTTTCCTTGGGTAATTCTCTAACCGGCAACCACAAAAGTCACGTGGCGTGCGGGCCTCTTAAACCTTAACATTATAGTGGTTTAGACCTAGATATTTCACACAAATTTTCTTTGTGTAATTCATATATTTTATCAACCTTTACATTTCATAGTTATTTTATTTTCACTAATACATTTTGTACCTTTTCGAACGAAATTTCAACGCAATTGTGGTGAATGAAAAGAACAGTGTTAAATTGCTTTAATTATCAGTAACCGTATTTCTCCACAATTTGAAATTTTAACACACATAAGTACGGTGCACGTAACTGACCGTGGCACAAATCGATGGCAATTAAAAGTCGAATCTCGCGATGTAGGTAATAAACGCAACAATCACGCAACGACATACGTGAATCCGTCGTCATAAGGGAGAAACACACGAACGTATCGCGCAACTCAACGAAATGCCCGCTCCAGCTCACAACTAGCTAACATTTTTTGTTTGTTTTTCTTCCCCTGTAAACAACATGCATGCAACAAGCCCCTTACCCCACCGGTCTTCTTGCTTTAGTACAAATATACTACAGTATTGATTTATTTACCCCATCCCTAACAAACAGTACTGTGTATGTAAGGAAATACAGTTGTGGACAAACATTTCGTTCTCCATCGCATGGAAATGTTCATTAGGACTCTCGCATTCGTTAACGCTAACGTGTTTTATGAGCAAAATTGCGCTCTTTGAACTTTCAACTTTTTCCGAATTCTTATCATTCAGATGACTGAAAATGGTGAATGTGTGACCGAAACTTTTTGTTTTTTAACGCGGGCACGTGTGTCTCGTATGACTGTGTGACGTCACGTTCACGTAAAAAACGGAATGCCAGAATTTGTAAGTTATATTTTACCTAAAACTTTGTTTTGTAAATATTAAAATTTTAAAATGTCAATTAAAAACCAGCAGTTCAATTATTTTATTTTTCTTCTTGTTATTAATAATAAGCCAAGACGTACCAAAATGAAACTAATTAAATAGTTGACTTAATTCTAATTGCATACAGGGTGAAACACAAAATAAAAATTTTGATTAGAAATTTCGCTTTCGATAAGTGAACGTGTTGTCAAAAGTGCGAGCACGTGTATCCCATCCCCTATACTGAAACACGGTATTCAGTAAAGTATTGAAGTTGATCTATAAATTTTCGTACGTTCTTATGTTCTAGTTTGTATTTAGTTCCCCATTTTCTTATTTGGTTACTAATTGTCATGTCTCTGCGTTTTTAGATGAATGATTTTAGGAGTTTTGTTGTCTTTCGAATCAATGAATGAATGCACGCATGTATCAATTAGCTATTTTTATGTACCACGTAAAACTACAATGAGCTTATAATATAAACAACCAAAATTTGTAAAAAACTATTGATAAACTATTACTAATCTCTAGTTATTAAAACCAAATAATTAATTTTGGTAATTTTTAAAATTTATTTAGTCTGTGACATACGTCTGTATATTGTAATGATATACTAAATCTCATATTTTCCTGCACAACTTTCTCTTCTCTATATCACGATGTGTTATTTTACCTCTGCCACCTGACTTCTGTAATGTATCATCATGTACTTGTCGTAGTTGTACTGTTTCTTGAATTTTTTTTCTTTTGTATTTTAATGATTGATAAACTTCTTTATTTAATTTTTTTTTATATGGTTGTTTTATTGGTATATATTTATTCCGTTTCATTTTCAAATACCATGTATGTACATTCATATTATTATTTTACAAAATTTTTTCCAATAATTTTTATATATTTGATATTTTAAAAATTTTTTGTCTGACCAAAAAAATCTTACCTGTTTATTGTTTTTTCTTCATCTGTTTTTTTTTAATACAATTTTTCTTACTTGATTATTTAAAAAAAAATAATCACTTTTGTCTCTCTCTTATTTACTTATGCATTAAATTTTCTTTTAGAATTCCAAAATCATGTTAAATCTTCACCAAAATTGATTATTTTTGTTTTATATAATTAACACCTTAATTTTTAAAGATAAAAACTTTTTTATTGAAGGTCAAATACGGCTTTAAAACCATGTTTCTTCTTTGGTTAGGTTACTAATTTTTTTTAAATACGGACCTGTACTTTTTATTTAATTTTTGAAATCCCAATTTTTTCTCTATTCAAGTATGTTAAACACTTAATTTTTTTATTAAGGGTCGACAATGAACCGTACTTTAGGAATTTTTCTAAGTACGGTCCTGTAAATCGTTACTCTGAGAATATGACTACAATAATTATAAAATATCTTAAACAATTCTTACAGAATTAAAATAATTCCACAATGACTATTATTTAGTTTATTACATTCTAGTTATCTGTTATCATTCAATAATTAAAATTTATATAAATTTTATTTATTTTCTAATTCAGATATTTAATAAAAAAATAAGTATACTTAGGGCGTTAAGCTTAAAGTATATTCAATTTTTAAATAATTGAATTAAAAAGATTAATAAATATTTACAGCAAAAATGGAAATGTAATAAAAGAAATAAATATTCTACATTGGGCAAAAAATGGGGATTTTAAAAATCAAATACAAAGTACGGGTCCGTATTAAAACAAAGTAGTTGAGGGTGGCCCTTCAAAAACGAAAAGTTGTTTTAAAAAAATTGGATACGCTACGTTAAGTAAGCGGTATTTGACCTTAAATAAAAAACCGTAAAAAGTTTAAAAACTAAGGTGTTAATTAAATAAAACGAAAATTGTCAATTTCGGTTTTTCCGAAATATCTCGGAAACCCGTCCTGATATTTTAATTTTGAAATAACCATTCAATTTGTCTTGAAAATACATTATATTTAACAAACTTTATATCTATAGTGGTTTACGAAATCCTAATAGTGTTCAACCAAATTTGAGCCATCCTGTACAGCAACAAGGATGATAAATTGGACATTTTTATATGAAAACAAAAGTAACATATGTTGGAAAATACAAAGGAGTTAAAATTAGGATTCTAAATAAAAAAAGTATTAATACCTATTTGTTTAAAATTAATTTAATCAATGTAATTCCAACTAAACGACTTTTTAATATTAATACTGAATTACATATTTCGCTCCATTATGTTATTATTTTTTTAACTAATATATCTTGAAGTAAAGTTTCGTCCCTAGATGAAATTTAAATGGGTTAATGCAAGTACTAGTGCACAGAAATTAAACTGAAATCTAAAGTAGCGGTCACCGTGGTCATCTAAAACATTTAGAGTCAAGACAATAGGACCCCATCTTAGCTAGCAACCAACAAGAAGCACGGCAAGTCAGCAAACTTAAAGCTAACTTGACTTTAACAGCAAAGTGGTTAGAAACGTAAAAGTACAAATACAACGCTAGGTCTCTTGAGACGGCGAGGTCGTAGGGTATTTACACACATTGTTTTAGAGATTGGAACAAGTTGTATGAGACAAAGATGAAAGAAGGGTGTCTGTTACAGGTACGTTTTTGCCAGAAAAGCAATCCTTATATATCAATTAAAACAATTCTTATTTCTGTAAACGTGTAGAAGATTTTAGCAAGTTCTTTAAATCGCCAGGTTCTTTTCGATTGTGTGAATCTGAAAAAGATTTGAGATGCAATAAAAAATCTGCTTTATCAACGAAAGATAAATAATAAAACAAATAATTTGCAGGTGTTGTTTGAAAGTAGTATAAAACTTAATTAATAAAAATCCAGTTAAGAATAGTGGAAGCTCATTACTTATATCTACTATGTCAAACCAATTATAATATTTGTTTGTAGTAAAATAAAAGCACTATTATACTATATTTAAGTCTCTAACACGTATCAAATATCTATTAATTACATAACTGGAGACATTACTGACTATATATCATGTTCACTTTTATTTTATATTCATTCATATTTCCCAGTTGCCTAAAATATGTTAAAAATTGCACTTTAATTTGGTATTTATACAATTTACCCTTATTTGCCAGAGAAAGATAAAATCAAACTTTTTCTCCATAAGTACCAATGTATCAATATTTATCTATTAGTTGACGATTATTATACTATCATCTAGAAACTTGTGGACTAACTTTTTGATAAATATAAAACAAGTGAAAAACGGCAATATTTTTGCCGTATTTTAGAGTTTTCAAAATATAAAGTTACGAAAATAAATTTTGATATAGGTATATCGTTATATAGTAGAGTATATATGGTATAAGTATCGCGAAAGTAAAAATGGGTCAAAGATTAATATCATTTTAGGGGTTTTTAACGATGCTGAATCGATTGCTGTTGTCCGTTTGTCTCTATCTCTCACCGCTCTCGAGTTGAATCAGGCTAACGGACGGACGGACGAACAAAACCGTCTTCGAAAACTCTAAAATACTAAAATATTTTTTCGTACCAGTTGCATTAAATACCCTTTATAGATACTTGTTTTATTAGAATGGATAATACCCAATTATTGCACCTGCGTGATAAAATTATTGTTTGATTTTTACAGAAAAAATGTCTGTTTTAGTTTCCATTTGATTATTTTCTCGAGGATATTTTACAATAAAGTTAACTGGGCTTTAAATATATTGCAACTGGTGCATAATTTTTCTGATAGCTAGAGGACAAAAAAAATATTCTTCATCAAATTTAGTTTTCATGTCGGTTCAAATTTAGTTTCCATTTGATTGATATCTTATAGGCATTTCTCAACATTTAATTAAGTTAACTAACTCAGCTTTAAATTTATTGCAATCAGTGCTAACAGAATTATCTAATTCTTGATAAAATTAAGTTTCTATTTGATTGATTTCTCGAGGATATTTTGCAATTAAGTTAACTGGACGTTCTCTATTCTATTCTATTCTGTACCCCAAAGTGCTATTCCCTTTCCTTGTTCAGGTCCCGGCAATAGTATAATATATGAAGAGGAGTTTCGTCCTCTTTCGCACATATCCTACATATTGAATCTTCCGATACCCTTACGACGTTCAGGTGTCTTCTAAACCCGCAGTGTCCTGTCAGAACACCCTTTAATTTATTGTAACTAATGCTGACATATTTTTTCTGATTGCCTAATAGACTGGTACAGAAAATCTGTGAGTTCAGGATGCTACATCAATTACTGGTCGTACCACAAACTATCATGAATTGGGAATTTGGAACCTTTGTTAAAAAAGTGTAGTTTTTAATAGTGGTGATGATATTCTTCAAAAAGTATCAATTAAGACCAGCTTACTTAATCACAGAAATGAGAGAGAGGGTAACCAGAATCTCTGACCCCAAATTTTACAAATAATCTATACATAGTTTTCGACCTTTTTAAAGACAATATTCTATGCAATGGTTGATCTACGTTAGAAGCTTAGAATATAAATAAATATAAAATATAAAATGCCATAGTTATTCCAATAGTTCACAAAAATACTGATCCTGATATAACTTATAACTCAAAATGCTACTCTACATCAAGGTACTAAAACATGGGCTAACTAGTCTGTATAAATCAATTCACAACATAAAAATGTCTAATACAAGTTGCGTCATCATATACTCTATATTCTTAAAAGTAAAAGACAAAGTACTAATTACATCACTAAAGAATGTGGTGTAGTCTTTTTTTTGTAGAAACTGTGATAAAATCTCTTATAGAAATGGCGTGCATTACACAACATAATAGTCATAACAACTAGATAAATTAAAAAAAAATGAAATGAAAACAGCTATACCAAAAAAAGGTCATGACGTATCCTCCAATGACAGACAAGGGGTCTACATTGGATAAACAAGCCAACACTTAAAAGAGAATAAACAGAGACTCACTAAAAAATGTGACTTCTATAAGATGATATTTATGCAAAAAAAGATAATTGTAGAAATCGCTAATGTAACAGATTGAAAAAACACTTGGAAAATATATTTTGTAGCGGTGACCAACTTATATTCTGGGTTCTCTAATCGAACCAAAACTGACCATTCTGAAAAGGTTTTAAATTACAATGCCCTGAAAAGAATAACATTGACAAACATTTCTTTGACTTTCTTTCTGACAAAGCGATATGTTTGAACCCCTTTTATGCGTAGAACCAGCCTTGTGTCGCTAATCGACTTAAAATATATATCTTACATATATTGCCTAACTAAACAGATTTTGTTCTTTGTTTTTACGAGTCGATCTTATTCTTACCCATAGAAATGCATTTCTGGTCATCGCTACAAAATATATTTTACTCAGTGTTTTTCCACGCTGTTACAATACCAACAACAATTACGTAATATATCATGAAATAATTTTAAGGACCTTAAATAAAACATTAAACAGTAGGTATAAATAAGAAGCTAAAAAAACAACCATCCAAAAGTATGCTTCATTCATAACTCGTTTGTATAAAAATAAATATAAGGCCTCATTTAATAATAGTTTGTTTTGTTTAACCATTTTTTTTCTTTTTTGTGTTGTTGTATTATTAAATTATGTATAAAATAGTTATTTATGCAACAAGTATAAAAAGTGATACTTTTTTCACATGAATGAAAAAGGCATTTTACATACTAGTTACATTACAATATTTTTTTTACTACCAAAAAATATGTAGGTAATAATTAAAATATCAATCAGAAAATATCAATGTTATCTGATTGAGTAGCGTATACCTTAGATTTTATGTATCAGCATAAAAAATTTAAGGATATTGTACTTCGCCATCCAATCCAACTATTAGGGTACTGTTTCTTTAAAAAACTGAATACAACACACGCACAATAGATAATTATTTTTTTTTACAACTATTGTCCTGAGTTGTGAGCTGTGGAGGCGGGAATCTTTTAAAGACACCTCACGCTTGGTTCTATGCGTGAGGTAATGTTGGACTCTCCCCTAGTCCCTCTGCAAGCAGAGTCAGGGGCATACCAACTAAACCCTCCTCGGTAATTTGAGATGTTTTGTTTTGTTTTCTTGTACCCTGCTGTAGGAGAGATCCCTTTTCAGGGATACAGTGGGGGGCTGTTAATCTGAAATAGAATTTGTTAATTATCTTAAGGTATTTGATGGACATTCTCCAGATAAAGCAGTTCTTAAATAGGCTGGTGCGGGGAGTACAAAGTTGGACTTTGTATGGATGGAACGCAGTTGCACACACGATTCCAGGAGGAATCAAGCGAGCAATGTTTTCCGTCCATGAAAGTATATGTAAAAGAGAGTCACATCGCCCACCTTTCTTCGATGTTCCAAACTTTCAAAATTCCAAGTCAGTTCTGGGTCCCAATAAGATGATCCGCTCACTTATGGATATAGAATCAAGCGACCGCAGTGTATGGTTAGGAGCAGAGCTCCAGATGTGATGACAGTGATGGTGGAATTTGAGCCTTGCGGAAAGCAATAATAAGAATAATTTTTCCATACAAATTTTTTTCAGCAAATCTAATTAACAGAGATTTGGACAAATTTTCACAAATATAAGAGATTTTATAACTTTGTTTTTTTAAGAAAATGTAGTAAGAGTCTTTAATTTTAATAGGGATAATGTTTACTTTTAGTGGATATTAAGATTTTTGGGAAGAAACTAATAGAATCATAATTACAAATTTTATATCGCTCATAAATTCATCGGTACATATAGATGTGAATACGTAGTTTATAGTTCGAGGCCGTCTCTGTGCTTGATACCGTTTCACACACATATTCTCTTTCTCCAAGTCTAAGTTTTCCTGAAGTTTTGGAGTCGTGTAAGTAAACGGCTTTCAATATACATGTCGTTAATTTAGACCGTGGCCATAACCCTCTCGTTCTCCGAGAGAGATTGTGCTCCAAGTTGCTACTTGATTATTCCCTTAGGCCTCGGATAATTGTGTAGTAATAGCAAGAAGTACGGAGCAACCCTGCTTGAAATGCCTTATTAAATAACTTGTTCAGGTAGATCTAAACTGATCGGGTATAATTTTTGATATCAAAAGTTATAACAACATTCATTTTAAATAGATGCGACTTTTTTAGTACATTGTAAATGTATATACAGGGTATCCGTAACAGGGTGTATGCAAAAGTGAATTTTTTACATCAAAATATTATAATTCAGCTTAATATTACTTATTCAATTGTTGATAATAAAAAAAGATTATTAAGTTGAAAATTTAGAAATAGATTTGTACCTGTAACTTTAACATTAATAGTCGACAAGTAATTTTAATTTTTACTCTTTGAAAATTATATTCTGAACTGTACTAAATTGCTTGTATATGAATAATTTATGGTGAATGTGATATTTCGATCATTTATACATATATAGTTTATAAAATTTTATGTTTATTTTATAGTTTTGTTGTATATAAAAACTGTACCTTGTTTGTTTATATAATTTTTAATTCTTATCCCAATTGCTCAATTTTATACAGTGTCAATCTTTAGACTTTTCTTAAATATGCAAAAATATTTTTTTTAAATAATACCTCTAATTAAAGGAGTAATTACATTTTATGTACATGTATTAAATCAAGCCTATGTTTCCGAACTCCAGATAGGTCATGTTTAAATCTAGGTCACCAAGGATTCGATAGTCATAAAAACTTAGCTAGCAAGTGTGTTTCTTGACATACCGAAGTGATGTATATGATTTTAGTGTTTGTAGTTTCTTTAAGCACAGATTCTTTAATGCGAACAATTTATAAAGTGTGGATCTCCTAAAGGCGGCTCCACACATGCGTACACGAACATTTGTTTATATATACGAATATTTGTAGACGAATGATTTGTTAATCAAAATTCCCTCCACATATATTTTATTCCAGTATGGTGAATCCCTAATTGGCAAACATTCGCAATAAATAATATTGTGACTACTACTTAGAAGTTAAAATTGAATAATTTTAATTCATCTTTTACAAAATATAACTAAAACAAAAATTTTAATTCGCATACAGTAAGTAAATTGTAAACAGTAAAAGCCCGAATCATATGTCTCGTATTGATGGTGACAACAAGAATTACCTTTTAACGATTATTCGGGTACTTTGATTTGTGTTTATTTACCGACTCTCGGCCGATACCGTTTGGGTTCGCTTACGAATACTAAACATTTGTTACCGAATGCCAAACTTGTATCCACATATTCGGTATATACTGCTAACGTCGAATATTCGTACACAAATAACGCATGTATGTAGCCGCCTTAGGGTATGGTTACATTGGATGCGTACTCTGACAACCATCAAGTCGGACGTACTCGTACGTAATCGGACGACTGAAACAAACACCGGACGGGGGATTGAACCGATTAAATGCGGAATAGTCGTCAGTGTATGCACGACCGGTTTTTAAACTCAACCTTGTTTGTTTTTGTTCGACGCAGTGTAACTAAATAACGTACTATTTATTTTGTTTTCTATAAAAATGGATATAGAAAAATTGATTTTGGGAGTTTTTGAAAGAAACGCACTATGGGACCAAACAAATAAAAATTATAACAATCGAGATATAAGATAATATAATTAAATATTACGAAAATATTCAAAAAATTTGTGTGGTTGTCGTCAAATAAAAGGTGAAACTCGCCATTTTCTTCTCTGTTTTTTATCATTTACCCTTATATTTTCTAACATCAAAAAAAAGCAAAAATTTATTTTCCAATAAATATTCTTCGACCATATTTTATGAAGTGATACTAGTCTCAATTAAACGCATTCAATATAACCACCAAGTCGTACGACCAAAGTCGTCCGTTTGTGTCCGACTCGATGGTCGTCAGAGTACGCATCCAATATAACTTAACTATCGTGCGTTTGTAAAAACTGACCAGCATTACTTAATTTCGACTTTTAAACCCTCGTTTATTTCCTAAGTGACCACATTAAGTGAAGCTTGTAAAATGATGAATAATAGTGTTTTGAATAAAAACCGTTTCATAATTTAAAACATTTTGTGGTAGAGCAGGAAATTAAAGGAAAGCGATTTTATTAGTAATATAAAACGCCACTGCTAAATTCTCGCTGAATCAAATATGTTATTCGAAATTCCCATGGATAAGTAACCCAAAACGATAGAGGTTTGAAAAGGGAATATTAAAAACTAGAGTGATTTAGCCAGAAGATGAAAATGAATATCATTTACTGACCAAAATCTGATATTTACTAGCCCATCTTTGACTGATGACGTCACGAGCAACCTTAAAGGGAACAAAAGTTTACCAGACGGACCTTAGGGATTTCTTATGGAACATGGAAAATGGTCTGGAACTCTCATAGCTATATTATGCTACTTCCTATGTTCCCTTCATTTACTCGAACTATTGTGGCCTACTTATTACAAAGTGAATGGTCGCTATTTTGGATTTTGAAAGATTCGTACTTTATTTTTCCTGAAACTTTAAATGGCGCCATGATTTTCTTCAAAAAATATATTTTCATTAAGCGTTTTCTAGAGGTTATAAGCATTTTTGAAGATGAGTATATTATAGGCAAATCATATTTATTGTTTGATAATCTATTATTTCCAGAAATTATACTTCGATAATAAAAAAACACCTTGTATAAGAGATGTAAAGTCAAAAATGTCTTTAGCTACAAATCGATGACGTATTAGTGCTATAGGTTATTAGGCCTACTTATACCTACTCCGATGGATTACCCTTCATCAATTCCAACCTTTATGCACATATCAATTGTAGCTTGTTATCTTACTCTTGCTATCACTCCGGTCGAGATTATACTCTGCATGCGATCAAAAAGAATGGAGCCGAGAAAAATGGAGGTGGTAGCAGTTGGGCCCAACGAATGCATAAAATTATTCTTTTACCTGTATAATTTCTATAATAACTTCTGTTATTTCAAGATAAGAACAAGTTTACTGCTTAATGTAAAATTCTGTATATAATCGAATAATTTCTGCAATACAAATTCACAATAAATTTTTAACAGAATATCAAAAGCTTTGTAAATATTTTTATAAAAAATCTTTAGTTAGATGAAACTGTTAATAAAATTATTTGTTGTAAAAATAACACCACAAAATACTCATAAAACCAATTGTTATTGTGTTTAAAAAACAATTTCCATTAAAACCACCCTCTGGATCTCATCGGCGTGGTGTTGTTTGAGATTTTAATTAAACGTCATGGCTCTCTAAAATTATTGTGATAACTTCTAGAGAAGATTCTGGAGAACATTAAAATTTACGATTAGAATTTGGTGTGTGGCTTGGCCGCGGCTTGGTGGGTTAGCCAACTTCTATCTCTGGAATAATAGCCGTGTCATTTGTATGTACAGTCAAAGATCTGCCATTTATAATTAGCCTGCCGGATTCTGTAATTGTTCCCCAACTCGGCTTGACTTTTCAGGCCGTATTTCACCAAATCTAATGACTGCTAATTTGCTGCTCGTCTGTTCTTTCTAACTTGTTTCATATTTTCTTCTTCCTGACTCAAAGCTCATTTTTTGCGATCCATTTTTTTCACCTAATGTTTTTTTAAAACATAATTT
Organism: Neocrepidodera transversa; assembly: GCA_963243735.1. Lineage (NCBI taxonomy): Eukaryota > Metazoa > Arthropoda > Insecta > Coleoptera > Chrysomelidae > Neocrepidodera > Neocrepidodera transversa. The sequence goes on from OY725339.1 coordinate 13,677,262, forward strand.
TATTATTTTACAAAAACATTATATATAGTAAATTAGTTAATACAAAGTAGATATCGTTCATTTAATGTAAGGGACACAATAATACCTATTAAAATTTTTATGTGGTAATAAAATGCATATTAGTACCGAAAGCTATTAATAGTATATTATACACCAATGTAGAGAAGTAATTTTTCTCAGCTGAGCATTATTATTATCCCGAGATGAAAAGCATCGAGGGATAATAAGTAGCGTGGTTTATATACTATTTTTTCCACTACTAGAACATTTACTCATTTTTACAATGATATTTTTTGGATTTTTTTGGGTATATATTTGAAAAGAATTTAATGAAAAAGAAGAAGTTTCTGAAAACAACTGAATGAGAATATTCAATAAATTAAATTTTATATTTTATTATTGCACTGTGAATTTTAAAACTTTCATTTGACACTTAGATTTAAAAAACTATTAAATTGATTTTTAGGTTATATAGTTTTAGAATAGGTATTATTGCATAAATAGCACTAATCAATATCAAAATACTTATTACATAACCGTAAACTATTTCAAACGAAAATATATCTGATAAAGAATTACTTACCTCTATTTTATTTGAGTAGGTCAAAAATTCACTTTAAATGATAGAAATTCAATGGATAGTGCTTATTTGCTGTCGAATTTTTTATAATAATTTTTAAAAAAACTTGACAAAAGCAATGACAGTTGCGTATAATTAATTTGAAAGATTTCCCAAGATCGCCTACCTCTGACATCACGTTTAGCCTTCAACTGTTTTTATTATCTACTTTTCATAAAAAGATCTGCATGGTCTATAACCCACATTACAACCATCAGATATCAATTTTTTTAGTCGTATACAGGGTCTATCGAAAAATGTGAATTTATTGCAAGATTAAAGTAGGTTCCTTTATTTTTGATAATATCAATACGAGATCATCAAACATCGCTCTAAAATAAAACTAAAATGTTATTATTGTAGAGAAAAGTTTTGAAAAAATTTAAAAAACAAATTTTTTCATGCAAATTCTGCTCAGGTTTTCCTTATAACCATTTTCAATATTGACAAAAGAAGTGTAGTTTCCTTGCACATTTCATATTCATAAATCATTTTTTGACACACCTCGTATACGACTAAAAAAATTTGTTAACTGAGGGTTGTACTTAAGGTTTAAAATCATGCAGAACTTTTTATGAAGAATACTGTTTTTCCATAAAATTTATAATAAAGATTTCCATATACTGCGAACTTAAGTGGACGCACTGTACAATATTATGCTTTCTTTATATTTCGGTTAAATGCGTTTGTTTTTTTACAATATTTTTAAATCACAATAGTTTTAATGAAGCTATTAAAACAGAAAGTATTCCCTTTCTTTTCAAGCTGAAGATATTTACAAAACAAAAATAAATCGAAGGATAAATGTCTTTGGCAGGCATTGTCGTAGAAAGGAGAAAAACATTTTCTTTTCTGTCTATTGCTATCGAATGCCGTTTTTTGTATTTAATAAATAACGAAAACAATGAGAACGAAATAAAGAATTGGCCAAGTTGAAATTGTATTATTTAAAAGTATATCGGCGGAAGCTACTGCAGGGGGAACTTTCAAAAGAGGATAAACAGTCGAAGTAAGCTGACGAAGTCGCCCGATAATAAAGGATTTGCTTTTATCGGTTTGTTTTTATTGTCCTCCCCTAAGTGCCACCTTATTCTATTATAAACAAATTGAGTCAGACTGATGCAAGGGTATTTTGATATCTTGTTTTGAAAATAGCAATCCCTTTGAAGTGTTTCCCGTTTTTCTTTACAGGTAAACTTTAACAAGTCCAATAAAAACAACTCCTCCGTATAGTAAAAGATAATACTATAAATATAAATGATAAGACCAGTTTTTTTTTACAGTTCTAGAAATTGAATAGTTTTTACAAATTTATTTTGAATTTGTCGTCTATGTAGAGAAAAATTCTAAGTACAGTGTACCGTTAGGAACAGGACACTCAGGATTTGAAATTTTTCGTATTTGTTATATAGAACTAAAACTGAAACCTATCAAAACTTTACAGTTCAAAAAACAATCACAAATAAATTATTATTTTTCAGCTACATATTTTTAACAGCATAAACTACGTGAAATATAAACGTCATTGTTAGGTTGTGCGAACGAAAATGGTAAATACAGGTTAATAAAATAAAACTGTCTTGGATCACCTACCTTAGATCCTTCAGTAAACCTAATCTAATTTAAAATTTTACAAGTAGTTTCAAGGTCTACAGGGGTAACTGAAAGCGCAAAGGTCAAACGTGGCAGTGGTAAAAATACAAGTCGTAGTGAGAGAGCTCAGTTCCTTTAATTATTTTGAGGTGTTCTCTTTCTGATCGTTATAGACCGGGTTATGCATTTTGTAATTTAATTTAAGTCTGTATCGTATTATTATTAATAAAATGGAAAATGGAAGTGCCGTAAATGTATGCAGTGTGAATGAAGCAGATGGAACCATTCTGCAAAATTGAACATTAATCCTTGAACTATATAGATAACTGATAGATTTGACAACAGGGCATAAGCGACCATAAAGCAACTAGTATGTTGTTAACTTCATCTCGAATCAGTTGTTTCAGCTCTATGAATAACACAACTTTTAAGGTACCCCCACAAAAAGAAATCTAAAGATGTAAGGTCAGGCTGTCGTGAAGCCCATTCAATGTCGCCACGTAAGGAAATGAGACATGCCGGGAATCATAGCTTTTGAAATAAGATTCAACTAAAAACGCAAATTGCTTGCCTGACCACTGCTACGTGGTGGTTACTACCACTTCCACAGACTCTGTTAGTAACTCAGTGTGGTACGATTAAAAAAGGACATTTACTCTGGGTCACCTTGTTTATAATAATTGCCTCAATATAAATAAACCCATCACTATTTTTTATATTTAACAAAAAAAAAACTATTCGCATTAAAGAACATTTGAAACATGTTGATAATTTTTGGCTATCAGACATCACTAATACTCCTTCTACCTTTGCCAATCATATTTTATATACGAGACACTCCCGTACTAATTATAGTGCTTCTGTACTTCACAATTGCAATAAAAGTTTCAAGCTCAATCTTCTGGAAATTTCTGATTCTAATTTCACTTGTTTAAATGAACAATTACATCTGTCTGATGGTTATTTATTTTTATGTTACAATTTTGACCTACTAATTTAACATTTTTAGTCAATTCGTTAGATAGGTTATTTTATTCTTCTTTCTTTTACTGAATCCCTTCTGGCCTTTTACCTACAACTTATATTGCCTCTGTCTGATATCTAGTCTTCGTTTTTCTGAGGTCCTTTGCTATGTAGTCCACTCCTAAATTCAACTGTCATTCTTGGCTTTCACTTTGTAGTCAGCCATTAAGTGCATGGTAACAATTACGCAGTACTTTTATACCTTCGTTTGATTAATTTTATTTCAAGATCATCAGTGATGCACTTCGACTGCATTTTGCCGTAAAATGTTTTTTAAATAACTCACATGGAGTTATTTAAATATCTTTTAATTTTAATTTTATATTTTTTAATCTTAAATTTTGACTAATGTAACATACCATAAAATTTTGTAACTGTTTTTTCAACGTTTTGGATCCAATTTGTAAGTTGTAACATTATAATTTAAATTTTTTAATGTCTCCTCACAATGTCATTTTTTTATTATAGACCTGATGATGGTCGTGTAGACCGAAACATGTCGCCTTTTTAGACGTTTCCTCATTATTAAATATTTTTATGGTATGACTTCGGGTTGTTTCGTTCTTTATTAAAAAAATCTAGACTGCGCCAAATACAAACCAGTCATTATTTTTTAGTAAAAAAAAGTACAGCACTGCGCCAAATTCAAACCAGTCACTATTTTTAGGTTATATAAATAAAAAGAACTTGACTGTCTTGGTAAAATTATAAATATTTTTTTGCTTGCTATTAATTGCCTATGTGCCGAAATGTGACAAAATAATAAAGGGTTTCTCTCAACTTTGTGACGATTTCAATCTGGTTACCTGTTCGGTGTGGCGATTTGAGAATCGCCAAATATATCGATTGCAATTTATAAAAATCTATAATAATGACTACCAGCAAAATTTATTGTACGGAAAGGATGTTCCAACTAATCTAAAAGTTGAATATATGCCCCCACCGTTATATATTAGATTTTAATGTATCATTAAATATTTAATATTTCTTTTATGAATATTTTATTAAGTATTTAAAAAAAAATAAAAAGCAAAAAAGTATTAGGTTGGCCGCAACCTATATTTCATACTTCATTTATAGCGTGAAAACTTCATAAGTAGTATCGTCAAGATTTAAATAAAAATGTGGTCTTTTAGGAGCGTTCTATAGAAACTTATTTACTTCGACTTTTCTAATTTTCCCCTGTAAAAGCTATTGAAACCAAATTGATAAACTTTTATTGAGAACGTTTGAGCGTAAGGCTGTTTAGCTTTTGTCTGAGGGAAGAATTTGTCGTAATTCCCTTATTTCTGCATAGAAACTTTGGTGTCAGACATCATCGACGAAGCGTGTCATTATAAAAACACGAAAGAACATTAAAACGCGTTGGAAACTTTTGACGATGGTTACTTCATTAGGGTTGGGCGGGCTTAATCGCTGTTATGCCATCCGCCTGGGGGTTAGACCGCCACCGCTTAGAAGTCGGTATTTTCTTCTTCCCGCCATCAAAGCAATAACAATCTACACAAAGATTACAAGAACTTTCGCTCTAAAAATGCAATGCAACTTTAAGTTAGAGTTGATTTTTGCCACCGTCTCAAACGAAAAGATTTTTGATCGCGATTTCAACTTTCTGACATAGAATCTGATTACCTCGAAAACTTCTAGTTTATTGTCTTGATGGAAGTATAAGATTACGTAATAATAATAAAAAATAATTTCATAATAAAACGATTTTATATGCACCGCAATATGCAATAAGTACAAATGTAAAAATTGAGACGAAGTCTAGCCTAGACTTATTTTATGAACTAGGGCAAGTTACGACACAATATACGGTTGTTTCACACTCCACCAATAAATAGAAATTTGGATTTTTTTGTTATTTTTTATTATATTTTTGTAGTTTTTTAGTAATTTATAATAAAAAATATAAAACAACTAACTAAAGTCTTACCGCTTTTTTTTAATATCGAAATAAATTTTAATAATTTCAATTTACAATAAAATTTAATAAAAAATATAACTTGTCAAAACAAATCTAATTACGGACCTGTAATTTTATTTTGATATAATTCTGTGTCATTGAAAGATAAAATACGTCTTAACTTAATAATATTCCTAATTAAACCTAACCTAACAACGGATCTATAATTTTATTTTAAAATAATTCTGTGTAATTCGAATAATAACAAAATTTAATACGTTTTGACTCAATATTATTTTTAATTAAACAATATATTTTTTTCTACATTTTATACCCCGAACTTTGTCTAAATTTACAATTAAACAAACTTCTAGAATTAAACGCAATGACAAAAAGAAAAGTCTAAAAGTCTAATTAATTTTTTCGCTCTTTTAAACAAATATATACCAAGTCTAAATGGGTCGTGGGACACCCCTATAACTTTTAATAGATTTATACCAAATTTTGGTCGGTTATGATAGAACTATTTTTACATAAAAATCCAATATGGCTGACATCCTGTTTGACCGCAAATTTTTTTTAAACATTAAATATCTTTTAAACGGTTAACTTTAGATATAAAGTTTATTACACAAACTTACATTTAAATTTAATGTACTAACCAAAAATAAAAAAATATACAGGATACTATATTTAAAATAAAAAATTACTGTCAACTTCCAGTATAACCGGAAGTTCGATAAAATTGAAAATATTTTGAATTCAAATCAGCATTACCGAAAACCTTTGTATACAAAATTTCATAAATCTTGTGTTAGGTACTACTTCACCATAAACTACTAGGTGGAACACACTGTATATATAAAGAAAAGATATATGGTGAAATATTATATTAAATAGTTTAAAGGTAAAATATGCAAGAGACAAAATTTTTTGTACGATACTCCGTTTTCTCAAAAAATATCTCCGATGTCGATTGTATGTTGGGTTGCCTATCTATCAAAGAATGTGTGCATAAATTTGTACTGTGTTTGAAAACATACTGTATGTTACATAAAACTGTAGTTTAAGATAATAACAAAGACAACCTAATTTATTACAATGTACATGGTTTTGTATTATTCTGGTGTATAAAATTTAATAATGAATAAGATTGTTCTTACTACCTTGGGACGACGCTGAGGTCTGATGTCACAGAAAATTAGGGGTTTAGTGAAGTTTGCATCGCATAAGGATTGATTTTATTGGGAAAATCAACATGCGGCGAGAATGCACAATTCAAAATTTCATATTCCTAACTCAAATCAAAAGGTACGCTTGAGCCAAAAGTTGACAAACAGTCCCTGTTCTGATGAGATCATTCATGCGATCTGACAAGCTAGCCTTTTCCCTTTTCCCCCTTTAGGGACTTGCTGACCGGATGTCCACAATTTGTCATAACTTACACATTGCCCATATATATTGCCATTGCCGTAATTTTGAAGACGGATATTTCACGTTTCGATGATTGAAACCACGCACCCTTTGCCTACGAATCACTTTAACACTTTCCGACAGAACTGATAAATTGAAAGTGTCCAAAATTTTTATTTGATTCAGTGACGTCTCGTTAACAAAATCTGAATTTTAATAAGAATATCAATAAATTTTTTTTTCCAAAAACATTCAACTTTATTTACCCGAAATAAATTAGAAAATTAAAAGTAATCCGTATAAACTAGGTATTAAAGGAAACAAGTCAAATAATAATTCGGTTCTGATTGTTATAAAAACCACAAAACAATCGCAAATTATCACAAAAAATCAATGGAATAAGAAAAAACTAGGACACAAAAAAAAGAATAGGGAAATGAGAAAATATGAGGAAAGCTTAGAAAATGTTGAAAAAAATTAAAAAAAAAACAAAAAATCGTGAAAATAAAAAAAACGAGAGAAAATTAGAAGAATCGAAAAAGTCTGAAAAAATAAAAAAAGAAAAAATAATAAAAAAACAAAAACATTGAGAGAGGAATTAGATAATATTGGGACAAAATGAAAAATCAAATTGTAAAATACAGAAAAAACGAAGAAATCAAAAATCCGAAAAAAAAACGCTAAAAAATGAAAACGAAGGCTCAAAAAACGCAAGAAATCGAAAAATATCACAAAAATCGCAAAAAAAACAAACAATATCACAAAAAAAAATTACAAAAAAATTGCAAATTATCACAAAAAATCAAAAGAATAAGAAAAAAATAGAAAAAGCAGAATAATGAGAAAAAATTAGAAATATAGAAGAAAAAAAATACAGAATTATAAAAATGAGAAAAAAGCGAGAAAAATCGAAAAACATCGCAAAAAAAACAAAAGAACAATTAAAAAATCGGAAAAAATTGAAAAAAAATCGAAAAGAAAACCTAGAAAAATAGCAAATAATCGCAAAAATCAGCAAAAGAAAAAATTAAAAAACAAAAGAAAAAAATAGAAAAAGAAAAACAGAACAATGAGAAAAAATTAGACAAAATCGAAAAAATCACAAAAAACAGAAAAAACAAAAAAGTAGAAAAAATCGAAAAAATCACAAAAAACGGAAAAACAAACAATCCGAAAAATGGAAAAAACGGAACAAATGGTAATAAATTTAACAAAAACTTTATTAATAGAGGGCGAATGTGTATAAACATCCAAGAACACCATTTAGGTCACTGAAAACAATAAAATTCTTAACGATTCTATCGATTGCTAAAAACAGAAATCGAAAATTCGAAACCGTTCTCGATTTATTGCTGAGAGAGACGGAAAGACAGACAAACGGACAGACAGACCGTTGCAGTTGAGTTAGGTCATTGAAAATAGTAGGTGGGCCATTGTGACTAGCTATCAATTGCTGAAAATAGAGTTCCAAAATTCGAAACTGTTCTCAAGTTATCGCTGTGACAGACCGACTGACTGACAGACAGACAGACAAATGGACGGACGAACATTGTAAAGTCAACAAGTACCTTCGCTTTGCTTCGCTACTTAATATGATTAAAGTGCTTAGGTTTACTATTTAATTTATATGTTTTTATAATTTAAACTATTTTTAATGATAAATTATTAAAAAAATAATAATAATATTTTATGATTATTAAATAATTAAAATATATTTAATATTAATCTAGTTATTTATTTGAATTGATATCATTATAAAACAATTATCTAAATGAAAAATAACGACAACAATGACAATTTTTTTAAAAGATCTAAGCTAATAATAGACCAGTTCACAAGTTGGCTACAGTGACCTTGTATTCCGGGCTCCGGCGCTGTTGTCAAAAACGCCAATAATTTAGTAAAATCTACTGCAATTTACCCTTTTAGTTGAATACGTGTTATGTGTATATCGTTCAAGGATATAAATATACTTGGATCTTTTTAGGAATCTTTAGTTTAATTTAATGCGTACTAATTCAAACAAACTCAATTTAATGAATTTTTATTTCCGTTATCTCAAGTACTAACAAGGTCATCTGTAATTTTAAATCTAGTATTACATTGTTTTCTTTACTACATCCTATCTTTATTTGATAAATACAACAAAATAATAATAATAGCTACTTGGCCTTCATTTTATCTTAAGTAAATATATTTAGTGAGGAAAAAACTGTGAAGAAAACAAAATCGTTTCATGATATGTGTCTGTATATTAACGGAATTTATTTATTCAGTTTAAATGATATACACGTTATTTTTGTACATTGTTATATAAGTTGTACTTTACTTAGATATATTTAACGAAGTTTGCATACGTTTTAATTAAAAATTATTATAATTTGTGTTTTTGTTTAGTATATAACTTTTTAATAATTTCTTGTCAAAATAGCTACCCTATTAATTAATTAACTCACTATTCTTTCAAACAATATTAAATCAAGTCCATTTGTCAGGGATTGTAACTAATTAAAATTAAAAAAAAGCAAATGAATTCTTAAAAATAGGTGATACAATGTAATTAAAAATTCGAATTTAAATTCACACTAGTGTTAAAGTAATTTGTTTCTAACAATGGTGTCATAAAATAAGCCTTAAAAAAACTACATTTAATAGTGTTTATAGAAAAATTATATTACGATTGAATTTATTTGTTTACGAACTTAATGCAAAATTCAAAAATATGTTAACTAGATCTAAAAATATAATGTACAGTATATTTAAAAATAGCGATATATGATAACACAAGTATTATATAAAAACGTTGTCGACGAAGAAGTAACATACATATAAATAAATGTTATATCGTTTGATTAATTTTTAATTTTAAATTTCCAAACAATAACCTATCCAGGACTGAACATCGTAGACGAGACACCTAAGCCGTTTATATTAATTTTCTTATCAATATACTTAAATGTTTTCAAAAAGTGTATAATAACAAATGGGTAAATTGAAGTCAAATCAACACAAAAAATACCAATATACTCATCCAATAATTACAGTACAATTTGAATTGTGAACCATATAAACGACATGCATTAGCGTAAATGCAAGAGAGTACAAATAATACACAATATTGTAGATTTATATTTCGCAAGCGTTTGCATCTTTGAATTTGTTAACTACTGCTAATTTATTTAAATACGCCAAGTTAACACTAAAATATAAAATTTATATCTACATCTAGGTACCTCAGCGAGAAATTAGTATCAAGTTCTCAACTTCATATTATATAAAAAATTTATTTAGTTTAATACACCTATAATACTGTCAAGTAAATCAATAATAAAAGCTGAATTTTAAAACTTTGAAGAAACTCTTTTATTAATAAATAAATGGGAAAACCGATATTTCTTTTTTATCTTTAAATTTTGTTTGTTTCCCTTTTTTATTTTTTAGTAGTTACTTTACTGACGTGGACGTCAATTCATAAACAAAATTCGTTCATTTATTACATTAACAAAATGTCTTTATAAAATCAATAAGTAAAAACCATGTTCAAAAGAAAAATATAATTTATTCGTTATGCAAATAACCCTTCCCGATAGGAGATTTCACCCTAGTTTTGTATAGCAAGTTCACCTACATTTCACCCCTATATTTTGATTATCGATCCCTGACACACAGCTGGAACATCTCTTCCGTGTGTTCTCGACTCCAAAGATTTCAAGAATTACATAAGGAACCAAGAGCCTATACCCTCTTGAACTTTTGACTTTCTCTAAAATTGTTTTTAAAGGTAAAAGATATATGGAAATTTTGGTTCTTTAAACAATGGGATTTAAAAATCAAGAATGAAACTATTTCCATTTTTTTAAATTTTTTGAAAATTAGATTTATAATCATGCTGAAAATACCGCTTGACGCTTATTTTAACGAAACTATTTACTTTTAAATTTTTACCTTTTAGTATATAGGTAAGTTATATTAGTAGGTATCTAGAAGAATGCGGATTACACTTTTAATTTCTATTATGATATTAAAATAACGTTTGTCGTGTTAAGCCGCACTCACATCAAAAATTTCAATTCCTATTTTTTTCCATGTAATTTTTTTTTCTTTTTTAAAAATAATATAAAAGGTAATTTATAAGAGTAGTATCATAATCTTTTATCCATGACTAATCTATTATTTGTTCATTCTACATGAGTTTACCAAATAATAATAATATCCATTATTCATTGATTTTACGGATTTCTAGATATCCATTATTCACTAGTGAATAATAATTTTTCATTAGTTTAAATAAAGGTTTATAGTAGTTTTAGCCAAAAATTATTTAATAGTCGTAGATAAAGTATAGTATTGTACTCGCATATAATAGTATATTATGTACCAAGGGACTAAAGTGCTACTTTTCATTCCGAGAGTGAAGATTACCCTCGCCCGAGCGGAGCGAGGGCAACAATCACTCGAGGGATTAAAAGTAGCACTTTAGTCACGTGGTACATACGCTATTTTTTGCACTGCAGGGACTAAAACTATGAAATTCATACTATAATTATGTGAAAATAAACACTCAATATTATTTCATAACAATAACTCAATCGATTACTTAATGGTTATGAAAAGTTATTAAAAAAAAATAAAAATTTATTCGCTTATATTACCCCCGAGTAAAATAGGTTGCTCTGGTTTCTATATTGGTTTTGTTATTCGAAAGACTAAAAATTTTTTAATCCCTCGGACGGGGAGCTTATGGTTTGTATTGGTTTTGTCGAGGGAATAAAAATGTTTTAATCCCAAGGCAGTAAAAGTTGCACTTTAGTCAATAAAATGAGGAAGTTAAATGCATGTTTTAGTCCCTGAGGTGCAAAAAGGCTATTATTCACACGGGAGGTTTGCGTCACTCGCTTTCGCTCGCTATTATAACCGCTACTCTGATGGATAATAGCCATCTTTATATGTTCGTTGAATAATATTCTATTAAGTCCTCCTAGTTTATTATTGTGTATTACTTGTTTAGCTATAAACTGTATTGAACTACTTAATGCCAGCTCGGTCATTAAGGATTTTGTGGATGTGGCATAAGTCATATCTCTGTTGTATCTAAGAAATGCCGTTTTAATTATACATTTTGAATGTTTTTGCTTTTAATGAGGAAGAACAAGAAAAATAAAAACTAAGAAGTCTCTAGGGCGTTTGTATTGCAATATAATCCGAATTGCGACAAATATATCCCTGATAATCAAAAATACCAAATACTATTAACTTGCATTGGGGAAAATGATAATAATATTTATTCTAAAAGATGCGGGTGCACGATATTTATGCCTTAATATTTACACTTTTAAAAAATTATTTTTGTTAAGTTTAAAAACAAAATATGTAATACTTAAAAATTACATCTACATAAATTTCAACATGGGCAAAATTCATTTTCATATCTTTAAGAATGAATATCCGAAATATATTCATTTTTCTAAAATGAAGCAAGACTACGATATAAATAGAAACGGCATCATAAAATTTAGATAATCAATCATAATCAACTTTTGACCAGTGTCGTGGAATTTTAAGGGGGAAAGGTCGCCTTCCGTACGCTCCTGGTAATAGTGATCAAATTAATTTTTCCATAATTATATGGATCCTAAATCCATAAAATTGCATTCAGAGGTTAGAAAATATTAATTATCTTAAATTTATAGGCAAAAATATTTTTTTAAATTATTACTTGAGCCTCAGTGAAATATTAATAAAAATTATATTAAAAATATTTACCATTATTTATGATATAATATAATATTTATGATATTATTCAAAATATCTGTCATTCTTTTAAATATTTATGTAATGTCTTAAAGATTAACTTCGAGTAGTAGCTTTTAAAAGATCTTTAATTTTATTTAAGTACTGTATCGTAATTATTTACTTTCAGAAAAATTAATTTGACACAATTTTAAACAACATATTCTAAACAAACACTGTTTTACTAGTAATCAAATCAATTTTTAATGCACTAGAAACGTGTTGTTTTGCTAAACAAATTAACATTATATTAAAAATTCGTTTCGTTTACGTTAAAACAAATGTTTTTAGTGAACACTGAAATTATCGATTCATTGAAATTATAATCTTCATATCATTAACAAATATGTTGATTTTAGTGTTTTACTTTAAGATTATGTGAATATATTTTTATGGTTAAGGCAAATATGCAAGGTATGTGCATCGTTGCTTATCCGTAAATAATAAATAATTATATTGCGTTATTTCTTAAGGCTTAACCTGAGTTCTAGATGTTTCAGATACCAAAATAACGCATGTACCATATACGTATTAGAAATCTTTATAGCAAAATTTATTGAACATTTCACGTTTTACTCTTGCTACATAGTATACGAAATGTGAATATTTCCGAGACAGATAATATTTATCGATAATAATTTTCTGATATTTCATGAGATTCTAAAAATTAGTGTTCATGATTTACTGCTTCAATAAATGAGTGATAACTTTTATTTCTCATTTTATTAACATGTATCAAATTCTGATAAGGAAATATAAATATAAAATACAGGGTTAGTTTCAAAAGTAAATATTACGTAACAAAAAACAAATATATATAACAGATAAAAATTATTATCATTGATTTTCGGACATTCACTATCTCATCATTACGCTAATATTAGTATTCATCTTTTCCAGAAACGAATTTCAGAAGGGTTATACTTCAAACCTAAAAGTATTACAATATTCAACATGACTGTCTCGTTTTCAGTATAGGTCCTCTAGATACGAGAGTAACCGGTACGTCTTTCATATTGTTTGCGTGCCACATCTGCTAATCCATATACTTAGCTTTCTTCTTCTGATATATAAACCATTTTTAAACACTGAGTTTGGAGGATATTTCTAATACGGTAGATTTACTCTAAAGCATTTTTTTTTTGCTTTCGCCACATGTGCATCTACCTATTGACCAAAGATCTAAAGCCAATAAATATTGAAAACACCTTTGTATAAATAATTTAATTTTTAAAAATATTTTTAGAGGTAGGCCTAATTTTTTCAAATTCAGCAATAAATCACTGTAGACACAAACGGCACTTGTGACAGTGTAATCCCTTAAATTACTGTTTTTGAAAATAGAAATTCAACATATCAAAAATCCTCGTATATCAAGAAATTAATAGTCGTGAATAACTATGGCAAAAAATAGTCAATTCTGCTAATTTTATTTCCAATCAGCCAAACATTTTTTTAAGCAGGGATAAGAATAGATAAATGTATTAAACTGAATAAGCATTTAGACATTCATTTAGACATTCAGACAAAATTCAAAAAGAAAAAAACCAAATTGGAGGAAACAGAGTAAGATGGCCGAACAAAGCGAAATACTAATCTATAACCTAAGGACAGCGGTCAATAAAGGGAAATAAGCGAAAGGAAAACTAGGACGACTCATAGGAGGCAAAAGCAAACTGAAAGTAAAGACCAAATTGAGACTAACCGATTATAATGCCATAACTCTTACTTACCCTTTAGGCGCTTGGGGTACCTTCAAATCGAACAAAAAGAAGATTGAAGCTCTTGAAAAATATAATGCGAAGATAAGCAGTGAATGCGGCATAGAACGTGATGAAGAGACAGCTTTTTAATGAGTTAGAACAAACACATATACTTGAGACAATGAAAGAAAGAATACTTAAGAATACATCCAACTCAAGAATGCATCCAAACATATACAGATACGAGAAGTAACGAAACGAATTATACAAAAACGAACTATAGAAGACATCCGAAACCACGAAAACATTTCGAAGAACGATTTAAAGAAACATATAAAAAAAGAAGTTACAAAAAAGAAGTAATACGACAAGTGAATGACAAAGATGTCTACTTTGATACTAAAACAAAACTAAAAAAAATCTGTTCTAGATAGCAAATCACCTAGCAAAATGAAGATGAAGGTTAAACTAGAGAAGCAAAAACATACAATGACATACTGACAAGATTCTGCTTTATATTTATTCTAAATTAGTTCTCAAAGTCCGAACCAAAAGCCAAACAAAAAATGACGAGAGAGCAAAGTGGTTAAACACAACTCTCAGTTGCAAAAATACGCAAGCACTCATTGAGGACTCATATGAAGTGATATTGGGTGGATGAAATAAGCTCCCCAGTTTCGACTTATTTCGACAGGAACACGTAGGAAACCAGAAGGGTTGGGCCTGATAATATTAATGTGTGTGATAGGTGTAAATATAATGGGCAAATTTTAAATGAAACACGCTGAAACTTATTAAAAAGCCATATTTTATCTAAACATTATAGGTTATATTCTCATTTTTAGCACTTAATTCTCCAGTTACATTATAAACAAAAATTAATGACTTACTCATATATAATTAGTAACCTATTAGCATTTACCAATTTTAACTAATATTTTGTGTATCTTTATTTTAAATTATATAATTGATATTTTATTGTAATATTTGAAAATGTAACTTCTAGTTTATTTTATTATCAAGACTGTGCTAAT
Source organism: Neocrepidodera transversa (assembly GCA_963243735.1). NCBI lineage: Eukaryota > Metazoa > Arthropoda > Insecta > Coleoptera > Chrysomelidae > Neocrepidodera > Neocrepidodera transversa. The sequence goes on from OY725339.1 coordinate 13,692,343, forward strand.
AATGGCTAAAAGAGAGACTGTAATAAAACCGAACATAATATTACATTGTCGTAGTTATTTATAAAACTTCGATATTTTTCTGCATCCGTACATTTTTCCTCTAAGGGCAGAATAATAAAAGAAATTTATTCAAATAAGAGCATTTCATTGACGGATGAATAAGAATAATTTAAAAAACCAGCAACGCAAGAGACATAAATTAAATTTATGTCGGTGGAATTTAAAATAGGATGATACAAATACAAAAAGTGATAACACCTCTATTGATAGAAGAGATGGCGCGTCCTTTGGGTGGAAAGAAATCAGTATTCATATTAACTGCTCCCGATTTTGAACAGTGGTGCATTCAAGGGAGATCATAAAGGCAATAAAACCCCTCCATGGATTTGCTTATATTACGATAGTGTCGTTGATTTTTTGTGCAATAGTTTAAAATATGTTATTTTTTTAAATTTCCAGTTAGTATTATAAACACTGAATTGTTAATAGCATTTTAATGTTGTTTGTTTTCTGATATTTCTTAACAATGATTTTAACAAAAGGTAATTTATGTATCTTTAATAAAAATTCCTTTAAATAATTAATACTATATTTATTCAATAATAAAAAAAAGTTTTTACCAATGACAAATAATATAAATATAACTTTAATAAAAAAATGTGAAGATCTTGTTACAGAATTATGTACAAAGTATTAATATACCAGGGATTTTTTTTCACTGACTAAATCATCAAAGTAAAAATAATTTTTAAAAATAAAATAATATACATCAAAAATCATGTTGCAAAATATAAATTGAATTCATTATATTTAAAAAGATTTAGTATACCAGAATCCTGGTTCATCGCTTTTAATTTTACTTCGAGATGAAAATGGATTTTTTTAAAATTATAATATGACAAAATGGTACCAAAACAAAGGAAGCATTTAAACTTTGAAATTATCATATAAAAACTATATGTGATTTTATAGGGGACCAAAATGGGTTACAACATCCAGTGTACCTCAAGGAGCTAACGTGGAGCCCCCATTTTTTATTATCTATATTTATTGAACTGAACAGCGCTATCAAAGTCAAAAATTTATTTTGATATTTGATAGAAGTACTTTCTGACTTTTGGTATAAAGAAAATAATACGTAAGATTCAGTCAAATTGTTAATTTATCTTTTCTTCCATGATTTGGAAAATTATGGAATTATCGACGTTATTTTGAGTTAAATTATATTTTTTAATTATCTTATTTACCATTTATAATTTAATTAAATTCAAATTCAGAATATACCAAGTGTACATTTTTCTGTTCGAATATAAAAATTATATTAAAAAATATATAAGAGGAAACTACTCAGAAAAAAGGGAAAGATCCTTACACAAAGCAGTAAAATAATAGGCCGATATTAAAAATAACACATATTATTTTTACATGATTAGCATGTATATTTTCCTTCGACTGTAACCAAAATCACTGTCATGCCACTGATTCTCCCTCGCTGGCTGCCGCCTGACGCGTTTTCCAAAGGTGCAAACTTATTATAAGGGTGTTTCTGAGAAAAGTCAGTATTACGAGACCCTTGACACTCACTCGAGAAATAGGCATACTTATTTCTACAGGATGGAATACGATTTGTGTGCTGGTTTAATCTAAACGAATAAATGCGAATAACAATAAAATCTTAAATTATTAAAATAAAACTTAAGAAAAATTAAAATTAGAATAATTAGGAATTGAATATATCTACATAAGATTCTACTGTCATCTAGTAACGAAATAATAGTAATAATAATAATTCTCTCCCTATATTTCACCCCTTAAGAAAAGGACGGCTACTACTATTATTTGCCGTGTTTATTTTGATTATGACATATTTGGACGACATAAACAAAACATTCTAATATCCTACTTTTCCAAGAAAATTTATTTTTGGAAATTTAACATTTTGTTTTAGAGAGGATTTTTAGAAAATTTCAAACAGTTTTAGTCCTAGACATGAACATTTTTTTATACCTCATTAAAGATAAACTAAAATTATCTCCGGCACTGGATGACGTCTAGGGATATTTTTTTATGTTCCTCCAATTGATTGAAACGTCATCTTAGTCACATGGGAGACAATCATTTATGAAGGCACTGTATATATACGTTAACAGTTACCCCGTAATACCTTTTCTACGGCAAAATATTCGAAAAAATGCTAGGACAGTTCAATTTTTATTTCTGATGAAACAGATTTCTATAATAAAAAAATATCCAATTTCATCCCCTTGCATAGCTACGACCTTGAAAATTTTAAGTGATACCATGGGTCGACTGATGGCTTGATTTTTTTTCAGTGGTTTAAAAAATTTTAAAATAATAAAAATAAGATAATTAAATTTAAATTTTAATTGAGGTTTTTAATAATATTAATTTTTTAATTAATTAATAAACCACCATCTTGTTGTTTTGTCTGTTTAGTTTGTTTCACATTTTAAATTTAATTAACTGAAAAATAAATCCACTACTGTTAAGAAGGTTGCTACCCCGCGCAACGGCTTGAAATTAGGGTAATTTTTTAATTGCAGTTTACCACAAATAAAAATCAACCTGTCCGAGATTCTCTCGAATATAATAATTTTTGTTAGCTCGTTCACAATACTTTCCCTTCTCAGAGGTGGGTCAGGAATGTAAAAAACAGAAAAAAAACAGAAAAAAAAACAGAAAAAAAAAAACAGAAAAAAAAAACAAAAAATTATAAAAATGAGAAAAAAAAAAGAAAAAATTTTGAAAAAATCAGAAAAAATTAAATTTAAAAATACGGAAAATACGAAAAAATGAATTAAAAAAACCGCAAAAAAAACGAAAAAAGTCGCAAAAAAAGCAGAGGCAATCGAAAAATATCGCAAAACAATGGCAAAAAATCCCAAAAAAATTACAAAAATATCGCAAATAATCACAAAAAATCAGAGGAATAAGAAAAAATGAGAAAAACTTGGAAAAAAACAAAAAAAAACAGAACAATGAGGTAAAAATTGGAAAAAATTGAAAAAAATCAGAAAAAAAAAACAAAAATCTGAAAAATGAGAAAAAAACGAGCATAATCGAAAAATATCGCAAAAAAAAAAACAAAGAATAACCAATAAAAGGAAACAACTATAACCATAAAAAATGATAAAATTCAAAATAATTTAAATAAATCTCAAAAAAATGGCAAACAAATCGTAAACAATGGCAAGCAATCAGAGCAAAAAGAAAAATGAGAAAGAATTAGAAAACAAAAGAAATAAATAGAAAAAGAAAGACAGAACAATGAGGAAAAGTCAAAAAAAAAAACAGAAAAACCAAAAAATCAAAGAAATGAAAAAAAAAACCAGAAAAAATAAAAAAACTCAATAAAATAATTACAAATACTATATAAAAAAATCTAAATAAGAAAAAAATCATATTGTAGAAAAGACAGAGACTAACGATTTCTGTCAATTTACTACTGCCGCAAGACGCGTTAAGGAACTTCGTTCCAATAAAAAAATTCAGTGTTCCGTTTAAAATAATATAATTATGGTGCAGATCTTTTTATTGAGAAATGAAAATAATTTTAAATTATTCTCATATAGACCGTGCATGTACCTGCAGTAATCATTTTTTACACAATCTTACCGTTTTTTCATATAACGACGCGTATATGGTGGCTCACTCTGTATATTTCATAATAGGGTTTTAAATAGGGATTAAAAAAATATCATTATTTTTTTAACTGTCCAGTTGGTGTATTTATTTCGATATTTGAAATTGGGTTTATTTATTTTTTCAGTTTTTTATTGTTGTTTAACACTCTGTAGAGACTAAACCAGTCATAGCAGAAAATTTAAACTTTACTGTTTTTTATTGTTAGTAACCCAAACAACATATAAAATTTTCATTAACCTCCACTTAACATTCTGTGTGAGGTTCTTTAATAATTCTTTAAGATATTCATCGCAGTGCTTTATGTCTAAACAGAAATTGGTTTGTAAAATTTTAATTAACTTCTAATCCATCATGAATGTGATAGATTTTATAGAGATTTAATTCTTCCTGCAATCAACTACGTGTACTCAGTCAGAAACTTGACTTTTGGGATTATTGCACGTTAGGGAAGGTCAAAGAAAAAATCAGAATAAAAGAACCAAAAAATATCAAAAACATTATTTGTTTTATTTGAATAAAAAATAGTATTGGTGACCAACTTCTAATGTTAGTTTTTCATTTTTTTATCTGAATACGAGTTGATGAAATCCAACCCGACCCTGTTTCTCAGAAGAAGCTAGCAGGTGTTATTTATTTACTAAACATGTCTTTCTAAATTCCAAAAAAGGTTTGTTTAGGAATATTTATAAAGAAAAAGTTTGTGTCTTCAGTTTTATGTTAAATAGCGCAAAAGAAAGAGCGAACAGAAGTATCAAATGCTTGGAAAGCTTTCTACAAATATGGTTATATGGATTAAATGTTTTTCCTTGAAATTAACGTGAGAAATGAAATTCAATTAACTTTGCAAGTGTTAGTGACCTCAAATATTTAATATTTTTGTTTAGAAACGCAATCTGTATAAGTTAAACTGCTTGGTTTTATACTTCCGTCACCGTCTTGGCAAACTATGTTGCTATTAAAAATGAACATTTGTTAAAAAATGAACATTTCTTAAATGTTTAAAATGACAACATATCGTTTTTATGTCTGTTTGATGATAAAATTATAAAGTTTCATTACATTATATATATGGTATTAAATTCCAAAAAAATATTTTAATATGTGTGTAAACTAATCAATATGAAAGAAAATATTTTTAAATGTTTACCACTGGTGCAAAGTTTATGTTTACTATTTAAAAGTATGTGTTGAGATCAGAAGTTTGCTGCCGAGGTGCTAGACGAGGCAGTATAACCTGTGCGAAACAAAAATAATGAAGCCTTCTTCTCCAACTAATATATACTATTTTTCTTCAAGCGTAAAGATAATTGAAGTTATTTATATGTAGCAAAACATAGAACACATTGTTTATATCTCAATTATTTATTAATAGAAATAAAAAATGAAAAAAAACAGATGTGGCTTATATAAATATTACCTATTTATTTTATGTTCACGCACGTCTAATACGAAATTTTATCTACGACTTTTCCTTAAAATTTGTAATTCGTAGATGAAAAAGTACCCTACAATATTCTTAATACACAGTATACATTGGATAAACAATGACTGCTCGAAAACTAGCTTTATTTATATTTCATTATTCACCGGCTATAGGTTAATTATCCTGTTTATTACGTGCTTTGCCTTTCTTTTTTGATGTTTTCACTAACTAACTAGCTTACTTAATCCATTCATTACGCGTTTTCCCCTTCTTTTATAGATAACCTATTTTAGCATTATTGATCGTGTCTACGAACAAGACTTAACTTATTTAATTTGATAAACAAATAATTAAAATGACTGAGCTGTCAAACTAAATGACGGTAAAAGTGATACTAATGAATATTGTCAAAGGCAGGTAGCAAACGACTAGCTTAAAATAGAGTGTTACAATGAAAAGCTCATTTAAAAAGCATTGATCATTTTAAAACACTTTTGAGTGTTATAATGAAATTGTGTACCTTTACGGACTAGAATAAGTGTAAATATACTAATTTTTAAGAAAGGTTGTAGATGCATTATTATTTATACCTGTCAATATATACAAGGTGTAATGAAATTTCTGGAGATTAAAATAAGTCGATTTACAACAATCAGAAATATAGTAAAATTAACTTCAGAAGAGTTAGAGGGTTTTAAAATAAATAACATAAATACCATTTTTTTTTGTAGCAACATAAATACGGTTTAATAATTTTTAATGTAATACTTAAAAACCATTAAAATACATAAAAACATATCTGTGTTTTTTAAGGTTTCTAGTGGGGTTCCAAAACCTTTTGTCCACAAGTTTTTTCTCCGTTGTTGACAGGCATACTATCCATATAGTTCCATTTTGAAACATTTTTGTACCTTAGTATTTTTTCAAAAAAATATTTATTTAGCAGTTACAACCACTTTTCAGTATAAAGTAGAGAATTACACAAAACATTAACTCAATTTAATAATCATCTTGACATTGTGACGTTGTAATTTTGCACTTCTTAGTCACATAGGCAGATTACGGCCCTGTTTTGTATGTTTCTATTAAAAAAGGTAAGATAGTCCTGGTTATTGGTTTTATAGTGAATGGGGTAACTAGTGGTAGGAGTTGCATATTTAATATATTGTACATTCGTTTCAAATTTTTAGTTCAGGTTAGAGTTTGTGGTGTTTCGTGATAGTGAAACAAAACCGTACGTTACTCTTTTGTGGTTTGGACTTTTCGCCGTTAATTGTTGGCGCATCTCATGTGGAAACTGCGTGTAAGCAGGATTTAAAGATCGAAAAAAAAATCGTCTTTGGAGTTGATTATTCTTATTTTAACAGAACTTTTCATACTTGGACTTTTTACTTCGGTTTTCTAGATTCGGCAAGTTCTTCAAAAGTTCCGACATTTTTGTAGCCTGATCGTAGAATTTTGACAAACTAATTTATATAAATTTACGCAGAGGCGAATTTATGAACAATCATCCGAGTTATATCTAAATATAAATTATTGATTTATGTAAACATTTTACTCAATAATGCATAATACGTTTACGTTAGATTTTTTAAAATTGCAACAGCTATTTTGTAACCCACTTCCATCTGCGACTAGAGTATGAACTCAATTAACTCCACCGAAATCGTGATGACCGAATTGAGGAACACATAATTCTTACAAAAATTAAATACAAATTTAATATTTAATAAAAAAAATCGGCTGTGTCATCCCAGAACTTTTCCGGCTCGGCTATAAAGAATAGGATTATTTTAATTACAAAATACTAAGCATTACTATACTTTCCCTTTGATGGGACCGGGAAAGTAAATAGAAAAAACCGGTTTAACAAATATTTGAAATAGTCTTTTTTTCTTGTTCCACGTTTTGCATCATTTTAATAACGATAACCGAATATTAATTTTTATGAAAATTATTAATCTACTTGATAATTAAATTTACCTAATTAATTTTAATTGTTTACCTTAATAATCAAAAAAAATGGTTGAAACTTCTGGGATTAGTTTACGAGAAATTATTAAATGAAAACAGAGAGTAAGTTTTTGAAAACCATACACTGCAACCACTACCATACATGTTTCATCCTTATAAGAATCATCAGTGGAACTTTGTCGAAATGCATAGTTTCAAAAACCTACAAATATTTTGATTCACGCAGCTCTAAATTTTTTAAAATTCATTTAAATTTTCATAAAAACATTTTTATTTAAAACGAAATTTTTTTTAACTTGTAACTATTTTGAGATTCAAACTGTTATATTTTATCTACAGAAAGTATGAATATCGATAACATATTATTTTGTTACATCCCGTATATTTCAAAACAACTTAGTTTCGTTACTATTAAATATTGGTTACACTTTTGTTCAGGATCTAATTCATTTTTTTAATTTAACTTCCGGCTCTGCGTACCAGATATAAAATATAAAATTTGAAATAGACATGTTGTGTATCGTTACTTTAATAAATCTAAAATTCATATTTTATAGATTTGAATGAATTGCCAATATTGTTTGTATGGAATTATGCCAGAACATTACTTTATACAAATAGTAAACAGAAAAACAAAACACAATAGCAATCTTAATGGAAGGAAAAGGATAAATAAACGTCGAAATGAATATAAAGAAATTTTGGAAAAAAACAATAAACTGAATCTATAATTTTCTAATATTCAGCATTATAAAGAAAAATACATTCTTAATTAAAGTAAAAGAAAATAAATATATTAAGCTACCAAGTTGACAGTCTGAGCGATATCAAGACAGGCATCCGATTATACTTCCTTCGTTTTCCTTATACTTCCTTATGAGCGATCTCTTATAATAATTATATAAGTTTCTTCATAATAATATGTAAATTAGAAACTATGTATTTTATTTACAATTGCTTATATAATTATTCTTTATAAAGGGTGTTTCATTGGTAAACGGACATACTATAAGGGTAAATAGAGGTCATCTAGGTGATCCTAAATATCTCATATAGGGCGTTTTATCAAATTTGCTTATTTATTTAATGACCCATAACTTACGAACCACCCAGTATATTTTTTATATTTCTTGTGCTCACAAAACAAGATTTTTAAAATCTGTTTTAAAATTTAAAAAGGGACAAAAAATGTGAATCAATCTGTAAACTTTTTTTTAGTTCCGCATTTAGAAAGTTAATTTTTATTAATTTTACGATATACATTTTAAATTGTTGGAACCTCAAAAATTTTCATATTTTGGTATTAGCATTTCATTAGAAGAATAAAAAGTATAATTGTAAGACTCACATTAAGTATGGGTTATTTAGGACCACCTCGATGACGTCTATCCAACCTTAATATATGTCTGTTTAACAATTAAACACCCTGTATATTTATGGGTTACAGCTTTAAACATATTTTGAATCAGCAGCACATAAATTTTAAATAAAAATTTAGTTTAATTCAATGTTTATTCTCTTTATTTTAATCTACTTGGTAAATTAGACCAAACGACATAAAATCAGATAAAACGACTTACATATCCCTATCTTAACTTTTTGAGTTCAACTTGGTGACACAAGAACAAAATATATACAGGGTGATCAAAGTTTGCATACTTTTAATAACCTTGTATACATTTTTCTCATATGCTATCAAGTAGTAATAAAAAAGTTAAGATAGGGATATATAAGCCATTTTATCCGATTTTATGTCGTTTGACCGCAGCAATCACTTAAAGTTGAAAAAATGCGATTTTCAATTGTGTATAACTTCAAAAATATTTAGTTTATAATACGTATTTGAAATCAGCTTCTCAAAACTAATCTAAAAATGTAAAAAAAATACAGGGTGTTACATTAAAATAAGCATAACTCTCATATTTATCACTGTCCTGGTGCACTATGTATGATTAAAATTATTTGTAGATTGTTGTCTTTTCTGATCTAAATCTAGGTGTGAAAATAAAAAAAGAAAAATGTTAAGTTTTTGCTACACATTATCAGTGGCCAACCCTGTATATTATTTACCAAATTTGTCATATGGAAAACGTTCGAATGTACTTTTGAGTTTTTTCAAATATTTATAATTCTACGAAGACAGTCGTTTAAAAAATACATAAATAGTGACTGGTTTGCATGACTTTGTAAGAAATATATGTCACGGGACAGATTTGTTGTGGGGAAAGATTGTTCTAGGGAAGGATTGTCCGGGAAGGAATATCCTGGAAGAATTGTACGGAGGAAGATTCATCTGAGGCTATAAAACCAAGAACAGCCAAAGTATCACAATGTTTTAAACTTCATTTTATTTTAATGGTTTATTTTTCTTTATGCTGAACAACCATCGCTGTCGTGGTTTATTAAAAAAAAATTGGCAGAAAACCCAGATTCCATCTGATTATATGTCAAAATCTTTTTCATATTGGTTTAAAGCCTATGGATAAAAATAACAAAAACTGGCAAAAATTATGTTATAGATTTAATCCTTTGAGGCGAAATTTTGATACACATAAAAATGTTATGCCTCGGTTGTTTAAATAAAAAGTAAGCTGCTTTGTTATAAAAATAATAGTGATTTATTCATATTGTAAGGAATAAAAAGATAGCCCAGTTTTGTTTAAAACGCTTTTCTGTAATTTTTATATTTTCCGAGATATTTGCAAAAAAGTGGTTTGGGGTAGTTTTTATTTTTTTATACCTCCTGCAGTTTAATTTTCATTTTTTGATAGTTGATCCTTGTTATAAACAAATTTTGAATCAAATTTTCAGGATTTGGTAATGAATGGACAATTAAAATTCCCGTTTACGGATATATAACACTGTAAATACAGGGCCATAGTCGGGATATAATATGTGGTGTTTTAAAATAAAAATTTGTTTCGTATTTTATCTAACTTAAACTAATTTGATACTCAGTGAAACCAATTAGTAAACCAAATTTCAACTTGCCCTTGAGAGGCGCCAATACCATATGTTATCTTACATGATCTCGTTTTTGGACGGGCGCTCCGTTAATATTAAAGATAGGAAGCTGCGGATTTCACGAATCGATTCTGTATTTAATTTTTGAAAGTGCATCTTTTGAACTATTTTTAGTGAAAATGATACTACTAACAACTTTTTTTTTCTAGATAAATTTGGAAAAAGTAGCACAGACGCGCTCTGATAATAAATATTTTAAATATCATGGAAAAACCGCATATTTTTATAATAGGCGAGATCTCGTCCAAAAACGAATAATTATATTTTGTGGCGCTCTACCCTGTTCTGCGCAGAAAAAATTGAACTAGAGGGTAATATCCAAGCACATTTTCCTTGGGTAATTCTCTAACCTGCAACCACAAAAGTCACGTGGTGTACGGGTCTCTAAGAATTTAAGTGTTTCTATATATTAAAATTATATGAATCTTTCATTATAAAACACAATGTTTTGTCAGCTGATTTTACTATATTTTTAACATAAACGATACTATGTATAAGTAACTCCCAAATCTTGTGTTTCAAAACAATTATGTCTTGATCAATCATTAAATAATCAAATCCAAAATATGATTGATCATAGAAAAAATAATGTTTTGCAACACATTTAGTGGATATGAAGATACTAGTTTTCATTAGGACACTCGCCTACAGCTCGTGTCACAATTCTCATATTTATGTATTTATAGCTATCATTATGCTGATTGCGTAATATACTATTAATTCACGATAATAATAACAATAAGACAATTCCTATATTTCATCACCTCCTTACAAGTGGACCCCAGAAGCCAAAGGCTTGTGAGGTTAAGGGACGGCTATTATTATTATTTGCAGTGGTGCTCAGGAGCGACTTTCTGATGATTGATGGCATTTGGCTATAAGTGTAGAAAAATCAGGAAAATCAACGCCACCTATATACATTAATTGATTATTATATAAGCAGTAGAGTTTTAAAAAAAATTAAAGAAACCGTATTCTTGAAACAAAATTGCAGAAACGTCCCATGCGACATGAAAAAATTATAGCAAGTAAAAATATTTTTTTATAAATATGCACTGGACCGTATAATAGCTGGACTTTTTGTTGCTATGTAAAGGGGTATCCAAAATTTTTTATATTTTCTAGTTTGTTTAGTTAGATTTTATATCTGAGCAGTATTGTTAATTTTAAAGAACTTTTTGTTGTAAATTTTTTCCACCTCACTACAATACACGTTTTTTTCATTTCTCTCATTATTGTTGAAAATTTTATATTTTTTTAATAAATTCAAAATAAACAACTTTCCAATTCGTTTCAAACATTATATAGCACACAGTATACTACATAATGTGAGATAAAATTAATAAGTTGATCACCGATAGGGTATACAAAAATATATCTATATATATTTTTTTATATTCTTCTGAACTTACTAAAAAAAAATCAGCTAAACAACCCTATATATTTGCAAGAAGATCCTTTTCTAATTAAACAATCGCTACTCTTACTATCTTGTTTATAAACGCCAAAATGTGGACACTTGAAACAAATTCAAATTCACAAATTAACTGATAAAAATGATAAAATCGGTAGTTTGTTTTATCCAAATATTGTAAATATAGATTACGTTATTGATAATGCCCTAAAAGATAATATATAAATATTGCTTTTATAAAACATTTTAATTGAGCTTCAATTGAAAAAAAGATGTTAGATTAAAAAATAACGCGCAAAAATGAGCTGCCTTGTATATTAACAAATATTTTAGATTAAACCTTTTATCACTTTAAACAATTTTATTTGTCTTTTTTGTTATCTAAAGTTATCAGAGAAGAAAATTTTATTTATTTTTGTATAAATTACTAATAAAAAGTGTCCCATTTGACAAAATTACTTTTTACAAGAAAAAATCTTTCTGTGATAAAAAAAAATATGGAAATATCTCTGATATCTATAGAAGTTGGGCACGTATTTTTCTAACTTAAAATCCCAAAGGTAATACTTGGTTAATAATAGTATAAAATCCGCCCCTGTGAATCTCCACTGAAGGCAGGTGTAGTTAGTTTGCTTTTGCATTTCTCTAAACTCTAAATATAAAACTGTGTAAACAACATCTCTCATACGGGTTAGGCGAGCAGACAAGTAAACAGTAAACAACACAGCACACAGTGTTCAGTGTATGCCGCTCGACCGTATGCTTAGACTCAGTAGGTTTCTAGCTATATTTCGTACCGCGTCGAACATTTTGCTGCGTACGTCGATCCCGCCAGTGTCGTCAAACTTTGAATTTCCCGCCACGCACCCGTTACGTAACCGCCATCGGTCAAAATTCAAAAGTTTGCGTTTTGTGATTAGCGGTGGTTCTTGTGAAGTTTGTTTTTTATATTTCGGTTTTTCTACATATTGATGTGAGAACTTTATGGATAAACACACAAATAATGGATACATTAAAAATGTAGGAAATGGATGATTAGGTATTGTTTTATATATAAATGTGTTGTTTTGTTTTTTCCCTTCACATTTTACTATTTTTTATTCGTGTTTATTTAATTTTAGTTTTATATTAGTTGCACTAAAGACACGCACAGGTAGCAGATTGTAGTAATTAAATATTTTTTTAAACGAAAATAAAAAAATTTTTTGGAACACATTTTTAAAATTATTTTCATAAAATAATTATGAATGGATAAATTTTCCTAATTATTAATGTTTTAATTTTAACTACATAAAATGCAAACTAATTAAAATAGTTACATTTGCTTTATTTGTGTTCATTTAAAATTTTTAATAAAGATCTTGCCAAAATTAATAATTATGTTACTGCTAAGCACCTTTTTAGGTGTATCAGAATTTAAGTCTCCTCTTCTTTCTCTACCTAATTTAATTATTATATACTACTATATTATATTTAGCCGACTGATTTCATTTTCTACATGACAAAATCGGTGCGATAATTTGGTATATCGGGCTAACCATTATTTCTTGAATGAACTAATTATTTACATAAAAATTAAATTTTGCATATTTTCTTCTTGGAATAGTATACACTAACCATTAGATATTGTTTTAATTATTAAGATATATATCTTCTATTTACTATATAGTATTAGATTGTGCTTATACCGGGTGTAAACTTATATTGGGCTGTATTGGACTACCTCGGAAACTTCTGTATTTTTAAAGCTGGATTTATAAACTTTTGAACGTCAACTGCAACTTCAACGTCAACCCCAACTGCAAAGTTCAATTGTACGAAAAAAATTGGCATTCATAAAATATCCACAGCAGTTGACGTTGAGGATGAAGTTCGCACAAAGATAAATAATTTACGTATTAAGTCCGGAAAATACTGTTTATTTGAACGAGTAGACAAAATTCTAGGACTCCCCTACGGCTCGTCCTGTAACTGCGAGTCCAAAAAAACTGTTTTCGGACGTGTTGCGTACACTATTTTTTCGGCAACCTTATATAGAATAACAAATCAATGAGACACATTTCTTTATTATAGTAGTTTATTGCGATAATTGCGACAAAAACCATGCAACCTTTCAAAAATCAAAATTCCAACTAAGTAATTTCATGTCAAAAAGCTGTCCGGAGTATGCCTTAAAGAAAAAGAGTCCGGGAAGTGGGTACTTCCCGGACGGTTGCCGAAAAAAGATCTTTTTGGAAAAATCATAAAAGGTTCATTTCAAGCTTTGACATATTCTTTCTTTTTGTCACTTTTAGTTTTAATGAAAATTTGCACATAATACATTTTTTAAATAGAGTACAAGAAAAAATATAATTTATTTTTCAATCAATGTCATTGGTACCTGACAAATTTTAACCTGAGTCGATAGTTTTTGTTTGATTTGTATATAGTAAAATATGGAAGTTTACAAGAAGTGAATTTCTTTCAGTATTGGATAAGTAGCTTTAAATTTTCTATGGGCGGTAAAATTCGTTTGAGGTATATTAATCGAAATCGTATTGCTAAAGTATACACGCAAGAAGAGAATAAAGCTGTTTTGGCAGAAAGTAATTGCATTCATCAACACGGGAAAGATGAAAGTATTATTAGGCAAGCAGTAAGTAATGTGTCTTACCTGACACCGTTTTCATAATTACAATTTATTTTCGGTAATTGTAATGTAAAAATATAAATAAGATTTGTATTCAAATGATGGTTTAATTGACATCAAATGTTTTTTCAAAGTCTTGATACAGAGACTCGCGTTCAGAAGTTCATTGTTTTTTAAATTATTTTTGGAGTAAGTGATAGACTTTTCTTCGTATGTTGAAAATACGCCAAACAACAGATTGGTCAGTATGTTTTATTTTTATATTATAGAAAATTATATTCATGGGGATCATCAATACAGAACTACGAACTCTTGTGCTTCCTTTCATTCCAGATTAACACGTTGACGGCCAACTAGTCAAACTACAAGTTATCTTGTAGTTGGTAGTCAACGTATTAAATACTGGATTTTATACATGTCATTGATGTACACAGCAAGCTTTGTAAAAATGAAAAGAAACGACTTAGATAATAAAATTATCAGCATAAATAAATTTGTAAAAATTACTAATTTTGCCATAATGTGAAAATAAAATTATTTTTAATAAATTATTTTTCATTCCATAACTAAATCAACAGGCGTATTCTATAATCTCCACAAAATCGGTGGTCGAGCTGTATAAAGCTGTATAAATGTATCCTATTTCAAAATTAATATGAATTTATATTGAATTTTTTTCTATCTTTGCCATTTTTTGATTTAATTTAGAAATTATAATCACTATTTCAGCATGAATTTAGAAATGTGCAAAATATTAATCCAATCAGTAGATAATAATTTTTTTACCAAAAAAAAAACAAAAACCAATAAATAATTATCAGCGTAGATGAAAAATAATCAATCTAGATAAAAACCATTAGTTTTCTAAAAACATTCGGTTTTCGTTATAGAAAACTATATAGAACATGTATACAAGAAACATTGTTAAATTTGTTATTTTTCATCAACGAGTGGTATTTTCTTGATGCCAAAAAAATGTGTAAATATTTATTGAGAAAATTTAATGTCTAATTAAATAATCAATTCAATTAATATATGTATATATTTAATTAGTTTTATACTGAAAAAGTAGTTGAATCATATAAACAACTGATTTTATTGTGATGCAGTTTTAAAGTAGCGAACAAAAAAATGAGGGTTGGGACAAAAGTATTAAAGCCAATAATTATCAGTAATTTTTAAATATTGCTCTGAAAGTAATTAAATTTTTTAAATTAGAAAAATGCATTCATTACATGTCCGCTAATTAGGTACCAAATTTTTATCGGACAAAAAAATAAAAGGGGTCAAATTGATTACAACCCCCTCGAAAAATCCTATCAAAAACATATATTTCTATATTTTATTTTGCCAAATGTCGCTCTTAAGAGGCCCGCACACCAAGTGACTTTCGTGGTTGCCGGTTAGAGAATTCAATGCCCTATTCCAATTTTTTCAGAACAGGGTAAAAAGTGCCACAGACTCGCTCTTAAGTATTAAATACAGATTCGATTGGTGAAAACCGCAGCTTCCTATCTGTAATATTAACGGAGCGCTCGTCCAAAAACGATTTCAGGCAAGATAACAAATAGGCGCCTCTTCATGAAACCAAATTATGTCAGAGGCGATTTTTGTCTCTGGTATGGTGTATATACTGAGTTACCCTGCTCGTCTTAACTCGCGAAGAAGCTGCTTCCAAGGGAAGCAAAATGCCGAATATTTATCTCAAAATTAACACCTAAAACGAAATATTTATATTCTGACTTTGGCTGTGAAAACCTACATTATTATTTACTGTGTTTTTTATTACTCATAAAAACATTTTTTTTATAAACAATTTATTGAAATTCTTACTACAATTTTATTTGTTTTATTAATACCTTAAATATGGCATACATGAATACTTTCAATCGTCTTTCTAAGTACTATATGCTCATGACAAACGTGGAGACTATCGGAGTCTTATTAACAAAGTCAATTATATGTCTTTAAAGAGTCAAATATTGGTCATAAAATTTAATCTTAAATACCGATTAATAGCACTTTTTATTCTTGATGTTTCAGAATAAATTTATAAACAAAATTTATTTGTATATTTTTTTTTAAATTCTATTTATTTTTATAACTAGTATGAGCAGTATTTTGAATGAAATTTATTTCTTATAAATAACCTAAATCGCAAAATATTTATTCATCTTTTCTATCATTAAAAATATTTTCAAAAAATCGTAATTTCGTTAAACTTAACGGAACGGTAATAAACATATTTGTAGAAATCCCTGCCTTTAAAGGAATTAAAGACTGAGCAATCCCACCCAACTTTCCAAACACATCTAGCAAACTATGTTTAATATCAAGTACCTATATTTCTTTTTTTAAATCATATTTTTGGTTAGTCAATTTTGCACTCGATTATATTTATACTATAAAATATCAGGTTTTTTATGTTAAATTATTTATTTAATAAATAAGAATTAAAGATTCTACTTTTTAGTGAATCTGGCAACGGTGGTAGAGATTTGTTAGACTTTTAATTATACAAAAAGAAAGTATATACTTATGTGTAAAATTTAATGGCGTTCTTGTTTCATAAGTAAATATTTTTAATAAAAAAAAAGACACACTGACAGTGGTTTTTTTGCCAATGTAACGCCATTAGAATGAAATTTAGTAATAAAAGAAGTATCAAAACAGTACAGTGATTTAAAAAATTAATAGCGTTCTTATTTGGTAAAAAAATAATAAATTTAATTTTTAATTGAAAAAAAATGAAACGCCATTAGAATAAAATTTAATAAAACTTAATTATTTTGTCTAAAATAAAATAAAACATGTATATCATAATGTTGATGTTTATTTAACCATTTCAATACAATGGAACAGTAAACAACAAATTAATTAGTTGTAAAGTTAAAATTAAACCTGCAATTAGAGCAACTGCTAATATTTATTTCAATTGAATTTAAGAAAGGTAATAGAAAAATTTAATTTACTGTTAAATATTATTATTCAATTGTAGAAATTTTTTTTACATTAGTACGAAATATTTGTGATCGTTCAAATGACTTTTTCTACGGTGAAAATAGAATGTCATAAAAACATGTTTTCTAGAAAAATCTGTTTAAAAATTAATTTAATGTGTAAATTTTTAGAAAACCTTGGAAATTTTTTTCAATAAAATTCGGTTTTAGTATTTGTTTATACGAGACCAAACTAGGTAGCAAATAACCTAAACAAACATTATTTTCCCCCTATAGCAAGTCTATTGTTGATGGTACAGACTTCATAATAGTGCTGTAACTCAAGGTACAAAGATTTTTTAAAGATATATTAATAAATTTTACATTGCTTTACCTAAAATTGGAATTAGTATTCCTTTATTAAAAACTTGATTTTTTTATTTTTCAATATGAATTTTTCCTCAAAATATAATCAAATACATGAATATCATTATTGAAAATAGTAAAAAAAATGATTTGTTTCGTTATAAGCTAACATAAGTAAAGTTACAACCCATAAACTCTATATTAAGGAGCGAATCAAAAGGAGGGTACTTATTGACTTTACAATGTCCATCCGTCCGTCTGTCTGTCTGTCTTAGCGATAACTCGAGAACGTCTTCGAATTTTAGAACTCTGTTTTCAACAATCAATAACTGGTCACCTTAGCTCGCCCAGATACTATTTTAAGTGACCTACAATCACCTGTCTGTCCGTAGCTGAGCTACTTGGATACTGCTAGCGTGCTGGGCTTATTACATTAATGTTTTAAAGCTTATGCTTGGTTGCCACTTTTACCTAAGTCTTTATTTCTTATATATTATACATTATATCTACTTTACTTTAGATGACAATTAATTATACCATTGCGCGATTGGTGAAGTTCCATTGCCATGTTTTTAGCTGCCACCTCATTCTTTATTTGTGCTCATATCAATTCTATGGGATTTAACTCACAGTTGTATGGTGAAGCCGTAACACAACTTTATTGGCATCTTTTGCCATTTCATCGACAACATACAAATTATGTTTATCTTTATGTAGCCGAATCAGGTGTAAAAGATCACACAGCTTCATATTTAAATCGAAAGCAATATTTTTAGTTTGTTACCACTCCTGCATTTCAGCTTTTCTTGATGACGAGGTTGGAGTTTTCTCAACTTTTCGGCTATGATATGATGCATCCATCACAATCACAGCATCATTAAGTATAACTTTGACAAAAAAGTAGTAAACCAATTCTCAAATATTTTGGAATTCATCTCTTCATGGTAATCTCCTGTCTGTTGCCTTCAAAAACCAATAATACATTTTCTACAAAACCTGCTTCGGAACCAGCATGTAAAATAATAATCCGCCTTCCTATTCCTGTACGGTTTTTAAGGCCCGTAGATAAACCTTCAGTAAATGCTTGACGTCTACTGGTTACATTTTGGTCCACCCATGTTTTTGCCTTGCTACGACCTTCATTAGTCCCAAGTTACATCTAAGTAAAAGATTGGCCTGTTTTATTTTCTGTATTTTTTTATGGATCTTAAATATATCAACCTCCATCTACATATATCATCACGTTCTATTAATACACTTTGACGATTTCTTTTCAAATATCTAAAAAATATAGATAATAAACACCAGGTACATTTGACTCTTCAAAGTTACAAACTTACTTAAAAGTTAATATGTTTCAAGAAATTATATAAAGATGACCGAGATATTTGTGGTAAATCTAAACAGTTCTTCAAAGCTTGAAAAATTTTGTTCAATGTAGGTAACTCATTTTTAAAAAAGAAATCATGTACTATTCTCCGAACAGCATTTTTAAACCCCTCATCAAATGTTTTTAGAAATCCTAGTCTTCCACAAATATTTTTTGGTCTAGATATTGTTCCATTACTGAGGTATTCTTTTATTACTCGGTATGTTGTTGACTTTGCAACCCCTAATGCCATTTTTAATTAGAAAGTAATAAGTATAACCTACCGGCGGCCTTAGACATTTTGGATATAGCATCAACAATTTTGGTTTTTGGTTTATCACCCAATACTTGTTGATACATATTTAGTATGTACTGTTTTTCTGACTGACTAGTCTAAACTTTGCCGTTTTCGTTGTTTTGGTGGTTCAGTGACTGATACCAGTAGGAGTAGGATAATGATCCATAATCGCAGAAATATAATACAATTGTGTACGAAATAGAGTAGAAAACTAAGTAAAAATGATGAGATAACAAGCGGACGAAAGCAATAACAGAACTAAAATTATCAAATTATAAAATGTCAGAACTGTCAATGTCAATTATAAGCCGATGTTAATCTTAAAATTTGCTGTGTGAAACCGACTGCAAACTGACCAATCAGAAGTCTACAGAGTTGCCAACTTAAATCCAAATCGCTCCTCTTTGCTATTAAATAGACCATAATAGGTATACGGATTTTTAAACACATCTATTATATTGTACTACAATTATCACGACTCCCACAGACTTGTCCATTATCACCGATAGACAGGTGACGAATAACAGGACAGACATTCTAGTGATAAGGTTGATAAGAAAGAACACGTCTAATAGATTTCGCTATCCACAGATCTTACACTGTAAACGTTTCCTCTACATCATTCTCAGTAAAATGAGACTACAAAGTAAGAAAATTATTACAAGTTTAACGATAAACCTAACACTTTTGAGAAGTTATCTGGGACGATAGATATTTTATATATTTAACGACATATATTTATTTTGTTAATATTGCCCTAACAATGAAGACAAAATATTGGTCTGTGTGATAATAGTTCTACCTCATCAAAATGTATGTTGTTTATTTATTAAAGTATAAATTAAATTTTCCTTGCGATATTATATGATTACCACGTCACTAATTACCTCAAAAAAGTATAAATATCATGCCAGATCACCGCAGGGGGTCATTTAATTTACAAGAATTAAATCGTCAATACGAAAATCTCTATATTCGTTCATAGTAATTTCTGGTATTGTAGTAAATTATAGGTCATAATCTATTATAAGGCGAAGAAAAACTTACCAGTTACATATTATATTGAAATCATTTTGTATGATTGATAGAAGTTAATTTATTATTGTTATTATTATAAATAAGTGTTGTGTTGTAAAAATTATATTCGAAAGGTTTTGAATAATTTAAAATAACTAGAAATATAAGGAAACAATTTTTGTTATCAACAATTTTGGAAATCTAAAGGAGGTCTTTAATTTTAGAAGAAATAAAATTTGTTTATAGTTAAATAGTAATTAAAAAAAATTAAAATCATTTAGTGTAAAAGATTTGAAATAAGATTTATGATCAAGTAACGAATTTTTTTGCGTTTTTTTATGGGGATGGAATTAATTAAATACGGAAAAAAGTCATAAGATTCATATTTTTTTTGACTTTTGTCAAATAGATATTAATAGGTAAATAATAACTCTATTATCTTTTTAACTTTGTAGGTTCTTTTATATTTATGCACATTTTTAATTACTTCATTAATACATAATAGTATTATTGCAGTAAATAAAAATTTTGTTGGACGATAAACAGTATTATTATTATTAGTAATATAAAATATATTCATTTTTTAAGCGTTTTCTTATATTACTCATTTTCATATAACGATGATTATGAACATAAACTCTTAATATTAAGTAGAAAGTTATGCTTATTTTGTTTATTGCACAACCTGGTAGCTATAATAAGAATGTTTTTATCTAAATTCCAATTATCTAAATATTAGACACATTGAAGTTAGATTGCATTAGTACTTAGTCAATTTTTGTCAATATATGCTATTTTGTCCATATCTCATAAATAGAGCAATGACAAATAAATATTTGTTTAAAAAAAAATATGTGACTAAGTACTTATAGACTCTTAGGTTTATGAAAAAAATATTAAAATTGATAATGTTTATGAAAATGTTTTTTCTTTAGTTCCAAATATTATTAAAAAATAATATCTATGTCCAGAATAGAACGTTTTAAAAATCACCTTATAAGTAGCTAGATTTTTTATAAAAGGCGTCTTTACATTACTCTTTTTTGAGTATCTCGTAAACACTGTAATTTAAAAATATTAAAATTTGCACATTGATTCATCGCCATTAAATGCCAAACCCGTTACGAGAAATGCATATTTATTAAACTGGCAAAAAATTACATTTAGTTAGTAAAGGCACATAAAACTAGTAAAAGGAATATCTCGAATAGAAGTTTCACTTAGTAGGCGGGACCGGGATCTTCGCATCCGAAATTGCTCATCTTCTGATAGAGCCTTTCTTTTTTGAATACAAACCGATGGCCGAAAGAATTTTCCGGGTCGGCCGTACCGTTCTCGAGTTATCGTGCGCACAGACATCCACACAGACAGACTTTTTTTTTTCGCGGAAAATCAATGTTGTCCACGTTTCATGACATTTTAAGTCATTTGGAGCAAGAAAAATTTTTGAGATTTTTGCACGATTTCAATCCTACGGTTTGCCATACTTCACCAAGATATGAAGTAGTGTAAGAATTGTCAATAAAAAACTTTTGACATTTAAAATACATGTGATCTTATAACCCTTATATTGCTAGTCGGGGTGACCCCTGGGGCTGGAAATCAATTTCATAGATTGCCTTGACCTGACCTGAAATATCTGTGTACCAAATATAAAGTCACTCTGATGTCTAGAACGGAAGATATCGTGTCGGTCGATAGACGCACACGCAGACACACGGGATAAGTTTATATTTCGTTTCTGTGCTATCGACAGTTAATAAATCTAAATGCAACCAATTTTTATCTATTGAAATTATTGTTTGTACAGTGAGACAAAAAATTTCGGTTGTATTTCGTGGCAAAAACGATGCATTCGATTGAATTTTTGGCCTTGCCTAAAGTCTCGGCCAAATATTGAGATTCACACACAGTTAAAAAATCCCTGATTTTGAGCACTTCATACAAAAATAACTATTTTCGACATCTGCCAAAAAATTGACATTTTTACATCATTATTAGTTCGAATTTTTTTCACAGCACTACGTTATTTTATGTTTACCTTTGACACCTTGAAGAAACGTTTTCTAGTAAACGTTTTTTCGCTTTTTGGAAAACTTTTTTCTCGGTACTAAAATAAAATGAAAGAATGTAGCCTATAATTTTAATGTTTATTTCTTCATTTTAATATCATGGAACAGCAAACAATATATTAGTTGTATAGTAAAAATTAAACATCAAACATAAAATTGTTCGAAATATATTTCAAGGAACGTAATGAATTTCGTGTATTTAATACAAAATAGTAGTTTTTCTGTTCTGACTGCAGGTGTTTTAATTAAAATGTTATCGGACCATTTAAATCACATCGACAATTTAAACCACATCAGACCATTTAAACCATATTTTTTATTTTTTGCTTTTTGGTAATGTAGATATTCGATTTAAACGTAACAGGAAAAATAATGAATGCAGAAATGATGATACATTTAAGAAACAGCCTAATAGAAAAATGATACAAAAAATGGAAAATAAATAGCTTAAATGGTTTGGCCATGTACAAAGTACGCTAATAAGACAAGTAGCAAAATCAAAAAGATGCGGAAGAAGAACAGTAGGCAGACCAAGTTAGAACAAGGAAGGAAGAATGGGGGAAATAAACAAAAAAGAGGATAGATAGTGAAGCAACTGAACCAGGACTCTACTGTCAAAAAATAGTTGAGGAAATGGGGTAAGAGTGCATTGAGTGCATATATACTGACCTCGTAAGTTATAAAGTTTAAAGCAAATGAAGAGAAATTAACTGAAGAATGTTTGCAAACATTATATCTTTTTAATGAAGCTTTAATTATAAGAAAAATTTTAATTTGTTGATTGTTATTATTAATTAGATTACTAGGAAAAATTGAATTTTAATTCTAAATAGAACATTATTCACCATTAAGACCACGTGACTTTTGTGGTTGCCGGTTAGAGAATTACCCAAGGAAAATGTACTTGTATTCTAATAAATTGGGCGCAAAAAATTTTTTTTAGTGTTTTCTGGTTAATGTCAAGTAATCCTACCCTCTACTCCAATTTTTTCTGTGTAGAACAGGGTAGAACGCCATAAAACATAATTATTCGTTTTTGGACGAGTCGCCTAATATAGCAACTAAAAATGTACGGGTTTTTCATGATATTTAAAATATTTATCAGAAGAGCGCGTCTGTGCTACTTTTTCAAATTTATCTGGAGAAAAAAGTTGATAGTCGTATCACTTTTACTAAAAGTAATTTTAAAAAAGTGCCACGGACGCCTTCTAAAGAATGAACTACAGAATCGATTGGTGAAAACCGCAGCTTACTATCTTTAATATTAACGGAGCGCCCGTCTAAAAACGATTTCAGGCAAGATAACATATGGTATTGGCGCCTCTTAACACAAACGAAACAAATTGTACAAAAAATTTAAAACCAGAAGTAATAAAATTCTTGATTTTGTACTTGGCGGAGGATCTAAATTGAACTTTTACGTTTTGGACAGAGAGGAACTCAGCAATTTTACCATCGTAGAAAATAAAACTAAGGGTAACGGTTTGTTCTTTAAAAATATCTACCCAAAACTTTTCCATTTTTATCGACATCGACATGTTCTAGCAAATGATATTATGAATAAATAATTCCCAAAGGTTATCCATATCTCAAATGTGGTCCAAAGTTTAAGAAAATAAAGCACAAAGTCAGGTAACACAAAATTTAATTACAAAAAAGTACTAGCAGGCAACTAGTTTCGGTCACTAACCATCATCAGGCCTAAAGATACAAACGTTCGCAATAAGTCATGAAATACAAAAAAAAAATTAAAAAATAAAACTTACCAATATTAAGTACTAACAAGGGAACGAATTGATCACTATAGTAAAAGACCTAATAAGGGTAGAAGATAAATTTAAATAATATTAAACATGATGGTACTTTAAAAGTATTAAAATAATTATAAAAATTGAAAATATTTATGAAAAGCCAAATAAAAATATTAAACAAAAAGCAGGTTGCTCCCTAGGGGGCAGCAGTGATTACCCGCACCTACAGGGGAAACAAACTAGTTACCTGTAATTAAATTTTGTGGTATCTGACTTTGTGCTTCATTTCCTTATAAATAAATGATTAGATCAAATTAACATAAATTATTACTTGAACAATTCGGATAGTAATTATTAACGTATTTAAAGCATATTTTTTTGTTCCTTTTGTGCGTAATTATGTGCTTCTTAAAATATTTTGATTTAATATAAACCTGCCTGGGTTTGTTAAGGAAAAACTGCTTATTTTATATGCAATAATGTGACCAGGGTGTAACTGTTAAATTTAAAATAATATGCTTAGAATATAAGTTTATTTAATATTTTTCAATAAAATAGAGAAATAGTGAAAAACCGTTGTAGAGCTATCATTTTGGAAAAATCGGAAATCGAATGAAATTAGCTGCTTAACAATTACCATAACGTTTATCAACATTTTTTATTATTTTGTAAATACAAGTTCATTTAAACTAGTCTTTAAATTTTCTATCAATATATATTTTTTCTATTTTTCTACATATTCAGTACTTTTAAAAACTTATTTATAACATAAGTAGGACCAGTCTCTACTCTTTACACAATCTACCACAAAAATCTTTACTTTTTTCACAGCTAGATTTACACATGCATGTTACATTTAGTACATTCCCTGTATATTAACTTGTTGTTATTTAAACAGAATAAAGTCTTTCATTCAGTTTTGATTTCTTAAATATATACATCTACGCGAAATATTTACCATGACCCCAGTATCTATTTTAAAATTTACAATATGTTTATTTATTGCAATTTGAGTAAACCATTCTTTTTTATCATCTTCGTTTTAATATTTGACTATTATTTACCTTACATATCAGAACTGATTTAGTGCAGGTTTCTTAGTTTGCGTTTCACTTTTTTCTTTTTTGATTTCTGACACAAATTGTAATTTTAATTATATAGCGACTTAGTTTATCATCAACTCCTGATGATTCTAACAAAGTTAGCGAAACGTACCTCGAGTTGTTAAAAAAAATGTAATTTGGTTAGTGGTAACGATATTCTTCACCATTTTTGAAGATGCTCCCCCGTACATTTACGCATCTGATACATTTGCTCTCCTATTTTAATTTTTAAAATAGGGACCAGAATTTAAATGAGACTCTTGCTAGCCTATACCTGTTTAACTTTCTTTTACACTTTATACAGGCTTAGGACTGTCGACACAGATATAAGCTTGTTTAAATGATATATCCAGTAGATATCGTCATGTTTCTTTATTTTTGTGTTTTTTTTATATTTTTTCAAATATTGAGTAATTACTCCAGCTTTTGTATAAATGCAAGAGTTTTCAAACATTTTAATATTAACGGAGCGCCCGTCCAAAAACGATTTCAGGTAAGATAACATATGTTATTGGCACCTCTAAATATATAGTTAAAGAAATTTCCAAAATTATATAACTATGACGAAACATAGGTAAATGTCTTATAAATAGGTCCGACGTTTCCTTTTCCTAGTCCAGACCTGTTCTTAGTTATTACTGATGTTTGCAGTTAGTAGACAAACGATCACAATTTTACGGTCTACCGAACTCGATCGTATAACTCTGTTTTTTTTTTGACATCAAATTCGAACATAATTTAGTTACTTGTTAAATATACCTGGTGATTCAGGTTCAAACTGTATCTTTTTAACTATAAGAAAAGAATATATGCGCAACTTTTTAATATTTAGAGCTGTTATATTTAAAAGATAATAATTGTCAAAAAATTACTCATTTTAATATCAACAATGTGGTGTTTCACTATTATAAAATATCTAAACTTTTTTTTACTTGAAATTTATAAGTATAGGATAATTACAGTTTATGAATTTTTCTACCAAACTTTTGACCAGCCTGTATTTATTTACTTTTTAATTTCTTGTTTGCATTTATATTTTTAAATACATGTTTATTTACAAAAAAGTCATTAAAAAAGTTATAAATATTGTTTTAAATGCAATCTTCCAATATGTAACCTTCTGAACTCATGGGAAAAGTCTCATAATTTTTTTGTAGATTCTGATATTAGCTTTCTTCTGACTGATAAGAGATTTTTCTAACTACATCAACAGAGAAAAAAGTATAGATTTGCATCTTAAATGCTCTTAGAAAAAATTAATGATTCGGAAATTTTCTGTTACTAAAAAATAAAATTTTTTTTTCAATAGTCAGTGGTTAGAATAACCATTATTGATTCTAATCAATCTTTAAATAGCGGCCAAGAATATAATTTTTTTTATATTTACTCTAGAAGAACAATTTCAGGATGTGAAGAGTCTTTAAAAAAGCCATTGAAACCATATTTTAGCCAATACAATAAAACACCAATACAATTTCAATCACGTTTAACGATTAATAAAATAAAATATTATTTTTGCATATTGCTAAATATTTTATTTGTCCTAATTCTTGAAGTTAACCATAAGGGAGAGATGGGACACAGTAAAAGCATTAAAACTGTGTTCAAATTTTTTTTAGTTCTTATTAAATTTAGTCACGGAAAATTTCATTGAGGTAGCACGAAATTGATCGGCGACGAAGTCCGTTTATATCTGCTCTATGCGGGGATACGGACGTGGTTTCTATGAAACTTCGGCCTAAAATTTCGCGAACGAAAACGATTATTATTTATTCACTATTAGTTCTATTATCAGTCAAAATATCAAACTCTTTAAAGGATTCGAAAGATGAGTAATGATTTTTTCCCCAATTACAAAAAGAACATTCATCGACCTTATTTATTAACGTTGTACAATCAATATGTTTTAAAAATGATAAATGCCCGGGTATTTATGGTTTTTGGGCATTTGCCTGAGCATTTATCCTGGTCATTTACCCCGACTTATAAATGCCCAGGCATTTCACATCACTAGGCCATCTTCTGCTCTTTTACTAAAAATTTTAGAAGCATTACTCTGAAGCATCAACTGTATTAAGACATCACCTTACTCCCCATCCTCTTCATTTTTTAACAATGCAGTCACCCACAAAATGTTTGCGTCCATTGCACAATCAACGATGGGTACAAATCAGAAACTAAAAACCGCATAGATTTTTTGTTGGCAGAATTTCGTTGAAAACAGGCTGTCACGAAATGTAATAATAACCAAACCTTAAGACACAATATGGGCTATTGCAGAAAATGTAGACGAAAGCCCAATCTATTTTATCATTATTACAATTTTCAATCGAATAATAAGTCACAAATATTTTTATAATATAATTTAAATCTTGTGACAAAGCGTATTATATATCATTCTTCTAAATTACTATCAATTTTACTTATAAAGTAAAAGAACATCAAAGGCAATTTTAAAACTACTATAAATTCAGAAGCATAATCTAATCTAATAACTACTATATATTTACCATTAATTTCGGCAATTTTATCAAATATAATTATAAATTTACTCAAGCCTTATAAAAAAATGCTATTACCATTTTAATTAAAACAGTTTTTAATGTAATTTAAGTTGCTACGTTGCGCCTCTCACGTTATCAATTAAAATTCAAAACAAATTAATAGTTCAACAACTAGAATCCTTAAATCAATTTTGATCCAGAATTTTATTTACCTAACTCTAATGTTAGATCGTAAAATTAGTCTGGGAAAAAAATCTCCGTCAGTCAATTATTAGAAATTTACATTTAAAACTTTTCTTAAAAAATTATGTTTATTATTCCAATTTTATAACTGTGAATTCTAAAACTAATAATTAATTAATAATTTTCCAAATTTAACATTTACACTTTTATTATTAAATTTTAAAATTCAAAATATCCTACAAAGTATGTAAAACAGAAATAAAATTAAAGCAGTTTTTTCGTTAAGATTTAACACTACAATGATATGGTTGTTTATTTACTAAACACAATAATAATCCCCAAACAATAAAAGTCAATAGCCTATTGTTATTTTATCATATTTGTTAATACGTTTTGTTAAACAATGTATTTCACAATAATACCCACGAAACAATTGTTCTCAATGAAAAGGAGGTTTAATTACATTTTGGGCAAATTTCAAGATTGAGCTTCTCGGAAGACACATGTTATAAAAATAAAGTAGACTAATTAGCAAGTTTTGTCAGTTATCCTACCATAAAAGTTTATTGTGTAATTCATATCTCACTTTTAAAAGTTTGCTTTTTAGTAACAAATAAAAATCTTGATAAATAATGACCAATTTAATAAATAAATACAAGATGTATATATATAAAATGTCATTTAGTCGGTAGATGAAATAATAACAAACACAAATAATCTACCGGCTGTTAATGATCTATCTGTTTTTTTTATAAAGATCTATTTCAGTCTTCCTCGGGTCTTCTTCGTCTTCTTCTGACTTCTGGTTTTCACTTTATTATTCTATAAATAGTTGTTTTCATTCCTGCTTCCTATAAATTCCTCAACGATTTTACTCTTTATCTATTCCATTTTTGTTTCAATTCGTGGTTCATTCTTCTTCGGTATTCATTGTCTATGATTTTTATTGGTTCTAATTCACTATTTTTCTTTCGAGTATTCTTACGTCTTCTTGCTAATTTTCCATAGTCGTTTTTAGTTTTATCTATTTTTTACTAGTGCTTCTTCAATTTCTCCTCTTCTTTATATAGTTACTTCTAAATATTTGAATTTGTCCACTTTTATTTTAGTTTTAAATTTGTGTTTACTAATTGCGTATCAAGTCTTTTAAGTCTCTTTTATAATAATAAAAATATTTATTACTATTTCTTATTCCTTTATCTATTTTTCTGATCACGTACTTCATTGTTAAGTTACATAATGTTGCCGATAGTGAATCTCCCTGTCTGAATTCTTTATTTATCTCAATTTTTTTCCTGTCTCACTCAACGTGTAGTTCTACCAATATAGATTTGACCACAGAAACACGAAATTTTGTAGACCCCATTAGATAAGAGAAAAGGTAAGGATAAAGCATGTTTTTACGCTTTCCTTGCGAAGAATTTTACCAATTTGGTCTGTTACGAAATAAATATAGGACAGAGAAGCTATAAAAGTAAAGGAATTTGGAGTTTGAAGTTATGTTTTGGAGCGAAGGCAAAATAAAATAACGATTGATTCTTTTTTTGATAGTTGATTAATTATACCCATTGGAATTAGGAGCAGTCTTAACTTGGAGTCATCTGTTTACGGGTTACTAGGACATCAAAAAATTGTATAGGTTTATTATTTTTAACGTATATTGTGAATTTTATTATCAGATGTAGGTTATTAATGTGGTCCGTCCAAAAAACTAGAATGGGACTAATAGCCATAGGGCCAAATCATGAAAGTACTATCGATGTATTGCATTCTTTTGCAGGTAGATATAATTCTTTTATATATAGATGCGAAGATTTCCAGTTGTATTTTATGAGTAGTATTACGATTCTCGTTTCATAGGATTAAAGTGTGTTGTAGGAGGACTTAACGGATTGGGACTTTTTTGAAATTGCCTTAATCAGCCGGTAAATTATTGATAGTTTAATTAGAGTTTTAATAGCAAACTTTCATTTTTTGACATATTTAATTTGGGGAGTTTAATCAATTTCAGCCCAAAGGTTTTGGAAGATGTTTAGAAAGTAAGGAAGTTTCTGATTGAGACAGAGGAGGCATTGAGAGATTTTTTACTGTATTACTAATAGATACAGAAGTCTAAATTGATGATCTGGGCTGAAGAGACTTAAATTTCTATTGATGTCTTTTGCTATTTATTTCCATAGATTTTTGAGATTGTAATTATGGTGTTCAGTGTAAAAGAGACCAGTTTTCTGAATTGGAGAATTTAAGATGAAGATTAAGAAGTTGTCTTGAGTTTAAATCGATGGTTTTATCGAAATTTATCGCGGCAGAGAAAAAGAAAGTTAAAAGTGGATAAAAGAGAATAAATTTTCTGACGAAGAGTAAAAAAAATTTTTTTTTTGATAAATAACCTCCCCATTGATGTGAGTCACAGTAAAACATTACATATAATAAATATTTTAGTAAAATAACAAAAATAAAACAGCCTGTTGAGATACAGCGATTTAATAAAATAAAAAATGTTTTCCATAAGACGAATGGAAATTCCTTCTAAAACTAAAATCTTAATTAAAATCAGTTATTGTTTTCATTCTTTATTAAGAGCAATAATGGATAGTGTTTATTCCACGCTCACGAAATCCTTAATGCCCCCGAAGGAATTAAGTAGTCCATTACGTACCTCATATCTAAGCAATAAATACACAGTAATAAACTAGGAAACCTATAAAGGTACACAAAGGTGGTGCAGATCCAATTATCCCACTGTTAAAAATTGTTGTAATAGCTTTTTATTATGTTTATTGGAAAATTTCTACTATTTTCTTTAGTTTCTAAAATAGTTCATATTTATTTTGTTTTTGAGGTAAGATGGAAATATATATTAATCGTTTACTTATCTTCCCATTACTCACCGAGTCATTAGCGTTATATAGTGGACGTTCAATCTACTGTCAATAAAAGTACAATTAATATTTCTCCAAACATTATTTATCCTGTTTTTTAGATTTAATATTAAAAATTTCATACAAATATAAAAGGATGTGTAAAAATGTGATTATCGCTAACATAACAAAAATTTAAGTTAATGAATGATAATTAAACAAATTTATTCTGCCATTGGCACCAAACAATAAACTATATCCTATAAAGAATATTATTATTGTAGTTTTTCCTATTTTATTTACTGTTGCTTGCAAAATCCAATTCGCGATTGCTAATAAAAAAACTCAATATAATAAAGCACGAGATTTTTTTGTAGTAATTTCTCTCAGTTCCATTTTAAAATTTTGACTGCCACTGATGCTTGGTCAAACTCGTGATGACACTTTCAAATTTACATCACTGTAAAGTACATACGTTTACGTATATATTGTCCATTGGAACATAATTGTATTTACTGTTCTTGTTAGTTTCATTTTCCAAAAAAGAACCTGCCTAATTCACCTAATGTAACTTAAATTAAAAACTCATGATTTAGTTAAGCTTTACGTACAAAGCAATTATTTACAGAAAAATTACTTTTACTCTGATAAAAAAACCAATAAAATATTTAACCATGCGAACTAAAAAATCTTAACACAACTTTTCGAATTATTTGGCTTATATTAAACATATATTTTAAAGAACCCAAATAACATATTCTAAATTAATTAGTTTATTATTAAGTATAGTTAATTGTAAACAATATTAAAGTAATATCAAAACATTTGATAAACATATTTGTCATGAGAATTTCATAATTATAATTATTCAACTGAATTTAAATCATTTTGATTAATTTAGATAATTATATAAAACGTGGTTTTGTTGAAATAAAATAATAATTACTTACTTTTTAACTTAAAATTTTAAAATAATAATTTATGGATATATAAGAAACCTCAGTGTAACCGAAGTAATAAAATTCAACTATACACTTTGCTCATTTTTTTATTCTTTAGCCATTTCCATCTATCCATCTATCCAGGTTTTGTTTTACTAAAATATAGTGAACGAGCAAAAAAAAATAATTCGGGATATCGATGAAAATATCCGTTTTGAGGTTCCTCAAGAAGATTGAAATTATTTCCAGAGTAAGGTCTGTCTGTGTGTAATCCACGATAACTGCCGAATCGTTTGACCAATCAAGGTTAAGGTCCTCAAGACCGACATTGATTGAATACACATGTATGATTTTTTGTCTTTTTTAGCCGAACAATACACTTTAATACAAAATGTTGTAGTACAAAATTTTAAACCATAAAATTTCCTACAATTTTTGTATCAAACTTTTTTAAGAATTTCCAATAGTTGCGCTACTGGATGGCGAGCAAAAATGTGCATGTATATTATTCGAAGTTTTTCCAAATTTCGAGGACAAACGCACTTTGATGCTAAATTTTCTTGTGCGATGTTGTAGACAACCGAATGTGCCTTAACTTTTATATTTAACTTTTTTTCGAGTTCCCCACAGTTTCGCAGTTAGAGGGCGAAAAATATACACATTTAGGCCTTTTGCCAATTTTTTTTTTTAATTTTGAACACAAACAACGCACTTTAGTGCAAAATGTTCTAGTGCAAATTTGTAGAGTATAAAATTTCCTACAACTTTTTGTATCAATATTTTTCCCAAATTTTGTATTGAGTTTAAGTCCAAAATTTGCCTTTGTATAAATCTTGTGTTTTCGGGGTTATTCAGTTATAATTGTATTTTTAGTTTAAAGTAGCAATCCTGTTTTCAAAATTTCGAAAAAATTCTATATAGCATTCATTAAACATCGTCACAGAAATCATCTCTGATAATAGCTATATTCAATATCCCATCCTGCGAAATTCGTACAGAAATGCATGTCTCACTAGGGAGAGCTGTTGTAAAAAGCGCATTCTTATTAACCGGATTAACCCTTAAATGCATCTTTTTGCAAAAATGCAACACTTTAAATAAAATTGACTAATTCATTATGGAGCGTGTTGTAATTGAGGTGGTGCAAGCCGTTGATTATTTATTTATCTAATTATTTAGTATCGTTCTATCTTTTTAATGCCATATTTGTAACCAAAAATTGTGCTACGTGCGGTATTTTTACGAGAACATGGTTAAAAAAATATTTTGAAATTGAGAAAAGAGTCTATTATTTATTTCTACGAGCAGATTTTTGGTTTGTGTAAAAAATCGTTAACAGACCAGCAACTGTTTTGAAAAATTAGTCAAATAGTGAAGATTGTCTTGATTTTTTTGATGACTGATAAAAATCACGAATATAAAAGTAGTAATTCAGATGAAGAAAACCGGATTATGAGTGACGATAAAATTGTAGGAGATGGTGAAGATGTGATTTTAAAAAGAGAAATCAGGAGTGGGGAGATATAGAAGCGATCAATGGGTGATTAAATGCAGATGAACGAGAAGCTCAGGAGTCTAAAATACAAAAACAGATGCCAAACCAAAGAAAAAAGATGTATCAGCATTTGAATGCGTTACATCAATCAATTTTAGGGAAATATTGTTCTGGGAATGAGCTGCAAGCATAGAAACATAAAGAAAATGCTCTGCAACATTTATCCTCGAGAAGAACATTAGTGGATTTCTGCTGAGAATAAAAAAGTGTACATTTCATAATTAGCACGAGATGCACAAAATGAGAAAATGGAATTTTTAGAAGACAATTGTTATTAGCTCCGAATTACAGAAGTGCCATTTTGTTAGTCAGAAAAAATCCAGGCTACATAAAACAATGAAAAAATTGGATTTTTTATACTTTAATTCTATGATAAAAAATAGAAGAGAGGAATGGGTGAGAAAACAAAGTAAAGCGAAAATCTGAGCAAAAAAGTACTGTAGCAAATGCAGATGAACGAAAAGCTGAGGAACCTGAAATACTAAAAAGATACCAAACCAAAGAAAAAAGATGAAACAGAACTTAAATG
Source organism: Neocrepidodera transversa (assembly GCA_963243735.1). Lineage (NCBI taxonomy): Eukaryota > Metazoa > Arthropoda > Insecta > Coleoptera > Chrysomelidae > Neocrepidodera > Neocrepidodera transversa. The sequence continues at coordinate 13,725,961 of OY725339.1, forward strand.
CATTACATCAATCTGGTTTTAGGGAAAAAGATGTTCTGGGAATGAGCAACAAGCATAGAAACAAAGAGGAAATGCTCATCACATTCCTTCTCATTAAGTCAGGACGGATAATGTAGGACGTTTTTTGCTGAGAAGTGAACATTTTCCAAATATACGGAATTCATAAATATTATGTGTAACAAATGTGGTATAACAATAATAAATTGTTTTAAACATTTTCATATAATAGTTGTATTTTTGTAACACAAATTACATTTCTTCATAGAGCTGCATATTTTCTGTATACAGTTTTTTTTTCTTATTGCAGATTTTTTATTTTTTTATGTGAATTTAAATTTAAAAAAAAACCTTTTAACTGAATATAAAAAATCATGCATTTAAGGGTTAAATTGTTTTGGCTATTTTACGCAGGATTTTTTACGTTCTGCTGCTAGTGCCATGACTGGAGATTGAAGGTCAATTTGGACTGCTGGCTGCACTGTACAATCTTTCTGTCTTATAATATTTTAAACCACAGCGTTATGTAATTAGTAAACATAAACCTAACATAATATATTTTATCGCGAGAATTTTGACCGTCGTAGTCTATTTATAGTGTTTTATTTTGTAAATTTATTTAGAAACAATGTTTAAAAGAATCAAAACAGTGTAACATGGAAGAAGGGAATTCACTGTCATTCCGGAATATTGGAAGCAGTGTGGAACATTGTTTTGGCTTAAAAAATTTGCGTATAAATTCTAAAAGTATTCAGAATCCGCTACTGAGCCCAAGTGGATGTCGATCACTTGTAAATTAAAATGAAATTGTTTGGCAATATATGAGCTGGCTGAAAAAGAATTAAACTATATGGTTGATGCTGAAAGCACCATTAGAACAAATACATGCGCAAAAGAACCGGAAGTGTAAAGGTTCTTTTGCCAAAAAAACCGAGTAATGGTTTAAATGATTTGACTGCTTCTGTTGTGTCTGATCCTGATCTCCCAGTACAAGTAGAAAAACTACCAAAACACTGGGGGTTACTTTTAAGAAATTGTTGGTATTTTTTCTTGACGGCTCTTTTGAAATGACCACTTGTTTTTATTTCTTTCCACTGAGAAATTAATTATTTTACACAAAAGGAAAACACGGGTTCAGTTTCCAAAAGAAGGTTACGTTTGGAATTTTGTTACGCGGAATAAACAATGATTTTTTTGTCTCAAACTATCAGTTTGTCTTATAATATGGTTATAAAAGTAGCCTAAAAAATTATTTTATTATTTCCCTTGTATAACTAAACATTATTTGTTCTATAAAACATGTTGTAAAAGACTTTATGAAAACCCTTTTACAAAATTATCATAATTGTGCTCTATAAAATGAAACTGAGGCCAACATGCATACATACCTTAAATATTCTTTCATTAACTTATTTTCATTCCTATCATACTTACATCTGACAATCACTTTCATTCAACCATAATATGCACAAAATAGAATTAAAACTGGATACATAAGAACAAACCACTGTAATATCTGTAAACAAAAACAGAAAGATCTATAAAACTAAATCAACTAACACAGGATGTGTTCCAAAATGGTTAGGAATTTTATCCTTCAGCAAGTTCTTTGTTGGACAGAGGAAAATAATGGCGACAGGAATGGTATATTTCATAGTAAAGAGAGGCAAGCAGTGAATGAAATTATAATATATTTTTCGAGTAAACGCAATGTCCCGTACGAATTTTCCATTCTATTCTCCTAACACCACAAAATATAAACCTTGAGTTTGCACTTCTCTCCATTATTTCTTCATTCTGACAAGGAGACACCAAGAAGAGCAATGATCTGACCCGAAAATTCTACTAAACAAATAGAAACAGTAAACATATATTGAGTCGAATTTATTGATAAAATATTTAATTTAAAATTTGTAGAAATAAATAGTCGATTAGATATTTTGAGACTGATTGTTTGAAAACGAAATTATTTATTACAGTTGTAAATTTTATGTTTTGATAGTTATTTCTAAACATCCAAATGTTTGGTTTTAATATGTGTCGAATTATAACTTGTGTCGTTGATGTATTTCATTCCAAACAAACTAAGAAACTACAGAACGTCGTTTTGTTTTCTATTCTTACTTGAACTTAAACAAACGTAAAATATTTACTTAAAATATCTACAAGGTTGTTCCCTCTGAATATTTGAAATAACAAAATCGACAAATGGTGACAAATACATGAATGTAATGTTTATGATTTTAATTCCATCAATCATATTTTATTTTAGATTAAATCAGAAACCTCTTATATGCTAAAAATAAATAATTTGCCATTTCTCATACGAACAGTGGAAATTTAAAATTCTAACATGTCTCCTCATCTACACATAAACCAGAAAGAGGCGGAAAAAGCAAAAATACTTATTTATCATGCCCAAAAACCAAGGAACTCTATAAAGGTGAGATAAATTAGATTCCATCTCAGTCTGTAACAGTTTGATGCTCATAATATTTTTATTATATTCTTTACTTTTTTATACTTACACTGCTAAATAAAATATTATAATAACAGAAAATAAATTAGTAACAAAACTGAAATATAAATTTTACAGATGTTCAACCAATTAATTTTGTCGGAATATTTATATTTTTTTGTTTCTTTTTTCCAAAGGTTTTACAGTGTAAAAGTAAATGTAAAAAAGATTTAAGTTAAATAAATCAATATTTCAAAATTACCGCATCAACTGGTCTATTGGCGATTTAAAATAAACGCAATGCTATATGGTGGTACACATAAAAATCATGTTAATCCTAACTGTGACAACAGAACAGCTGAATAAAAAATAGATATTTTTAATCAAGATGTCTATTCAAAATAAACACCATGCTATATCGTGGTCAACATAATAATAATTTAAAAAAAAATAATTGTGTTGTCAAAATACTACTTTCCTGCTATTTATAGGTAGTACTTTAATTATTTTTTTTTTATTTCACTACAAATAATTTTTAGCCAGCTATATTCGTCTCTATATGTAGCGTTGTCTTTATTTGAATATATTTTTATTAATACAATAGTAATATGAAAAAAACAGTTTTTTTTTCACTGATTAATCAAGCTTTTTAATTTTTAACCCAAGTAAATTATTAGGAACAAAGTGAAAAATAAAAATTTTCCAATGGGATTCTCTTCTGAGACCTTTCAAAAATAGATCCAAAAAAGTAAAAAAAAATCAGATTTGTTATTTAACAATTATCGCACACAATGTTCATCATCAAGTAGGAAAAATTGCTAATTAACTCATGCATAATTAATAGAAAAATGGCGATAAAATTTTTTTGGCCGCGGATTATTATTCATAAATCTACCCAGTAGATGCCTGAATTTTTTCAATTCTTAATTTTTATATTTAATAAGTTTAAATAATATTTATTCATTAAAGGTCCAAAGTGGGCGGCGCTTACGCAAGCCAGAGTCCCCGTTATCGGCCTATTTTCAACCCTCTGGGAAAATTATAAATATTGGTCCTACAGTTCCGGGAGGTACTAATTTTTTTGTGAAATTTCCTCTTCATTTTGAATCTTTTTCAAATTTGAAAAATGTCAAATTGTTTTTGAGATATTTGCAAAAAACCAAACTCCTTTTTTTTTCAATTAATTGTTTATAACTTTTGCAATTTTTGCAAGCGGGTCTTGAATTTTTTTAAATAATCATCTACATGCTATTCCGAATCGAATGACACCTCGCTCATATTTTTTCGGAGGTCTAGAAAAAAATTTGATCCAAAAAGCACTTGCTGACTAGACTAACAATGATCTTCTTGCTTCAAATATGCGTTTAATAAAAAATAATAATCTTATTTATTTTGGTATTGTAGAAATGTCAAATTTGAAAGTGACCTTTGCTTTGTCGTCCGTTGCTATGAATAGCGGCCGCGAAATTCATTTTCGTGGACGTGTAAAGAACTCGCACGAAAAAACCATTTTTCAGTATTCCTAAAAAAAAAAATTTATGCTAAAAAAGGCAGCTAAGTATTAAAAATGTTAGAATTTTTGCCACCATTGCCAGATTTACTAAACAGAAAAAAATTAAATAATTACTAAAAAATAATTTAACCACAACAAGTTGATATTTCTGATATCTAAACTTTGTACCATAAGATTTTTTTCATATATTAAAATTTAAGGGTAAATTACTCTTGTGGGAAAACAGTTTTTTAACTCCATTTTATTATTAAAAACTTGGTATATAAATTGTTAAATGCCACCTTATTAATCTACATTTTTGGTCCTTTGCACTTCCCCGGTAGCCCCCTATTACATATAAAAATATTGGTGAAAGTATTTTTCACTTATTAAAAAAAACCTAATTTTATTGGACTGTACAGTTAAGGAATAAACCACTGGAATTGTCAAAAATTTATTTCGGGATTTTTTTGCAGAGAAATTTTGAAATGAAACTGAAAATAACGTATTAAAACAAGTCTTGAGAAAAACCAAGTTATAAGTAAATTCTTGTGTTTATTCATTCCGCTTTATGTATAATACTTAGTTTTAATAATTTTTAAAACCTTTTGACAATATTTCTCTATAAATTTTTTAAATGTTTACTTATACATAAAGTAATCGTAGCCTTGAAGGGTGTTGTGTAATTAAATATTTTGTTGTTGTCGATTACGTGTTGATTTCTGTTTACTTTGTCAATTAACGGTGTTTTGCTGATACAAAGCAAAATATTAATTTTAATTACTTCCTTTTTTTTATTTACATTTAGTTAAGTGTTTAATATTGGTACATAGTTACTTAAATAATTTTCGTATCTCATTTTTTGCATTCTAACAAATTTGAAGTATAATGATAATTTTAAATTAAATAATAATTTAAATTTTGATATTAGACATTTTATTAATTATTAAGTTATTATTAAAAGAATTCAATTAAAATTTATAAATGTTACAAATGGATGCTTAACTGCTTTGACTTCATTTTTAACCCAAAACTCACCTGTATACACTTGCAGGACCCTTAATATAAAACCGTAAAGCGAATCGAAAGAAAACATCAAAGGCTCAAACTGTGACGTGGCTAGAAGGGAACAATAATTCAAACAAAGAATGATTCAGGATAATCTTCATATATTGTGAAAATAGAATATTAAAACAGCAAAAGAGAACTAAAGTTTCCTATTTTACATAGATAAAAGGGATAACCAATTAAACATCTTCAGAAAAAAAATGGCCGGTTTATTAAGAACAATAAAAAAAAATTTCGTTTTTACTACAAATTTTTATCTTATCAATATTTTTTGCTGAATAAATTTAAATTAGAACAGCGGCATGCGGTATAAATAAAAAATATAATAGACCTAACACAGATCCTTGAGGAACATATTTTTAATAATTTAAGTATGAATGAATATTGCATGCAACTAGTGTGTAAAGTGTCTTTTTTCACTCATTCGTGAAAAAAGTATCACTTTACACACTTGTTGCATAAATAACTATTTCATAAAATATTTAATGCCTCTAAACACGTTTGTAAACTGTTGTCATTTTATAATTTGCGGTACATTTATTTATCTGTTTCTTCTTTTCAAAGAAACGTGGCTAAATACATTTCCACGCTATTCTCGCTCACACACAACGAAAGTTTATATAATTCTTGTATTCGACTCAAAAAATAATATAACCACCACATGTTGGATATTAAATTGTCAGTTATTACATTGTTGTATATAAGTAAACATTATTTGGATGTGATTTATTTCACATTCTTTAAAAAAGAAATTGTTTATTTTTATTTTATTATCTAATAGTCTACAAATATTCTGAAAAATCGTTTATGTTGGAACATATGAAGGAAAACAGATTTGTTTAGCAATGAAATTTTTGCTTGGATGTATCGTTTCGAGGTCTAAATAAAATAAATATTAAGAGGAAACGATTTTCACATACATACAAAGTGATTTAATTATTCTTAACTGTCTTTACAGATCGTTTAGCTATTTTGAAAAACTATTTTTTAAATAAAAAGTAATTAAATTAATTCAGTAAATCTGCATATACAGGCTGAACCGATATCTAATATAGAATAGAAATATAAAACTGGAAAATGTTAGTTCCAATTTTAAAATAACTTATAATTAAATTAAAAAATACACTCAAAATTTTCAGAACCTGAGATAAGCTAGAAGAGAGGTTAACTAGAAAAAATATTTTAAACTATTTATATATCTACAGCCAACTGGCTTGGGGGGGGGGTGATATTTTTTTTATTCCATAACCTGAATACACAACAATCAACATCAAAGCGAACGAAAATTTTATAGGGGGGTAATTACCTAATTACCCCCCTGAATAACAATTGATTAATTGGGAAAAAAGATGCGTATTTTTAAGACGAATTAAATATTTTTTGTTTTCGAGATACTTCGAATAAACTGAAATTGACGATTTCCGTTTAATTTAATTAACACTTTAATTTTTAAAGATAGAAAAAAACTTTAAGAAACTTTATTGCTTATGACCAAATACTGCTTAAAATAGCGTATTCATTTTTTTTAAATACCATTTCATCTTTGAAGCAGGAAGTACGGTCCTGTTCATTTTTACCCTGAAAATACAACAATTATTTACAAGAATTATAAAATAGGTTGAACATGGGGAGGACAATTTGAGCAATTCTAACAAAATTAAAATAATTCACAATGACTATTTAGTTTAATATACAGTGTGTCCACGGATGGATTATCCTATAGGTGAAAAATTTTTCAATTTTAGTTTTACTGAAAAATGTCATTTTTGATAAAAAGTTTTGCTCGTTCTGAAATCTAAAATACAATCACCAGATATCAGTTTTTTCCAGTAGTACACGAGGTTTGTCAAAAAATATGAAATTTAATCGAGAGTAAAATACCTTTTAATTTGACAACATCGAAAAATGTTAGTTAAAAAAGTTGATCAGAATTAAAAACTAAGTTCAAATATGCCATTACATCCATTTACATTGAAATCATGAGTGAAAACTATTGAGAATTCGGGAAAAAGTTTCGATACAAATGTTGTAGGGAATTTTATGCTCTACAACTTTGCACTAGAACATTTGGCAATAAAGCCCTTTGTTTGTCTTCAAACAACAAAAAAAAAGGCAAAAAGCCTAAATGTATGTATATTTCGCCCTCTAGCGACGAAACTATGGGGAATTCGAAAGAAAATTATAGATAAAAATTAAAGAAAATTTAGTTCTCTACAATTTTGCATAAGAAAATTTTACACTAACGTGCATTGTTTGTCCTCAAAATTTGGAAAAATTACGGAAAACCTACATGAACATTTTTTGCGCGCCCTCTAATGGCGCAACTATTGGACATTCTGGAAAAACTGTAATACAAAAATTGTAGGAAATTTTATGCTCTACAACATTTTGCAGTCAAATGTATTATTTGTCCTTAAAATTTAAAAAAAGGCAAAAAATCTTACATGTGCATCCAATCAATGTCGGTCTTGAGGACCTTTTACTGTACCAATTTAAACCAAAACTAATGGTCTCATTCGAGGCACACACCAACCCTTCATACCAAATTTCAGCTTGATTGGTCAAACGGTTTTGCAGTTATCGTGGAAGATTACACATAGACACACAGACAGACCATGCGCTGGAAATGGTTCCAATCTTCTTGGAAGACCTCAAAATGGATATTTCCATCGATATCTCGATTTTTTTTACTCCTACTTTCCTTTTGATGGGACCGGGAAAGTAATAATTCAAATAATTTGACACCATTCATGTTTTCATGTTTGGAATAGTTAAACATATTTTAGAGGCTCTTAAAAGACATTTAATTCGTACTTAACGTCAAGAGCTCCTTGAAGTAATAGAAAATATTTACAGTTAATAAATAGGAACCAAGTCTTTATGTGTGTGGATTAACAATGTTTACAAAAAACAAGTATTAACAAGTCAGCATAAAATTGAATCATAATACATCCAAAATATTTTAACAAAAAGGTAGGTCGTTAATTAAACCACTTATTTTTATGTCACAAACAGGTCGATTGAACACCTAAACCATTCTTACTAACCGAGAGGATATTTTTTTACTTAATTGACTCACTTTTGTCAGGGGCATACAGCAGCAGCGTGGGACCTCTTAACTCCTAGTATGTATGACACTGCTTAAATTTTAATTTTGGCCGTATTTTTGAATTTAGCTTTAATCTTTACGTACATAATGTATTCTTGTTTCACTTTTTTAAGGCGGAGATCTCAATGCCAGAATTGTTAGAGATGTATGTATGAACCAGTTATTAGTAAAAATATGGAAAGTCTAAAAAATTAAAAAAAACACACCGAACTTATCACAGTACAGCGGTAATGGAACGGAAAAATAGAAGTTATTTATTGAACTCACGGTAAATTAACTTGATAACTTTTTAATAAAAATAGCCATAAAAAATATTAGAGATGTTCGGGTTTTTAGAATAGGAGACTGATAATTTTTAGAATAGGAGACTGATAATTTTTTTTTGAAGACATTGGCGAAAGAGCATTTTTAAAACAATAAACCGTAAAGAGCGGTCAGAGAAATAACTTCAATCTGGAGTTACTTAAAAATGAGTAAAGAAGAAGAAACAAAGAGCTATGTACGTAAGAGAAAAGTAGGAAAATTAAGAACAGAGCGAATTGAGTAGGTAAAAATTATTATAGTTATAGAAAAACAAACTAGTCGACAAAGTGGTTTGATAAAGAGTGTAAAAACCTATTACAGCAGATAACTAAAGCAAGACTTAAAAGGATAAAAGAACCGTCAGAAAAAAATAAAAAATGAAAATGATCTGTTCAGAGTTTCAATTAGAGAAAATAGAAAATTAATTTAATAAAAAAAACACAATAATATTATATAAAAATGTCAAATATATCAGAAAAGCATACTAACAAAGTTAATTCTTGAATATATTATATGTAGAAATACAGAATAAATAAAGGACAAATGGGAACAATATTTCTCTAAGATAATAAATAAAGGATTCTAACAATATGAAAAAATAGATGAAGAGAAAAAATGAAAAAGAATATAATGTTAAAATAACAGATAGTTAGAAAGAAAAAAATATTAGAACATTATTACAACAACAGCTGGTTGGTAAAAACGCAGGAATTATAAAAAAAGAGGAAATACCTGATAGGTGATATAAAGTTTTTATTTATTCATTATTCATAAAAAGTGAAAATTACAGCGACATGGTAGACGTAGACGTAGACTGCAAAGTACTTGCTATATAAATTAAAGACAAGGTGCAACTAATAATGGAATATGTTCAATATGTTGTAGAACATAATTCATGTAGGCTTCATAAAAGGGAAATAAATTTTAGATCATATTCAAGCGTTAAGACAAAAAGTAGCTGTAAACAACATAAAATACATGTACATGCCGTTTTTATAGATTTTACTTAAACAAACGATTGAATGGGGAGATAGTATATATAAAATTCTAAGAGAAAATAGTTTTCCAAATTATTAGGTAATTAAAATGACATTTAACGGTAGATGTAGTGTACAAATTAAACGTAATGATTCTTTTCTAAAATAAATTGTATTTTATTGATTTTACTGAAATCATATATTTCAAACGATGTGACGGAATTTGCTAAAATCTCGAGGATATATATTACCACGATCAACCTTAATTCCAAGGTAAAAAACGAACACGACCGTTGGCGCATTGGCGATTAATTAAGATTAAACCCTTTTGAATCTCCGACTATTCAACAACAGACACTACGTGTTAAAAATGTAATAACAATGTTCATATAGGCAGCTGCAGTAAAAATAAATAATTAAAAGTATCAAAAAGTTTACAAGTAAGTTTGTACATACAGTAACTACTGAATCAGCAACGCTGATCAAGCTGGATTTAATCGTTTGTTTAGTTGTTTAACCCACATTTATAGCTACAATTTATTACATATAACAAAAAAAACGTGACGCTTTAACGAATAATTTTCTCTCTCACAAGTGATATTTTTATTTCCTTCACTTACAAAGTTTATAATCATTATAAGGTCTATGACATATTTTATAAAATAAATAAAAAATTATTTTCTCAGAATTTTTTTTTCTTAATTAATTTTTTTCTATCTGTCACTAGTGTCTATTGATAACTTTCGATTAGTGGATTCTCTTTTCCATACTAATTTTCCTCGAGATTATAAGAAAACATATTTACTACATATAAACAGGTATTTAATATTTTTTCGTAGAAAATTCGTTTCACATTTGCTCGGTATAGGGAATAGTGGATTTCAGAGAAAAGCTGAAATGCAAAATCTATTTTTATCTTGTAAACAGTTATTTTTAGCATAGTAAAAGATTAGTCTCTTTTTGATCAAAATTAAATACATTTGTCCTATTTGGATCATTGGCATACCAATTTAGGGATAAAAAGGGTAAGCGGTACCATATCGCGGGTGTTGTTCACTTGGTCCCAGGGGTCAATTTTGTCAACGAGGTTCCGTAATCGGTCTTTTGGCCTCAAATTTTAAAATTAGGTGGGCCTATTGGGTATAGTGGTTATCAACCATAAAGTATCTAATCCTTTTAATTCAAAGTAATAATTTTAAGAAAAAATAATAGGAATATTTTCAGTGATTTTTCTAATTTTTTTTCTTAAAATTAATATCCTTCATTCGATTTGTATGGTAAAAATTTTTTTCTCCAAATAAATAATCTCGGTTTGATTTGTATAGTAATGAATTTTTTTCTTCAAATAAAAACAAAAAATTTATTTAAACCATATCTAAAACAAATTAAAAAAAACTCATAATTAATACAAAACAATATGAAAAATCACAAGAAATATACTATTAGAAAAATACAACACTAAGAAAAATATAAAATATCTACATAAAATACCGATAAAAATTATACTGGGTATTACAAAAATAAATAAAAATATAAAAAATATAAAATACCAAATAAAAATTATATTATATTTTTATAATGATACGAAATTGCTTTAATAAATTGATACCTTGAAATTGTGTTATTCTAGTATTGTTTTATTAAATTCCTTAAATACACATGGCGTTTTTCATAATTCGAGTTTTTAGATTTGCTAGGTAAATGTGTAGGTACTATTTAATTTCACATATGTATTTAACTGAATATCGAGAATAACATAGATAAATTTGAAAATAACTGATTAAGAGTACTAGAGTAGTAAAATAAGACAACTCCATTCATAAAACCAATAATTTGACAATAATTTTATTTAAACTGTATCTAGGAATAACCCACAATTCAAGAGATTACAAAAATATTAAAATAATCCTATTTCATTTTCCTGGAACCCTTAATCCCGCTTTCATGCCCAGAAAGCCTACACCTTTAGAATGGACAAAAGATTAAATTCGGGTAAAACAGACCGCTGTGCCGAAAAGGGCTCCACCCCATGTCGCATACCAACTGGTTACCAAAAAATATTTTTGGTTTTATAGCAAATAGATTTTTGACATCCAATTTGAATAAAAAATATTTATATCTGCGGCATATTTTAAAAAAGAAATAAAAACAATATAATATGTTTTACCACAATTTTCCTATTTATTAAAAAAATCAAAGTACCATATCGGGTGTCGAATCATGTAATTTCCGTTTATTTCATCTTTCTCTGACGGTCTATTTAATTTTGCTACCACCCTTTCGCTTTTGTTATCATTATATTGCTGAATATTAATTTTATTAAAATTTTGTCTAATCTTTTGCTTTAATTTCTTTTTTAATCCTATAATTATTTTTTAATAAAACTAATTTTAAATATTTTTTTTTACTTTATTTAATATCGCTAAAACAACAAGAATTATAGACAACTTTAGTTACATGTTGGATCATTTACATTTTAAATATTGTACTAATTTATTTGATTTAAAAATGAAAGAATATTGTCTATGTTACTATTTAAAAAAATACAAATTTTTGTGTTAAAAGCCTTTCTAAAAAAATTGTTCGTATAGGAAAGAAATTTACCAGTAGAACATTTCAAACTCAAATACTTTAAAAACAGAACATAATGAACAAAATTGAAAAAATATATACAAAATTATCTCTGAATGATACAATTTTTACATAGGAGGGAGCTTAAAACCATTGCATATTAAACTAAATCAATACAGATATTAAATAAAACATGCTCAAGATTTAGGATACAATATATTCAACTCTTTATCCAATACAAAGAACCAAATACCACAAAAAGAGAAAATGGTGTATAAAAAAGCTTTGTTACCAAAAGTCTCAAAAAATATCTACTTTGAAGTAACATATTTGATGACCACCCGAACCCGCCAGCCATGGATCTCGTAACTACTAAGACTAAAGAGATATGACCTCATATCTTCGATATCAAACATAGTGACTAGTATTTTAATCATCATAGTGTTTATTAAACATAAATCATATCACGAACAAAGTACTAACTTTTATCAAATAAAAGTAGTTTAATAATTAATAGTGATTTCCACTTGAAAATTATCTATTACGTTGGGTTAAGCCTGCCACTTGTAAAAATTAATAGTTATTCACTAGGCAATTACAATTAAACGTTAAAAAAATTGTTTGCTTATTATATTTGTATTTTTAGATAGTAACTAAAAAAATACTGTTACTAAAACAGTGTACGTAAGATTGATTTTTATAGCTCACAATACTTCAAAACATTCCTAAATAATTGAAATTAATTAAATGCTGTTGTTCAAAGTAGGTTATTTACTTATCAAACTATAAACAATATGACTTCCTCCAGTTGCTAAAGCAAATATAAATTTATTTCAAAACATTTTTTATGCTATCTACTCAAAATAATATACAAACGTCCCGGCCGCAAAAACAGACCCGTATCTACATTTATAAACACCAAAATAAACAAATCTCGAACACATACGAAAATAATCTTTTTAATTTCACACTAGTTGAATAGATGTAATTAAGTTTTGTGCTGATCGATTGTATTCGCACATCATATTTCTTTCCAGGTCAGTATTAAAAAAAAAGAAGAGGCATATCTCCTCATAATAATTATTCTAGATTTGTTTGGATTTTATGTTCTAGAACTATTGGAATTATTATTTTGTAATTTAGTTTGTTGAGCACTAGTAAATTTATGTTTTGATTATTTTCAGAGCTGTTTTATCACAATTATTAATCATATAATTGGCCTCTTAATACAAATTTTAGTACTACTTGCGAAGATATCGAATATTTTTTTGTTTTGATGGTTTTTAAGTGTTTGTTAATCATTTTGGAACAGTAATTTCAGTTTCAACTATAACTATGAACATCTGGATATTCTCAAATTTGCGAAATTCGATGTGAACGTGGTACTTTTGGTTTGTTTACAATTGATTGTCTCTTTTTTGCTCCATAATTTTATATTGCTGCGTACAAAATTCGACTTTTTTAAGCTTAAGTTGCAGTCTATTAATTAGTGAGACGGTTTTTTGAATACTACAATAGTTTGATATATAAGAGAATTCGATATAAGCATGGTTAGTTTGATTAGCCATGTTTGTTCAGAAATAATTGTCTTTTCTAGAAAAGTTTTATTTTTTGCGCTAAAATTTTTATTTTTTTGTAGTTTAAGTTATGGTATATTTTCAGTAGACCGAAAACCAATAGACCGAACGCTTTTTTCGCTGCATTTTCCCAATAGACTGACCTACCAGTAGGCCGAACAGCCAATAGACCCAATAATCAACGATCGATAGATACTATCTGCCCAAAAGAAGGTAGGTTCATAATGCAATCTTCTGCGGATCAAATTATATTGTTGGAACATGTTAAGGGGTATCCCCTGAAAGTAAATTCAAGTTGGAGGTACGCAAGCATCAGCCGCCATCTCGAAAAAGACGTTTTATGAAATATCTCGTGAATCCTGCATCGTAAAAAAAAAATTGTAGAAATGATTTTTGTAGAAAATGTTTGAGTTTTATTTTAAAACATTAATTTGCATTAATTCAGCACTTTTATGGCCTTTCCACTCCTTTTTCTTCAAATTATTACCATTATTGTAACTCCCACCCCCATGGCAATTTATCTCATGAAAAAGGCGAGTACAAAGTAACAAACCGATGGCCATTTCGGTAAGAAACTTCTACACTCAAATTTATCATAAAATATACCTGATCGTCTAGTATTGTTAAAGAACCCAGTTGTGATATATTTTTATTCGTTATAGTAAAGTTTGCAGCAAGTAAAAAAATAAAACACTGAAAAACCTTCAAATCGTATATTACGTAATTTCAAATTTTTGTGATAATCACAAAACTAAAAACCGTGAAACATTATTTAGTCTTGTACTCTATTTGTATTCGAATACCCTTCACAGAGACCCGCCACTGGGTGCACGAAAGAGAAGACGTTTGTCACATTTTTCCAATTTGTATTGTGTGCTTGTGTAATTATTTTTATATTTCTGTTTGCTTTTATTTTACAACCTTTTTATTTTTGTGATTTCACGTGTATTTACTATGGTCAATAATGTCCCAATCATTCTGGTAGGAAGATGGGATGCCCGCGGGTCGATCGCCGTCTGCGACATCCCTCATTGGGAAAATTTCACGGGGAGGGGAGATCACATTGCCTCCTACCATCGCAAAGTAATTACTTCTTTTTTTGTTTAAAAGGGACCGTACCTTAATAAACATAGTAATAATCTTGACCAACTCATAAAAACACAAGGTTTTCTTTGTGTAATGTACTGTGTATTGTTGTAATTGGTAAATGAGACTCCTCACTTAACACTTTCGCCCACACAACGGTACGCCGCTGTGAACGGTCAATTAAACAAATGGTTCACGCGAAAATTAAATATGAATTTTCTTCCCCGGTTTTTGAATTTGGGGTCCTTTTGAGACATTTTATTTAGACAGATATTTTTATTTTGTAACGAATTTTGGATTATTTTTCTCAACCTTTTTTTTCTTTGGTTTATGGGCAGTTGTTTTCTATAGGATAGCAAAGGCCTACAAATAATTAGTACGGGGTCGAAGTTGCCGGTTAACACAGATTAAGTGAGAGATTAAGTGACCTAGGGTAGGAACGTTTCATTATTATTATTATTATCATTATTATTAATATGCCTTTTATGCGTTATGAAATGTTTTCTGTTCACTACAAGCCACATTTCTATTAATAATTTACAAGGTGCAAGTTTTGGAAAGTTATATTTGCGATGCACGATTCACTAGATATTTCACAAAAAGTGTTTTTCAAGATGGCGATTGACGCTTAAAAATGATTTTTTTTTCCAAAATCACATGACTCGTTTCTAATTGTTCAAAAGTTTAAATCCGCCAAAAAATAATTGGAAAAGTTATAAATAAAAAATCTAAAAAAGGGGCCCAGTTTTTTCAAATATCTCAGGAACTAAAAGAGTTAGAAATAAATAAAATAAAGCAATTTCTAATTTTAACACTCGGAACTCAACTTCAAAAAAAACTATTAAATATCAATTTAAAAATAAAAAAAATTATGGTATCATCTAACATTTGACAGAAAAAAATTCGGCTGGACTTTTTTTTATTAATTTTTTATTAAATGAGCATCTTGTTAATTAACTATTTTTTTTAGAATTTTGTTTACGGTCTAAGTCGGATAATTGTTAAACAAGAACTAGGTACTAAAATTATTTTGTTTAATGTATGTACCACATGACAACAATACTTAATGAGATAATAACATTGCGATATTTTTAATTGTTATAATCTATTGGTTATTAATTATCTAATCTAACAAAAAACTAACATTTTTAAAACTTTTGTTAGATTAGATAATTATTAAGTTAATAGATTATATTAATAAAAAATATTGCAATGATAAAATCTCATTAAGTGGTGTGTGTGAAGTTAGCCCTCCATTTTTCGAATTTTGATATTTTGAAAGTTGTTCCAAATTGTTCTAGGTTTGTACCAAATTGTTCCCGAAAATGATTCCTTACACTTAACTACAAACTTAACAAAAACCATTTTGTACTAGATTGTTAATCTAATTAATAATTTTTTAAGACATAAAATTTTGGAACAATGCTAAGAATAACTAGAACAATCTAGTACAACAAAAAAAACTTCGATAAAAAAATAATGGGGGCTGGACCCAAATGGTTTTTATTGAAATATTTTGTTAAGGCATGAAAATTTCTAACAATGTTCAGAACAACTAGAACAATCTGATGCAACAAAAAAAAAATCGAAAAAAAAATAATGGGGCTAGCTCTAAAAAAGGGTTTTTGAGTTTTTCGGCCTTTGTATTTAAGTTTAAGGAATAATTTTCTATAACGTTTTGGTGCAAATCTAGAACAATTTGGAGCAACTTTTAAAATATCAAAATTCAAAAAATGGGGGCCTAACTTCACACACACACCATAAAATACAGTTGTAAGGTATCCATAAAGCGAATTAATCGTATTAGCTTTTGTTCAAAAAATTTATGTAAACAAAAACTCATAACTCTAAATAAATGGGCCCAATGAAAAATCAGTAAAAAAATTTTCTTTACTGGATTTTTTTCTTAAGTGTCTAGATGATACCATAATTTTTTAGAAAGTTTAAATTCATATTTAATGGTATAAAAAAATCTTTCACTTGTCACGGTCAGTTCTGAAGCAAATCCCAAATTTTAAGTATTATTAATTGAGATAGAGTCCACGAGTCGGGAAATTTCTTCATCTTTAAAAATCATTTTTTAAATTTTTAGTTTGAAATATTTGCAAAAAAATACGTCCTTTTTTGGTGTCATTATTTGTTCATAACTTTTGGATTTGTTTGAAACTTTGAAATGTAATAAGCCCCCGACTATATATTAGTTCGCTTTAACTTTATTAACACCTTTTATTTTATTTACACTAATTGTTCAGTTCTGGATCGGTAAAAAAAAGACATTTTATTCTTTAAATATTTTAGAATAAAATAACATACATTTACTAATTCTCAGTACGTTCAGTACAGAAGAAAAATGTGAAGTACAATATAAAATAAAAATCGAAAATCTTGAATACTTTAGCTTAAAAAAATTATGTAAAAATTTTAAAATGATTATTACAAATTTAATAAACCTGATGCTTTGGTAAAAAAACTAGCAGAAAAAATGTCCCTATTGATGACATGCGAGACCATTTAAAATGGATGAAAGTTTTTTGAAAATTTTTAAGGATATTCAGACAGATACAACGGAATAATTCACAACTCATCAATAAAAGCAATCAACCTACATACATATTTTTACTGAAAAATACTGATGAAAAATGCACCATAATAAAGTAAATTCACATTTTTTTATAACTGATTTATTGAAAATCCGTAATGAAGTTAGGTAATGGATTTTAAAGAAAAAAAAAACTAAATTGATGCCAAGAAGTTCAATTTATAAAATATTTTTCATCGTAATATTCAGTGGGAAAACGTAGATTGTTCGACGTCTGGCAAAAAACGGATAAAAGAAAAGTGGAAACCGTTAAAAGCAGCGGGCAATATTTTGCTTTTATTTTCCTATTATAAGGGGATTAAGCAACCCCTATTGACCTTGAATGAAGCTGCTCTCGGAAATTCGAAGTCGGGAAAATTCACCGAGAAGAGTTTCCGGCGTCTCGTTGGTCACTTTTTGATCTCTTCTTAACTTTCGACACTTTGTTCAATAGGAAAAATATTTAATGTTTTTTATTATAAACACTTAATTCATATTTACACTGACAAAACAAGCATATTTCAGACTTTGATCGCTAACTGGGAAGAAAAGTAGTGATATTTAGATTATGTTTAATTTCTAAAAAGATGTTGGAGTTACTACATCTATAATAAGGTTACAGTATGTCGAAAACAATTTAATTCTTAATAATTTTATAGTATAGAATCTAAAGTTAGAAATAAAATAAATATGTCATATTATGTATACGAGGGAGGATCAAAATTTTTAATTTATTTTAAGATATGATAAGGTAAATTGAAACTAAAAATCCTCAATTTTTAACAGCAGAAATTTGATAGTTTAACTTTAACATATATTTAAAGAATTATAAAAAAACTCGTAGTCATACCACAGTAATATAATTTAGGATATTTAACAGCGGGAGGCAACATGTTTTGACCATTCGATGGCCTTCATCAGGCAGAAATGTTGTTAAACAAGTATAACATATTAATTGTACGATGACAATGGTATGAATTGAAAAGAAAACTTTAACCAAGCGTGGCGATATACGTTATAAAAATTAAATGTGGTAATACATAAAAAAGAAAATTATTAAAAAAATTTTCAAACCTTTCTCTTTAGCCGTATTAGAAAATAATGTTGAACGCTTTCGAGCAGAAACTGGCCATCTTCAGGACACTAAAATTAACAATATAAAAATGAAAATTATAGAGGTTAAATACTTATAAAGTCAAACTTAAAAGAAGTGTGAAAAAGCATATATAAAAAATTAAAACATACAAATAGACTCAGAAGCAATAACAGGACATGTTAAATACATGCTGTTCATTAAGTCAGGCCACGGCCTCAAAGTTATCTCAATAAAGGATAACATTGACTTACTGAACAGCACGGATTTAACTTGTACTGTTCTTGCTTCCGAGTCTATTTATATGTGATAAATTTTTATATATTTACTGCTTTTTCCCACTTCTTTTAAATTTGACCTATAATTATTTAACCTCAACCTCTATAATTTTTATTGTTACTAACCTTTTATTTTGTTAATTTTAGTTATCCTCAAGCAGTTTCTAGTCGAAAGTGCTCGACATTATTTTTTAATATGACTAGAAAGATATAGATATATACTTTTCTTATTCTTTATTACACACTTGAAAATGCGAATCTTCCTTTTTATTCTTCATTATCAAGTGTGTACACACCACGAAGTAACCTTTGATATTAAATAAAATATTAAAATAACTCGTTCTTTAAATAAAAAAAAATAATTTTTGTTGAAATGAAACACATTTTTATTTAAATTAAACAAATCGTTGTTTAAAGGAAACAATCGTTATTTAATCCCGTTAAAATAACAAATTTGTTTAATTTGAACAAAATTTGTTTGATTCAAAAAATCCTTTTTCCGACTCCTGATAGAGAAGGATTCTCCTACTAGGCGTTCTTAGTCGTATCTAAAAGTCTATGAAAAAATAATTAAATATATGTCAGCAAATCAAAACAAGCAAATTTTAAATGAGCCAGAATGCACTGGTAAGTTACTGACAACTATATAATAATTTAAAAATGGTATGAAAAAATTACACTTAGAAAGAACATTAAAATAGGTTTACTAATTAATGTACAGAAAATACTTTAATGATTGTAAAATAATAGTGTTAACATCATAACTCGCATTTATTTATTATTTTAAATAATAAACACTTGTTCAAAATAAATTTATTTTGTTGATAAATATTTTAAGTAATATTATTATAAAGTAGGATAAATATGCTTTTAAAGCACTTTAAACGATCGATACAAAATATACAGGGTGTTACGGGTAAAAATAGTCACCAAATAATTTTAACATTAAAACCTAGGGCCAAAGTAAACTTTATTCAATTTTACTTAGAATTAACAAATATTTCGATTTTTTATCATTCGTTTAATATAAACCAGAGGAAAGTTTTTATTAGGAAGCATCGAAATTGGTGAGTAACTACCCTTTCTCCTCTATTCCGTTTCTACAATCTTTTAATTTTAAATGTAAATCAAATACAATTTAATTATTTGCTAGAATAAGGTAAATATAATCTCTTTTACAAAAGTTTCATCTTTCAAAAATCGGTTGTTCTTCCTTTAGTTACATCTATTCATCGATATTAAGAATCGTTAAAAATAACTTCATTGGATTTCAAATAATGCCAATGTTAAAAAATATTTTTGTACGAAGTTTTACCGCCTAAAAACTGGTCTGGGAAACCGGTTTTTTTTGGTTGGTGCGAATTAGACACACGTGGATATGCTGGCTTTGTAGCGGATTTAATTTAGGAATTTACTATTCTGGAAAATTCAAGAAGGTCTGGAATAAATAGTACCAGACTACACTCTGTGGATACATATATTTTCCGGTATAGTTTTCCAAAAATTTTTTGCTTCTCTTGAGACCACACACCATCCAAGGTAATCTTTGAAATCTAAAATAAATCAATCTTCGTTAATAAAATCCAATGGACTTCTTCCCTAATCTTCATACTCTATTTTAGGCCTTTATTCTTAACTTTTGTTTTTAACGATTAATTAGGTATCTATTTCACTAAACGACTCCTTGTTTTTGGACACAACGTTTCATTTGCTGCTCTTTCCATTTCTGGGATACCATCGGGACAGGACTCGCCTGAAATCTCAGTCCATGTCCACACTAGCCACTCGAAAAAAGTCAAACACACGCCACTGACTTTACGGAAAATCAGCAAACCATATAAGCCTCTTACTATTAAATTAAAATATACATAAACGGTCCCATAATCTTCACTAGCATTGCTTTTTCTTACTTATTTATATTTATCAGCTTCCTAAAAAAACTGTCTTGAAACTGCTAAAAGTTATTTAGTCCTCCTCTTTGTAGCTATCAAAATTATTAAATTTAACCAGGGAATTTAATACTTGTATTCAATTATGGACTTAATATTAATTTTAAATCGGTACTAACAAGAATATACTGAGTTAAATTTTATAGAACACCATTTATGTGCAGTATTATAATAAACATAGAAAAGATTTAGTACTATTTTTTCTTTACCATTTATGCGAACCCAGAAAGAACCTAAACTCCCCTCCGGAAGAATTTGAGGATGTAGCAAGGGTTACTTTTATATCCTTTATATAATTGCAAAATTTGATATTATTACAAATACATTTCAATTTTCTGACACAGATCATACAAATTTGAATTTAATCTAACACCCTGTGTATTTTTAATTACAAATCTGTTTTTTCTTCAAAATAGTTTAACAAATTCTTATTATTTTTTTACAAAATTCATGAACCCAACAAGAAACGCAATTTTAATAAATAAAAATTAATGTAGTTGGTATTTGAGATTAGATATACTAATATAATTTTAAATTGTCTATTCGCTAAAGTAAATAATTCTGTACATAAATCATTTAATTATTTTTGAACCTTGTTTATCAGTTAATAATCAACGTAGACTGCGTAAGTGGGACAAAGACAAAAAGCATGTATTAAATTTTCTTCTAACACTTATCTACTACAATTAACAAAACTTAATTAAATCTACTACTAACCACGTCTATATTATTATTATCATCTAAAAATGACAAACAAGTCATCTTATCTGGGAAGAAAACTGGTGTTTGTGGAAGAAGTTCAAGTTCGTAGTAGATGCGAAGTTAAAATACATAGGATTTATCAGAATTTATAAAACCGTATTTATTAAATAGGAAGTAGTATGTTTCATATTTTAATAATTATCATTTATTATCTGTAGTACCCGAATAATCAAATTTGGGTCCATTACTTTTCCTTTTTATTAACGATATATTATTATTATGTAACAATTTGCTGATGACCTATAACTTTTTACAATTATTAATGATATCGAAGATTGCCGTCAAATCAATTAAATTATATCAAAATTTGTGCAAACAATAATAACCCAATTATTAATCTTAATAAATGCCAAATTATAAGTTACAAAATAATTCATAAAAAACAATTGATATTTTAAGAATATATTTTTTAAATTAATAATAAAAATTTTTCCATATAATTCCAACTTAAGTAAACATACATATTAAAATTTAAAATATTTTGAATTATATAGAAAGATTTGCATCAAAGTTATAATTTTTTTAAATGAAATGCCTTTTATATTTTTGCATTTTTAAATTCTTCTAAGAAACCGATGTCAAAAATCTACTGCCCTTATATTGTAAACTGAATAGTTTCGTTGTTATCGAACAGTAAAAAAATAAAATTTCATGTGACTTTTGATAGTCGATTTTTAGGATTTTAAGTCTTAGAACCTAAGTATTTAGAAACTTACAGTATATTTCATTAGAATTTCTTTTTTTTTATTATTTCCGGCAAAACCGGATGTCAGCCAGATTGGATTTTTATTTAAAAAAATCTAAAAATGGCTGTATTATAATCGACCACATTTTAAAATAAGTCTATTAACCCATGACCCATTTACACCCGGTATGCCTGTATTAAATAATTTTCATTAAATCTTACAGTTTTCTTTATAAAGACCGACAAGTATGTAGTGAAGCATTCTGTATAAACATTTTTAGAGAGAAAAATAGATTTTTAATTTTAGTGCTCTCCAAAATGCTGTCGGAAATACTACTTTTAATTTCTCGTTAGCCGTAAGAATTGTAGGATCGATTAAATTCAACTTTTTGTTTTATCTTGAAATTATAGTGTCAAAATAACCAAAAAACCCAAAATGACAACTTATCAATATAACCAAAAAACCCAAAATTATAATATGTCAATACAACCAAAAAATCCAAAATGACAACGTGTCAAATTCCAAAGTGACATTCTCTGTCTAACAACTCATGTAGTTATCTCTTACAATAAGCACTTATTTAGCGTTCACAAACTCATCTTCAGGGTGTTTCTAATTTTATTAGATATTTTTTCTTTCTTAATTATACGCAAATAAAAAACATTAAAAATCCAATCAATGAAGTAGAGAATTTTAATCCTCGTGAAAACCATTACAAATTGTCTTCATCTTTTTTATTTCTGAATATAATGTGATGCTGTCCATTCACTATTTAATGTGCGAATCCATTTACGATAAAGCGAAATTTGTTTTCAATACTTCATTATATTATGTACTACAGTATTTTTTAAATGTTAATAAATCTGATTATCGTCGTTTAAAAATTAAATTTTTGTACAATTAAAATGTAAATTTTTAATGTGGACATATTTAATCTAATTTCTGTCACTACAAAACACATTATTTAAACTACTATTCAATAATTATTGTTCATCTAGTATTCAATAAAAGCATCTGTAATTTCACCAATTAATTATTACAGTATCTTCCGGCGCACAGTAGTCATAGATGAGAATCTGAAGGATCGAAATTTTTTCAGGACATATTATTATTACGATTATCCAAAAAAACGTTGGAAATAAAAAAAAGTAATATTGTGATCAGTTTTAATTTATTCAAAGCAAAGTCACTGTGATCGAATTAACAAATAACAGCAGTTCTAAAGCAAATGCATATATTTTACTTTCCCGATCCCATCGAAGGGAAAGTATAGTGAACAAGTAAATAAAAATTCGAGATATCCATGGAAATATCCATTTTGAGGTCCCTCAAGAAGATTGAGACCATTTTCAGAGTAAGGTCTGTCTGTATATCTGCGTGGCTGTCTGTGTCAAACAAATATATTTCTACTCCAAAAACTTTTCTGTTTATCTAGAGTAGCTAAATTGAGCCTAAATAGTTTGGAAAAGAAAAATTACATATAATAAAAAGAATCAACACTTTCAAAAATATCAATAAGTACAAGCAAAAAAAAAATATATACATGGTGTTTCAAGATAAAACTGACATACTTTACTGGGCGATAGGAGACTTCAAGATAACAGTTATGTTTTATTTTCGATATACAGGGTATTTTATGACTTTTGTCAAAAACGTTGAACTATCATATAATTTTTGTTATTTGATCGATTTTCATTAAATTTAGTGGAAGTGATACACTAACAGCTTTTAATCAATATCTTAGATTTTTAATTAAAAATTTCACTGTGTATACAGATTTTTTAAAAGTTGACTACATATTCTAAATCTACCCTTTTTTAAAACTTACGTACGTTTCGTTTACTATGTTAGCATCATCAGGAGTTGATGTGGTATTAATAGTTTATCATCAACTCGACTTTTTAAGTTACCGACATTTCGGCAAATAGTATATTTTATTCTGACTAAAGTAGTACACAAATATCGGTAGAACGTTTCAATTCTATTTCGAGATAATGTTAATTATTAATCTTTATATTTCGTGTCTGGGTTAACTTCCTTTTCTCTTGGCAGGAGTGATCAGGTTGTAGGGCAATTTTCATATCGAACGGATTATTTTTAAATTTAAAAAGTGGTTATATTAGACTTAGTTTCCAAT
The DNA here is from genome assembly GCA_963243735.1 of Neocrepidodera transversa. NCBI lineage: Eukaryota > Metazoa > Arthropoda > Insecta > Coleoptera > Chrysomelidae > Neocrepidodera > Neocrepidodera transversa. The sequence continues at coordinate 13,750,082 of OY725339.1, forward strand.
TAAGTAACAGAAAAATCTAAAATGGCGAACTTCCGTTTTTTTTTAAAATGGCGTCAAACTTGAATATTTAAATGCAATACCCAGTATATTTTTATATATTTACATTCTATGAGTTTTATTATAAATAATTCATGTGTCAAATATTTTTTCGGCTGTCAAAAAATATGACATTGTTATTCAACTAAAAAAACTTTATTATTTTGTCATAATTGTAAAGGTTACGGACGTTTACTGTATTCCTGGTCAAGTGGTATTTTTTCCAGTGTAACATTTTTTTGTCCTAAACACCCCTTCGCTGATTAAGTGTAGAGGGGTGGTTTTTCACGGCTTCCAGAGATCTTTGCCTTCGTCAGCATCACTGTGTAATGAGATACGGGGATGATTTCGAGTAAACGACGTTGGCGGCTGCCGCTGTTTCGGTTATGCTACCCTACCGCCCCTGCTGCCCGTTAATGCCGCCCCATGCTTCTACCCCTTGTTTTGTTTACCATCAGAGACGATTTATTGTTTTTCTATCATTTGGACTCCGGCTATTCACGTTAAAATGTCCGCTAAATCTAATGGAAATTGCGTTTACAACTTTTTCTATTACGTTTTTCATTGCTATACAATTATTTACGGAAAATCTGTATGAAAAGTTATATTTGCGATTGGAAAAAAACAGCCTATTACAAATAGTAAATATTTATTATTATATTTAAGTTTATGTTAATTTTATTTGTTCTTGATGATAAATAAATATAACATATTAATTATGAATTTTTTTAAATATTTTGAAGTTACGGTTGTAGATTTAAAAAATTACTAACAAGGTTAAGGAAAAAACATATATTTACAAATTAGTTAATTTAAAATTAAAGAATAATATAAATAATTTTTCCATATTTAAATTTAAAATATCAATTACCTTGTGACCTATATTTTCCTGTAAATGGATCTCCACATAATTCGCTGTAAAGGTTATTGCTGCAATAAAATACATATTTTTATGAATTAATTTACAGAAACTTGAGAATTAAATAAAATATATAATACCAAGTCTTTTTCAGTAGTCAAAGTTTATTTACAGCTATTTAAAAAATAAATAAATATTAAGAACGGAAAGCTTTTTGAAGAAAAAGAATTGCGCTGACAAACCTGCAGAAAAAGCTATACGGAAATATCAGAACTTTTTGAATAACATCATACTATAAATTTAGACTATTTAAAAAAACCTATTAGTAATATCAACCATGAATGGCGAGGGTGTACCTACCCAAGTAAATAAAATTAATGATAAAAGGATTAGCATATTTTGACCCACATACTTTGAGGTGAACTACGTAAAATTAAATAGGTACTTTTTGTTTTAGGGTCACATTGGAGACGTTCCATTTGAAAGCGCTGTGGGCTGGTCATCAAAGACCCATTTTTCAGCTACGTCCTCGTGGCCTTTGACAATTGGACAATTTAGATACAGTGTAAGCATATTTTACGTATTTTAATTTAAAATTCAGGTTAAGTTTTATTTTTTTTTTATTTTTTTAACATGGTTCATTAGTTTGTTTTATAATGAAAATTTCTAATAATATGAATACTACATACAAGCGGTACAATATCCGAGCATACATGTTGTTTTTACCATAATTGAAGTTATAGTGTTAAGACTCTCTTAGTTTTTAAAACTTTAAAATATTTTATGGATGTATAACCTGTCTTTTAAATAACCCTGAAGAAAAAATGAATATCAAGTCAGAGGATCGCGTAGGTCATAGAACTACTCCTCTATTTTCAATTCAGTTATTAGTAAATTGGGTTATAATGTCATTGTTATCTGAAGTGCACCATCTTGCTGCCACACTATTTCCCTTTATTAAATAAAATAAATGTCAAGTAATAATTAACTAATTTATTCATTTTGTGAATTGAAAATAAATAATTAATGATTTAAATATGCCAATTATTAAGTTTGTACACCAATACGGTTGAATTTAAAATCAAAATATTTTTTTTTTTGTTTTTTTGTTATTTAGGTAAATCTCATCAACCAAAAAGGGTTATTAGCAGAGTTTATATCGTAGAGTCGAAAATACAAAATAGATTTAAACAAGATAATAAAGAAAAAAATTATAATATAAAAAATATGAATTTTGATCAAGAGTAAAGTACCCTTATTTTTGACAATATCAACAAAATTTATTTAGGAAAGTTGTTTAGAATTAAAAATTACACTCAGATTTAAAATCACAGCCTTCCACGCAAAAAATCCATTTTTTTATGTTTTTACCCTAGCTCAAAATATCATTTCGGATGCACTTTAGGGGCCTTCCTTGAATCACTATAATACATATTGGTTAAAAATTTTTGGGTTTTTTCGTTATTTTTACACCATTTTCGGCCTTTTTTTTAAATTTTTATGATTTTTGGTATTTTCTTGGTGCAAAGTTGAAATTTCACCGTGTAGACATGTACATAAAAACTACCATTATGATTTAATTGAGGACAATGGGTAAAAAAATGATACCCAAACGTTTTTAGTACCAAAATGTAAATAATATTCACTTATTTACGTCAAAAAAATATTTTTCAATTTAACGTTGTAAAACAAAATCTAGCTAAAATTAAAAAAACAAAATGACGCTTCGGTTAAAAACGAAGAAAACCAAATTTTGGTATAAAAATAACGAAGAAAATCAATTTTTTTTAACCAAAATGTATTATACTGATTGAAGGAAGGCCCCTAAAGTGCATCCGAAATGATATTATTTTGAGTTAGACTAAAAACATAAAAAATGGGATTTTTTGCACAGGAGGCTGTAATTTTAAACATGAGTGTAATTTTTATCTCTAAAGAACTTTCTTAAATAATTTTTTTTGAAATTGTCAAAAATAAAGGTACTTTACTCTTGGTCAAAATTTCTATTTTTTGCCCGTCCCTGTATACCATTTAGAAAATTGAAAATGTGACCCTCGCAATAGCAGTTTTACGCAATGCACCAACTTTTATCAAGAATAAAATTTTTTGTTAAATGAATAATAAAAATTTTTCCCATATGGTGCAGACTTTTTGAATTGCACTGTATATACACTAAGGTCGAGAAGTAATTTTTCTCAGCCGAGCATCATTATTTTCCCGAGATGCTAGGCTCTATTTTTTCCTGTTTTTCCCTATTTTTCACAATCGCTATTTTCTTTCCCTATTTTTCTTTTTTTGCTATTTTTCCTATTTTTCTATATTTGTCCCTACTTATCCATGTTTCTCTTTATTTTTCTATATTATTTTCTATTTTTTATAATTTTCCCTTCTTTCCGGTATTTTTTATTTTTTTCTCTATTTCCATCCATTTTTCTTCATTTTCTATGTTTTTTCATATTTTTTTCTATTTTTCCATATTTTTCCCTACTTTCCCTTTTTTTCCTATTTAAGTGCGTCAACATATAGATATACTTATTCTATGTAAGCTACCGTTTTTCATCATTTTCTACCCTTAAAATCAAAATTTCGGAAAATTCTTTCTTAGTGGGTGTCAACATTATGAACAGAACACACTATCAAAATTTCAACTCTTTGGGTTCAGTAGATTTTGCTGTGCGTTGATTTTATGCCAGTCAGTCAGTCAGTCAATCAGTCAGTACTTCGCCGCTTATATTATAGATTTTTAATGATTTGATATCACATTAACATTATAGATTTTTTAATAATTTGATATCACAATATATCAAATTGGGTACAATTACATTCTCCAAATTTCGTACAAACGTATATTTCAGAGTAATTAGTTGTATCTCCCTGTATGTACTCGTGTAAAACTATCATTATCTTGTTCTAGTTAAAACAAATATTTGTTTTTAATTAAACAGAAAACAACGAAATCTTATTAGATGAAAATTAAGTAATTTTTACTTCACTAAGAATATGAATATATTAGCTTTTATGAGATACGTATATGCATTGTTTATTCAAAACTGATTTAAAGTTTTTTACTTTCTACTAAATTAGTTACCGGTGCCATAATTTTTTTAATACTAAAATAAAATATATACTTGTGTTTAACTTGATTGTAATGTTGTTTTAAATATAAATAGCAATAATTTATCTCTAAAAAAGCGACTAACAACAAAACATCAATTTATTAAAATTTAGTAATCAAAGATACGATATCAAAACAGTGATTTAATAATCCAGAACCGTAATTAAAAAATACAGAAATGCACGGATCACTCGTAGCTTGTAATCTCACTTCTTGCTAACGGAATATAAACTTGTACATTTTTTTCTTATCTGTATAATTTGTTGTCAATTCGCTGTTGGAATAATTTATTTTCGATTATTTGTCGTATTTGAAAACTTTCTTAGTTTATAGAATTTCCTTAACTGAAAATTTCAAATTTCACTTGCTTCAAGTGTGGGGAACGTGTCTGATTTAAAAAATAGAATACATTAAAAGTGTCAACAGTAAACCCCATAAATTTGTTCGTGATTTGAGATTATTGTTTGAACACACTCCCTTGTTAGCGAAGAGCCTGTATATGCATACAAAATACGTTGACAAACTCTCCCGGAAAATTTATTTCGTTAACACACTTTACCATTTTATTAAGCAAAAATAAATAACGAATTAACATAATCTCTTGCGTTAAGATGAACCGGAGTGTAAACAAGCTTTATCCTTTTCTAACTTTTTAAGTTATAAAATATTCAGTCCGAAGTTGTAGGGTAAAACTCCCGGTTGGCTTGAAAAGAAACTCAAAAATCAAGAAAAACTTTAGAAATAATGGTGTTATTCTGAATTTAATGTTTCGTTTTTATTATTCACTTCGATATGCAACTTTGGAGCCTGCATGTTTACTTTTTCGCTTCGGTAATCGTTGCCATTTCTCCAAGTTTTTACAAATAAACCGTTTTTTAAAACTCTGTTCCTCTTTGTTTTTGTGAAAATAGGGCATCGATCACACCTTTTACTTTTAAAGCTGAAAAACAGTAAGTGTGCACAGAAAAACAATGTCATTATTGGCATATTTAGACTGAGACAAAAATGTTATTAAAATATAGTATTTATATGTTCCACCTTCTTTGTTTTTTATTTTGGTTTATTTTTATTAGGTACTCCTCAATTTTTTGATGTGTCTTTATTTTAATATATTTGTCATTTCCTTGATATTTTTGGACTATTTCTGTTTGTAAGCTCTTATCACTTTTGCTATTTTTATTTTTTACTTATTATTTTTACTTTCTTTTTTATATTTATATTTTTGATATATTTTTGAAAAAATTTCTGCGTATCTTATCATTCTAGTTTCCTTGACTTATTTTCTGTGATTTCGGTTTATTATTACATAACCTGTAATTCTTAGCTGTTTGGACTTCTCTTGTGAATTTATGATCTTATAAAATAATTAATTTGTGATGACCAAATTATTATTTATACAAAAATATATTAACCTTTTGCATTCTTGTATTTATCAATTATAGTATATTCTGATTTATCATCGTTTATACCCATACACAGGGTTGCCAATTTGTGAGTAATTCCTTACATTTGTGAGTAATTCGACTAGTCTATGAGTAATTTTGTGAGTAAAATGTGAGTCACCGTATATTTTTGGTAATGGTAGTTAGGATAAATTCTGATCCACTCTGATGAATTATTTAATCCTTTTAGTTTTCAAAAATCTTTCTTTAGACCTAATTTTACACGCTCTATGAGTCATTATTTATAATTTTCAGTTTTTAATTTCACGGCGTCCTCTATATCCTTAAATAAGACTTTTTAAATTCTTTAAAAAGTATTAAAAAAATTACTGAAAAAAAAACCTTAGAAAGTACTTGCAATCTTTTTAAAATATTCTTGAAAAACACATGAAAAATCCTTTAAAAATCATTGGTATCTCCTTAAAGAAGTTCTTGAAATATTTAAAAAAAACTTTTAAAATTCTTAAAAAAAAATTGGAAAAAGTATCCTAAGAAATCGTTGAATACTCTTTACGAAATCCTCAAACAATCTTAAAAAAATCGTTAAAAATTAATTGAAACATCCATGCCCTTAACAAATCCTTAAAAAAAACTTTAAAAAGCTCAAGAAAACTCTCAAAAATCATTGAAAAATCAATAAAACTGTCTTGAGAACTTCATAAAAAATCATTGTAAATCCTCGAAAGTTCACTGAAATATCCGTAAAAAATACTTGAAAAATTATTCAAAAAAAAAATCGAAGATTGTATAATATTTTTGAAAAAAAAATCCTAAGAAATACTAACAAAATCCTTCAAGAATCTTGAAATCAGTCAAAAGATAATTAAAAAATCCATAAAACATCCTTGAAAATATCTTAAGAAATCCCTCAAAAATCATTGAAACTGTCTTGAAAAATTCATAAAAAATCTTTTTAAATCTCTGAAAATTCCTTGAAACATCCGTAAAATGTACTTGAAAGATCTTTGAAAAATCATTCACTACAAAATTCTTAAAACATACTTTTAAAATTCTTAAAAAATGCGTTCGAAAGTACTTGAAAATCTTTAAAAATCCTTGAAAAATACATGAAATATAAAATCATAAAAAAATTTTTTAAACTTCATTAAAAAATCACTTACAAATCCCTGATACACCCGCAAAACAGTTGTAAAAAAATCATTGAAAAATCCTTAAAAAACCATGTAATGTAGGTAGATAGTTGCCTATATGATTCGTCTGTTTGATATAATAACTTGTGTAACACCTGTTTTTTTGTAAGATGGCGAAGGGGCAGAGAAAACAATACACCCGTTTTGATTTTGAACTGAAGGGATTTTTTTTTCTATGGCAACACGGCAACACTTAACCAAGCGAAGCAGCACCAGTCTTTGATGCTTGGCAACAGATATAAAATCCAACAAAAATATGTTAAACAAATACATAATTTAATATACGATACGTTTTCAAAAAAAATTGCCTTGTTATTGATATTTTGAAGTTGTGAGTAAATTGTGAGTAATCATGAAAAGTTTTGAGAGTAAATCGGCAATACTGGCAACCCTGCTCATACAGGCATTCAAATTTCATGGTATGACTAATTTTTCTCTTACTTCTTCCATGATCTCCTGTTTCTAGAAATCATCGTTTTCTTTTATTGTTTAATCTTCATTTGGTCCTACACTACTATTATTGTCTTTATTTGGTTTTCAATCTCTATTTCAATTTTTAATATCCTCTATAAGGTATTTCCTGGTATACTTATAATAGCTTTTTTTTATTATGTAGCCTCCTTTTGGCTTTAGATTTATTTTTATAATTTTGAATACTTTAGTTCATTGGTGGGCAATAGCATGTTTTACCAAAAAAATGAAACAAATCGACTGTTGAAAAATTAAAATCTACAAAAATGTAGAAGTAGAGACTTGCTGGTATATTTTATTTTCACCCTGTGTAAAGGATTGTGCAGTAATCCAACTTATAAATTATAATACTTATCCGGAAGAAGAGACTTCCTTAATTTTGTAAAAATATAAAAGTGATTTTGCCTTTATCCGACCGACTTATTACAATTCCTTCCTTAAGACTTTGGAATTAAGACGTACAAAGGGGAACGCTCTAAAAAGGGAAGAAGAAAAGTCCGGAGAATGCTTATAATACGTGCCGTAAACACTTGACTCAAAAAATTACATCCGCATATTTGTAGTTTTGATTAATTTGTTTTCTGACGGCTTTTCCTTGAGTTACTTTTACAATTTAATATTTTTTCTTTCTGGCATTGAAAAATAGCTAAAGCCCATTTTTTAAATAAGGTACAGTTGCAAATTCAAAAAGTTTTTAATTCTAATTAGATAAGCGCATCTATAAACTTTATGTTTTGTACAACAAATGTTCAATTTTAGTATTATGTAACGATCAAAATACAAAGCGAATGCCATCCGAGTTTTATATCCTACATGCGAGTTTATTAATGATGGCATGAGTTTTGCGAACGTGGGCTTTGCGAACATATATCTGACATACCCTCAGTCAGTTTATGAGGAGAGGTAATTTATTTAGTTCTTTTTATTAAATTCATTTTTTCTAATAGTGACTTTAAATATTTCCTTCTTTTTTATCTACATACTTATTTAATGTTTTTTCTTATTTTACTAATTTTTTTTATTTTTCTCTCGAACTTATTACAAAAAAATAACATTTAAAATATTGTTACTATTCTTCTGGTGATTTTTTTTTCATTATTATTTTTGTTACTTACAATCCAGCAATATTTTTTTTTAAACTGAGCGCCGTCTGGATTGTAACAAAGTTCAATTTTTAATAACATGAGTCTTTATTCTCATTTGGAGGGATCATATTGTAATATTTATTAAGAATAAAACGTTATAGAACAAAATTCAGTACGACATAACACCTGAGACCAAAAAAAATTCTATTTATCAGAAATATTGTCAAATAGTTTGTTTTTCAATTGTTAATAGTTCATGAATAAATATTTTAATTGTATAGAGTAAATTTTTTTTAACCATTTGCTTAAATTTAAATCAGCAGATTAACCTAAATTTAACATTAATTTACCTTGTATAAAAAAATCGAATTCCAAAGATCCAGATCACTATTTATTGTTATAGATTAAAAAAAATAGAAAAGAAAATAAAATCTTTTAAAGTTTAAAAATATTTTATTTTAGATTGCATTTTTAAAAAAATTAATTTTACAGTTTAAAAAATCCATTATTAAAAAAAAACATTTTAAACTTAAAATAAAAAAGTACAATTTTTTAATAAAAAAAAATGAAACTTAAAAAAAAAAACAAAATCAGAAACATTTAATTTTGTAGTAATAATGCTTTTAAAATAATAATAAAGATTCGGAATCTAGAAAAATTTTAGGTAAAATCCAATAAAAACCTGAATTTGAGGAATATTTTAAAGTATTTCCATTTTTTTTTAATGAGAAATTATTAAAAAAATTATCTTTTTTTAATAACATCGAAATTAAAATACAAGTGAATTATGTAAACAATTAAAGTTCTATTGACCATTTAGCAAGGATTTACGAAATCTACCATCACTGATTTTTTTTTTGAAAACAGAATTATTTCGCTACTAAATCTACGTTTTACTTTGTGGTAAAAAAGATATTAAAAATCCTATAAAAGAGGAATTTAAAACATTGTCTAGAGGCCGAACTCTCATTTATTTAGTTAATAGCAGATGTTTATGACGACGAAATTTTACTGCTAGTTTAGATTTGAATTATTCAAAATTAGGTATTTTATTTTAGAATTAACAATACCATAAATAAAAAATAAATATATGAAACAACATTTTTATCAGATAATTTGTCCTACATAAAATTTATTAAGTTATAATATTAAAAAGAACACAGACATTAATATATTGTTTACCATAATTCTCAATTGTTTAAGTGTCTTAGCCAAGATATATGTAATTAAAATTTATCATAAAATCTTCTTTTTTTAAGACATGGTAAATACAAATTATTTATTTTAAACCTTTACACTAAAAAAAAGGATTAAAGTTTTCGTAAATTGGTAGTAAAATTTAAGTGTCATGGGATTTCTTTTTTATTAAATCGTCTGAATTGTAGCCTTTAATATCTGGTCCATAATTAGTGTCGTTTTTATCGAGCTGTATATTCCAATTAAAAATGTCCCACCTCGTATAATTTAAAACTAGAAATAGTATATTTTAATTTAAGTGAATTGTTCATATTTTATTTTATATATTTATGTATATTTATCGCTCATAATTTTTGTCTTAAAATATTGACGGTGATATTGATAATTTCGGGCCATACTTCTTAAATACACGAGATTTCGCCTAACCAAAAAGTCGATATATCTGAAAGAGAGTTCCTGAACGTAAAGCCAATGCTAAAACTGAACTGGATGTAAATTTTCTCCCTTGTTTGTTGTTTACACTATAATAGTATCATAATAACTTCGATAGGGTTGTGGAAGAAAAGGAGATTGCTTTGTTTGTGTCCAACTTAGAGACAGTGCTGTATTTTATTAAAAATATCTCCACTCCGCAGTATTTGTTAGAAAAAAATACAAAAATAAATGTCTCAATTGTTTGTCTGTTATTGTTAAAAATGTAAGTTTGATAAATAGTAGATAGTTTAAAATGTAAGAAGAAAAGAAACTGAAAATCCATTTTAACAATAGTGGAAAACTATCGTTTACTTTTTTTACCAAAGTATAGATTCTCTATTTCATTTATCTAAAATTTTGATTAACTCAAAACTACATATTTATTACCTACAAAAAGAAGGAAACTTCCTAATGATTCTTGATGTAAGAATGTCTGCAAGCTATTTGATTTTTTATTTTTGTTTTATTTTAGGAGTTTGACGAAGTTTGACTTTCCTAAACATTTATTCAAATTTCTGTTACACTTAAGGAGAAAAGAAAAACGGGAAAAAGAAAAAACAAATTGGAGTTTATCTTTCCTTCTTAATACAAATACTCCCAAGAATTTGCAAGGTTTTCACAAAGTATTCTGTTCTATCTTGTTAATTATTATTTGTTTAAAGTCTTTTCTTGGTTCGTTGAGCGAGTCCAGTTAAAAATTGAAGAATGGCTTATAATGTTATGTAAACAATCGATAATTCGAATCGTATTCGAAATATAATTTCTTTTTTCGATTCAGTGGTTTTTATATTCCGAATTTGTTTAAAACTTTTGCTTTCTTTATAAACCCATACAAATTTACTTTGTTGATGTCGTTTTATATGAATGTGAATGTATTTTGTGAGTCAAAAATATAATTGTTTTATATCTATTACAGACATATTAATTTTATAATTTAAATATACAAATAATGTTTCTATGAAGGTGAAAGAAACAAGGGGTCAAGAATCTTTAAACCAGTTAACTGTGTTTTGATAAAACAAAAAATAAAAGTTTAATAAAAAAAAACATATTTGTGTTATTCTGCTTTAGTATTTAAACAGTTTAAAGCATTATAAAATTAGATTTTGTTTTATTAAAAAATAGTAATAAAAAGGTTATTAATAGCATTTATAATATGTTTCCTTAGTGGAGTTCATAAACATCTGTAAAACATTTCGACCGCATAAATAGGCAGGTTCGACATTTTTCTTATTTTTTTATTTTAACTTAAATCGAGAGATTTTGTTATTTAAAAACGATCAAAAAAAATTTGAGCGCAAAATATTAATATTTACGTCCGCTGTAAGCATTTTAAAATCATGGATCGGCGAGAGGCTGAAAAACGTAACTGTGTTCGAGACTAGATCGTGTAACGTCAGTAGCCATGAACGTTTCGCCCCTGGCCCGCTGCTGCGCTGTATTCATGATACACACATCGTGAGACTGAAACGAGACCGAGACGAGATTTTTGAAATTCTCGCCATATCTCGTCTCGTGTGAAGTCCTACATATTTATAAATATAAAATCTATATTACAAATTTAAACTATAATTTTTTAAATTTCGATTTGAAACAAGGAAATTTTCAATGCATATACAACAGTTTATAGGACAATTTATAAACCCGTTCAATAGCTTAGAAATTATTTTAAAATTTAATATAAAAAACAAAGGAATAGAAGTTGAACACTTTTATAAAAAATAGTATTCTTAGCAAACATAGGTTGGATAAAGGCACAGAAAGAATATTTAAACAAAAGTTATTACGGTTTAAAATCAGCAAAAATCTCGACAGATGAAAAAAATCAGATAGGTTTAGGTGAGGTCCTCTTCGACTAATCCACTATTTACCATATACTCCTAGCTAAAAAACTGTATAAATTGACGTGACTTTCGTGGTTGCCTGTTAGAGAATTACCCAAGGAAAATGGGTATAAAAATTATTTTTTAAATATTTTCCGGTTAATGTTAAGTAATCCAACCCTCTATCTCTATTTTTTCTTGCCAGACAGGGTAGAACGGCACAAAACATAATTACTCGTTTTTTGACGAGATTATGCCTAATATTGCGACTAAATATATGCGGGTTTTTCATGATATTTAAAATATTTATTAGAAGAGCGCGTCTATGCTACTTTTTTCAAATCTATCTAGAGAAAAAAGTAAAAGTTGATAGGCTTATCACTTTTACTAAAAATAATTTAAAAAAAGTGCCACAGGCGCGCTCTTAAGAAGTAAATACAAAATCGACTGGCGAAAACCGCGCAGCTTCCTATTTGTAATATTAATGGAGCGCTAGTCCAAAACCCATTTCAGTCAAGATAATATTTGATATTGGCGCCTCTTAATGTACAAGCAATTTAAACAGAAATGACAGTACCATCGATATCCTACTAGACAGAATAGGTTTTTAGCTATTATTTAGTGCAAATATTTTTATATCTTAAAAAAAATAAATGAAGTTTCTCATTTAACATTCTATATTTGAAGAAAATTCAAATTTTATATCTAGATCAAAAACCGGATGCGAGAGAACAAACATTAAATAAAAGGGAAAACAAATCTGTTCCGTCAACAATTGTTTTAAATGATTCTGAGGCGAGAGTACAAGTAAATATTCAATATAAAATCATATTCGTAAACCAGTTTAAACATAACCTTCTAATTATACTTACAAGTTGGAAAACAAATGACCTCTGGCAATAGGCACTGTAAATTAATTATACCATATTTATTTGTTTGTTTTTATTTACCCATTATTGTTTGTATAAACTAATATTGTTTGTAATAAGCCATTAAATTTTAATTACTTCAATTCTGTAACATGACTAGGTATTATTTGTTAAATATTAAAATAAACTAAATATAATCTTGTATTCTCATTATTACATCGGTATATATAAAAACATTGAAATATTTAGATTATAATAACCCGATTAAAAAAAATCTTATTAAAAAAAAAAAAATTTTACTACGTATCCTAGTAGGTTCTAATTGAATTATAATTAAATGAATTACGGTGATATATCAATCAATAGAAGAAATTGAAGCTAAAATATTTTTGTCTAATATTTTGTTTTCAAAATGGTAAATTTTTCAATAAAATAATGATAAAAATTGTCATTATCTTAAAATTTAGAAGACCAGGAATATACTCTGGAATGGATTCTTGGTCACAAATCGCAGCAAAATAACAAAAAACTGACAAGATTTTGACTTGGCTTTCGTAAGCCTAAAACCTTTCATCTAAATCGGCAGTACTATATAATCAAATGGCTGAAAGAGGAATTTTTTGGAATGAAGGAAATATATGTTGTGAAATACCCATACCTATAATATTATTAACTTTTTCCAGCAATTTTATAAAATAACGTCAAATTTGGTTATTTTGAGCTCATATTTTAATTTATCTTTTCTCAATATTTTCCCAAACATTCGTCCATGTTTACAAATAAATAAAAAAACACTAGGACCATTTTAAGATCACTTCATATTGTTTTTCTAATATTCCAAAATGCACAAAATTAAAAGATTTTTGTAGTTTGTAATCATCTCCGGTTATAGACATTGATGGTCCTTATTTATGACGCTAAGAAATAAACAGAAGACGGTTTCTTACAAAGTTAAATATCCAAAAATGCCCTATAAAAAGGGATTCGAAGCTTCGCTAAAGAAAACCCAGTGAATTTTAAAAATCAAGCTTTGAAGATTGTCTCAGGTGAGAAGCTTAAATCAGGCGTCGCGGCCTCCTTCTAGCTCACCTGACAGCACTTTAATCGTTTGGTCCATTTCACTTTTACCATGTGTCTGTTTGGCCTTAACATTTCTGTATCTGTTTTAAAGAGAATAATTATTTTCACAATATTTTTCAATTACCAGACATTCTATTTTCATCTTTGGCTGTTCACTAACCAAATATGTAGCAAACTGAGGTTATATAATTTATGATTCACACAAACTATTTTACTAAAACTTTTAGTGGGATTTAACTTGGCGAAGACTTTATTAATGGGAGTGCATTAGATTATCATGAAATTGATCATGGTGTTAAATTTTTTATGAAATAATCACAAACGAATGGGATTGGTAATCCCAGGAATAAAGCATAAAAATAACGCCAAAAATGTGTTGAAGAAGGGGTATTTTGAGTGTAATTTTTATTCAGTTTAAGAATGTTAAACTTCAATAATTTTGTTAGTATAGTTTTTTTTACACTAAATCACTAGTGAAACTTCTGCAACATGAGCGAAAATCATTTTTTAAAGAATCAATTTTTGTTCTTAAAATATGGTGCAATAAGTAAAGTAACATAGAAAGAAGCATTGTTATTAAAAATACGACCAAACTGTCATTGATTCTTTTTGAAAATTGTTGTCTTAGATCATTTCCACGGTCTGCGAATTTCAGTAAAAAATTTCAGTAAAAATAAGTTACACGAAATAACCATTTTTAAATAAAACACCCTGTATCTCGTTAAGGTGGAATATTTTACGTAAGTGTTTTTTTGTTAAATCGTCAAATGTTGGATGAATAAGATATATTCATTTGCCATCCTTCGTACAACACCCTGCAGACATTTTTTTTTTAAATTTACACAGTGTACAAAAAACAAAATTTAAAAAAAATATCTACACGGTGTTATGCGAATGACTGGCAAATATATCTTTCGTAAAGCCGGACCTGCATAATCATTTTTTACTGCATCGATATATCCCACTAAAAAGCAAGAACCCATATATGAAATTAAAAATTGTTATACAGGGTGGTTCCCGAGTTATGAATAAAAAACGCAATAAATTTCATTTCTTTACTGCAAAATCCTAAAAAACTAAATATGAAATTAAAATTTTCATAGTAAAGTCGTCTGCTTAAAAAATACAACCACACGATTAAATTCAGTTTTTTGCGTTTTTTCAAATATGGCGATTAAATTAAAAAAAATCAACTATACAGGGTGTTATTTGGAGGATGTAAGAATTGTGAATTTTTCGTAAAGTCGGACCTGGATTATCAATATTGTTGATACATCGTTATATCCCACGGGATTTGAGGAACATGTAAACAAAATCTACAGGGTGGTTCGTAAGTTATGACTAAGAAAAGGGCATAAGACCCATAATATGGGGTTTTTTAGAATCAGCTAGGTGACCCCTATCCACAGTTAACGTATTTACCTTTACCAACGAATCGCCCTGTATAATTTTTCCACAATAGTTAAGACATAAAAAATAAATCTGGATAGTATATTTACTATGTTATGTTGAATTTGTGGTTTTTGATTTTTAGTTGATACTAAATACAATTTTAATTACGTATGAAAATACTTTTCTGTATACCCAATATACTATTGTGGATATTAATGTCTGCACAATGTCCTGAAAGTTCAGTATTTTGCACCCATATTAATCTTACACTTTTCTTTTTGACACTACATAAAATTCTGTGTCACTAAAGATGGTCAAAATATACAAATTTAACATAAAAATATATTTAACTTAAAATTATCGTAATCAAAGATTCATAAGATCGATTAATATAAATATGTATAAACATCTACAAAAAATCTATAATATTCATGATATCGACGTTATTTATAAAGCATTCACAATATGTGTATCAAATAATTTGCTGTTTTGGTAAATTTATACAACTTGTTATTTTCAGATACATTTACGAAATTGTTGGGAAAACAAATAACCAATGCTTTAAATTATTACCTCATCGAAAACTTGACATTGTTTATTGTTTGTTGAATGAATTTGCAAAATGTTCTGCCATGTATTTGCCAAACAACTATATTCAATAATTTGATGCAATCCGTACTTCCACTTCACCCAATCAGTTTGACATAACAGTAGTTAATCTAAGTAGAACATTTTAAAAAAATTTAATTTTTCTTTTATAACTACGAGATACAGGGTGATGAGAAAAATGGTATATTCCACATTATACCGAAAATCATTAGACCGACCTTTTAGAATAGACCGATCTACCGAACACCAATAGACCGAATAATCAATAATCGATGGATACTAACATAGCTGCCCATTGTTTTCGTCTTTAATAGTTAAAATATAAATGCAAGTTATCTATTCCTTTTTTTTAATACACAGGTTAGATTTGTTCAGTCAAGATCTTTTTTTTAATATATTAAAATAGTCATTTAACTTCGGTCCAATGGGAGAGTGTGTTCGGTTTATTGATGTTCGGTCTTTTGGGAGAGAGTCGGTCTAATGATTTTCGGTCTATTAGTAGTCAGCCGGAGAAATCAGTACATTACATATACCATGCATTTGACTTACTTACTAAAAATATTGTGAAGTTGTCAAGTGTATTTATATTAACTCGTTGAAGATTAAAAACAATTTTCCCAATTATTTCTGTTCGTATTAGAAGTTTGTGTTAGTACCGTGCAATATAATACATAAACTTTTACAGAAGAATTTAAAAGTATCAGTCAGGACCTGTCAATAATTAAAAATGTTCATTTTTTTAAATTTTGATCAAATTCGCATTTTATAATAATATTTAAGAAATCTTATATAGGAAACGGACAGTTATTCACGAAGTTTTGTTATTATGTGATAACTTGAATTGTTGCCAGCAGTTTATTTGTGGCTTTGTTTATGATTAACTGTCGTCAACACACAACCATTACATTTTGTCAAAAATATTTTAAAATCTCATTAAGTTCAAACAGCGGAATTATAGCGTTAATGATGTAATATATTTATTTAATTACTCTAATTTTGTTAGTTAATGAATACGAAATTAACGCTGGTTTTAGATTTTTTTATTAAAATCAGTTTATTTTATATTGAACATTAAGAATAAAATTTATTAGGAACCAGGGACGTATTAGAAATTTTATTTTTTTGTTGTCAATAGTTGATGATATCACAGAAGTATTTTTTTTTGCTTATGGCTGTTAAGTATTGATTACAAATTACTATCTATGTATTATTTTGGAAACCAATGGGATCCAGAAACTTCCTTTTCATGTAGACTTGCTCTCACTTGGGCTGGGTTCAATTCAAAACTAAATATACAAAAATTTGGATTAATTACAATATAGATTTAAATTTATTAATTAAAAGTCCTTTCGTCCTAACTTTTCTACTGCTACTATTCGAAACTCTTTCTACTGCTACTGCTTTTCTATTTTTACTCTGCGTCTATCTCCTCATCGATTTTTGTATGCTCTTCTTTTGATTAAAAAATTAACAATAATGTTTGGGTTGGTCTTTAATTTTTTTTGTTCAAATTCTTTTAACATTGCTTATAACTTCTTTCAATACTTACGGATTCTTACAAAAAGCTTTCCTTTAACCCTTCTTGTATATAAAGTTTCTTTAAAAGGTTTTTATTTTTAAATAATTTTTTATTAACAAGTTTTTTTTAATCTGACAACCCTCTTCTTAAATTTTTTATTGATTCTCCTTGTATTCATTTTTTTTTATTTTTGCCTACTTGCCCATCACTTTGACTTTTCTAAATCAAATGCTTTAAGCCCTCTCTTTATTAATTTACAATTTACCCAATAATATTAAAACCCTTATTCCTTACATCATTCTATATTAAAAAAATTTTCTATTTCCATATAAAATTGTATTCAGTACTTACTTCATCTATTACAACTCCTAATAACTATAATAATTCAACCAATGAATGTAACGCTAACACAAACTATAATTATTACTAATTCTCATATTTTTTTCTATTTTAATATAGGGTGTACCTACGTGACATTACAGTATATTATAATATATCTTTTCTATATGAAGCTTATTGGTTTTAAAAACTTTCGTCAAGAGTGACATTTACTACAGGGTGTGCAAACTTGAATGTTTTGCTAATCATGATTTACGTATTCCTGGCATCATCCTGTACATTTTTTGATACTTTTGTCGCAGTTTAATAATATTTATTGTTTAATAATATTACAATAATTTAATAGATTTAGAAACTTTTATTAGGGATAAAATTTTCTGACAAATTTATAATATAGAATCTTAAACTTAAATCATCGCAAATACAAATGTGAAAATTTTAAAATTAATATTTTGTTAAAATAAGTGACCACCGGAATTTTTTTTAGTTTTTTCGCTTCTAGGGATACATCAAAAATGTTGGTGATCCGCGGATTCATCCTAAACTGCATATACAGGATGAGTAACGGAGGACGCAACGATTCAATATGGCTTAACATTTAAATTTTTTTTAATCAGAGATATATGGCTTGACAGAGGCTACATTTTAAACTTATGTTGAAATATACACGATGTCCAAAAAAGTACATTTTTGTTACGGAACGCCCTGTATTTTTTTTCATTTAAGACCAAATAGATTTAGCCAAATCTAATTAAAAAATAAAAATATGGCGACTTTCTAATGACACATTAAAATGCCAATATCCTTCAGTTTAAAAGGACACCCTGTATTTTACAACTATAAATGTAATACATTTCATTACCTTTACAATTAAGGTCTGCCAGGCCTAAATATTTTAATTTTGGAATTATTTTAAATTTTGTGAAATTTTTTCTTATTTTGCCACCGTAGTGAGTAAATTAAACACCCTGTATTTTATAGTGCCCAGTTCGTCTGCTTCGTGTCTTCGGTGCCCAGATAACCATACCAAGGGCATTTTACTACCTATTTTATTTAGGTCGCGTATATAGTCCTAGAAAATTTTTGAGGTAATCTATGAATAGCATTATTGTTATTTACCCTTTTAACTTTTTAATAAATTTATACTATATTATTAAAATTTTTGTTAAATAAAAAATAGTTGAAGATCACTTCTACATTAAACTGTTTGGGTTTATATTTTATCATCGGAATAAAAAATGAAAGGGAAAACGTTATTTTTCCCAATGCAAGCCACTGGAATGATTAAGCGAAATATGTTTATGTAGATAATTTGGTAAGTTAAAATAATTTATATATTATGTGGGTCAATATAAAAAACTTTTTTTATTTTAACATCGAAAATAATTTCTTATCTCATTTCTATTAATTAATTTTCTGTAAAGCATTGTCAATTGATTATTATGAATGACTGACTAATTGGTATATTTTCCTGTCAAAAATGTAAATTGAAATAATTTGTACGAGTTATTAGAACTATATTGTAAACTCTAGTTTAATCTTTATACAATGTTATCGCTAATTACAAATTACAGAGTAAATAATAATAATATAAATACAATGTGTGACAACGCGCTTCGATATCTTTCTTGCATTGTCGATACGTACAGATACGTATTTAGCCTACTGGTTATTTTTAAATATGTTATAGGTACGTTTCTAATTAAATTGAAAATTAAACTTCGTTTTAAATTATTGGATTCGGATTAATAATTTTTTTATAATATACAGGTACATTAAAATGGACGTACCAAACATTTAGAAATTATAAATTAAAAGTGTATAAAATATAAGAGCTGATTGATTGGATTCATTAAAAATGCATATTTTTATGTTAACTAAGTGATAAAGATTTTAAATTCTATATGGTGTAGTTCAATATAATACTTTTTGTAAACAAAAAATATATAATAGGAAGAAAAAATGTTTTTTTTTTTACACATTTTACAGAAGTGTTTTACTTACACCAAGTTGCTCATAACTTAATTTGCCTGCTACGGCTTTTAAAATTGATTGATATAAACCCTTTTAACTTAATTAATACTAACATAAACCATTCTCAATTCCTATAACGTTTTATATTTTTGTTCAAGTAAATCTGAAACCACTTACCCCTTTTTGTAGAAGACTGAAAGTTTTTTAACAACAAAGATACTAATCATTTCATTAATAATTGCTTAATAATGACATTTATTTGATATTTGCTTTTTGCTACAAGCGGTAAAAAGTTTAGACTGAATCATTTCTGCCACTTTGTTCAAGTTTGTAATTCTTCAATACATTTCTTTGTCTGACGAGTTCAATTGCTAGGGGTAGTTATTCTAGAATAAACATGATCCGGCTTAAGATTAGAGCTATAAAGCTATTAATATAAGATATTATTAAATTATTATTTGAAAATGATAAAATTTATTAATAATCAATGATTGAATGACTAAAACTTCAATCTTTTGATTTACCTAAATAGTTAATAAACTTTATAATAAACGTTATTGAAATAATTTTTTTTTTATCCAAATAGCTTTTTTTCCAGCGTACATTTGTACCCTATAAATTTAATTTACCATAAAAAGAATGTAAGAACATATAATTATCAAATTCAAAGAAAGATTAAAATTTCTTCATTATATTTCCATTTAAGAGGCCCGCATACCACGTGACATTCGTGATTGCCGGTTAGAGAATTACCCAAGGAAAATGTGCTTGTATTGTAATAAATTGGGAATAAAAATTACTTTTTTAGCGCCACAAACATAATTATTCGTATTTGGACGAGGTTCTCGCCTAATATTTCAACTAAAAATATGCGGTTTTTTTCATGATATTTAAAATATTTATTAGAAGAGCGTATCTGTGCTACTTTTTTTAAATTTATCTAGAGAAAAAAGTTGATAGTCATATCACTTTTACTATAGGCAAGATGACATATGATAATGGCGCCTCTTAAAAAATAAGAAATAAATTTACATGAATGGGTTTATGAACAAAATATTTTCAGATTTATTAACTCATAAATAGGATAATGGCTTACCGGAAACAATTCCGATCTCAGAATGACATTTAAGGTTAATTTCAGCGAAAGTAAAACGGTTAATCTATGGGAACTGTTTGCCTAATCCCAATAAATGCGAATATAAATATAAGAAATTTGGTATTAAAAGTTATATTAAATAATAATGCAATTTGAGGATGAAAAACAGGACTGCAAAAATGTTAAAAAAAATTATGAGATTGCAAGATTTTTTTAAAATGAAAATATCTCGGTAATTATACAAAAGTTCTGTGTGAAAAAATAATTGAAATATAACATTTACTGAATTATTTTTATAATTTTTACTCTCTACCACTAATAAATCTTCAATATTTTGCTGTTTCATTAAAATACAAAAATAAAGTCGACACAACTTTAACTTAATAAAAAAATTACCTGCAGTGTTCGCAAACCCCACGGTTCCCATGAACTGACCGAGGGTATGTCAGGTACATGTTCGGAAATCCCACGGTTCGCAAAGCTCACACCACCAGTAAAATTATATTTGTAAGAGATAGACTGATGGGCATAAAGTAGTTCTGATAAATGTTCTACTATTATCCAAGAAAATAAATAAATCTTATTAAGCTACGTTAGATTTGCATTTGTAGGTTATAAATTTTGACATTTATGCAATACATTGAATACATATTTAGAAAAATTTCGTATAGACGTTTTTTCGGTTATATGCTAAAATGTGCTGAAGACCAGTATGTAAATAGTATTTCCATTCTAATAACAAAAGGTGAACATTGGTGTTTACCACTTGATAAAAATTATTGTCGTTCATCATCTTTTTCCGACTTTTAACAGATCTTGTGAGTCAATGGAAGGAGTGAGACAGAATATAATGAAATTTAACTCTTTTTTAGCTAAAATTTTTAGTTCGTTCCATTTGAGTTAATTTTATACGGGAAATTGTATTTGAAATCGTTTACCAGAGTCTAAGTAGTTTATCTTTCGGTTTTTCGCAAATATTAAATATTTTAAAATAAACAATGATTAAATTAACTGGCACAATGCATCACGCATCAAAAATGCGGGTTAATTTGGCTAATATTGATCGTTTTGCTTTGTTATGTATACTTATTATTTTCTAACTAAAATAGACAATCGCAATTCTTTAAAATTTTACTTCAACTATGATTTAATAATGATTCTCCTTATCCAAGTCTCCGGACTTGAATCCGGTATATACACAATTTTTTATGCTGGTATTAAAATACAGTGCTGCACGCTAAAGCTATTTGAACTACAGGTAATTGAAATAATCCATAACTGTTATTTTGTATTTTTTTTGCAATAATAAATACCTGAAATTAAAATTATTAAAAGTTTATAGGTTGATTTTTTAAAATTTACTCCCAAAATAATTTGTTCCTAGTTCAGTTCTATATTTTCCAAGTTCAGTCACGATTTTAAGTTAATATCTAATTTGTAAAGGAACCGCTGAAAAAATTGATTTAAGCAATTTAATGTACTTTGGAATTGGTTTTCAATAAAATACAGTGAATTTTGTCAAATTTAAATGCACATATAGTAAACCATAAAATTTAAACTTGCCCACTCCGATCCTGATAATTTGATATAATTACGGTATGCTTGTTCAAAAATTTCTATATGTAATAAATACGAATTTAATATGACTAATAATTCAGACCCAGTATGAAATTTTGGCTAAAATATATTTTGACCATATAAAAAACTGATAAACCGTATTTAATGGTGGTTTGATATTAAATAACCACAATGAGCTTTATCTTCTGCAGATGTTGTACAGTTATTCATACCTGTACATTTATAAGTAAATTTAAAAAACATAAGTATTTACAAATTATAAAAAAATAGTTGAGAAATTGCAATATATCATTAGCAAGACAAACTTTTAATATATAAATATTTTTAATAATATTTAAGTTTATTTTATAATTTATCGAATAAATTTTATAAATTTTACACAAATAATTTATTAAAATAAAAAAAAATTGTAAACTTTTCGTGATACAATTTTTTATTTACTTTTTTGTACTGAATCTAAATCAGAATTTTAATTAGACAGATACACAAAGACAGACAGATATAATTTAGTAACAAACTTTTAAAAAGTAAAAAAATGCCGAATTATTATTCTGTTTTGGATTTCGAGAATTATCGTGTAGGTAATAAATTAATCTCAAATGACATACTTAGAAAATTTAAGATTAATTTCTTAAGTTTTTGTGTAATGTATCCATCCATTACCTTAGCTTTGCTATTTTAATATTTATTTTATATCTTTATCGCATACAAAGTAGCTAATATTAAACGGCAATCTTTCTTTTGAACATTTTATATGGTGATTTTCCAAAATGTAAAATTTATAATTAATGTTTAATACGTTTTTCATTTAATTATTTTACGCTCGTTTTTCTGTACCTATTTGTATGTAACTGTTAACACCAACTATATTTTTTTTCCATCTACGGGTAGTTGTCATAATTTGATCTATGAGGGTATACACTGAATATTTTTTACATCACTGCAAAAAAATGTGATAACCTATGAACAACAGTCTACCACATGCACACCGTAAAGATTCAAACTCTAACACGCACAAGGGGAGAAATAACTAGGGACTTATATTGTACTACTTATATTGCTATCATTACGTAACTTTTACCACAACAATTATCTACTGATATTTTTAAATAATTAAATCTGCTATTAATTCCAAAAGTATCGTTATTATTTGAAAGAATCCAGACGTCCTTTAGGATAAATGTTGTTTATTATATGTATAAGCTGCATCGTATAAACAATTATGGAAAAGTAATTTGCAATCCCTGGGCAACATAATGTGCTCAGTATACAACGCAATCAATATAAACTTACTACTATTAACTTTAACGTTCATACAAATTTAGCATGGATTTTATTTTCTTATTAAAATACTGTCCCATTTAAAAGGCAATCCGGAGATCCTTCGATTTTTTGGAAATTTGCGTACTTTTGATCACCCTGTAAACATTTTGTTGTTATGCCATCAAGTAGAACTCAAAAAGTTCAGATAGGCACCGTTTTATCCGACTTTATGTCGTTTGGCCGTAGCAATCAATTATAGTTGAAAAATTGCGATTTCCAATTGCCTATAACTTCAAAATTTTATAAATAATAGGTTTTTGGAATCAGCTTTTCAGGACGAATATAAAAATGTAAAAAAGTATAGAGTGTTCCATTTAAAAAAATATATGACCCTCATATATTTCACTTTCCTGTAAAATGTAGTCCTTATTGACTTACATAATGCCACCGCAATAGAAGTTTACGAATATATGCCATTTCGCCATAAAACTCCGTGGAGTTGATCGTTATTCACCCTGTATATTATTTTCCATTCGATATTGATTAAACGGATGTCAAATTTTAAATAAAATATAATGTTCACGTATATATTTCTGAAGAAAAGTATCAAGAATTATAGTTTAGGCGCAGTTATTAGATTATTAATAAATAAGTAAATTAAGCATTAAAATTTATTATTGTGATCATTTACACGCTTCATCTAATTTAATTGAAATATTTTATTTATTATATTAATGATAGTTAAAAATCTAAGACGTGATATAATACTAAATTATCGGATTACCTAACCTTTAGATGTTTATTTAAAAAAAGACGACCATTATAAAATCAAAGATATAATACGGAAAGAAATTAAAAAACGAATGTTTTAATTTGAACTACTTTAAAAGAATTATTCAGATCTACATAAATAAAATTTGATTTAAATTTAAAATAATAAATAAACTTCAAGAAGTTATAAGAATAATGAAAATTCGTAACAAATATAACAAATAACTGAAGACAGACAAGAAAAGTTGTATATATGAGATGTAAATTAAGGAGGAAGTGAGGGATGGGTTAACATTGCATTAAAATTATGTAGGACTTTAATGTTGATTATCTTAATAACAGTTATATGTGGACTGCAAAATTTTAAAATCACATTAATTTTAAACTTAAAGCCAAGTAGTGGAATAGTTCTTACACTTACCTTTCACGACATTTGACTAAGATTTCGAATAAAAAAAACTCTACGAAAGCGGAAATATACGATTTTTAAATGGAATATGATTTATATTTTCAAGAGACCTTAGAACTTTTAAAGTTTTACGTAAAATACAATTTAAAAAAGTATGGACATTCCCAGTTTTTTTTTTAAATACGGACCTGAACTTTTGTGATTTTTTTTATAGTATTTCATCTCCTGAATCCGTCCACTTAATTTAATTTTAATTATTTGAATGAATTATTAACTATTTGCTATAAATACTAAATACGGTCCTGTACATTATCTGTTTAAAATAAAAGCACTGGGACAAAAAATAAAAAATGAGCAATTTTGGTTTTTTTCAATTATGAAAATCGTCCCTGATATCTTTTCCATTTAACTGACTTTGTATCTTACAGTTTTCGAGATCACAATACATTGCAATGAAATTTTCTCCACCCTGTATACGCTTATTACTGAAATCCATGGGCATATTTTATTTACACCCGCCTCCTATTTTTCTATTTCTAATATCATTAAATTAATTTGGGAGGCTATTGTAACAAAGCCTTAATGGATTTTATTTAAAAAAAAAATAGACAAAAATTAGCATAAATAAGCATCTTATATTGACACAGAAAAATGTAAATTGTCTAATTGATTAAAATTGGAGAATTATAAGTAGATTGGTGGAAATAAATTCATAATAGGGTTAGTCATATTTACTTATCCATATAATGTAATAATCTTGCTATGGTTTATTGATCCCCAGCATCTAATTCACCTTCTCTTCTAGGGCTTAGTATTTTAGAAAAAATCGACGAGCATAAGCGTAATCAAATAGTATATTATGTACCAAGGGACCAAAATGCTACTTTTAATCCCGAGAGTGATTTTTAGCCGATGGATTAAAAGTAGCACTTAGAACATACGCTATTTTTTGTACCTCAGGGACTAAAACTTTGAAATTCATACTATAATTATGTGAAAAGAAACACTCAATATTATTGCATAACGATAACTTAATCGATTACTTGATGGTTATCAAAAGTTACTTAAAAAAAAGATGAAAAAAAGCTAACCTGTTGGGGGTTTGAACCTGGGTCCTCTTGTTCTATTGGTTTTGTTATTCAAAGGACTTAAATTTTTTTAATCCCTCAGATGGGGAACTAATATATTTTAATCCCACGGGAGTAAAAAATGCAGTTTAGTCCCTAAAATGAGTTAGTAAAATGAATGTTTTAGTCCCTGAGATGCAAAATATTGTTTTCCAATAAGATAATTCAGAAGTGCCATGAAAATAGTAAAAGGACCAAGAAAAATTTGACTAATGTTTCTTAGGCAATTTAGTGAATTAATTTATTTTTTAATCCATTATTATTAACTGCTTTCTTGCTGATTTTTTTTTCTTATAGTTGCTTTTTAATTTTTTTTACGTAATAATCCTTGCATACCTCTTTCTCATATTCTGGATATTCTTCTTAATCTTCTATTTTACTTTTATTATGCGAATTGTAATGGTAAGATTCCTAGTAACATATAAAAATAATAATTATTTTGTGTTCTGCATTTGAATTTAAAAGTGACTACTCATTAATTTTAAATCATAATTTTGTTTTCCCTGTATACCGGCAAATATTTTACAAATTTGATTTTTGATTATTAATTTGTCAGTGTTTTTTATCAAAAATAATTTTTTTGTGAAATGCAGCATAAATATTTTCCTATTTGTATACAACTTTTTGGGACACACTGTATATTATAACTACTTTAGCGGCGTGCGCACACAATAATCTCTTAATTAAATGGTAAAAAAAATTAACACACTTAATCTAATCTCTTTGAAGTTAATAAAGGTTTAGATAAACCCCTAGTAATATCTTTGTGGGTTGTCAAATTATATAAGAATTAAAACATAGGCGTACTCTATACCTGAGCTTTAATTCAATAGAACTTATTTCTTTAATAATTTTTCACACTTTACTTTTATTTTTATGCTTTTTACTATTACAAATGCCAAAAAAAATTTATGTAAATATTTATTCAGGCATTACTATAAAATAATTTTAGGAATTAATTGTTTTACCATTTGATTAATTGTAGCTAAGTACTAACAACTTAAAGTTGTTAATTGTAAAATCTCGAAGTTTGTTTTTTGGATATTTTTACACTTTTTATTTATGTATCTAAATTTTAACTGTGTGTGAATACAAGAATAAATAAATATAAAAATCTTAAAAAAATCTTTATCATGACAAATTTTTGCGTCTTGTTGGAGCTTATACCCCTCAATCCGCGACTGGCACATAAATAACTATAACCTTCCAATATTTCTAATTCTGTCATATAGAATAAACAAGTGACGTCATTACATAATAAACAAACAAACATGATGTGAAGATAAAAGATGTTTATACGACCATGTGTAGTTGGAAACCGTCGAAGTAGCTATCTCTGTCCTACTCGTGCTACGGTATCATTGTCCCACTTACACTGGTTAGCGTCAATAAGATAATATATATTTAGTTGTTGAAGTTACAGCGGCGGAACAGTTTTTAAATTTGTT
This sequence comes from Neocrepidodera transversa, assembly GCA_963243735.1. Lineage (NCBI taxonomy): Eukaryota > Metazoa > Arthropoda > Insecta > Coleoptera > Chrysomelidae > Neocrepidodera > Neocrepidodera transversa. The sequence continues at coordinate 13,777,209 of OY725339.1, forward strand.
GCGTGAGCTAAAATCTAAATCTAAAATTATTTTTCATAAATGTGTAAATAAATTATAAATTGTTATATATTAAATCTAGAACGTTAAAGTATAGATTATAAATCTTTTCGTTTTATAAGTTTGTTTTATTAAATGTAAAAAAATCCATAAAGGCCATTGCAGTAAGGTATAGGGTCAGGCAGTCAGCAGTATTTTATATAGACGCGTTATAACAGCAACTATCCACACGTGTAAGACCTTATTTTCTTTTTTTTTTACATAAATATTTCAATGAAAATACCAAATTCTTTTCAGCTACAATTGTATCCAAGTCCTATACAGGCTTTGCCGTTCAAAAATGAGAACAGAAAATTGTGTCCAGAGGGACCCATTAGGTTTTCTGTAACAAAATTAAATATCACTCATACGTGAACGTGTGGATGACAGGATGGATTTTGGATTGGAGACGGTTATTGACTCCTGTTGTATCGTGCGCTCATAAATACTTGTTTGTAACTATTATAGTTGCAATAGATTAAACTCTAGTAAGTTTGACTGCTGCCAGGGACGTAGCGTGTTCGAGGCTACCGGGGCACAATGGCCAAGGGGGCTTGAAAACAAAATTGTTGTACATTTTAAATCTTCTAAAATTTTGTACTTATTTGATTCCGAAGTACCTAATTTCAAATAGTAAGAATTAGAAGGTAGAATATTGTGAAATTTATGTTGTTACCATAATATGGGAAAATTGGAGCTTACTTAGCAAGAGCATAATAAAAAAAATCGCTCTCAACTCTATACAAAGTTATGGTCTAAAATGTGAAATCTCATAAACTCCCTTATGTAAACATTTCAGTTTATGAGATTTTCGAGTTTTGATCTGAATCATATGTCAAAATGCCCATGACAACGAGCTGAGCAAGAATATGCAAGTAAAAAGTCTCAAATCGATAAACAGTTATAGCCCAAAATCTGAAATCTCATAAACTTTCTTATGTACAAATGGTTGGTTGGTTGGTTTGGGTTTAAGTGAACGGTTGTTGTACAAATGGAATTTTATGAAATTTACGAATTTTGGCCCAAATCATATGTTAAAATGCTCGCCACAAAAAGCTGAGCAAGAATATACAAAAAAAAGTCGATCTCAACACTTGACTGTACAAAGTGTAAATCACTCATTATTTTGTGGTTATTTTTTTTTAAGAGCCAAAATGCGCCAAGTGCATATGAGTCACTATTTTTTTGTTTTTTTTAAGAACTATACTGCACCAAATGCAAACCAGTCACCAGTCACTATATTTTAGTTGTTTAAAAAAGGACTAGATTCTGCCAAATAAAAACCAGTTACTATGTTTTAGTTGTTTAAAACAAAGGATTAGTCTTCGCTAAATGCAAATCAGTCACTATTTTTTAGATTACGGTGATGATGCCTTCAGTATCAGTAATGGTAAGCGTGACAGTCGACCGATTTTAATTATTGACTTTTTCATGGAGGTTAGTCGGTCAGTACGCCACGGCCGACAGCAAACAACAGCATTATAAATAAAAAACGTACTTTAGGGGGGTGGCGCCTGGTAAAATCTCGCCACCACGGGCGCTTACATCCCACGCGACAGTCCTGACTGCTGCTACTCAAGTCTCAAAATTAATAGCTTTTGACTAATTAACCGTCATAATTTCCACTATTATGAAACTCAAATCCGCCACTTCCTCCATACAACAGATCGGTGGAATTAAATTGGCCCATTTTTCTTTGATTTTTATTAAATGGACGATTTTCAAAAAAAGTTTTCTGTGAACTGTTGGAAGTTATTGTACAAACATTTTTGTAGTAATTTTTAGCAAATTATCTAAATAGAAAATTTCCTTTTAAATAGAAACTTTCTTAGCAAATGGGATGGGGAAAGACGTACCAGATGCTTGGCCAAATAGATCCCCGGAACTGAATCCTATGGATGTTTTTGGGGTTTCAAATATGTTTAGCAATGTGAGAAAGTCCTTTGAAAAAAGGGTAACTATTTGCATTTAAAAAAATGGTCGTAACATCTGTTGTAATTTAATGTTTAAGCAATTCTAATATTTTGTAATTGAAGTGTTTATGTTTATTTTTAATATGTTTTTATTTTAATTCATACCCAATTTTCTGGCGATTTTATAACCTTTATATTAATGGAAAATTTCACAAAATTAAAAATAACACCAAAACTAAAAGAGTTACGCATGGTCGACCTTGATAATTTTTAAAAGATAATGAAATGTTCTACATAATAGAATTATAAAATACAGGGTGTCCCATTTAAACTACGAACGATATTGGCATTGGAAAATGTCAATTGAGAGTCGCCCAATTTTTTACGCCCTGTATAATTTTAACCACAGTGCATAGGTATACTTAAAAATATATAATCTATAATCTATTATGGGGTGCTTGTATAATTTTTTTAACTTTAATATGTTTATTACCCCTGTTGACAAGCGTAGACCATGATTTATTTTTGGCGTTCAGTGCGCTTAATTTCGAATATTAAACATTTCTGTCTTAAGCTATATATAGATATAAGAAAACAGTAGCCTGTATTACTTTTTTGCGTAAAGGTGGCGCTGCAATCGAAGTTATTTATTGAACTATATTCTTCTACAAAATGTATTTTAATTGAGTGTCGCAATGTTCAAGAATAGAATTTTTAACCTTCTTTGAAAAACTAAAATAAATACCTAATTTCGAAGCAAACTACCCCTGTTGGCAGAAAAATCTGAGAAAACATTTTAGTTAAAAACCTAACTTGATGACTGGCGCCAACTTACAAATATTAACAGAAGTCTTTAAGTCGTCATATATTTAAATTTTTTGAATTTTAGTGCAAATTAAAAAAAAATAAAAAACACCATTAAATATTTATTCGTCAGGTTTTCAATGGCTCATTTACCTAAAATCATGCAAGCACCCCCAGGGCAATAAAGTACAGAGCGTTTCATACGTAACACTTTTTTGGGGCATCCTCTATATTTTAAACTAATTTTAAAATGTAGCCTTATATTCCTGGATAAACAAATTTTTTCTAATATTTTGTCATAATACACGGTGACTCACTCTGTATATGAGCTGCACATATTATAAAATGTAATCTAAAAGTTGTTCTTAATTTATGACCGTTTATAGTACCTACTACATAATAATTCTGTCCGTTTATGTATTGCGGGGCTTCGAATTTATCACTTTTCAGATATATTTATAAAAATAATTTATCATTGACTAAAAATAAATAATGTAAGTACTTATGGCCCGCACACCACGTGACTTGCGTTGTTGCCGTTTAATTACTCAACGAATATGTGCTTGTATCCTAATAAATTGGGTGTAAAAGTATTTTTTTTAGTATTTTCTGGTTAATGAAGTAATCCGACCCTCTAGTCCAATTTTTTCTACCCAGTACAAGGTAGAGCGCTACAAAACATAACTATTCGTTTTTGACCGAGATCTCGCCTAATATAGCAACTAAAACTATATGGTTTTTGTCAACATATTTAAAACATTTATTAGAAGAGCGCGTCTGGACTAGTTTTGTCAAATTGATCTCGAGAAAGAAGTTGATAGTCGTATCACTTTTACTAAAAATAATTTAAAAAAAGTGTTACAGACGCGCCCTTAAGAATTAAATATAGAATCGATTGGTGAAAACCGCAGCTTCCTATCTTTAATATTAACGGAGCGCCCTTCCAAAAACCATTCTAGCAAGATAACATATGGTATTGGCGCCTCTTGGGAGGCCCGCGCACCACGTGACTTTCGTGGTTGTCGGTTAGATAATTACCCAAGGAAAATAAGTTTGTATTCTAATAAATTGGGTATAAAAATTATTTTTTTAGTATTTTCCAGTTAATGTGAAGCAATCCTACCCTCTAGTACAAATATATCTGCGACAAGTGCAACAGGCCCGCTCTTAAGAATTAAATATAGAATCGATTTTTAAAAACCGCAGCTTCCTATCTGTAAAACCATTTCAGAAAAGATAACATCTGATATTGGCGCCTCTTAAACTTGGAATCATATTCTCAGTTTTCTAACTGTACAGATGTACCAGAAATTCACTGATATCCAATTTTTTTGTAATAAAACCATTTTAAAAATAATGTTACGATGGAGGTAAATATAAATATATCAAATTCTCATTAGAAAAATAATATTACATAACCCAAGTAAAGTAATTAAAGTGTGACACTCTGTAAAATTGTTTGCGCAGTACAAAGTCAACGTAAACAAATTATTTGTTATAACAAACAGAAAGCATAGTCGTACAGAATCGGCAATTTTTAATTATGAATAATTTGTTTTTAACCAACAATTTAATTTGAGTTTTCGTTCTGATATAGTTTGCATATAGTGGGTGTTTACCTCTCAATGGGCTTTTATTTATTTAAAAATATTTATTGACAAAGGTTTTTTTTTAATATAATTGTCTGATCTGATTTTTAAATAAATTAATTAAAACCTGTTTTTAGAGTTTTCGAAGAAAAAAAAACTCGTATAAAACGGTTTTGTCCGTCCGTCCGTCTGATAGCCTGATTCAACTCAAGAACGAGGAGACAAACGAACAACGGCAATCGATTCAGCAAACCCCAAAAATGATTTTAATCTTTGACCTATTTTTACTTTTCCGCTGCTTATACCACATATATTGTAGTATATAAGATTATATACCTATATATAAATTACGTCAAAAATATTGCCGTTTTTCACTTGTTTTAAAATTATAAACCCTTTGGTCCCTGGAATTAATGATATTTGGGATTTTTAATTAAAAAAAAAATATAACATATACAATTAGTAACAATGATCGATAAAATATATGCTATTTCCAACATTATACTTTTCCAATATTGTTTATTTTTTGAAAATTCGACAAGAAATTATTTTAAAATTTAAGATTCAATTCAAAATTTAAAATTCAATTATTATTCTGAAGTTAATCTTGTTTTAATAAGCGTTCAATGATGTTCACAAAAAATAGCATTTAAGCCCAATACAAAAACTTATTCAAATCATAAAAATGTTTTTAACCCTTTAATTTTTTTTAATCTAATTGAAAATGCTTAACTGCACTATAACTAATATGTAGCTCTAATACCGCTCTGCTTTAAACTGACACAATGATCCTTTTGGGTGGGTCTTCGTAGATTGTCCAACTAAAACGACACATTTAGTGTCCCCACTTCGCTAATGTTCCTTTTGTTCGTTTGTTCCAAAATTCTCTAATATTTAACGAAGTGGTCGGTTTAGTTTGGATGCGTGTTGACGAGGAGTTAGATAGCCTCGAAGTATACATGAAAGCAACCTTTGTTCGTGGCTACTGACAAATTTGGCTGGCAATGGTCTGAGTCTAGGTAGCAGTGTCCATTTGTAGGTTTCGGCAGTACCAGGAAGCATCAATAATGCAACACCAATATTAAGACCCTGTTCCGTTCCAAGAATCTACCCGTCAATTTCTCCTACTATCGATACATTCCTATAACAAATTTACGGTGCTCTAACCGCGTTTCCATTAAATATTTTCTCTATCTCTTCGATATCAGAAATTATTCTTCATGGTGCTATAGTCCTCAACATTTATTACGGTTTATAGACATTTCCTAGATGTTTTTCCTACACCTATATTCCAAAATTTTTACTATACATTACTTATACGAAGCTTTAGGAAAACAGTTATTAATATTCTAGATGACACGCCAAATTCTCTTACCAGCAGCCATTTATGCTTAAATGGATAGCACTTTACAATAGATACTTAAATCGATCACAAATACGATGACCACTACGTCTTACCAAGTGTTTAAATTAAGTTATAAGACCTGGCTTAGTACGAGTGTGAACTCGCTAGTATCGAGAGTATATCAAAGACAATCCGCTGAGCGGAATGACTTCATCTTCAAGCATTGCACTAAATGTCGACAGAATTTGGTTACCGAAAGGTCCTTAATGCCTAACATCAAAAACAATTAGGTATTGCGACTTGTCATACTGTAATTTGTGTTTTTGGCTATTAATAACAAGGAGTACAAATCTGCGTTTCTTTTCTTTATTAACAATATTCTTTTGGCTCCTTATTCGTCTAAGTGAGTCCTCTTTCCGAGATTGAAAAATCACCTCAAGGGACATCATTTTAATACAGTCGTAAATATTCAAACGGCTTTCACCGACCAGCTGAATGCTATTCTATTATCCGAATTCCACTACCACTATGAGGATTAGCTGTATAGCTTTCCAAAGATGTTATTTTGAAAAAGACAACATTGTATTGTAGTTCTAATCGAATAAAAACCTTGACTCAATTACTTAATTTACACACCTCAAATGTATTGTACATGGATGAAGTACACCAATTACAACATTCATAAACCTACAATATAGCCATTAAAACATGATGGAATGCGTCAATGGAAGCAATACGACTAAGGTCATTAAATAGGGATTAATAAACAGATTCATGGCTTGTCATGGATGTGCGGATATTAGAAATATAAAATAAGCCTATCAATTAAACATTAATGCGATATTAATACTCAGACGATCAGCCACATCATGCAAAATGCCTTAACAAGTTATGTGCAGAGAGTAAAGCTTATTATACACCCGCGATAATTTCAAAACTGTCTTTTGTTTTGCTTTACTGTACTGTCTTGAAATTCTCATTCATACTACGCCAGTACTGTACTGAGGTGTATACAATAAGCTTTAGAAGGATATCCGTTACTATATTAACATCCATTATAACATAACAAAAATGGACAAAAATGCTTCACTTACCTAGGACCAAAATTATATAATGACGTTCTTTCTGATTTTAAAACAATCAACTCTTATAACCTTTTTAAAAAAAATACTCACTGGATTTTGGGAATACCAGTTATTAAATTAAAATAGTTTTTAAATTCAAATATATGTTATAGTCTAAAGAGTTTCTATAAATCTCTTATATTTTTATTACATTATTTTATTTCTAATCCTAAATTATATTTTACACATTATGTTTATACCATGTTTATATTTATGTTTATATTAGATAAAAAATAATTCAATACGGCATATATGTACTATTATTCTCTGCAAGGAGAAGAATGAAAATATTGCCCACGCTCATCAGGCTTTCTTTTTGTGGGTGTTTTCATCTTATTTACTTGCACGTATCAAATTAATCATATTTATAAATTTTTCATCTGAATAAATAAAGATTATTATTATGTTATTATTATTATAAAGTTTGTGCCTCAGAAGTAAAAAATCTTAAATGGAGATTCTTCTGCTATCTACGATGCGATAATCATGTTTTTATAATCTCTAAACTTAAAGAACTATGCCACATAAATTATTTTATATCACAGCAATATTTTGTTTTGTGAATTTTCAATTGTCACAAACTGCTTTACTAAAAACTTATTAAATTTCACTGATACCTACTTTGCATAAGACCGGTGCGAGGTCCCTTTTGGAGTGTTTAAATAACCTAAAGTGATACGGGAAGTATTTGAGTTATTCTATAAGGGACCGTGCAGAATTAGGCGTTTGTACGACTGTGCGCATTCATTAACTCACTTCTGGTTTACTACAACGAATATTAAACAATACAAACAAGTCCCGACATATATTATATTTCTGGAACTGGAAACGAACCTCAAAACCCAAGATCCAATTTTATAGTATGTAAACTTGAAGATAATGTGAAATACTTGTGTAACCATATAAGTACAAAATTATACATACCAAAAATTGGTTTATTTTGTAAGAAATATTTCTAGTATATTTTTAAACTTTTGTTCGGTAAATTGATTTATAAATGATGTTTTTTTATTTTCTTCTAGTTTACTTTTTAGCTTCGCCCTTGCTTTCCTTATTTCCTAACAACATCAAGTACCTCTTATGGATTATTGTCTTATTGTCTATAGTCCGTATGTTGCATTGCCCAATTCATGTTAATGTTTCTTGTATATACTAATGGTTTTTATGTTGTTTTAATAAATGTTACAAAAATGCTAATATATTTAATATTTTCTTACTTAGTCAAAAATGTTAGGACAAAAAAGGTATAAAAAATGTAGTTTCATATTTGAACCGAAAAATTGTGACAAATCATTTTAAAATTTAAAAATCTAAAACAAGTAGGGACTCAAGCATACGCCACTGTTCACAGGTAACAATACCATTGATAAGATAAAAATCTAGTAAATCACGAACTCTCCATTCTACTGATCATCAACAAATAGGTTATTATTATTTTTTCGTTTTTTGATATCAAAATTTTCCTTAATCTGTCTCTGATATTTCACGTGAGAAATTTCTACTCAAAAGAACTATTTACTCATTTTCGTTGAACTTTTCTAAGTTGTTTACATAAACAATAGTTGAAGACAAAGCTGTGCTGAGATATTAATAATGGAATTTATTTTTAATAGCTATTTATTTTGTGTACACATCTTTACTCAAATATAGCCATTTAAACAAAAAAAAAATAGCCAAACATGCCGCTCTCATGTTTTATCTATACACACAAAACAGATATTTGTTAAATATTTCTTCGAAACGGTATTTCCTTTTGTTTGAATATCAAATGACCGAAGTTTATGAGTTTTTCTGTTAGATTTTTAACCAATACAGAGAATATTAAAATCTTGTTAAAATGTATGTTTAAATCTCTCTAAACTAATATACTTATTTACAATAAAGGTTAATAGATAAAACCCAAATTCAGGACTAATAACAGAATAAACAAACAAAAAATCTAAGAGCGTGTTAATAGTTGATACGTATTAAAACATAAAACATAGAGACTAATAAATACTGATATAGATTAAGTATAGTAGTGGTCAACAATATTGAACCAGAGAGAAGTAGAGCCCTTAAAAATTATTTAATTTAATTTAAAATAAACGAAAGTACGTACTAGATAATTATTAAATTTTTTTATGCAACTACAAAAAATATATTGGGTCACAGGCAACATTTTCTGAAAGTATGAACTATTTCACTGTGACCCGAACACTATTTCACTCACTTGCAAAGATTTGCTTTGATACATTACCTCAAACACCGGCATTATTCTGCGTTGTCGGCGCTGACACGGCAACAAGGAAGTTTGAATTTTATGCGATATGTATATTGGTTCTGCACCAAATGGTTTATTTAGAAATATTGCATTCGTTGTCTCGTTTTAATAGCACCAATAACCCCTTAATTTCTTCTATTTTGTACGACACTGCAATTTAACTAACGTCTGTCAAGTTTAGTAACAAAATATATATGCAAATTTTAAAGTTGTGAGAAATAATTATTTTTAATTTTTTAAATACTCTCGTTAAGATGAATATTTTATCTAACGTTAAATCGTTATATTTTAAGTCAACAATTTTTCAGTTACAATAGGAAGAATTATAAATGAAAAAACTTGTAAAATATAAAGGATGGCCCATCAAATAATCGTCGGCCTTTGTATGGAAAAGTGTAAATTTTATAAATTACTAATATATTTGAGGTAGTAAAACTTTAAATCCAGTACCGCATTTAATCTAACTCTTTTTGTAAAAAAAAACCTTAGTTACATTGATTGAAAAAGAGGGGGCGGCGATTAGTTTCGGCAATATGCCATCATCAGGCCGATAATACACAGTGTTAAGAAAGGGGGAAGTTTGTACAATAAATAACAGTTTAACGAAGAATTGAAATTAATTGTGCACACAGGAATATATTTGCTTTACAAGTAGAATTTAAAATTATCCCGAAGAGAAAGATTTGCATTTAAATTATAATTTTTTAAAAGAAACCCTATGTGTTTTTACAATTTTGAAATCTTCCTCAGAAGGTGATTTTAAACGTTTATTTCAACCATCTTAATTTTTCACATATAAGAAATATGTATACAAGGTTATCAAAAGCAGGCTGAAATTTTGCAGCTATTTTTGAAAGCATGACTGATAAAAAATTGTGACAAACATTTGGACAATATTGAAAAATAACATAAAATTTAAATATTTTTTTTAACGTGAAAATTATTATTGATATTATTTTTGTCGCCAATTTTTACTACTATCAGTTTTTGGGTGTATATTTAAATGTTTTATTGTATATTTTTATAATGGATACACTAGAATCACTTTCAGAATAACTTACATATAGATAGGTTAATTAAGTTTTATATATTTTATATCTCTGTTTTCAGAATTTTAAAACATTTGCCCATTATATTCATTAATGTATTCAAAATATGGTTAGTGGCAGTTATAGCAGACAGAAATACAAAATTATAAAATACGTAAATAAATAAATAACAAACATGCTAAAATAAATAATAATGTAATTATTTGCTATATTGTAAGTAAACTGTGTTGCACATTTAATGATTTAAACCGATGATTGTATACTAACAAATGAGGGAAATGTTAACTAATTAAAACATATAAAATTAACAAGAGGTAAATGATCAATTCAACAATCAAATGTTTTTCTAAAAAGTAATTAATACTATTATTTGACAATAAAACTATATAATTGAATTTATTATAACTTCAATACATATTTTCATTATTACTGTTTTAATAAATTAATTAAAAAAATATATAACAATATTATATTTTACATCAGAAATTAAATAAAAATAACTATTATGTGTCATATATGTTCGTTTATAACTTCATTATTTATTCTTCCAAAAAACGTCGATAAAAACTAATGATCCAATTATTAGATTTTAAAAATATGGAAGTTTGTGGTACACTTTTAAAATAAATATTAATTAAAATTAAATTTGTTGTTAAACATGAAATTCTAAAAATTGCAAATAGGTAAATGAAAAATAAAATAACTAGTGAGATGTAAACCTATGAAGGAAAACTTACTTCAGAGTAACCCCGGTCCATTTTAACCTAGGGCTCACATTTATACTCGACCGAGGTATATACATACCAAGTTTGAAACAAATCGTTCCAGTGGAACGGCCTTGTGAGCTTTCACAGACAGACACACATTAACACACAGACACACTAGCAGGTTGATCTCAATAACTTACTTCTCTGTTGCCCTGAAGTAAGTCAGTAATACATAATTGGCTTAAGTTTTAAATCAAGATTATTATTGGTAGTACCAGGTGTAATTAATGTAATATCACAAACTGATCAAATTCCGACCTGTGAATATTGTGCATTGTTGCGTTATCTATTTAAATATGACAAATTTGATGTTAGAAAATCTAAAAAGAAACCAAAAACTACTGTAAAGAGAATGAATCCTAATTATATCGCGCACGGCAAAGGACTAGAATTAACTTACAATTATGATATTATACGAATATAAGGTCAGTTGTAACCCCCGCCGAAAGATGGAGTCTCTCGCATACGGGATTGGAATACCTAGCCAACTTTATTGTATACGGCAGCCGGAGTTGATCTAGTCAGTTGCAGTGGCAGTCCTAGTTCGACTTAGAGCTCGAGCTGACAATCAGATCCAGCTGTAAAACCCGTTCAGCGGTCTTCAGATATATGTCGAGCTGAAGGAGCGAAGACAAGTTCAGTTGTACCGGAACCGTCCATCCGACCGTCACGCTAACCTAGAAGACGTGCTTGTACCGTCCATTTTCGTTACGACATGGTAAGAACCGTGTTACACATCATTTTTCTTCGTCGCGTGATTTGGTAATGTTTTTGGGTTTTGAATAAAGAATTATTTCTAGTTCGTGTTTTTATTTGTATGTGAGTTTTTGTTTGACAGCTAATACTCAGGTTGTCAACCAGGTATGGCAAATAAAGTCCGCCCTTCTGGCCGATAGCGATTTTGTCAATGCCATAACGACCCCTGGAGTATTTTATCTTCACTGACGCTGCCCGGTGCAAGTGACCTTCACACTATAAACGAAGCAATCCGAAAGCTGGACTAAGGTGTCAAAAGAAGGCTTGACAACGCAAAGAGCGTTACGGAAGTTAGGATATTTGAAGATAATTAATTGGTGATTAAGAGTAACTTTCCATTTACTGAACCATGAGAAGAATACCAAAATTTGTTAAGTCAGGCGGTTTAATATTTTGGTACTATGGGAATCGTCTTATTAGAGTTAGAGGTGCTGGCTAGGAGAATGGGAAGCCAGAATGTCAAAAATGTATCAGACACAATTAGTGGGTGATTACAGACCCTTGGACTTTATCTCATGGGGAGAAAGGGTCAAAGAGAGTTCCCAACTGTCAGGTAGAAAACAATTAATTCAAATTAGTTGGTAGAAATATTGATACTTATAAGCTTCCGGCGTACCAGACCTAATCGAAAACCTTCTGAACATCCAAAAGGACTGTTGATGCACAATGACCACGATTTAGAGCTGTTGGCTGTATATATTGTGTGGAGTATTAAGAATGCATCGTTTGACCGGGATTCACGGTGAAAATAATTAGTGTTGGGATAAGAATGGTGTTCACTGTTTTCCAAGTAAGAGGGAAGTAAAATAGCTGAAGGAAGGCATTGATTGAGAGTGTAAGGATAGGAAATATAGTTTTTGGGATGTTTTATATTGCTTGTCTTTTAATTTTGTTACTCTCGCTGTGTTATCTGAGGTGAACGGATTTATGATATGATGTTGGTTTGGAAGATTTCGTCTTTAACTATTTTTTTCCCGTTTTAGAATTGTCTACTAAAGTTGGGATTCTATGGAGAAATGAGAGTGAATTAAAGGTAGTCTTTGAGATCATTGACTTTCTGTTCAGGGGTGTGAAGGATTTATCCATTAAAGTTTAGGTGAGAATGGGAATTGGTTTTTTGGCAACAGCACTTTGAACTTGTTTCAAAACTAATATCCTTCTCTATGATCTAGGTTGGAGGTAGTTTCGACCAATTTTTTCTGTTTGTATATATTAATTAAATCCTAACTAGACCATTGAGACTGTTCCATTTATCTCTCTCGAACAGACGAATAAATTTGGAAAAAAGTTCAAGCTCTGTAATTGAGCCAACTAGTGGGACTGAGTTTTCCAAAGCGTTGGAGATGTTGTTTTATACATTTAGATGTCTACCAGATTGTCAATGTCGTGGGTGCAGTTTGATTCTGAAATTTCTGACATGTTTGTAGCAATCGTTCTCTGAAATATTGGCCAATATGTTTTTTTTATAACTTCTGACCTCATAGTGGGTCTGCCTTTGGGGAATTGGGACGAAGAGTAAGAATTAGGGAGTTGTGATCAGGAAAATACCACATATATCTGCGACATCTCTCACATACCTGTCGGTGAATAGGATTTGTATATTAATAGATCTGCCTTGATGATCTATAAATATAGAGAAGCAATAATGACCAATGATATGAAGTCCGATAAGCAGATCTGTGAGGCGAATGCAATATAGGTTCGTGTCATGATCTCCAAACTGAGTGTGTATAGATTTTAAGTCACCAAGCAGAACAGCTCAATGAAAATGAGCGAAATAATTAAAGAGGGGCCTAGGGAAAGTTTGAGGAAGCTGATTGTAAAAACAGAAGAACCTCAACTGTAGTACAGTTTATAAGATCAAGATGAGGGAGGGAAAGTGTGTGGAGTGAAAGCGATGCCATTTCTGAGAAGAATACCATTCCCAAAGGTGGATTTAGTATCTGTAATGGACATTATTTATGGGATAATTGTTTCTTTTAGTTAAAGTACTTTTGCGAGTTAAACCCACAAAATTCACTATACCTACTGTATAATTTATACCGATGAAGTTTTTATCCAAAAATATCGTAATGAAATATAGATTTTTTTTCGTCGATACAACAATGTACATACGAACCCTAACCTTCTTTTTATTTGAGGTTCCATATTTTATTTAAAAACATTGTATTAAGATACAAAAATGATATGGCTTCAGAGATGTTTTTTACCATTATTAAATACGATTTATTCATTACAAAATTAATTGAAACTTGAGAATCAATTTTAACGCACATTATAGAGTGCCCTTTATTCTATGTTATAGAAATAATAATAAAAAACCTAAATAAGAGTAGCTGTATACGGGCTTTATCCATTTAATAAAATAGATACCTGCACATACTTTCAATTTGCTTTTTTTAAACCCATTATCATGCAAATTAAACAGAATAATTGAATTTTATGAAATGTATTCATTAGTAAATCTTGATTTTTACTATATAGGTTGTCTCTAAATTTTTCCGTGGTAAAAAAAACTAAAACTTACATTCAAAAAAATCTACATTATACAAAAAGAAATTTTATATCCACATTTAATATCGATAAATTTTTTGTCTGTTATGAATGCGAATCGTCAGGAGTTGATGATAAATTGACAGTTTATCATTAACTCCTTGTGATACTAACATAGTAAGCGAAACATACGTAGAGTGATAAAAAAGTGTAATTTTCGTTAGTGGTGACATATTTTATTTACGTCTCATTATTTAATTCATTTAAAAAAATTTTTTGTCTATAGTTTTAATGTTTTTTTTAGAGTACCAAGCAAATATGTTTCTGTTATAGTTTTATTACTATTGTTTATGATTTTTTGTTTTTAAATCATATCAAATCAAGTGTTTTACTTTATCATTTATGTTTTTAGAAATAAAAATGTTATTATTACTATTAATATAATATAAGTAATAAATATCAGTTAAACCTTATTTACCCAACCACCTACCTTTTCCATTTATAATTAGGATGAAAATATCCATCGACGGTAAAGTACTCACCTGGTAACCATTTTATTTAATATTTTTTACGAATGGGTTTGCGAACAAACGCGTGTATGTTTCAAACATTTATAATAAAACCCAATATTTTTTCCATAAATAAATATACAGAAACCCAATAGTTTAGAACTTTAGAACTATAAAAAAAAATTGTGCGAATTAACGGCCCGCTTACGGAAGTGGTGGCAATTAAGTATTTTCTTCTTAAATGTTTTAGTCAATTCGAACGTGGAAAATCAAACCCAATTAGAACACAAAAAATGGGGTTGCTTACGCGATTGCTGTAGTGGTGATTGTTCTCTATTTTAAGTTTTTTGCATTGTTTTAGGCAATTCTAAATGAAAAAGTGTAGAAAATACAAAAGTCTCCAGTGACCTGTGAAAATGCAATCAAATCAGAAATGAACAGCGCCAGATGGGGAAATAGTGGTACGCCAAGAGCTTTAGGTGATTTTCTTAAAGCTTTCGAGCTTTTGTGTCGTGCTTAGCTGCTGAAAGAGGATTTAAAAGTGATAATTAAAAACTCTTCCTTGTCAAAGTGCACTCTTCATTATTTCAAAAATTAACTCTAATCGATAATTGTCTTTGTTAGAGGCGAAATTCTGGTGCTGGAGATTTAATTTTTCATTTTTCTCCAGGGACAGACAATCTTTTTTTAAAAAGGTTTTTTTAATATCATAAAAATTGTTTTAAAATATGATTTAAACCTATAAAATTATTTTTACTTTGATAATGTGATAAATTATCAAACATATGAATCTATCATTTGGAAAAAAAAATAATATCCATCAACAAGAAGAGATGCTCTAAACAAATATTAACAACTAAAGAGCTGTTTTTGTCCTTAATAGTACTAAAACTATAAATAATATTAATAATAAAAACTATTATTTCATACTTTCCGTTAAACAAGTATACAATTCATAAAACGGTTTCCTGATTTATATACACTTATCTGTAGTATATGTAGGGTACATATTATTTTCGGTCCAATTCACAATTCGCACTTTCTCAAACATAAGTAAACAATCTGTTTGCTTATTAATGAAATATTTTTTTAAGTTCATGTGAAAATTTTAATTTTACTCTTCTTCCACTACGATAATATAAAATGTATAATGACTAGAGAGAGCAAACGACATATCGACCTCTTATGGTGGGTCAGGGGGGTCAAATGGAGGTTTGTTATAAAAGATATCGGCAGATTTATCAATGGATAACTTTTTTACCATATTAATCAAAATTTGCCCTTATATTTAATGGATCACTTAATTTTAAGAAGGATTCTTCAAGGTTGAGGTAAAGTAAGATTTAACCAAGCGATTAAGAATAAATATAATATGAATAAAATCTTGCCATACCGATATTATGACTATACCAAATTCATTGTATCAGCCAACATATTACATATTATATATATTGTTAAATACATGCAGGCAAATACAAAAATAAATATATAGAGGAACTGACTATATTAGAGGTAAAATTAGAGAAAAAGAAAATGATAGAGTTAAAGAAAATGATTTTCATCGTAGTAATACACTTGATAATGTTAGAAAACAACTGGGAATGCAATTTTTTTAATTTCGGGCATTTCCGGTCGATGAGAAACTTTTTTATTATTAATTTTACCAAAAAATGTTATTCTTCATAAAAAGTTCTGCATTGTCTAAAACCTAAAATACATCCATCGAAAAATATATTTTTTGACCCGTGTACGAGGTGGGTCAAAAAATATATATTTTACTCAAGAGTAAAGTACGCTTATTTTAGAAAATATAGAAAAATGTTACTGCTAAATAAATTTAAAAACTAAAAAGTTGAAATTGTTTATCCGGGCTGTTATGCCATGCGTGGTGTTCTGTGGCTTTACTTCCAAAGGTTTCGACTGCAGCTGCGACAACCATCTTCAGCTGAGACTCTTTACTCTTGAGTAAAATTTATATTTTTTGACGCACCTCGTATACGGGTCAAAAATTTATTATTTGATAGTTGTATTTTAGGTTTTAGACAATGCAGAACTTTTTATGAAGAATAACATTTTTTGGTAAAATTAATAATAAAAAAGTTTCTCATATGGTGGGAACTTAAGTAGACACACTGTATATTATACGACTAATCAATAGATGCTTATTAGTTGTCGTGATTTTTCAATATTTTTAACTTTGGCAACCATTTTCTCGGTAACGGTTCGTTCTACAGCAAAACATTTTACTGAGATCCTCTCTAAATTCAGATTTGAAATATCTTTATGTTACACACAGACAGAATTATAAATTCTAATGCTTCACCCTGAAAGAGTTTGTGAAAATTATAGAAAAAAAACTGTGTATTTATAGACCTGAGAGCGGTTTTTGTACAGAACCAGCAATAATTCGTATAAGTTAACAAGTCCAGCTTCTTCGGACTTGAGGTTTAGGAGCGCAGTTCTCAGGCGAAATTACTATTATTAGTTTATTTTTGCTGTCTTATTTTTTCTCTATTTGCGCATTTAAAGTCTTAAGCTATATTTATTAACTTGTAATTAATAAACTAAACATGAAAAATGGTTACACCAGTCAAATTTTGTTTCCATTATAGTACAATTTACTGTTAGAATTTAATCTCCAACTTTAACTTTTTTTAATACCAATAATCAACTATTCAACAGTGTTGAAAAATTAAAACTTAATTTAGGTAAGTTTAAAGAAATTTGGAATTAATCTTTGTTTAATTTATTTTAAACCAAAACAAAATTAACACTAGTTATTTTTTATTTATTTCTAAATTGTTCTTTCTTGAACTTCGTAATTTATTTGCTTACATTCATATAATGCAGTTAACTATAGTGCCGATTTGATGATCATAGTAAATTTATTATAAAAATACAGGTAGATATCTTGAATTGAGTTTCGTATCAACTCCTGATGATACTAACATAGTTAGCGAAACGTACGTAGAGTGATAAAAAAAGTGTAGTTTTGGTTAGTGGTAACGATATTCTTTAACACTAAGATATCTTATGATTCACAAGATTTAAGATTTTATATTAATCTGGGAGCTATTTTCTTTTTAATATTATCTAAATCTATGAGCGATAAATTTTCATTGTTAGAAAATCCTAAGAAAATATTTTATTTGTTTAAAAAATCTTTTAAATTTAATTGGCTCATTAAAATAGTTTTTAAAAAGTAACTCAACAAAAAGATTTGATAATATTTAAGTTAATTTATTTAAATTTAGCCAATTATAATTTTTTTCTATTTCATTTATAATTTAAGACATAAACAGTTTCAACTAAGTTTAAATAAACAATGGATTTTTTTGCTGTTCAATTGTGTTACCTAAATAAATAAACTGATAATAACAAGAGTCTGGTTATTAACAACAAAATAGAAAAATAATCTAAAAACAATTACATATTAACGTGTAAAGGAAAAACAACAAATCAATACTAACACCAAGAGAAACATTTATGAGCCAGATATGAACTACTAAAATAAAACTTCATATCACATAAAAAGTATCTAAAAAGAATAACAAAAATATTAAATAAAAAGAAATAAAAAAAAAAATAATACTGTATCAAAAAAGAAAATAAAGATTTTAATATGAAAACAGCTGTACTGGTATGACTACACAACAAGAATGGGCTAGAAAAGAAGAAAAAGAAAACAGGAATACACCAAAGAAGTTTTATGGATAAAATTATAAATTAGTTGATGCCCAAAAATATTATGTTTTTCACTTTATGCTACTTGCTTCAAGGTACTGATGACATAATATGTTTGCACTATTGTTTTGTTATCAATAATTTTAAGTTTTACATATACATTAAAGTAATTCTGATATTACTACTTCTATTTTATGTATTAAGGACCTCCTTTAGATACCAGAGATTTGAGAATTTTCATGTTAAAAATGAATTCCCGATCTTAATTGTCTTCGTCATCTTTGTACTGATTCATAACATATCAAATGTAGATTAGACTAACGTTACTCTTAAATTAACGTTCATTCTCCAAAGGTCCTTAAAGGTTAAAATTGTGACTCCTTTATAAATTAGCTTTTATAGCATCGTATCCCACACAATGAAATCCTAATGCTTGCAACTTTTTTAATGAAGAATAAGGATAAATTTGCATGATAAAAAGTTTCAAGTAAACTAAAAATGAGATGTATATTGGTAAATATACCTGTGAGACTAAATCCAATGACCCCTATGCGAATACCAATGGTAGAAAATAATTTTCCGAACGAAATTTGTAATCCAAATTTTCGCCAGCAAATTGGAATTTCAAGTCTTTCCCATTTCTTCTCAGGCTTCAGTCTTGAGATGCAACTTTGTCTGGGATATGACGCTATAAAAGCAAATTTAGAGAGGGGTCACCATTTTTACCTTTGGAGGATAAAAATCAACTGAAGAGTAACGTTAGGATTGGTAGAAAAGTTTGGTATATGAAATGTACAAAGGTAATAAAGAAAACTAAGATCAGGAATTCAGTTTTTAACATATAAATTTCCATATCTCAGTCTAATAAATTAGGTCCTTAATGTCTTCTATTTAATTTTTATATATTTTTACTTTGTTATTGTCATAGGCGTATTTTTAATTTAATTTTATATATGGACAATATATTTTAATCGAAACCTATTGATACTCGTGGTATTTCCTATCTAAAATTCCAATTGAAAATATTCACTTTGTTTGATAAAAAAGGGGAAGGACAAAGCTGCCTGTGGCATTTTTTATCCACCACTGTCTTTCTCGCTGCTAGACACTTAATCAATTTCTTGTGTACTTTTGCTAAATTGCAATTCTTCCTATTTTTTCCCTTTAATAATTAAAGACGGTGAAAAATTAATTGCACTATACTGAAAAGATATTAAAAGCAAATTCAGATGTTATTAATTTTATGATGGGGGAATACATTTTTTCGCCATCTTATTATATAGATTGAGCTTATTAGATGCAGAGACAAACATTATTAATTATATATAATTGGAAAGCGGAAAAAGAGGGTCACTCAAACACAAACGAAGAAAAAATAAACGTTTACATAAATAGTTATAACCCAATAACATTTTTAGTAATCTGTAGTCATTTAATTTTTTTTTAATACAGGGTGTGTCACAACGATATGTGCATATTTTTTCCGTACATATAATTTATGACCATTAAAAATACTACTTTTCTTAATATACTGATTGATTTATGAATTTGATCGAAATTATTTATATAGATTTTATAAATTGTATTACCAAATTTTTAAATTTAGTCAAGATTGTGCGTTGAACTTGTTTCCTAAATCTTTTAATAAATTGGCTAATATTTTATAAATATAAATTTCATTGACTAGAAACAATTTTTATCAATATTTTATATTTGGAATATTATAGAAACTTGATAAATCAATCTTAAAATGGTCTTAGTGTTCGTTTATTACTATTTTTAAACATAGACGAATGTCTGGGAAAATATTGAAATGCGATGAATTAAACAACATTTAAAATAACAAACATTGACGTTATTTTTATAAAAATATTGGAATAAGTTAGTAAACTTATATACCAGGGATGGGTAGGTCACATATGCAACAAAATATTTTTTTATTGCGATTAAATCATTTATTTGGATAATTAAGTACCAGTTTTATTAAAACCTAATTAAATAAAATATTTGGTTCAATTAAAATTTGGTTAATTCAAATAATATTCTCCAGCGACTGCACTTTTTGTTTTTCAAAAATCCGCATGATTTTTTGGGAGTATAGCGTGAGATTTTATATTTGAATTTGAAAATAGACATTGATTTTTTTTGCAGGAAAATCTGAATATTTTTTTGTATTTATGGACCAATAAAAATTTGAATTTGAATTTGAGTGTAGAGATTAATTTTCCTGATCATAAAAATCCAATGAATTTTTTTAGTTAAATCTGCATAATTTTTTAGGGGTAACAAATGATTTTCTAGTTGAGAAAAATTCACACAATTTTTTGAGAACAGAAATTCTTTTTTTTTTAAGAAAATCCGCAAAATTTTTTAGAACTTATCAAGTGATTTTCTAGTTGATAAAAATCAAAACAATTTTTTGAGAATAGGAAGAATTGATTTTTATTTTCAGAAAAATCCGCATAATTTTTTAGGAGTTATAAGTGATTTTCTAGTTAAGAAAATCTAAATATTTTTTTTTGAATAGGGGTTGATTTTTCTACTCAGGAAAATCCGCATATTTTTTGGAAGTTGGGAGAGATTTCCTAGTTAAGAAAAATTCCAATCAATTTTTTTAAAAATATAGATTAATTTTTCGTTTCAGGAAAATCCGCATACTTTTTTTGGGTGTAGTGTGTTATTTTATAGTTGAGGAAAATATAAGCATTTTTTTGAAAATAGTCATTGATTTTTTTTGCAGGAAAAGAATATTTTTTTTGTATTTATGGACTACTAAAGAATTTGAATTTGAATTTTGAATTTGAATTTGAGTGTAGAGATTAATCCTCCTGCTCATAAAAACCAAAAAAAAATTATTTTGTAAATCTGTATAATTGTTAGGAGTAAAAAAATTCACACACTTTTTTGAGAATAGGAATTGATTTTTCTTTTCGTATTTTTTTTAGAGTACTTATCAAGTGATTTTCTAGAAAGAAAAGCTGAATAATTTTTTGAGTGTAGGGATTAATTTTCCTATTCATAAAATTCCAAACAATTTTTTTAGAAAAAGCCGCATAATAACATGTGATTTTCTAGTTGGGAAAATCTACAGAATTTTTAAGAATAGCGATTGATTTTTCTTTGCAGGCACATCTGCATAATTTTTTGGGAGTATCAAGTGATTTCTAGTTGAGAAAAATCTGAACAATTTTTTGAGAATATGGATTGATTTTTTATTTTCAGGAAAATCCTCGTATTTTTTAGGGAGTATCAATTAATTTTCAAGTCAAGAAAAAACAAAACAATTTTTCGAGTGTAGAAAATAATTGTCCTGTTCATAAAATTCAAAGAATTTTTTCAGAAAAATCCGCATAATTTTTTAGGAGTAACAATTGATTTTCTAATTGAAAAAAATCCAAATAATTGTTCTATTCAGGAAAATCCACATATTTTCTCGGGAGTAGCGAAAATTTTCTAGTTAAAAAAATTTAAACATAGTTTTGAAAATACTGATTGATTTTTCTTTTCAGATAATTCCGCTTAATTTTTTAAGAGTAAATATTAAGTTTCTAGTTGATAAAAATCCAAAGAATTTTTTTAGAAAAATTCGATAATTTTTTGTAAATAGCAATTGATTTTCCGTTTCATCAAAATCCGAGTAATAAAAAGTAGACAGTGATATTCTAGCTGAGAATAATTGAGAATTTTTTGAGAATAGATTGATTAGTTATTTTCATGAATTTCCACATAATTTATTAACAAAATAGATTAATTTTCCAGTTCAAAACAGTCAAAAAGAATTCTTTAGACATAAGCAGGGGCATACCTGCTAAACGCTCCTTGGACTGCTTCTGTTTCTATAACTTTGTTATAGGACTGCTACCCTTATTAGGGTTAGTGACAAGTTTTTCTTCTTATTGAAACATAAATGATATATTAATTTTTATCGGCTTATGAATTGTATAGTTACGTGTTGAGCTTTCAAGAAGGGAATTCGCTGACGTGGTTGGGTCATAGGTCATCTGATGCTCAGCAGGGCTTCCTCGATGAGATCTTGGAGCTCGTTCGAAAGATCCTTGGCGTGTTTAGTATCCTAATGTTTGGTTGAGCGGATTTATTTTTTGGTTTTCTGGTTAAGGTTATTCTGATCCTGTCAACTGTCCACTTGCTTTGCAATGTCTTGTCGGCGTAGGTGTTCATGCTGTTGACTCTTTTAGCATTCCCAAATAAAGTAAACAAGTCTAAAGTCTAAATAAACTTGTGCAAATAAATAAATAATTAACTGAATTCTATTAATAATTTATTAAAAATGATACAAATTTTACATATTAATTTTTTGAAGTAATGCTTTTTCAAAATGTTTAATTTTTTTGTTAAATTGTAAACAACCTGCTTTTTTCCGGTGATAGGTCCGCGAAGTGTCCTTTTTCCTTCCCTCTTTGGGGAAACATAATTGCATTTTTATCTCGGTCGGCTGTGCAAATAAGACGAAAAAGTGTAACGTCATCGTTGTTTACGAAGACTGGAAGAAAAAGATGGCATAAATGCACCTAGTCATGCTTAAATGCATTATAAGAACGTAAACAACTCATCAATATGGTGTTTACTTTTTCATTTTTGCATATTTTCCTCTTCTATATAAAATGTTTTGATGGACGGTTAAAAATACTTTAATAATACTTTATTGTATGATATTAATATAAAAAACACCTTAATGCAATATATATTTATTTAATATAGTAGGGATTATATTAAAATATTTCTGTTAGTACAATCTAATAAGTTCCATAATCTGATATGGAAGATTTTGTTTAGTTCTGTGATTAGAAACAAATTATAGTCTTTTAAACAGATTTGAGGTACTCTTAGTTGAATTTTTTCTATAAGGATAATGATGATATGGTTTTTACAAAAACTTGTTTAGTAAAAACTGCGACTTTCGTTTAAATCCGTCCAATTGATACCATGGTTTTTTTGCTATCATCAGAATCGCTGCAAACATACCTTTCGAGTGTCTTGATCACTAATCAACAATAATTAAAAGAAAGACATGTTACAAATAACAAAATATACAGACATTTTTAATAACAAAGAATTAACTTCTAATATACTTTCAGTTGACTGACCGATTCATTGTTTTTATTTGTCAAAAATGTCTTAAAACAATAATAAATTGTTTTCTGCATACAGTTTTTGTAAACAAAATTTAGCAGTTTACAAAAATCTTTTAAAAATGAAAAACATTACATTTTTAATTGCAATGAATATTTTTTAAGATTGTTCATATTTGCTTTAAAATTAAATCTGGGATTGCGGTTTTCATAGTTTCCACAAACTATTCACTTTAGTTCCTACATATGTTAAATCGCTGAAATTAGCTCAAAGAGATGCATAGAGAGATTTGAAAATATATAGGATTGTCAATTTATAATAACTAATATTTCTATTCCTACGTTTTTATAAATTATCTTAGATTTTTCTCTAAAATATAGATTCTTTAGGATCACAACTTCAATTTGAATATGTTAAACGAATATATTTGGTGTATAATAAATTCAATTTCAATATACATCTGCATACTTGAATCAATATATAAATCATGCAGATAAAGAAAGGATATACAACAATGTAGCATGTCAGAAATGATCTAATATTTAGTAATAATAAGGATGAAAAAAATATAATGTGTACAAAATAGACTACCAAACAAAATAGTAAATAAATATATAAAATAAATAGCCAAAACAATATAAATAAAGAAAATAGTAAAAAAGTATTCTTATATTTACAAGGTTTATAAATTATAAATTTATAAATCGATTCGTTAAATAAGTTTGAAAGAATCAAATATTGTGAATTATAAGTGTTTGCAGAAAAAATAAATGTTAATGGACCAATTATTTCCTCTTACTCTTGTCATTAAATTGTTTTATAAACAATGTAAATTAGTTTGCCGTATTGATGTTGATGAATATTTTTGCTTACAAGTCCTGGTATAATCTAATTAACATTTATAATTATTTGCTACGCCATTATTAAACAATTTAGGAATTTGTAAATATAATAAATACAATTAATTAATTTAGATAAAATAATATAAAGGTCGTTAAAATTTCTAATATTAACAAGTAGTATTCGATAGTGATGTGAGTTGAAAACCAATGGAAAATGTTGAAATGTAAAGACAGGTGGATGCTATGTTATTGGGTGACACAACACTTTGAGGATTCTGTCGATGGAGATCTTAAACTAATAGTAAGTATGTTAATACATACAGATATATAGTAAACACTCAAGGAATAAAACACAAATTCTAGTACCACATATAATATAATAAAACAGGTAACAAGTAAGACAAGCTGTAAGTCATCTTCAGACTTAAATATTAATTAAATTGATAAGGTGAAATCGTTACAAATGGGGAAGGAAACTGGTACTCCGAATTAATAATAATTGTGGTTAAATATGACAAAGAAGGGACAAACCTTGATTTGTTCCCCTCTGTAAAAGAGGATTAGGCCCAATAGGACGCCAACTGATGTGAAAAATACATGAATCAGGTACAACTATTTGAGTACTAGACTTGAGTGAATATTATAAAATAACATTAAAACGTTTTTCCAGTAACTAGACACCAAATTAAAGACAACATTTAACATTTACATAAGAGGGTGGAACTAAGCAACCTTCTTTTCCTCAAGATGTTTTCTTCTTATTTTCCAGCGCTTTCAAGCCATTGTTGACCAACCCTCGTCTTATTTTTTCTTTCAGTTCATTATATCGGAATTAAATTCAAATTATTTTTAATTCATATGATTGTACAGGGCACAGAATAAGTTTAACTTAATTATTGAATTATTTTTTTTTAAACGTTTTGTTTGTCTTGTAGGCGTGAAGATGACTTGTTACCTGTTTTAATATATTAAGTGTGAAATTAGATTTTGCGTTTCATTTCTTCATTAATTAACCTCATTTGAGAAATAGATATTTTTGTAACCACAGTAAAGGCACTTTGTTTTTTGTTTTGTTTTTTAAAAACGTGAAAAATACACCTTTTACATTTTACTAAAAGAAAATTAATAAAAATTTTTCGTTCGATATTACTTTACGAAACAAAATTAGTAATTGATATTTTTTAATTATTTAATTTTTTTTCGCTTTACCACAATCAAACCGGAATCTAAGCGTTAATAAAAAACATGATGGTAATTTTAAAAGTTGAATGAGAACGCCAGGTGTTTTAATTTTTTTGGTGACATTGGAAAAATAAACAACAATAAAAACCGATATAATTTAGATACTCCTTTCTGTTGATAAGAAAATTGAAAAGATTAATAAAAACAATTTATTTAAATTATTTAGTTGTGAGTCAAAAACGTTTATAATATTTATGATTAAGTTTGAAGATGAAACTTTAAAGAAAAAAAAATTAATATCCGCCCTCCGGTCTTGGGACATTCGAGGTATGTTCTATAAGTAGGTACATTGAAGAAACGGTATCAAGGGCACATAGTTAACTTTTACAGTTTAAATTCTGGGAAACTTTACATTCCTACTTTGGGACTTATTTATTACTAGCTGAATACTCAAGCCTCTTTAGTACCTGGACGTTTTTTCGTATTTCTTCCTATTTTTCCTGGTTTTCCCTATTTGTCCCTATTATTATCTATTTTGTTCTATTTTCCCTTTTCCCCTATATTTCCCATGTTTGCCTATTTATTCTCTAATTTCCTTATTTTTTCATATTTATTCTTATTTTTCATAAAAATTTCCCTATTCTTGCCAATTCTTGCCAAATTTTCCTTTTTCCAAATTTTTAACTGTTTTTCCCATATTTCCCCGTTTTCTCTATTTTTCGCTTTCTTTCCCATTTTTCCCCCTTTTTTTCCATTTTTACTATCTCTTCCAATTTTTTCCTGTTATCCAATATTTATCATATTTTCCCTATTTTTTTAGTTATTCCTATTTGTACTAGGAGTTTTTTTATTATTTTTTGAATTATTTTAAAATATGATTAATTGGAAGGGAAACTGGCAACTAGTTTCGGCACAAATATGCCATTATCAGGCCAACTAAAATTACATAAGTCGTAAAAATTGAAGTTATACAATAGGTATTTAAAATATGGTGGTTACATGTGCGCACTTAAAATTAAAAGTGGGGGAAGGAAATTTGGAAGTTTAAGTGTGCTACTTTAAGAGTTTAAATGATATTAGAAAATTTTTGTTAAAATTGTAACAGGTTGGTGATGTGGAAATACTGTGCGTATGACCCGAAACAGTGGGTTAAATTGGGAAAGGGGTAAAAATAATCCAAAAAAGAAATAGAAAAATTGGGCGACCCTGTGTGGAGCGACCACAAATGAAAATACAGATAAAATGTTTAAAAGCACATCAAAGTAATAAGTTCAAATTATACATCTGATAATCTATTACCTAATTTACCTGATTTAGTTACCACAATATTGATAAGTTTTCATCTAAATTAATCTCCATTTATATTATTTAAAAATATCGGGGTATCCCCTATTTGTAATACTTTTATTTATGAAATACCATATATTATCTATACAATGTAAAATTATAAAAAAATAAATGTTAAATGTAAATGATAACCTTAATATTTTAATTGTAGTTTAATTAAATCGATAAACACAAAAATAATAGCACAATTGATTTTATTGCATTCATTATTTCTGTTCATTGCACTTGATTGAAAAAGTAATTTCAACAACAATAATATTTATTTTAAATACATGAACCGTTACAGTTAATTAAATTATGTAATACTGTTAATATTTTAGTCATTAATGGACGAAACATTTACCAATTTTATAATTTCCCGACCATATTCGAAACTTGTTTTATATATATCATCACAACTGTAAATAAATTGCTTGTATAGATAAACATCATTATCGACTGTCCTTTTATAAATTCATTAACTAATTACAATATTAAATTAATAATCTGCTTGCAGGAGTGTAAAATAAAAGTAATAAAAACATATTTTAGTTGAATAACTATTTGCAAGTTAAAATATTGTTTATTAGATATGAATTTAAAAATAGCGTTGTCCTTTTCGATTGCCAACTGGTACCAGAAGTACACAAGAAAAAAGCATTATCAGTTTTAACACTGAAAGTTATCTTTCTTTAAGCACGTATTCAACGTATTCTTTACAAAATCCAGAGTTTCAACTATATGAGATTCAAATTTGGCAGATATGTTGGATTCAAGAATTGGAAATATTTTTAATATTTCATAGTCTCCATTACTTCCGGTTTTACTTTTTCTAATTTTAGTTTTGGATCTACTTCAACCAATATGATGAATATAAGTAATGAATAAAAAACAATATAACTAGGCGGAAAAAACTGTCTTTAATATTTTTTATTTATCATTCATATCCAGATTGGTTGAAGTGGTTAAAATGTACTATAGATACAAAAATAATAATGCTTTGGAAAAATCAAATATCCCAGTTTTTTGTCTGAAAATTATGAAATCGCACCCAGAATCGTCCCTAGAAACCGGAAGTGATGAGAGAGTATAAAATATTGAAAAATGTTTCAATTCTTAAATACAACATTACTGTGAAGTTTTAATGTCATACATTCGGAACTCTGGAAACCATATGGGTTGTCTAATAAATACTTTAACACCCGGTATATTTATATGGATTTCCTCACAAGGAACTATCTCTTTCTAGGCAGAATTATTAATAATTAAAATTTAAATATTTGCTATCTATTAAACTTGATGTAGGTATAACTAATAATTTGCCCAATTTATTTATTAATTATTTAATTAGCATAGATGGTTTATTATGGAGGTATAATGATAATTTATTTTGCAAACTATTCATTTGGTATGGTCTCAAAACAGTCCATAGATATTAAATTATATACTTAAGATGGATTCAGACTAGGCGGAAAATCTACAGGCGGATTTTCTGTATTCAATTCTATTGGCCGATTTCGAAAATTAATTTCCTAATAGCAATTTTTTTTCGTAATGCGCATGCTCACCATTATCCTCTTTCGCATGCTCACCATTACCCTCTTTGGGCCGCAGAGTAGTCAAATTTAAAAAATATTCTTCTTTGCAATTGATGTTATACGTATGATTAAGTTAACTTTGGTGCGAAATGTATTTTAAGTCGAGTTGAATTTTGTGAATCTAGAACCAGTACTAGAAATTAGTATTGACATAGTTTTAAAGGAAGTTGTTATCGCCAGAGACGGTTTGGTTTTTATTATTCTTTTTGAAATTCGTTAAAATTTGGGATGCTTATAACCAGTTGAGTGTTGTCGGTTCATGATTTTTAAAAGTATATAGATATAAAGTGGAATTTAACTATTAATATTAAAATATTAATTGTCAATTATATATATTGATTAATAAAAAATTATATGAATCATAATATTTTGGAATCTCATTGAAACCCACCCTGTCCGTAATGATCATGCGCATTTGAAATTGTCTTGGACTTTTGGCATCACTTTCGTTTCATTGAATTGGCATTCTATAGTCAGTATATATATAGTATGATTTCTATGGTAATACACACAAATTATCGCACATCAAAAATAAAATATTTTTTGATTGTCTTATATAGCTTCCTACTTTAAATTTAAGGCCACGGTTTTAGTTATCCTTTTTTGGCTGCTTCGTTTCTGATTTTTCAGTTTCAAATAATTGTCTAGAGAGATTTGCTTTTTTTGAGTATCTTTGAATTGTGCTGTTCTGCTTTCAGAGCATTTTTTGTAGATAAGAATAGCAGTTTGTCTCTTTGTCCTGTACTTATTAATTTCTATTGTAGGTCTTGCATTTTCAAATTTTTCATTGGAATAACTTTTTGGAACATTTATCAAAAACGGGTTGCTCAAGTATAGAAATAGGTGAAACAGATTCGAAAGCCAACATTGTTGAAGAACTAGAAGTGTGGCTAGAAGCTTGAAAAATTGTACTATAGATATAATAGGAGCAGGTCTATCAAAAAGACAGCATAAAATCGACGTCTTTAAAAGTTTCGTATTTAAACATAAATTATTGAAATTCTGAAGTCTACCTTCATATTATCAGGAGTGTATCAAAAATATTTGGAATGTCATAAATTGTCATTAGACACTTGTTGTTTGTTTTACATTGACTATTCACAAGCAGTGTGGATTAACTTTTTCAAAAATCACTATACACTTCTGTCAAGTAGAGAAAACATACAGAAATGTCGCGCCTTAGATTATGATCTTAACTGAGAAATCGGAATCGTGATTGAGTAGCAGAAGAACATCAAGCATGATGAACAAAATTTTTATCTAATTTTACTAAATTTTTCGCTGTCATGCTTTCTCTACTATCACTCAGCATTTACAGCATGTTCTACTGTAATGAGAGTCGGAGGTCATCAACATATCCTGGCATCATTTCGGAAGACTTCGTACTATATCCGGGTTTCAGGACTAGTAATATGTAAAGATCTACGAAATTTGTAACATCAACGAATAACGAACGATTATCGCAATAATGATACTAAATCTTTCTTACATTAATCTTTCTCATTACATCTATAATATACACCAACTAGTTTCAAGGTTATGAGTAATTATTGAATAACAATGTATGTCCTGATAAAACAAAAAATAAGGCTTGCCGATAACTAACCCTATAAAATGGCGAATGCGCCGTTTAGGTAAAAGCTTTTTGTTTTTGTGTAAATATTTATGTTCCTGGATATTAGCTGGGTTATAAAAATAACATGCATTGATTTGGCTTTAATAGATATTAGTTGTTGTTTAGATATTAATTGTTGTCGTTCGCAGTACAATTTCCACATTTTACAGTTATAAATGTGCTTCTATAGTCGTATGAAATCCAACTTCTTTATTTTAGATTTACTTGTAGTCTCGTTTAGTTTTAATTGTTTTTCTTTACAATGTATTCGTCTCTATTAAGGTAATTTTTTGCATAACCTTACTAGACTGTGCAATTATTACTAATCTATGTATATTTGTTAAACTAAAAAATTTGATTTGAAGTAATGTGATATATTTATATGTGTCTCGGTGACACAGATCATTGCAGTGAAATTTTAATTTATTTCATTGTGAGATACTTGGCTCGAATAGGTAAACCACATTATTAAATATTACAAAAAGACGGAAGAATGATAAGCCACGTCATCCAATTTTGGAATGCGTAACCATTCCGTTTACAGAAGAGGTAAATTACATGGGGATTATCCTGGATAGAAAACTTACCTAGAAGTCTCATCTGGAAAGAACAATAAATAAAGGCAGGGTATTCCTTTGGAATATTAGAAGTGTGTGCGGAAAATGGTAAGGAATGAATTCTAAGCAAATTTACTGGATTTATCAAATAGTGATAAAACCAATGGTCACATATGGCGGAGTAGCTTGGTGGACGAGGAGGCTCAAGTCTATTACGGCGGCTAAGTTGTCTGGACTTCAGAGACTGGCCATTAAATGTGCGATGTCAACTACCCCGACAGCGGAAATGGAAAGAACCCTGGGGCTTACTTCTCTCCATACACTATTGGAGCAGGAGGCCAGAATGGCCTTCTAGAGCCGTGTCGGTGGCTAGTCAAATGGAAAAGAAGAGGCTATTTAACCACTCTGGAATGCTGCGAGAGATGAGTACCCATCACACTTTCGTAATGGTTTCAGATATGTACTCTTCTCCAGACCTCACATACATAAGTCCTGTAACATCCTAAGAAGAGACGAATGGGAAAAGGGGGAGATCCTCTTTCCAGGGACGAATTATGTACTGTACACAGATGATTAAAATATACCCTAAGTGGTGTGGGAGGTTTAGTGTACAGCAGAAAACCGACAGTTGACATCACAGTAAGCCTCGGCAAGTATCTTTAAGGCGGTGTTCGGTAGAGGCCACATTGGAATTTTTATAAAGGCATTATTTATGGGCCACGCTATATTTAATATTTAAGGTATAGTTTGCTTGTTTTGTCAAATATTTTGTTAAAATTAAAATTATTTAGCAACGTATGAATTTTTTTTTCTTTCCCCCATTTAGTACATTATAAAATGAATTCTTTACAATGTAAAATAAATTATTACATCTAATGAAAAATTTAAACATCCATAATATATTATATTTGATATATTTCCACAATTTATTAAGCTTCTTTACATGATGTTCTCATAATAAATAATGTAAAATTACATGATATATTAAGAGCAAATACATGACTTACTCCGTCATTTTACACTACATATCAACTAAATTTACATAATATGTTAAGTTGATTTACATGATATATTAATAGAAACTACTTAATTTGTTGTATTAATTCACGTAACAAGTGATCTAAATGAATACATATTAAATATTGTAATTTTCAAAATTACATAATTTAACGTTGGATCAAAATTGCCAACGTTACTGTCTGTAAATTTACAGATCTCGTTTTGCAGTGTAAGATCAATAAATAACAGAAGATCAATCAAAAATTATTAAAAAAATTTTTAAATAATTTGCATACCTGCACTAATTTTTTTTTTCAAAATTGCCTGGTAAAAAATCTGAAAATATTTTTAGTTTCCTTTGAAGCTATTATTTCCTTTCTTTGATTGGTTTAACATATTCGTATTTTCAAAGTACTAAATCATCATAAATAAATGCAGTATACATATAATTAAAGGCTCTTCAAAGATGATTTTATGTCAATTAAAAACGATCTAAACTAAAATTTTCCCATTTATTATTTTTATCTAAATATTAAAAACTACAAAAATTATTAAAATATAAACTTATATCGATATTTACCTTATAAATATTTCCACGTAAAACCCACCAAAGAAAAATTCCTATACAGGTACAAGGATAAAAATTTGTAAACTTAATTACATTCTTAATTTAATATCAGTATCTAACCCCAATTAATATATACAAAATAATTTTAATTGCTAGTCTGAAATTTTCATTGAGAAACAACCCCATATTAATTAAGTAAATAGTAAAACCCACCGTACCAGACAAGCTACCAGGGAAATTCCCCTGCCCCAAGACAATACAACGTCTGCGGCTGGGACAACGCGACATCCTTGAAGTCAGTCTCGAAGTCGGAAGTAGGTATGTATAAATGGAAGTGGATGAAAATCGGTGTCGTAGCACTGGCGCGTCTCCTCACCACGTGCTAGTGTGTCGGAGAAGCGGTCCACAGTTTGGTTGACCGCTGCAGAAAGCGCGGGGGCGTGGTGGAAGATCGCGCAGACGCCACCTGGTTGGCACGACGAGCCAGCAGGTCCGCCCAGCTGCGAATCCGATGGAAACGGGCGCGGCTCTCAATACATACCGCATTTATTTTACTTCTTGTCTATAAAACAACAAAATAAAACACCAAGGATGACTCAACGACGTATATCTTAACCTGCGAGCGCGGGCGCAAACCCTAGGACAGCCCTAATCACGGACCTTCAAACGGTCAGACCAATGCAAGTCTCAACAACCCATCCAACAAAACAAAAACAACTTTAACTGCGCCATATATAAGCTGCAGATTTATTTCTTGCCGAATACAAAGAAAATTCAACATATGTAGCGAAAGAGAAACAATCAGACTTTTACCGTTATAAATAATCAACTTCACAGTTCAATCAATGCGAGAGTGCAATAGAAAATCGCATGAAAACTGCAGACATGACCTTTCTTTCTCCTCGGATATACTCATGTTTACCTGAATCGATACTAATACTTTATCTACATTTTTCAGTTTCATCTATAATAAATTTTCCAGCACAACTTACTAACTCAATAATGAATTCTTTGCTGTAACTGTTTATTCTTTTTCTTTTGTAAAAAAAATAATAAATTTCAGATTTTTACAGTCTTTAGTAAATTTACAGCTACATCTATACAAAAATTAGGGCTTCACACGAGACGTGATAAGACGAGAGTTTAAAAAATCTTGTCTCGGTCTCGTTAGTTGATGAGAACAAAATAAGTCTCGTTTCGCAGTCTCGGTCTCGTTATTTGATGGGAACAAATGTGTCTCGGTCTCGTCTCGTCAAATCTCGCTATTGCTATAGAATTTATTTCTAAGATAGTATTTCCATGATATTTAAATATCTTTTTACATAAACTACAAACTATTGTTTTAGCACCACTTTGAGAGTCATTAAAAAAATCCCATACGTGTGATTTAACTTCACCGCAGGTTTTATTATGGAAAAAACGTGGAAAAAGTTCGAACCAAAAGAAAAAAATTGAAATACGTTTTTTATAAACGAAAAATAAAAAGTAATTGTTAATAACACTCAATAACTTTAAAATTTATACTTGAAAGTTTTCGTTACCGAAAACTCCGGAAAGCCGAAAACTGAGAACTGAAATCTGAATTCAAGACAAGTAAAAATTATGCTCTACTAAATACAATAATAAAAAAAATAAATCAAAGCAATAAAATAGATTCTCTTTTTTGTAGGCCCATTTGTTTTGCACATGTTTTAAAGTTTATGGTTTGTATGTTTGAAAGTACGTAGACAAGATCTTCTCAAGACGGTTTAAGGGTTTCGTATACTAATTTTTACAAAAAGAATTAAACTTAATCTTTCCTATTTCTTATAATTATTTTAATTATGGAAAATACGCATAATAAATAAAAACAATGAGTAATAAAACTATGTTAGTTTATGACCACTACGCTCTTTACGGAATCATGGCTTTTCATTTTAATGGTTTTATCTCTTCGTCTATTCGTCTAAGTACTCAAGTAACCGATGGTTTACAGATTTTAGATTTGGTAAATGTATCGTAACATATGCAAACCTTTTTTTATTATAAAAAAATTAAACGTTTATACTGCTTGTTAGTTTATTTTTCTCCGAAATTCAGAAAAAAATTCTGAAGAAATATGAACAAGACCAGAAACGAGACTCTCGGATCTCGCCGTATGTGCGGTCTAGTTTTCGCCTAAATAATTGTCAAAAAGGTCTCGTCTCAGTTTTACAAGACGACACAAGAAAAGTATCGTTCTCGTGTGAAGCCCTAACCAAAATACAATATATAAAACTACAAATATAGCTTTGTTTATTCGTATTTGATGAATCTGCACCAATATTTTACCAACATTTTTAGCCTTAATCAGTATTTTGTTTCAATAAAAAAATGTCATCTACTGCTTAAAAATTGTCCAGGAGTTAAGCACATATGGTATTCGGTAAAAAAATTTGTTCAATACAATTCAATTAATATTTTAATTTAGAATCACTTTAATTAAAATTGTAAACGAAATCATTTTTGTCACATTTATTGTTTTAATTACTACTAATTTAACTTTATTTACATAAAATAATATTAAGCTATTAGTTTCCAGTAAATTTATTCCACTAATAATGATAGAAATACCCTAATAGCACATTCATTAGAGAC
Organism: Neocrepidodera transversa; assembly: GCA_963243735.1. Classification (NCBI taxonomy): domain Eukaryota; kingdom Metazoa; phylum Arthropoda; class Insecta; order Coleoptera; family Chrysomelidae; genus Neocrepidodera; species Neocrepidodera transversa. The sequence goes on from OY725339.1 coordinate 13,811,935, forward strand.
GTTTTTAAATCCACCAGAAAAAAGGTTCAAAAAACGTTTTGTTTAGGTCCTTAAGAGGGCGTGTCCCGCGATTAGTTATGTAGATGGCGACACCACTGTCTTTTTTCGTTTATCATGGACATTTTAAAAAGTATCGTACATAAAAAAGGTTAAAAATATAACTGTTGTTACAATTCGATACTTGAAAATGATATATTTTATTTTTCTCTTAGTAACTCCTAAAACATCATTTTTAATCTTGAACATCGATTGATTACTACGCTCTAATTTAAAAGTGTAAAATATTTAGAGAAGTAAAATAGTGTCATGCGTCCTTGAAAAACTACATCTACATCATCTACCAAGTCCACAAAATCAATTTTTCAACACACAACCAACTCCAAACACCAGCGTATAAAATAAATCGACAAACACAAATCTACACTTTGGTGCACTTTGCAGAAACTGACGTTTATCTTCCGCTTTTGAGGTTAGCTTTCTCAGCTCAAGCCGAAAAAATCGGCGACTTGACATTTAGGGCCCATGCTTCATGATTAACCACTATATACTGCTTAATATATTGTATTAGGTTCTCAAAATATGCCCATCTACTTATTAAAGGTCCTCGTATATTTCTGATAGGTTCTGGGGGACGCGTATTTTATGGCCATTTAGGCCCATATTAAAATGGTCAACTTCAAAAAGCAATAACTCTCATATTGCGATATTTTCGAGAGTCGCACTATTTACTGGTTTCTTGTAGTTGATGATAGCTTTTGATTGATATATGACTCAAATGTAAACACGTTTGGGTCCAAAAATGACACATGAATTAGTTTTAGCCTCATTTAAACCCTTGCTAAAATGGACCCATAACTACCTATTCGCAATATTTTCGAGAGTTGTGTCCATTGAGACTTTTGATGTACTTTATGAGAGCTTTCGACTGGATAAGAGCTTTCGTCTGGTTCATACGATTTTTGTAAACACGCGTGGCCCAGGCCCCATACGAAATATATAAGGGTCTTTAAAAATATCATGTTTATTGTTATAAAAAAAAAATCACCCTGTATAGGGAATTTTATAAATTAAATTAATTTTTTTTTGAGTTGAAATAGTTATTAGTAGATGTTACCAGATATAGTTATTGCTGCTTTATTTTGGGGACAAAAATACAACTAAATATCTAGCTGCAAAGAGAGCAATAGGGAAACAAAATAATAAATTAAAAGCCCATTCACTAAAATCACTAATGTGAAAATTAGTTTATTTAAAGAAAGGTGTCAATAATTTGCAACAAAAAAATGGTACTGTAAAAGACTATACAGTGTATTTCTAACAAATTGGGCTGTTTGTATTACATTACACCATCTCCAGGTTTATCTATGAATTTAAGCAGTGAAATGAACGTAGGAAGTTGAATGTAGTAGAACTAATAAACTTAGCAGTTTATCTTAAAAGATTTACTTGCTAATAGTAGAAAATATTTATAGATGTCAATATGAATCATTAAATTGAATATTAAAAAAAAGTCCAAAAGGTTATCCATTTCTCTAATGTGGTCAACCGATGAGTTTTCTTGTGGTACTTTGACGTCGAGTTTTATTACCTCATTAAAATAAAAAACAATAAAAATCAGTTGACCAAAATTTATTTAAATTATTATTTTCACTACTTGGACATACAAAAAAAAACTATTACTAGTCCAATAAATATTCAAATTGTACATACATAGACAATACTACTACTAGTCATAATATTGTTCACAATAATTTAGAGGTGGATGGTGCGAATAAGGTCTATCATGGTGAGAAATGTACACGTAGATACATTGATTACTTCTAAAATTGGCGGAAAATACGACTTCTTAGTGGATCTTCAAAAACTAAAAAAAAAATTAAAAATTAACAAACTGGCATTTATATTAATTTTGGTTATCTGATTTGTTACAAGTAAAATAGAGCTTTATCCTATTGAATTTGACGAGAATAATGCATACCAAATTCTCGATTTTCTGGCTCTGATATACCAAGTCCCGTATCTTCTCGTCCTTTCTCAGACTTTGGTGTCTCATCAGAGGATATACCCGATATTTCCTTTGATTCTGTACCCCTCACAGAGCCTACGTAGTCTTCCGGTCCATAGCTGCGCCTTCTTCCACGACGCCTTCTACCTTTGTGTTTTCTACTGCGTCCCTTTCTTCGTCTGCCTCTATCCATCGGTTCTGAGCCACCTATAAAAGAAAGTTTAAGCATTACTCTTATCTTAAATTGTATCAATGCACTTTAGTATTTTTTTGTATAAATTTGGAACAAAAAATTAAGATAGGGGCATGTAAACCGTTTTGTCCTATTTTATATCGTTTGGCCGGAGCAATCACTAAAATTTGAAAAAATGCAATTTTCAATTATCTTCAAAACTAATGTTTACATTATAAGCCTAATAACCTTAAAATGTAAAAAAATACAGGGTGTTGCATATAACTATGGTGCAGATCTTTTAATTAAGTATAAATCAAAATAATATTAAAATACTCATATACACCATGTATATACCTGCATTAATCATTTTTTATAAAATCTTACTGTTTTCTTACTGTTTTCCATATAAAGACGCGTATACGGTGCGCCACCCTGTATATTACATAACTAAAGTGAAAAAAAATTGATAAAAAAATTGCTAAAAATAATCCACTAAAAAATCGATTACAAAAGTGACTAAACAAAATCGAATAAAAAATCGATTAAGAAATTGATTAAAAAAATCGATAAAAAACTCAATTAATAAATAACTATAGAAACATTTAATTGTCAAAATGACACATACTTTCGTCCGTACCCATCGCCAAGTTCTCAGAATCAACATAATCAGTTCTCCTTCTCCTTCTTCCTCGTCGTCTCCTGCTTTTACTACGTTTTTTACCTCGTCTCCTTCTCAACTCCTTGACTGGAAGAGATCCAGATTTCGACATATTTTTGTAATTCCTAAATAAAGTATAATCATCTGCACCTATACAAAAAAATTTACATTAATCTAAGTTAGACATTATAAAATTCACTTACTATCGTTATCTTCTACTCCTAAACTGTAAACATCACTCCTTCTCCTCCTACCCCTTCTCCTCCTGCTCTTGCTTCTCCTGCCTTTTCGGCGTCGAACTTCCTTAGCGGGGAGATTCAGAATTCCTGGTCCTTTTTCGAGTTGACTAAAACTTTTGAATAAGGCGCAGGTTCGTGGCGCTAATCCCAGCTTGAATTTGCCAGATACTTCTTTAAAAATCCCTGTTTTTAAACCAGTTTTTAGCGCCTTTTTAACTTGAAGCGCGGCGTTTCTTAGTGGGATTTTCCTCTGAGCAACTAAATGATTCAGGATCTTATCAGGTGAAGAACCTTTAACTTCTTTCAGGTTAGCAATTGTGTCCATGATTTCAGTTAGGAAAGGCGTCTCACCGCGCACCATTTTGTGTAAAATTAGGTACTAAAATTTCTATAAAGGAAATAATATGTCATACTGATTTTGACACAAGAATATCGTTTTGTTAATACTCACCAATTGAAATAAATAAATTATTAATTAGCTGCTTTCATTTACAACATAAAAAAATTAAAAAAATGGAGATGAAAATTTTTAGGGATCATCAAAACGCAAATTTTGAAAAGAAATAATTATTTAATTTTTATTTGTTTATCAACAATGTTGCTTAGTTATATCATGGTATAATGATTTATATACAGCAGTTCCATTCCGGTATCGTCACATCCGTCTCCGCGGAGTGAATTTAGTTTTTTTAGAGACCACCAGAATAGCAGTGTTGCCAAACGTGGTATAATTATCCAAGAGCAAATTGATAAAGGAGCGATTATACAGTTGCTCTTCTTTTGTAATCTTGTTAGTAGGCGGATATTTAGAATAATTTCGAAATAATTACATTACATTATCCTGCTACTTATTAGTACTAAACAGTATTTTTTCCCTTAAACGAAGAACCTGTTTTAAAATGTTTTTGACAACTCTGCAAACATCACGTCAAATAATCGAGTCCAAACACTGCTCAACACAAATTAAATGTAAACTGCTCAACTAAGCATTATATTAATTTAAAAAATTATTTCAATTTAATTTTACTTTTTTCACTTTTCTCAGTTGAAGCTTACATGCATTTTAGTGCAATAAACAATTTAATAGAAAATTAATTTGTTGGTCAATATTTTTTACTAAATAGAATTTAGGAAACAGTTCACTAAAAACACTCTCTAAATTCTACAAAAGAAATATCTGAATGTATCTTTGGTAGCATTTGGATATAAATGAATGTAAATATTGAACTCATTTCTAATTCTGTTTTTTTCCGTCGGCGTTTTTTAAGAACTGTTACTTTTGACAAATTCATATCTTTCAATAAAATTGAAACAAAAATTCTCAAACAGAGTGAGGTTATAATAATTACTTTCTAAACAATAAACATAAACACAATATTCCACAAAATGTTTTTATAATAACAGTGCTTTGTTCTTTCGATTTTATTTATTATGTGATGCTTTCATTTGTCAAACAAGGAATGACGTTCATCAATTCATGAATGTCGGTGTAATTCGGAATTACACTAGTGACAAATCGGACGAACAAATCACTTTCAGCAACTATTGTCAAATACTACAGTGGAATTGCTTTATAGTAAAACACTTAAATTATCTCTTAATAATAATCAGTAGATTATGGAAATTTGAAATAAGAATATTTGGAGAAAGAAGGAATCATGGTTTAGAAATTTATACATAAGAAAATTAATATAAATAATATATAATAGGACAAACTTAAAATTTATTTTTTTATGATAATTTTTGAAATGTTTATTATTTTTCTCTAGAACCCAACTCAAAATTGAGATAGTGTAAATATCATTACCATATATTTTTTAAACTACTAGATAGTAATTTAGGATCCCATGTGCAACTAATTGGTCATATTATTATTATTATTATACTCGGGGGCGGGGTATCAACAGCGATTGAAAGTTTTTAACATATATAGTATGTTAATAGCCAACACATGATAATATACAAGTAATTCATTATAACATAAAACTAATACATTTTAAAATAATAAATTTATATTTTTTGTTACAGGTAAGTACCACTTCTATTATTTCTATAGTCTACTAAAATCGGTAAGTAGTATCAGATTATTTTCAATACATACATTTTCAGTTTTTATTAATAATTTAAAACTAAAAAATGTATTTCTTTTTCTAAAAAATCCGTCCAAAAATTAATTATTGATTCAGCAAACTGATAAATATATTTGTGGAAACAATTAAGCAGTATTGCCTAGGCAGCAGATTATATTGATATATAAGAGTAATTTTTTGAGAAAAACAATGGTCCGCTTGGACCCTATATAGATTTTATGTAATCAATATTGATAAGTATCTAAGAAATATTGTGAAGTCTCAGATCAGTTAAGTTAATGATTTAATGAAACGACTATAAATGGTATAGACATAAAATGGAAATGGAACTGTTTTAATTAGCAGAATGTTTTATTTATTTTCTATATATGATACATGAAAATTAATAATAACATGTTTGGCGTTTATTTTTCATTTCATTATTATCAAAAATACACGGGTTTGCGTATGTTATCAGAACAATAAGAAAAAAAAGGTCATAAAAATAGGCGTGGAAGAGGTTTAAATTGTATTTATAATTTTTTTGGAAATTTTCCTAATTTCTAAATTAGCTATAATCTTGCGATTTTCATCTTTTTTTATTTGATATTTTTTTCTAATCTAGTTTTTTCTATATAAAGCACTAGCAGGTTGTTTGGATATGAATAGGGTTTCTCCTTAAAACTATAAGACTCTCCTTACTATAGACGAATTTATTTAGTTACCAATATCCTACACAATACCAACGAAATTAGTTCTTTAATAAAATAAAACTAAAGATGTCAATTATGTATAAAAAAAACCGCATATTTTTAGTTGCTATTTTAGGCGAGTCTCGTCCAAATACGAATAATTATGTTTTATGGCGCTCTACCCTGCTCTGCGCAGAAAAAATTGGACTAGAAGGTAGGATTATTTAACATTAACCGGAAAATATTAAAAACAAAATTTTACACCCAATTTATTAGAATACATTTTCCTTGGGTAATTCTCTAACCGGCAAACACAAAACTCTGGTTTTACTTAGATATTGGTACTTATTGATATCTGGACATAAATGCAAATTTATTTGTCTTGGAAATCAAAATTTTTAAAATCGTTGTTTTTGTAAATATTTACACGATTCTAGTTGTCAAAAATATTCACTAAAACACAAACAAATCAAAAAATAGAATTTTTTTTTTTAAATTAACAAAATTTGTATTATATATAAGGGAAAGCTTACAACATACAACAAATACATATTTTAAGTTAAATCACACTAGGCAGTTAATTAGTAACAACAATTCTGTCGTATTTGTTATTTCATAAAACAAAACCCAATATCTGAAATCGTCTCGTTAATATGTTTAAAGGATGTTAGTTTCGGATCAAAAATAACACTAGAAACCCCAACATAGCCAGGCAAATTGTCAATGGCATAATTCTAACCAAATTATTTTAATCACGTAACCAACATAGCAATTCTTTTTATTTTTCTAATTTTCGTGCAAAACGAAACCGTCTGCTGTATAAATTTTAAATTGTAGTTCGAAACTGATCAAAGATCTAATTTATTCTGTGGCGGTAACTGGAATTAAAATAATTTGTCGAAGTTTGTTAGAATAAAACAAATCGAGGAAAGTGCTTAGGTCCGAGGGTAGAGCTGCGAGAAACTTCTGATAACATCGAGCAATTCGTATTTTCCAATAAGAGATTCTCATCGGAATATAGCGAATCACAAATTAGAATGCAAAAAGAATCGATCCAACGGCTGGGGCATACCTATAGCAGAAAACAAAATTAAAAAACTGTTTAAGAAAGAGACAAGTCGTTTGTGGGAATGGAAAGACTGAGTATTCACATGGAATTTTTTTTATCGTTCCAAATCATGTAAAGGTTTTAAAGGGATGTTAGTTTCTGTGGTTAAAAAATCCAATAAGGATAATGTCAAAGGTAGCAATAAATAATTAATTAGAATCAAGACTAAAGTATACCGAGTGACAACGATGTTAGTGTACACTCAAAAACTTCGTTAGTTTTAAAGGTAGAGGATTGAAATTTGGGATAATTATATTAGTTTTAATTATCGACATTTCTACCATCTTAGATCGAAAATATTACTTCCGGTTTTTCCAGAAGTAGTAAAAACTTTCTACGTTTCAATGGTACCCTGTAGAATTTTGTCAACTATCGCATTTTGCTTGTCAATCTCGTTGCAACGCTGTATCACACGACCATATTTGTTGAAAAATAGCGCTGAAATGAAAGAAAAAGGAATTTCCTATAATGACCTTGAAATGACATTATTAATTTTTATAATTTTTTCCATAATTCATTCAGCCTTTTTTGATTTTTCTCAATGGAACTACCGATTTTTTATTTTCGTCCTTTATTGAACATATCTTAAGTTTTAAATTTCAATTAGCAAATTGCAATACATAAAATAATGTAACAGGAAAAAAAACTTTTTTAAAAAAGTCAGTGTTTTATATCGCCATAAATGACATACACCAATGCCGTCACTAAAAGTACTTTTTAATAATAAAACCGGAAGTGATATTTTCGATCTAAGATAGTAGAAATGTCAATAATTAGATCTTATATAATTGTCCGAAATTTCAATCCTTTACCTTTAAAATTCACGAAGTTATTGAATACCCTTATAACATCGTTGTCACCCGGTATAGATTAATTGAGGTTTTGGACATATTTTGAAAGATAATTGTATATAATTTGGCATCGATGTGGATGAAATTCGAAGGACTGTAAACGTTCCCTGAAGTAAAAAAAGTTCTTTTTTGACGTGATTTTTGAAGATTTTGGTATATGGGTGACTTAACAGTTTTTACGTGGAAAAATAAATCCAAACCCAAACAACTAACACTAGACATAAAAAATGATTCTACCGGACAATTATAGATAAATGATTTATTTTGAATGAAAGAAATGTTTTATAGATTAAAAAAATTGTTTGGTTAAACGAAAAAAATTGTTGATGTTGGATAAAAACAATGTTGTCTTAATTGAATGAAATGTTTGGTTAAATGAAGGAACTATTTTGTTGAATGAAAGAAATTGATAATTTCTTCTATTCCCACTCATTTCAGTTTACCTCTAGAAGATTAAAAATTGTCTTTATGTTATGCGGCTAATCTATCAAAGAGACAACAATTTAATTTAGTGATTGCTTCGCTACGTTTTATAATAAATAATACATTGAGGCCCGGTATTTTGCAAGCTGATTATGTTAATTTAACAGAAAATTAAATTTTAACAGAGAATTTCGGTACTTTATGCTATGATTATACCTTAATCATGATTCAATGTGGGCGTGTCTCTGTTAAATTTAACATCATCTTTTTTCTTGAATTTAAGCTTTAATCAGAATTATTGGCTCTGAACTTTATAATTTCATGGTTTAGAATTCTGATTTGGCTTGTTCTGTGCACAAATTTGATTTGACATTCGACGACATTTTGACAATTTAATTTTATTTCATTAAGAATAAATCGTACTGATTCTTTTGAAAATCGAAACCTTTTATAAAATTCTATATCATCCCACTTATTCATGGGGTATACACGTTCGTTCACAGTATAAGTTCCTTGATTACGAATAGAATCAATAAGTTTATCATCATCATCATCATCAAAAATATCGTCTATTTCATGCAAATTAATTAAAATAAAATAAAAATCACAACAATATACACCAAGTCAAGTGAACATTAAAAAAACTCAAAATTTCCTAATACTGGTAACTGACATATATTTAAAATTCGACACGATGTGTAAAACTTTTTCTTTCTAATACATGACACCTATCTTAAAACGTACGTTTAACATTTTACATCAAATTTGAATAAATGTAATTTAATATAAAAAAAGAAGAAGAGATAGTGTTACCACTACTCAAATTTTAAATCAAACATTGATTAACTAATCTTTGTCAAAGTTACTTATAAAGTACCCATTTACTACTTTTCTGTTAATTTGATCATGATTAGTTTAACAATACGATTAACTAATCAAAAATTTAACAAGAGCACAAAGTACCGGACCTGAGCATGCATATCTTACCATTATTTTTTTAATACCAATTTATAATAAAATATCTAAACTAAAAAACTAAAACTGTATTGGTAATGTTTTTTTCTTGATGCTAATCTTGCTACGAGCTATACCTCAGCCTCTTGAGGTTATTGGTAATACTTTTCTGAACCTAAAATAATATTAAAAAGAAGCCACCACAAAACTTTAAAATGCATTCTTATATTGATGTTTCTAAGAATTCACATACTTCCATTTTTAAACCAGGTTAATAATATTAATTAATAACTATACGTAACACAAACTTTTCCCAACTCCAGCCGTTTCTATTTCTATTCTGATCACAATTTTGCCCCACTTGACCAATCGTGAACATGGTTTCCAGTCATGTGGAGTTCCATTTAAACTGATGTATCTATTTCTTCGTTCAAATATATTTTCTGTCCAAATAACAACACAATTTATTTTTTACAGATAATATTTCTTATATTACTCAATTCTCTTTATGGAAACAAGGATCCGTTTTTTTATAAAAAACGTAGCTCTTGGGCAAAATACACTTTTTATTAAACACGTTCAAAAATTGCATAAAAAACGATTTGACAGTTTCTTGACAGCTTAGTTTTAAAACCATAAAAAATTGATGCAATAAAAAATAATTTTTTGTGACAACAAAAAACTTATTTAGTTAACACAGGAAGGTATTAAAGAATCATCTTTTAGGCTTTAGTTGCTGAAAAAAGTTTTCGTCCAAAAAACTGACAGTAAATAGATTTTAAAGGATATGTTAGATCAACCAGAAGATACCCTAAGATAGTCGCGGTTCTGAAACTAGTAAATGATTTCCCTGTATTTAAAGAGGTTCATAAAGCGCAACTTCGTTATATAAGAAAGTGTGTAGAATTAATGAAAATAAATCCACAAGAAACAAAACAGATTTTGGAATTTAACCAAATTCCTAATATTACACACTGTGTAAAGAGTATGTACCTCACGATTATGAGAAACTTCTGGAGATAGATGAAGTTAAATCCATCCAGGCCTCAACATATTAAGGTAATTTCATACCTGTCGCATAGTTTAATGTGTTGAGGTCAGGCGACCAAGATGACCAATGAATTTGAGAAACTGCACCTTAATCTACCAGGAAAATGTTCATAAAACCATCTTCCTGACTTTCTGTTTAATATTTGTGCTTTTTTTGTAAAATTTTAAATAAACATCACCCACTATATTATTCTGAAAATTTCGAACTTAGTGCAAAAGTTCATAGAGTTGCTTTCATTTTATGGGGTCTTACAATACACAAGCAAAACTTTTTTTTTTGAATGAACGTTTACGTTAAATCCAAAAATAAAATTTTCTCTCCTCTTCTGAACCAAATCTGTGGACACCTGTATATGTCTCAGTCATTGCCTGATTTAATTCATACAAAATCTTTATCTAGATGCATCCCGATATTTGTTTCAGGTTAGTTTCATTGGTCACGAATTTTCAATATGACAAACCTAGTGCCACTTTTTATAATTCATAAAGAGGCGACAATATCATATGTTATCATGCCTGAAATGGATTTTGGACGGGCGGTTCCTTAATATTAAAGATATGAAGCTGCGGTTTTCCCTAATCGATTCTGTATTTAATTCTTGAAACCGCATATTTTTAGTTGCCGTATTAGGTGAAATCTCGTCCAAAACCGAATAATTATGTTTTGTGGCGCTCTATCCTGTTCTGAAGTGAAAAAATTGGATCTGGGGATAGGATTACTTAAAATTAACGGGAAAATAATAAAAAAAACAATTTTTACACCTAATTTAGTAGAATACAAGAACATTTTTTTTTGGGTAATTCTCTAAACGGTAACCATGCAAATGACGTGGTGTGGGGGCGGGTAACAAACAAGTAAAAAACGGCAATATTTTTGCCGTCATTTTTTCGAGTTTTCAAAAATTTTAAACAAAGGAGGGTATCGTTTTAAATGGGTGTTTTGGATTTCTCATGAAAACAATTTTTATGTTTCAAAAACTTGAAAATCAAAGAGAGGAAAATGAAAATTTGTTTTTATATTAAAACTATGAGCTTAAAATGAATTTCCATTGTGTGAAATTCTAAATTACCTGATATTTAGGGTGTATACGCGACGGCTAAAATTATTAATAAATTAAACATAGTTAATGCAATAAATCTCTGAAATGGAAAAAAAATAAATCACTAATGTTTTTAAAACTATTACATCTGCCTGAAATGGCCCGAATATTTAACAATTGTTAACTGAAAAATCCAAGAACTGGAGAAGTTTGACATTTATTATTAAAATCTCAGTTGTTAAGCCAATTTGTAAATATGGCAACAACGCATGTCTTAACACAGAACCACAGTTAGTATAGGGAACAAGAAGAATAAGCATTCGTAATAAGAAATAAATATTTGTCCAAATAGATGTAGGTAAATATTTTTTTCAGGTTATACCTTAAACCTAAACAACGTTTAAATATATGATAATATATGTCAATTTAATTATCCCTTGTACTTAACGGTTTGTGTGCCTACTAGCGGCCATCTTGAATTTCATCTGACAGCATCTTGGATTGGTCTATAGATGATAATATATGTCAATTTAATTACCCCTTGTACTTAACATTTCTATATAGTTCACTTTTGAACAATTTTTGCGGGTGGAGCATCAGCATCGGTAAATGGGAAGTGATCCAGATCGGATAAATTCCGATTATTTTACAAAGAAAACTGTATCTGAAGTAATCTAGATCAGAAGTGAACTGATGCGACTGCAAATAAAATTCAGCTACTATAGTAGTCTTATACTGTGGCAAAAATAACCTTTTTATTATTATTCTGACAGGAGTACCTTGTAACGTCAAATAAAATATTACCAACATATTTTTTTAAAGCTTTATTCAAATATTTAACAATCATAATTTTTTAATTAAACGTGAAAAGTATAGTTAGTATTGTTTGAAATATTAAAACTTCGGAATTTTAAATTAGAGGAAATGCTATTCAAATTAATACCTTTTGCTCTTCCATCCATGTGATAATCTTGTTGTATTCTTTTTTATAAGCTTCTTCCGATTTTTGCTGTATTAACCACGATTCAATGTTAGAACTTATTTTTAAGCAATATACAACCAATAACAACTGTGGTGACAACAATACATCTTATGTGACAGATTGCAAATTAATTTTTGTATTTATCATTCGATGACAACTGATGACATCACGAATTCAAGCATGTTACATTATTAGTTCTTTATTTCCATTTTTTGTAGTAATAATACCAGTATTTATGATTTTAAAGTGTAACAATAAAAAAAAATAGTATTCGTGGATAACTGTGGTCTATTTCGAGCACTCCGGTATACTATTATGCTAAATGACAGCCGGTCGCCATGTTGCCAAATCCTCTTTGTCAGTCCTTGTGATTTTGTCGAAAAATTGATTTCAAAATTAAAAAAAAGTATGTTCCGTGACGTTTTAAAGAAAGAAAAATTTGGGAAATTCATTTTTTTTAAAATATCTTTTAGTGAGAAAAATTCGTACGGGGTCGCAAAAAACCCAAAAAACGATACCTTCCTTTCTAGCGTCACGTAATTCGAAATTTTATTAATATTACCCCTATAAAAAATAAACAGAAAAGAAAATAAATGAATTTGACATGACATCGGTCAAAGATTAATATCATTCTAGGTGTTTTTAACGATTGCCGTTTTCTGTTTGTCAATATCAATTGCCGTTTCGGAGTTAAATCTTATCACAAGCAGACAGACGAACGGACAGACCCGTTGTATGAGAGTTTTTTTTTCCAAAATTTTAAATACCTAATTTGAAATTTATAAAAATCATTTGGATTATTGTTGGTCTTAAAATTTTGCCACTGCGTTAAGTATATAAGTGGTATAAGACCTGAATTCAGCTTTTAGTCAAACTGTGGTTAAGTCTTTGTCATCAACCTGTCATCATGTCCTTTAAAATCTGAACAAATTTACAGTTTCAAATTAAATATAGTACACATTAAAAGAAAAATAGCACAAACTCATAACAATCCAAAGATTGAATTATAAAAATAATTGATGATTGTATAATTTATCGACGGTTGAGTTGAATTTAAAAAATAATTTTGTAAATGAAAAAGAGACAACACCCCAGTAATTATAATTGTCCAACACACAGGTCCGTATTAACCCCAATTTGTCTTGGTGTAAAAACGCACCATAACAATCTTCAGCGACGCCATTAAATCTAAATTTTTTTCTTTATTAAACAGAACAATTTACTTGACTAATTTATCTATTAATTCGATGATAAATTTATAACAACTCTATGGGATATAGTTAAAAATAAAGATTGATCTCTATTTTTTTTAGCAACTTGTTTCATAGTTTCATAGGAAAGTACTTCCATTATTTATAATCTTTCTTATCGTGTAGATCCAATTCTCCATTGAACCTTAATAATTGAGATTTTTTTGTCGCGAAACAAAACAGGTTTATTGGAAGGAGCTCACTTAGAAGCAGAGCTATGTATTATTCAAGACAAACAAATGAATAGACCAGGCCCCGACTCTCTGATACCGGCTCAAAACGTTCCTCGCCTCAGGCTGTGGCCTCCTTCTCCTCAGATTTGCCTTGCCGATGCCGCTACGTAAGGAACATTATAAACCAAATTAATCAATACAAACTTTGTTTTACACTGCATAAAGTCACTGTAAGTTTTAACTAGATTACATTTAAAATTAATGAAAGTTGAATGAACGATATTTTTCTGTCTTTAAGCAAAATCTACTATTTTGCGTAATAACTATTATTTTTTAACATAGAAAATAGCGAAAGGGGGTTGATTCGCTTTTAGTAAGTTTATAAAGATATAAACGATTTTTATAGTATTTTTGGTAACTAAGAACCACCAAATTGCTGTAGTCAAAAAAAAATTCTGACAGGATATCAAACTAGAGTTTAATTAGCGTAACAGTTTTTCATGTTCATTAATTGCAAATGATTGCACCTACGTACCCATAATGAAACTGGCACCTTATAATGATGGATTTTTAAACATGGAAAGGTTTATTTGTTATAAATATTATTATAAATAACGATGTTTAAGTAAGTTAAAACTAAAAGATTTTCATTTGTATTAAGACATAAATAAATAAAAACCAAAAAAAAAGATAATGTTATCAAATGCATGATTTAATTAAAACTTTTTACTAGAAAAACTTTATTAATATTTTCGACTAAAATCTAATACTACTTTATTGTTGACATTAAATACGAACACTATGCATTTATTGTTTGACATCTTGTAAATAACTTACCATAATTCTTGTAAATTTTCCATGTGACCTAAAAAAATAATAAATATTCATGAATTTACAGATTAATCTCTTGAATATTTATTATTATTCTAGGGGAAATCTTCTCAAGAAATTTTAATTAATTTTCGACATCACACTTATTCTGGAATCGAAATGTAAGTTAATTAAGGTGTTATTTTGTTAAATTTTTGTCTTCTTTTTGAACTTTAATTTATTTTACTCTGTTTTATTTCTTTCCATAATTTAAGATTTCAATAGTTCAAATAAGCAATATTTATGTTAATCAATATTAATTTTTTGTTTATTAATTTTTCGAAAGTTCGAAGTTCCTATAGTAACTTCAAAATTTTTGTATATCCAGAAAAACTCAAACCATGATAGTTGAGGCTGCGATTACCACAAAAATAACACATGCAAAAATATCAGTCATTGCGAAGACAGCAATTTAAAAAAGAAAAAGATTGCATGACTTTTTAAAGTTGTTCTAAATAAAGCAAAGTTCGGGCTTTATTATATGAACAATTTTCAATATAATACAATGCTAAATAAGCGGCTAATTGTTTTTTTTAAACACCAAATTTATGGTGAATGGTTTTTTCGATGGTATTTAAATTCGTTTCATAATTCTGTAACTAAACTACTTCATCGAATAGCTCATATATTTGACAGAGTTGCTTTTAAATATTGTTGTCAAAAAATGATTATTAAAGCCAGTTGCCAACTTTTACTGGAATTCTTATATTATTTGCAACCTTCATAACGATGAGAAAAGTGATTAGATTTAAAAAAAAAATTTTTTTAGAAGTAGTTTTTCCAAAATAAATTTCCAAAGAAACATTCCGGTTTAAACACTGCGGAAATCGCGCCAAGATGTACTGACCTTTCGCCGGAGCGCTAGAGAATTGCTTTGTTAGTGAGCAAGTGCTCTCAAGGTTGTCACCAGAATAATGTTTTACAGTGTTGCCAAGCGTAATTCATAATATTTATTTACAATGTGAGCAGGTCGAAAAAATAATGACATAACACTCGGTAAACATAAATATTACTTAAGAATCACTAAATCGAGAACAGCCAACAAATACGAAGTCTTTATTTCAATATAATCTATCTGACATAAGTATTAAATATTTCTAATATCCAGGAGAGCATTAAGGATTTCTTGCTTGGAATATGACATGCGTTCAAATTGTCTTTGTATAATTATAATTTTCAACCAGTTAATTTACATGTAACGTTGAAATTTTGAACACAAACAATAACTGAATTTTATATTGTCCCAATCAATTTTTTAAACATTTTTAGTAAAGTAATTGGTTAATCAATTATTTTACTAATTCTAAGAGGTCATCCATATCTCAAATGTGGTCAAATTATTCAGTAGAAATAAAACTTCAAGACATGTACCACAGTAGTTTAGGGGGCAACTAGTTTCGGCTTATGAGCCATCATCAGGACTAGAAACAAATTACCCGATTTGTAACAAAAACAATTTTTATAAAATACAATCGAAGAATGTTTAACTTAACATATGTTGTATTTAAAAAGAATTATAGTTAAATAAACAACGTTTAAACATTTACATATCATTTAAAAATTAATAATTTTTGAATCTGGTAACGGTGTTAGATGCTTCCGAGACTGTTAAGCATACAAAAATAAAACATAGACTTTTGTGTAAAATTTTATGGATTTATTATTTTACATGGAAAAAAAATATACCTGAAAATGGCTTTTATGGTAACGAAATTTTATTAGAAGTAAATTTAATAATCAAAGTTAGATCAAGATAGTGATTAGGCAGCAAAACAATGATTCAAAAATCCAGTTCCGTATTTAAAAATATCAAGTTGAGCGTGACCCTCCTAATACGAAACTAGGTTATACCATTAAGGATAATTCAGGAAAAGTTTCTCTTCCGTTTTTTTACAATTTCAAAAATTAACACGTTAACACAAAAAGTATGAAATAAATTGACTTTTTGGTAAATCTGGCAACAATGTTTTAAAAATTTTAATTACACGAAAATAAACTATATAGTGTAAAACTTTATTGCCAACTTGTTTAGTAATGATGTCATCGCACATAACTGTTACTTCCTGTTATCCAATTAACACCAATATATACAGTAACGTTTAACATGTGTGCAAAATTTCATCTAAATCGGTTTAGAAAGTTACATAAATAGAGATTTAGCTAAAATTGGTCGAAATGGATTCAGTGGACCTCAAACCGTATAGAACTGTTAAAATTTGGATATAGCAAAAAAATCATATGATATCATTACATTCTTTTTATACAACTGATTTGTATTCAGAAATTAAAACAGAATAATGATCTGAAAAAAATAAACTCAATGAAGAATCTTTGTCTTTTGACATGTAACATATCTATATCATAACGTCAATTGCGGTTGTTTTTGGTTAGGTATTTGATTTATTGTTTAGTATTAATAAATACGCAATTAAAATATGTGCAAATCATAATACTGAGAAAACTTCCAACATATATAGGAAACTATTATTTTTTTAATTCACCTTAATAACTGAACTATAAATTTTTAACAAATTGAGTTCAGAATGAAGTATGTCACTTGTTCGATTTTTTTCAATAGAAAAGTTTGTTAATGCGAATTTATTATTTCGCAATTTAGGTATTTCCGACACGTGTTTACGTTTAAGTAGTAAAATTGATCATTCCTATATAGTGGCTATTTGTGTAGGTAGCCTTTTGGATGATGGAAATTATGGTATTCCACATGGCTCAATTTTAAGGCTTTAATTGTTTATTATTTTTATTTCCTCTAATAATCTACTTTTTAAAATAATTTCTAAAAAATCCCAATTTGAGCCCGATCAACTTAAATACAACTAAAAAATTTACATAAAGATCGAAATACACCTTGGATCGACTAAGCATACCAAAAAAGAGGAGAACGACAACCTGCCACCAATTGAGATAAGGACAGAACGTGAACTTAAAGGCAGATAATATTTAAAAAAAAACGTACATTAGCTAATTAAAATAAGAAACTGATAAAGGCAAATTAAACCATGATTATTTTCCGTCAAGTTGACAGAGGCTTCCAATACTATAAAAACTGAAAAGATTGAAAAAATATTTTTCAAAAAATAACGAAATCAGACCAAAAAATAAAATTTGCAAAAAGAGCAAATTTTTGAGTAGTTACAATAATTTGTTTAAAAAAATATTGCTATATAGCTGCCTAAATTCGTATTTAAAATCATTTTTAACAACCCTCTGTTTTTTACATACGCTGATATTTCCCGGAAAAATTAGAGTGATGATGGCGGTGTAAATGATCAGGCGAGCATTGGCCTTTCAGATGTTAGGTGAGAAGTGAGAAGCACAAAAACAAAATTAAAAATTAGCTAATCGATATGCCGTGTCTGGCAGAATCCCGTTTATCTGCCAGAGAAACTGAACGATCCAGATAACGAAGGAAGGGTGAGTGTAGATTGGTGCCATACAAAATTTATGAAGAGAAGTGCAATATTTGAGTGGAACTTGCACGCTATCTTTATTTTTCTTTTGTCTCAAAACTAGTATTGATTCATTTTAACCTAGTTTTATTTTGCATAGGAATAAAAATGATAAGTTTTATTTTTTAAATTATCTTTGAACTAAATAAAATTAAAATCAATCCGTTTCTTACATTTATTTCTTTAATAAAGGACTGGTTTTGGTTTTAATATTATTATTTTTTGTTTAAAAATTTAAAAGATACATAATTTAATAATATTTTTATCCTGTATTTAAAAAAATTGAAGTAAAGTCCTGCATCAATTTATTATTTATTAATATATATTACTCCCCCTTTTTGCAACTCATTGCAACATTTGTATTAATTGCCTGATGATGCCATATTTGTATGCCGAAACTAGTTGCCAATTTCCCTTCCAACTTTATGTATTAAAGACTTGTGGTACTAGACTTTGTTTTTAATTTTTTCATTGATGAACCACATTTGGATTTAAAATAGTCCTTTTTATTTAAAAAATAATCGCACTGTGTTTTAGTCCTATAAATAAAAACTACATATATATAAATGTATCTTCTTATCTTTCTTTTTAATAATAACATTATCTCTTCCTTGTCCGCTTTCGTTTCCTTTTGATTTTTCTTTTTTGATTCTGATTTTTCATTCTTGTTTTCTGTTTTTGTCTCTCGCTATTTCTTTCTTTAGTTTGCGTATCATTATTTTTCCTGTTGTGTTTCCGTAAACTTGCCTTTTTCCTTTTGCTCTTTTTCTGAGCCCTTGTAAGGAGAGATGAGGTAGATAAGGTTGCAGGGTAACATGTATTTCATCAATAAAATTGTGGCGACCATTAGTTTGAATGTTGCGTGTAGATTTTTAGTAATAATTTAGTAAAATAATTAATATTTCGTCACTCGTACGCATGTATTAAAGAAAAATGCAGAAGCTGGTACTTGTGCGTCGTAGATTTGGTGTTTCCTCGAGTAAACAGTTTTAATATCTAGAAATATGTTTTCTCAGTGTAAGTATCATTCAAGCCGAAATATTGTTTTTATTAAAAACCCTAATTTTTTAAATTCTATAATTTTTTCCTGCTAAAAAATATTAGCACGGTTTTTAGGGGGTAAAGACCAAGATCAATCGGAAACGTCGAAATGGGGTTCTCACCCTCTATTGTTGACCGATGACACGCGGCATCGGATCGGCAGGGTTTATTTCGATTTCTCCTTTCGTCGACGATTTGAAATTGTAAATAAGAGCTTAGTTGGCCACTCAAATAGGTCATCTACTTTATTTGACGTTTGAAAGCGTCGGCAAACGTAGAAAAAGGCGATAATCAACTTGAAACGCCATTGTGGCCGGTTGAAAAATGACGATACTTTGCTGCAGAACACTTTGTATCAGATAAGGTGATTGTGATTTATATTTTGAGATGGAGTATTGTTTCTGTGGACGAAGCATTTTTTATAGAACTGGCATTTTGGCATGTAGCAGTGAATTTTATTAACATTATCAAAATTGCCTGCAGACAGAAACATTTTTTTTATGGCTGACAATTTTTTTAATTATGAGTTAGCATAAATACAATACAATATTTTTTTGTGAACAACACATGTTGTATACATTTTTTTTAATTAACCCTTTTAATTAAAATTATTTTTATATAGCTTTTTTTACTAATATCCTCTATTCTTCTGACACATTCTTCGCCAAATTTAGAAAATTTAATTTAGCAGTAACTATAAAAATTATTTTGCAACTTTTATAGGTGTTTCATAAAGCTGATAACGCCGGTTTCTATTTTAACGGAAAAACTTTTTAACAAGTGAGAGAGACAACATTAGTATAAACTCTAATATACCGAAGAGATATTTATACTTGCGAAATATTTTCCACTCTGTGTATTATTCCAAACGTACGAACAAACAAAAAGTAATGATCATTAAGTCTTCATTCTTAAAGAATCTGACCTATTCACAAACCCAAAGCCACTTTTTAATTTCTCCAGATAAAATGTACTTATAAGCTCTTATACTCTCCCCTGCCCTCGCTACTTAAGGGATGATTAAGATTCTTCTCTCTTTAAAAGCAAAGAGGACGGGGGCTGATAGAGTGACAGCAATTTCCTTTTTTCTTTCAAACTTCAATATTGCAGTAGTGCAAATAATTTGTGTATCTTTTGGTTTGGTGTGAGGATTGAGTAATATATTTAAAGAGTAAAAAGAGAACCGATAAAAAATACAGAGACGTCGTTTGAAAATTCAAGTAAACTAGAGATCTTAGTAGATGGATTATTATAGCAAAATGTGTTCTAAAATAAATCGGTGTTTTGTTTCTTTAATTTTGACAGATGCCAAAAATATTTTACAGTAAAAATAATTGTTATTTTTTGATATTCTCTATCTACCTTAAAAACCTTAATGTTTTTGTACATTTTGTTTAATACAAGTATATTTAAGAAAGCTACTGGATTTTGTCCATTTCTTCCTTACAAAACGTAAATAAATACTTAACGCCTTTATAGCCTTCCAGCAATCAACCAATCAATGTTTAAATTGGGAGCGCTACAAAAAATTGGATATTTCTTTCCATTTTGTTAAAACAGCTGGTAATTTTTACGCTTTGCGTCTTTTGCTTTTATTGCATCTTAAAATATGTTAATATTTTACCAATTTTTTTTATTTTATTTAGGAGCCCTACAGGCCATAGAGATCCATTCACATATTATCGCATTAAATCGTCTTATTATTTTTTTTTGCATTTTACGAAGATACGTGGAAGCTCATTTCTTTTTTTATTTTTTATTGACTGTTACGAATATTTGTGGAAAAGAAGTTCTCGTAAATGGCCTCCACGGCTTTGCGGCATACATGTATTCTTTTGTAGAAATTGTTCCTAGTCGCTCTGCAGAAATGTGGCTGAAATTTCCTTATACATCGCTCAATTTCCTCCTTCAAGGCTAGTGTGGCCGTGGGCTTGTTGGCTAAACCTTAGACTTTAAAAATCCCCAAAGGAAAAAGTAAAAAGGCGATAAATCGCATGATCTAGGCTACTAATTCTGGTCATAAAAACGTGCAATTACACCATAAGTAAATGACTCATGCAATAATTGAATTGTCTTTAGTCTGTATGGTATGTGGCATCGTTTTGTTGGAACCATATCTCGTCCGCATTAATATTCTCCACTTTAGGCACAAAAAACCTGATTAATATATCGCGATAGCGAACACCATAACTGTTATTACCTGACAACTGTATTTTCAAAGAAAAATGGTTCGATGGTGCTTCCAGTTCCAAATCCACACCAGACACGTTGTTGTTTCATAATCCATTCAACAAATTATCTTTGCTGGATGTTTCTGGTGACTCCGCAATACTCTCACGAACTGCTTCGATGTTTTGTGTTTAACGACTGCTAGAGTGTCTGAGTTCACTAATTAATCCAGTCTCCCTGAATTTTTTTAATTAATTCATAAACTTAAATCATTATTCTGACCATATTTTGTACGAAAATTGCGAACTGTAGCTACTAAATATTTTTTAAATATTGCTGAAAACGCGTTGTTCTTTCGTGTAGTGCTCCATTTTTAACTGTCAGTATTTTGTTGGAACCACAACGCATAACCGTATAAATGGCGCGAAATTCAAATCTTGCGTGAATTTTCTGACACCAATTACTTATTATTTCTGTTATTTCTGGTATTTCTAATATTATAACTCAGAACAAACACAAAGAACAAATTTATTCATCACTGTTTTCTGACACTTGCACGTCATGACTGATGGTACAAAACATATACACCTGCCAATATGATGGTGCGTATTTGGACTTCACTTGAACATCCATCTTGTTTTGATGATAAACTTATTTAATCGTCATCATTGCTTTGAGCATATTAAAATACCAATCTTTTAGTTATATAGTAGACCCATTAAAAACATAGTTTCTTATGAGACAAAAATGAAATTGTTCCATATAAATGACTGGTTTTTTTCACTATTTAATAATATATTTTTTAATCGTCTTATCAATGGTCTTATGCCAAAGAAATTTAAACACTTAAACGTTATGTTTGGGACCGCCTTACTATATCCTATAATTTACAATTCTTTTAGCTGGATTTTTAAATAATTTCGTTATCAATTAAAATATCTCATACATGTCTGTCTTTTATTTAAGATATCTACTAAATTATGGTAGTTTGTTGAATGATATTGGTACCGATCTCGATTAACACTGTTTAAAATTTCAACCGAGTTTCATGTTGATAAAACCGAAAAACATGTATACTTACATTAAGGAGCAACTTCACTTAGTTATTCACGTCACGTGAGCAATATTTTTAGAAGAACGCGGCGTTATTTTTCAGTAAAAAAAGCTATAATCATACCATCATCTCCTAATTTAGATTTTTCTTCCCCTCTTAAAGGTTGATAGGAATCTAAAGGGCAACAACCCATATTATCAAATAATAGAACAATTTTGTATTAAGTTTGTGCTTTAGATTTAATTTAAAAATTTCGTTGTATTTATTAATTTGACATTTTATGATTACTAAATTTTTGAACAACATTGCTAATTAATACTGTGGAACTACTAAAAAAAGGAATTAAAAATGGTATGTAAATAAGTTTTAATACTCAAATGCTACTAGTACCTGATCAAAAAATTTAATATTAATCAAGGATTTTTTTAAAATTTTTATCATTTCTCTCGTACTGAAATTAAAAGTAAAGGAAAATATGATATACAAACTAAAATATAAAGAAAAATATACCCTGCAGTTTTTTTTCGTTTTTCCATTATATTATTTAATATTATTTAAAACATCCTATTTTATTTTTAATCACATACCATCTTTTTTTTCGTATAGATAAATTGGTTTGTATATATTCTAATGTAATGTACCCTGATATATGTAGAATAAACAAAGAGTGGATTTTGCACCTTTTTAAAATTTTATTTTACAGAAGTAATATTTGAATTAGCATGTTTACTTAATCGCGAATCATGTGCCCTAAGCATCAGACCATCAGAGCCTTTTATCTAATATTTATTAATTTCCTCTGGCTCGGTAGGAAACAAAAAGATTGCTTCATTACTTCTGATACGGCTTAATTAAAAGGTATGTAGAACCTCCGAATAAATAAGCAGATATTCATCAGTGTCCCTTCCTTGTTCATGTATAAAAAAAATCTCTTAAGGGAACCAGTTAACCCTATTTACGAGAAGCTTCATAAGTAATACCCTGCTGCAATTAAAATTTATTGCGTAACGAGATAAAACAGAGATAGAAGTAATTTTATTTATCTTTTTTACATACTAATATTTGTTTGCCATTGAAACTATTTACACGAAAATATCTGTATGCAGTACAGGAACAACATAGAATAGAGATAAAGCGTTTAAAGAAAATAGATAAGGTGCAGAGAAACGAGTCAGCTATCCCCTCATGGTCATTTATTCCATTTAAAGGATAATCTGGATAATAGCTCCCCAGTTATCTTCACCACTCGACTGCTTTGTGTGATCCACTGTGTTTCGGCCATCTCACTACATTTTACCGACATTTAGGGACACACTTTCGTATTTTGTATAAACGCATTTATTATATATGAAAATTGGAATTATCAATCAAAAATATATTGTGGAACGGATTTTTTTTATCTATTGTGCCATAATATTATTTAGTCTTCCTCCTATATTGTTTTTAATAAATTAGTTTTTTACTTGCTTATACATTATTAAATCTACTTTTAGACCATCTTTCCATTTTGACTCTTACTAATAATGTATGTTACTTATTGTTCATTCTAATAATATTTGGTATTTTTCTAGTACTGTTTTTTTCGTCATTTTCTTCGATTATTTCATTTTTAGTCAATATTTATTTGAATATTCTGTTTATTTTATTTATTGATATTTATTTAGATGTTTCTTTTAATAAATTAATAATATTGAAGATAATAATAAAAATAAGAAAAGTATAGTAATATTAATAATAAACCTATTATAAATAAAATATTACCCTATGCATACATAGTTTATAAAATAGATTTTTTTAAAATTTTTGCTATAATAACACACATATTATAGCACTCCTTTTTACACTTGGTAGCATAATTCTTCTCTAAATGTCATAAACTGTTAGTTGGCTCTAAACCGTCCTTTCTACATTCGTCAAATTGCGCTGTCAAATATAAATGTCTAATTATTATTACAAAATACTACAAAATTAAGAAACTTCGTCACTATAAATATTATGAAATAATTTTAAATATCCAATAAATATAGGCGAAAATTTAAAAAAATACCGTAAAGAACTCCTTTCATAAACTGTTTATTGTATTTCTTGTATTTTGTACTTGTCTATAATGAAACGTGTTCTTTAATATAGGTACTATTTCAAAGGGCTGATATAAATAGTATAAATATATAAAAAATAGTCAATATTCAATATACATAAAGAATATAAAAAATTACTGAGAGTGGCAAAAATATATTCTGCTTTTAATCTATTCTTAAAGAATTTAGCACACACCGTCCAGTTTCTCAATTATTTAATTGATATTGCTGAAAATCGTAAACCGAGATCCAAAGCTGTGAAAATTGTGAAATCCCACTGGACGAGACACCTTGATTTTATCGGT
The DNA here is from genome assembly GCA_963243735.1 of Neocrepidodera transversa. Taxonomy (NCBI): domain Eukaryota; kingdom Metazoa; phylum Arthropoda; class Insecta; order Coleoptera; family Chrysomelidae; genus Neocrepidodera; species Neocrepidodera transversa. The sequence goes on from OY725339.1 coordinate 13,836,588, forward strand.
CTCAGGACACTCTTCCATTTAGGATAAATGTCCTCGAGGTCATTTACAATCCTAATATTCCCGTTCTCAGTCTACTCTCGCTTTCCACGATTACTGGCTTTAGCTTATCACTTTTTATTGCACACGGTTATTTGTTGTTTATAGCAAATTTTGTAGACACCTTATATTATGAAGTCAAGGGATGTTCTACGTGTATTGTAATGATGATAATTACTCCTCCAGAGCCTTTAAAAATAACTAGATTTTTTAAGGTTATGTAGTGAATTAAATTAAGAAATGAGTTTATTGAATAATGACTACATCCCTGTCAATTGCAGACGGTTCCACCCTGTATTATTTATTATATAAATGTGGTCAGTGGTTACCCAAAAATTTCTGCCAAAATATAGATTGGTGTATTCGATATTGGTGCGAAGAAAATTTAGATAAAAAAATCCAGTTATATTAAAGGGTTGTGAATTTAAAATCAAAAAATTACAAATTTTGAGAATTTATCTAAGCTTAATAACCAAGTATAACAACGAGGAAGCACATTATTTAGATAGATTGACGGAATCATTTCTATAAAAAATTTGGATTATGAATTATTGCTTATTTCTCTATTAATATGTTTAAGAACAATTTTTGTAAAAATTTTTTATATATATTTTTTTGTTTCAGGATGATGGCACCATGGACCACGACGTAGATGGGGATGGTGTTATCAATTTATCTACGTCACAAAGACCATCGGCGGCCACCACACCAAATAATATTTTTCAGTCAAATAATACAGAACCGGTAAGTGTCTTTAAAATTTTAATTGAAAGTGAAGGTCCTGCTGTAAACGCTGACTTGTTTATCATATCTTTATTTGCCTCTAACAAAATGACAGGAATATAAGGAATATAAAGTCGTTGTAATTAAATTTTCGTTGCACGTCATCACATCACAGAAGTAGACCGTTGTCTCTTTGTTACAAAAATCCGTTAGTAGAAGAAATTACTCAGTATTGACAATTAAAGTTATTTATTTATTATATTTTATTTATAATGGGTTGTGTAAGCTCTTCAAAATATCGAATTAGAGATAGTACAATAAAAATTTTTAACATCTTTTTAAATGTGTAGGTATTTTACAACTATAGGTACAAATTCATTTTTTGACAAGTTTAATTTTACAAACTGTCAATAACTCCAACCTCATATGGCAGTATGGTACTACTGGAATACACACAATTTTCTCTTATAAATCAAAACTGACTAGAACTGGTTGCAAATTTTTATTATGTCTGTATGTAAATATGGGAGATAATTATAAAGCGACCTATAAGATTTATTGTGTCCGTTTCTAGTGTTTAGTCGTTGCGGATATCTTAGTGATTAGAGCACTAGTTCTATTCTCCTTAAGAGATTTAGGATGTCTGACGGTTTCAGATTCGATATGTTCGCAGAAACAAAACGTGCATTCTTCCTGTTGTGCTAGTCCAATGCCTTGTTAGGATTCCTGTTATTATGTGAAGCTTGTTTTTACTTAGGTTTATACATTCTGTGGACCTCTTCTGGTTATAGTTTTCTAGAAGAAATTTCGCTTGTAATTCTTTGTAGATTACTAAAGTGGTTGGATCTTTTTATTTTCAATTCATTTATAATCATGCTGTTACTGATCCCACAAAAGGATTAGGGCCCCAGAAATGATGTTTCAGCCCATTTTTGTCGAGTTTATCTACTATTTCGTTTCCCTCCACCCCGGTATATCCCATAACCCACGCAGAATGGTATTCTTAGCTCATTTAGTTTTTGTAAGCATTTCTTGACCATCTTCAAACTGAGTATATGAGAGCTCAGCACTTTAATGGCTGCTTGACTATTCGACCTAATAACAAGTTCTTTCCCACAGAATTTCTTTTGACGTTGAACTGGACACATTTTTCAATTTCATATATTTCCTCTTAAAAGATAGTTGGTGATTTGCACAAGCTTTCGAAGCATCTGGTACCAGGCCCATATAGTCCTATTTCAGTGCCCTCTGTTGTCCTGCACCTACCAGTGTACCATTAATGGCATTTTAGAAATGGTGCCCTAGTCCCATTGTACTGAAATCTTTCATAAAGTCATACTTTTTGGTATCTCGTCCTGATGAATGTTCCAGATGTATCCGTCTCCGATGCGGAAGCTGGGTTTACGTCTGGTGATTCCTTCTGAAACCATCTTACATGTTGTTCTTTTTCTACATTCTCCATTTGTATATGCAGAGGTATGAGGTTTAGGATTACCTCCATTACAGTCGTAGGACACGTTATCATTGCTTCTGTTATGCATAAACAGGCTAGCCTCTGGACCTTTTATTAATGTAAATTAAAGATAAATAGATAAATAATATGCAAAGCAACTTATTTTGCATACCTTCAAACGCAGTAAATTTATATAATTAGTTATTTTTATATTCAATTATTTTTTAAAAATAATAATTATTTTATATAAGTATTACTGTGTTAAAATCTGATTTAAACACGGCGAGTTTCCTCTTACAATCGGTCAGTGGGCTTAGGTACAGTAAGATTCACATCTCCAGAGCACTTCTATGAGGGATAGGCATACAAGAGCAAAAAGAACGGAGATAGGGACAGAGAATAAGAGGATGATAGTGTCCTTTCTAATCAAGACGGCTTGGCTGGGCTGCGGGCTGTCTACTGCTGCCGCTGCACAATTCGCCGCCTTCCTTCTTATCCATTCCCGTGCACCAGTGTCGTCGAAAAAAGATTTGTTGAATATATATTCGTTTGCATGTGATTTATTTTTTTAATGTTGATGTTGGAATTATTTTTTAGCAAATCCCTAGATATTTTTCTTTTCCTACACATTCAATTTACATTTTCAAGTCAATATCTTGTAATATTTTAATTCTAAAAGTGATGCCTTATTTCAACTTACTTACGCGATTGACAATTTTTTGAATCATATTCATTATTATTAATTAGTAAATTTTAAGTAAAATTAGATTTACATATAAGTAAGATTTCTTCTATTTTTCTAGATATTTGTGTTTAAGACTGAAAAAGGTTTTCCTCACTAAAATACATTTGTTGTTTCAATAAAACGTACGTGTTGATTTAAAATTTCGGTTTGTTTGATTGTTGTTTCAAATAAATAACGATGTTTTTATATCAAATATTTCATGTTTAAAAACAAAAACTAAATTTTTTTGAATAACTGTTTTATAAAATCTTCACGATCTTCTAAATCTTAAACAAGTCATACCTTTGATGAAATTAACAAAAGTTTGGTAAAGTTTTAAAAAAAAATGTTTCTTTGAAAAACTATTTACTAAATGGAAATAAATAACGGTGTGTTCGAAAAAATGTCAAGTATTTTCCGATAAATTGTTTGTTTGAACAAAAATTCTGTTAGACTTGTAAATATTATAGTTATATTCAATAAAATAAGTTTGATAGAAACGATATTTGTTTAATCGAAAAGAGTCTGTTAAAAAAATGTTTTATTGAACAAAATAAATGATTTTTTGATTGAAAACATAAATGCTTTTTTTAATAAAAAACAATATTTTTGAGATTTTTTTTACCTTCGATTAATGGCTTAGGCAGGGGCCAACTAGCCAGACTTTGAGATTAGAAAATTATATAACTTTGATGGAATCAGCTAAAGTTTGATGGAGAATAATGTTTATTAAATTGAAAATATGTTTTTTTGAATCAACAACAACAAATGTTTAGTTAATCGAAATAAATAATTGTTTTAAAAAAAAAAACAAAAAAAATATATATGAATCTTAAATAACCCATATCTTTGATGAGAACTACTAGCTTGACGGAAAAAACAGTAAATATCAAACAATATTTGTTTAGAAATGTTTGTTTGATTAAAAAAAAAATGTTCGAAATCAATGAATATTTGACCGAAAAAATGTCCGCTGGCCGAAAAAATTTCCGCGGGCTTGTAAATCTTAATTATAAACACAATTACTAAAGTTTGGTTGAAAAAACGTTTATCTGACCGAAATTAATGATTGTGTTATCATATATAATAACATAAGTGTACTCGTAATTATCGAATCGCACAAGACATGTTGTCAAAAATGAACTCCACTAGTCGAAGACGAGTGGAATTATTTGACATGTTAATATGCGATTAACATTTAATTACGAGTACACGAATGGTATTAGCTAGATAATACAAAGAATAGAACTATATCAAAATAATCATAATAGGAACAAAAATTCATTCAAATTATTTCCCATCTAAAAATACCTACAACTATTTAGAGACCACTATTTACATTTTTTCATGACTTTCTAAAAATACTATTAAATTTATAATGTTTCATGTCATTATTTGATTGTTGCTAAGGAAAAAAATTAAATAGCTGATTATCGCCTATTAATCTGCCGCATAGCAACTTGATTTCTGCTTCAATCTTGGGAATCTTACACAAATTATATTTTTCATGAAAACCATAACTAGAGATTGAAAAGAATGCTCTTGGATTAATATATGTATATGATAGTTTGATCGGTTTTCTTTACACAGAGATTAGATTTTTGAATTAAATAAAACTTGTTTGTGTCAAAAAAATACATTTCAAATAAATGCATTCCGTTGATTCAAAAATCCTTTTTTCTATAGGTGACCTACTAATAATTCGCTTGTTTCAACATTTGCACAATAACACTGTCAAAGCATTGAATTGACTTTGAAGTAATAAATAAATATTTAAATAAAAATTTGATATTAATAAACTCATTAGCAATAACGTCACAAATCAATTATTTTCTAATAAGATTTCAAAGAGGTAATTAGATAATAATCATAAAAATCAATACGAAACTCAGCGAGACAAACACCGCAGCGTCATCGCGATGATTCCGCCACAGTCACAGTCTATCCTATCTTATATTGGAGACATCTGGCCCAAACTCTTTTAATTAAGATGAAAAATCCAAATGCATTAGTGAAGTGAGAGGAAGGAGGAAAATAAAACCGAAAGAAAAGATTAAGTCATCTTCATGAGCGCCTCTTCCAGAAGGCGTTGAATGTCCCTATTTAAAGAAATTGGCCAAAGAAAACTTATTAATTATGCCGATTTAAATAAATTATTAATTACTATAAATTTTGCCAATAATGGAGTATTTTATTAAATACATTATAATAGTGAACAATTATTTAATATATTGTAAAAGTTTTGCAATTACGGTGTTTATTCCTTTAATGATTTATTCAATATATCGTTATGGAAGAACATTATTACTTTTTCTCCTAGATCAACATATTTCAACTATTTGTCAATTTTTTATTTGGATTTTTCTGTTTGTCATTTCTTCTAAATCAAATTTTTATGTCATTTCCAGTCAAACCGGATGTCCGCAATATTCGATTTTTATTTAAAAATTTAAAAATAATCGACCAAAATTTGGTTTAAATTTGGTATAAATCTCCTAACCCGTTTAAAAGTTATAGGGGTGACCCATTTACACCCGGTATCCTACTACTATAGTCGAAGAGTGAATTAATTTTTTTCTATTCAATTTTGGAAATATTTGAAAAAAAACAGTTCCTTCATAAAATAAAATAAGTTAACACGACTTTATATGTATATGGTTAGTTAGCTAATGTTTCTCGTTCTCATCAACATGAACATACACATGCCTCTATGACTAGAGCTAGAAGCAATGAACGAACAGTAAAACGATGGCGATGCAATGGCGAGATGTCGGTGTTGACGTTTTGGGATGTTTCAGGCACCGGTCGCTGCCGCATGCAAAGACTAAATTGAATTTGGGACTGGACAGCCTGTTTGGATTCCAGAATGGTTGTTTAGTTTGCCGGAACAAAGAAAACAGCCATGTGTTTATTCTGCTTGAAATAGCAGCCACTCCCTGACTCTGCTGTCTAGCTCTCTCTCGGACTCGGCCACGGCTCATCCTCGATGAGAGAGCCCGAGAGCCAACGGTGTAAACACCTCGCCACCTCGCTTCGTTTGGATTTGGCTTGCCTAGCCGCTGCCGATGCCGTGGACGATGGAGATGAGATGACGAGATATACGTATTTTATCCAACGGTCTTCTCCAGTACCGGCTCTACAAATTTTCAAACGAAACAATCTTTGGATTATTTAAATAAATGTCCAAAGGGCGTTTAAGAATTATTTTTTTTAAATAGAAAATAGAATATAATGAACCGAATAATAATTTTCTTTATGTAATTACTCCTTTAATAATAGGTATTTTTTCAAAATAATATGTTTGCACATTCTAGAAGAATCTGAAGATTAACCTGTTTTAATATCTATTATTTCAATAACACCCTATATTTGTGCATTTTAAAATCACGGATTAAAATTTAAGGCATTTAGCCTGGGTCCTGGTATGAAAACGGTGGAATAACACTAGAATGTTTTAGCCTTAGACCATTTACTATTGTTTACATTTTTGTAATACAATATTTTGACCTTGTCTCTTTCTCATAACATTTCTCATGGTGCGGGGTATCCGTGTTAACAATTTAAATAACTGTAGAAATACTCAATAAAACTTTAGAAAAACTTAATAAAACTCGAAAGTACTCGAAGAGTTAATAGCGATACTGTGTATTTACAGTGCTTGCATACAAAAAAAATATTAACTTCAAGAAAAGGATGGAAAATTGATGTCTAATAGGAAATAGTCTAAAATTTTAGCAATTGCGTTTTTCGGAATTTTAAGTCATGTCATGTGTCAATTACGACAATTATTTTAAATGTCTAGTTTTAAATTTTCCACGATTTATTATTTATTTTTCTATATATTTATGCTTTTAGTAATGGACGTTGCCTTCTTTCTTCTTTCTCCATAACCACATAAAAACACTTTTTCAAATAATACACAATAATTATTTACAAGTGTTTAGGGACCCTGTTTAACAGGTGAAATCCGCTAACATATTTGGAGTCTTTTTCAACTCTTCGGTGCACTGATTTTAGTAGGGAGCTGATTCGTAGGTTTCTTGTCGGGATTTTGATACGAAGACTAATTTAAGGAAGAAAAAATGCTTCACTTGTTAATTATATTTATTCCTCTATGAATAATAAGCAGCGTTGAATATATACATCTATTTACAATTGTGCCTTATGGCGGTACAAGTAAATTTGTGGGCCAAGCTCGTTCTATTTATAATGAGTAGCTGTACTTACAGATCTCTGGAGGTTACACTATTAACTACTTAATTTACACTATTAAACTTACAACTAATTTACACTATTGCACGCAACGCAGGAAAAGGAATCAGATTGAACACAACTTAACCGTCAAGCGGAAGAATATGGAATGGTATTTTTACCATTTAAGGTTTTTAAAAAGGGACAACTCTGCTGGATTTTTCCTAGCCGTTACAGGGTAGGGGAGGCAACAAACTAACAACGAGGCAGGGACTGACTTACTTGTTGAAGTACTTTCAACAACAAGCAAAAAAATCCAACGGATAGATCAAAACCTCATGAATATACGCATTAAACTAAACACATCTGCCTGTCAACGGTCATCGCTTATCCTGTTATCTAGATCTTGGCCTATTAAATCTGTAGCCAATAATAAATTTGCATTTGAGTAAAAATAACCCGCAAAACATCTCGCTATTTCAAAAGATTTACCTATTTTTATTTTTACGTGAGCATGTGCAGTGTGCTCTAACTGATGGTTAGAGTTAGCGTTAACGTTAGCGGGTAAGGTACTAAAACTGCTATTACACTATGACAAACCTAAATATATAATTTTTTTTAAATCGCCCTATTAGCTATGGTACAGTACAATAATAAAACATCTATATACAAATAAAAATATTTTCACTGTAATATTTTATGCATTTCCATTTTCTATTGCTGCCCAGGCATTTTTGTTAGCTTTTATTCCTATATGAGATGTACTAAAAATAAAGCAAACTTTTTTTCCTTCTTCGTATATTGTCCTTTGGATTTATATTCCGTACTTGGTGTAATTACTTCAATCCAGCTGAATTTTTTAAATCGGAAGAAAATATAATGATCTAGTATTGGTACTTTTCCAGAATTTCTGTTGCCTTGCTTTTATTTTGTGAAGATTATTTACACGTATTGGTTGAACTTTCCATAGTTCAAATATTTGCGTTCTAGCTCTGTATGCAGGATAAGTTATTAGAAGTATTTTTCTCATTGCAGAAATAGGTACTTGTAAATGCGTATGCGATTGCCCAGTCGAGTCGATGCCGTTAACTTATCTTATTAACGAATCTTTTCTTACAGTGATTTTTCCATCTAAATTAAAAAGACATTGATGACCCCCGTTTTTAATAAAGGAAATAACCAAAAAATTAAAAAGTACAGGTCTACAGCAGTAGCTCCAGTTAAATTTGAGTAGCTATGTTACAACAATTATTAAATTTTTTGGATCTTCAACATGTTATAGACGACAATCAACTCGGATTTAGAAAAAACATAATACCATATGCCATTCATTCATTTTAACAAGAGGTTTTAGATGCGATTGGGTCAATCACGAATTACTTTTAGAAAAAATATGGTTTCAGTCATATCTTTGTGATCGTCCGCAAGCGGTGAAAATAAGCTCCAAAAATAGTCAATATTCAATGACGAATTATTCGTCATGGGCAGTTAATAATACTGGAGTTTCGCAGGATTCAATTCTGGAACCATTATTGTTTACTCTATATTTAAATGACTTAACAAGAAGTCTATCACTATATCTTACTTGCTTATATGCAAACGATACAACATTGCTTATAACTGACAAATCCCAATTAAATATTTAATCAAAATTAAATTCAGTATGTAATCAGCTGGCTTGTTACTAACTCGTTATATACAAACACCAGTTAAACGAATAACATGACCTTCCACACTAAATGGAAGGCATGTAAAAATAAATGACGAATATATTGAGCAAAAACCCTCAGTTACATTTTTAGTTATTAGTATAGAGAGCAATATGACCTATAACTCGCAATATATTAAAATTATAAAGTCACTCAATTGTATGTGCTATCAGATTAGAGTGCAATAGTTCTATTTTGGACAAGTGCAATGGAGACTACTGTGTGCAATAATAATTTGGGGATGTGCTCTCCTAATATTTGCGACTTTTTTTTAGCTCAAAAATGTATATGAAGGACACTTAACAAATAAACCACCAACATTGTCTTGTAGATCTTTATTTAAACAATTTAATATATATAGAAACTTCTCATATATATTCACAGAAATAAAGAAAACTTTATGACAAAATCAGATATACATAATCATAACACGAGAAATATAAATGAAATTCATATTCGAAATGTATAGGGCTTACACTTTTGACAAAGTTCTTTAATTATTAAATATCCCATATAACTCCTTATACTCTAGAAGTGTTTTATGATCATTTTAAACGCTAAATCTGTTTTTCTTATTTTATTGCATTTTTGTTTTATTTATATAATTATTGATTGTATATATGTACATATATATTTTCTTTTACTTGACTTGTCCGATGGCCCTCTGACCCTAATTTTTTTTGTTATTATGGAAGAATAAAGAGTTTGAATTTGAATTTGAAATGTACCAGTAAATTCTTCAAAAACTTGTTATAATTTCAGATTTTCATGTTACTATAGACCAAAAAATAAATGTTATATTTTGGAGATTTACAAAACAATCAAAATATGTAACTTTTAATAAATCATTGTTAAATTCCGAGAGCCCAACCATCAGTTTTACATTGTTGAATAAATAAACTGTGGTCGAAAGTAAAAATGTCATATTACTAAAGCAATTCATTTTTTTATCGTTCAAATTTATTAAGGTCAAGTCAAATGTCGTATCCTACTATAAATAACATGGCAATTTTTATACGGTTTAATTTAGAATCCACACCGTATAATCAAATATTTAATCTCTTGGGACATTATTTTTCTCGGGCAGGTCCAGTTCTGACCGCTGCTGCTTCAAAAGCCATTTGTATCGCAAACACTATTGTTCTTTTGCTTTCAGTCTCCCTTATTTTTGTATACTTAGTCTTTTTTCACTAAAATATTCCGCAACGGACGGTTAGAAAGAAAAAAAAACAGCAGGAAAGGGTCACAAAATGCAACGTGTTCAAATTTATTTGCTTACTTTCAATTCAAAGTGGATTAGGAAGACAAAAGTGGGGGAGAAAAAGTTTAAAGGGAAATTTATTGACGAAACATTTCATGACTGAAATGTATAAAGCAATTAGGAGTTGGATTCTTTTTGATTTTTAGTGCGATCTCATCGAACGATGAAGGGGAAACCGTCGATTAAATCACTATTGTTCTCAATGCTACTATTAAATTTCAAAACTAAGAATATTTTAAAATAGTAATTTTACTGAAAATTAGGATAGTAGTATTAAAAAAATTTCTTATTTATTTAAAGTAAAAAAATATTATATTGATGAGGAAATAAAACATACGTTAAAGCAGGATTATGGAAGGTATTATTTTATTACAATATTTTTTAATTACATTATTTGTCCTACTTTTAATAACTAAAAATAATTATTATTATATTAGAGTTTGAAATTTGAAAAAAAAAATTTTAAACTAAAAACAAAATTTTTATATCTAATATTTCATTCGAATACTAAAATGGTTCACTTTTTCTGCTGAATTATATTTAGCAGCAAGAAACGTTTGTTGCATCCCAAAACCATGGTCAATAAGAAATAAGAAATAAACTGATATGCCTAAATCTACAATTTTAAAAATTTTAAATGAATTCCATCTTCAACAAGTGCAAGATATTTCAGATACCGACTATGTACCATCAACGAAAAAGATCCAGTTGTAAATACCAGTTGTTAATTAAATATCAAATTTTATACCAATCATAATGCAACACTATAAAATTAGAAAAATACCTAAATTTAACATCACCTGACGATTGATTATTAGATTTGTTACATAAAATATAATCTCTTTTTAATAACAATATCAGTAAAAAAATATAAAAGAAAAATAAATAATTGAAGGGAGAAATTAATTTCAAATTTTAACGATAGTGCAACTTTTAAGACCGTTCATGTTTTACTAGCAATTAAATTTAATTTGCATAAAATTGCTGTGTGGCTTGTGTGATATCAAGTACCAGTATAAAATAAACACGTATAAGTGTATAAGACGATAATAATATCGCTTCAACCAACCCAATATTGTTGTTGTTCTTAATATTTAAACATATTGTATTTGTATGTAAATATGTCCACACAGCTCGATATTATGTTTCATGCAGGTTATTTGGTATCAGGTTTTATAAAAACAACTTTTACATTGAATTAAATTTTGTAAAATTTTGTTCGTATAAAAGCTGTTTAAAGTATGAACTTTTTTATTTAATTTCATGCCAGATTTATTTTCTGTGGGCTGCAGTTTGTATACAATGTAAATTACAAAATGCTTATTTAATTCATTTACATGAACAATTTTTTCAACTTTAAAATTAAAGGATGCTTGAGGTTGCCGACTACTAGTAGTAATAATAATTCTCCTCTTTCACTAAATTAAATAAATTAATTTTCATTTGATACATTTTTCAAAAATTTTACATTTATAATTAAAATTTCATAAAGCAATTCACAAATTCACAAAATATTATAACGCGTGAATACGTGAAAATTAATATGTTTATTTGTAAAATCTAAAATTTATTATTAAAACAAATTTGATTTGTTAAAATGGAAATTGTTGTTTATTTACGGTTAATCTGAATAAATGAATGTCATGCTCCAAACCAAATTTGGACAGCATACCTTACTGGGTCAACTCACAAATTGTGTAAAACCGACTAAATCAATTATTGTACATTTATTATATGTATTGCCAAATATTTTATAATTTTTGGGTAATAAAAATATCATTTCTAAAAACGAGTTGGTTTAATTGTCATCTGTCAATTTAGTTTTGATATTATACCGTTCGATTTTAACACTAGTGTAATAAAATGGTTCTTTTGTCACTAGAATGATATGTTAAACTTTATTCTATTAGTGTTTCTAGAAAAAAACCGCTTTTATTTCTCTAATTTAGTAGCATTTTGCGTTAAATAATTTGGAGTTGATGATAACAGTTTATCATCAACTAACATAGTTAGCGAAATGTACGTAGAGTGTTAAAAAAGTGTAGTTTTGGTTAGTGGAGACGATTTTCTTCAACATTGATGAAAACCAAATGTTTCAAATTCTCAATTCAAGTTGATTTATTATAGAAAATAAATCGTAATAATGCATAAATATAGAAGACGCGAATTAATACAAAGTTTACAGAAGATATACAATTCGAATAATTACTTTTTTGTTACATAACGCCATTACATAATGGTGTGCTATTTAAAATAACGTTTTTAAATATAGACATCAGTTTTTCGACACTCTGTATATTTTTATGAGCAAAACTTTATTTTAACTTATAGCAATGTTTTGTGTGAATATAAATTTTATCATGAAATTTTAAAAATCGCCAAATGTCACAACATCTGTAGGTTTAAGGAATAGGGAAACTTAAACGTTTGATCTGTAGAAATTTAGTGTTTTTAATTATAACTTTAATGCAGATATTTGGGACAATATTTAATTCAAAAAAATTATCAATTATACTCATATAGATCCTATATCTAACAGCATGTGGTATATCTTACTTATTTATACTAGATCTAACTCTAGTGATCTTGGCCAGTGTTGAAGTTCCACCATATGTTTGGAATATTTGTGTTGAGAACAAATTCTTCAAAATTGCCAAAATATGTTAGTTACAGTTAAATTATGTAAATTTAATGTAGATGATAAGTTAAGCAATATACGAAATAAACAAAAATAATATTAAACCCATAAGGTTATCCATATCTCAAATGTGGTCCAGTGTTCAATAAATGAAATAAAACTCAAAGTCATGTATGACATACATATAATTAAACAAAATTAGGGAACGGCGGCTAGTTTCGGCTTACAAGCCATATTCAGGTCTAAAAGTTCTACAATTCGATAAAGGAGGGTTGGCAATAAAAATAAAAACACCATAATACGGTTGATAGGGCCAAATGGCCTCCAGGTTCGGTAAAAACCGTTTTCTTCCAATCATCAACAAAGAAGCGGAATTATTAATAGTCCACCCTGGGTCTACTAGACGAAGGGCAAACATGTGCCAAAATATGGAATCTAAAAAGATTCGGTGCGAAAGGTACAAAATTAACTTCAGCACTAAGCAAGGTTGAAACATCGCCAGTAAATAGAGGAATGACATTTGACAGTTTGACGCAAAAGGGAAATGACTTAGGGACTAGGAAAGAGGAATCGGGTTAACAATATTGTGGAATATATTAATTAACAAGAATTATGACCTAAAGTAAAGTAAAAATTGCCGTTGATTAACAATAAATTGGGTTAACAAGTTATAAAATGGTACTATAAACTAAAGAGTTAAGAGATGTTAGAGATCGGGTGTATAGGTATAGGTATTGAGAAAAGAAGAAGAAGAGCAAAAAGAAGAAATAGTTGATTGGCAATAACATGACAAATGACACTTGACATGTCAAAGGCTGTGTGTTGATTTTTGAAAAATTTCTAAAATGTAATCAACCGTATTGTGGTAAGTTTTTGTTTTTATTGCTAACCCTCCTTTATCGAATTGTATAACTTTTAGGTCTAATTTTGTTTAATTATATGTATGTGGTACATGACTTTGAGTTTTATTTCATTTATTATTAAAAATATTATTGCATAGAAACTATCAGCGTATTTATAAATCTTAACTTGTGGTGCACGGCAACTTTAAAAAAGTTAAAATTGTTTCTGTCATCCAAAATAGCAAATTAAAATTCAGCTGGATAAATCTAAAATTCGGGAAAATACTGAAATTTAAAAGAGAATCCTTGCAAGCAATGTGAACGAAAAATGGCATTCAATAAAAGAATGTCTGAAAAGTTTCTGTTTTCAATTTAAAATGCTAGCGACAGTTAAATGATGAAGGAAAGTTCACAGAATTCGTATTAAATTATATTTAAAACCGCTTTTTAATTTTGACACTAAGTGGAGGTGCGAAGTGAACAGAAGGCACCTGGCATTTGTTAAAAGTCCCTTAATTAAAGTAGGCACTGAATGCCGATGTTCGCCCGTCCAAGCCAAAGCCGAGGCCAAAGAGAAAGAATGCAAAATTAGCTTCATTTCTAATTACACAACGCGAATGTCTTAATTTTGAACTCGGAAAAATTTATCGAAAACATCCATCAAGTCGAACAGTCCATGTTTAATTTATACGTGAACCAGAAGTTACCTTTTAATAAAAATTATCCATGTTCGTTCACATCAATATTTTTTTATTAATTAATAAGGTTATCCATCTCTTTAATTTTGTTATATATACAGAAAAAAATGTAGTTAAAACCACATAATACTTTCATTAAACATTAGCTATCTATATCCATCTTTAGGGTTAGAATAATAATTATCAGTATCATAATATAAAGAATTTACAGTAAAGTAAAAATTTACATCAAGCTCCTCAAGATTAAATATCTGAAAATATAGAAAATAATTAAAATTTTAAAAATGAAATAAAACTACAGGTCCGTATTAAAAAAAAAAACAGTTGGGAGGGCGGCCATTCAAAAACGAAACGTTGTTTTAAAAAATTGGATACGCTATGTTAGACGGTATTTGGCCATCAATAAAAATACCTCAGAAAGTTTCTTCTTTAATTAGGCGTTAATTAAATAAATCGAAAATCATCAATTTCGATTTTTCCCAAATATCTCAGAAACCAGTCTTTATATTTTGTTTTTGCTCAAAATTGCGCCACCCTGTATAATAATCATATCGACTAACTTGCATTACAAATGACAATCATGACAGCTAAAGTTATCTCTTCATTTCTTTTTGTGTTTTCGCCTCCCTATGACCTCATTTCTTGCAGAAGATGTGCAATCAACAAATGAAATATATTTCTCTCGTTTGCATTGCTGAGATATTTTAGGAAATAAAGTTATTGCTGATTGGGCGTGTTTACTGTCGAAGTGAAACGGCAAAGTGTACTTAGGCAAAAGAGTGCAGGAGACTGTAAAAGCAATTAAATAGGGTATTGTTTACCAAAAGTGTGGCTGGAGCATTCGATATGCGTTGTCCCTGCCTCTGTTCCTGCGTCCCCTAATCCTCGTCCATTGGCGCCGGAAGAACAACTAATTTGGGACCCGATGTAGCTTCTCTAAGAAAAGAAATTGTTTTTGATTGATTGTTATTTGTCAAAGAATTTGTAAAACGGAAATTATAGAAATTTATCTAATATTAGGATCAAGTCAAATTTATCAACACGTCTAGCAATGGAACAATAACTATATAAGTGATAAAAAACATTACTGACGTTACTTTAAGTCATTAATTCATTTGGTCAACTGGTTTTTATAACTGAATTAAAAATTTATTTTTAGTGCAGGAAATAAGACTATATTTTTCAATCAATTAATGAAGAATGTTTTTTCGAAACACATTTTTTAAAGTATCATTTAATAAAATATCAACAGATATGTATTATCATAAAACTAACAATTCGTTACATTTTGTTATAAAATTCCAATCAAATTTCATAGTCAGCGCCTCTGCTTTGAAGTGAGGGATTTATAAATCGACAATTGGGATCGCGAAGGGACAGCTAAGTAGAAAACTTGAATAACGTTTCGTTTGCTCGTCGCTAAGTTATTTTTGGGTATCTTGCTTGCTTTGTTTTATCAAGTTTATTTTCCATGATTGCTGCAATAAATTGATACAAAAAGTGTTTAGTGCAGCCTGCAGAAATAAAGTATCTGGCGATACGTTAAGTAACTATTATAAATTTGATTTATCTATTTGACAAACACAAGGGAGTTTAACTAAAACGGTATCGAATAACGCGATGCAATGATGCACCGGTTTTGTTGATTTAATAAACTTACAGATGACTTTGATTGCTTTTTTTATATTGGAAACAATAACAAATTTATTTATAATAAATATATCTTGAAAGTTTTAAATAAAAGAAGCAACGAGTAGCAAAATACTATGAAAAGTCAATATGAAAGAGAATTCGTGACTGTTAATGTCGCCAAAGGTAATACAACAAAGAGGCAATTATAAAAATAGAAATTAATGTATAAAAATGTATATCTTGATGTCTTTTCAATTTTAGTTGGTAAATTCTAGCAAATTAAGTTTTCTAGTATATAATGACCATATTCATTAAGAGGTGTAAAATCAGTACAACTTGTACCAGCACTTAATATTACTACTCCGTATAAAAATTCACTCTATGCTTGATGAGCAGTAAAGCTACGAATCCATTTGTGAGAAAAAATTACAAAAGTTATAAAGAATTAACTGAAAAAATGGGGTTTGGTATTTTTGCAAATATCTCAAATACTATTTCACATTTTTCAAATTTGAAAAAGATTCATAAGGAAGAGGAAATTTCCCAAAAAAATTGTACCTCCCGAAACTGTAGGACCAATATTTATAATTTTTCCAGAGGGTTGAAAATACGGCCGAAAACGGGGACTCTGGCTTGCGTATGCGCCGCCCACGTTGGACCTTTAATAAATAAATATTACTTAAACTTATTAAATATGAAAATTAAGAATTGAAAAAATTCAGGCATCTACTGGATAGATTTATGAAGAATAATCCGTGGTCAAAAAATTTTTATCGCGATTTTTCTATTAATTATGCATTAGTTAATTAACAATTTTTTGCTATTTGAACATGAAATATTGTAAGAGCGATAATTGTTAAATAACAAACCTGATTTTTTGTTCCTTTTTTGAACCTATTTTTGAAAGGTCTCAGAAGAGATTCCCGTTAGAAAAATGAAAAAATTGTTATTTTTCACTTTGTTATTAACAATTTATTTAGGTTAAAAATTAAAAAGCTTGATTAATCATTGAAAAAAAAATTTTTTTTCATATTACTACTGATCCGTTTTATTATGATCAGAAGTCATATGAAAATGATTTTTTAAATTTTTATTTCTTATTGTTTACAAAAATTGGAAACATAATCTGTGATGCAAATTTTTTTTTTTTGAATCGTTCCTTAAAATTTTTTTTATTGCTTAAAAACGTATTTGTTAATTAACAATTTTTCTATCACCTGTAACAATCATTAAGGAACCATTTATTTAATCATAATTTATCTTGCTCTTTGATAACTAAAAAAAATTGTTTTTATTTAAATTTTCATTGTTTATTTAATAAACAATGAAATTTTTTCTATATATTTTTTCTTTTTCTATATAATGAAACAAAAACAACCATGCGTTATTTTTTGAGAAAAATAATTTATTTAGATGTTAGAAAGAAATTGTTAATTAACAAATACGTTTTTAAGCAGTAAAAAATTTGTTTCTAAAAAAAAATTTTAATTATCTTATAAACAACGCATTAATTTATAACAATTGTGTAAACAAACAATGGGAAATAAAAATTTTTAAAAATTATTTTTATGTCACTTCGGATCATAAAAAAACGGATTTTTAACCTAAGTGAATTGTTAATAACAAAGTGAAAAATACTAATTATTTAATTTTTTAGAGGGAATCTCTTCTGAGACCTTTCAAAAATAGGCCCAAAAAAGGAATTGGCGGCGATAAAAATTTTTTGACCACGGATTATTCTTCATAAATCTATTCGGTAGATGCCTGAATTTTTTCAATTCTTAATTTTAATATTTAATAAGGTTAAATAATAATTATTCATTAAAGGTCCAAAGTGGGCGGCGCTTACGCAAGCCAGAGTCCCCGTTTTCGGCTGTATTTTCAACCCTATGGGTAAATTATAAATATTGGTCCTACAGGTCTGAGAGGTAGAATTTTTTTTTCTAAAATTTTCTTCTCCTTTGAATCTTTTTTCAAATTTGAAAAATGTCAAAGAGTTTTTGAGATATTTGCAAAAAACCAAACCCCTTTTTGTTCAGTTAATTGTTTATAACTTTTGCAATTTTTGCAAGCGGCTCTTGATTTTTTTCAAAAATCATCTACACGCTATTTCGAATCGAATGACACCTCGTTCATATTTTTCGGAGGCGGAGAAAAAAATTTGATCCAAGGAGCACTTGCTGACTATACTATAATAGTATTTAACAAAAATGATCCTCACATCACGATTTGTTTTTGTATTTTTTACTGAGGCCATTTAAGTTTTTTTTGTAAAGACTAATTGAAAAAATAGAATTGATCTTTTGTATAACAAAAAATTGTCCCTCCTAATGGACTTGGAACAAGTTCGGATGTTCGTCACTTTGATTGTTTTTACTACCATATTTGTCTATCTAAAAACTTCTCTATATATTTATCTAAATTTGTTAATTGCACATTAGTAAATATAATTGTTCCCTATAATGTTTAACATGTATTTTCCAGTGGTAATAACATATTACACTTTGATAGATCATTTTTTGGATTTTTGAGATTGGTTAACGAGTCTGGTAAAAAAAATTGTAATTTACACTTATAGAATATTTCTAAATTTATATTATTGATAGTTAGGTTTTAGTCTCAATAATTTAATTTGTACTATAGTTACGTTATTTTATATTATTTATTTTTAAAATTCAATATAACAATATATTTATTTACACCTTATAATTTTAAAATTGAAATTTATGTAAATAAAAAAAATAAATATTTACCTAAATATTTTTTCTGTCGAATTTACATGTTAAATTAGAAACAATTTTAAATAAATGTAATGGAAATATTTATTTTATTTGAATTATATCAATATTTTTTATTTTAAAACCTATATTTCATCAAAAATCTTGTTTACTTAAACGTGTAAAATGGTTCGCTGTATGCCGGCGCAATTCCTTTTCTTTCTTCCACTCCCGTTTTTTTTTCTCATCAGCAGCTGTTTTCCACATGACCGCGTCCCGTATGTCACTTTTTAATGCCTTCGAAATATATGATCGTAGTGGTATGGTGTAGGTGGAAAAGCCATCACCCAATGACAAGAGATTCTCATCGATAAGAGAAAATAACTAATACAAACAAGGATTTACTCAATATTGCTTTCATATGCGTCGGGGGAAGTCTCAATTCTTACAGGACCGAGTAGAGTTCAAAATTTGGACAGGAAAAATTCTATCAAAGAAATGAATTTTAACACTTAAAAATCCAATTATGTACACATAAATATTTAATTGCTCTTTATGGACTTTCATTTACACATAATTGTTATTTAATGATACACTTTTAGTGATAGCTTTTCACATTTTAAGATTAGACATAAGTTAAGATAGTATAATAAAAATTGACTTCTTTATATTTAACATACTTGCATACTACGACTATCTGATTATTAACCCATATAGAACCAAAATGCGATTTAAACTGTTAAAAGATCCATTAAAGCACATGAATTCTATAAAATTTTTATTATTGATATAAATAATTATAGGTCTCGCAATACATTAATTTTTTATATCATAGTTGAGAGGTACACAGATCTACGTACCTTTTACTTTTGAAGTTAATTATGGAACTAATCGTCGTTATTTTATTTGCATCTTATTTCCTTACAGATTGACAGGCAACGATTTTTTACTTGTTTTAATCCCTTTCGGACAATAGAAACGGGCAGTTACCCATTTAGATTTAACGACATCTTGTTATTTATAACTTCTAAAAAGTCACTCGTCTACAAAATGTATCTTTACAATATGTTAAAAGAATATTTGCATATTTTCGTGCTCTAATGCAATCTAAAGAAGGTAAATTTACTTATTTTTATTAAAATTTAATAAAAACATATTTATTGTTACGATAATTTCCGATTCACGGCTTAGGTATAAGCGATAATGGGGAGTTCAACTTGAAATATTAGTCCACCTTTTTTTGCACTATTTGAGAAAAAAATGAATTTCTTTATATGAAAAAATCGTTTTTTCTTTAATTTAACATGAAAAAATTGATATTTAAAAATTACTGCATCTATGCAACTTGTAGTGCACCTACGTCACTTATGTGCAATAGCTGCAGCATAATATTAACGTGGGCCACATTCTCTAAATAAAACGACGCTTTCAAATATAGATGACGTTTGCTTATAAAGTGTCGTTTGTTTACGTATCTTTACAAATACAAATAAACACGGAAAATTATTAACATCAACCAGCTCTACAAAGTACAAACTACAACAGTGACAGTGAACTATGCAGTAAGCAGACGCGGACGCGACCTTTCACTTAATCAGGAACGCTTGTGCCCAGCACTTATGTACCAAACAGCAAATTATTACCTGATCTCGTTAAAATAGTCGTTTTCTTTATCTAACAGCAGAATCTAATATCTACTTATCTCTCTCGATTTTGAATGCGAATTCACAGTGGATAGGTCCAAGTTTTCATCTTTATCCAATTATCATATAATTGTTTTCTCCATCTTTGTTTGTATAAGTGAGATTTAACAGCTGTTATTCATTCGTATTCTATTCTATACACATTTGCAGTTAATGGCTTGACATTAACTTCATTGCACATAAGTGACGTCACGATCGTAATGGCGGCATATTCAAATAATTAGAAATTTGAATTTTTAAATTAATTTATTCAAAAATCTAGCTCAAATTACGGTAGATAATTAAACTCAATGGGTTTTATTTAATTAATTCTAACAGGTAATAAAGAAAAACGTGAGGTTATATTTTTGTTGTGACATTAAGACATGACATTATTTAAATTTAATTTATTTACAATTTCCAATACGCTTTAGAATGTAGAACAAAGTTCAAAATTTTAAAACAACGTCTGTTTGGAAACACTTTTTTATTTGGATAAACTTTAGTCATTGAAGGAAAGAAACTTAATTTCGCTTACTCAGCAGAAGGGGAGTTTTTTGGTGGTTAGCTTGAAAGACGTGGACATATTTTTTGGAAAGTCATATTCGAGATTCGATCAAGAGTACAATAGAAAAGTAAGAGTGTCTCTCCTAAAAAACAGCTGTAGAATGCAGCAGGTATAAAAAACGTAATTGCTATTTTCGGATTATGTAGAATATTTCTTTTAGTTTGTAATTATTTTATCAATTTATTTAAAACTTTGTTCTTTACAGTACCCGTCTCCATTTTACCTATCTCAGTGACTAGCTACCTTCTATTCATCCGCTTTCCTTCTTTCACCTTTTATAACTGAATACATCCTTCAACACCTTTTAATATATTTTATACCTAGGTTAAGAATAATACAAGAATAATACAAAATACAATTATAGTAAAGTCGGTCTCGTGATTATGCAGGGGATCTCAAGCTGACAAACCTGTAATATTCTTATCAGCCATAGTTTACATACATTTTTGTTCGATTACCAGCAATTTAAATTATAATACTTAAATCGTTTAGGCAATTTTATTAAAAATTAAGTCAATATAATCACAAAAGTTAGATAGTTTCAAAAGTCAGATTATTAAAAAAGTCAGATAATCACAATAGACAGATAATCACAAAAGTCACCTAATAACAAAAGTCAGATAATCACAAAAGTCAGATAATCACAAAAGTCAGATAATTACAAAAATCAGATAATCACATAACACAGGTAATCAGAAAAGTCACATAATCACAAAAGTCAAATAATCATAAAAGTCAGATATTCTTTTGTTTTATTATGGACACTTCCATAAAATTATCATGACATATCAAAACTTAACTCTACTGACTGTTCATTCCAGCAGTAACATTTACCCAAGCCGTTTTTCAAGCTAAACATGGACTTCGATATAAGGCACAGTAAGCGCCAACTAAGACGAGATAAAACGCGTATTATTGGGCAGAGTAAAACGAATTTCGCGATTTACGCAACCTCATCATCGTATACATCATGAGCTAAAGCCGCGCATTATGGGAGGAGTACGACTAATTTCAGGATCTGAGCAATCTCTTCATAGTTGGCACTTGATGTAACTGAATGATGAAATACGTCGAGGCCACTTAGGTTACAAAACCGTGTCTGTTGAACGTTATAAACAAGCTGTCTTATACAGTCACTTCTATTGACTAATACATTTATATTTACCTTATTTGTACACAGGTAGAGAAGAACAATTTCAGGCGAGAAAAATAGATCAATAATGGTAGAAAAAACCATTTAAAACGTTGAAAATATATTTTTTATTTATATAAAACACGACGGAGGCAAGCGCTCTCAAGATATTTGATAACAAGATATTAAATATATAGTCCAAATTTTTATTTAGTAGCTCTTATATTATACAATCCATATTGTGCGATCCAACAAATCAAATTCTATTTGCCTTTATTGACAGATGGACAAGTCTGGGTAATGTGTCACCTAATTTTCTGCTCAGCTATTTTAGGAGTAGTAATAGTAATACCAAGCTCAAACATGTCTTTGTTAAACTAAAAATACAATTTAAGATTAGACTACTTTTGAGTTAAAGGCCTCGTTCGGCCCTGTAAAGATCTAAAGCTATTTTTCTTTACACATCGCGAGTTTTCGTCCTCGTTTTGTATAAGCGTTCATTCCGTTCGCGAGCTTAATGGTTATCGATATTGCGACAGCTTTATCCATATATGATGAGTGATATATATTGTATACTCGATGACTTCTATAAAATTTTTAGACTCAAAGTTTAAAAAAATGAAGAATATAAGCAAATATGAGTTTTTTATGTAATCAATTTTTATTCTTTCCGTAATCGTATATTTCGAAAAGACATAACCACGTGGAAGTAATTGCATCATTACTTTGTTAAAGTTGTAAAAGTTACAGAAATTTATGAGAGCATTTAATATTTATATACATAATGGAATACTCTGTATGATTTTTTTATATAAGTTAATTGTTATTTAATTGTTAAACGGTTTGATAGCTTAAATAATTTTATGTTGTTTGAATTTTATAAACAGAGTTTATTGTTAAAAAATTCGATTTTTAAGAATTTATTAACAGTAATTGGTATATAAGATGTTCGAAATCAACAATTCTGAAATATGAAGAATCTTATTTTTATTTTTGGCACATCATTATTATTATGTTGAAAATAAAAAAAAAATAAAAGAAAATTTAAGTAATAGTAATGGACAAGAGTTGAAAATATTTTTATGATTAATCAAGTAAGAAAAAATTTTATTTTAAAAATTAAAAAAAAAACAGTTGAAAAAAAAAATAAACAAAGGGGGAATGTCATTGAATTAATAAAAAAATTGTTAACAGATAACTTGTAAAAAAAATGCATATGGCATGGATTATATTAAGAGATGGAATTACAGACTTTAAAACATTTAGTTTGATTTACAAAAATAAGTATAAAAAAAAAGATAAAAGGTACAAAAGAAGACATTTTTTTTTTAAATATATGCAAGCTGGTTAGGATCATGTAGAGAGTTTGGATAGAAGAAATCTGGATGGAATAGTATCGGAAGAAGATAGTATAAAAATTAAAAAAAGGGAGAAATCAATTTGTCTCAGAGTCATTGAAGAAAGAGAAATCAATTTGTGTCGGAATCATTGAAGAAAAGGAAGTAGACAGGATATATAAAATTTTTTTATTTGGTTTAAATTTTTTTTGTAATGTTTATTATTTTTTAAATTTTTTAGTGACGCCATTCCTTTTTTCTCTGAGCCAAATATATTTAATTAAATTATCTGAAACATTGACAATTTTAAACATAATTTTTAACTTTTTTATTCCATTATGAATTTTGACGTTAAAATATTTATGTTTTTTACGTATATTAAAAATATGTCAATTAAAGTACTTTCAATTAATAGTAAACACATTTTAATATTTACTGTTATTTTTCCAAATTCTATAAATAATAAAATCAGGGACAACACGGTCTAAATATTTAAAAACCTCTATTAAAAGGGTCACCTTTTGGTTTTGTTGTTGTTACTATTCATTCTTACTTATCTATTCAAGATTTTCTTCTCTTTGCTTATTCGCATTTATACGGTATTTTGCTAACAGCAAAAGCATTAACGACATTTCGATCGCTGCGAAGTCGGCTTAAAGGCTTTCCGTAGATAGTGTAACAGCTAATAGCTATCACTCTTAAGTGAGATGTAATGTTGTTTTAGATACAGGGAATGTTAGCGCTGTGCCACCATGCTAATCCTCATAATTTTCTTTCCTCTCGGCTATTTGTAAATTCACGTTCGATTTCTCAAAGGCTAAACTGATTTTCCCACTAGTATAATAAAACAGTTTAACTAATTCGTTTTGATAAATATAACTGAAATAGTTTTTTTTTAACAAACAATAGTATTCTTATTTTGGACACAATAAAGAAAAACATTTGTATACAAATAGTATTAACATTAAAATAAATTTATTTGAAGCAATATTTTAAATAAGTCTTTGGGTTTATTTAACAATCCCGACGACTCAGCCATAGAATTGTTTTCAACCGAGCCTTCAACATTGTCCGTTTTATTATCAGAAACATCAAGAAAAGGTCTCTACAACGCCATCTTAATTAAATAATAACAACAAGAGAACAATTTAAAAAAACACTCATGCAAGCCACTCGCTAAAAGTTGCAAGAACGCAGAATAAATTAATTTTATAAATCTTAACCCAAGCCCCCAAGCCGCACCACTGACAATTCAGTTGAAACGCACGAGTTCATAGTGGACCTGACATTTTTAACCTTCATATGTGTGTCCACGCAATATTCTTTGTTCGGCTAGATACAGCGGGCCGACTTTGAGTAAGTGATAAGAAATTCATCCATCATCAATGGAAGATTTTATATGGTATTGACTAGTAAATTTATCAGACTTCGTATAGACTTTAACATGGCATTGCCCGCTGAGAAGATATCTTCAGCAGCTTGGACTAGCAGTACAGGAAGAATGTAGATTTTGAGACTTAGAGGTTGAAAAATCAATCCACATACTCTCATAATGCCTTGCTTTGCTGAACCTAAGGGTCCAATACTTCGAAGCACATCAGATAGAAGAGAGAGAGAGAGAGAGATCTACCGAATCTGAAACCGTCTCTTGGTGAGAATATGGGTGTTCTAATCACTGAGATATCCTCAACGACTTCAACGCCTATAAGCACCAGAAGGGGACACAATAGATCTTGTAAGTCGCAGTATAATTATCCCCCATATTTACATACATATACATACATTGCAAAAATATGAAAATATGTAAGGAAGTAGCTGAGTTTACATGAAAGATTTACCATAAACTATTTCTTTATTATTTAACTAATTATACACAAGTGGCTGACTTGACTAAAGTGGCTGGGATGTTATCCTACTAGGCGACATCTGGAAATAGTAATTTTGTTTGTCCAGATTCCTATATTGTTAACAATAGTATATCGAATAGAAAGATTTTTGTTGATATTATCAATAAGTACATGTCAGAAACTACTTAAAATATTGAGGACGGTTCTTTAACAAAATGAGATAAGTCAATAATCCAATAAATGGAGAAACATGTAGTATTTAAAAAGTAAAAATAAATATTATCAATATCAATATTGTTTTCCCAAACTGAGTTTAAAATATGCATAAATATGGATATAAAAAGACCAGGTTATGAAGATAAACAAAGTTAAAATGTCGATCGAATTAGATGGCGAAAAAAGAAAAACAAATACCTTCGATATTTCTGCAGGTTCCGATAACCAAATTAGGCTTTTGTTTCGCTTCGAATTAAAATGGCCGCCTCATCTCTCTCTACCACCACCAGCCATCAGCATCGGCGCCGCCGTTTATTTCTATAACAAAAAGACAATAAGAGCGTTGGCTAACAGCAGTATTTGTTTTACAGATGGATTCCGAAACCCAAACACAAACAAGCCGGGTAGAGTTGCGCGGTTAGGGAAATGTGGACTAATCCGTTTGTGAGAAATAAACGAAACGGTTACTCATTATCAGACGTTTCTCTTTCTGCTCTCTTATTCCATCCAGCTACACTCATACTCAATTCGACAATACAGGGTTGAACTTACTACTGTAAATGGTTAACAAGTATTCATTAATTAATCAAATTTTCGATTAAACAAAAAATTCCTTTTAATTACTTATAATATACTTTGGAAAATATTAAATATAAATTTAAACTTATATTATGCATTGTAAAGTCCTGCCCCATTATCTATTATTATATAACACGATTAAAAATATGAGACCAAAAATTCTCTTTCCAATTATCTTAGCACACACCTATTCAAACTTAATTTGTCTTATGCTTCCGACGATACGAACGGTAAATGGTAAACGGTAAGCGGCAAGTACCGAGCCTCAATAGAGTAAGCGGTACTGGCTACAACCTCGATTAGTTAACATCATAACACCCGTACAAGTTACGTAGCTGATGCTCTTATTGGAAAGTATACTGCGGTTGAAAATGTGTTTGTTACTTTTGATTTTCTGCTGCAGGGGTGAATACCTTACTTACAGCAAAGAAGAATTGGCCTTCGATATAACATTTCGCCAAAAGAGCGACTTGTAACACAAAGTTGAGTAAAACGTATCCTTATGATGTTCTAAGTCATTGGAAAGTGAGGTATTTATTTAAATCTATATTCCTATAAAATATAGTGACTGTGATTACCTCAAATATCTGTCATTGTTAATCAAGACAGTGGATATTGCTGAAATAGAATTTACATTTTATATGAACTAAATGTGAGTACTATGGTTCAGAATATTGTTCGGATTAATGTTAAAGTTTGACAGATCACCACATCCCTGCGAACTACCATGACCCATTTGGACAAGCGCTGGTGGAGAGAAGTTGGTAGCAAATAGGAAAGTAAATGTTTCAGTCTTATCCGTAAGGTGGAAAAGATACCTTGTTCTTTTTAAAAAGATAAGCATGAATCATATTATTTGCTGATCCAATGAGGAGCGCAGTTTCAACTCTTCGAAAAATTCAGTGTGCTGATACTATTTTTAATGTCATTAACAACATCATTATTCTACATACGCGGCCTTGGCTGCACTTTTATTTAATTTTTGCCCAAATTTCGGCCTTTATATAATACTGTTTTTTGAAGATTTTTCACCTTCAACCTAGGTTTAATTACTTACGATCCCTTCATCCTTACTGTCGTTGCAAGATTTTCGTTTTATAAAAGGCACAATGTGTGGCAACGACATCTTGAATTCTATTGACTGCTTAAATTGTGATGCGATGAAAGGTTATGTCAAAATAAAATATGCAAAATATTTTTTCTATGGTGAAAATTATTTTGCACTGTTTTTTATTGGATACTTTAAAAATTAATAAAGTATATATATATTATCCAAAACATTTAATTAATTAGATGTGGATGAATTCAGAAATTTATTTGAAATTTTTGATGACTTCCTATAACAGATGATTTTTTAGAGTTAGAGTAGAGATTTTAGATTACTAGAATGACAAAGAATTCATGGCGCATTTCCGTTTATCTAAACAGTTAG
The DNA here is from genome assembly GCA_963243735.1 of Neocrepidodera transversa. NCBI lineage: Eukaryota > Metazoa > Arthropoda > Insecta > Coleoptera > Chrysomelidae > Neocrepidodera > Neocrepidodera transversa. The sequence goes on from OY725339.1 coordinate 13,864,005, forward strand.
CCGAAGATATTGAACTTGAAATTTTCCACGTCACCATCGACTAATCCACAGAAAATTAAAAAAAATGTAAGGTTATGTTGTGATCTTTGCATTTTAACCCGAGTCTTAACTCTCGGGATAACTCGAGATATTTAACTCTACTTTATGTAACAGGCATTACAGGCATTGCGGCTGGTTGTACTAGATGCACGTTTCACGTTATCCTAACCAGGCGCAAGTGGTTCGCCACTTTAATAATTGCCGTTTACCGCTTACTGCTCGCTATTCGTATCGTAGCCAAAGCCTTAGATGGTCCTGTCTTAATTATTTTGTATTTTCCGGGATATATCAAAACCATATTGATGTATCAAGCAAAATACTAGCTGCACGAAAAGACATTGTAATCAAATGAAATGAACTGTGCATGCATAATTCGCGCTAAATACGGTTTCCGTAATTTTACAATCGCGCATTCAATCTTTACCTGCCAAGATAAATTTGCCGACCTTTATAAAATTTGGCATAAAACAGGGTAATAGTGCAATTATTAATTAATTTTGCTAGATTTGGATGCAAATTCTTAAATTTGTCTATTGTGTTAAAATAACGTCGAGATAGTATATTGTGTACAAGAGCTCACTCGTGCAGCTAATAGCGGCAGGCTGCTAAAGCTCATTTTCTGCCCTTGCGACAAAATATACTATAGCAGCCAAAGGGACGATAAATGTTAATTTCGGTCATATATATATAGATTGATACGATTCATTTTCACATATGGTAGACAAAAAAGTAAAAAAATATATCTATCTATATGGTGATAAATAGGAATAGAACTGTTCATGTATGACATATTTGCCAATAAAATAATCTGAATCCATGGCAAACATTTCCCAGACAATCCTTCCTGGACAATCTTTCCCGGACAATTATTCCCCAGCGACAATGCTTCCCTACCAAAATTCTTTCTTACTACAATCCTTCCCCACGATAATTCTTCGCCACGACAATCTTTCCCCACGACAAATCTTCCCCGTGACATGTATTAATAATAAATAATAATAATAATAATAATACTCGCCCTACATTTCTCCCCCTTACGAGTGAACCCCACAAGCCAAAGGCTTGTGCTGGGAACGGACGGCTATTATTATTATTTGCTCACATATGCTTACTCAAGGATCGCAAGAAAAACAATTACCATTTGATTGCCGCCGGAAATATTGTCATGGAAAAGGATTCTCGCGGGAAAAAGATAGTCACTGGGAAGGATTGTCGTGAGAAAGTATTTTCCGGGATGGATTATCGTGTCCCAAAATAATCTATCAAATAATAGAATGGACATATTGCGTTTAAAAAAACGACTATTTGATAAAAGCGCATAAAACATTTTTGGTACATTATTAAAAACAATTATTATGGTTGGATATTTTTACCCTAGTAATAACCAAATGAGTACAAAAATGAATTGAGCAACGTCATCAAATATAATTTGGTCTTAATACCATTTATCAATGCATGTTTCAAATTTTAAAACAATCTGTAAATAAATTTAAAATTTATGGACCTGAACCAAATTAAATTTCCACTCGGTATATGGTTTAGAGGACTATCGTTTTTTGTTTTTTTTTGTTTGCCTACGCGTTCTTAAAAACTAACCAAGAGATTTTCGTGAAATTTAGCCCAAAGTCTCCCACTTGGGCCCCTGAGAAAACTGAGCTATTTCACATGTCTAGGAAAACTCTGTACCCCCAGATATAGGGTTATACGCACACTGATTTGGGAGTGCGAGTGTGCTCGGTTCACGTTAATTATACCTATTGCATTTGTATAGTAATAGCCTTAAATATAAGAGCATATATTTTTAAAATTTGGCAGTTTTTGTTTTGACCTATAATGATTAATTATTAACTAAATTCTTAACTGTAATTCAGTGGATTATAAAACATTTTATTTTAAATATTGAAGAAGGCCATTACTTTCATCATTGATGATTTAAAACTTTCCTTTTATTTTTCAAGACTGGCATACAATATTACATGCTTGGCAGGTGTCTATCTCTCCCTAAAGAAAAACCAGAATTTCTGATTCAAGTTGAGATTTTTCTAGAAAGTTGGTCTCATATAACCTACTTTATTTTTTTAGGTATATGATTAAATTCTATTATAGGCCAATATTTTATGTTTTTTGCGTGAAGTGTGAAGCTTGTTTTTTTGTTCAACTAACTGTTTCTAGTAGTGTTGTGTGAATATTCATCCTATTTCTTATTTTATGAATCCAGTACTAAGTGCTTCTGAAGGTATAAATAATAAATAAAATTGTTACTTTTTTGAACAAATGATTATGATCTTTACTGTTACCAGTTCGGTTCTGTCGTATCTCTCGACATTTCACCGAGAAAGCTTACGTTATTTTTCAATAATATTTTTACAGTACACACCAATTTGTTATCAAATCACATTACTGAAATTTGGTTTTTCTTTTTTGACCCTCTCAATTTTAATGCTGGCGCTGTTCGCCTCGGTTGCTCTTGTTTACATTAATTACATCAAAACTAAAGCCGTACTTATGGAAATAGGTCACTGAATGCAATTATTTAAATTTCGATAAGCCAGTAGCAGGATAAACTTTTAGGATTATAGTTTTAGTTTTTTGTTTTTAGTTTTTATATAATATTTTTACAGGGTGATTTAGGAACGATTCGGGCAAAATATTTGTAAAAGGCCACTTTATTAGGTTAAAGCATTAGTAAGGGATCTGCATGAAAACCAAACTGTTTACCCTTATCCGCCCCATTTTTTTCCCATTTTCTAATAATTTTAACTTCAGCGTTATGTGATTCCTCTATTTAGGCCTGAAGATGGCTCATTATCCGAAATTAGTTGCTGATTTGATAATTATATTGTGGTACATGATTTTGTTTCATTTCATTTATTAATAAATTATTGTTATATTTTTGTAAAAATCGTATTTTTATTTATCTAAATATCATAATGGATTTTCATCTAGTTAAACAGTTGTATTGATAATGCAAAGCTGAAACAATAGCTAATAATTTATCTACTATAGCAAATTTTGAACGTGAATTTTTATTGATCTAAAACATAAATGACAAGTCCCGCGAAAATTTTCCTTTTGGCTCTAAAGCGGTGAGAATCAAATTTTAATATTATTGGCGCGGTGGTTTGGCGTGCTTACAAGTGCATACGTAACTAGAAACGGAGGCACTCGGCGGAAGCCAGGCATGTGAGGTAAGGTATATAAACAGCAGTTATGATAAATATGCACGGCGAAACGTGAACACTGTACACTCGAAAAAATAAATACTTAGTTGGGAATTTAATAATTTTAATGATGAATGAATCAAAGAAAACCGTAAAGAAGCAGTATTCTAAAATGGTAACGTCTTTCTTTTTCTTTAACAGAATTTTTGGACGAGTCTTGCCTAATATAGCAACTAAAAATATGCGGTTTCTTTCATGTTATTTAAAATAACTATCAAAATTATCTAGAAAAAAAGTTTATAGTCGTATCACTTTTACTAAAAATCATTTAAAAAAAGTGCCACAGATGTACTCTTAAGAATTAAATACAGAATCGATTGTTGAAATCCACAGCTTCCTATCTGTAATATTAACGGAGCGTTCGTCCAAAAACCATTTTAATCAAGATAACATATGATATTGGCGCCTCTTAACACTTTTTACAATACGTTCGAGCTACAGTATTTCTTGAAAAAACATGACTATGCTATTATTTTTTATAATAATAAAGCTTTATATTAAAAAATTGTTAAAATTATTGCCTTAAACGAACGAAAATTATTTGCCAACTCAGTTTTTCCGCAATGAAAATTACTGGGTGAAACACCTTAAAGGAGTCTAAAGAGTAATTTTATTTTACTTATTTTTTAAAATGTTCACAAAATTTTTTTCCTTGCATCCCAAAATCACTTTCCTGCTGGCAATAAAACAAAGTTTAATTATTCATATAGTTGTTATTTCAACGAACCAAACAACCATTATTTTATTTCACATATTACAAAATATTCATTTTTATAATATTTAAAAACTCTTTCGTAAACAAATATCGGCAAAAGCTTTTAATTTTTCATTAGTAGATAACAAAAAAATGACAATGGAAATACATTCATTTTTTAGTAGCTCTATAAAAGTTAATAAAATTATTTTATATATATAACTATCACAGGTAATTTGTGAAAGATTTAGAAATGCTTACTCAACAATTTTTTTGAATACAAAATGGTTTATAAACTTTATTTCAACACTTATAAAGTATCAAATTGTTAGTTGAGATTATTTTTAATAAACAGTAAAATTTTAATTTTCGAGAAATCTTTCTCCAAATTAGTTATTCTAGAGAAAACTTATATTTTAGAACTAACTGTTTTGGATATTGCGAAGAAAATATTTAGTTTAGTGTAGAATAAATATGCATAGAAAACTCGGAAACTGGAAACAGTAGAGCGCGTTGCGATTCGGATGTGCTATGCGACAACGGTAAACGGCAACCAAACCGCCAAGCACAAGCACAAGCAAGCAGCATTATGGTGAAAGACAAATATTTGGTCTCTCGGTTGCGTTGGGAACCGCCATTGTCATAACATAAGACAATACGAATGCTGTATCTCATTTTTCATCTGGCCGATCTTTATAATCTGTATTTGCATCGGCTTGTAGAGATCTAATAATAACTCTGGGGAGAGGGTATGGGAGGACGCAGGGAGAAAATGCCGTCCATATCGCTTCGAGATACAACGAGATTCTTCAATTAAAACTTATGTTTATTTAGTATTCGCGAAGCGGGCGGACGGGCGCAAGCACTGCCACTGCCGCTACAGAGCGCAATGAGAGATGTTTAACCGAAATAATAAGAGACAGTGACCGGAAGATCAGTCAGAATCCATCCCATTCCACTGGCATCAAATTTTCAATATGCTTTCACTCACGCTTATCCCTCAATCAATACATTTTTTTCAATTGTCTCGAATAAAGAAATGTTTTACATATTGAACATCCAAATTTATATGAATATTGAAATCATATTCAAACCCTATTTTATATTATTCAAAAGAATAGTTTTTGTAAAACCTATTGGAAATATTAAATAAATCAAATATATAAAAACCAATTACATACTAGTTCCGATAAAATCATTTTCCTCTTCTTTTATAATTATTTTAGTTCATTCCATCAGTTTTCAGTAATGAAAAAAAAACATTAACAAGAAATCAGTTCGGAGACATCATTGACCTTTTTTTTTGTCGAGAGCAGGGAGCAAAGACCAAAGGGCACCACAATTGGCAGTTAATTCAGGGAGATTATCGATTTAAAGTAACCGGTGATGGTATTTAAATTATTTTCCATTAAAGTGCGCTGACGTTTCTTTGCATCATCGGCATTTGGACGGTGTTTTTGCCATCCTTAACAATTTAGTCGGAGTTGGGTAAGTGGCACCCGTTGGGCCATTATCGAAACGTTCGGTGTCCATTTGGCTCGGCCGAAGCCACGTCAGCAGTCTGTCGTCGTATTCGTATCTCCCTCGCTGCCCTTTCGATGCCGTCCGCCCAGGCTGCCCCGTAGAATGCTCTGGTCTCCTGGCCACGGACTCACCGCCACAATGTGGTCTACGAATCTCAATCTCATGCCCGATGCCCGCCCCTCATTATCATATCTGTGAATCGTGGATACAATTGCTTTTCTGTCCATTAGTGTTTGTTCTTTCTGTGAATTGTCGTTTTCGATTATTCGGTTTTTCGCCTAACAGATGGATGTAATATTGACTCTAATTTGACAGACAAATAATTGAGAAACGTTAAAGAACATGAAAACATAATAATATTATAATCTAGCAAAAAAATGAAATGGATATTAGAATCGTATTAGCAAATGATGATTAATTTTTTTTTCTGTTTTTTAATTTTCCTTTTATTTTAAAATCACAGAAAATATAAATTTTTATCACAATAATAAAAAACAAACGGACGATATATAAAGCTTATTATTTTTTTTATTTTCTATTAAAAATAGCAACAGATTGCCGTCTTTCTCTTAGTTTATTATGGTTTGTTAACTTACCAAAGTCATTTAATCATATTTAGTAAAGAACAAACATCTGTGACTAAGAGTTAAGTTCTCTACTTCACGAGTGATAATAATTTAAGTGAACCTCAGGGCGCTGATTCGGGACCCATTTTATTTCTGAACTATTTTTGTAGCTTATATAGATGCAGAAGTATCATCCTATTTGCAGACGACACAATAGAACTGTTAATTGATTTTCATAAAATATCTTTCTTCTTTATTTTTTACTCTTTTTTTGGCGATACTATTCCCTATACTTAAATTGTTTATAGCTCTTCTAATCTTTTTTCCCTTCCGATTTCGTTCTTCTATTTTGTTAATTTTTGTTCCACCTATAAAATTTTATCCTCCTATTATTTAATAACCTATATTGTATTATATCTATAAACTATATATTACTTTTATTATAATGTTTAATTCATGTAGTATTTTATTCGAATTCTATTTTTAATTGACTTCCAATAGACTTGTAAAATTTTCTATATATATAAATTTTATGACTTCCTGCAATTCTTTTTTTTTCTTTTCTTGACTTCTTTTAGACCTTATTTACTTGCTTTTCTGTACTTTTAATATAGAACTACTATTTTCTTTTTTTGAAATCTTTCTTTTCCTTTCTTGACTTCCAGCCTCCATTTACTTGATTTCCTGTTGATTTTCGTAAACATCTTTTTCTTTCTTGAAAATTCTTTCCTTTTGGTTGACTTTCAGTTTTTATTTACTTACTTTCGTGTTCATTTGTTTCTTCCTATTGGAATGTGAAATTCTACAAATTTTCTTCTATTTTATTCTACTTTTTTGACGTAGTCATTTAACTATTCTTATTATTACTTCTTACAGTACTTTTAATTCCATATTTGTAATCTTCAAATTGTTACAATCAGTTCTCTTTAATTTGACTCTTCGTCTTTGGTACTTTTTCTCTATTATAATATTATTTTTTTTACGCTTGTTTTATATTTTCTCTTTTATCTTTCTCAAAATTTTATTATATCGTCTCATTTCTCTTTTATAAATTTTATCCCCCATAATCAATTTATTTTGTATTTCAGAATTATTCATGTTTTCATGTATACGTGTTTTTCATATTTTATTCCTGGTATTTTCTTTATAATTTCTTTGTTTGGTAATATCCTTTTTCTTACATTCTCCTGTATTATATTTTTGGTTCTTTTCGTTTGACTTTATTAATTCTAATTATATGTTGTTCATTTTCATACTAATTATTTAATAATAATAATAATACTAATAATAATATGTTTTTTATTGGCACAAAATTTTCTATTTTCTCTCCTATATATATTTTAATATCGGTTTCTTTCTCTACCTTTAAATTTTATGTTTATTTTATAAAATTTCTTCGAATTTGTATTTGCTTCTTCATTGTGTCATTCTTCTTACATTTTCTTGATTTTTCGCTGCTTTTTCTTAATTATTCTGTTAAATATTTTTATCTATCTTAATAATTTTTCTTTATATCTTGAATATACTTCTTAAATTTTTGATATTTTTATCTCGTTTTACCTAATTTTTGATTTTTTCTTCTGCTTTATTTATATTTGATCCATCCTATTCTCCATTTTCTGTAGTTTTTCATCTATTTTCATCCTACTCTATGTGAAAGTATTCGGTAATTCCCGATTGTTACTGTCATTTTATATCCTATCTTTCTATCTCTGTCATATTTTCTTCCATCATTATCTGAATTTTCTTCTTCTGATCTTATTTTTGTCTTCCTTCTCTTAAATCTTTTCCATAGAAGTCTTCATTTTTATTTTTCCTCTTGTCTTCTTTGCCATGTTCTAAATTTTGTTCTTAATTTTTGATTTTTTTCTTCTCAGCTTGATTTTATTCAATATTATTTACAATATTTTGTTTTGTTTTGTTTGGGATTTTCGATTATTCTTTGGATTTATTCTCCCTCTTTACAGTCCCTTCTTAATTGTATTGGATGGGATATTCTTTATACGTAGTAAAATTTTTATTATCAAAATAGATCAATAAAATTAAAATTTTATATTAAATTATACAATAAGTAAATAAATTGCAAAATTATATTTTATAAAACAAATTCTGGAATGAAATATATCTTATCAATTTTTTTTTAGTTTTTCGTGAAAGAACAAGAAAAATGCTGCAAACAGATAACGAGAAGCTGTTTGACCAATAAGTGGAAAATTAAACTCAAACGAAAGAAATCGATACATATAAACTTTACAAAACATACAGCGCTCTCCCATACACATAAATGAAACAGTAATTCCATATGCAAACACGCCAAATACTTGGACGCTAAGCTCCAATAGATGAAGCATGTTGAAAAGAGAGGCGAGGAACTCAAATTAAAATATAAGAAAAAGTACTGGCTATTGGAATGTGAATCAAAAGAAATTTTTTACTAAATAAAAAAAATACACCTAAAAAACTACACTTTCAGACTTTTAAAGATTATAAAAATAAAACAATTTTCAGGAGTATAATTACTGCCTCTTCATATTTAAGAAAGACAAACACGGGGTCATCGCAATTTAATTATTAGCAACCGTTATGTCAATAAAATTGTATAAAACTATTTTCAAAAAAATTTCAAGAAAGATCTTATTTATTTCCAGGATTTACTGCTTAGACAAAAATTTTGTTCTAAGATGCAAAAATTACTCTAGAAAATGTTTTACTAAATTTTTAAAATATTATTAATTTTTGTTTTTAAATCTTTGTAACGTTAAATTATGTTTTTTGTGGTCTTCTATAATTGGGTATGTGATTTGTTGAGTACTGTATGAAAAAACTAAAATTTAAATTCATACAAAAATGGGCAAGAAAAATCGGCTAGTAATTACAAAAACCAAACTAGTAGTAGAAATAAAAATATATAAATTAGGTAATATTCATTTATTTTAAATTCCTCCTCTTAAAAATAAATCCTGAAGAAATTAATTTTGCGCCATATCTGATAACATTGCTTGAGCATGATCAAGACTTTTAAGCGACACATTGTGTATGGCTACTTTCAAATTGTATAAAACGCAATATAAGAAGGATCTGGACCTTACTGCGATTGGTAACATATGCAGAAAAGTCGTAACTCATATTTCTCTAATATTCACGAGCCACTGACCCAACAAATAATCGACACCGGTGTCAACTCAGAAATAAAAGCAATTTCGCAGATACAATCTTCTCATTTTTCTTCCGAATTTGCCTGCCGGTCTTTTCAATCAGATATACGTGGATGATGCAATATAGAGGTCTGATAAATATTTAAAAATACTTGTGAGACGTGTGTAAATTCTATATATGTTTTGAATACTTAAATAAATTCAAGAAATATAAAATGTGCATATTTTTATGAAAAATAAATTACTCTAACATAGTTTCACAATAAGATTTTTGTTGGCAATAAACTGAATAAATAAAAGTTAGTTGGAGTTTGAAATAAAGGATAATAAGGAAGTATGGTGTCTCGTCGCCGTAACAATGTTGTCAATAGGGATTGAATCTGCTCGTTTATAGAAGTTCTAGGCAGGTATTAATCAGATGAAAATCTGGAAAAGTTTTTCGAAGGTGTCTGTTCGGTGCTGTGGTAGCGAACCCTCTTGTTTTATTGGAACACTTTTTCTTTATCTTTTTTCGCAGTCCGATCCCGTGTTATGGTAAGGCGGTAGTAATCTCGGATGGTGACGTGTGACGAAGGACGGCAATCAACGTTAACGGTCATCCGCTGACCGGCGCGTCATCCAACCACTTTTCAACTTCGATTTAACCGAGATACGACTAAATGCTGGGGGTTTCCATTCTTTCTATCACGTCTGAACAATCTACCCTTATTTGCAAGAAGATTCAGCCAGGAAATCGATAATGTGTGATGTAATGCCGTTCGGTTTTGATCATTGCCATTGCCGTTTTTCTCTCCATAGGCGTACACACTTTAAAATATAAATTGTTTTTAAATATATAGCCAAATACAATTTTAGAATAATGGAAGCCAAACCACACAAAAAATTTTAAATGAATGAAATATATTTTTAATAAAACAAAGGTGACGAATAGTTATAACAAACTCTCATCTCCAGCTCTGTACGATACCAAATATGAAATTCTGATATATACTGGGTGTTCCAATTTTTTTTAATAATAGGAATCGTTTAACTGCTTAAATACAGATTTTTATTATTTTTGTTACAGGTGAGTAATGCTGAACTTCATCGAGATTTATACTTAAGTCTACTAAGGGGTAAGATCGTAAGTACACTCAGAAAAAATCATTCTAATTAAAAAAAAACTAATGATTCAAAAAAATTTAAATATATTTGCTTCATTAGTGTTTCTAGTTGAATCAATAAGACATTTTATGGTTTGATAGGGCATTTTTAAAACAAATAAGGTTACGATTATTATAAATACATATTCTTATTGAATCAGCAGTAACATGTTCATTTTAATTCAAGAAGAAACCCTCACTTGTTAACTGACGAATATATTGAAAAATATGTTACAGCATTTTGTTTTCAAAATATCAATTCTTCATATTAATAAATTGAAATGTGTGTGATTTTAAAATAATAGGACTGATCCTATTATTCATAAAAAAATCGTTTGGTTCATTCTTTTTTTTTACTGTTGTCGAAGCAGAATCCTTTTATTTTAAGTGTGTAGAAATATCAATTTGAAGAAGCATAACCTTACGCTTCATAGTGGAACTATTTATAATGCATTAATATTTCGCTTCAGATTTTTCTTACATGAATTTTTAATTAAGATGACCTGCATACATTTCAACTGAGTTAAAAACAAATTTATACAATTGCAAAAATTATCAAAAAAAAATCACAAAATTTTATTATTTTTCATTTATAGCAGACAACAAAAAATCAAATTAAACAAAATCTTATGTAAAAATAGAAAATAACTCACTAGTTTCTATTTTGTCATTCATTATTGAGAACAATTCGTTAAAAGATTTATGATAAATATATTTTGAATAAAATGATTTAATTTTCTTTTTGAATTGCTGCCATTTACTATACAAAAAAATTCCTTTTCAAGGTTATAACAGGCGAAAATCTGGAATATTTTAAAAGTAGTAAAATTTCGAATTGGCATGCAAATAGCAGGGTCAGTTCTTTAAAAAAATCTATTAAATTTCTTTAATTCTTGTTGTCGCAGAACTAATATTTTTTCTCATCTATTCTTTACCTCATACCAGTTCGTGAATTCTCTTTGAAGTGATGTTTTATTTTAATAATTATTGTTAATGATGAATACATCAAGTTTATAAAAAAAAGTAATAGTTAATACAAGTAAAATACAAATGTAGAAACCAACTTAACAAGAAGGCTTCTTTTTCACTCAAATCTGCTTGTTTTAAAAGTCATATTTCTTGAACTTGCAAACGAAAAAAAAATTTTGATTGACTTTATTGAAAAACTCTAAATCACTAAGAAATCTGAACTCGTTATTTGCAAACTAAAACTCAGATAATTAACCATCGAAAATTAAAATCTATTACATAGTATGGTCATATTTTTATTTGTCTGAAAAGTTAATTGATTGTATTTCAGTTTCATACTAAATATTTTTAACTTCTAAACAAAAAAAAATTATAAAAAATTACTAAAGTGAAAACAAGTTTTAAAATAGAGATAAAAACCATAGACTGTTCGGTAATAATTAAATTTTATCGAATAAAATGGAAATGGGTCAAAGGAATCACAACATCTGAAAAGTATATATTTAACTAAATACTAAACAATAAAAAATGGAAATAATTATAGTACTAAAACATTATCAACATTTTCTTGAAAAACGTTTTTAATTTTTCTTTATAAAAGCCTGTAGTCTGAGGATTTATTTTGGTAGTCAAATCCTTTTTTGCAAAACAAAACAACCTTAAATACTTCTGCTACGGAAAAAGAAATATTTTTTAAGAATCATAAGGCTCGTACAGACTTGCACTCGCATGCGATGAGAAGCCCAGAGCATTCGTTGAAACTAAAAGTCGCCGCATTTGCATTCGTACTCAAGTCCCTCCATTAATTCATCAAAGAATGTTCAAAGAGTTGTTTATGGCTAGTGCCGCGTTTGTGGTTATTCAAATTTTATTTTAAAAAAAAGCAAAAGAAGAATAGTCGTTGGTGAATGACGAATTTATTTATTTTCACCACTACTGTGTCCATATTTAGTGAAATCGACTCAAATGCATCATCTTTCTTCGTTTTTGAAAAATAGAACTTATTTTTAGGATTCTATAATATTGGGTTTTTTTTACAGAGATCTATTAATTGCAAACACTGTTCGTTTCACCACTCCAGTAACTAGCTACAAATTGATATAAATAAAATTAAAAAAATCGCCACTAGTGTCGTGAATGGCACAAAAACCCGTCTAAATTGAGCGCGAATGCACACTTATATCTCTTTGATGTGCGCCAAAAACCCGACACCAATCTGACTCACGATATGCGTGCTCAAGTCATTTGCGAAAGGCAGATTGGTACACATATGTGAACGCACCTATAGATTTAACCACACCTAACACGGTAGCATACAATATTTTACATCATATTCTTCAAAAATATCAAAATTAAGTCAATACCATCATTGGCATAAAAATAATTGTAACAACTATTTGGCCTGTCCTAATTTATCTCCTTTTAACTTACTAGTTAGAGCATTCGCCAATTATTCTGATATATCTGATGGTGCATCCGCCAATTTTCATGGATCACCAAAAAATTACTCCTAGTGTTTAAGTCCTAAAACAATTTATTAATTAAAGTATAAGGTAATTTTCAAGTCAAACCATTTTAACAAACGACTATGTTTTTAAGACAATAAATTATTTTTATTATCAAAATTTTACAAAAATCTTCTTTTTGTAGTTTTTTAGTATTTACCTGATTTTTTCATAATTTTTAAGAATAATATCTCTGAAACAAAATGTAATTAATTTTCTAAAAAATAAAGGCCCAACTAATATGTTACCTACCCTCTTTAACTACGACAATGTAATATATACCTTCTCTTATACGTGGTCGTGTTAGCTTCAAGAACACGGCGAATGAGAAATTTCATTTAACTAACGAATTGTCAGTTTGTGTGCGCTTTCGTCGATATCATTCCAACCTATAAAAATATTAATAAAGTTAGTTCAATTTAGTTTTTCAATTTTTTTTAAAAATGTTAAATTAAATTTTCGAATGTCGCTATATACTTTAAAACAAAGTATATTAATAGAAAAAAATATATACAGTTAATTATTAATAATAAATTTGTTAGAAATTACTTACCGTAATTTTGTATGGACATTAAAGAAACTATTAATAAAACAATGTATGAATACAAAACAATAACCTGGTAGATAGAATACAATACGAAAATTATAAACTGGTAACACATTTCATTCACAGATTTATTAAATATACCTTGTTTTGAGCCCCCAAATAATTAGCATAACTCTAATTAAATGGATTATTGTAGATGTTTATTTGAAAATCAAGCGATTATACACTCCTTGTAATCCATTTGCAACGTTCTCTTCTCTCTTTCTCATCTCCAAAGTTGCTGTATTATCGGCAGAAGTTCATATTGATGCCCCACTGGTTGTAAGATAATATTAGTTTATTATACAGTATGTCCCAAAAAGTTGTCTACAATACATTATGTCCCAAAAAGTTGTCTCCAAACGAGATAAAGGTTTTATCTACTCATGTATATGAAAATGGTCATTTTTCCACCGGCTACTTTACATGAAAGTGATATTTCACTTGTAGATGTGAAAATGAAACATATAAATAATGACTGTTAATCAGGCCATTAAGCATAGTTGAACAGACAAACGAACGTTATGTCGTTTAATGGTTCAGAAAAGATTTCACATAGGAGACTGGTATCAGTGTCAATTTATAGGGTGACAGCTTATTTATTATATTGAACATCTATATAAAGTTTTGAAAATTGTTATCCAGTATTTTATAAACAATATATATCGTAGAAAAAATAGCATTTCCTACTCGAAATAAAGTATGCGAAATTGCCCCACTCGCTTTATACTCACAAAATAAGCCGTATTTTTATATCTTGTTATGAAATATACTATAGTCTGAATTTTACAAAAAAAAAATTTTTTCTTGATAACAAATCCTATATTATTTAAAAACCAATAAGCAAGAATCAAATTTGTAAGACCAAAAATATTGATTTAAAATAAAGTTGTTTCAAATTTAAATGCAGAATATTTATCTGTAATTTTTTTAATTATTTTTAGAAATTTCAGAAAGTGTACTTTACTGATCAGTTTAAATCAATATTTTTTATTTTCCCTGTATATCACCAAATATGTTACAAATTTGATATTTCATAAGTGTGGTAATTAGATTTTTTTCGCATTTAAGGACGGTAGGTACCTTAATACTATATTATGTATCATAAAATCCTGAATGAAAATTCGTCACCCGGAATTGGTCGGTGTCACTTTCGAGATGGATACTCGAAGTTTCGCTTTCATTATAGGCAACTTCATCAGTAGTTACCGTCCTTATCCCAATTCAGAAACAAGCTGCATTTAATGAAAACGAAACATCGAATATCCATCTCGGAAGTGACATGGTCCAATTCAGGAATACGATATTTTTAAGCCACAAAGGACCTAACACACTCCTTATGGAAAATGGACCCCGATGGATTTTTTTGAAACTAAAAAAAAGTGTCTATTGCAAAATTACAAATTTTCATTATTGGAATATCTCGTATTTGAAGAATTTCATTAATTTTTTGTAGTCAGACTAGTTTTTGTACTATTTTGGAATACGCAGATCTCTACAAAAGAAACGAAGGGTTGTTAGTTACAGAGTTATTATGAAATTAAAAGTCATCATTTTAAGAAAATCAAACTCTTTTGCTCCTACCATAAAATAATAGCCCCATGTAAATGTTCAGTTCGGAGAAAAATGAATTATTTAATATAAATATTAAAAAAAAAAACGTAAATAAATTATCTTATTAAATTGTGATAATAAATCCATAGTGTAAATGTTACCAACCCGAAATCCAATATTCGTATTTTCTACGAGATATTCGTTGTACAAATATCACAAATAATCTATTAATGTTGATATTGTGGGTATTTTGGCTAAATATTTGTAACTCAAACAAAAAAGAAGGTATTGCAAGTGCGATTTTACAAACCTTTATCATTTCAATATATAACTGTCTCATTAATACGCTTCCCAGGTCTATGTAAAATATCATCAAAAAGGGCCTTAGGGAACTCTAACTTTATTTATCTACTAAACAGTTAATTTTTAATTTTTGGTTTTTTAATATTTCGTTTTTAAATCATTCTCAAGCCACTATTAGTAAATTTATTTTTTTTAAATTCTATAAGTATTACGTTTTGACTTTTTTTAGGAACGAATATTTTAAGTAATACACTTTGACTTTTTTAGGGAAGCAAATTTACTATTAAAGACTATAAGTTTGTTTAATTTATTAAAACTGAACTTCGTAATTGTATTTATTAAAAATATAATGCGAGGGTTATATACTTATACTTATATATATACTTATATATTATTGAACGTCTTGTGTCTTCAAAACAATAACAAACAGTTAAATTAAGATGATTTAATTAACAGAAATCCTTTTAATTTATCGTATAAATAAGATATCAAAAGGCATTACGAAGAACATTAATATGTTGTGCTTTATGTGGTAATTATTCAGCAGAGTAAGAATCAGAGTCAGCAAGAGTGGAGCTAAAAGCTAAAATATGACTTTTTATTAGTGATGAAGTGGTTCACGCCAGGCGGAGGGTGCATGAAGACGAGTGAAAACAAGGGAAGCTCGTAAACAAATAAATAACCTAGCTCTGGATATTCAATAGGCTGTGGTCAGTACACAACGCGATGTTGGAATATTTAGATTTATGTGTATCATATTTAGGAAAATTTGTTTTTGTTTCGTTATTAAGGAAAAATATATGGAATAAATACAAAGAATAATTTGTATAATTTTACTAATGACACAACAATAAATTATTCTAGAAATAAATTAAAAAAAATAGAAAAATATTAGTTTAAACCTACAAGTTATATACATTATTAGAATTGCAATCGCAAATTAACAAAAATGAAAAGAAACCAGTGAAAAACGGCAATATTTGTCACCATCAACAACCGCCTCCTCTCTATACATTTTATATTATAGTAATCAACCTTAATCCTCTGTAATTCTTCTCGTATTCCAATATAGGCTTTTTGTAAATTTTTGACAATTATCTCATAGGTCCCATTTTTTCAAAGAACACCTGAATGGAGAGATATATACCTAAATTTGTTGCAACGTGGTTTACCAGGAATAAATATACGAGGCAGGCAGATAGTGCCATCACTAAGGAACATTTCCACATTTTGTAGTACCTGTAAGGGTACATTTAGATCGCATTATCCAGAGGGTTAGAGCGTTAGGAGCCTTCTTTCAACACCATCTAGATCTCCGAATTTTAATCAAGTTAAAAATTACTTTTTTGCGCCGAAAGGGCTAGAACAGGGGTTTGACTCATTCATTTTAGGCACTGAAGTGCCACTTATACTCCCTTGTTACTAGAATATTTAATAGAGCGCCCGCCTTGTAACTATTTATAACGATTAAGTAATAATGTTGAGTATTTCTTTTCTCATAATTATCGTATAAAGAAGGGTATATACTTTTCTGAGTCGCACATGCTCCCAGTCATAAGATTTGGTTAAAAAACACACTTTTTTATCAACAAGAATAAAAACAAAATTTAGTACTGATAATTAGTCATTAAAATAATAAAAGATATTGTCACTCTCCTTTTTGGACAAAAATTGATAGGAATTTATTACAGAATCCCTAAATTTTTCTATTAAAAGTATATCCTCCATTCCAAGTTGTAGTCCCTGTAGTGCAAAAAATAGTTTATGTATCATGAGACTAAAGTGCGTTTTAATTCTTCGAGTTTAATCACTTTAGTTCCTTCCTTGGTACATAATATACTATTATTCTTTAACAGATTTTTAATTTTTATCCTTATGTCCTATCATTCGTCGATATTTACATGATATCAACATACCTAGTTTATTAGTAGACCTCAATCTTTTCATTTCATCTCTCCGAAATAATAAAAAGATCTTTCCAAATTTACTTGTATCGTTTTAATAACTTTTTCAGTTATACTCAAATTTCCAAAAAAATATTTGTCTCGTTACTGGTGAAAAAGGAAATGTAAGTGATATTTTAATCAAAAATGCGTGTATAAAAAACCAAGTATGATTTGAGTACCCAAAATGGAGCGAGTCGAAGAAAAATAGAGAAATAAATGTATTTTCCCATTTTTTCCTCTTTTCTCCTATTTTTACTCTTTTCTTATTTTTTCCTATTTTTTCCTATTTTTTCCTGTTTTTTCCTGTTTTCCCTGTCTTTTGGTTTTTTCCTATTTTCTCCTATTTCTTTCTATTTTCTCCTATTTCTTCCTATGTTTTCCTATTATTCCAATTTTCTTCCATTTATTCCCATTTTTCTTATTTATTTCTATTTTTCTTATTTTTTCCTTTTTTGTTCCTATTTTTTCCTATTTTTCCTTTTTTGTTCTATTTTTTTTATATTTTCTCCTATTTTTTCCTATTTATTCCTATTTTTTTAAATTTTTCCATCAGACGTGACGTTCAAATATCGACAAATATCGATCACATTGTTATCGATATTTGTCGTTCGTTTTTCTTTTTTTCTATTTTGTTTTTTCATTATCAGCCAAACAGTTTGAGCTGCTTCCATCGGGTTTTTTTTGGACATCATCATACTTGGGCATCGCCCCTATTTTACTATTTTGTAGGTGTTTTCAACGTAGACTTACCAAAATGTATATGTCGCTAAATTCCGTTATAACAAACACATAGAAAAAACCCGAAAGCAATCGGTCAATCCGTTTGTAAGATATCGCGACAACTAGGGACGGACGGACGGACACACAATACAATTTTATAATGATATTACAAAATGATCTATTGTGATTTTACTTCCACTATCCAAAAAAAAATCTAATACATTGATATCTATATAATTTTAAAAATGAGGCGAAAAAACTTTGCTCTTATTTTATTACATTTTAGTTAGTTTTATGTATTCCATTCTATTCACTAACTTACCATTTGCGTTAATTGTGTATCGAGAACCACTATAGAGCCACGTTAAAAATATCTGCAACTTTAATTAAAAGATTCTCATAATAATTTTAAATTTTATTTTAACTAACAATAATTGACATTTAATTATAAACAAAATAAGCACAACTTTCAAGAATTTTCCATGACTACTAATTTTACTAAATATAAAAAAATCTGAAGAAAAATTTTAAAAGTTTTTAATAAATAAAAATGTGCATGCGAAATTCGCGGATATTTATTATAAAAATATATTCCGCATAAGTTGATTTTTATCGTAACTTTGTCTACGGAATAGAAAATGTCAAGATTTCAATTTTATGATGTTTTATGGAATATCGTCCCAGCACGTTAACTCATAACTTGTAGATGTTATTGAATTCTCTCTAAACGCATCTGTTCGAAAGTTCTTTATAGGTTAGCACCAAAGAAGGGGATACTATTATATTTATCGTGTGCTGACTCCTCAATATACAAAAGAAATTATTTGTTCTTGTTGAGCCCCTACATATTGGACAATATTTCTTGAAGATATTTTTGCACATAAAATTTGATGAGATTTCATATACCATTACAAACCAGAATTTATCCACTATCACATGAAGCCAAGCGAAGAAGCGAAGAAAAATAATGATAACATAATAACAAATTTCACATTATATTATATCCCATTTTATTAATTGCTAATAACTTAAATATAAAATAAAGGTTGATACGTGCAGTTTTTACTGAAATTGGTATAAGTTTTGATTGGATATATCCAATTATTTCTGTCACTTTTAATTACATAAAATTAGCACTTTTTGTTCATTGTTTATAGAATTTAAAGTAAAATACCCATTATTTTTTTGAGATCCCAAAACATCCGTTGTCTAGTTATGTAGCGGTTTATAATTTTTTGAAAGGGGTTTAGAAATGACGCAGTAATTCACTTTTAAAGGAAAGCATGCAAAATAACTAACCCATAACCGAAATTAATTTACTTATACCTATTTTAAATATAGTAGTCGTTAAAATTTTACTTATATATACAGTTTTAGTCTTTTTTATTTAATGTTTTGCGGAACCATTTTTCTTTTCCAAAAAAATATTAGGTACATGACAATATCTACACAGATATGTTGGAAATATTTTTTATCCGCAGTTACATCAAGGTAGATAATTAAATGAAAACAAAAATGAACATATTTTTAACAAGATAGGGCACCCTCATTTTTCTTTAATTGCTAGAAACTCTATTTCCAGAATATTCTATTAGCCAAGTGGCACAATAAAGTGGGTTCAAAATTTACCTGATCTAACAGTCTCCGATTTTTTTGTATGGGGAAGTAAAATCATTAGTTTTCAATCCTGTACCACAAAATTTGGATAAACAACATTCACTAGGCATTTGACAACATTAATTCATAATACCAGAAATGATTTTTACAACATTTAATTAACTAATTACATATACCTAAATCGATTTTAATAAAACATTATAGCGCTAGATAGCCAAAGGAAGAGTGTTTCAAAATTTCAAAAAATATACATTACATAATTTTTTTTTGCAAAAAACGCCGTTTTTGATTTCATTTAATTAAAACTGAGAAAAAAATTAGACGTAGCTCAACAAAAGTTGTGCTAATTTGGCATATTTTAGTGAAAATCGCATGATTCTACTATCAGTCATTTAGAAGTAATAAGCAGCTAAAATACTAAAAATATAATGGAACCCTCTATATTATACTAGTGGTCCTTTGTGTTAAATTATTTCATCTACTCCATTCAATTTTTCCATAATTATGAATAAGTCTGTAATTAAAAGAGTTTAAAAAAATAAAAAAATGTTTTGGAACTGTAGTTATTCTTATTATTTTTATGCATTATTCCAATATTTTGATTTCTGTGTAGGCAAATAACTTTTTTGATGAATTGATGTTTCCTTTCATGAAAATCTAAATATGTGTACAGAGGACGATGTCTTTATGGACGGGAGTAATAATTTTTTGAGACGGGTTCTAAAGGCATGGATATCCGGGTGATTTGAAAAACTGCTGGATATATCGTTCGATTTTAAATGTTTGAGTAGAAGTATTTTTTGGACTAATAGTAATACATTAGAAAAAAATTAAAAAACATTAATTAAGACTTAAACCACTGTTTTCATACAAATCGAATTTTATTTACCAGATATCATTTTTAAAATTTACAATTTTGACTCTATAAAATGTGACACCTCAAAACCTTAGTAACCAAGTATGTAGCAAACTTGGTTGATAGACATTTATGATTCATACAAACTATGTTAGTGAAATTGTTAAGTGGCGTAAAAAATGTTGAGAAGTGCTGACTTCGTAACTTTCTTAATCTGATTTGAACAAAATTTCAATAACAGAAAATCCATAGATAAACTAATAAAATTTGTTAAAACAATATTTTCAAAAATTAATGAGGATCTAAATCTACTGAAAATAAACTAGAAGTAAAAAAGTAGCTGGAAATAGACGGAGTATAACTAGAAACTGATAAATAATAATAAGATAAACAAACTGAATAATCTGACGAAAAGAAAACAAACGAAGAAAAAATACTGATACGGCGAAGAATGTGATTAAATTTTAAGGAGAGAAAAACTAAGACTCCTGTTAGTGAGAAACAATAGAGAGAAAAGTATGATAAAATATAGGAAAAGCAAAGAAAAATCTAAAAATAATGTTTTTAAAAATTGTACTAAAATTTTGTTTCATTTGACTGTGATTATTTAATTTTAATGTAAGTGTATATGAAGATTAAGGGGAAAAACTGTTTAAGTCACCTCAAAGTTATTTTAAGAAAACTCTTTCCCTATCTCTCCGCTTGTCAACTCTTGTATGAGGATCCGTTCCAGTGGTCCCTTATCCACGGCTTAGTATCACACTTTTAGTAGCATGGGTTAAAAGATATCTAGTACATCTAAATTATAACAAAATTAGACTTAAACGATTCTTCCCCGTGCTAATTTTCCCCGTGCTAATTTTTCTCAATGCCAAATGTCAAACCATTTTGTTTGCTCCGGTTTGTCCACTATTTTTTCAAGAGGTGTTGATTCCAAAATGTATTCCTCAACATCCTTCCTCCTTTTCTCCCACTGCTTAGTTAGTATCAATCGATTCTTTCTTTCATTCTTATATCAAAATGTAGTAACAAAAAAATTGCTTTAGTACCACCATTTTTCCTTCCACTATTTTTTATGTTTTTTACTCCATATCAACAATACACATACGATATTACCTATACTTAACTTATGTATCAAATTATTAATTAATTTTTGCTAATAATGTATCTGGTAAGTGCTCTTATTTATCTTTTACTGTTTTATTTTGAAAACGACTTGTTATTGTAAGCCTGAAAATGACGCAAGTCAAAACTAGGCGCCAATCCCTAAATATTTTATTATTGAATATAATTTTATGACCACATTTAAAAAATAGATAACCCTTTGGAATTATTATTATATTAAATAGTAACAATGGAAGGCAATGGATAGAATACGGTAACAAGTAAGAAACCACATCATATAACCAAGTGGTATAAGAAGAAAACCCAGAAATTGTTAAAAATTTTAATAAAGTTGTAAAAAATACTTGCCGAAAGAGATGCATACGTATAAATCCTGAGAATACTCTAACTGATTATACAGAACCGAATCATAAGCTAAGTATTCCTTAGGTATTAGCTATACTTTACAAAATTAAAACCTTAATCCTCTTAATGTTATAATTTTAGTTATAAAATATGTTTGTGTTAAACTCTGTATATTCGCAGGTTAATGCTTTATGTCTCGGAAAAATATGTCGAGGCACGAGCCCACTATCGCGTGGCTATTTGAAGGCAAGAGGGCGTTAAAGCGAGGGCTGATACGAAAAGGGATGCGAAAGCGATGCTGATGCTGTTCCAAAGGAGGAAGACATTTCAACCTCATAATAATTGCCTATTATTATGTGAATTCGGGCTAATAAATCAAAAAGAAAATATTCCCTTTTTAAATTGCTCTTTAAATTCATATTGAGACTTTTTTCGCATTTCGCCCTATTTAAAAAGATTACGACCTTTTAAACGCTTTTTGAATAATTATTGTGTACAGATTTTTTACTGTGGATTAATATCTGTAAGCTTGTTAGTTGTTTGGGCTGCTCTGGTTAGTGGTGAAATAATGGAAGCAAGCTGGAAAGGAAGTATTTATTAATCGAGAGATTTACAACTGGATACCGGTGACTAAGAAATGAAATTATGCCGTCTGTTAAGCTTATGATATTAATATTGGAAATTCTTGAGTAATTTTAGAATAGATATTATAGGAGCATATCATTGGAAAATTAGATAAGTAAAAATAGTTCTCTGCTCTAAAGATCTTAATTTCGTATTTTCTCACCACAGCTCTGGAATATTTTATATCACCCAGCTCTGAATATATTCATAGAGGAGTTAGCATTACTAATTATTTAAACGGAAAACTAAAGAACATATTCAATTTTATGTGCTTATCGACTGGAACGGCTTACTTATATAGTAATTCCATTATGATTCCAAAAACAGATATGACAATATTATAACATTTGTTGTTTTATAGAAAACTTAGGTTTATTCTCTACTCTAATTGTTATATAATAATAATACTAACAATAAATCATAGATAACCAAAACTGTAACTTAACAGTAAACTAGAATAAATAAATTAAAAATTAAGACAATAATTTTATACAAGTCTAAGATCTAAGTGATACCACCTTCAGTTTAATCCCCTACATTTCTTCAAATTGCTTGCAGTGTTTTTTTACCAATCAAAGGGACAGCGAGAGTGAGACAACAAGCTTCGATTGATCTGTGCATTAAGGTCTAGATTGATAGAGTAATGACGTAATAATACTAATATACTGTATAATAGATAATGTGTCGCAATTAGTCCAAACCAAGTAAGATACTACTCCAAATACAATCGATATTATTGTTAAAAAATAAAAATATATGTTCTTATACTCCTCTATTAATATTTCAAAAGAACACATTATTACGAAGTGAAAATCTCTATGTTCTGTTTATTACCGAAGGCGTAATGCAATAAATATTGTAAAAGACAGAAATGATTGGGGGATGTAGTCCAAAGGTCCAGCAAATAATTTGAAAAAGTGGGCCTCTGAGAATATGCTGGAGCATATTCTTCGTTCAATTTAGCAAATAGGATAGTTTCGCCAAAAGAGATAATTCCAGGAAAGCATTTATACTGAGCGATTTTTTCTTCTTGGAAATTCTTAGAATTCAAATATGAATATGAAATATTAGATTTGTATGATAATAAATGTTTTTGTTTTAAAAATAATAATTTTGTGTAGAGGATTTAATCAGTAGAGAGAACGTTCAGGCAATAACGTGTAGAATAAAACTTTACAAGTTAATTTCTTGTACAATTTAAACGCCATTGTCATTACTTACAGAATCTTAGTTAATAATAAATCCTAAAAACAAGTTAATGAACGTTCTATCTAGTAAATCAGGAATGTGCCTACTTTTGTAAATATGTATTTGTTTTATATATAAGGTCAATTTATTTATTTTTTATATTATTATATACTTTTGTATAGTAAATGTCTATATGGTCAAGTGTGTATTGCAGGCCATAGGAGTACCATCTTCCAAAAAAATTTAGTACACTGATCAAATCTTCATTTTTTTAAATTTTATGCTCAATATCGTACTCTTGTTTCGCTTTTGAAAAATGATCAATATTCTAAATATTTGTACTAATTTTGTAATAGTACCTAATAGCAAAACTTTCTCAAGATGAGCAAAAGTAATAAATAAAGTGTAAAAATAAAATGAAAAGTATTTTATTGACATTTTATAGTTAGTTTGGATTTTCGTTTTGTTCGAAATGTTTATTTGTTGAATCTAGATTCAAATTATAACCAAAAATAATGTTCAATGTCAATACATACGTTTTCGGTAAGTTGTAGGTATATACCTATGGTGGATATTAAAATAAATATATTTGCATCAGTATCACATGAAATATCGGTTGTGTCACCCCAGAACTTTCTCGACGAGTATCCAGAGATGAATACTTTTTCCTATATTTATTGTTGAAGTTTGAAACTTTGACATTTTTTATTTTTGACAGGTGATAGTTAGAGAAATAATTTTGACTGTTCTGAATAGAGCTTTTCAAGGGCTTTCAAAGACATATTGCAAGTAAAATTCCGTCACATATTATTTCTGTCATTTTTTGACAGTGACACTTCCGTTTGACAGATGTCGAACAAAAACTAACTGGTTGAGATTTTTTTTTTGGACAGGTGACTGTTGGAGAAATAATGACTTTTCTGAATAAATTTTGTGCTTTTAAATGATGTATTACAAGTCAAATTCCGTGACATATTGCTTCTGTCAGTTTTTGACAGTGATAATTCCTATGGGACCAAAAGGCATCCGTGCAGCGTCACATATTATAAGACCAATATTTATACAAAAAAAAGGTTACGATATTGGAGAGAAGAATTCTGAGAAAAATGCTGAACGAAAAAAACGAAATGGTTAAAAAATAGCGAAAAAAAAAACTTATCTTTTTCAACCAAAATTGTATACCTATTGCCGGAAATCACCCTAAAAACTCTTTTCTTTCAGAATTATACACTTCTCAAATCTTCTCTTCTACTCATTCAAAAAAAAAATTTCCAACCTTTTTTTTATTTTTCCTTTTTTATCGTTCTTTATAAACTGATACTTAAATTATTTCCCTTCTTTTAGGATAGCTCTTTATTACATAAATATTTTTTTTCATTTTTTTTTTATTCTACATCCTACCTACAAAAATACATTTTTAGCTGACATAAAAAAAACAAAACCATATTACTCTGTTCAAAAAAAATGTCTGATGTGGCCAGCACATGACCTCTCACCATTTTTGAAACAAAAACCCAAAAAAGCCAAATAATACAAAGTAAAGTAAAAAAGCAAAAAACATCAAAAAAATAAAACGAAAAAATCTAAAAAAAGCAAAGAAAAGCAAAATAGAGGCAGAACAAAGGCAAAAAAGTGCAAAAATGGTAAAAAACCAAAAAAAGTCCAAAAAATTAAAAAAAAAAACAAAATAATTATAAAAAAGCAAAAAACGGAAAAGTACTTGAAAAAAAGCGAAAAAAAAGTTGGACTAAATCCAAAAAATGGGTTAATGGTCAAAAAATAAAAAAGGGTAAAAAACACGAAAAAGGTTAAAAAAACACAAAAAAGTAAAAAATAAGCAAAAAATGCAAAATAAACCAAAAAGTCAAAAAAACGCCAAAAAAGTAGAAAGATTAAACATTCATTAATATTCAAAAAGTTATGACTAAAAACCAAGAATTAATGTCGTACTTGAGGACCTTCAATTTAAACAAAAAACTAATGGTCGCGTTCGAAGCACATACCAACCTGTCATTCCAAATTTCAACTTGGTTGATCAAACGGTTCGGCAGTTAGCGTGGACAATTACACAGGGACACACAGACAGACCTCATTCTGGAAATGGTTTCAATTTTCTCGGGGGTCCGAGTTAATGTGACAGTCTCAATTAGAGTAGCAGTGGTAGTCCGAGTTCCAGTGGCAGTTTATCGATCTTTAGCGACAAGTCAAGGTAAAGCTAAAGGTAGCGAAGCGAATTTCAATTTTAACGGATTCCATAACCGTCATCCGACCGACACGAAACAGTAAAAACCGTTACACACCTTCCTCTGGATTTAATATCCCAGTAGCGAATTACTCAGGTACTCCACACAGTAGGGCAAACAAAGACCGCCCTTCTGGCTGCCAATGATTTTGGTCGATACCCTAACGACCCCTGGAGTGTTTTTTTCTCCACTGACGCTGCCCTTGCAGTGGCCTTCACACTATAAACGGAAGGTAATCCGAAACTATAGTGTATACAAAATATATGTGTAAAACTTTATTTCCGTTCTGTATAGTAATGACGTCGTCACTCATAGCAACTGCCACTTCCGGTTGTCAGATGACACCAAAATCTAATCAAATCTAATATACGGTATTAGAATCTTGTATGCAAAATTTAAAAAATTTTAATTCAGTAGTATTTGGTTTATGGTTAATACAACATCCATCCTAACACATACTAACACACACAAACATCATCGCGAAAATATCAAAATCGTAATCTGGGGATCTTAAAGCGTGTTTATCCATTGAAAACTCCCAACCCAATTTTTAGCACGATTACTATACTTATCTAAAGAGCGAGAGGTAAAAATATCCATACTCAAATTATCATATATCTCGCTCTTAACTTTCTTTACATAAACTTGTCATACTTACATCTGACAATCGCCCTAAATCTTTCACTTTCATTCAGCCATAACAGAAACAAAAAACAGAACTGAAATACTATTTATAAGAATAAACCAATTTAAAATAATCTAAAATATATCTGTTTAATTTGAAACGAATTTAATCGAAAGAAATTTACAAATTCTCACCTTTAAGTAAATATGATCCTACATAACGTAGATTGACACGCAACTTAAGGACATCATAATCAGACCAAACACGTAAGGTTCACATAATTTATATTCTCACACGATTCCAAATTTAAACGCACTTTCGGAATAATAATAATAATAAAAAGACCAATTTTAGAATTAGTAGCGAATGACATACATAATAGTAGATTCTGTAACAAGGTTAGAATGAAAAACTCGACACGAGTGGAAAATTCCGAACGCGAGCGAAAGCGAGTGTGAGGAACCACGAGTGTCGAATTTTTTCATTCTGACCGAGTAACAGACTATATTTTCTCCACGATCAAAAAGTATAAATCAAAATTAAATTAAATCTGAACACAAGTTATTTGTTGACATATTTGTATTACATTGTATTAATATTTATAGTGCTGTGGTACACTTACCGATATTAAAATCTGGTGCATTGGTGTTTTTTCATAATTTGCAATTTCAGATATTATTAAATTCTATATCTACTTCACTTGATTTTTCACTCATTATTTTGTTTAAATTAAAACTTGTTTGAAAATAATTATTATCGTCGCCATTTTTTATATCTGACAGTGACACTTTTGAAATCCATGGCAATCGATATTGTTTAATTCGATTACAGAAAATCCATTCTTTACCTTGATAAAGAATGAAAATACATGCGAAATGCATAAGAGGCAAGTATTATAGAATAAATATTCAGACTCTAGAGTGTGAATGTTTACATTCTATTATTAAAAATGATTTCAGAATTGATACATTCAGTAATGGTCGTGGAGAAAAACATCTTCCTTAGTTACGAACCTCTTTTATATATAGACTGCTCACACAGAAGATGTTTTGGGATCATTTCCAGAAAACCGGAAGTGGCAAACAAAAATAAAATATGACAAATATTTCAAACTTTAAATGAACACTTTACACTTTGTATATGCGAGCATTATAAAATTATCTTGATGTTTCCTAGGCCCATTCAACTACGTCTGGCAAAAATCCTGTCCTACCGAATTCCATGTATCAAATAATATACTGTTGTAATGTTACTAAGTATGTCACTTAATGTTAACTAAACAAACTTTTCTCCTGCTACATACATTTTCCAATTGTAGTGGTTGCAATTGATGGATATCGTTCTACTTTGTCTTCTTCCACAAGTACTTAAAGTTATTTTAATTTAAGTTTGACTATATATACTCTACGAAAGTCGAGGTTTTCCAAATAAATGGCGAAATTTGTAGATAAACGAAGTTTCGAATTACAAAGCCAGAAATCGAGACCGACAGACACAGGAATATTACGTGTAAAATAAACAAGACATTATGTCTAAGAAAGGGGTAGAAAATTTAGATGAAATGACTTTTTGAATAAGTAAAGACAATTATCCAAAAACGTTGATGGCAGGCAAAATAACAGAATGGAAATGCATTAGTTCTCATTAAATCTGTGGTAGTTATTTTTGAAGAGACTTTTCTTTTAAGTGAGACTGAAATATATAAATTCCGCCTCACGTGAAGAGAAATCGAAATCCAGTTTTTACTTCACATCAGGATCAGGCGAGTACAATAATTTGGCGGGGTATTTGTCAGTTTATTATGAGGTGCGGGACAGGCTAGACCCGGAGGATGGGGTACAGCTTGCAACTGGAAGACGTGGACCTTTGGGGAGGTGGTAAAGTGGAGGTGTCAGTATTGCGCGGAGTGACTTGCGTGCGTCCGCCCGCTGCTTGGTATTGCCGGCAACGCTATAGATATACACACATACAAACAACACAAAGTGCAGCGGTAGCGGCGCATCTAGGAACGCGCGGACCGCCTACGAATTGGTCCTAGCATCTCAGCGACTTCAATGACCCTTTTGCGCAACAACACAACTAACTCTTGTTCTTTCTAGCGAAAAAGAAATAATTAATAGAGGCTGTTACCGTTTATGTGTTTAGTTGTGTTTAGGTGTTGTTCTGTGAGTGTTGTGTTTACCACCACCCATGAAGTATTGCGAAACTCGCATGCTGGCTTCTTTTGCCCAGGTAGATTAATATTTATAGATTATTTATACTTCTTTTAATACAGTTTATTATGATGGTTATTAAATAAACATTTTTTTAAAATTTATAACATATATCTAATATTTATATTTTAAATTTCCAAAACTTTAATTGTTTTCATTCTATTTGTTTGTTTATTATTTATTACAAAAATAAACTTTAAATAAAAAAAACTACTTACTGGCAACATATTTAAATAAAGAATTGTACGTATTTTTTGTAATAATAAAATAAACATACTTTTTATAAATATAAACATGGCTATTGATATAAATGTTAATTATTGTTTTATTTACAAAAAAAAAAATAAAAACAAACAATTTTTTAATATATATTAATAAACATGGTACAAAATCGGCATTATTTATATACCTGTTTAAATTTCAATCCTAACCTTGCACATTTTTATTACGTAAATTATAAAATGAATTTGTATAATTTAATAAGAAATCAACAGTTGAAAATTAAATAAATCATGCTAGATTTTGCTTACAAATTCTGGACATCAAATGATCGATAAACCCCATATCACATTTATAATTGGATTGGGGATGTTATCTCTGATGAGCCACACTTATTATTTAAAGCCAATTTCAGACTATACGAAATCGCTCTCGTCTCTAAGCAATAATTTATTTATTTATTTGGGTGACAACTTTTGTTGTTAGTTTAATAAATATTTTTTATTACCTTGTAAAACAAACAAATTTACTTGCTTTCAAGTTCAAATTTAATTTTTATTATGTTTAAAATAAAAGATCAATAATATTATTTTAAACAGTGAATACATGACTAGTTAATATCTACGTGTGTATTTTCATATTTGGTTACTTTGCCTTATGTAATTGTTGTGGCTATACCTCTCAATATGAAGAGTTTGTTTTAAGCAATTAACAAATTAACGACTGTTTGTTTTAACTTTAGAAAATAAACAGATTTTTATTATCCATAAATATATTTCATTGAAATAATACAGGGGACAAATTTTAAAAAAAAATTACAAAAATTTTACACTGAGAAAAATGTTTTTTATTCTTATATAATAATTTAGTCCATTACGTAATTTTATGCGCTTTAATAAATTTATAATAAATAAATTAATTAGAAAAAAGAAATATTGTCTTTTTGTTAAGTTTATTTAATTAAATCACTACTAACCATAATACTACCAAACAACTATTGAACTTTATATTATATAATCATGTTAAACAAATAATGTTAAAATAATTTTATACTAAATGCAAGTATCAAGTCCGTATTTACAAATTTAATAGTTAAATTGATATCGAGTTTGATAGATTGAATTAAATAAAAGCTATTTACATAAACAATGGAAAATGTGTTTGTATTATTCGTAAACCATCATTCATATATTTATAATTAAATACATAATTTCTATAAGCAAAACTCTGACAACAAAGCAAACTAAAATTATAAATAAATATTTATATTTTATATTTAATTATTTATTTGTTGTTTACTGTTGCTTACTTTAAACAAAATGTCTCATTGAGATTTTTTATATTTGCAAAAACATAATAATATTAATTTAAAAATAAAGGCTACATTTTTTTAAATTCCTGTTATTTAAAAATTTTTAAGGGCCATAATTTTTTTTTTAATTTGAAAACAATTTTTTAAAAAATAAGATTTTTGTGTATTTAGAATAAAATTTCATTTTTTTGAAAATAATTTAAAATGGTGGAAAAAATTATGACGAACCTATAAATTCAGTTTAGATAATTTAGTATTTAGCTCATTTATTCTTAAATGCAACAGATTTTATATTATTATTCAGATCAATTTAAATTCATGGTAATTTGTTTAAATTTACTGGGAAATTAAAAAATAAAACTTTATAAATAATGTTTTAAAATATAATAAATTTATTTTTATTATTAAGTTCATCCACCAAAATTTGAAATGGCAATTCACCAACATTTTAAATATTTAAAATTCTTTTTATAAATATGCATATCCTTTAAAGTTATTAAATAATTGTAACAATCGATTCTAGAAAAATAATTAATTAGGATTAGATCGTGTTTATGATGTATATTCATGTTCCTTTCAGTTGCTCATTTATGATTAAAACTAATAATATACAGGGTGTTTCAAAATTTGACGTTCAACCGTTTATGGTAGAATCGTCTAATAAAAATCTAGGTCAGGAATCAATATTTAAAAGTTCTTAGTTTTCAAAATACAGTTTTTAAGTTAATAAATAAAAACGGGTTTTTCGCTGTAACTTTTTTAAAAATAAATATTTTTTAACGAAACTGTGAAGCTGAGTTACTTGACTTACGACCTTCATTGTGACGAAACATTTTACCAGTGACGTTCCAGTTGAGTATGGCCGACTATTTCCCCCTAATTTGCTTTGCCACTGGATTTTTTAATTGTTTTTTTTTTTTAATTGCTTGTTTAATTTAGTGAAAAAGTGTATACAATTTGATATGGATAAAATTCATACATTTTAATAAAAAATTGATGGATGTGAAAAAATAAAAAAATGATTAATTTTATCCACATTAAACATTATGCATTGTTTTTTACTAAATTAAACAATTGAAAAAAAAATACATTTTTTAAAATTTATCCAGTGGAAAAAATTGGGGGCAAAATATTTAGCCATTCCCAACTGGAACGCCACTGGTAAAAGGTTTTGAAAAAAAGTTTCGTCATAATGAGGATCGTCAATCTAGTAACTCAGCTGCAAAGTTTCGTTAAAAAATATTTACTTTTAAAAATCTTTAATTTCTAAAACTATATATAGATTTTTGAATATTGATACATGACCTAGATTTTATGAGGAGGCTACCATAAATGGTTCACTCGAAGTCTGAAACACGCTGTATAATGATGAGTGATATTTTTAGTCTTCCAATGACAAAAAATACTTCAAGACCTAACCGGACTTTGATTTTAGTTTGCGCAGACTTTTATGTTCTTCTTATCTCCTTTATGTCCTTGCACTTACAACAAAATTACTTCGAATTGATCATAAAAATAGTAAATTCCAAAAGTTTGGAGAATATTTGATTCTTTAAATCAATCTTTACATTCCTAATAATTTTTAACGCACCTGACTAGAATTTATAATTCTTATATTTTTATTTACAAGATTGATACTTTTAATGTATATGTAAGATGCGCCACGTGCCTCGGATAGTCCGAAAAAGCATGTAAAATGCGCCACCTATTTTCAATTTGATGATTAAGAGATTACAAAAGACTGTACCAAAACAATAATTGCCATACTTGATTTTTTCTTCATTTCTGCAATAATAAAACAATTCTTAATTTAACCTTTATTTTTATTTAAAAAATGTTATTACAAAGAGACTTATTATTATGCAAATATAAACTCGAATATAAATTCAATCTTAAATATTTACAAGTTTGAAGTAATAAATTTAAAACATACAGATTTAACAAAAGAAAATATTAAAATATTGTTCGCCACGTACTCTAGTCTTATAAGTTATTAATAACCTCTCTTTTTTTGTTTAATTTTTTTTCCTGAATTTTAAATGATTCATTATTGCAATTTTTAATTTTTGCATAAACATCAATCTGATGCACATTTAACCGAACATTAACGAACTGAAAGAGATTCGGATGTTGTTTGTAGAATTGGAACAAAGCTTTTAGTAAATAGGCTTGAAATTCTTGTATTCTATTATCAAATAAAATAGTTCGCTCCGGTATAATTATAAATTTTGTCCGATTTTTGATTCTTTCACTTGTATTCTGCCGTTAAACTTATAGACTGAATTTTTTTAACATGCTTTGTGTTAGTTGAAAACCAATTTTAAAATTGGACCAAACACTGGAATACAGTAATAATCTCCTTTTCAAAATATTCAATAAATTCATTAGGAGATAAAACTAAACCTAAATTTTGACATGTTTTAATAAAAAAGTAAATAATTCGTTATTTATCTGGTAAAAGAGCCAAGACAACGGGTATACAGAAATCATTTTTAAAACCGTATTTTGGAAAGTTTCCTGTTTGGATATTCACATAATTTGTCATATTGACACTTTGTCTTAAATAAATTAAACTAATACTGAAAAATTTTCAAAATCCAGCTATTTTTAATGTTTATATAATAATTTAACTTTTATTCCTATAGTATAGCTTGAAACACTTTTAAAGAGCTTTAAAGTAATAATCTTCTTTTATCTAGTGGCGCTCTTTACCCATGAATTTAATCCCTAAAATAATATTTTACCTGAGTTTTAAGCAATTGTGGCGCACCTTACATAGTACCTTTAATACAGTGTCATTACCAAAGTATTCACAATATGATGGGAAACTTATTTATTAGGGGTTCTTCGACAAAAAGTTAATCTTGGTAAAAGTTTGTGCATCCCCTAAAACTAAACATGCACCAACAAAATATAGGAAAACACATGTAATATACGAGGAGCCTTCAAAAATTTGATTTTGAGACAAAAGTAAAGTACCCTTATTTTGAAAAATCTTGAGAAATCAAATTTTTAAAGGCTCCTCGTATATTATGTATATTTTACTATATTTTGTTGGTGAATATTTGGACACTGTATTTATAAAACCACTCTGCCTGAAAGAATAACGAAGTGATTATGTCATTGGTAATTTGTTGTACTGTCTGACAGTTACTTCCTTAGTTTATCGGTATTTTTTGTTAAATTACAAAATTATGATATTTTTTATTATTATTATTTGTATATATACAATAACAACATGATTATATTTACAGCAATTTAAGTACAATCTAAAATGTTTTCTAATGAATCAAAAATAATTAAAATATTTATAAGAACAAACACGAAATTATAATATTAGGATTAATATATAATTTATTTATTGAGACAAACTAATGCTATTTATTTTGATCGATATATACTATTTGCATTATTTAGTTTTTGTTCATATTAATTATTATTTTTAACCGATACCAAGATTTCGTGGGAATTTTAAAATTGACAATATTAAAAAGTTGATTTTATATCATTTCTGATATATTTAATATAAATTTATTGCTTTCCTTATACATTGTCTTTTAATATACGAATTAAGATAATCTTTATACACAATTTTTATTCTAGTTAGAGTAATTTTTAGTATTTTCATTAATAAGTCTCAAATTTAAGAAAATTTAAAATATTACATTGGGACGTATAGTATTTTGACTGATTCCTGTTATT
Organism: Neocrepidodera transversa; assembly: GCA_963243735.1. Taxonomy (NCBI): domain Eukaryota; kingdom Metazoa; phylum Arthropoda; class Insecta; order Coleoptera; family Chrysomelidae; genus Neocrepidodera; species Neocrepidodera transversa. The sequence goes on from OY725339.1 coordinate 13,897,998, forward strand.
TATTTATTATTCTGGGACCTAAACTCGCGGAATAACTTTTTTAAGTATAAGAGTTATTTGACTGTATTTTAAATTGTAAATTTTAAAAAGTTAATTCTTAAATGGTCTGATTTTTTGGAAAATAATTCTGTAATCTTTCAGTACCATCGACAAAAAAGATCTGTCAACAATTTACCAACCATGAAATTGACAAGCATTTGACTAGCTGAATCATAATTATAACTTGTAGAATGTTTTTCTATTGCTAATTTTCTCCGCATTTTTTTTAAACCAAGATCACACACTGTTTCATTTCTGACACATCTCGAATTTTATGAAAGTCAACATTACGTGATAATTTTGTATAAACAAAACATAAAGAACAACGGATATTTGCCAAAGATTTGTTATTTATTTAATATTTGTAAAAAAATCTGCGTTTCTTGAAATAAAAGTAAGTTTATAAGAGTCTAATGAAGATATAGTATTATGATTAAATCGCAAGAATAATTTAAAACAAGGATGACTCCCTATAATTATTACAAAATTATTAAAGAAATAAGAAGAAAGGAAAAAATTGTTCGAATTCCTATTATACTATTATTTAATGCACGTATTTTTTATCAAACAGGATAATTCATAAATTTAAATACAAATGCAAAAGTATTGTGTTATAATTAGATTCTACAAAACAAAATTGTTTGTACAAATTAGTACCAAAATTTTTAATTATTAATTAATATTTAAATGCAAATTAATAAATAATTTCCTACAAAATTATCTACAAATCAACTTTGTTCAAAAATTAAAATAACTATTTTTTATGACTTAAATCAAAAGGAAGTACTTTCTAAAAGGAAATAGATGAATCAGTAAGATATTATGGCAATTACTTTATTTTTTATTGGTTTTCATTAGGCTATTTTCATTATTATTTATTAATTATCAAGAAAAAGCAATAACAAAATGACTAATATTTATTGTATTTATATTACCACCATGAAAATGTAAATTTCATGAGTATTTTATCAGCTTTTATTGGTAATTAAAACAACAGTAGATTGCATGAATATTTTCATCGATAACGTAAAGAAGAATTCTATGGTTTTGCTATTATCATACTAAATTATTGTTCACGATATTGCTGACACTTTGCATATCAGTGCATCGTCCTCCTGGTTCTAGATATTAAATTTTAAAAGAACTAAATAAAAATTCTCAGGTTTTATAAAAATCGGTATTTGAAATAAGAGCATCCTTTTTTATATATCTGAGGAATTTAAAATGTGACAATCCGTTTCCGACTCACTAAAGATTAAACACAAATTACTCATTTCATTATTAGGTAATAGAACTTTGATTCAATGTAATTAGTTTAGTTATTTATCAATATAAAAAAAAACAGAAAATAATAAGATAACCCATAATATTAGCAATTATTTTCCTACATTTTTAGAGTACCTACATCTACATTTTGCTGTAAAACCGGTTGCTAAATTACGTCTGAAAATTGTATAGGGATATTCTACAAACTTGATATCCAAACCTTACGTGTTTCCTCTCGGTTTGAAATAGGTTCTGGCATTATTAATAATAATAATGTAGTACTTTTTGAAATTCATTTTGAAATGATCAGTATAATTTATTTTTTTCTAATCTCCCAGCACATAATTTCTATATACCTACTATAACCTTCCAAAGTAATCAATTAGTCACCGACTTAAAGCATATAGTCAAAAGACTCAGTCCAGAGAGAACACCTTGTAGAATTTTCTGTTTTTCCACATGTCTGTTCTTATTGTAACTCTTAAGTTTTGTTAGATTTTATGGTTATAACTTCTTATGGTAGGAGAAATTTAAAATGAATATGATTTATTCTTACTTTATTACCAATTTCAAATAAATTTAATATAATTTTACTTATCGAAAACTGCTGCTTATATAATTTTTCCAAAAACAAGTCACAAAATAAAAAATGAATAAATTGTAAATTATTTTTTTTTAGTACTTATGTACTAACAGAAAATTTCATTATTTTAATCAGTTTAAATAACAAATTGTTTAATTACGTAGAGAGTAATATCCTGAAAAAAATCAGTTGAAAAATTTTTATCAATATTTTTAATTTTTTTCAAACAGTTTGACTATACCAATTACATTAAGACTCGAGGACTCATCATATTTGCATTCAGCTACAGTTTTCACCATTTTAATCGCATTGATCTTTAATTAAAAGAAGTTCCTTCTTCTTGCAGTCTAGAAAGAAAAGTAACATTTTTGATTATGTTAAGTTATACTTTTTGTAGATTAAGTATAAATTGCATTTTTAACCATTTATTTAAATTATGTCAATCATTATTGACATGATGGTCACAACTTCTAAACTTACTTTTAAAATTAAAAAAAAGTTTTCAATAAATTCATATGCATTTTCATCGTGTAAAATAATGTTACTCATTTCTTCTTTATCTTACTTACTTTTTATAGCTATTCTGCCAACTTAACACGCATTTTTGTTCTTCTTCTTACTAAATATTCAGGTTTTGTGAAAAAAACAGGATTATAATGATTCTTGGTCTATTTTCAATATTATTGTATACCATCGTTAATTTTTGTTTAACAGAAGGCATTTTTTTCCTAAATTTTTTGTTTCTTTTCTCCAAAATCGGAATCGAATTTTGCATATCGAACAGACAATATATACGAAATCTAAGAACTCTTCATGAAAATGTTGATACAATGATTTTATAGTTACTTTCAATTTTTGACTTAAGAAAACAGTTAAGTTTAAAAAGAGCATATTCATTTTATTTTATTTTTGGATTTTTAACTCATTTGTCAGAAATAATTTTTAATGTCTGCTTTTAAATTGTATATTCTTAAATTATAATCTACAGAACTCAAATATTAATAACGGAGGTACATATATATACAGGGTTAATGAGAATTATTAAAGTTGGTATAATTTAAATCTGTCTAAATAAAACCTTTTATTTAATTAGTTTTGTTTATAGTGGAATATTGCTAGAGCCAAAATAATTGAGTAAGAATATTTAATTAAGTCATTTACAAGAATTGCTAAGAAAAAGATTAAATTCTATTTTTTTAATAAACTTAAATTTGTACCGATTATTTCTTACTCTAAGAGTACGAGATTAGATTGATTTTAAATGCCTGTTTGTGTACTTACATTATTATATAACTATTTAAATACTAATATTTGTATTCAAATATTTTTCTTTATAGAATGTTGTCTCTCTAACAAAATAATATTCCACAATATGTTTACTGATAAAATGTTGAATTTATATTTACCGATTATAATATTGTACCTCCGCTGTTAATTAATCAATTGAAGTAAAAAATTTCACAAATAAAAATAAAAAACTGAAAAATATTTCCCGGCAACTCTGAATTCTCACGTTTCCAGCGCAAGCCGTCGGAATGCTGAGCGACGCTAACATTCCCGCAGCCGGCGTCAAACTGAACCCCGACCAACCCTTACTGTTGTATACTATATATAGCATCAAAATATACACGTAAACACTGGCTGAATTCGCCCGACACATTCTCAAAGCAAAAGCGAGAGGGCGTTTAACTTTGGAAATTAAGCGGAAATGCGAAAATACTGAAAAGGAGTAAATTATGAGAACATTTTTTCACCGATTTGGAGATTTGATAGCTGGTTTAAAGGGTTAATAAAATAATGGATTTTTATCTGAATTAACGTTCACGTAGGGTAAGGACTTTGGTGACGGAGGTTTTAAAGTATTGGGTACTCGCATAATTAAAATCTTCTTTAAAATTACATCTTAACACTCTTAATTATTTAATAAACTCATTTTTTAAAAAAGAATTTTAAATAATGTTTCAAAAATTGTTATAACTACGAAAAACTGATTTTTAAATATAATTCTTCGATACAAAGTTTCGTGTCTTAACGGCCAATAATTTGTTTTTTTCTTTAATACGGATCTGTCTTTTTATAAAAAAAATTAATAAAATTTAAAAATCCAATTACAGTGTTAAATCACACTTGCGTTATTTTAAAGACGTTTTATTTGAAATAACTAACATCATCAGTGACAATATTTTTTTAATAAGGTCCTGTCGTAGTTATTTGGTAAAACGAATATTACATTACCTAACAATTTCGAAAAAAGATGAATTATCAGTGAAATAAAAAAAAATAAAAGTAGCAGCAAAATCGTCTTTTGGAAAAAAAATAATATTATATTCTTCACTTAGGATTTGAGATTTATGAAAACAACTGGTAATTAAAATTGATTCAGGACAAATCAGATTTGAAATCTTCAATTTTTATTATGTTGTATTATCTTGTTTATTGGATATCGGTCATATTCATTTCTGGCTGTTTAGAATTTCGTCACCACTAACCAAAAATTTCCATTTTTTGATATTTTTTTGAAATTACAATTTAATGCGTAAAAACCAAAAATATTATTTTTAGTTTTCACGGTACAACTTGAGAAGTGCGAGAGTCCCTTCAAATTTTTTTCGACGAATGTAATGGTCTCCAAAATAGTTAACTTTTACCCATTTAATCGTACTTGCATCTGTTATGGTTAAAAATATAGCAATGTTAAGACATTATAAAAAAAACGTATTCTATATACAGTATGTCCCAAATAAATTTCTACAAATGGAAAAATTGTTTATCCTGCATTAAAAAAAATAATATTACTGATTAAAAGTCCTGTATTACTTCGAAATCAACAATTAATTATTATATTTTTAAAATATTTAATAATATACTGCTAAAATCCAAAATATTAAAATAAAGAGTAAAGTAGCTACTTTCGATTTCAAATTCATAAATGCTATTTTGAAATTTTAGATCTTCCCTGCATACCACAATTTATTTAACAAATGTTATTTTTGATTATTGGTTTGTGATGCAGGACTTTTTATCTGTTATATTTTTTTGTGAAAAGCACGATAAATATTTTCCCATTTCTAGATAACGCACTGTGTATATATAAGGTCTTAACAACAAATAAAATAAATAATAACATTTAAGTAAAATAGAAAATTTTACTTCCATGAGTTAACATCATAAAGTATAACTCAATTAACGTAAATTTATATTTTTACCATTAGGTAGGTTAAAATATATGACTTATGTAGGTTATCGAAAATTATTTTCTAGAACTCATGAAATATCACTTTAACATGAATATAAATTTAACAAATCCAAGATACAGTTTTAACCTTTTTATGTCAGCAGTTTTGGTACATTGTGAAGCATTACACGTCTATGAAAGGTTTAATAGAACATTCTATTTAAAAATACTAAATTTTTATTTAAATAGTTTAGAGTAAAATAAATATGAGTTATAGTTAATCGTTGGAGGAACCAGTCAGTTTTTGTCCGACATCTGTCAAACCGAAATGTTACTGTCAAAAAATGACAGAAGCAATTTGTCACGTAATTTGACTTATAATATGTCATTTAAAAACCCTTGAAAAACTCTGTTCAGAACAGTCAAAACTATTTCTCCAACTGTCAAAAATGAAAAATGTCAAAGTTTTAAACTTTAACATTAAATATCTGAAATAGTATTCGTCTCTGGATAACATCGGCAAATTTTTGAAGCGACGGAACCGATTTTTTTTGCTTGGCTACGCGATTTGAAAAACTTACCACGAGGTTTTTTTGAAATTTACCACAAAGACTCTCACTGGGCCCCTGAGAAAAATGAGCTATCGTATCGCTTCAAGGAAAACTCGGTATCCTGAAATATGGTATGAAGGTAAAGGATTTGCGCGAATGTTGAAAAATAAAAGTAACAATTAATAATAATTATTAATATATTGAAATAGTGTCTTCTACCTATTCCTTTAATTAGAGAATTATTTTCGCTATAAAGAATCAGGAAAAGATAAAAATATAAAGGGAAAGATTTATACAACATTAAGATAATAGTTAAAATTAATAGAATATCTTTTTTTTAATCAATATTTTATTGATACATTAAGCTTAGTTACATTTCAAAGATCATTTGAGCAGTAACTGAAATAATAAGGTAAAAATCTCGTTGTTAAGCTAAGTTTCTTGAATCTTATTGTTACTTTTTATTTTCTTGGGCCACAGTATAATTAATTTTTCTTCTCACCTTCTATATTTTAAAATCTAAATTTACTTTTATTTCTGGTTCGTTATCATCAATTACCATTTCTACTATAAGTTTCACCTGTCCTGCAAATAAGTGTCTATATATAAGACTTTCGTCCATCTCGATTTCGCTCTCTATTCTCGTATTATTATCTATTGAACTATAGTTGTATACAAGTTTATTGTTATTTTTCAACCTAAAAATTTTGAGGTTTGTCCTGGAAGCTACATTTTTTCCTGAAAGCAACATTTTTTTATGGGAGCAAAATTTTTTCTGGGACCAACATTTTTTTCTGGGAGCAACATTTTTTCCTGAGAGCAGCATTTTTTCCTGGGAGCAATTTTTTTTTCTGGGAGCAACGTATTTTTTTCTTGAGAGCAACAATTTAAGCAACATTTGGTTTATCTGGGAGCAACCATTTCTTATAGGAGTAACAAAGCAACGGTCCTTTCTCCAAAAGTGTTTTATTTTGGAACAACATTTTCTTCCTGGAAGCAACAACTTTTTTTTTCGGAAGCACCCGCTTCCACCTGGGGATAATCTTTTCCTGGAATTCTAACATTCCTGGTTGCCTTCTGACGATCACAAGAAAAGAAATCAAGTTAAGATTTAATAAAAAAATCTCTTATAATTGTAGATGTTATAAATAAATTCAGTTTAATATTTACTTTAGTTAATTTTTTCCATCAATCAAACAAAAAAGAAAGCAGACCGATTTTGAAAATATACCAAAGTTTTTTTGTCAATTGTTTCTAATACCAACTAAAAAACTCAACTGACTGGTGCCCTTTTCTTTTCATTTTTTTACGATTTGGTATATTTGAAGATCTATTCGTGGTGACGAACCCAAAAATTATTTGAGCTAATTACAAATATAAAAAGATAATAATATCGTTACACAGAATTTATTGGTACTTTCATTATACAATTTTGCTGTAATAAAAATTATCAAATCATTTACATATATCCAGAACAGACTAATAATTAAAAATTACATAATTACGAACAAAAGTTTTTCTCTTGATATTTATAATTAATATAAACTATTAAATACGGTTTCAAGGTACCAAACAAACCACAAGCCAAAAGTGTATATTCCTCAATATTTCTTTGCATATTAATGACGAATATAGTATATATTTATTAATAACGTCTATTGTGTACTTAGAAAACTTTCGTTACTTGGTATGTAGTTACTTTTAATTAATAGTGTGACGTTCTAAACATTTTGCGTTTGTTTTAAACTTATGTAAATGATGTGGTAAGTTTTAATTTGTAATTTTAGTTTTATTTATATTTTAAAATACTTTTAATCTTTATTGTAGTTCCTCGAAAAAGCTTAGAAGATTTGCATATTAAATAATATTCTAAAATCAACAATATGTATTGTTTTTACCATAAGTTTAATATTTTTGATATCAAGATTTAAAAAATTAGATATATTAAAAAAATAGTAATAACAAAAAATGAATTATAATTACAAAATAGTAAATAAGCCTTTATTTCTGTAACACTTTTTTAAGTCAGGAAATAAAGCACAAAGTCAGGTACCACAAAATTTAATTGTACAAATGAACAGTACTAGCAAGCAACTAGTTTCGGTCACTGACCATCATCAGGCCTAAAGATATAAACGTTCGAAATTAGTTACAATATATTAAATTAGTTAGAAACCAAACTGACCAATATTAAGTATTAAGAAGGGGACAACATTTTTTATTGTAGAATCACAAAGTGACGTACCCATATGAAGGGTGGGAAAACCTTTTTAAAGTGTATGAGGTTAAATCGCTTTAATTTTATCACGAACTCGTTTTTTAAATTCTTTAGTATTACTGGGTCTTAAAGTATACTTTTGATTTTCAGTAACCTCACAAACAACTGAAGTGCACCCAGAAAAATACCCATGTATTTTTTCTCATTTTGCTGTGTAAAAAATTGTTTATTTACACTACAGAATTGTTCGAAATTATATTACAGCTGTGTGTAAAAATTTTCATATGTTTTGTGTACGGGATAATGTGTAATTTTCATAAGAAAGTTGTTCATATTTAATACACAGGAAGTCTGGATTCTTTTTAACCAGAAACTGTGTATATTTATAAACATTTACCCTAAAAAAATCTTTGGAAATTTGGTAATAAAATTCAACAGCAAATAAACATTTTTTCCACACAAATTATAATATATATTGAGTATGTTTGATACACAATTGTGTAGGAATACAGACGCGCCCAAAATGGCGCATTTTTCTGACCACTTGTGGTTAGTCTAGCCATGTTGCCATATTACTTATAAGATATTTTATAGAAATAATATCTGTAAAAAAATCATCTACAAAATAAATTAAAATACACATCACGATTTTTTAGCGCGATGTGGCAACATAACAGCGCTTCGTCCATCTCAATGTCTCAGTCGTTTGCTTTTGCTGTGTTAGTTTGTTTTGCGCTTTGATACCCTAGAATAAATTATGAGCAAGTGGAAAAACATTTTACAGATAGGCAAATATGTAAGTAAATACCAAATTTTCATTATTGATTTATTTAATAACCTTTTTTAATTATAATTTAAGCGAATCTAATTGACCACAAGATCTTCGAAAATAGGACATAAATCCACATTAAGAAACTAATCTGATATTAAGGATTAAAATAAATGATCAGGAAGTTCAACTGAATGAGGTATTTATAAATGAGAACTTTTATCGATTTTTATTAAAGAAATGTTTTTTTAGGCTGTTTCTCATCAATGTATTTTTTCGGAGGCAGCAACTGTTCAAGTACTATCTACTAATCTACGTAACCGATGATGAAATCGAAGTAGAGCTCGGTCCAAGCCAGAAAGCCTATTTGTATATAAAGACAACAGTGGGATTATGTTATAAAATTTTACCAATACCTGATATAATCAATGTAAGTACCTATTTACTAAATGAAGTCAAATTTAATGCTATAATTCTAAGTTTTTGTTGTAAGTTTGTTCCAATATACTGGGTGCTTCATGGATAAATAGGCAAACGGTGACTGAGAATAGGAGAGATAAAGATATTTCTATAAACCTATGGTTAATGGTTTCACGTAATTAATAACAGAGACACACAGTGTTTTGTCGATTTTTCTCATTTCTTTCGAAAGTATAGTAATTAACGAACTACCCAGTATATTATTTTTAACTTTAAGCAGTCATTGTGATTTATGCAACTTACTATGTTTTACACATAAGGCAGTTATTTTTGCTCTAATTATTGTAGTAATATTTTAATAAGCATTTAATAGTGTTAATATTGTTTAGTATTTTTGTTATTGTTGATTTGTATTTTTGTTTTTAATGTTATATTCTCAATTATCTGAAATAAATTATTTTACCCACTTTTTTATTCAAATACACAATCTATAAATTATTTTAACCACTTTATTATTCAAATACACAATCTAAATATCTGGATATAAAAGTTGTATTATTTTTGTGATCACATGGATATTTTTCGTTTTATAAAATAAAAATATTTATGATATTAATTTGGAATTTTGTAATTTTTTTCCAATTTCAGAAAAAATGTGAAACCTCTTCTTGGTATGTAAAAATATTTCTAATATAGTTATGATTTTTATACAAATTATAACACTATTAAATAAATATTCTATATGTACAAAAAGCATTTTTAAATTTTTAGTGACACTACATAAGCATTGTGTTAAAAGATACCGGTATTGGTTTTACTAACCCTACATAAGTACACATAAATGTGTTAAAATATGCACATCCTATTCACATTTATTGCACAAATTATCTAAATATTAACCCTAATTTGTGTAAAATTTCTACAGTCTAAATTAAATAAAAAAATATACTGTTGGAATATACTACACAATCCTGTGTACAAAAATCATATACTTGGCAAACAATTGTTGATATTAATTTCACAAGTCTAATAAAATTATTTCTATTTAGCATGTATAAAAAATCTAAAATTTAATGCAAAATACTACAAAACTTTGTAGTACACAATTTGCTAGACACAAATTGATTCTGTGCCCATTCCAGAAACAAATTCTATAGATAATGTTTACAATTGTTGAGATAATGTTTACAATTGTTGATTATAGATGCACACATTTTTAAGTATGTGGAGTCAAGTATATCATCTTAACTGGTCATTCGATGAAATCTAAATAGCTCATAATATTCAGAAATGTTAAAGCAACAAATGTTAGCAGTATACCAACAGCAATATACCAACTTGATAATCAAAATATCCCGAATACATTTTTATACCAACTAGATCTCTTCTGTTGCCAACGTTCGTCATTATTTGAATAAAAGAAGAGGTTTTATCGTATGAAGGTCACCAGGTCTTACTACCTTGATTATTTTTGTGGTGGTATATAAAAACAAAAGTACACTTCACTAGACCTCATACTGTTAAAAAAATGTTACAGGAATTCAATAAATGGCTTGTTTACTATCAAGAAGTTGAGGAATTCTAATTTTATCTGCTTTTTGTTCAAATATTAAATTGTTGTTATTGTTACTTATTAAACTTATTAAACCATTCTCGATTTTTTTAATAACTTGTTTAGGAAATTTTAGTACCTTATACCTCAAAAAAATATTGATTTTAAAATGGATTCATATTGCTGTTTTTAGAATTCTACTACCTATTCAAGCCTAAAAACTGATTAAATAAAAGTTAATATACAGATGTTAAAGCATATTAAAAAATGCAGAATTAAAATTTTCGTTTTTCGATTAAACGTCACTTAAATTAGATATTTTAAAATTTACAATCAAAAAATTATACACCGGTATTTTTTAGGGTATGTATATGCATAAATAAAGTCACAAGTTATATTATTATAAAGGCGTAGAATAAGTAATTATTTATAATTGTTATATTTTGGGAGGTAAAATATTCATATTTTAAAAAGAGTGGTAGTAAAAAAAACTTTTGAATGTTTTGTATTAAAAAATTGGTATCTTAATAGATTTGATACGTATTTTGTCTAACTTGACATTTATTATCAAACGATTTAGTGAATTATAGAAAAAATAAATTAAAATGCATCTAAATAAAAATCAAATGGGCTTACATGCACGGTTAGTTTTCTCTCATTATGGAAAATAGCAGGAAAGCAGGAAAAAATTCGGCTAAAGCTCAAGTCTTTTATATTTAAATTGCTAACGGTGGGTCTCCGGGTGTAAATATACGTTCGTTCATCACAGATACAGATATTTACTCAAGTGTATTTTCCTTCGAAGAATTATTCAGAAGAACTTTTTTACCCTACCTCCTTCTATCTTCTAATTTCATTGTTCTTTCACCCTTACTGGATGTTTTATGTTTCTTTGGAGGTTTTTTATTTGACTGTTAGGATGATGCATCTAATCAGATGCTAAATTGTGCTCTGATACTTCCGTTTCAGAGACGGAACAGCCACCTTATTAAAACTTAATACCGGTTCAGTTAATGCACATATAGTAGGTAAAAAGACTGCGAAATGAATAAAACTAAATACAATACACTTTCCAAATAAAATAGAACAAAAGTAATAAACATTTATTTTTTTGTCAAATTTATTAAGTCTAACCAAATAACTTGGAAAGGCGACGATGAACTTATTTATCAATATTTCTACATGTTGAATTGAAAAATGTACGTAAGTATAGGGAAAATGTAGACGAGGTTTATAGATAAATTATATTTTACATAAAACATTTAACCACTTCTTGTAATATAAAGATAATTGACAATATAAATTTGTTTTACAATACAATTAAAATTATTATTCTAAAAGTTCTGAACATTATTATTATACTGTTTCCAATAAGAATTGCAAACTATATACATTGTATTCTTAATTTTTTAAAATATTGTAAAGATTATTAAATTCCTCACGGTTAGGCTAATGGTTTTCATTGAAGTCCGCAGTCAATACGTTGAAATCCCCCCCCCCTCCCCTCACCCCCCATTATGAAATTCTTTTGAATTCTATTTTTCACAAAAAAATTTAAATAGAATCTGCAATAAACTCTGTGTCCTCTTTAACAAATATTTATATTTTTTGCATAATTGAAATACCTATAATTACTACACAACTTTAACCAAATTATTTTTAAAAATAAATCAGTTAAGTACTTATTATTTTATTTTTAATATTAAAACGAATATTCGGCATTTTATTGATTTTCAAAATCTTAATTATTCTTTTTTGAGGAACTTCTCCAGTGGTAGTAAATTTTAAATTTCGTAAAAGAACACACCACTAAAATCTCATTTCCTTAATTTCAGCATCAACAACCCTTTTATCGGTTTGATGTAATGTTGCCAATCCAACCCTGCATCCTTTTTATAATAAGTTCCGGTAAGTGAAGGCGCCTAAGTTGTCTGTCACCCTTCTTGTAATAATTTCAGCCATCAATGACTCACGTCGCTTTGAATTTCTTACGAAAAGTTATGACTGGCAATAGTAATAATAACAAGCAAACTTTTTCATTTTTTCCATAAATTTTCTTCGCATTTTTTACTATTGCGTTTTTTAGTGTGTAAGATTAAATTTTTGGAAACAGTATCATATCGAAGCCAGTAACTTCATCTGGTATCAAGTTTTCTGTATTTATATTAATTGTTTTCTATTAAAAATACATCAACCGCTTTAAATCAGCAAACTATTAGATAAGTCAGTTTATATATGTCAACAAAGTTTCCAGTGTTTAAAAAATTTTTGCAACACCCTTGATTTTATTTTATTCTGACGTGATGGAATGAGAAATAGAAATAAAATAAATACTGTATACAACCAAACAAATGTTCATTTGTTTGTTTTAAAAATGTCTAAATTTAAAGGGTAATACAATGTCCTCTGCTCCATTAACTGTTAAATAATTGTTTAAATGTAAATAATAGCTTAAAAATTTTAACAAAATGTTTCTTTCACTACTGTAAAATTATTATTTTCGAGTCACCTTTGATACAAATAAAACACTAGAATATGTTCCATCCACCAATATTTTAAATTCAAACGAAATTACCAATAACTTCCATAAAAAAAGTTATAAAATTAGTATTTAGGTAAAATTATTTAACAACAAAATGTATGTTTTAAGTATCTAATATTTAATTTATGAATACAAACGGTTATCCATATCACAAATGTGGTCCAGTGTTCAATAAATTAAATGAAACTGGAAATCATGTACCACAAAAATATTTAATCAACGGCAAGTAGTTTCGGCTAAAAAGCCATCTTCATGCCATATATAACTACGGTTATTGCCGATGTCCTCTATATTATTTTTCGACTGTTACGCCTTTTAATTTTTTGGTGTGCCTATATGACCACCTGTCTTCATTTAACCTCTGCGTGCACACGTTTCCTTCTGCTAAATTGCCCTTGGAGCAACGCTCTATTTAAATTAAAGTGTGTCCTACACACTCCTCACAGGTCCCCGGCAAATCTTTCCCGGATCTAATTCCTAATTTCTATAATAACCGAATTATACCATCAACCCGTTTGGATTTTTTCTATCCTATATATTTAAAAAAAAATTATAATTATTTTTATGTACCCTCAGTTTCCTCCCCCCTTAATTTCCTTCATCAGCTATTACTTTATTAGTAACCTGGGTTATGCCTCCTTATTATTAGTTTTTACTATTTGTAAACTTTTATTAGGCCCGAAGATGACTCTTTAGCCAAAACTAGTTACAGTTGTAAAAAATTTTATGGTACATGATTTCAAGTTTCATTTCATTTATTTAATTTATAAATATTCTTCCCAATATTAACCCAAGTTCGGTTTAAATTTCTCGTTTTTTTACTTTTTTATTAATTTACAAGTTTAATTATGTTTAAAAGTTTACAAAAAATAAAATATCTTTACATCAGTATTTTGTAAAACTATAAGCTATAAGAACTGCCAATTAATTTAACACGTCTAGAATTTAGTTTAAAAAAAAAACCTGATACTTTTGTAATTTACCTCTCAAGTGCATTTGATTCTGGTCAACCATACCATTTTATATATACTGACTTCTCAAAAGCGTTCGACAAGGTTAATATTAAACGTTTAGTTTAAAAGTAGAATCACTATCAGAACTTAAATCTTATCTTAACTGTCCGAATTTGTGAATTTATGTCGTCTGATTTTGTTGTCCCATCAGGTGTGCCTAAAGGATCTCATTTAGGGCCACTACTCTTTAATGTATTTATTAATAATGACATCAAAGTTTGTTTCGATAACGCTGAGTTCGCGTGCTTTGCAGATGACTTGAAAATATACAAATTTATAAACTTCGACTATATGGACCTAAACCTAAACTGATGCCTTCGGTTCTTATACTTCATGTATCTCTCATTGTCGAACTACAACAATAGTGAGATTTTTAATAGCATCTGAGAAACTTTGTTATTAATGATTATTGTGCCAATTTTAATTGGAAAACTGTAATATATTTAATTCTACGTTTATATTTTACTCTGTAGCTAATGGACTCTTCTAATAATTTATTTTTTCTGCAACTCTCGCGAAAATGGAATTTTCGCTATGATTTATTAAAGCAAAAGTACAACTTTTCACAAGATTTTTTTTCTTTTGGGAACGTTTTTTTGTAGATGATTTTTAACATCTACGTAGGCGACTTTGAGAACAAATGTACTTGATTTTTATTTTGATAACGCTTGTCAAAAAACGTTTATTGTTGTTGCGTTAGTGTGTTTTTTTCATTTTTCATTCCAATATTGATTAATAAATGGCTGCAGAAAAAATACTGTATATAACACGATCCAAAAGCGATTTTACGGAACTCTCAGGCTTCCAGGACTCGCCTATTTATGTATCGTTATGGAATGTGCCTACTAGTCCCGTAAAATATCACTTTCGGAATTTGTTACGTAAATAACTATTTTAATAAAACAGTTTGATTGTTTAGATAAAATTATTTATTTCCAGTATTTGTGACTTATCTAAATTTTTCATAATACACATTTTTATTTAAAATATATCTCCACATCGTAAATATTGATCCACATATAAAAGTGGTATTTTGCAATATTTCTATTTTTTTCAAAAGCGAAGCAGGTATAAATTACTTGAGCCCGGTTGATATTCAACATTCAGATGCCAATGCCTCTATTTTCCGAGAGGGTAAGTGTAGGAGGCCAGGCGATTAAGCTAAGTGGTATATAGAGCCATAAATTTGAAGACCCGTACTATGCAGGGTGACCGGCTTGCAGGCCATTGCCCACTTTAAACGGACCAATTAATAAATCGGTCAAAATCCTGTAAGAGTAAGGTAATAGGAGTTATTAATATTTAGCAGTCTCTATTTAGTTTGGACGTTGGAAGAGGGGCTGTAGTGGAGTTACAAATGATTGCTGTCGCTGGCAGAACGGCGGCCCGGCATTGGCACATGGCGCATTGATATGTCCGGCGAAGTCTCATAAATTTTGACGGCCGTTAAGTAATCCAGGGCCGTTTTATAGAAAAGAAATGCGGTTAAGGTATTTTAAACTTTCTAAATGTGTTCTCTATTTTGTTAAGGAAAATAAGAGTTATTTCGTTACTTACAGAGTACAGATCAATTGGATTCATTTTATTACTACAATAACTTTATTTTTATGACCCAGAATTTTGTTCAAAAAAATAGTTCTTAACAGGTTGAACCCCATTAAATCAAGAATAAATTAGTTTCACGATCATTATACTGGGTGTCCACTTATATTTTCCCCTATTTTAACTGCCTGTAACTTCTAAACGGTCCGGGATAGAAATATCCGGTTTTACTAAAACGTTTTATTTTAGTAAAAGTTTTGTTTGAATAGATTAAATTTTTTTCTAGCGATTTCGATGACGCGGATTTTTGACATTTTTTTTTACTATTTTTAATTATACACCCGGTGTATTTTTCTATTTGAAATAAATGACTTTCACCTATCTATCGATGAAAGGTTTTTCAACAACGGTTAGCGAATGACCAAGTAATTCATATATAAAATTGTCATAAATCCGCCATATTTGTTAGGACGTCATCGAAATCGATAGAAAAAAATTCAATCTATTCAAACAAAACTTGTACCAAATTAAAATATTTTAGTGAAAACCGCATATCGTTTGGAAGTCATGAACAGTGAAAATAAGGGAAAATATAAGTGCACACCCGGTAGAAGGGTTTGCTTAATCAACACTCTTCCTGGAGACAGCTCAATATTTTGGCTTTAGATTATATTAAGAAAGCTTTTGCCCAAACGTAAATGTTGGATAGAGCTGTTAGAATTATAAGAAGAAGTTTCTTATTCTAAAATAGAATGAATTTCCGCAGTGTATTAGGAACCTTGCCGGTAATTATAAGAAGTTTCTTACTCTGAAATAGAATGAATTTCCGCAATGAATAAGGACCCTTGCCAGTAACTTATGACATTCCGTTTTAAGGACACTATATCTCCTTTGCAGATACCACAACAATCCTGACTTTGGTTAAAGATCACAGAAAGCAATAAGGAATTAATAAATATTGGCTAATCAAATTAACAACTGAACTAAATACTGACGAAATCAATTGAATGTAACTTAAATATGTCCATTTTACAAATAAACGAATTTCATTTATCCTCAATAGAACAAATAATTTAAAAATAGGTACCATATGATAAAAAATTAAAAGATTTGGGTAGGGTGGAAAGGTCATGTCAAAAAAGACGTGCATTAATAAAACGGTGACCACTATATGGCCTTGACCTGTTATAAAACCCTTTTAAAAGCTCTTAAACATCAGTATTGAGGATCTCCAATTGTATTACAACAAAAGATGATCAAACTCTTTGAGTGTCTATAAGCAAGTGGAGTAAAGTTACATTTTAGTATAAGAATTAGTTAAGTGTAATTAAATTTGGGAACTGTTATTGATCTAAAATAATGATAGGGATGGTAAATGCAATAGGGAAGAAAAAGAACAGCATCAAACCTAGAAAGTTCATGGGAAAAACACTTTCAGTCAATGTACCGGACTGAAGATCAAAATTGAGAAATAATTAACTACCATTTTTTGGAATTTTTCAATACGATGCTTTTTCTGTCTTATTATCCTATACATTAGTATATTACATTACTATTGTGGAAAGTGACCGATTTCACACGAGTGGGAGAATGTTGTTACACGAGCCAAGTGCGACAATCTCACTAGTGAGAATTTCCACTTTTCACACAAGTAATGTACACCACTTTTCCTACTACAACAGATTAATGTGCAATTTAAAAAAAAATAAATGAATTTTTCATGACTTTAATTTAAGAATTCTACAAACACAACTAATGATTGAATATGAAAAATTTAAAATAAGAACTACTTAGAATTGTAGAAACTGAATTAATTAATGAGTAGTCATTAACCGATCTGCTCCTAATGTGTTTTTTTAAATAAACTGTTGGATTGTCTCTTTTACATCTGTATCATTAAATTTATTACATAAAAAATCTTAAAAATAATATTTATTATTCCATAATATTGATATTAAACAAAATATATAATTGTATTGTGGACTGCCTAACGAGTAGTACCTAAAATGCGTTTATATAGGTACATCTTAATACACATATCACTCTAGCGTGATAATTTGCTTTTTAATTCTAGGGTGTTATTTGTCATTTTCGTATGTGGTCATAGAAAAATAATATATTACATGTGTACCTTTATTTATAAATAATGGCGAAAGTGCTGAACAGCATAGAATATAGAGAGGGATTCGTACTTATCAAAGTAAAATGCGAAGGGAACACCTATAAAAATATTATCTAGACTAAATAAGCTCCGGTACAAAAGACCGGAAAAGCTACACGAGTCCAAACTTACCCAAAGAATGATCACAAATCAACAAACTCTGGATATTATAGAAAGTGAAGAGAAATCGTCGTCAAGTACTTGATATTGTACCAATGTTAACATAATTGGAAGATAAGGAAAGGTAGCAAACAATTACCATATTTTTCACTTCTAAAAACCCTTGAACAACAAAGACGAATGAAAGTTCCTTAATGGATAAATAAAAATAGCTAAGGACTAATAGTGCCATTAAATAAATGAAATAAATACTTTCGTTTGAAATAACTTGACTTTTGTAATTATATAAACTTTAATGTAGTTAAAATCGCCAAAACAGTATTAATTTAATATTAAAATTGGGATTTAAAATGGGATTTAAAACTTTTGGTTTTTAACAATATTAAATGACTACTAACCAAAAGTACACTTTTTAAAAACACTCTACATACGTTTCGTTAACTATTTTAACATTATGAAGAATTGATTATAAACAAGTAGTGACAATATTCATTATTATTATTACTATTACGTACGATTAATGTAATATAAAAAAAATATTTGAATTTTTTCTATAATTACAACTAGATTAAATAAGTTGAAAATAACTTAACACAAATAAATAATAGAAGTACGGTCCTTTTTCCAATACGCACTATTGAGCCCGTAAATTCAGCAATCATAGGAGTTATTCAGAATGGTCTGCTGTAAATTATGAGCAAGAGCCTGGTCTCCTTTAAAACTGTACATTTGTCAACGGATATATACGCACTAAGCATGTTTTATAGGGTAATTCAAACGACTGTCCAGTTCTCCCTTTAGTTAACCCTTATTTTTCCATTCTTCCCCTTCCAAATGAAAAATCTTATTCGAACCTCTTTTAAGGTGGATAAAAGGATCATTTATCATAACTTAGACAAATCATATAGCTTGTCCCATTGTTCTTACAAGTTAAATATCTGTCTCTATCATACAGGGTCCGGCAAACCTCTGTCGTACAACTCTTATTGTGTAACACTTACATATTTATTTGTAAGGTTAGGTTCTATAAATGGTAGTTAAAAGCAAACATTTTAAAAATATTTTCATGTATACAGGATGGTCCAATAGTAAACTAGGAATATTACTTATTTTTTTTCAAATAAAATGCCATACTTTTTTAAAGTTTTTAGTACTACACACCCCTAATTTTTTTTGAAAAGTTTCCAACCATCTTGGAAAAAACAAGCTTTTTTCCAAAAATATTTTAATTTAAAAAAATCGCAACTTTTTCATATTTAACGCTACAGCTTTAAAATTTTCAATATACAAAGACACAAGACTGAAGATTTTTTTAGGCTTCGTTTAAAATTTTTGTTTTGTACGTGGTGGTCTAAAATAAATTTTACTTTTCAAAAATGTTCACTGAAGTTTTTCATTTTTTTCAAATGGGACAATCTGTATAAATATTCATCAATAAATACTGAATTTTATCCCCTTCAACTTTGGCATTTACTCTCCGTACCCATGTTTTGCTGTTTAAAAGTTATTTAGAAAAAATACATTTATGAAAATAATCTCCCTTAATAAATTGTCAAATGTTTATTGTTTCTATAGTGACAGTTTAGATTTTTTTTGTGTTTTGTAAGCTTTGCAGCATCGACAAGAACGGTCTAAAAATAAATGTCCTCGATCACCGGACTTAACAAGACCTGATTTTTTTATGTGGGATTATGTTAAGAATCTTTTTTGTCAAACTCCAGTTACAACATCTGAAGATATGAAGAAGAGAATAATAAAAGTATTCTGATCTATTATAGCTCAGATGCTAAGAAACGTTTTGACATCATTTAACCAATGAGTAAATTTATGTACAAGAGAAAAATTTAAGACATTTTGAGCACCTTTTATAAAATGAAACTGGATAATTTTAAAACAAATTAGAATTGTGTTTATACTCTTATTAAACGCATGTAAAATTGTTATCTTTAAAACAACAAAATTGTTCATTAAGACAAAGATACTTGATTGATTATCTATTTTTGATTTGAAGCTAGAACAGCCTACTTAGATTTTTACCATAAATATGTTTTGTCTAAATAACTTTTAAACGACCAAAAATAGGTACGGAGAGTAAACGGCAAAGTTGAAAGGGATAAAATAAAAACCTCAGTGAAACTTTTTTGAATGTGAAATTTATTTTAGACCTCCCTGTAGAAAATATGAATTTTAAACTAAGTCTAAAAGAAATCTTAAGTCCTTTGTGTTTGTAGTAATTTTAAAGCTGTAGCATTAAACCTGAAAAATTTGCGATTTTTTAAAAGGGATCTGTAATTCATTTATTTTTGGAAAAAGGTTGTTCTCTCATAGATGGCTGGGAGTTTTACAAAAAAAAATTGGGGGTGTGTAGTACTGAATATCTAGGTTCTAAAAATGCTAAAAAAAGTAAGGCATTCTATTTGAGAAAAATTATGTCATTTGCCTAGTTAACTAATGGACCACTCTGTATACATGAAACTAATTTTAAAATTTTTGCTCTTAATCACCATTTATAGATGCTTTTCAAATAAATTTTTGAGTTTTATACAATAAAAGTTATTTAGAACTACGACACAGGTTTGCCGGGCCCTGTATATCTTTATTATTTAAAAACTAAACAAAAGAAAAATATATATGATAATAGTAAATTTTTATTTAATAAATTAGTATTACTTATTTCTTCGTCCGAAACTAAAGTTTAAAAGCAGTGCATACGAGTTTTGCAAACAGACTAATTTCGAATATCTTGATAATAATTAATAACGAGATAGTTACGGCTGTTTCATATGTTATTAAAACAACTAATTGATGAGAACTGAACTCGTTTATTCGTTTATCCTTACATTGTTAACTACATACACCTACATGATAACAAGACAACAAAACACAGCAGCGGCTCGTGAATGTACATCAAGAGTAGTAATATGTGACATCTCCATTTTTTTTCTTTTTTAGTCTACTAACCTAATACTTTTAATTATCAGATAATTTAATAGCTCTGCTCGATGACATTGCATGAAAATTTTAAAATTTTAAACTTTCTCCGGCGAAAACAAAGTTATAATCGTTATTTTCCTAATTAATAAAGAATACAACAACTCGGAAGTCATACCACAAATAAATAAATAAATAAATTAAATAATTTTTTTTTGTGATATGACTTCGAGTTGTTTTATTCTTTATTGAATACTTAACCACATTTGAGTATTGGTAATATTTTGTGTTTATTTTCCCTATCATTTGAGGTGTTCAAAACATGTTCTTGTTATTCATTTGGTAAACTCTCAATAAGTCTTTGATTTCTACTTATGTGTGACCCTCATCTTTTTAAATGACATGCTAACGATCTCTGGACTTTCAAACAATTTTTCCAAATGACAATTTCGAACATAATTCATTTTGATAACGTATTTTATCATTTATTTATAATGGATTTAAATTTTTGTAAGAACGATTATAAAATGCAAGCTTTAAAAGTTTTAATATATTTATTATAATCAATTATTTGATGGTGTAGAGCATTTGCTGTAGTTGGTAATAAATCTCTTAAATTTCTTGTCATCATTAGTTCAGCAGGTGGAAATTCACTTTCCATAGGGGTATTTCTATACATAAGTAAAAGTAACTCTATCTCTGTTTTTTCCTCGAATTCTTTTAGAAGTAACTTTTTAATTATCTATTTAGTTCTTTCCACCATTCCGTTTGATTCTGGATAATTTGGATTTATGATAAAATGGTCAAAATCCCATGGTTTTGCAAAATTATTGAAGGGACCTTCATTAAATTGAGGCCCGCCATCGGAAATTAATCTCATTGGTGTTCCAAATCTACTAAACAAACTTTTCAATGAATTAATTATTGTCATGGAAATTCATTTATTTGTTTATCCTTACAATGCTAACTATATACACCTACATAATAACAAGACAACAAAACACAGCAGCGGCTCGTAAATATACACCAAGAGATAATATGTGACAACGGCATGACTTGGTATCAAATCTAAAAGAAAATACATAAACTTAATCTTATATAGTAAAATGTATTGAATAAACAAAATATTCGCTTTATGTTTATATCAAATTGATAAACTATTTGTTTGGTATTGATAAATTAGACATAAATCGATTTTCTAACATTCAGATTCAATATGACCACCTTCATTTACCTTCAATTTAAAGTTTAAATAGGTATCAAAAAGTTTGCATGAAAATATAAATAATCTCACCATTAACGTGGGTAACCGGAAAATAGTGAAAAAGTTGTAGAAGACATAATATAAACCTCTTGGATTAACTACTGCCGAAGTTGATATTGTTAAGAAATAAATGCTAAATTTTCTTATCCAATCTATATATACGGATTTAAGATTTATTCCCTAAACTTTTATAACAAACCTAGCACTAATTCTCACTTTCTTTGTTTATTTCCTGTTAATATTCTGGCCCACTTTGTACTCATTTTTATTTTCAATCGTCACCATCTGGCAAAATATTATTTAGTCGATCGTATACGGTCTAACATCCAAAGACAATTTCGTTATCCGAAATATTAAAAGTATTTCACATTCAGAGGGGTTGTTGTTTGTTTATTGGTTTCATAGAGAGAGGGTGAGAGATTATTCGAAGGGGAAACTCGAGTGCCAAAATAACTTCAATTCTTTAGACGCTGTTACTTTTTCAGCACAACCAACGTTATGCAACTCACTCAAAATTAGTGAAGCGTTAAAAAAATTCACTTCGTAATTTAATCAATACAGTCATTTTATATTTTAGTATCTTTTTATTAGAAAATATATTTTAAGACAGTCAAAAGTTATTCTTTTGTAGATAGAAATTGAATAAATTACCCGCCAATAATATTCAGTATAGTATTTAAAATTGCTTTTCCCAATCAGATTCATAGATTTATGGCAAGTTCTGATGACTTAACAGTTCCAATAATTATAATTATAATTCTTTTAAATATGGTGTTATAATAATAATATAAGCTTTATTCAGAACATTGGTAGTACAAAGTTATGTATACTGACCTGTCAAAAGCGGTCGATAAATTACACCATTTTTATTGTTATCTCCAAAATTCGTCGTTAAGTAATTTTACTACACTTATGGTTAGCATGTACACTAGTTAGCGAATTGATCTGCTTTATTATTGTCACAATAAAAGATTAAGTATTCTTAGTAGCTCGCAGTGTTCTCAAGGAGCTGAATGGCCTAGATGTTTACGTGATAATGAAGTTAGTGTTTCTGAGTTCTGATAAAATTGCGGATTGTCTGGTTTATAGTATATATTTCCAGGTCCCGGAGGAGATTAGTGGTCCTATTATAGAAATAAGCAGTAACAATGTTCCTTAGCACTTTGTCAGGAAATTTTGGAAATAGATATATTAATTAATGCAAATTTATTTTTTTATAGGCACTATATTTTACCGTAGTTTTTATTGGCATTTAAGTATTATTTATATTTACTGGTATATAATTACTCGTAAACGTTATTCATATAGATATAGATTATCCATCTTCTGTAAAATATCCTTTATTATTTTCGTCCTTTAATAAATTATTCTGTTTTAAACGTTTAAATCTTTTGTATGTTGTAAAGAAAGATCAATTTATGCTAACCTCCAGTTTGAAACTTTTTTTATCAGAAAACGTTGATATGATTTTTTTTATTACAATAACTACATTTCCCGCAATTATTAGAATGTTGCCATATCAGCTTTGAAGATTCCCTGATTTTTCTAATAATTAGTAAACATATTATTATGTAATCATTATATAAATGAAACTCAAAATCATTTACCACAATATTATATAATTTTCTAAATAAAGGTTGGAGGAACTAGTTTCGGCTAAAAAGCCATGTTCAGGTCAAAAATACTGATAATACTGTTATACTTAAATAAAAGTAAGCATAGTGCTTAATTCAAGTAAAGCTAATAAGAAGTTGAGGGGTTTGGTAAGAGAATAAAGGTACATGAATTTATATATTACGGCAACAATATAAACAATTTGTTGCATCTTGAGATGGTTAGTTCTCAAAGGAGCTTACTAATGGAGAGGTTTTAAAAAGAAGTAAACACAAAAAGAACTCCATGTTGACTCAAACTCCGATCCGAAGAAATATTAATAAAACTACACTTGATGTAGTAAGATAACTCGAAAGGTGTTCAAGAATGGACTGCCGCTGGAATGGAGTTCATAAAAGGTTCCCGTGAGCAATAAAACCAAAAAAGGAAATGAAACATTAACCACCCCACCTACAAACTGACAACTAAGTCGCATCCACTAGAGCAGGGACGAGCACTAAGAACTCTAAAAAAGTGTTTTAAATCCACTAAGCACTTTTTGAAAATTTAAATTATTGAAATAGAAGTGTCTGTTGGCTTATTTATAGAAATGTAGGAAGTCCAATTACCTAGAATTGAAATATAGGAACCAATATCAAAAATAAAAAAAATTATATTTATTTCTGAACTTTTTAATAAAAAAATAAACCAATTTTTAATATTTGTGAATATATGAGAACAAACAAAACTATATAAAATACACGTAACCGACTCGTTTTCTAAACATAGGTGTGATTTTAAAGAACTTCACGAACGGGATTAGTGCTTAGTGCTCGAGAGACTTTTCTTGTACTTGCGATCCTTTTGGAATGCTGGCGAGCACATTTGACGAGCACTAAGCACCAAGTCCTTTGGTAAAGTGTTTTAAGCACTAAACACCGATTTTAAAAAGTGCTCGTCAGCTCTATGCTCCCGAGCACAAAAGTTCTTAGCAAAGCACTAAGCACAGTGCTTAGGGACGGACAGCTCTGGTAAATATTAATATGTTCTTAGTATAATCGGTGGATAAAAACAGGTAGCACGGTGACGTCCTAATTTGAAACGCTAAAATGTGACAACCAAAAACGTCATCAGCAGGACGTCATCTGACGTCTGAAAAATGACATATAAAGACGGCAAACAAATGACCAATTAATGACGTCATACGAAAGACTTCCACAGTTCCTTGACCCCCTGGGGAATTAAATAATTTTGAATATTTGAACCACATAAAATATTTTTTCCTATTACTCTTACTTTATAATAATTTGCATTTTTTCCCTTAACATATAACTCTCGTCTCGGCTTTATCCAAAAGAGCGAGAAATAATTACGCCTCGTTCCAATTTTCCTGGAAACAAATAGAATTTTCATAAGACTGCAATTATTCTTTTCAAGGCCAAGATTGGCTTTATATAATTCAGAACACCGCTAATTGATATTGAATCATTAATACGACGAAAACAGAATACTGTAGTCCCTTCTGTTTGTAATCTCAATCAGAGGGGAGGTTATTATATTATACGCAGCCGGAATCCCGTTTTCATAGACAATACTGCTCAAGACTATACATTTGGATTCTTCCTTCTCTCTCTTTTTACCCAATTAAGAGTATTATCAGGGTGAAAATCCTCACACATTTAGAAGTAAATTCCAATTGATTGAAGGCATAATTTAAGTAATTAGATCTTTGTAAAAAAATAATTTTTCCGTAGAAACTAATTATAAATCTTCCAGTTTTCATGTCAGTTATTTTTGGAAGTATAACCAAGTAAAATAGTTACAAAAAGCAATATCAGATTTTGATGAAACTATCTAAACTCAGGTAATAATGTGACCATTTAAAAGGCAGAAATTAAACTGGTAAATCTTTGAAATATTCATTATGTAAGAAAATTGTCACTGATGCGTTCAGAAAAATTATCATTGACCTCATCAAAGATAATAATTAGCTAACAGATTTAGTATTGGTAGCAAACTAAAAATAAAAAAATCCTATATGAAAAAGTAAAAACCGAAAAATTTTATTTGAAAAACACCCTGTATTATTTTATTTTCCTGACCGCAAATACTGTCGTGATAATATTATTAGACCAGAAGCTATATTAAGCAAAGAGAGATATCAGATTTTCTTCATTTCACTGCCTACTAAGAAATAGTGTTTGTGCGATTTACCAACAATTTCTAGACCCTTGTGGGGTTGTTTATATATTTATTAATGTGAATCCCTCTAAGTCCATATTGCCAGAGGGGTCATCAGTCAATACCAAATATCTGGAGAGAAATTAAATTATTTCTCGAGATGTTTGTATAGGAATAGTTAACAGACCGTAAGGATAAGATAGGAACTATTTCACAGGAACTTTACCGTTGATATTGAACTTAATATATAAACGTATTTTCTTTACATAATAAATGGATTGACTGCTACCAGAATATTAGAAGATATATGTGACAACTACTGTCTTTTTTGCACGTGGAAATTTTTATTAAGCTTTTTTAATTTAAATGGTATAATTAGTATGTGTAATTTCTTATGTAATTTTTAGTAAAAAAAGTAATTAGACGTAGTCCTAGACTATATAGTAATGTGTTTTTAGTAATAAAACTTAAATTCGAGTACCACAAATTTTATTTTAAAACAGAAGATAGGCGACTAGTTTCGGCGACAAGCCATCATCAAGCCTAGAATATACAAAGTACAAAGATAAGATATAAACATTTAAAATTTTTTAAAACAGAAGATAGGCGACTAGTTTCGGCGACAAGCCATCATCAAGCCTAGAATATACAAAGTACAAAGATAAGATATAAACATTTAAAATTTTTTTATATTCTATTCTTGATGATGACTTGTCGCCGAAACTAGTCGCCTATCTTCTGTTTTATAATAAAATTTGTGGTACTCGACTTTCAGTTTCATTACTATTCAGTAGACCACATTTGAGATTTATTGCAAATTTAGAAAATAAAATGGCAGCCCTAGGAAAAGTATAGTGTGTAACTCGTGTGAAAAAGCACTTTTCACACTTTGTGACTTGTGGTACTCGCCTTTCAGACTCGTGCTACAAACCGTCACATACGTGTCAAAAGTGCTATTTTTACCAATTGTTGCGCAATATATTATTTTGATCTTTTTTAATACATTGCTCAAAAGTACAAAATACGCTGTGCGTTCGTCATCTGAATCGGCCATATTTTTGAAGTGACTGAAAAAACAAGAATGCTCGCCACATTTGTGAGGTAAATTGATCGTCCTCGGGTTGCCTTATTCGCATTCGTGCTCATATGCGTACCCAGCTATACACAGACTGGTCAAAAGCCGAGGGGGGAACTGAAGCTGGTATATTCTGCGAACAGAATAAGTACCAATAAAGCTTCTCTCTAGAAGATATACTTCTGTATTCCAAGCAGAAGTCTATGAAAAGTGCGATAAATAGTAATATATGAGGGGACGAGGGAAAAAGAATCATAATCTAATCAGATACGATAAAGAACTGGCAACTCACAATAACCTTATCGTGGGTACCAGGACACGAAAGGAAACGAAAAAGCTGACGAGCTCGCAAGAAACTGATCCCGAACCTCACTATTTGGTCGAGAACCAGCAATGGGAGTACCAAAGCGTACGTTTATTTATAAAAGAAGTGGCAAAGAACGTAGCTGAAGAGCAGGAATCAATTATGAATTACCACAGGGCTTCTTATGGGGTTAAATAAATGGGCTTATAGACCGGTGATTTTACAAGCAGACAATGCAATAAAGGGACTGAGACTACAGTCCACATCCTGTAAGACATTGGATCACAAAAGACAGAAAAAACCAAAACTGGATCCAGAAGACTACTGCAAACAGCCATTAAGGAACCTGTACAAACTAGTACAGGGAACACGATTAACAGACTGAATGCAGTAAATAGAGATAATGCAATAAGCCCACGAAGCTGCAGTGATTCCGGTTTTAATAAATAACGGCCCCGGAAAAAGAAAAGTACATTAAAATCTGAATATATTATTTATAAGTTTTCGTTTATATTTCAAGACTTTATAACAATTACACACTGATATTGCTATATTTTCTATACATTCTATCAAGTATTATCTAAACAAACTAAAAACTAAAAAAAGTTAGGTTTTGTTCATATTTTTGAACAATGTATTATTGCATTCTTTTATAAACTGTTTTCTGAATTTATTTTTGTGCCAAAGATTTAAGCGTTTAATTAAGGATATGTTCCATTTTCTTCGTGTTATATTTATTTTACTTGTTTTGCTCGATACGCTTGGATTTTCCATTTGTTCTTTATTCATTTTTATAGTTGTTAAAAAAGTCTTGCTAATTCATTTCTAACCATATGTGTTTAAAAGGATCACCACATTTTTGTTCATTATAACTTATATACATGTAAATAAGCACTCCAACTGCTATTTTAGATTCTAAATTGAATCGCAACCAATTTGAGATGATTTAGATATTTCGAGTTTGACAACGAAGGCCACTTTTACAGACCCTCTCAATTACCATTGTGACAACAAATTTTATCCCTATAAATCCCTATTGGCATTTTGGGAGTAGGTCGATCTCAATTATTTCGCTTTTTTTGTCGCTTTACACCGTATTCAGGAATATGTTATTTGCACCATGATAGTAATAGATTCAATATTTTATAAGAAAAAAATTAACTTTTATTAAACCGATCTAAAATTTATCAACAGAAAAAATATTTGCCCTTATAATACTTGTGATAAATATGCTTTTAATATTAAAGATCTGAAACTTTAGATCTAAAAAAATTAAGATACTTGCCGTTTTTTTTAATTTGAATTGCACTACTTTTACGTGGACTATTCTGTGTATATCAAATATTGAATATTTCTATAAATACAAAACACTAGAAATGACAAACTGTTGTTTGTTTAAATTCTTTTAAATTTTTTGATGAAAGTCTTATTAAATGTTTGAAGTTTGTAGACAAATTAAATATTTATTATTAAATAATTTTTACATTACAATATAATATTGTGAATAGTCTAATAGTTGTGTATTCAGTGATTAATTAAAAACTATTTATTATAACGGGTAGTCGTAAAATACATGGTTAGGATACAATAAAGTGAGTGCAACATATTGTTTGTGGTATACAATTGGAAATAAGTGATTCTCTGATATGCAGATAAGTTTTTAATAGGTTTTAATTTTAATATAAAATTTTGTATTTTAAATTATGAATTATGTATTTGTACTTGTAATAATATATTTATTTTTGCCCAATTTATTCAATATCAGGTGATCAAGTTTAATTTTACCTATTTTAAATACTTATTTCTGGTATATACCTTAAAAATATACAGGATGTTCAAATTGAAATGAATAATTTCCAGAAAGATCGTATTAATTTCCGGTGTAAACGGAAGTTGCAGTACAAAAGAGAAACATTACGATTTATCGATATAAATTTGGCAGTAATGGTACAAATGGCATTTTAAAGAATTTCCATTAGCTCTTTTATTATATACCATTTTATTTACGGTTTCAATTGATGGCCCCGTGCTTAAATAAGGCATACCTAATAAATGGCTCCATATATTAGATTTAATTTATTAAGGCATCCCCTGAAATTGCAATTTCTTCACGTAATCAGAAGTAGAATCTTAATACTCTGCACCCTCTGATTTTTATTTCTAATAGCGCATCCGCTTTCAATCCCGCACTTTAATATGAATAAAAAAAGTAAATAATGTGATTAGGAAATAGCTAGTTATTAACCAGTTAGAATAAAATTTATTTAAATTTTTTATTCCATATTTATTTAAAATAACTAAAAAATCAGTACATTTGCGTACAAAAATTCAATGAAAAAAAAAAAGATTTCAAAATTACACAATAATAAGTAATGACTACTTTTTAACAAGTACCATATTTAATAAATAATTTAATAAGGTTTTATTTTTATATTTTTTTACTACGTCTTTTCCAAAATTAGAGGATGGTAAATGGTGCGACAAAATGGGAAAAAATGGACACACTTTAAAATCTCATATCTCCTAAACTATTAATCGTAGAATAATGAATCGAACACTGATAGAAAGCTTTAGCACGATTTAATATAAAACATGTTTTAACCCTTTATCCCTTAACCCCATAAATACACTAATACAAATACCAAAAAAGGAAAAAGAGCGATTAACGCCGGCTATCTGTAATATACCAAACTTTTTTCGGCAGTAGACACTTCTTACTTTTAATAACACTAACTGTAGTTTTCACAGTCATTTAAAAAATTAAGGTTATTAAATATTTGAATGAAGCTTTTAAAACATTTATTAGTAATATTTCATTTGACGTCACCAGATACTCCTGTCTGATCACTAATTGAAAAGTTGACATTTAGACTTCACGTTTCTCGGTTTGTTGATGTTGCCACGTTAACTTTAAAACACGCGCGTTTTTAAAAATTGGATTTAAACACGCTGAAGCGCACTTTAAATAACTAAAATAGGATACCAATAAAAAAATACTTATAGAAATTTGCCAGATTAAAAAGTATACATGGTTCAAACAAAAAGAACATATTATGTACTTCTATGTTTTATCTTTAGTGGGCACCAATTGAATATTTGCCAATACGGGCATTGTTGATTTTATTTATTTAACTGATTTGCTGGTATTCTACTCACCCCCATTAAAAAGTAAACAAATATATTTTATAATTTTTGGCGTCATATTTCTACGTCACATCCTTTTTGAGGTAAACGTTTGTGACAGACATACAGACACACTAACGCAATAGTGATCTTGTAATAGTTCCGTTTTTTCTTTTGAGGTACAAAAAAAAATGTTGTTAGTTTATTAACAAGATGCGGTGCAAAAATGGTCAAAATTTAAATCCTTTCTAGTGACGATCCATGTTTTAAAATTTTTCACCGCCCATTTTTGCCACCCCCTTAGCCCGTGCACCATTATGATGCATCAAACCGCATGTTTGGCCACCAGAGACTATCTTCGATCGATCGCATCAAATTTGGAGTCTTTACCTCTACGCGGGTCGTGCACCATGTTGTGGGCAAATTATCAATTTTTTTCCAGGCGCGTGGTGCATCGCGTTTATGATCCTGGGTGCCCAGAGAACCCATTTCTATTACTTGCTGCATCTTCTTCCCTAATAGGGTTGGCCACTTCCGGTTGCGCGCCATTTAAGATGCAACAACTGCGTATATAAGGGTCTTTTAGACATCATCAACCATGATCCTTGGGGCTTTCTGCATTGCTTCTTTCCATGGAAGCTTCGAAAAAAATTCAAATGTGATTTACCCCCGCTTCCGTTTCACTTGGATATAGGTGTCCTGATGCCAGATTATATTATATGCTCCCCTCTGTCTTTTATCTGGTTTGCTGCATCGTCTTTTGATTACGGTTTTTTTTACAATGAGTTCTCGGTCTATAATGACAAATTAGTCGACATTTACATGAAATATATTATTGTATTCGGTTCTTTTGTTTAAAATTAATAACCCTTATCATCATAAAGCCCTCTACATCATAAAGCCCTCGGTATTAGTTGACTAACAATACAGAATTTTAATTTAATTTTATTTTTTCCCTGATCGTTCAAAGTGTTTTTGCAGCGTTTTAGTCATCATGTTTTTAAACTATAGTCCAAAATAGAGCCAATGACAAAACATTCAAATTACCATAACTTGTTTTGTTAAAATATTTTCATGAAGTTTTCTTATAATAATATTAACATAAAAAAATATATAAAATCTGATCAACAGGTGTAAATAAATGATGAAGATAAATTGTATAAATTCTTAATTTTACTAGTCATACACTTGTAATAAACAAATACAAAATAGTAGAAATATTCTAACCGTGTTTTCTGCAATATGTTGATTTAATTTGGAATTTAGTTTATACAATTCAAACATTTTTTATACTACTTATTATTATCTACCTACATATTTTTTTCAGTTTAAAGTTTCCGCTGAGACAATCACAACTATATCAATCTAATTAAATATAATTATATATATATTTGTGACTTTAGGGGAAAAAGTGATAAAACATTTAATAAAGATATGCAACCTGAGAGTGATTGTGTTATGTTATTGCATGGTGCAACACCACCTGAGTCAATCAATGATATGGATGAATCTAATGTAAGTAAATCCATATTTCTTTAGTAATTTTATTTTGTTGTGTTGATTTTACGGATTGTTTTATAATCTGATAATATGTAAAAGGTGCATACACATACTTTCTAGGTGAATGTAAAAACAATATTAAAAACAAACCCAAATACCTAAACGGTGAGCAATTTTAATTACATTTTTTTTAATGTTTAAATAAATAAAACAACAGTTTTATGATTTTCACAAAAATAATAAATGTTATTAAATTTATTGGAGACCAGTTTATTAAGCAATTGAAAGATTAATAATTGTTAATAGCTATTAGTTAAGCCCTCATAATATTAGAGAGGTAATTATTATTCTTAGTTGTTTAGTATACCTTTCTGAATATTTTTGTAAATGATATTAGTCTGATGAAGTTACTATGTAACGAAACTATTCACCAATAAATTTAATAACTTTAATTATTTTTGTGAAAATCATAAAACGTTGTTTTATTTAATTAAATATAATAAAGGATTTTCATCAAGCAAAAGCCGACACAGTTAATCAGTTTTAATTACTTATTTGAATAAAGGACCATTTTTGTTAATAATTGTCAGAAATGCGTGCGCCAATGTATTTGCCTTGCACCTAATGCAATAAATTGGAAAAAGTTCACCCTTAACAAATATTTACCGGGAAGCTCGTTCCATAAAGAGTTGTGAAGACGCCGCAATGAATGATAAGACGTTAAAATGCATTACCATGATGTCACATGAAATAAAACCCATATACAGAGCAGCATTATGTGAAAAATATGGAAATAATATTGCTCTTGCTAGCAAAACAGCCCCCTGCATATGAAATATGTGATCAGGGCTAAGAAGATTTTTTAAGTTTCTGCACCACGTTTCGCAGTGAATATCAATGCTGAGGTGAGTTTCGTTGATGCTCTTTCTGTGGCAGGACGCCAACGCGACGACATCAAATTTATTTTTATATTTTGGCTCAACCCCTGATAAATCATGTATTAAAAGATAATTTGAAACAAATTTAAATTAAAAGAAAAATAATTTCAATTTGCAGAAATATAAGATTTTTTGATGAAGTAGTTAGAATTCTTTACTTTTTACTAAAAGTTGCTACACTAAAGATGTTAATCGTTTTTAATGAAGAGATTCTGACTATTGTTACAAAAAATAAACGTGTAAAAATAATTTTAAACGTCATTGTCAATATACTTACTGAATCATTAGTGTTTTATCCGCCGGCTGATGTTGGTAAATTTAATTGTTTTATTTATATCCAATATTATTTACAACAAACAACCAAAATTTTTATTTAACAAAAATGTACTAAAAATGAGCTTTTCTCCAACGCCATGTTATTAAAATACAATTTAGTAATCATGAGGTGCTAACACAGTGTAATAAACAGTGATTAAAAAATTCAGATTCGTTTTTGAAAAATTCCACTTTCAAGGTACCCCAACTAAAATTTGCACCCCTAAATATTAATATTATTTGGACTTATTAATCCTTTAATAACCCAAACACTGGAAGATGATGTAAATCTCCATAAAAACCAACTTTTTTTAACAGGATAAAGCGACTCCACACTATGCTGTATGAGTTCGCAACTTTTTAGATGTTGGTTTTCCCGGACAATGGATAGGCCGTAGAGGTTCTATCGAATGCCCAGCTATATCGCCCGATTTAACTCATATGAATTTTTTATGGGGCTACTTAAAGTCCTAAGTTTTTTGCTAAACCACCTGAATCTCTTCAAGACCTTCGACAGAATGACGTTGAATCAGAAATGCTGCGAAAAATTGGTTAGGCTAATGGAACCACAGGGTCCGCAGTCAATGTCCCAACCCCACACACACACTAATTGTTTTTTAGAACTGCTGTTGTTTTCTTTCATAATAATCTAAGCAGTTTGCTCAAAAAAGAGTCGTTCAAAAAAAGAACGTGATTGAAAGCAGCTTCAAAATGATGTATACTTGACATCCCTTGCCATTTAAGGTTTTTCAAGGGGTGGTTCTGGGCGCTAGACGGATGAAAAAAGAAGTTTGAAACTATGCTAAAAATTCAGCCCCTGTAGGTTAAACTTGACCGGTTTTGCCACTTACTATTTATCGAAAAAATTATAATATAAAAATAAACGCAAATTACTAATACAAATTCATATGGGATAATAGACAGCTTATATATTATTACATAACTTTTTATATAAATATAACCTTGCCTAAAAATATTGCAATAATTTAATTTTGAGTACAAATATTGCTAATATAACCAAGAGAAAATGAATGCTTTACAATTATACTTATATTTTATTTAAATATATTGACTTCGCTGAGTGTATTTCTTTTTTAATACAGTTCGATGTAACGTAAAAATATCTTTAATTCGAATTGTTTGTTTTGCATGAAATTAATGCCGTTGTACGCTTTGGGAGATTTTATCAACAAATGGGGTGAAGCAAGTATACAAATGTATACATACACATGTAGCATGTGTTTCGCATTTACAAAATAATGTCTTTGTTTACTGTGTATCACCCTTCTCTCGTTATAAGACTGAAATAACAAAATTTACAACGGAATGTATATTCACAAATCAAAATTCAATAAAATCTTTAAACGGAACTTTTTTTATTTTTCAGAATTAGCTCTACTGCTACTTTCTTGTACATCAATTTTTTTTATACTGTTCTGATATCAGCAGTCGCATTGTTTTGTTCAACTGATAGTAAATGAATTGTTTATTTGAATTAAGCATTTACTTAAAATTTCAGGCCCGTTACTTTTTAGTATATGTACTGTTTAAGTTAATTTCAGTTTTCACGTGTATGCGGACTAAATTTAAATATACTCAATATATACAGATTTAAAAATGGTTGCGAATAAAATAATTATTAAGGATATTACACTTGTACAGTAATCGTCCCCGCAAACACGCTATTTACAAAGTAATGCGCCTTAATAAAATTTAATAATAATTTATATAGAGCAACTTTTATATTTTATTTAAAATCAAACTCCCCAAATTGAAAAGTTTGATGTATTTTGTTTAAAGTTTGTCGAAACTAAACTAAGAATAGTTCATAAATTGCCAGGGTAAAATTTAAAAAAAAAGAAGGTTAGATTTGCTTGATTTTTTTCCTGTATGAATAAAATTTTAATTAAAATCAAATAGGTGTGGATAATTATGAAGGAAAAAGAAAATTTGTATTTTCAAGTATGTAAAGTTTAATAAGTTAAAATTAGTTTCAAAAATAACAACTCTATTAAAAGCATTCTCAGTCACACAAAAGGTAAGTTTAATATTTTGAACAAAAGTGTTATCTATAAATTATCTTGTTCAGATGGCAATTCCACCTATGTTGGAAAAACCGTTAGAAAAATTGATACACAAATTAAAGAACATATCAGATATTCAGATAAATCTACTTTGGGTCACCACATCAAGTTTAACAATCATAATTTTATTCCTTCAGACAACGTACAAATTTTACATAACATTTTCTAATGCAATTTTAAACTAGATCTTCTAGAACACCTCGAGATTCATAGAGAACTTAATAATGAGAACTACACACAAATTCAAATGAACAATAGTAAAGTCATACCTCTTTTCTAAGGTCTTATAATTTCGTGATAGGTAGTGACTCCCGCGTTTGTAGTCCCGTAGTTAGGTAGGTTACTCATGTTTCTTCTTTTTATTTAAAAATGTCATTCTCTTCATTACTCAATTGTGTCATTTCAATGTTCAATGTCTTGTCAACCTCAAAAATCTGTGCTAACCGCATGCGGTCAAAAATTTTTCTTTCATCAATGCGAAAGTTCACCATATTCACTTTGCCATATGAATGGTGGCCCCCCCTTTCTCATCCTTTTTGACGAGTAAGTTCTGTTCATTATTCAATATAATTAACAATGTGCAGTTATTTTTTGTGTATTTTAGAGTTTTGAAGATGGCAATACAGCCGAAAGCGCTCGACTAATTTTAACTTATTAAACTTTACACACTTGAAAATATAAATTTTCTCTTTCCTTCATAAGTATATTATTTGCATATTAAAGAAATTTCTGGCTAAGTTTGAACTTAATTCTGTTTATAGTTATCGAGATAAAAAATGTCAAAGGTATGGTTTTGTAACACGTTAATAAATTGCATTAAATGCACGCGACGGATTTCACATTAATTTAAACGTAATTATCTCAACAATTATAAATCAGCATTACAAAAAAATGGGTAAAATATTTATGATCTCTTATAAATAAGTCAAGTTAACAGTTTCATATAAGTCCTGTTTTTAGTGTTGAAAGAAATTGAAATATTATTCTAAAAAATGGTACAAACTCTATAATCATCATGACACTTGGCAACCGGTAAACTATCATACCGGTTAACTTTTTGTCTGATCCAGACCAATCGAAGCATGATGACGTAAGGCGTGATGTTTTCTTTCGCCCAAGTTCAAGAATCCTTCGTCGTTAAGGATATATTTCGTTGACATCAATGTATAACATGGTTCACATATTGGTCTAGAAACACTTTTTATGAGATCATTCTGAGTTACTATTCTAGGACATATCCGCAAATTTTGAATCCACTCAGATTGCGACAAGGAGATCATGGTGCATTTAAGGTGAAATTTTATATCCGCATTCACTACTTTTTCGACACTTTCACCGTTATCTGTCGAGCTTGTTTCAATTAAACCAATATACTAGGTAGTTTATAAAGTTCATTATCTCTAAATCTTTAAAAAGCTTCTAATTTTACTTCAACACTTATTATGCCACATTCAATTAACGGTATCTGGCTTCCAACTCATTCTCGCTTCCTGAATTGGACCAAGATAATTCATCTTCTGGCATAAATAGCGCAGCAAAAATTCCTTGAATTTCGTATCCCAAGATTTCGTTAAAAGAAATTTTAAATTTATAAATAAGAAAAAAGAAATATTACGTTAAAGAACTTTTGGTTTTAGTTTCTATCTTTTTCCCACCATTTACCTCAATTGCCACATTCAATTAAAGGTATCTGGCTTCCAACTCATTCTCGCTTCCTGAATTGGACCAAGATAATTCACCTTCTGGCATAAATAGCGCAGCAAAAATTCCTTGAATTTCGTATCCCAAGATTTTGTTGAAAAATGTTTTAAATTTAAAAATAAGCAAGAACGAAATATTACGTTAAAGAACTTTTGGTTTCAGTTTTCTACTCTTTCCCACCATTTACCGCAATTGCTACATTCAATTAACGGTATCTGGCTTCCAACTCATTCTCGCTTCCTGAATTGGACCAAGATAATTCACCTTCTGGCATAAATATCGCAGCAAAAATTCCTTGAATTTCGTATCCCAAGATTTTGTTAAAAGAAATTTTAAATTTAAAAGTAAGAAAGAAAGAAATATTACGTTAAGGAACTTTTGGTTTTAGTTTCTAACTTTTTCCCACCATTTACCGCAATTGCCACATTCAATTAACGGTATCTGGCTTCCAACTCATTCTCGCTTCCTGAATTGGACCAAGATAATTCACCTTCTGGCATAAATATCGCAGCAAAAATTCCTTGAATTTCGTATCCCAAGATTTTGTCAAAAATATTTTAAATTTAAAAATAAGAAAGAAAAATATTACGTTAAAGAACTTTAGGTTTCAATTTCCAACTCTTTCCCATCATTTACCGCAATTGCCACATTCAATTAACGGTATCTGGCTTCCAACTCACTCTCGCTTCCTGAATTGGACCAAGATAATTCACCTTCTGGCATAAATAGCGCAGCAAAAATTCCTTGAATTTCGTATCACAAGATTTTGTTAAAAAATTTTAAATTGAAAAATAAGAAAGAATGAAATATTACGTTAAACAACTTTTGGTTTCAGTTTCCAACTCTTTCCCACCATTACCGCAATTGCCACATTCAATTAACGGTATCTGGCTTCCAACTCATTCTTCCTTCCTGAATTTGACCAAGATAATTCACCTTCTGGCATAAATAGCTTAACAAAAATTCCTTGAATTTCGTATCCAAGATTTCGTTAAAAAAATTTTAAATTTAAAAATAAGAAATATTACGTTCTTGGCCGCATTGTATAAAAATTACGAAGTTAACTCTAAAAATATAAAAATGTAAATTTAAATTGGAGACAAATTCGGCAATTGTATAAAAGTTGTGCATATTTATCAGTGGACGAAAATAGAAAGGGTCCGTCCACCGAAATGTTTATTCAAAAGAGAATACTTTGAAAATTTAAATTAAATGATGACAGATGAGGATGCCGTATTTTTCGAATTCGAATATTCCTTCGACTGATGCGAAAGAACACTTTAAAAGGGTGAATTTGCATTCACAATATTAACAGTTGACTTTTTGGGTTTTCATCTGATGAATTAGTTATTTCGGTTTGATTCCAAGTGGAAGGCAGAATTAACATTTTATTGCTAACCATTAATTGACTTTATTCAGCATTCCAATGTTTCTAATTCATCCCATCGCAGTCGCAGTACCCTTTAATTAAATTTATTTCAAACGTAAATGGTTGACTTGGCACTGCAGTTCAGATTGTCTTAAAGAATTTTTCCTCTGACCGTTATTAAAGTCTAATACCATACCATAGCAGTAGGCAACTTAAAATATTTTTGTTATTACATATTTTTTAATAACCAAAGCTAAATCAATGTATAATAATGAACAAAACAAATGTTGAAATTAAAAATATATAACAAAGTTCTTTTTAATAAAAATCAAACCAAATTTAGTACATAAATTTGTCGTCTTTGCATTTGTTTGCATTGGATTAGCATTTTGTATTTTCTTAATCAGATATTACGATATTACGATTCTAAAATTTTAGAACGGATATGAAATCTACCAATCAGGGATCACATTTAGTAACCCGGCATCTATTTTTATAATTTTAAATAACCTGTCAAAATCAGTGTCAGAATTTTTTATAAAAAATGTACTATTCAACTCGTGTAGGTTGTCCATATCCACACTTGCTGCACAAATTACTATTGGCATCAGGTAAAATTTATTATTACTAACTTATTTCACAAAATATTTAATACTGATTTAATCAAAAACGCCTATTAACAATTTTAGTGTAGTTTTACACAACATAAATTTTGCTATTTTTCAATAGATTTTTGATTTTTTTAAATTTGAAACGAATTTTTTTCTCCAAATCAAGTTCGCTAAAATTAAGTCTTATTAAAATTCTACGTTTCGTATTCGTAGGGTCACCTTCAACTTTTTTTTAAATACAAATCTAGATGATTAAATCACTTTTTACTTTTGGAACACAACGAAGTATATAAAGAAAGGAAAGTACTGCAATCATTTTGCGATATTCGTATTACAGTTTATTTTAGTATGATTAAATTTTTCAAAAATGTAGCCATTATTGCTAAATCCGATGCTGAATTGTTTTTTTCCAACGTTATTTTTTAATATATGAAAATATATAAAAAAATTTAATCGAGTTTACTATAGTCTAAATTTATTAAAATTTTAATTCGGAGAGCCACCGTCAATTTTAATTTTTCAAACACGGACCTAGATATGAAATATATTTTTCATACATTATACCATCTCACTCCAACATTATAAAATCATAAAATTTTAATTCAGTGATGTTTCCTTAAGAAAAGCCATTTTCGGTGTTTTAATGTGAAAATAAATGTTAGAAAATTAGCTATGACACTTCGAGCACACTCCCTACGGAAAATAACATGGGAAATCGCCAAGGTCCATTCGGTAAATTTTTGTCCACGTCAAGGTCACGATATGATCCGCTTCTCGTGACGTCATCATGTTTTATCAGCTTCTGATCCGCTTTCGATCCGAGATCAAAAAGTTTATCAGAAGCGGATCAAGAGGATGATGACATCACGAGAAAGCGGATCAGAACGTGATCTTGACGTGGGCAAAAATTTACCAGAATGAACTTCTACGATTTCACATGTTATTTTCCATAAGGAATGGCCCAGAACTGTCATACCCATTTTACTAACGTCTATGACAGATATACAGACGGACAAACGCAAAAGAAAACTTATAATGGTTCCGTTTTATTCTTTTGCGGGAACAAATTAATATTTATTTTTGCTTGATTCACAAAAAAATCTACAGCTTTTTAAATGGCATTGCATTTAATATGGCATCCTTGCGCGTTCGCTTAAAATGTGATGATTGGAAGGGATTTCTTGATCGACGACCGCTCAAATATTAAGCCCTGTTGTCATATTACTTACTCGAGACATTTCTATCCGAAGTACAAAGATTTACCATCTGTAGTATCAATATAATAATTTATTTAATAATTAATGTGTTAATAATTAAAGGGGATTGTCTGATCTTCATTTCTTTTATTTTCATACACATAGAGAATCCAAGTATAAATTGGTAAAATACTCTACTTAAAATAAAAATTGCTATATTTACTTCAGGCCTCTGTTTAAAAGTCAGATAAGGCTGGAATCTCTACTTAAACAAATTTTCAGCACACTTTCTTGTTAATTAAAACCAGTTATTACGTTTTTCTTTTTATTTAACTTCCGCATCTCATGAAACATTTTTATGCAAACAGTCGCGGCTCTTCGAGTCTATACTTAAATGAAAAAAATAAGAAGAGTGGAAAAAAGAATGACGCTGGTGAAGATACTACATCAAGATTATTTTAGCGAATGGCTATATATTTGAGTAAGGTATACAGGTATTATGGTGAAACTATTGCTATAAGATGCATGGCTTCCTCGGTTATAATGCGGACTCTTGTATACAGCGAGCGCGCCGAGAATCAATCATATTTATATCATGCACGAGCTGTTTTCTTTCAGAGGCGGAGAATATTTTTTTACTTTAAATCTACTTAGTTGTGTTACAAATGTATATCAACAGTTTTTTCTTTTTAAAATAGCTGCCATGTTTTAAATTTCTGTTCATTTAAATTTTTCAATAACCAATCAAATAAGGATAATTATGCTATGATTTGATATATTGGCTAAATAATTGTTAACTACTCAAATGAATATTTTACATTTAAGAAGAAATCACAGAAACTGCTAGTTGTAATTAAGTACCATTATTACTACTACTACTTAAAAAATGTTGCACTACTGAATAAATTTACTTACAAACATTTGACAATTAGAAAAAGAAGAAATAAACTTACGTTTTTAGTCTCTTTGTATTTCCGGGAACACCTACTACTGATGTTTGAACTATTTTGATAAAGGCCACTGTTAAGTCCGTGACAAAAGGGCATTTAGAGTTTGTACTTAAAGCCGTTTACGACGTATAGCCGGCAATGAAATAACTACAATACGTACATTAATCATCGCTAAAATAAAAAATTTCTACACATCCATAATTTGCTATTTTTTTTATCACGCATTTCTATGTTTTGTAACTGGGCGTATCCAAACCTAATTGATGGCTTTAATATTAGACTGTACGAGCTGTACAAAGTACTGTATTATGAAAGGTCGGGATAAGTTTATCTTTGGTACAGTTCCAAAGGGGAATACCGTAAATTAATATATATAGTACATTCAAATCTTGTTATGCAATGGCAACTTGGAATTTCTTCTAAGAAGCTAATAGTGCTGTTTAGAGTTTTGATCAAGTTCAGTTGTTTCTTATTAATCTCCTCTTTCATTGGAGTTTGGTATCGAGATATTTGGAATTGGTTTGTTTTACTTAACGCAGTGACAACTTGGAATTAGTGCTGTTAATTGTTCTGATCAAGTTCAGTTTCTCTTTTTTATATGCTCTTTTCATCGGAGTTTGATGTCCAGATTTCTTCCGTAACATTGATAATCAAAATACTGTAAATTCACACATAACTTCGAAAAAGCTAATAATTCTGTTTATAGTTTAGACCAAGATCGATTCTTTTCTTCTTTATATCCTCTTTCCATCGGAGTTTGGTGTTGAAATATTTAGAATTGATTTGATATTATACTAGGTTGTCATTAATTAAAACGGTTGATTAATTGACTGGTTGTTATTAAAATTGATATAGATAAACTTAAGCGTATTAAGTTTAGTATTTTAATTTTTGGTGGCAAATTGGAATATCGTTGCCTTGAGACACACATTGTATGATAAGATATTTATTACTTTGGGAACATTTTGTTAAGTTTATATCTATCAGCCCTCATGCCATACTTTGTCAAAGGCCAAAGCCACATCTAGGAAAACTGAGAAACATTCTTTTTCAGTTCAAATGGATAATTATCTCCTTTAGTAAGATGAGTAGTAATTTCCGTTGTATTGTTATCAGCTGCTACTTAAATCAATAACTTCTGGTTAACGTTCGAATATCGTCCAGATCGAATTTTTTCCTTTAATAAAATTAGGTGAAACGTTTCTTGGCGGGAAATATGTGGATTTTCCGTGGAATGATAATTACTTTCTTTTGAGAAACTAATTTTTTGCTCCTCTGCTATGTTCTTTGTGTACCACTTTATTGGTACAATTATTACCAAACTTGCTACAAATTCTATTATTTAATTAATTACATTAATATCTCTGATTTAAATACCAATAAAATATTCTATGATAATTGAAAAATATTTGGAATCTGCAACAAAATGGCCAGTAAAAATTTTTAAACAATAAAAGTGTTGGATGTTTACACTATACTTAATATTTTGTTACAGCAAGCCGCCTCACTAGAAAAAGTATTAAAAGAACAACAACAGCAACTAGAACTGGATAGAAGTTGGGATCAAGACAGGGAAAGAGATATCAAAGGCAATGGAAGTTCGAGTCCGATGTCTGACCACCGGCCGCAGGACCATTCTCCCCCACCTACGTCCGACTCGCAAAAAAATCTATCAGCAACGATTCCCCCCATTCAACAAGTAAG
Organism: Neocrepidodera transversa; assembly: GCA_963243735.1. Lineage (NCBI taxonomy): Eukaryota > Metazoa > Arthropoda > Insecta > Coleoptera > Chrysomelidae > Neocrepidodera > Neocrepidodera transversa. The sequence goes on from OY725339.1 coordinate 13,940,788, forward strand.
CATTTTTATCTACTCCTATTAAATTATATATTAATTATTCAACTGCTTTTGAATAATTAATAGTTTCCATAAACAAACAGCATGAGTTATAATAACTCACTAGTGGATTATTATACCATAATATAAATAAGCAAACAGCGTGAGTTATAATAACTCACTACTATAATTCGGTATGTAAATAGTGTGCAGTAAATTCTTAGATATTTTAATAAATTGGTTACATTGGCGTAGAAAAGTTAGAAAGATTTATAACAACTGGGAAGAAATGTATAATTAAAAGATTTTAAAATTATTAAATTAGCAACGGAAAAGATTCTTGGAATTTAGTGAATTTACTACACACTATTTACGAACCGAGTGCCAAGGTGTTTATGTACAAGCCGATTCGCCGAAGCGAAATAGTATTATTTAGTGTCATTGAGGTGACTAATGTCACCTGATATTTTGTACACAAAGTTCTTTCTCTACACTTGCATCTTAGTATTTATTGTTATGGTCGTAGATAAAGTATAGTATATATTATTATTTTTAAAAACTAATCAGAGTTTTTTAAGAAAAATATTGCATTTTCTCTTTAATATTATTTATATATTTGGAAATATTTATTTATAATATTTTTCCCCAACTAAAAACTGATTTGTGATTAAAGCCATTAAAATAAATTTTGTATTTCCAATTTTGTTTTTCCAGAATGAATCAACCAAAATACCCAACGACTATACCTATGCTCAATCACAAACCTCTGGACCACCATTAATGTCTTCACCAACGTCAAATCTTCACCATATGCAACAATTGCTACAGCAACATGTACTTAGCCCCACGCAGCTACAAAATCTAATGAAACAACATTCGATATTACAACAACAACAGCAGCAACATCAGGTATTTATTACTATTGAATAAACTTTTCTAATTAAGTTAACAATGAATATTTTTGTTTCAGCAACATCAGTTAGCAGAATTAGGTAAAAAACAAATAGAACAAACAATGCAACAGCTCCAAGAACAACTCCAATTGAATCTCATCCAACAAACACATATCCTACAAAGTACAGACAAAAAGAAGGCGACGGGTTCGATGCAGCAACTTGCTCTTCAGCAACAGCAACTTATTCAGCAGTTACAATTGGTTCAGCGGCAATATGTTGTCCACCAGGGAATGGGGATGCAACCTCTGATGTTATCACAAAGCCAAGGTAAAAATATTAAACAAATCTAATTGGTAATATAATCTGGTCGTGTAAAAGTATGTTTAGAAGTAAAAAAAATATTTGTTTTTAAAAGGAATGTCAATCATTTTATTTTATTTTTTTAAACAGTTCTGTAATACAGGAAGAATAATGAAGGTCATTGGAATGTTAAATTGATTACGTTTTTAATTTCATACCGCAGTTTTAATTTTAATCATGCTTGTCGGTAATAATTATATTATGTTTTACTAACATACACAAAAACTTGTTAACTATGCTTCGAGACTTGTTCTCCATATATGAACAATTTTATGTTCTGAATTCCAGTTATTCTATTTAGAATAATCGGAAAACTGGATATCTCGGTAATTTATATTTTTTACGTTTATTGTTAAAAAAGCAGGTCATAATAATATTTTAATTACCCGATATATAAATATGGTATATAGCATATGCGAAATATCACAATATTTAAGATATCAAAAAAAAAGTTCTGTAGGAAAATCGGGAGCAGCCTTTAATTTTACATTTTAAAATTATTTTCATATCTACAGGGTATTTCATATTACCATGGTAAATCAAATACATTTCTTTGAACGGGACATCCTATATATTATTAAAAATATTTTTCAGAAGTTATGGCCCAATTATTGCATATACTTTAAACAAAACAATTTAAAATAATTTTTTCACGATCAAAACTCTCAATTTTTTAAAAACATCAATATTCTATATTATTAAAAGAAACGGCACCTTATGTAATTTCATTTTTTTGTATATCTAAAATCATTAATTTCCGAGATAATTTTAATTTTTAAATAATAATATTACTATATGTACAGAAAAATGATATAAATTCTGATATAAAAATACTACAACATTAAATAAGGTAAGTAATTAAGTTTAACACAGCTACAAAATAATAACATGTAAAACTTATACTAATAATGAACAGTTAAAACCCAACAGTTTAAAATCTCCAAAATATCAATACAGTAAACACCTCCACATTATTATGGCTTTCATATCATCTTGGTATTGAACTACAAGGTTTTTTATATAACATATATGAAAAATTTAATTTTAGTGAATAAGGTGATCGAGCTGGCCATTAAATTGGTCCTCCTCTTGTGATGTACCGGAGCTCCATCGTGCAAAAACCACATTTATTGACAAATGCTCAGGCGAACATTTTCCATAACAATAGTAAATGACTTTGAATCGTCCTGCAAAAGAATATGGCCCAATAACCTATTCTTTAATTTTACCAGCCCAACGAATCATATACTACTTATAAAATAGAGATTACTTGTGGAATAATAATTATCAAAGTTCCATTTTTATTTATATGTGGTTTTATCTCCCAAGAAAGACAAAATCAGATAAATTTACCTGATTGCGGATTTCTCATTGAGTCGGTTAGCAAAAGGAAGTCGAATTTACGCTTTAATAAGTTTTTGTTTTTTACTAATATTTTGTTACCGCGTAAGTTAACATGTACTATTTTCGTCGGCTACCACAGTTTTTGCTTTTAAAGGTTTTTATACGCTAGTGAACAAGTATATTTTAAACTGTTTAACTGTGTCGGCTTTTACTTGATGAAAATCCATTGTTAAATTTAAATAAATAAAACAACGTTTTAAGATTTCCACAAAAATAATAACAAAAGTTATTAATTTAATAGTGACTAGTTGCGTTACATAGTACCTTCATCAGACTGATGAAGTTACTATGTAAATCTTAAAACGTTGTTTTATTTATTTAAATTTATATTTTAAACATTTATTCCAGACGCCAACGTTTTTTAACTTCCACTTGTTTTCTTAGTCAATTTAACTTCTGAGAAATGTAATTCATAGCTATTATTGATTGTTTTTTATTTTTAATTGATCTAAATATTTCGTTACCGGTCCAGACCAAAAATAGTTATTAACCATAAATTCTGAAAAATGTATAATTTAATGAAAACCTATAGGTTATAGAAAAATATATGTACATATCAAAGTGACAAGAGTGTTTGATGCCCAAAAACGAATGAAAAAATTAATTTCTAAAATTTAAATAAGGGTCAATTTTCTTCTATTCCGAACATTATTCTACGATCGATAACATTCAAAATTAACAAGACACACTTAGAGAATTTGTACTGAAAGTGACACTTGTCATCTTTGGAACGTAACTAGAACAAATTACATCGTATCTCGTAACTGATACAATGCCAAGAACAAAATTAAAATATTAAAAAAATGCAATTTAATAAATTTTTAACAAAAAATGTGTTGAAATTCTAATAATTAGTAGGTTTTAACATATAACTTAAACGCATTAATAATTTTGTTGAATAAAAATAAATAAATACTGGGAATCTTGAAATAAAACCGTAATCAGGATTTTTTTCAAAATACAATTTTTGTACATTCTATGATAGTCTAAAAATTAAAATGTCTTAATATGTATATGTATTTCAATAACACCTTGCGTATAAAAAATATGAAATAGATAATAGAAAGCTAAATTTAAAATAATATATAGGACGACCACTTTAGGAAAATATACGCTAACGCTAATTCACCCTAATAACCATGCAGATATGGAATTAATTTCACCTTGCATAGTATAACAGCAAATAATATACAATACAATCAATAAAGCTATAGATTAAGGAAATATAGATAAAGGTAAACATTACGATTTGATTTATTTAATATAGATGACCTAACCTAATTACTATTTGATTTAAATTAGAACAAATCATATGTAATGATTTCCTATTACGTTATTCATTATATTTTAGGGTATTTGTATGGCTTAAAATATTTATACACTATTGATTTTCATTATCTTTGCACTTTCATTTTCATTTTCTTCTGTAATCAAATGTGTGCAGTAAATTTTATAATCAAATTATACAACCAAATTCTAAATACTTTTTTATACTAAACATACTTTTATGTATTTTTTAATTATAACAGGACGATCATAAAGAAAGTTGGAATAATACGAATTAAAAGTTAATAATAGAAGAAGGCAAGAAGACTGTAAATTACGAAGAAAATAAACAATATTCTTAATTTTAAATCATTGAATGTTCATTCAAAATTATTTTAATAAATACCAGTTTTTTTATATTTGAACTAATTTGCATGATTAAATAATTTTAATTTACATATTATCATTATTTGAAATAATAATTTAAATATGAAGTATCAAAAACAACGTCATTTGAGAAGATTTTGCCCAATGTGTGTGTTTCCAGCGTTTTGGTACGTATATCCTAATCCCATTTGTCCAAATACCCTTATTATACAACCATTTCCTTTAATTTTCATTTTAAATATTATTTTATTAATATCGAAGATTTCTTTTTCCAATAAATTATAAAAAAATAGAAAGAGAAACCTCAAAAAATTTGAGTTAATATAAATGAAGCAAGAAAAATTGTACCACTTAAAGAATATAGAAATCGAAATTTAGTTTCTGTTTTAGAGGAGCAATAGTTAATATTTAGTAAATTTAGATTGGTTAATATTTAATTTAGTATTAATAAGTAATTTAATGCACATAATAACAGAACTTGAATTACCGTCACCAATTTTAAAATATTTTTAAAAAAATTGTTTACTGATAGTTTTTTCACCAGTGAAAATAAAAGATTTTTACTGATACGTGACAAAGAAATCTTCTTTATAGGAATAATTAAAAACAGAACGATTCTTTAAAACTTTAATAAAAAACGCTGGAAAACTAAGTATAGGTAATTTAACTTACCCCGTTAATTTTTTTGAATTTATTTTTAAATTATATATTTGATTTTTTTTAAGTGGTTCTGCATGCTTCACAAAAATAATTAGAATATCTAAAATTACTTTTAAACTGAGCAAAAGTCTAATTATCTGGGTGCTTTTATAAAGATTTTTAAAAATATCTTTAAACGCTTTTTTTTTCGTATAAGTAAATCAAACCCATTTAAAATTAGATATAAACATAAAGTTACAACGGCATAATCATTTATAATAGTTTCAACCCAGTTCCTGTAGTTAGACATTTTTTTCGGTTTGGTATATAATAAAAAAGGCATTTCTTTTAAACCAAAAGAATTTTCAATTAATTTTCCACTTAAATTTGCCCAGTTTAACTAATATATATATAAACAGGGCAACATTATATATATGATTTATTTAGTTTCTATTTAACTATTGTCCATTTTTATGATAACTATGCTTCCCGACAATATATATTAAACTACTTTATAGACCAGTTTTAGGTTCATAAGTTCATAATATACTGAAGAAACGTTCTGTTGAAATTCCTTCTCGTCTTGGTCTTCCCTAGTCAGTGGTGCCCAAGGCGAGTGCCTATAGCCGGCCCTGTACACGAGACGGATGGTTCACGTGCGGTTAAAACTATTGGCACTTGCCTTTCCGTTCATCCCTTTTACTATGTTCTCCCGGTCTGTTATCCCATCTCCTATCCACCAGAACCAAAACGCTTCAAACAAGCCATTGTCGCCTGGCTGTCAAACGGTTTTAATCGCACGTGCCATTGTCGGGTTGTTCAGTCCTTTTAACCTAATAAATGAATGATTATTAACGAAGTGAAAATACTGATTTCTGTATTTAAAAAATTGTCACTAACCTTGCATCTTCATATATTTTAATATGTCTCACTGAAAATACATATTACATTGAACCAATCTAGCTATTAAGTAATTCGTATGAAGAACCTCAGAATAAGTCTCTACCAAAGGATTAAGAAGTTATTGTAACCATTTATTTTAAAAACCAGCGATGACTTCTTTTATAAGAAGAATTTCAATCATTTTGACAGATGTAGATATTCTAAAGAATTTTTATAAATTCATTCTATAAAGTACGGTGAACATGAAAATAGACAGGAAATAAAGTTTATAGTGAAATTCGCAAAGAATTATATAACAGAGACATTTTTCTCATAATAGTAGAGCATTTTGAAGAGTTAAATAAAGAAAAGAGCTACACAGAAATCAGAAATCAGTATTTACCATATCTATCAATCTTTACGTTTATAAATTTTTATCTTTACGTTTATAAATCTTTATAAAAGGTTAATTTGTTGTATAGGTCTTAACAGTAGAGATGTGATGAGTCCATGGAAGGACATCAGTGACCCCCATGTCGTAAATAATAAACCTCCATCGGAGTTAAATGGTAAGTGCAAGAATTGAAAGCAAGTAGTAATGAAGCAGATCACGTTTCACGGTCTTTACAACGTGTCCAAGTATATTTTTTTTCTATGGAAAAATGAAAGAATTTGCTTTGATTGATTAATTAAACAACTTATACAAAATCTAATGAGTTCTTCTTTGAAATGGTAAAAACTAAATACAAACAAGAATTTTCATTTTTAAAACATACTGTGTAAAACAATTTTTTTTAACCTCTTCTTGGGACACACTATATACAATTTTTTTCATTTTTGGTATATTCCGTATATAACTTAAAAGATTTTTTTCGAAAAACTCAACTTGGGACACACAATATGCATTTAAAATGAATTTTCATTTTTGGGACAAACTGTATCTAAAAATAAATATTATATGTTTATTTATTATTCGTATTACTTATTAATAAAAATATACATTTAATTCCTAAAAAAAAAAAATAAAAAATATTCCATTTCGTTTGAACCCGGGACCTCTTATTAAATGTATACTTACATTACCTGAGCAGTGGTAGCGAGAAACAATATGACAACACAAAAGGAGGCCAATAATTGTAGACGTATATGCTAGTAGTGGAAAAAATGTAAAATTTAATTTATGATTTTGTTTTATTTCTTCCAGATAATTCTCCGGGCTTATTAGGGATTCCTCCAAGCCGGTCGAGTAGGGACGAACCCATGGACGATAAGCCTGATAGACCGACTACTCCGGACAGGGTACATCACCTCTACGGCCATGGTGTTTGTAAATGGCCTGGTTGTGAAAACCCTTGTGAAAATTTAGAAGCATTTATAAAGTAAGTTTTTAAATGGTTTCTAGAATATCATGTAAACTACCAAACAAAAAATAATAGCTACCCCTTGAAAATTTTAAATGGTTACACAGCTCATTTGAAAGTGTTTTTTAATTCTCTGTTTAACGGTTAAAATAATTTTAAATTTGATTTATTAATTTTTGACTTAATTAAATTAAATGCTCAAAATATTCATTGAAAAAATAGTTTTCGATTATTTAAACAGTTGAATAAATATTTAAAAATCCTTTCAAATGAACACTATCAGTCGACCCCTGCGGCCATTTAAAATTTTCATCTAGGAGTTTAAATTGCGGTAAATTTTTTATTGTAGAAATATCTTTCATCAAAAATAAAAATCGACTTATCCGGGCATTTTCTGGCAATATTTTACCATACAGAATTTAGTAGGAGTGGTAACACTTTACGTTCACACTGTATAGAAAAATAAAATTAAATTGACGTGCTGTTACTGATGAATTTAAAAAAATCTCTTCCTAGTGGATCTATGTTTACCTTATAAAAGTAAATTTAACCATCCGAGAAGGGAAAGTATTGTGAGCGAGCTAAAAAAAATTTCGAGATAAAGATGGAAATATCAATTTTGAAGTCCCCTGAGACAATTAAGACCATTTCCAGAATGAAGAGTCTGTCTGTCTGTCTGAAATTTGGTATATTGGTTTGGGTTATCCGTTAGAAGAACCCATTAGTTTTTGTCCGACATCTGTCAAACGGAAGTGTCACTGTCAAAAAATGACAGAACCAATATGTCACGGAATTTGAATTGTAATATGTCATTTGAAAGCCCTTGAAAATATCTATTCACCTGTCAAAAGTAAAAAATGTCAAAGTTTAAAACTTTATCACTAAATATCTGAAAAAGTATTCGTCTCTGGATACTCGTCGGGAAAGTTTTGGGTGCCACATAACCGATTTTTTATATAAACTATGGCTAAACAGATCACGTATTGAATTTAGAAAAAAAAAAGTGAGATACTTAAAATATTTTTGTTCATAAATATTGCTTTATTATTGTATTTTAATTTTTTGTAGGTTCCGATTGTTTTCAGTAATTTCCTTAAAAAAAAGAGATTTTTTTAATAAAATTTAACTTCCTAAAGTGAATGTTTTCAGAAATTTCATTAAAAACTACAATTTACATTTTTTTACGATTCCGTTACATCTAAAAATGTTTTTATAAAAAACAAACAAACAAACGAGTCTAACAAGAATTTATAAAAAAAATATTCTTGTTAGACTGTAATTAATATTAATAATAAAACTTCAAAATTAAATAAAACATCTTCAAAAATTATCACTCTAAATTGTAATATTAAACAATTATTCTTATTAAAGACAACGGTAATATAGGTTAAAAATTATCACACTATATCCTACTAACTAAAAGCTTTATAACCATAATAAAATTTTATCTTTTTAAAATTGCTATCCTGCAGCTAACCCTCACCTTCCTTAATTTCATAAATAAAACATTCTAGATTTTATCTCGGCTTGCCATCCACCCTGTACAAAACAAAAAGGACGTTCTGGGGAGGAGGTAGACTCCTTGGAAGATTAACATTGAATCCGGCATCGTGGCGATCAAACGCCTTGCATATTAATTAAACATGGCGTAATTAGAGTTTTTTAACCGCGATGTCTTCTTTAATTTATGCCAGGTTGCTTTTTTCTTTTGTGAGTTTAAAGGCGAGGATGACAAAATATTGTAATTTGATGTTTCGTTTAAATCCTCTTTCTTTTAGTTATTAATTAGTTTGGGAAGAAGATGAAGTTAATGTTTAATGTGAATTATTAAGTAAGTAAATTATTTTGTCGCGGACCACAATAAACTTCATAGCATAGTTATTTATTACAATTTAATAAATGATTAGATAACTGTACAATTTTGAATATTTCCTGTTATTAAGTTTATTGAATAATTAAAGCAAGCAAAATATTTATAATTACACATGTTTTTATTTTCGTAGTGTAAACAATTAATAATTGATTATGGAACGGAAAAATCATATGGGGATGATTTAAATTAAAAAACAATCACAATCAAAACGATAAAATCGAGAACTATTAATTTTCTTTATTTTACTCACTAGAATTTGCTACAATAAAATAAAAATAAAGTAATTATTCGAGTTTATAGCCGATGCTTTCAAGACATAAACAGAAAAGTTTTCAGTAAACGACGGTTAAGTTCCACGCTTTTGCACTGTTTTCGAATAGTTTCAGCAATAAATTCGAAATTTATAGGTTTACATCGATGAATGTTATGTATTGTTTTGCTCAGGCTAGACCATAAATATTCTACGGGGTATTTCTAAATGCTTAATATTAACTGAATTTTACATTTGACAATAAAAATATAGTATTTTTTAAATTTGTTACCAATTTGTTACCAATTATAAAATATTTGTATTTGAATATTATGTATATGGCTGAAAGTTATTAGGATAATAGTATTTTTCGTTTTTGGATGTGGAGAAATCTTTAGGTCTCCAGCTTACCAACAGCTACTTAGAAAGTAAAAAACTATCTACTCACATCTTTGCAATTGCTTTTCAAACCTTTCGTAAATATAACATCGAGCTGTAGGTTACTGTTGCTATCCCACTCTCTTTCTTTGCCAACACTTTGCCTCCGTCTCTTTCATGGCAGTACCATGTCTTGCCCAATAGAAACAAATCCTGTTAGGGCTTAGAGTATAAGGAACTATTTTTAGGGATTGTAATTACCATAGTGAGTAATTAAGTGACGTCCTGTAAGCCTTATTATAAATGACAGATGATCCGCTTACAGTTGTCAGATAAAAGAAGCGTGAATCTTATATTACCGGATGTTCAACAACTCTCCATAAGGAATATTTGCTGTAATTGTTATCGACTCGGATCATCTTACGGCTAATATGAATTTCCACCATATTTACTGTGTACCTGATTGTTCCCATGTCTCTAAACATTTTAAAAATTAGACTATATCACTAAGTTTTATCTTTTCTAATAACATGTTTAATTGTTACAGGCATTTAAATACAGAACACATCCTCGACGACCGTTCTACAGCACAAGCTCGAGTCCAAATGCAAGTAGTTTCCCAATTAGAACTTCAACTTCAAAAAGAACGTGATCGTCTCCAAGCAATGATGCATCACCTTCATCTTTCCAAACAAATGAGTTCACCGGACTCTCACAAGGATTCCTCCGTCAAGATATCAGTTAGTGCATCTCTACCTCAACCACCTGTATCCATGGGACCCATGGTTTCGTCTGTGAGATCGCCAGTGTTACACTCTCCAGCTTCAAATGTGGCGGGGCCAATCAGAAGAAGGCTAAGTGATAAGTCAGCGTTATCTTTAGCTGGAGGTAAGTCTTTACATTTTTAAATAAAATATACTTTAATCGGTATTTTTTACCAATTATATATAAAAAAATAATAAATAAAGTGACTTAATGGCCTACAGAACATTAAACTTAAAAAAACATAGCTTTAAAAAATTGTTTCTTCAGATTTCAAAGTGGCCAACGGTTTAATAGTTGATTTATACTTTGAACTATAAAGTTCTAATCCAATAGTTTAAAAATTATGTTGCTTTATATTTCCATGCTGCATCGTAGGTTTACCATACATGTTAGAACGAGCTGGATTAGATGTTCAACAAGGTATTTTTTCTTGAAAGTTATATTTTTAAATTGTCTACTATATATTCGGTATATTGGCATTATATAACATAGTTAAAAAGGGATGATTCATTTACACTTTTTTACTTTCAAGTTTAATTTTTTTATCATACCGGGTCCACTCATATTTTTCACTAATTGAACAGCCTATAATTTCTAAACGGCTCAGGTTAGAAATATGCGGTTTGCATTGAAATGTTTGGTACAATTTTTTTTTGAAGACATTGAATTTTTTCTATTGATTTCGATGTCGTCTCAACAAAAATGGCCAATTTTTGACAATTTTTTTTGTTGTATCGATATCGATAGAATAAATCTATTTAAAAAAAACATTTCAGTGAAATCCGCTTATTTTTATCCTGAACCGTTTAAAATTTATAGGCAGTTAAAATAGGAAAAAATATAAATGAACACCCGATGTATATATAAGACGTTAAATTTAATATATATTATATATAGTATTAATAATTGTATAACCGTTAAATAATCCCGGGCTAAATACATAGATATAAACAATAAGATTTAGATAAAATAAGGCTTCTTACTGAGTTACAAGTTGTTTTATTTTTCAATTTTAAAATGGTTTTTACTCGTTACTTCAACATATTTACTTGGGTAAGTTTTTTAGATAATTTACAATGTATTAAAAAAATGGTAAAAACCTACAACCAGAAGCGTCCGACAGAGGGAGAGCTTTCCAATTTTAAATTCTAAAAGCCATTGGCGGAATTGTCATTTTAGTATAATTCATCAATTGTTCAAAATTTTCTATGTTTATCCTGCATAGTGATAAAAATATTATTTCTCGAGATATTTGAAGTTAAATTCAGGACTGCACAATAATTTTTGTTTATTATGTATTTATTGGTCATATTATTATTGATCCAGTCCGTATCTTTTCTTGTGTGTTTACCTTTAAAATTTGATAAACAGTTTTGATAATCAATGTAAATACGTTATTTTTTTTATTTTTTTAAATAAATTAATATTTTTTCTAGTCTAAAATAATAATTTTGAATCATTTTAGTTGATGTTAATGCCCCACGTTATTTTGCTTGAAGTAAAGTAAAAAGTTTATCAATTTTAAATGCCTAGTCACATTAATTTGTCAAACCATAAAATGCCGAACAAAAAATGTATCGAAATGGAATTCATCACAATCATTAAATGATTCAACGAAGAGACTGGACAATTTAAACCCCAAAGTGATGTTGAAAAACCAAAACATATTTCTGTTGATTACACATTTTAGTATTAATTGCTGGTAATCCTTAACTGAGCCAATTTTCAGTTTTCGCATTTTAAACTACTACAAAATATGCTACCAGGTGATCTTCCTGTATAATTAGGATTTGCTCAGCATATAAAATAAAAAAAAATGAAAATCATTATTTTTTAAAACAAATATTTTTACCAATAAAAATATGCGTAGATAAGTTTTTAACTAGTTAAATACCCACTGTTGGGATATTAAAAATCCACATTTACTTTAAAAGTAACATTTTTATGGAGTTTTTACAACCAACAATTTTTGACGAGCTAAATCAATTTCCACTCAAAGGTTAATGCAAGATGAAGCACAAACTCATTATTCTGTAATAGTGCATGTGCAATCAATTTTCTAATCGTTGGATTGGCAAATGTAGTGAATTTCCATGACCACCTTGATCTTCCCACTATAATCTCTTATATTTCTATTTATAGGTATATTGAGAAATTAAATGTCGTCATCAAATATGGCAACAAATAACAAATTTTTCTAATTTCATTGCCAATAAGCCAAATATTTTTTTTAAATAAAAAGATCGTTATCAAAAGAATAGATTAAATTTGTTGTAGAGCCACATATTTTTAAATTAATTTTTATTTTTCGTCTGTTTGTTGTTTTGAACTTTTACTTAATATTCCATCTGCCAATTGAAACCCACATTTATTTAAATGTTTTTGATTTCTCACTGTATTGATTTGTATTTGTTCAAAATTCAATTCATTGCCAGAATAACCCATCAATTACTTCTGAGAAACGTTAAGGTGAAGTTTTTTCGAAATTGTGACGAAAAATTGTCAAAAATGGTTTTGGTTGTTCAAATATTAACGCAATAATTCAATTTGTTCAAAACGGTCTTAAGAAGGATATATCTGGAAACATTTTATATTTTTGAATAGTTTTTCCAAATACTACGCGAGAAAAGAATTTTCTTACGTTTCCTTTTATTTCGGGAGCATTTTGTTGTTAAAAATTCTCAATTAAAAATGAAAAACTATCACTAAAGTGACAATTTCGTTAGTTGCTTATAATTTAGGAATTTAAAACAGTTCCTCTACTCGTGTCGTACGCCTCTGGTAGTAACTGGAAATTATTTTTAACCATTTTTTAATATATTCTAAAGTATATATAATTTATGACAACAGTGTTAATAAAAATATACAATATACAAAAATCGTTTTAATATTTTTAATAGAACACTCTGTATCTAACGCAGTACCGGAGTCAGATTTTATCTAAGTGTTATGTGTTAAAACTACATATTTTTTGCACCGGATTTTTCAGTTATCGTATATACAATTATTAATGAATCGCCCCGTAGGTATTGAGCTATATACAATAATAATTTGTTGACCCATTTTTATCAATCGAACTATCCCTTTTAACCATTATTGCTACTTTTTTATATTGTTATTTCTCTTCTATGTATTTTAATATTTCAATAAAGTTAAAACTTTCAGGACAACGGTTTATTTATATATTTTCAGAAATACAAAGAAATAGGGAATTTTACAAGAATGCCGACGTCAGGCCTCCATTTACATATGCCTCCCTGATTAGACAGGTAGGTTCTAAAATAAAAGATAAAAATGCGTAAGAGTACTTACTGCATCTGGCATATGAAGGACAATTATTAACATGTATTAAACTATATCGTTTAAATAAGAGTTAAAAAGAAAAAATCGTTTGAATGGACTGGGCAAAAAATATATATTTAGGCAAGGTCTCTAATGTGATCAATCGATGAGGTAATAAACCTAGACGTCAAAGTACCACAATTGATTTATTGATATAATTTAAGGGTGAAAGGGGCGACTAGTTTCGGCAAAATTTCGCCATCATCAGCCCTAAAAAGACCACCGTCAATAAACTTGAAGAGATTAGTAACAAAGTTTGTAACTTAAAAATGTATTCATGGGGGAATATACAGTGTGTCCAATTAAGTCGGAACCATATGGGAAACTTTTTTATTCTTAGTTTTATGAAAAAAAGTTTATCATGGACTAGAACCTAAAATGCACTTATCAGATAATACATTTTTTTACCTGTATTCGAGGGGCGTCAAAAAATATAAATTTTGCTCAAGAATAAAGTACCCTTATTTTAAAAAATATAGAAAATGTTATTTGGAAAACTTGTTTAGACATAAAATGTACGTACCAACATGAAATCACAGCCTCCTATCTCAAAAAAAAATATTTTTTTCTTGGAGCAAAGTTCGAAGTGAACTGTATAAAATTAGTTTCCACATATTATTTTAAGCCAAAACCGTCAATTGAGCTAACATGTAACAGTTCACTTTGAACTTTTTTTGAAGAAAAAAATTAGAAAAAATATTGTTTTGAGGAGGCTGTGATTTCATATTTGTTTCTACATATTGTTTCTAATGAACTTTTCCAAATAACTTTTTTCTATAGTTTTTAAAATAAGGGTACATTCCTCTTGAATTAAATTTATATTTTTTGACGCCCTCGTATACGGATAAAAAAATGTATTATCTGATGGTTGAATTTTAGGTTCTAGAACATGTAGAAATTTTATAAAGAATGACTTTTTTTCATAAAATTAAGAATAAAAAAATATCCCGTATGGTTTCGACTTAATTGGACACATCGTATTATTATTGATTAAAATTTTTTTTGTTATAAAAGATTTTTATAAACATACAAATAACCCAAGATTAATCTAGTACAGTACTCAATCCTCTTGTAAAAGCCAAATTTATACATTTCGATTACAAGAGTTGTCCCATTTTTTCACTCGATAAAAGAATTGAATTTTGCTCTTTGGTTTAGGCAAGTTTCAAATATTACAATGTTCTTCACGACGAGCTATAAGTCGATATGTATACGGAAATTGTTTTAACTAGTTTTTTGAGTATACGACAGTTATTTTTACAGATCGTTTTTAGCTGAAATTTTTTCAGTTATTTGTTGCTTTCTGTTTTACAAAAGTAGACCCCAACTCCGTTATTTTATATGAAACAGTCTATAATATTATTGGATTTCAATATAACTGTATACAGTGTAGCGCAAATTTAATTGAACACTATTGAGATTTCCTATTTAGCGATATTTGGCCTTCAATAAAAAGTTGTATTAATTTTTTTTTCAAAAATTAAAGAGTCAATTAAATAAAACAAAAATCGTCAATTACTTTTTTTCCCAAATATCTTGGAAACCGAGTAGAATACTATAATTTATCCACGACTATTAAATAATTTTGGCTAAAACTACTATAAACCTTTATTTAAACCAGTGAATAATCATTATGATGGATATTATTATTATTTAGTAAACTCATGTGCAAGGAACAAATAATAGACTAGTCGTGAATAAAATTATTTTTTCTAGTTCTATAATTAACTACAATTTATGACATTGTCGGTGTTGTCCTAATTCGTATTGACCGGTTCAGCAGTGAATGTATTATCCTGGTGTATTATTTAGCCATAAGAAGAAAATTTGCTATTATCACCACTAGGTATTAAAATTGTGATATGTTCTCTAGAACTATATTTGTTAATAAAATAAAAAGTACTCTTACGTAATTTTATCCAAAACGACTGAATCAGTGAATAATCGTTTCGTCCCATTTCAGTCCATAATCGAATCTCCCGACAAACAACTTACACTCAACGAAATATACAATTGGTTCCAAAACACATTTTGCTATTTTAGGAGAAACGCAGCTACTTGGAAGGTATTGTGCCATTTATTATTATATTTCAATTAATATTATCTATATTGGTAAGCATTCAAATAATATTTTACTTTGATATTTTTAGGAAATCTAGATTATCTAGTATGAAAGTCTAGGTTACGGTTTAAGAATAGGTCTAAGATCTCAAGTATACTTTATGGGTTAAAAAAGTGCTAAATGATGAAGAATATAATCTAATTGAAATCTTTAATTATAATAATCTCTATGCTATTCTTAGCAGTAATAGACCCACGATATATACAAATATTTTGTTCGTCTAATTCAATCTTTCTTACCCTCAGCTTTCCCACCTATCAGTTTTTAATAATAATTTTTCATAAATATTTAAATTACTTCTTTCTTCCGAATCACTTATAAATAACATAATCTTAATTGCTGTTTTTCTCTTATATAAGTTTTATGCTCTAATGCCTCTATCTCTGATATATTTTTAACAATGTCCTAAATAATAATACTTATTAATAGAAATAACTTAGACTTGTTCTTATATTAATATTCTTCCTTTATCTTTTATGTTCCTTTATTTACTACTTTGCATAACTTTGAATATAAATTAAATTTCATCATTACTTTAAAAATTGTATTATTTGCCTTTTGCAAATCCATAAAGATTTACTATTTTAAAATACAATTATTTTTAATATTTACTTCATCCAAAACCTAACTTTCTTCTTAAAAACTAGGATAATAAATTATTTCAAAACTATATTTAATCTTTCATTAAAATTTGTTTAAAGCGATGAACTGTGGTTGCTATACCTTAATTTGGTAAATTGTTTATAGTATCTATATTTTGTCATTTCAGGGTCAAATTTATACATGCTTGTAGCTTGCATGAGTGTATATTTTAATTTAATCATTCGTAAAATTATTTAACTATAAATCGATTCCATCATGCTTTTGTTTAATTTATAACTTTTTAATCATAATAGAATATATAGTTATTTTGTTTTTTTATTTACTTTAAATATAGCCTTACAAATCAAATGAAAACCTGTTGAATGAAACGATTATTATATAAATATTTATTAATTGATTCAATATTTTTTAGAGTTAATATAAAATATAGATTATATTTACCTAACGGAGTAAAAACTGTTGGTAACAGTTTGGAACTATTTTTTTGGGTTAAGAATGGGATATTATTTATAATATAAATAATAATTAAAATAAAGACAAAAAGGAATGTCGATTATATCAAATAATATAATGTCAATAATTTTACCCTAGAATAATCAATAGTCCAATATTGGATTATCTACACCTCTGTCAAAAGTTTCTATCCAAAATTACAAGATAGTTTAATTCTGTAAACAGTATTTTAGGGCATATACCCGCTCTAACTTGGTCCAAAAATATTTTTTATTACCATTTGAATTAATGGCTTACAACGAAACTTTTCATTTCCAGAAGCATGATCTCAAAACAATATTTGTTCCTTGATACAGAAGCATTATTTAAAAAATTTATAGTTTTCGATAAAATGACACTAGCAGAAAAACAGTTTCTTGAATATAACTTATTTGTTTTTTCTTATATATTGAAAGTCCAGAGCCGTATTTTCAGAATGTCAAATAAAAATAACTATAGACATTACTCCTATATTATTTTACGAATTAAATATATTGTTAACTGTGAAGTGGAATTTTAAAACGAAAAACATACACGGTGTTTTATTAAAATCAAGTTGATAACTCCCAAAAATATTTTTGATACGCCCATTGGTCTTAATTTGTGAATTTATAATAAAAATCATTTGAACTTGTAATAACTAAGATATTTTTCTATTTACTTCTGTATCTTCCAAGTTTTAAAGATTAGAATCCCGGTCAAATTAAAAAAAAAATAATGTGTACGCTATCATAGTTTTTTTATATCAATCCTAGCTTTTAAAATTATATAAAATGAATCACCCTGTACAAATGATAGTGAAAAAAAATTGTATGCTTTGTATAAATTGTGATCCAAAACTGTTGCAATGAAGAAAAAAATTTTTTTATCTCCTTATGCTCCTTTGTATGTATATTATACATTGTTGTCTTCGCTTTTAATTTAAAATAATATGAAATATCCATTTCCTTAAAGATGGTGGTGCGGGTTTTTTAGCACCTAAATTGCGCCATCAATTATCAGTAAGTCGCTGCGGGGCTCCACGGCAAATAATAATAATAGCCGTCCCTTTCCCAGACAAGCCTTGGCTTCTGGGGGTATAGTCGTAAGGGGTGAAACAGCGATATAATTATAATTATTATTACTACTAGTCATCAATGTTTTAACCGTAAAACTACCTGCCTTATAAATTGTGTTAAGGTCTGTTTCTGTTTAAAATATAAATTTATACTGCTTACTTATGGGCAGTGCAGAAAAACAATTCTGCAATTCATTACAGGGAGAGATTTCCAAAACGATAAACACCTCGTACTAAAACTTTTAAGTGTATAAAAAATAAAATAAGTAATAGGTTAATTCCTCCACAGGCAAAACAATTGTGGCATGTTACTTCTGCAAAAAATAAATTCATTGTTATAAATATACTGGCGTACGTGTCTATAATTTCTCATTTTTCCATATAGAGAAAGAATAAGAAATAAGCAAATCCTTAATGAAAATAAACTTCAAAGACAATAAATACTACCCATTTAAAATACATTCAGTCTCTCAAATGATTTTAATACCAGTCTTAAATCTTTTGCCCTAATTCTAAATATGTCAAACGAGATACCTAATTTTTTTGATAAAATTTTATAAGGCAACGAAAGTCATGTTAATAAATATCGACATAATTGTTTTCATTGTTGAAATAAAAATATTATATGGGTTAGAGAAACGCGATTTCAGACAAGATGTGACATACATATGCTGCCAGAATTGTTATTAGACTATGGTAGTATCACATAATCGCTAAATAATACCTATTTTCTTAAATGAGAAGTTTTAGGATACTTGGATGGTAATAAGGATCAATTAGATGGCCGCTCGCTTAAACTGACATAATTCTTGAAAACGTAAAAATCAAAATCTGCTTGATTAGAAGATTTGACGCCAGTATTAAGCACTTACTAGGTGAAATTTTTGTAACGTTTAGTTATTGATTTATTATTAATTGTTAAATAATAAATTAATTTTTTGTGGATTTCTTCTTAAACGATAAATAATATGAACGGTGAAAAATAAACATACAAAATAGCATTTATCTGCAAATAAAAGAGAAAAGAAAAAAGATTATGTGACAATGTGTATTCGTTTAAAAAATATGGTTATCTTCATTGCAACACTTTTGGATTACCCTGTAAATAGCGTCTAATAGAAAAGGCGTCTATCAGAATTTACGAAAAGAAAATAACAAATGTCACCATACACAGATGATGAAAAAGTTAATGAAAAAATTTAATTGCTTTTAATAATAAATTATAAACACTATACAGTGTATTCATAATTGAATGCTGATTCTAAAGGGAGATAAATAATTCTTGGTTGATTTTAAGGAAAATTCTTTATATGAACATAGGTCCGCAACCGTTTTGTTTCTGAGATACAGGGTGTTGAAATTTAACAAAAAAAATCAATTATTCCTCAATATCTCTAAAACCCATTTGTTTTTTTTTCAATTTTGGTACGTATAAAAATACATTTTTTTATTTACCAAAATTAGATTAACTGTTTAAACTGTCTATCTGAATTAGCATAGGGACAAGAAAATTATTGCATTTTATTTTTTTAATCGACAACCGTTTGCATGTTACAGGGACACAATTGATAAAAATTAAAAAACCTTTATCCTGGAAAAGATCTATTTTTAAGAGTAATTTTCATGTATCAAAATTAAAAAAGAAAACAAAGCGGTTTTAAAAATATTGGAAAAAACTGATTTTTTGTAAAAAAATTAACACCTTGTATCTCTGAAATAAAGCGATTGCGGACCTTATTTGTTGGCATAAAGAATTTTTTCTTAGAGTCATCCAAGCATTATCGCTCATTAGAATCAGAATTTAATTATGAAACACTCAGTATAAGATATGTTAGGGCCTTTTCAAGAGCTGGAATAGCAGTTTATTAAATTTCTATCAAATTCACAAATATAAAATTGATGGTGGTGCTCAAAAACGTCTAACTCAAAGTTTACGAGATCCCAATATTAGTTACAAAATATAGAAAGAAACAAACGGTTTTTTGATTTTTGAATTCAGAACTAAAATATTTAAAATATAATTATTCTTGACTTTTGACAATCGTGTGGATTTTCCCTTTAATATTCCTTAAAGATTAATAATTTTTTAAGTATTAAATTGGTATTATTATTTTTATCAATGATCTTAAGTTTATTTTTTAAGACAATTAAGTATAAATATTAAACTGACGTGTCCTTAAATTTCTTTTTATTAAATTTTAAATTGAATCAATTTTCAAAATTTATCCATACGTTTGTATAGAAAGGCGTTCAATGCAAATTTAGTCCCTTGACCTCAAAGTTGTATCTTTCATTTTGCTTATGATTTAATTTTTAATTGTACTATTATATCCTTCTCTTCTGTATATCAGCTTCATATTATTCTGTTTCTTTCAGACAAGGAAACCTCATTTTTATGTGAGTATTATACTATTTTAAAATTTTAAATAGTTCTAAAATAGTGACACTTATATTTTGTATAAAAAAAACTAAAAACAATACAGAAACAAAACAAAAGTTTAAATTGAATAAGGGAATATTTAATTTTTAATAATAAAAAGCAAAATTAGAATATTTTGCATGCAGGAATGCAAATTGTATGGGGTGAGCAGAGTATCATTTGTTTGTAAGGTTATATTGGGCGTTGTCTATATGGCGTTGCTTGCCAAAACTGCTGGTAGCGCCATTGTTTATTTGGCGGTGTTTAATTTGTTGTTAGAACGCAGTACGACACAACCTATCTCTTCACAAATGTTTCATGCGCGTGGAGAACGTTAAAGGGGCAG
Organism: Neocrepidodera transversa; assembly: GCA_963243735.1. Taxonomy (NCBI): domain Eukaryota; kingdom Metazoa; phylum Arthropoda; class Insecta; order Coleoptera; family Chrysomelidae; genus Neocrepidodera; species Neocrepidodera transversa. The sequence continues at coordinate 13,961,606 of OY725339.1, forward strand.
TATGGACAGTGGACGAAGTTGAATTCTACAAGAGGAGACCTCAGCGATGTTCCTCGGGCCCATTGGCCCAACCAGTGGTCGGGTACGTCACCAGGGTCCATCATTTTCATCTTTGTACATTGTGTGTTTTGTGATTTTTTTATATATACCTTTTTCTAATCTCTTTTACTTCTTTTTATATATACATTATTATCTCTTGGGCTACTCTACGTTTTAACGGAAACGAATTCTTAAATTAATAATGCACACTTAACGACTATTCTATAAAATACTAAACCTAACCTGAAACTTAATCATTCATTAACTAATGAAACATTCACTTTTAGCGGTTAAAAAATATTAATGTTAATTTTTTTAATTATTGATTCTACTAGTTTTAAATACTTTAAAAGAAAATAAATATTTTTTTAGGTTTTCTTTTTTATTATGGAGCTATGAAAATGACAAAAATATATTTTTTAATTGCAAAATATTAACTACATCTTCTTGAAAACTAGAGCATTGTTAATATAATACAAGGTTATTTAGAAAGCTGAAATTTTAGCAAAATGATAATTATCACTAATCCAACCAATTTTTAATAACATTTTTTGCCGTTTTTGAAAAGATATTTTTTTATTTAGATTTTTTTTACATCTAACAAAATTTTTGGTTATATAAATTATTTCATATAAAATCTTACTGAGACCATTTTTAATTTTTCCCATATAGCTAAAACCACCACCCACAGAATGCAGCTTCAGTTGATAATATGGAAGCAACTGCAAATATTTAGTTTAATAATTTTCCTTACTTCGGTAAAATTAAACACCGGTTCATTAAAATTAATATTTTGATTTTACAATTTCTTTGTTTATTGCTAATAAATTTGGACAGTCCGTTAAAATTAAGTTTAGAAAATTATCTATAGTCAATGAAAAGTTTTTAATCACTTAATGCTTAAAAAATTAGAGGTGCTGATTTCCCTGAGCCCTTTAAATCGAGTAATGGTAACAAGTCAGAGCAAACTGAATGTATAGAATAACTTATATTATCATAAATTTGTTCGTGAACTACCTGTGTTATAATTTTTTTAAATGTGGTGTATTCGTTTTTATGAAACAGTAATTTCCAACTCTATAAAGTGACATATAATACTATCCCCGGCAAACTATATATTTTTTGAAAAATAAATGTGTTTCATTAAAGTTGGTTCTCATGATAAGCGAATGCATAGTAAAGTCGTAATCCAGGTACATCACTTATTTTTTTACAAATTTATTTTGCTATATTGGTTAATATTTTGAAAAGTAACATTTTATTTTGCCAAAATTGTGTTTTTTTGAATAAAGGCTCTATTTTTAAAGAATACATATTTAAATTACTAATGCCACAAGAAGAAACATATATATTATTATATTGTAATGCTTCTAAAATATGGTGCCTTTTTACGTTTTAGTGGCTTTCTACTACAAATATAAAATACGACTTTTAAAGTTTACTTTTACTAATATGAAGTTAATAATGTCTTATAAAATTTCTTGCACTGAAAAACCATTTTATAATGTTTTCTTCGATAATCGGTTTTCATTAATGCGAAGTGTAGCCTATTTTTTATTATTAATATTAACAAAGTGTGTGGCTTGTGTGGTGTGAATGTGGGAGTGTGTAGCCGGTTCAGTAACCGCATGTCGTTAAGCCGCTGGCTTGGGCGACTAACAGGAGACCATCAGACGTAGACGCAGTCGCAACTATGCGCAGTTGCGCCAGTATCGTCGAAGGTATATTTACTAGTATAAGCACCAGGTGTCGCCCAAAAACTTACCTTGGCCTTACTTGATTGTTATCTTTCTCTTTCTTGGGTCTGCGTGTATAGAATGCGATTCGCACCAATCTGTCACTCCACAAGTGTTTTGTGCGCTACGAAGACGACTTTGGGTCTTTCTGGATGGTGGACGATGCGGAATTCGTGAAGCGCCGCCACTTGTCGCGTGGCCGGCCGCGGAAATATGACCCAACCCCATCACCCACTCCACCCCACTGCGCACAGTAAGCACCTTTTGAAGGCGTCCTTTCTTTAAGAAAGACGTTAACGTACCGTACCTGCCGTCGTGTGCTGCTGTCTGCTCGGCTCTCGGCTCAATAGGCTCTAGCTCAGATTCCGCTTAGCTGCTTACTCAAATTACCATTTAGCTGATCTTTTCAATTAAACAACCTGAATATGAATTTATTATTATTATGCAAACAACATTTTATGTCTTACTAGTTCATAAATAATGTGACCTAAAAAAATAATCAAAATAAGAAGTTAGCTTAAAAGCCTACATCTATGCCCCGGATGCTCTATAAAAACCAAAATCTAATCGAGTAGACTATGCATTACGTTAAGACGCTCAGTTTTTGCCAATAATTAAAATTAAAGGAATTAAGCTACTTTCAAAAAATAAAAAATCAGAATCAGATATATATGTTGATATTCACTAAATCTTTTACTCTTTTTTCTAAATATTAGTTATAGTATGTTAGTGATGATAAAAAAATGTGTGTACTTACCTTTATGAACACACTATAGATGTAAAACTTCTGAAGTAGATCGTAGGGTAGGATAGGAATCGGGTTTTAGACACACGTATCCCCTCTATGTTCCTTACGCGTCCCCCATCTCAAACTCATTATTAGCACTCACTAACTGCCTGTCTCCCCACCACTGAAACGTTTCACTTTGGTATCCGTTTCACTTTATCGCTCAAGTTTTACTTCAATTATAACTAAAATTGCATTTAAAATATTATAAGTTGTGTACAGTAATTTAATAAAATAATAAGTTATATAAAATTCTTTCTTACGCCACGTCCAGACGCGTTTTAAACCTAGAATCTTGAAATGTGAGTACGTACCTAATCACTTAATCAAATAATAATCCTCTGTTACTATTTTTGTACCACCAAAAACATTAATTAAGACTACATTTCTTAAATATATTGTGGATATGGTTCATACCATACCGACAGGGCATTAGAAATTTAATTTTTAATATCGGTGCGGAAATTAAGAAGTCCATAACATATATTAAAATGAACTAGGAAGACATAGATGTTATTCTACATTTTACTATACTTCTCTTATACTCAGTTTAGATATGTAATAGTTAATTAATGACCAATATCAATAATAAAAACCGTCATCCAGTAGCGTAGTGATATCGCAATAATATTCTTTTATGGGAAAACCCCCTAATCATCTTATCAACACTACCCAATTTTTATTAGTATCACATGAATCGAGTAAAATATAGGTCATCTTGAAAACTAATAGAATAACTTGTATGAGTATATTTATATTATTATCGATAAAATATATAACAAAATAAAATTTGAGTTGCTGGCAGTGGCCAAAATACGATTTCATCCACAGTAAAAATACTACTTAGATCTCTGGGCTTTATCCGCAGTCTTAATAGTGGTTTTCATAACATTTTAAACTATGATGAAAAACTATAAACACAAGTTTATTAAAACAATTAAGTTGGCAAGTATAAAATTTGAAGTGCAATACAAAATGATTTATAAAATAAAGTAGTACATTTGATAAATGAAAACGAAAAAAAAAAATAGTATCCATTCCCAAAAGTTTGTTTTAAATGTATTTTCTATTTCTTTTACATTGTTGTATCTTATAAAATATCTATTTTTATTTTGTTATATATATTATCTACATAGATCTTTTTTAAAAATATAATTTTTTAACATGTTGGCTGCGTCATACGAAAATGTAATGTTTTTTGTGTAGAAATCACACAAATACATATTTCACTTTATTTTTTTATGTAAATTTTTTAAATTTTAACTACAGTTAAATTTTCTAAAATTACAGAAAAGGATTAATATTGACAACAATTAAGAAAAACCCGAATGGTTTAAATTCATGTTAAGGTTAAATTATTTTATGTTTCTATCATTATTTCCAAACGTAGCAAAGTCACAAAAAAAAATTCGCGTTGAACTTTTAAAAAAATGATTAATATAAAACTTTTTATTTTGTTTTTTTTTCAATTTCAAATTAAATTTTTCACTTGACCACATGTCTACTTAATTAAAATTGTTTTTAAAAAGATCTATTTAAGTTTGTAAAATATATTCCTAGTTATGAGGTGACATATATTATTATATTTTTGTTTGGGTAAATGATTACTTGAAAAGATCAGCATTTTCACATCAAATATAAACTTAATGTAGCTTTAATAAAATTCACGTTATAGAGGTGAACTTTAGGCTCTCTTTAGATAATTAGTTTGCTTGTTTTTATAAAGAAAAAAATAAAATGTAGAGGTCCGAAGCAAGACACAGACACAACACAAATCATTCTGCTTCTGCTTGCAACAATCCTGCATGACAGCCCTTCTGTATGATACCCCCAAAAACTACATTCTTAGAGGTGTGGCTTATAATGCATTAAAAGTGTATTGTAAAAATGAAAATAATTAGCTTAACTGATAATTTAAAGAAAGTTGTTCGTGCAAAATTAGATTGATTTTAAAATATATTAAAAACTGATGCCAATAATTCCATAATTAAAAAATAAAATGAAATGAAATTTGTTTTTCCTAAAATTACTGAATTTGTAATAGAATGTAGAATTGGTCAGCAAGAAAGTGAATACTAAATATTTCTCCTTTAGTTTACTTAAGACACGTTAACCTGTTTTCTTGTTCTCATTGTAAAAGTGGGGAAAATTTAAAGTGTCCTGAAACATTTCGTGTCAATTTACGAATTGTGACTAAGACATGTGCGTTGATGAGAATTTTATCCAACGATATGTTTATCTCAATTTTTTAAGTTTTTAACCGAATAAAGAAATTATAGCAATGTAAGTAAGCAAATAAATTCAATTTGACAGAAATTAAAAAAAATATCTTCGGATAGAAATATTTCACATATAAATTTTTGTGACTATAATATTTTTTGTGACTATACCACTTTGTAGTGTAGGCGAGGAAAAGTAAAAATAAAAACGAATAATATAAAAATTAATGGTCATTTAAGAAAAGTATGTTAATTATTTAAAATTAAAATAAATTCGTTGAACCATAAAAAAACAATGACATGAACAATTAGTATATTCGTTATTTTAGCAGCTAAAAGCCATTGTTCTAAAAAATAATATTGAGTCTTTTCAAAATATCATAGAAATAAAGTAACAAATACCAGATAGTATACAATTAAACCCTTTCTCTTTATTTGCTAATCCAAAAACAGGTTAGGTATTAAGAGTTATAACTGAAGAATACATTTTTATATGTGAAAAAAGTAGTAAAATTCAATAAAAATGAAGTAACAAATATAGTTAAGGTAGTTCTTAAATATTTCCTAAAGTAAAAAATTTAATATATACATTTAGTGGATTTCTTCTATTTTACTTTGCTATAGAGTACTGTGTCAGACTCAGGAAATTAAAGATAATTTCTACAATAATTTAAAACCAAACTTTGTGGAACATGTTGTTCTGTTAGATATATTGTCCTTTAAAAAAAAACAAAGAATTAAACATATTTTGTGCATTATCCCAAATTCCATGTAGATACAAAATTTCTGTCGCTTAAGGTTAAAAGCCTACCTGCTTAGGTGAGTGACCCTATCTTTCGGTTTTTAGAAATACTTAAATAAGCATTTTTTTATCAAAATAATCTTTAATTTTCCGTTGATCCTCTAAATTGTTTGCTTCCAGGGTACATGAAGTTAAATTAAATTGTTGTTTAAAGTAATTTAAATGAAAACTATATACTCAGACCATTAACATATATGTTTCATCCTTATAGGAATCATCAGTGGTACTTTGTCGAAATACGTAGAAATATTTCAGAAACCTACTCTGTTTACCAAAGGTATTAGTAACACCATCTGTCATATCACGGACACAGTCACTTAATAGGATAAAATCCTTATAAAAAGCGACTGGTACAACTTAGCGAGTAGGTTTTTGAAACTATGCATTCTCATAAAGTGCCACTGATGATTTCTATACGGATAAAACATGAATGGGTATGGTCGAAGTGTATAGTTTTCATTAAGTTTCTCTGTTTTGATTTAATTGCGTACGCTAGCTTTCGCATGGCATTACGACCCTAAGTTGTACTTGGCTGGTCGCTTTTATAGGATTTTATCCTAATAAGGTACTGATCAAGCTACGATAGATGGTGTTACTATCTATAATTTTTAAATGATTCCACACATGGTTTAAATATTTAAAAAACAATATATTTTTTCGTTATGAATTTTATTTATTTACAAATTAATAAAAAAAATGTATGTTCATCAAATAATAATTTTAATTTAAAATAAAATTTAATGATATTTTGGATTGACTCAATTTGGTTATTTATTTAATGCTGATTTTGCCAAGCCATCACCTCTAGGATAAAAATGTCACTCGTACAATTTTAAATATTTGATTTTCAAATTGCCTACGGGACCTAACACTTAAAGCGGATCCTACAAACAATCAGTACATATTTGTTCTGCATAGCAACAGCATGCAATGTATCAAATAATGCACCCGAACACTCGCATCTCGTATCTAACAGTACGATAACGATGAATGGCAAATCGGAAAAAATTATTAATTCGCTCTGCCAAAAAATAAACAGAAATCGAGGAAATTGCTAAAATGTAGACATATGACACCTGTCCTCGGCTATCCACCTCCAAAAATGCAATCCTTTCATGCTCAAAACTTACAGAGTGAATCAACAATTCATTAAAAAGCATATTCATCGAAACAGATTTAACAATAAGAGATTTTTTATTTTTTTTTATTAAACCGATGTCATTAAACATTTCGTATCAAGTTTAACCGCCGTCGTTTTGTTATAATAAATTAAATAAATGAACTCCTAATATCCAGTTTAGAGTTTAACTACATTTCAGGGTATTTTTATAGATATAACATTGTCATATCTTCACAATTAATATATTGTTTAGGTAAATCAAATGGCTGTTGATCTAATGGGGCTTTACAGATGATTTAAAAAATTAGTCTCATTAATTATTAGATTCTAATATTTCTTAACTATATTGAAGAATATCGTCACACTAACCAAAACTACACTTTTTTATCACTCTACATACGTTTCGCTAACTATGTTGATAATAAAACTCAATTTTATCATCAACTCCTGATGATGCTAACATAGTTAGCGAAACGTACGTAAAGTGATAAAAAAGTGTAGTTTTAGTTAGTGGTGACGATATTCTTCAACATTGTTGAAAACCGAAGGTTCAAAATTCCCAATTCAAACGTTTTTTAATTAACTTAACTTTTTTTATAACGTAGTACTTTTTTTGCATTTCTCTCAAAAGAAGAAGACATTGATAATTTGTATTTATTTCTTAGCGAAGTAACTTAATTTAATATATATTTTAACAAAAAAATACCTGTATATTTAGGTATGATATTTTCTTACTTCATTCATAAACTAATATTTAAATCTCTTTGATAATTTAAAAAAATTATATACGGGGTATCTTCATGAAGTGCATGTGCTCTAAAATATAATATATAGACATTCAAAAAAAACACATGAACTTAAATATCGTGAATGACACTTTTCAGGAATATCTGCGTCACTATACCTTTAAATTTGATCCATAAATCGATTAAATTAGCTTTAATTTCAAATAACGTATTTTTTATAACGTCGGTTTTTACCAACTTCATTTGTTATGAATTATGTGTACTTTTAGTTTATTTACTTAATTTTCATTATATAGTAAAATATTTAATCGAGTATTGTTACAGGGCAAAATGCTGTTCAATTCAAAATAATATGTAATTTACTATGATAAAATAATAATTTGTTATTGAATCACTCTGTAACGGCAGGCGACTATGCTGAAGCAATATTAGATCATAGAAAAAACCAACATAGAGAGCAGCTGGCTTTATGGAATGTTTGATTTAGCGCATTGCTACGTACATGTATCATTTTTTAATTAATTTTCACAGGAACGTAAGTTTACATTTTTATCGACAGTTCCTGCTTTTGCTTCAGATTGAGTTACTTGATGAGCCGATGCTCTCTCGCTACTTTTTTTTGCTGTTATTAAAACTTGCTGTCGTGTTACAACTGAATTTCAAGTATGCAGCACTGCATAATTCGAGTTTATTTAAACGAGATATTTGAAATGCCGGTTCTATCGGTATTTTTATGATAAAAAAGGCTTTTCGGAAAGGATCACACATATGTCGTGATAAAGTAGGAACACGATTAATTAACGGAAGTTTTAAAAATTTAAAGCTAATTACTTGTTTGCTTATAAAACTGGACCTACTGTTTCTGAGATATAACCCAGAAATTCCACTTATTGTCTTTTTTTTCTAAAAATACTTGATGTGATTGAAAAAAAATTCTCGTGGTCACTTTTAACGAACTCATAATACGAGACTTCATAAAATAGCCTTCATTCTCATTTATTTTAAATCTTAAATACATCTATGTTCAGAAACCAATATGCTTCTTTTATAAGTTTACCAAAACATCTCTTTTTTGAGATAAACCAAAACATTGAGTAAGTATGTTAATAGAAAGGTTTTTTAAGATTTCATAGAACTGTTATGTAATTTCGAAAAATTTACAACAATAATAAAGTCCTTATAATATAAAAAATTATACATGTACTGCAGTTAAGCATGCTTTTGAATGAATGTGATTCTCGTCCGTCTCTAAACACAGCAGGTCATTAACAATCAGATAAGTACAAAAATAACCAGGTAGCATATTAATGGTTAATATTAACTTTTACATTTTAATATTTTTGTATACTTTATTAATTATAAGTGGATTTGAAGTCAACACAAACATATTTATGTTTATAAAATTTTGTCTATTATATGTTTGTGTTAATTTTACTGTCTGTTGATTTTTAAATTCTTTTTAAAATCTTTTTTCCAATTCTCAGTGTGGCATGTTTTTTTAAATAATTCACTGTAGACGTTCCTGTATTCACCTTTTTCCATATTTTACTGATTTTTCTTTATTTCTCTTTACTTAAATCACTTAGTCAATCAGTCAGTCAGTCGCTTATTACAGGAATCTTCAACCAGGTATTTTTAAATACAGGAACAGTTGAAGTAAATCTTTCTATATTTTTTAAATATTGCTTGGAAGTAGTTTAAATTATTAAACAAAATGTATCTTATCATAAAACATTATTTACATTTTATACACATGGCGTGTTTTATATACTTAACTTTTCTTCAAATTATGGCGAGGTCGTAAGTTCCTTCGCCAAAAATTGAAAAATTGTAAATAGTTTTTTGGAGAAAAAAAATTAAAATATAAGTCTGCAGATTTTTCATTGCAATGTAATTAGTTAAATCTTCGTACAAAATAGAAAATTTTATGATAAGAACTAGTTTGTTTGTAAATTGTCTTAGATGTATTTTTTTAACTCTAGTCTCACACTAATCAAAAACTTAGGATCACTGAACTAAACAGGGGTACGTCATTTTTTTAACTTCTTTTAAACTTTTTGCTTTCTTGTCCATCTTGATGTTTTTCAATCTCTAAATGTTTTTATTCATTTAACAATAATTTGGCAACAACTTATGATTTTTTTGATATACAGGGGTGCCACATCAAAGAGTCCGACGATGAATCACAGTCCAACCTTATATGGAGACCATATACCTTCAAATGTGCAGGTAAGCATATTAATTTTGTATTTAAAACTATTATACTATAACTAATTAAAAAACAGTTTATGCAGGCTTCACTCATGGACGAGAATAATTTGTCATTTTTGACGAATTCCTCGCTTTTAGCCAGCAGAACGAGAGACAGGTCTGAGTCTCCATTACGTGACCACCTCATAAGGTAAGCAATTATTTGTACATAGATACTTTCTGATATATAATGTATTATAAGAAGCGTAAAGTATTGGGAAGCAGCAAGAATAGAAGAATAAAGTGTATTCTTTTAATGTTTTGTTTATTCCAAGCTTTCGAGCATACTCATGCTCATCATCAGGGATGGTACACAAGTGATAAGTGGCAATTACGGTACAATAAATGAGACTTTAAAAAATAAACATACCCTTAGTATGCACCAATGCACTTACATTGCATTTAACAGAATATGTTTGTTAAATAACTCCTTTGGAATTATTTAAACATTCCTTTAATTTTAAGTTTAATTTTTAAATTTTAATTTTTTTAATAATGTAACTTCATACCAAATTTTTTTTAACTGTTTATTCAACGTTTTGTTAGTAGTAAGTTGTAACATTCTTATAAAAATTTTGTTAATGTCTATTTCAAATGTCGTTTTTATTATAGGCCTGATGATGGTCGTGTAGATCGAAACATGACGCCTTTTCAGAGTGTTCGTCTTATTAAATAATTTTATGGTATGACTTCGAGTTGTTTCATTCTTTATTTTATACCCTTAGTTAATCTAAATTTGTCATTATTGGATATTGGTTTAAATAATACAAACTTTTTTGCATTGACATGTGTGTATGAGGTTAATTTTGACAGCATGGTTCTTTTTTATCTGTCAAATAACATGGCCTCCTCCCAATATGAACGTACAGTCCCATTAACTGATCTTGTCCAGTGTCCCAAATAGGGTGTACAGTCTCGTTAGCTGTTGCCATATTGCTTTTCCCCTTCTTTCTTCTTCCTTTCCCCCTTTAATTTAGTCTGTGTGGTTTTCAAAGAGGAGACCGTCCGTCATATTCAATCTAAATTTGGCTCAAAATTAATTCAAATAAAATACTTTGCATAAAATTATTAATGGCTTATACTTTTGTTGTTTGTTGAATTAATACAATGTTTACTTTTAATAATAATTTTATTTATAAATTTTTAAAATGTTTTATAATGTGATCATGTTTTTAATCTGTATTTTATCATTTTTTATCTGTACAATTTGTGAACGACAATCTCACTAAGGGTATGTTTGTTTTTTGTAAAATATCATTTATTGTATCGTGATTATCACTCATATAGAGTGGCATAAAGTTATTGTCTTGAAGCATTACTTGGTAACTTTAAAAGTGAAAGATTTAAGATTCGGATTTTTTTCATTTCTTCGTTTAACGTCAGCCTATTTCTACTACTACGATTAAACACCGACACGCTTTACTTTAATCGGGCATTCAAACCAAAATCTATATTCAGCTAAACTCTAATATCAATACGTAGAGAAGATTATGACAGAACATTTAACTAAATAAAAAAAATTACAGGGTGACTCAAAAAAATGGAAAGAACTTAACTTACATTACGAAACCCGAATTAAAAACACATATAAAACACGTTTTAAAGCATTTACAAAATGTGAATGTTACGATTGGTCCCACGCAACTATTTAGTAAATTATTTAGCTGATCCATTTATACCGGTGATCTTACTATCTTGGACTTACTCTATATTAAACAATATATAACTTTGGTTCGCTACGCTTTCGTAACTCAGCCTAAAGAAAAAAATATTTTAGCTTTACTCAAACTTTCTACCAAAATGTTAACTTTTTGAAGTAAAACTTCTTTAAGAGATAGAAAGTGAGTGTGTGCAAATGAGTCAGTAGAAAAGCGTGAGGAAAAAGACTTGTATATTTAAAACCCAATTTCTTCCATATACTTCAAAAGTTTCACTTCTATCTTGTGCTTATAAAGGTCAGGCACATACATACACTTTGTTGTTGAGTAATGCTCCGAGATTAGAAGTGCACGCTTCCCAAGTACATGTTTTTATTTTATCGCAAAATGTAAAGAAATTAATGTATTATTTAGAAATAATTATGCTATTTATATTTATGCTTCTATCATTATTCATTTAAATTTTATGAAATACTATAGAAAATATAATGGGACACAAGGTATAATGTCTATGTATATGTTAAATAATTTGCCATTTTTATTTTATCCCCAAAAGTTTTCGTTGCTCTCAATTTAAATAAAAGTAAATAGCATCAGAACGAAATAAAATATCTGCAAATCGTGGAAACACCACTGCATTATTTAATGTATTCATATATTTGACTATAATTTTTATTACTTGATGGGTGACGCATTAAAGGTTGCTCTAGGGCGTTAAACTTAAACTAGTTGAAAAACAAAGTATGGTATCAGAACATTCTCTCTATAGGTCGCCAATGAACGGTGGTTTGCACGTAAAGCAAGAACTAGTTCAAGATCATCACATGCGGAGCGAACGTGATCGCGAGCGTGACCAAGAGATGCACCATGTGATAAAGCGTGAGATGCTTTCCGAATACGATGACCTAGATCAAGACCAGTCCGAAAACGTTGCTGAGGACCTTACAATAGCGTCAGATCACACGGAGTCGAACGTTATTGACGCATAGTGATAAAAAGTGTTCAATTCACTCGAATTTTTTAGACTCTTCTTCGTTATAACGAATTTTGAAGAACTTCATAGTAGTCAGAGTGATTACTATTTCAATACACACTAACTATTGATAATTATCTGAAAATAAAATAATTATACTGGATTTACAGGCCAACGTAAACAAAAAATTATATTTGATTTTCTGTACAGGTCAACATTTAACATTCCGCCAATAAAATGGTAGTCCATTTTCTTAATACTAATTCTAATAATATACAAAGTACGTTGATTACCGAATCTCAGAAAATAAATAGAGTTCATGAGTAAACATTATCTAATGTAATTTCACTTAAACCAGCAATTAACGGTAACTTTGTTATTTTAAATGTATATAACACATTGTATATTTTTTTATAATTTCATTTAACACCTTCAAGGAATCTTAGTATTCCTGTCTCGAAGATTTTTGAAACTTCGACACCATATTTGTTAACTTTTTACGATATCTTTTGTAATTGATATTATTCAAATTTTGCCCCGTAATACCAACTCTGGTATTCCATGAAAAAACTTGTACATTATTCATATACAGAGGCCTTAATTTTCCTGGAATCAATACTGTATATCAGTTAATCAAATTATTTCTGGCTGTTCGGAATATGTACTTTCTTATTTTATTTTCATTTAAATCATATTTCTCAAAAATAATTCTTCTACACAAAAGTCTAACCTTAGTTTTTCATATGATGTTTATCAGTTTAATTTTATTTAAGCTTATATTTTAGATCATATTTTATATATACTTTATCTATTATTTTTTGTTGTGTTTTGACAATAATTTTATCACACGTTCTTTTTAATGAAAAAGAACTTATAAATGTATCTAATTAATAGAATGAATGTATAATTTATTTAATTTATTCCTTGGTTTTAATAGTTAAATCTATGTAGAATATCTATTTTATAATAAATTTCATACTGAAATTATTTTCAAACTTTTATAAACTGAAAAATGTCCTTTATAAAGATATTCCTTCAATTTGGCATAAACGACTCGCACGCCTTTGAATTAAATGCCCAATAATTTGTTGTTACGTTCCTATATCTAAAAAATTATATAATTAAACAATGTAAATAAAAAACAATTTTAGATATTTACCAATTTCTGAATCAATATTTTTAAAATTCATAAAATAATATCTCAAAAATTTTTGAATATTCATAAAAAATTTCATCGCCACAAACCAAAATTACACTTTTTCAAAAATCGGTCAACTTATGATTCGATAAATATGTTTACATCATCAGTAGTTGACGATAAACTGAATTATCAACTCCTGATGATGTTAATATAATTATCGAAATGTATGTCGACTATTCATTAAAAAGTATAGATTTTATTATTCGTGACGATATTTTTAATAAAACCAGAAATATAAATTAATTACAAAAATTGTTTAAAAAAATCGTCTTATTGTTATTATAGTTTCATACAAGTTAAAATCATTTTACATACCCACTTCCAGAGACAAAAAAGTGATACATAAATTTCAAAAGTAAATGAATATATTTAAAATTACAAAGTTAAAATCAATTTCCGGCATTACAGAAAGTGCAAAATTTTTGTTTGATTTAAAACTAACAGACCTCAATTTTCAATTATTAACGTTTAGTTTTTGAGATTCTTTATGTGACGTATACTGTATTAGTGTGTAATGAAAAAGTGATCGTTCTATGAATAGGTGAAGATATGAAGAATGGCTTAACTTGTATATTTTTGTGTGCGTGCGTGTATATATAGAAGATATGTTCAAATGGGTCATGTTATGGGTATTGTTATTATTCAGACAAAATTGTCGAGTGTTGTATCATCAGAAAAAAGATCTTGATTTCTTTATTAATACAGGGTTATTTGTTACGCGATAAACTTTTTTGGCTAAGCCAAAGATTATTTTTAACATTATGTACTGTTATTTCAAAAATTGATATTTTTTAAATTTTGAACGAATTTTCAAAAGCTGAATACGTGTGTAAAACTAGAATAATAAATGTTACCTAGTCTTAATTATTTCGTATTTTATTATGTTGATAAAAGTGTAGATAATAATAACAAAATTCTCAACGGCAAATAAGAAAATATTATTCTAGTATCAGAAATTTAATACAATAAAAGATAACATCAAGTGAAATGACTACGGTGTAAAGGACATAAATTTAATGGCTAGTATATATCCAGTAATAAAAAAATATTTGCATATTCTTTAAGCTCACTAATTAATATAATTCTTATTTTTGTCTTACCCATTATAGAAACTATCCTCACTGTCTATTTATTTGGTTCCTTAATTTAATTATGATCATAGAAAATCAAATTTTAATTGTATTGTCAAATCTAAAAAAAAATATTACATAACAAATATGGCTTTAAAAATATGCCAATGTTTAAATCGTCATGATTTTTTAAAAACTTCTGCAGTATTTTGAAAATTCGTCCATTACCTATCGCACAGATAGAATTGAAATTAGCATATCACTTGCTATGTGTGCGTAGAAAAAATAAACAAACTCATTTTGAGTTTAAAAACAGTGGCGGTGTGCTTACAAAACTGCTGTGGAAATCAGAAGAATCAGAAACGTCGGATTTAAAAAAAAATTATGTTCTGAAAATGAAAAAAATTATTTCAGATAGAATTTTTAGATACATTCTCACTTTAATTTGGTTTTGATTTTTGCTAGGAAGGTACCATTTTGTCAAAATTGTAGTTAAGTAATTCAAATTTAATCGTTTATACCAAAAATATTGCTTTAGGATTAGTTACGGTAAGTAATGAGAGTATGCAAGATGTTTTAAAATTGGGAGGAAAAGTTTTACTGTCAAATTATTTCATAAAATAAAAAACGTTGAATATAGAAATTTATTTTAATGCGCTTCAGTGTGTTTATGTAAATCAGTGTAAAATGATTAAAATAATTAAATACACTAACTAAAAATTAAATGCTGCTGAAAAACACATGTTTTGCTAGATTTAGAAAGATCAATTGTAGCAGAACAATAGTTCAAAAAATTGGTAAATTGTGATATGATAATGTGCAGATAATTTAATGGTAATTAAAAATTTTAAACTCTTTTTTTTATACAAAAAAACAATAAAGTAGCAGAATAATGGTTCAAAAATCGATAAATAATAACCCAATTAAAAATTTAATGCTCAATAAAATAAAACACATTATGCTAGCTTTAAAAAAAGCTAGAAAAACAACGGTTTAAAAAACGATAAATAATTATGCAAAAAAGTTGCCTAAAATTATTAATTATGGCATATAATTTAACACTAATTGCTTAATTTTTGAACCATTGTTTTGCTACTTTTATCTAAAGCTAGTAGACCATGTTATTGTTTTAAAAATAAAGTGGCATTAAATTTTTAATGCCATACTTTTCTGTATTAATTTCTTTTCTATACGAGAAGCACTTAATTTCTCTATTTACGGCATGGATTTTAATATTTTTTGTTGGAGATAATTCAAATCTCTTCTATTTTTATTATTGTATGCTCTGATGTTTGTTTTTTTTTGACAGATAATACGAGCGGATACAGATTGGCAACTATTTGAATAATTCCGATCATTCTTTTCATCCGATTCTTTTCTATTAATTTCTTTTTTCAGTAATTTTACCTGAATCTGAGCTAATTCCTGATCTCAATCTTAAGTTTTTTACAAAAATAAAATAAGTTATAAACAAATAAAAATTTCAAAAAAAGTGGTCTGGTTTTTTGCAAATATGAATAATTAAAAATGTTATCAAAAATTTAAAGATTATGAAAGATTTACATTCCACACTTTATCTGAATTATTTCAATTTATTGCTAAAAATAGGGCTCAACGTCGTAGCGCCACCGCACCATGGCAAGTAAAAAAAAATTGATGCTATTAAACAAAGATTTAATTTTTTTATAAAAAATATAGTATTATCAAGGCACTTGAAGAAATACTATTTCACTGGAAAAAAATGTTCTACTGATTTTATTGGACTTTGAATGGAAACAAAAACTAAAATAAATAGGTAATTAACAATATGCACATTTTATGACAAATCAGTGAAAAATATTTTTTTGGGTAGAATATTTTTTCTATGTGTCTAGATACCATTTTTTTTTAAATTTTTTAAATAATATTTAATAGTATAAAAAAATTCCACTCGTCACGTCCGGTTTTGCGGTATCGCGCAGAACCGTATTTGCAGTATTAAATTTAAAGTATTAGTAATTGAGATAGAATTCCGGTGGCCAGTACTTTTTTTAAATTTCTTTATTTTTAAGAATCTTTTTCCCAAGCGGTTTTACTGTTTGAGATATTTTCAAAAAACAATGCCACTTTTTAATGTTTATGAGTTTTGCAATTGTTTATGTGTGTGTTAGACACCACTCTGAATATAATTAGCTCTTGACCATATTTTAATTTGCTTTAACTTTAATTAACACGTTTTTTAACTGAACTTGTGAACTATAGTCTGACGGTTACTAAATTGCAAATAATTGTCAAAACCATTATTATCATTCCAAATTTAAAAATACCAATTTTGAAATTAAATTTTAATTGATAAACTTATTTTTTGGACAATCAATACTGTTTATTCGTCGTAAAATCAATAATAAAGGTTTTTTCTGTTATCAACTCCATTTGTTGACACTCATAGATAATTATATAAATTTTCAGATTTTTGAGAATTGAATATATCTATGTGTTTCATAAAACGATTTTACAGTAAGCTTTCCTCCCTAATTTAGAAATAAATATCTATGTCTTAACATTTTTTTCAGTAGAATATTTATATTTTTTTATTTTAACTAAAAAAGTTTCGAAATATTTTACTTTTATTTTGATATTTTCAGCGACAAATTAAATATGGTTTGGTCTATAGAAAACATTTCTAACAGAAAGTTTTTGTAGGTACGCCACTGTTTATACGATACTTTTACGCTCATAGAGTAATGTAAAATAAGCAATATTGTAAATTGTTCTCGTTAAGCATCTGCGCTATTGTAATCTACCTTTACTGCAAATATTGAATTCCATATCACTACCTAAAATAAAAAATCATATATCAATGTATAAATAGTAGATCAATATGTTTTCATAATTATTACATTTAGCTAATTTCGAAAAATATTCGAAAGGACTAACTAAAAGTTGTACTTAACACCGTTTATTTTCCGCTACAGAAAAAAGTAAATGCCGCTTACCAAGCTCTTTCACTAATTTTTATGATTAAAAAAATCATAAAACTTCGTCTTTTATATAAAATTTAATAATTTATTTTTAAACAAAATCCGGATATATTGTCGAATTTTTCAAATATAATTTTTTTTTTGGATGTGAATTCACCAATTATTTTACATGTCCTAGAAACATTTCAGAAAAAAGGAAAAGCTTCGTAAGTGGTTTAACATACTCGAAGAAGTATACATAAATCATCTAATTTGTCCACATTCCACTGATGATATTTTATTTAGATTTTTTAATACAGAAAAAATTTACATTTACTAACAATTTGTATGAAAAAAAATAGTAGTTTAAAAATATGTGCACGATTTTTTTAAACAAGGAACTTTTTTGTTTTAAATTTGTAAGTGGACTGTTTTTAAAATGACTTTAGTATTCTTCTTGTGAAAAGCCGCACATAACAATTACTTTAAAATATACTTAAAACCTTTTTTTAAACTTCTGCCATAAAGTTGCCAAATATATTCGCGTAGTTGTGATAGGACCAGGACCTGATTGGAAACAATGACTGGAAGCAAATTCTTACAAAAGTTTCGTGATGGTTACAAAACATGCTTAATGGAGCAAGGACTATTTAACCATTGTTAGTAATGTTAACTAATAATAAAATATTATTATTAATTTTAGTTTATTTTCTTTAGGTTATTTGTTTTGTAACGAGTATTAAAACTATAAAAAGCGATTTTAAAAATAATTTAAAAAAAATGTGATCTTTTTAAGTTGCTGTAGTGTGCCTTAATTTAAGTACTACTTAAGTAGTCATTTTCTCAAGCAAATTTCTTTATACCGACCGCATCACAAGAATTAATGCGTTTTAGCGATGTGCTCCAGTCACAATAAAGGAATTTATTGAAGTAAATGACTCCCTTTTATAAAAAATGAGCTTTTTCAATTTTGATTAATTCGAAACATTTTATTTTTACTTAATATAAAGTTTTACAGTTTGGTTATATATTAAGCATATTTTGTGACACACTATCATAGTAAGAAAAACAATCAAATAAAAGTTAGGCAATAAAAAGTAACAATAAGAGTTGAAATATTATTTTGCTAGAAAACGCTTATTATACACCAAACTGGTCCTGGCTAGTTAGTTCAAGTCTATTAAAAATAATCTTAACTGGTTACTCAATTGAAATACTAACTTTTATATTATTATCTTATAAAAAACTTTGTTAATTAATGTTTTATTTATATCAATATTTAGAAAAATGTACACGATAAATTGTCAAGAATTCAACAAATACAGGATTCGTTTTAAAATATATAGACAACGTTAAACACAAGCTAAAAGATACAAACTTAAAAAAATGAGATTTCTTACAGCCTTTCAAAATGTATATTTTTGTCATTGGTTTTTAGTAACAAAATTTGCCTCTTATTTAAATTTAAAACTTACTTAGGAAAGAATATAAAATAAAATATCTTTTAGTTGCGGACAGATTCTATTTACAGGACTAGCATTTATATGAATAACTGATACGCCAACAATAACATATGTTATCTTGCCTGAATTGGGTTTTGGACGAGCGCTCCATTAATATTACAGATAGAAAATTGCTTTCTTCATCAATCGATTCTGTATTGAATTCTTAAGAGTGCGCCTATGGCACTTATTTTAAATTCTTTTTAGTAGAAGTTATACGACTATCAACTTTTGTCTCTAGATGAATTTGAAAAAAGTAGCACAGACGCGATCTTCTAATAAATTATTTACATATCATTAAAAAAAAACCGCATATTTTTAGTTGCTATATTAGGCGAGATCTCGTCCAAATACGAATAATTATGTTTTGTGGCGTTCTACCCTGTTCTGCGCAGAAAAAATTAGACTAAAGGGTAGGATTACTTAACATTATCTGAAAATAGTAAAAAAATTATTTTTATATTTAATTTATTAGAATAGAAGCACATTTTCCTTGGATAATTCTCTAACCGGCAACCACGAAAGTTACGTGGTGTGCAGGCCTCTTAAGTATCTTATACCAGTTACAGACTTTTTAGTGATGAAAAAGGTCCGTACACTTTTGTTTTGGAAACTATTAAATCATTCGGTTTTGGGGAATCCATTTCATATTCCACAATAGTATGGGGAAAAATAGTCGGTTCAAATCAAATCCTGCCGAATGACACATCTAGACACTTTCTCATACGATTCTATTATTAATTAATTGGTGTTTTAACAAATTAGCGAAACGTCAAACAATACTAACTTCATTTTTAACATTTGCCCAATTAAATATTTTTAACCTCATTGTTCCTTGTAATTTTTTTAGTAATAAAAAAATTTTAAGTAACGCTAAAATTAAATTTACAGAATTAGCTAAATATATGTTTTGGGTTAAACAATATTAAAGCAACCATTTTTTAAGTTTTTTTAGGAGTAATTTGACTTTCAATTATTTTCCCTATTTTGCCGATATCACAGTATTGATAACAGAAAAATAGGGTAGATCCAGTGGGCATTTATCTAAAAAGCATTTATGAAATTTAAAAAAATTATAGATGATAATTAATTTGTAAAATTTTTATTTTTTTAAAAATATGATATAATTTAGAAACTTGGGAGAAAAGAAATTCCGCCAGAAAAAAAAATTCACTGATTTTTCATACAATTGGCCTCCTACTAATTAACTTCTTTTTTTTGAGTTTTCGTTCACATTCTATGTCGGATTATTGTTAAACCAAAGCTACTAAAATTATTTTGCTTCGTGGAGACTTTATGTCAACTATATCCAATAAGAATATAATATTGCGATATTTTTAATTGTTATAATCTATTATTTACCTAATCTAAAGAAAACTAAAATATCGCAATGGTATAATCTTCTAAGGTATAGATGTCATATAAGGTCTCCAATAAGCGAAATAATTTTAGTAGCTTTTGTTTTAACAAATATCCGACTTGGAGTGTAACCGTCTTTAATCTAAAAAATTAGTTAATTAACGCTAGACTCATTTTGTCAAATATCAGTGAAAATGTTTTTTCTACTGATTTTCTTAAAGTGTTTAGATGATACGATATATTTTATAAATTATTAATTTAATATTTAATTGTATAAAAAACTTTTTCTACTTGTCACGACGCAAAGCTTTATTTTCAGCAATTAATTAAAAGTATTAATAATTAAGATAGAGTATCCGAATTTACAACTATTTTTTTGAAATTTCTTCCTCTTTAAGAATCCTTTTTTAATTTTTCTTAACGCTTTTAGTTTTTGAGATATTTGCAAAAAAACTAGACTTTCTGTCATATTCTCTGTTACTCTAGGTTCTTGTTAAATTAGTAAATAAAATGATTTTTTTACGAATTTTTTGATAAAATAAAAAACAATAACACGACCAAGTTAGAAAAGTTCCGCTCTTTCCCCTCTTCCACTTTCTTTTATTTGTAAAAGTAGTACTATAAAAAATATACTAAAGATTGTAACAAAAATATTTTTCTTTTTGACCTTAATCAAATTTTTTCTACATGTGTACATGTTTTTTTTCATGGTCCTATTGATTTGGACACTATGCACAATTTTAATTAGGTGCTCAGAAATATACTTGTATTGCACTGTAGCTTATACAGGGTGTTATTAAAATACATGTACTTATTAAAACAGGTTAATTTTTAGAGTCCCAGATTGTGCACATAGTGAACTAAATTAGACAGTGTTGCCAATCACACTATGAGTTATAGTATTTGTAAGATAATTACAACTAAAACAGTGAAATTTATTTTTATTTTTTTAATACAGAAAATAATTATTGCGTTTTATTATTGGTTATCGAGCGTAGAAAGTTCGAAATAGGGGAAAATTAACCCTTATTTAAATTTTAGAATTTAATGGTAAAAATGTTGTCATTCGTTTTTGGATACCATATACTCTTGTCAGTTTTAATATGTACATGTATACAGACGTTGGCGGCGATAGGCTATTGACTTATTAAATATGTTGACGCTGTCAAGTGATACACTGATAAAAGTATCCATAAATAGTTACTTAATGGATCAGAACGAATGCTGTAGAGTTATGTCTAATTTTAAAATTATGCTGTGGTATTATTTACCACTTTTTATAAATATAATTGTATTTAGAAAAAGACGGAATTAAAGAACCAAAGATTAACCCTATAAGAGGCATTTATTTCAAATGGTAACCAGTTGCTTATATACATACAAGAATATAAGACTAATTTTACATCCTTTCCGGTTAGGAACATACTTTAAAACAATACTACAAAAATAAGTGATAATATCTAATATTTTCGTTAATCTGTGCCATTAAAAGAACGTTATTAATTGATGTTTGCATCAAAGAATATTAAACCAAAGATATTACTACTTAAACTGTTTAACTAGTTCATATTTTTCGATAATTTTATATTATAAAATAAAAATATTAATTTTAAAATCATTTGGATGTAACATCAGTCTTATCACTTAGAATATATGTACATAGAATGTAAATGTTTTTCTTTTTTATTTCAAGCTGTTAATTTAAATACTGGCTGCCTGAACAGAATTTTACGATGACGATTTATACAGGACCACGGTGTAAGAATATTTTAGTGACTAGTAATAGTTTTATAACATATCATACTAGAAATTAATGTAAAAATGAAGTGAACAATGCTGATAGCATTTTTTGGTGAATTATATTTATATGTATGTAAAATCGCAAAAAATTAATTTGGTACATTTGTATCTTTAGTTTATTTAAATTTGAAACGCGCAAGGATATCTATTTTCAGAAATGTAGAAATCGTTAGGACAAAATAAATTTCTGTTCAGTTTTTCGCAAAACTTATCACTATCTCCATGTAAAATTGTATTGTATAATATTTCTGGTATATCAATTTCTCATTTGTTTAAAGAAAATAAAAAATGTAAGTATATTAGTATTCTTATTTTCCTTAATTATAACCGTTTCTAAAATAGCCTAAAAGCCAACACATCAAATTAAGGTTAGTATAGATAATTCAAAGCAGACGTTTATATATCTGAACTGAAACCAATCATATTTATATTTCACCCAAGAAACCGGCGATTTTTTTTTGTCTAAACCTTCAATTTAAATACCTATTTAGTCCCTAAAAACGTCGTCCGCGGTAATCATAAGCCAATTCTTATCCGACAAAGTATCCTGCATCAGGATCACACTATTTACTGTGTCAGGATCCACATTAAGTTCAAAATTAAATCTTTAATCGCTTCATCAGCGTCCTCTTTTTTTAAATTACACAACAAAGACATTTAATTGATTTCTACATAACTTGCTTGTCTAGTTTGATATTATAACACAAGAGTGGATATTGAATGTATTGAAATAATGAATCATCTATTAGCAAATAGCTAAAACTACCATGATTTGCTAATGATGTCTACTAATAAACAATAGAATACAAGAATCCCCAGTGCTAATACATCACATTTTTAAAAAAAATCATTACACCATTAGGTAAAGATAAGTAAATCTTATGGTTTATTATTGGAGAACGATCGACTCTATTAGTAGATGGCGCCAGTTCGATGAAATCCAAAAAAAATAAAACAGATGGTATTGATACAGGTAAATGGGCTCAGCTTGAGGGAGATAACTTGAAATTAATTGTAGTGATGTTTTAACTTTCTTTACTACAAAAGAAAGACTGTCCATTTAAAAAGGAGACAATGCTATAGGTTATTTTGCCTTCCAATGGTAATTGCTGCTTAAGGGACCCAGTTTCATCGTATTTATATATGACGCTTGCGATTGCATCCAGTGCGTTTTCCAAAGACATTGACTGACTGTAGAGGGTGACGTGCTTGCATTTTTTTTTCTAATTTTTTTACTTTCATGTTTATTACCCCTGTTGACGAGCATAGACCAGAATTTAGGATTTTTTTTGGTGGTCAGTGTCCTTAATTTTGAATATTAAATATATGTGTGACGACTTGAGGAAGCTGGGAAAACAATATCCTGTAATTTTAAATCCATGAATTCTCTATTTCTGTGAAGACATTATTTATTCAACTATATTTTTACTTTTTAGTACAAAATTCCTTATAATTATTCTGTCACAATGTTCAACAATAGTATTTTTAATAGTCTTTGAAAAAGTAGAAGGTTAAATGAGAAAAACGATCTGTATAGGTTTATTGAATGTCAAATATCGCTTAACATAGCGTATCAATTTTTTTAAAACAAGGTTTCATCTTTGAGGGGCCACTCTTAACTGTTTTGCTTAATACGGACATGTTTCGTTTTAGAAATCCCTATTTTTTTCTCTGTCCAACCATGTAGAATACTTTAGTTTTTTATTATTAGTTTTTGAATATTAGTCCGGATTCATGGCCGGTAGTTCAGATTTCAGGTTCTCCTAATCCACTTTATCTGCGCCCTCTTTCTCGTAACTGCAGAACAAGGAGTTTAAATTGATTTTTACCTAACGATTTTATATTACAAAAGAGGGTAGAAAGATGTTTAATATTTGGATATACCGAGCCATCTATTGGGAAATAGCTGACCATACATGTTTTATTAACTAAAATACAGAAATGTCTAATGTTAAACGTCTAACCTCTGAAAGATCCGCATTTATTTAAAAGCGAAGTAATAATGGATCAAAAATCCGAGAGATGCCGACATCTTTTTATTTTTTTTGCAAAAATCATACTCTGCGCAGTAGTAAAATAACCGTAAACGCTCTGCCTAACACTCGATTTCAGATTTACCCAATGATAAATACGGTTTTTTTAATATTTCAACTTGACTATAATACGTACCCTAAATAAATCGTCAGCTCTACGACTATTATCTCTAATAAATATAATAAACTCTTGTGCCATAACATAAATCAAATTACAAGTCATTCGATTCAATAGAAAAATAAACAGTAATCGCCCTTGCTTGATAAGGGAAGCTTTTTTCTTTAGATTGTAGAGTCGTTACAATGAAATTTATTTTACACGTCATCACATCACGAAACTAGACTTTATTAGAAAATTTCAATATTAGAAAGAATACTTTTATTTTATTTATAATATTGTAATACAATTCCAATCAAATTTGTGACACCATTAATTTTTTGAGAGTGTATTTAAATGCATAACTATTTCAAAATCCCAGGTACAATTTTGTTTTTGTTACGCGAAAATAGTTTTTTTTACAGTGATTTGAGAAGTTCGGCAACAACTTCAGCAAGCTAGTGAAATACACCAATTGCATAATGCAGCTTGTAAAGCAAATAAATATTAACGTATGACTTATCTGGCCCAATAGATATTTTTTATCGTGAAACGGAAATTCCTTCGCAACGACTATAAGTAAATAATTTTGAAAAATATATAGTAATCCTCTAAAATATCTTCTCAGGTAATACATCAGAAAAAACTGTGAGCAGAAACCTGTATTACCGACACATCAGAAAAACCTGTAAGCAGAAACCTATATTACCGACACATCAGAGCAAACTGTGTTTCTACGATCGACGTATCGAAACTATCACGGATCACACAACAAACTAAAATCAGTTCATTTTATAAATACTAATTTGATTTCTTTTATAGGCAAAAATCCATAAACTATATTAGGCAGTCGGACCGTGCACATGCCGAACCTCGGACGGACCTAATGGGTTTTCACCGGGTCCGACTAGACGGGACCTCTAGACACTCTCTTTACTAAATAACATTTAGAAAATTAAACATTTTTTAATAATTAACATTAATTTTGATTGTTTTAGATGTAGAACATAAAACATGCGCCTTCTCTCAGTTATAAACACTTGTTATTAGAAAATTATATAAAGATAAAAATGTAGTAATTTCTACAAACGAAAACAAAATTAAAACTAGTAAAAATCTCTGCGCGATTTTTCAAGACTACGGCCCGTTTCCGTCAGCGGTAGAAAGTCCGATTCGAAAAAATCGGAATTTTTCCAATAATTTTTTTCAACTTTTTCAATTTTTTTGTAACGAGGCGGATGCGATATGGATATCAGTCGACTCGTCTTGACTTCCCCAACACCTTAAAAGAAATCAGTATCGACAAATATGTGCTTTCCTTATCGAGATATCTCGAATAGAAGTTTCACTCAGTAGGTGGGACCGGGATCTGATAGTTCTTTTTTGAATAAAAACCGATAGCCTAAAGAATTTTCCGGATCGGCCGTACCGTTCTCGAGTTATCGTCATTTGGAACAAAAAATTTTTTTGTGAATTTTGCACGATTTCAATACAAAGGTGAAGTATGGGCGGGCCGTAGTAGTAAAATAAAATAATGTAATGTTTCTGCTATTTATTTATGTTTAAGATCAAGTCTCCGAAATATCCTATTGTTTCTATTGTTTGACAACTAGTTTTAATATTTAAAGCTGAAGAGCTACAAAATATCATTCAAGATTTTATTCCAAAATTTTATTGTTACTAAACTATGTATTTGAATAAAATTGTTTTATAAATTATGTATCCTAATTATTTTTTAAACACCTAGAAGATTCGGAAATGTTTATTTCTATATCACCATTCTAAAATGCGTATCCAATTTGGTACTTAAAAGTATAATTTAAAAGACTTACCTACTCATCATTAGATTAAAAACAGAAGTTACTGTTACACAACACATTGAAAGTTAATAAACACTAATTAGTTAAAAACAATGCTATTTTATATAAAAAAGTTCAAATTTCGATATAATACAATTATATTAAAATGTAATACAGCCAGAAATAAATTGAAAACTGATAAGCAACTAGTTTTTTGTGAGTTTTTTTATGACATTTGTCTACTGTTTTTGATTGGTTCTACTGAAGGGGAAATTCAAATGTAGAAGTGTTGCCAACTAAACTACCAACTTAAATTTGAAAACAAAATTATTACGGAAATTAATTTTTAAATCTGGTAAAAAATGTTTTTGACAATTATAAAATTCTAAAAAAATTAGAAAGATCTGATAATGTTTATTCAGTTAATTGTAATAATAAATCGTATATATCCCAATCATCAAGAAGTTTATCAGAAAGAATAACTTTCAATAAAAGTGATTGTAATAGAAAAATTGTATCATATTTGAATTGGTGCCATCTATCTTGCGTGATTAAAATATTGACTATATATCCTTCGAAAACCAGCAAGAGTTATGAAGCGATGTAGCAATTCATCTTATAGATGGCGCTGTAAATATTGATTATATAAATTCGAAAAAATGGAGGCTGCTTTGAAGAAACTTTATTTTTATCTTTGAGATATATAAACTTTTATTTTTAACAATGTTTGTAAAGAACGGCGTTAGATGTAATTCGACATAATTAAAATACCTAATAAATTCCATGTCTTACAGTCGTTTTAATCATCTTATAGTTGACGATAAAGACATTTATATAGGATAGCATAAACATTTGATTACTTTATTAAACTGTCGTTAGATGTCAGGGGTAGCAGCTTCTAACGATTTTTAGAATTACTAATAGGGTGAATGCGCCCGTTCTCGGCCAATTCAGTCGAATTGCAGAAAATACACCCAGTGGCAGTCATAAATATTTTTTAGGAGTGGGCCATACAATGTTATTTGACTACAACTTCACATTTTACAAGTTAAACACGTATATGAAACTGGCGTCTACGAAATTAGACTCTGAGCAATGAGGAAGATTGAAGATCGGGTAAAAAATAAATAAAATAAAAAAAACGAGGTTTAATACTATCGAACATTCCGTATACTATCCGATATGGTCTAGTGGATAAAGGTATATGGTTTTCAAAAAGGCCACACACAAATTGTCCCGCCACAACATACTCATACACGGAACATGATTCACAGACTAATACTGTTTTTTACGCATTTTTTTGGGGTACGTTTAGCTCATAACCTCATACCTTAAATATTTTAGTCATAGAAATAAGCCAAAATTCGTCCAATGGGACCAAATCTGGTTAACAGTGGGTTTGTCACAATAAAAAAAAAGTTAATCATTGACATAGTGGTAAGAGTTTGTCCACCCAGAGATGTTCTCAATGTGATCTACTAGGGGTAATTATGGTGTATGGCCTATTATAAAAATATCTATGAAAGGCTTTTGCTGTATTGGATAGGCGGGGTAGTCTCAAAACGAAAGCAGGTTAAACTGAACCTGGTGGATTACTGCTGTAAGCAAGCGCCAGACTCAGAAAACCACTTATAAGCAGTTATAAGACTACAGAGATGCCGACCGAACAAAATTTAATTTCAAAAAAATCTATAAAAGGCTATACCGAAAAGGGAGGATTGGAAAGATCACCCATAAAAGCGGAAGATTCTTAATATACAGACGATTGAAATGTAGAAAATGGCCCAGAAACGAAGATAAATATATCAGTAAATCTAAACAATGATGTTACATATTTTCAGGAGGAGGTAGCTTCATTGTGCTTAACCGATCAATTGCTAATTTTTGAAAAAAGCAAGCATAAAGGCACTCTCAATGCAGGTTGATTCTGAGTTAGTCTGGGACAGTGTGCGCGCCTTAAATGAATTATGCAGGCACAGCAAAGTGACAATGCACATCAAAGTGACACTGGAATGGGTTCCTGAGCACGAAGGATATGTCGATAACTAAAATGGAAATGAACTGGCCAAATGGCCAAATAAGGCTTTTACATGACATTTGTATGTTCGGACAGAGAAATTACATTGGTAACTCCATTAGACCTAACAATAGAAATATCACCTTTAAGCTTAGCTGGTCAATATACCATAGCCACAAGGAAGGGAGACAGAATAGTAATATGGAAAGGTAAGGTTGGATTATTTATATTTTTATAGTAAAGACAAATAAAAAAATTAAAACACAAACTTTAATTTATTGTATAGTGGTTCACTACATCATTTCAACACAGGTAGAGCACAGAGGAGCGTTTATGGAAGCATAGCATGCTTTTACCTGACATTTCAACATTTATTGTCCATTGCATCGACTATTAGCAGCAAAAGCCAAGGAACATAAGTATATTTGTCTAATTCTAAAATAATTTTGTTTCGCTAGATAACTTATCGGCCGTGCCAATATGTACGTATTTTTGTTGATAAATTATTTAAACCGTCTTTCTATGAACACGGTCATATTAAATAATACATTTAGCGAATTGCATTCATCTATTGACAATAATTTAAAAAAATTCTTACATTTATAAATAAAAATTTAGCTTCATTACAGGTTTTACTAATAAGCTTTTTAAACTTGTCACAATATATATCTAAATAAAAAATGAAACTTTTGGTTTAAACTAGTACAGTAAATAGCAAGATTTTTTGTAGTTTCTTGGGCTAGACCTACTAATAAAGTAACAAATTCGCCATTTTTTCAAGTAGATTTTTTTTGTGATATTTGAAAGTGTGTTTTTTCTTTACCCTTAGCTAACTTGATAATTTTCGGTCTCTTCCATTTGTATTTAATCATTGGATGTTTGCATAATAAAGGAAGTAGGAATTTTTGTAATTTTTTCTTTATTTTACTTTCAAATTTCGTTTTTCTTGGGTAATGTTCTTTTGTACAAAAACAGTAATTTGTTTTACTAGACAGGAAGGAGCAGATTTACTGCTGCGGATAGCATTTTATTACCAAGGCGAAAGTCAGACAATGAAATTATCCATGACAGCAAATCTGTTTCTCTGCTGTGTTACGAATATAAGTTTTTCTTCTAAAAAAGTACATCATAATATAATTTTTTTGTAGCAAGTATAACGAAATATTTGTGATAACTTAAATTATCTTTTGTTACATTTTTAAATGTTTGTTTACTCTAAACAGATAATTTTACATCATAATATTTTTTTTATGCAGCAAAATGAGCCTGTTTTCAGCCAGTCTATGAAGGAAAAGTGATATTTTACTGATTTAAAATAGGCTGCAAAATAGTATTTTTATGATTGGAGAACAAAATAGCTATTTGTGTATTAAGAGCGGAAAGTGATACTTTGCTGCTTGAGGCAGAGAGTTGCCCGCGCGACGCGTAGCGGAGCGCGGGCAATCTGCCGAAAGCGGCAAAGCACTTTCTGCTCGAATTGCACACAAGATTTTTTCTACGATCACATTATTTTTAGACAAAAAATATAAAAAAAAACATGAAAATACACTTCATAACCTAAAAATGAAATAATGACGTTTCATTAATTTCATAGTCTACTATTTGCACAAAATAGTAAGTAGGTACTGAAATATGCAATCACTTTTGCATATAGGTGTACCTAGGTGTATCTAGGTGTACCTTCTGACTGTTATATTTTTACTAGATAAATTTTATAAAATAAAGTTTAATTTCGTTCGAAATATCTTCAAATATTAATATTTCAACTAAAATATTCAGACTGCCCTACATTTTGTTTTAATATACCTGTTTTTACTACCTTTCTTTAGTTTATTGTAAATGAAAACAGTCGAGCGGAAAAGTACGCGCTAGAGCGACAATAATATCAAATTATTACAGATCACGGAAAACGTCAACTTTGCGGTTAGATTTGAGTGTGCAAAAGCCTACTTTGGGTAGTGATCGTAGGAAAATGTGTTTTTCTACTACCGTGTGTAAATTACTAACTTTACACATACTTTCTGGTGCGGTGAAAAAAGTATCATTACGCACTTGTTGCATGAGTAACTATTTTAGTTTCGTCCTAGATGAAAAATTAAATTAAAATACTTATACTTAAAACATATGAAAACAAGATAACACAGGCATTAAATGATTTTTATAGCATTCAATATTTTCTGGTATCAAAGTTTTAAGAAAATTTTGTTTTTGATTTTTACACTCTATGTTAATAATTGCAAAATTAGTCGATTTGGTTATGTTTAATGATGGGAGGTGTAAATAAATTATTTTTAAAAATATACCGTTTATCTTAAATATACAGCGTGGCTCATTATGTACCTATCGGTCGGTCTTTATATGATGAACTGTAAAATTTTATGAAAATATTTTATTGTAGAGATATTGATGGTTATATAAATAAAACTAGTTTAAATTATTTAAGGTGCCACCATATATTTTGCATTAAAAAAAATTGTTTCCGATGGCTATAATTTGTAAAAAACATGGAATGTTAGTTTTATAGGTAGAATGATTTTTTTATATTATAATTATATTTATTTAATGAGTACATACGACCGTTATATAAAACCTTTGTTGTTTTTTGATTTGAATTTATTTTCTTTTTATATTATTTCTTAATTTTACTGTTTACTCGTTTTCAAGAATGTGAATTATATTAAATTTAATGGGTGTTTTGTATGTATATGTATTTTGGTTAAATTTTTTTCTATTTATGTTTTGCCTAACTAGAATATTCAAAAACCTACATGTAGGGCAAAAACACCCCTTTTATTGTTTTTTGTTAAAGAAAATTTTTCCAAAAAATGTTTTTTGTAATATGTAATAGTTTATACGTATTGTACCAATAGTAATTATTAATTGTAAAGAATAATATGTTTTCAAGATTAAGATAAAGGGAAAAGACGTATAACATAGTAATAGGATTAGAAACTATCAATATCCTTTTAATCCATAAAGATTTTAATAAGAAAAAATAAAAGTGTACCTTTTGTTCTTCCATTTTTATTACCTTGTAATTTGTTTTTGTATTTATGATCTAAGTAATAATATACGCACAAAAAGTATAAGTTACACGTCACTTATTAGCAATTAAACACAACATTATAAATATGCCCTTAAATTAATTTATCTGAATTTTGACGTATATGATATTCCCTCAAACTTATAAAACTGATACCTAGGTAATATAAAATACTTATCGATGTTTGAGCAGTATTAGCAGGTTTCTTTTTATTATTGACCTCGAAATTGTGTTGTCCTCCTTTTATTAGATAACATAAGTATGTGGAAAATCTTTATTTTATTCAATTAATCAACCTGAAGAAAGAGAAGACAATTGAAGAAGTCGGACTAGTCAACTAAGTTTGCAATTTCCCTTAATCCCTTCATACAAGAACTAAATTCGCCGAATTAAAAAATTCTGATTGGTACTAAACTTTTTATGGTTATAAAAAGGATTTATAGCTGTGTCGCATGGCTGATTAAAACACTTTCTTAAGGGGTCGTGGACAAACCTTCATACAATTCTAGGTGTCCCGATCTTATAGAAAATGTGTCTTTTTTTTTCTTGAATTATTTGTCTAAAGAGAGTTATAAGAATTGGCGAAAAGAGATGAAATAGGAGATCGATTCGTTTGTGCAATATCGATATGAATATAAATGATAAATATAAAAAAGACCCGTATATTTTGTTGAATTATCACTTGATAACCTTCCTTTAATGTATTAATGTCTACTCAATTATATCCTCGTTCAGCCAAAAACTACATTTTATTATTTTATATAATATTTAATTATTCTGAAATTTAAATTGTCATAGTAGCATAGATAGAAATAACCTACTTTTAAGATGCTCAAAACGATAGAGGATGTATCGACTAATGAACATCGGATAAAAATGGTAATATACATAAAGGAAAACAATCGTTCAGATCCATATAGTTTTCCACTGCTGTAAATAACCTGATCGAACTTACTTTAAATAAAACATATGCAATTAAATAACTCTATTTTTGTTCTAAAGAATATGCGTGTATTTTGTGGAGCACGAATTTGGAAACGTAGAAACAAAATTTAGTTAAATATTTTATCAGTTCATATTATAAATTAATAAGATAAACAATCGTAGAAAAAAATTCAAATTCATATCGATATTATCGGCGTTTTTGTTATGATTTGAGCTTAATAAGTTTCATTTTTTTAATTAAAAATGGACAAGAATTTAGCTCATTTTCTGTAATAGAAGCCAACACTATACATTGGTTAATGTAAGTCAATAGAAAACGTAAATTATAATTACATAGTTAAAAAATATATATCTAAGAAAGTGATGTTCACGATTTAAAATATTATCTGAGATTCTTTAGCTTTGGCAATGAGAACTAAACCACAAAAATTAAAACATTTTTGAATGTAACACTATAAATTAGAAATGCTACTACAGAATATCAAAAATAATAGTAATGCTAAGTTTAGAATGTTGTTTTACTAATATGACCGTTAATTTTACACAAGAAAGAATATTTTATAAGTAGAATATAAAATTACCTTTCCTGTGCTCAACTAGTTCATTTTTTATGTTAAATACGTATTATCTGTGTTTTACTGGAAAACTTGAATAACATTTTTTTATTATTTTTCTTAACAGGAATTATTATCAAAATAGCTTTTTCAAATCGTCGTACAAATTGTTTCATGATTGAAGCCCACATGAGAAATTTCCGTTATAAATCTTAATAAATATATAGTAAATGTAAATATATATTGTCTAAAATATTGTCAGATATGTCATATCACTTTAATCTAATTTCATATACGTAATTTTGCTTTTAACTTTATTTTCCATGTGAGCCTAACAAGTGTTTTTGCCTCAAAAATTAGCTATAAGTTATGTTTTCATCAATTTTACGCTTATTTTAAGTGACAACTCTCCTTTCTTTTTTATAAGCTACTGAAAATACATACAAATATCTGCTGTTAAATCTGTGCTTTGGTACAAATATTGACCAAGTCAAAACTTATTCATTTTCTTTCAGAATATTTTAGAGCTTGTTAATTGTTTTAACAGCTAGACTTTTCTTGTATGGTAAATGTTATTTGTTATATAAAAAAGCTCAAACAGTTGCAAAAATTTGATATGTATATGTACAAAGGACTATTTTTACGTTGTAAAAAAATATATCAAAATCAACTTAAAAACATGTTTTCAGGATCTAAATATTTATCTACGACTATTAAATTATGTATTTTGTTTCTTCGTTTGTTAATTGGTTCTTCTTCGTCATTGTAACGGTTATAATATATGTAATATTTTGTTCACTCGTTTTCTTCAATTACTTCCGATGTTATTTTTTTTATTCTCATTTTCTATTTCATTTAATTTTTTTTTTATTTGCGTATTTGATATTCAGATTCGTCTACTTGTTTTCCTGTTGTGAATTATTTCTTTGTAGCATTATTTTACTTTTCAACAGTTTCCTAGCATTTTTTATGAAACAACGAGTTTTTTTCTAATCTTATCATGTTTTTTTTTATTTTGTTTTTGAGCATCTTCAATATTATTGGCGCTTCTTTCTCTTCCTTTAAGATTTTTGTGTTCTTATTTTTCATATAATTCTGCTGCTTTATCTTCTGCTACATGTAAGCTTTCCACATTTTCTGTTTACTTTGTTGCGATAAGAAAGTGATCGGAAGATATATTAGTCTTCCGTACATTTTTACATCTTTAACTGATTTACCATGTTTTACTTTTACTGCATGTGATTTTGTGGTTGAATTTGGTACTCATTACGTCTATAGTAGCTATAAAGTTGCATAATAGTTGTTCATTATTGTTTTTTCATTGTTGATGGTATATTTGCCTGCTAATTACTTACACCACTTTTATATCCTCTATTGTTTTCAATATATCTTGTTTTTGTATTATTTTATGTCTTTCTAGTTTCTGGTATCATACATGTTTGGAATTTTCATCTGCAGCTTCCGTTGGTGCATATACGTTTATTACTGATAAATTTGCATTTGATTCTTAAATATCATATTTGTCCTTTGATCGCTTTAAATTTGAATACCTGATCTTTTATTTTATTTGCAATATAAATGATGTTCCTCTATATACTTACTTTTCTGTATATGAGTACTAAATATTTTACTTTGCTAATTTTTTTCCTCTTCGTCCCATCTTATTTCTTATATGCATGCTATTTCTACTTTGTATTTGTTTCTCTCGTATCCCTACTTTTATGTCATACGATTTATTTAAGTTGTTTTTTTTCTTTTTGTTCATTGTTGTCGATCGTTCGCTGACTGTGCTCTTATTTTCTTTTAGGTTCTTCTTTTGTTGTATAACTTTCACCATATATTACTGGCTTGCTGTAGGTTAATCTTGTTTTGAACCGTTGGTATTTTTTTGTTTTTTCATATAATCTTATAGTTGAAAAACGCACATCTACAAATACATTCAACTGAACACCGTGCCAATAGTAATTGTTGAAAAGAATACATTGCTTTTATTTTCATACAGATTTTATATTGTCTACTGTTTTCTTCAATTATAGGAGTTATGTGATGTGACTGCTTTACTTATTGATATTTCCTCAACGAAAAATAAAGTAGAATGTGAGTTTTTAATAAAATTTGAAAAACTAAGAAATAAACACCCTCACAGAAATTAAGCAACAAACCTAGTCATGAACTGTTATTATACTTCCAATGCAACTATTCTGCTAATTTTATTGCTTCTATTTTATTGCTGATAATTCAAATTTATATAGTAGTGATTCTGATAAGATAATTAATTTTGATATAATTTTAACGCCGTTATTTTGGAAATTGTAGTTATATTTAGATTAATTTAGATTCAAAAGAAATAATATTTAAGTCCGCACACCACATAACTTGCGTGGTTTTCGTTTAGAGAATTATCCAAGGACAATGTAATTGTAATCTATATGTAAAATATTTTGGTTAGAGCAAAAATATTCTATATACTCATGGAATAAAGTATTTGTCTTCAAGTAAGTATTAAAAATACTATTTACTATCATTATAATATAATTTTATGGCAGGTAAATAAACAATTACTTTATGAATAAATGGATCTTGAATACATTTAAATAAAACGGACTATTGTATTATGTTCTATTGCTTTGATTTAAGGACACATTATTTTCAGTAGAAAACAAAAAAAAATCGTGTCTCTTACGCTTTATTTCATGATTAATATTTTCAAATACTTCTGCCTGAACTTTCTGCCTTAATTTTTCTTACGAACTATGTCTAAATATCAATTTACTTAAACAATTACGCTAATTGCTAGATTGGTTATTGACTTATATAATTATTGTCTATATTTATTTCAGTCTTCTACTTGGTTATGTATCTTATCTACATCAACTATTAAATTTATAATTAGATAATTTTTAACCGATTATTTTTCGGACCTTTTTTATAGTGTCATATTTTAAAAAATATTTTTCGTCGGCATAGAATTTAACTTATTGGCTGAAATAAAGCGCTTTAAGAAAATGTCACTTTTTTTTTCGAATAAAATTTTATAACAAGTGTTATTGATGAAAACATTACAGAGCAAAGGGCGAGTTACTTCTATGTATAATAAATAAATTCTTTTTAGAAACAGGTAAAATACTTGAACAGTGATTGCCCACAAGATTCAGTTTAACATTGCGCAGTCATGATTTTTATAAATACGTATATCATCAAGAATACTTAAGTTAAGCATAGACAAGCTTTAACATACATTTCACATATTTAAAACTAAAGTTTGCTTTTTGAGTTCCATTTACTTTTCATATTTAATAAACATTTTCCATGTTAGGACATAAATATGTTTGACGTAAATTTGGGAACTCTGGAAGACGGTTAGAGGAAATACGCTGCTACACAAAGATCTACATGTCTAAATCAGTAATTTTGTGTTATCTTTAAACACCTACTTACTGTTTTTTTAAATATGTAGGTACATTTATTGCACACATTGACTTTAGGTTATAGATTTGGCTAAAGCACCATTAATAATTGTTTGTAGTTGCTTGTCTATACATAAATTTATTCGTTTCATGGTGAAATACCCTGTTATGGTTATGACCGACACTAGCTTACAGATATTGTCGACAGTGACCATTTAAACCAATATTTATTTAACGCATAATAAAGGTAAATTTTAATTACTATCTTTTTGTTGTGTTTTACAGATAACGGTTTATTTTCGTTATATAACGAAGCAAAAGCATAGAAAAAGCGCGTAAAGATGTCTCAGCAGAAACTTACCAGATATATGTAAGAAAGGTAGAATAGGTATCAAAAGAGGTGAAAAGGAATAGCTAAATAAAATGTAGATTAGAACAAATTATGCTTAATAAATTGAGTATTCAAAAAGAATAACCACTCTCTGTACTGACATATCAGTTGGACTTCAAAATATATTTCCATTATAAAAGATTGAACATTTAGCCCCAATGTTTGCACGCATATTAGTTTTTGTAGACTCTAAT
This sequence comes from Neocrepidodera transversa, assembly GCA_963243735.1. Lineage (NCBI taxonomy): Eukaryota > Metazoa > Arthropoda > Insecta > Coleoptera > Chrysomelidae > Neocrepidodera > Neocrepidodera transversa. Next base: position 13,998,287 of record OY725339.1, read on the forward strand.
TTAAATGGTACTGGACAGTTTAGCTAGAATTGATCACCAATTTTACTGTCAGCGAGTAAATCCAATTAAATAGTCATTGTAGAACTGGTTACATGTTTTCGTCAAGAGTGTCAATTAATATTTTAAAAGAGAATAATTTATAAATCATATTCAATGATTGATTCAAACAGAGCAATTTGTATAATTGTTTAACTGTGTCCCTATGTCCCGCAAAGTTTTGGCCAAATCTGTATATAAATATATAACAGGAAAGTTTTGTAAATAATATTAGTTTGATGAAGAACATAAAGAATAATAAATACAATTTGTGTAATTTTTGTACCCTGCAACGTGGCTATTTAAACTTATACTGCAAACAAAAAGAATATTTAAAAGAAACGGTACTACGCAAAAATTAAGATTTGTCTGTAAGTAACCTCGCTAAAAGGGATAGTAAAGTACAAAGCCAATTAAATTATTTATTTTATCTGGAACTGATTCTTTAAACTTTTGTATTATTTCTGACAACGCATAACTCAGGGAAGTATATTTTGAGATTATTTTGGCGTCCAATAGATTTCAGTCTGGTTTTCTAAATGACGAATTCATTTTAACGAGATTCGCTGTTAAAAATATTTTCCGAACTCTGAACTAACAAAACCTAACCGGTCCATTACTTTCAGGATTATTAAACCAGGAGATGTGTTCGAACACTCTACAAAATGAAAAAGACTCAACGAACAATATAAAAGGACGGGTGTAAGTACAAGATAATACAGTCGTCAAGTGACATACGCACTGTGCAAAAATAATAATGCCCCGAATATAGAATTTAATCAAACCTGATTCTTTTTATAAATGTTTATAAAATTAAACTTCTTTAGAGTTGCATTTAGTTTATGTAGAAATAAAGTGGTTTTGTGGATAAGTATTTGCTCTTATTTACTTATAACATTAAAGATTATTATACTGTTTTACTGTTTAGCACTATGACAAAATAGTAATAATAATAATAATCGACATCCAACAGATGTTTCGCGTAAACAAAGTGGAGGTCATACCGGTAGTTGGACGTATACCTAAGATGCTCCACGTTGAATATGTCGCCATCTCCAACAAAAACAATAAGTGATAAAACAGGTATTTTGACATTCTGAAACCGAATCTGTAAAAATACAAATTTTTGATTGGTGAATTTTGGTCTGCCGTCCACCCTTATCATCCTAAAAGCTACTGCGTATGGATGCGTATCCAGACAAGGTAGGAAATTTTTTGGTACTTCTGAAAAACTTCAAAAATTCCGAGAAATGGCCCTTTCCATTTTCCAGACTAGGCGCCATTGATTAGAGCTCGATTCAAGTTTTCCTTATTTAAGGTTCAGAAGCCATAGACGGTACCTTGATTCTGGATTTTCAGTAATTACACGTCAACAAGGTGTCAACGACTCTAAGAGTGTTAAAATTTTGCGAAATGAGTTCGTATTGTATTGATGTTTTCACTTGGGATTTAACGGTTCTCCTTTTGTTCTAAAGTCTTGACCGTTTGTCCTTAAACGATCTACACCCGCTCTGTGTTGCAGTCATATCCTCCCTCTTTAATGATCATGTGATTATCCCAACGGCCTTGGAACCGGTTTTCCATCCCTTTAATACCCTTATAAAAGCGTCATCCTTGTTCTTTGCTATAATCTTCCAAATTCTCTGGGAAGTAGCCTAGACGAGAATGAAGGAAGTGCGATTTGTTGATAGGTAAAAGACGTAATTAAAGAAAAAGTGCCCAAAGAAACTACAGAAAAAATTAATATGGAATCAATCACATTGAGGTAAAAGCTGCTAAAGTAAGTAGACGTAAAGAATATAAAACAGAAGACCAAGACAATAAAAGAATTCAAGACAATAATGAAATTTATGAGCATACGAAAAGTATACAAGACAACAAAAATATAGATTAACGACGATATCACAAAAAGAGTAAAAAACATCTAATACCAGGAAGTGTGTAAAAACGAAGCAACGGTCTACTTAAGATGCGATAAATTAAGTGAAGGGCCCTCGCAAACATGAACATTTTTGAATGGCAAAATTAAAAAAACTAACAAGAACAAACGGAAAAAACTAAAAATAGAAGAAAACGATAAACATAATAATAATAACATCGAACAAGGAAATGGAATTAAAAGAGAATAAAAAAAGAATGACCATATTTAGAATTATTAGTACTTGACATTTAAGAACAATGCTGTATCCAGGAAATTTACATGAAATTTCACTTTAATTAGAAAAATATAAGATAGAATTAACAGTCATACAAAAAATCATATGATAGAAAGCACATGGAATAATAAAAAATAAATATATATTCAAATATAGGTCTTATGATAATAGGTAAGTTCAATTGAAATAGATTTTAATCCATTTCCAACGGATCTAATGAAGCCGAAAAAGAATATTGTTATAACTAAACAGAAGTGGAATTTGATAGAAAATCAAAGGAAGATAGTATAATAGTATTAGAGGATTTTAAGGCACAGATAGAAAATAGGAAATATATAAAACAAAAAGCATACATTGTATGAAAGACAAATAATAATGGACAAAGACTAAGCAACCTTGCAACAATATGATTATACGCATCACAAAACATAAAATGGCATCAAGTTATCTCTGGACCAAAAAAACGCAAAAATGCACAGCTTAGCAATTACAAAGGTGCAAGTCGAAAGTCATACAAATGTAAGTAAATCTATCTTTTTTATTTACCTTTATATTAGATACTTTTTATACTGCTGATTTTATACTTATTTGTTAATATTATATGGTATAAAATATAGTGTGCACATGCATTTAAATTAGCAATTTCAAAACACCAAAATGATCCGGCCAATAAATATGTACCAGGAAATAGCAATAGTATCCATCTCAAATAGGAAATACTCTATTTACTTTAAGTGTTTTTTGATCACTTAATTTTCTTAACATGTAACCAGTTTATCGTTTTAATGGTTTTTACTTGCTTCAAGTTTAAAAATTCATGACAATGGCATGATAGACACTATATAACATTGTTATAAATCTATAGAAAACTATTATATTCTCTTTCTAAGGGTATAAAATATATTTAAGCTTTGCTGAAGTGTTCGCAATTTTTTGTTATATTAAATGATTTAACTGATACAGATATAGTTCGATATGTATATATGATTACCTCTCTTGCATCACACAGCTCACAATCGGTAAAAAATATATTTATTTTATGTACACACATGCAATAAATATACCGACTCTATTATAAGTGATTGCGATTTACTTGAAAACAAGTACAGATATCTACACTTATAATTGTTTTTAATACTTACGTGTCCTAGATATATAAATTGGTTAATTCTAAAAATATGCCGATATACTAATATAAAATTAGAAAGTGAAAATAATATAATAAAAAAAATACATAACCTATGAAATCACTTATACCTGTTAAAAATAAAGGGTGATTCATTAATGGTATTGCAATTTTTGTTGTATAAATATTTATCTATTTTATAATAATAGCTTTGCTTACTTCTCTCTCTTTTTTAAAATAAAGCGTGACAAAAATCACGGTTAAATTATGACAAATCCTTAACCCTTTTCGTTGTGTTCGACGCAAGTTCTAAGACGTTTACGTATTACAAATATGGAATTAGTAATATTTTTAATTGTACTTGGTAATTAATTTTTTTTAAGTTAATTTGTTAAAAATCTTTAAAATGGTATTTAAAATTATATATTTTGTCACCTATTTTAAGATAGAATTAGTTATATTTATAATTGTACTTGGTAATTAATTTTCTTCAAGTTAAGTTTGTTAAAGATCTTTAAAATTATATATTTTGTGAGCTATTTTAAAATTATTGGGCTACATCCAAAATTTTACTTATTTCGTTATAGCTTTTTATCACAATTTTATTAATTGTTTTTGATATTAAATTGATAATTTCGTAAAGTTAGATAGGAATTGTTAGTTCTCTGAGAGATAGAGATAATTTCGTATAAGATCAAGACTTGGTTCTCGCGTAATATCTTATTAAAATTCGCATAAAATAATGCATGGGATTGTCAATATTATTTTTATTAATTTTTTGAGTCGTTACTTTTGCTGATTTTTTTTAAAATCTGACTCAGCCAAATCTATATTGTAAATAAATATCATCAAGGTCAGGTCCACAAAGATAAAAAAAAAATACTTAAATTTTTAATTTACCTTGAACAATTAAAATATATCTAATGAAAACAAAAAATTAAATTATAATACGAAATATTTCCGAGATTTAGCCGCTCGCTACCATTAATGAATTACCTTATATATTCTTGTAAGTAATTATGTTTTACATTATTTAAAACCCATCATCCAAAATCTTACCATTTTATAATCGGTAGTGCATAATGAACATGTTCGCAACTTTAAATAAATATTTTGCATCAACATATTACATTTTCTGTGTATTTAAACTGCATTGAGCTATGTGGGGTCTATTTTTCCTGTATAAAAGCGTATCGTTAGTTTATAACAAAAAATAATAAAATTGTGAAACCTTCAGCATCAGTGAAAAATTTATATTATTTTTCCACCGCGGCATACCATTTATATATAATTACCACAAAGATTTCAACCATATATGTATTTACTTTAAGCATCAAAAAAAATTTAAGCATAATATTGATTCAGTCTTTCTACAAGCGTTGGATAAATGTTTACATTTAAGCCCAGAAACAACATTTAGAAAATACCATATATTTTCTTCGTTACAAATACTTCTAAGAACATATGACTAGTTTCTTTGACAAAATATATATAATACTTATTTTTTTACGTATGGAACATACATACGTAGGTACAGTATCATCCTTTTTGAATGTTATATCAATAAAAAATTAAACATATGTTTTTGAAGAATAGACAATTAAACTTCACAAAATATCACAATATAAGTAATTTTTCGCAAATCGTTTAATATTATTTCACTACCAACTCGTTGTCAGTTTTGGTAGTACAATATCTTAGATAGATCTCTTGTGTATTAATTTAGATTCACAGCCTCAAATCCACAGTAAATTTTAAATTTTTTTAGAATTTATAATAGCTTTTATAAAAGCCACATTATAATATAATCGTTTAAAAAAGTTTATACAATAGAATTGTACTCTAAAATTTTTCTTTTCAGTTTTTAACGACATCATAATATTTATACCTGTGTAAATATTTAAAAATATCCACCGCCATATAAAAGATTGATTTTAAGCAAATATTGGCTATAATCCCAATTATTTTGATATTTACACTCTCTATTAGTAGTAGAATTTAAATTTCAATTTTCCAATATTTATTATGAAACGAAATAAACGTTTATTAATAAAAAGTGCTATGTAGCCATAGAAAGTGAACCAAAAAGTTTGCAAAAAATAGAAACCTTTTTATTCATTTTTAAGAACATAGAACACTGTGTGTTGTAAACGTGCACTAGTAAAAAAAAAATATCATTAATAAATAATATACAGTGAGCAGCTATTTATTTTCTTGTATTTCTCCCTGAATCGTTATAGAAAAATTATTCCTAATTACATAATCCTCTCGTATAATGTATGTGATGAGATACTTCAATGGTTCGAATCTTTGTTTATTGTTTAACTTGGCATATATTTTCAACAATCCTGTTTCTCTAAATTCTACTTTTTAATTAATCAAAATTTTTTGTTATATATCGTTTATTTGTAACTCCCTTGATTGTCTGGTGATTGTCTCCACAAATTAAAATTAATTCGGATTTATTTTATACAGATAATTTCGATCAAGGCATTTTAAAATGTTTTATTGTATTGGGATCACAGCATATTAGTTTTTTATTAAATTTTTTTGTGTGAAGAATGATTTTTCACGTATTTCGTAAAATTTTTGGATTGAGATTATGTTATTAGACCAAACGCAACTTTTTACGAGAATGAGACAAATCCATAATAAAAAAAGTTTCATATTAGTTGCAAACTTTATGTGGAACAGTATAAATGACATTAAAATTTATATTGTTATTGATATTTCTATACTTCGTATGTTTTAAGTGAAAGCGTAGATATGTATGATTTTAATTTTATATTTTTGTTGCTTTCCGTTATAACTACCACATTTAAAAAAAAAGTTGGATCATATTTAAATAGTTTCAGACTATATAACGACCAAACGGCCATAAGTCCTAATTGGACAAATTTTACACAAGAACAATATAAATTTTAGAAACTGAGACATAAAAGAGATTTGTAAAAAAACATGACGAAATATCAACAAATCTAGACCGAGAATACTTTAGAATAAATAAGTGGAACTAATGTCGGTTTGCACTAGTGATTAATATAACATTAAAAAGATTTAAGAGTATTTATGGATAAACAGTATGACGTCGTCAAATTTGTGGAATATTTAAAATACATCAACACCTTATACTTTTGGTGTAAATCTTTGAATAATTACTGTGAATTTAGTAATTTAATAGATATTATGTTAAGGAAAAGTACACTTTTTTAATTAAAAACGATGAAAGTTTCTTGGCCTTTAAATCTTTTGGTAATTTGAGAGGGGTATGCGGCGGTAAAATAGTTAGACTTTAAAATACGTCACATTTTGTGTAAATTTTACAGCTGTATATAATTCAAATCACATGTGGCGGTCCGCTCGAACACTAGGTGAATTGTCACGAGATATCACTATAAAGGATCAATCTAGATATTGTGCGTAGCTCTGGTTTTTGGTTTACTTATATGACAGAAAGTTAATTCAGCTTTACCACAAGGTTAACAAATGCTTCTACGACATTTGTAAAGGTTTCTTTTCATGTGTAAATTGCCTTAGAAAATCATATAGATTACCTTGTATAATTTGTACCATTCTTTCATGTTTCATTTATTGTCGTTTTCATATTGAAATTTTTTTCTTTCATTATTCTCCTGAAAACTTGGCAATCTGTTGTTCTATCCAATTTATGTACTTCGGTACGTACGCATATACTCCTGGTAGGTGAGGATGAGCACACTTTATTCCCCAACTTACTATACCACCAACGAACCATGTTTCAGTATCTCCGTTTTCATGGCACAATAGAGGTCCTCCAGAATCTCCCTAAAAATCATTTTAAATTTAATAAACAATAAAATATTTAGACAATAAACACAAAATAGTAGTGTGTGGAAAAAGTGTTTTGCGCACATGTGGATGATGTATGTATGTTTGGGAGAGAAAATGGAATTGGATTAAATCCATTTATCACGGATTATTCTAAAAATTATTTCATTCAGTTTTTCTTTTTTCTGAAAATTTTAAATATTTTAGTGCTACACGGAGCATCAGTTCTCAAAACACAAAACAAATCAGAGTAGTTATTTTCAGAAAGTGGCTGCTTGTAGATGTATTAATAATAACATTTACTTGACATATGTCACTTTTTCGATGCCTAATTTTGTTTTGTGAGTAATTGTCTCCTTTTCAAATACGGGAAAAACTCCACGGAAGTGGCGTCATAATCCTTATACGCAGCGTTCCATTATCAATTTCTCGCGAAGTCAACAAACACCGTTGCCGTTATAGGTAGATTCAGTTACATGAATTTTTTACATGTTGAACCGAATCTAATCCGAGAGTAAAATAAACAACATGTATTCATTAAGAAGTTGGGTTGACTTTTTGCGTCATATAATAAAAATACACTGTGAATGATCGAAAATAATCAATGTACATTTGAATTGAAATTGGCTGACCTATTCTACAAGCAGCCAGTTAAATCAAAACCAAATTTTAATAACATAACAAATGTTTCTTAAGATATAGAGCAAAACTTACCTGACAGGCATCTTTACCACCCTCTTTATATCCAGCACAGATCATTCCTTCAGTCACATTTAAATCTCTGTTTTCTAACCAAGAATTGCAAAGGTCTCTATTTAAAACTGGGACGACCACTTCATTGATTTCCGGTTCATATTCAGACACTGAAAATATTTGTAAATAATAACAAATATCTAATATTATCATGAGCAGGAACTGCAATAGTATTATGACAAATCTGTTATTGGCCATTATGGTCATATACGTAACTTACTAAATTAAGAAATTTTACAATATTGACAGCCTCTACTCCCACCCCTCGCCTTAACCAGACCCGCTATCTTGCAGAGTATTTTATGCACGAAACGTAGGAAGTCAAAAATTTCGGAGGTTTGGAGTATGGAATACCTCCCAGGAGGTTCCGGAAGTTGCGTTAATTGTCATTCATAATTGATGCATTCTTAATAACTGCACTTTTTATTGTTTTAACATACACCAGTGAAAAAATAAACTTTTTCTTCCTCAGTGCAATAAAAAGTTGTAAAGGCTGTTATATGTTGCGTCCTAGATTGCTTTTATTAATGGATTTTAAGTGATTTATATTATTGCAAAGTTCAAAGTTAGTGTCTTCTTCGTACTTTTCGCATAAAGACAAACACTATTTTTCATTCCTAATTTGAGGCAGGGTACATCCATGATCATTCAAAAGGTCATGAACTTTTCGGGAAAATTGAAATCTTTGAGTAAGATCTTCAATAATACAATCAATGGACTTATAGAATACACTAATTCTAAAACGCTTCTCTTTATGTTTTGTCTTATATTTTATTGAATGTTGGTCTCGTCATGAAAGGCTATTCTTTTTTTAATTATTTTTTTTTGCCATGCTCTATGTGACTAGTTTGGCTTAATCATAAAAATTTCACCATTTGAAGATATTTCAACTCCTTAATTAGATCTATGTCGAGAGTTGCAGCATGTAAAATTTTATGTGCTGGATCTGTAGTAACAAGCACTTTTAGCCGTGACAGGATAATACATTCAAATAATTTTAAATACTTTATAACTCTGCGATTAGATTAATATACAGTCATTTAAGACATAAATAATAAGTGTTAAGTGTTTGACAAAATGCTAAACACGATCTTCTCATTTGAGAAAGGTTATGGAAGAAGCACCCTATTCATTTTTATAAATATTTTCATCAGGATTAAACTTGTAACATTCCAAAAAAATCATTACTTTACAGCACTCTGTGGCATAGGTTCAAACTATTTGCGGTATAATTCAAGTAGAAGACAAGATTATTATGTTTATTATTAATGGCTAAAGCTTTTAAAAATCCCGTCATATTTGCGCCGTTGTCATACCCTTTCCCTCTACAATCTTTCAAAGAAAATGAGTTCTTTTCGAATTAGGAACGTTCCTGCCCTGCTTTTTTTTTGTTAGAATCAACAAAACTTAAGAACCTCCCAAAATCTTTAAATTCTGAATCATGTGGCAAGCATCTAGCAATAATAGAAAAATATTTAGATTTTTTTCCTTTCTTGCAGCACTTTCTGGTGAAATCCAGCACCAATAAATTCAATTTGGGAGCTTTAGACAAGTCGTGGGTTTTCTCTGTTCTTCGGTCGATTTCCCAAAAACTTACTATTTTTGTAATCACCTATTCTTCCGAGGTTCTTCTGAAAGCTATCGCTCTCCAATAAACAGTTGAAAGATTTGTTTCCAGTAATTAGTTCTTAAGGCTTATTTAGTTGTAAGTGAATGTTCGAAGTTTAGTTGAGCCGGCATTCTAATTCGCTCCACTGGATGTAACTTTGCTTGTGAGAGGAGGTCGCTTCATGAGGTAGAAGTTTTTTATCCACCCAATATTCTTTTTTCCAACCCTCGTTACTTAATAAAATATATTTATTAGAATCACATTTTACACTTCCGCTACCGCTACAGCAATCAAAAAGCCCTTTAACTCCTCGGACCCTAAGCATTTGCCCCCATTGCCCCTCCCTCTCACCGGCCCTGTCCTTAGTTCTTAGTTTTACACATTTGTAAACGAATTTGTTTAAAAGAAAGTCTCTTACTATTGTAGGGCCCTTATTATAATTTTTATTCTTACTTCCAGTATCTTCTTTCTTTCCCCAACCAATAACAGTACACTTAGTGCCTGGTTTAAGTTCTTTTTCAGCTGCTGGTAGACACACTGGAGAAAGATGGTCGTGAAAAGTTACTCGGCTTGAAAGCTAAAAAAAAATGTAGTAATTAATTTTTAAATTTATTAATATTTTATCTAGATTTATATTTTATGTCAATAAAGAATTGGGCATTTGGAATTGTATAACAAATATTCGTAAAACAGAATGAAAAAAAATATGGATGGTTGGGTATTTTCATCTAATATAAAGTAACATGCCAGATGTTTATTGATAAGGATATAGACCATTATAAATATATGGCTAAAGAAAAAAGAGATTGTACCTCTTATGGTCGTAAACTAGTATACACAAACAAAAAAATATTCTTTTCTATTATGATTAACTAACCAACTAAAAATCACGAACAACCTAAGTACTGAACAAAACAGATTCAGAAAATCAGCAGAGTACTTGAAGACAAGCAAATTTTAATAAACATATATTCACTTTATTGCCCTTTAGGGCGAATCATAAAAATGAAAAAAAAATCCTAGTAGGAGGCGATTATAACGCAAAAATTTCATGATTTATTAGTCACGAGATAGGTTTATATTATATATAAACTATATATAATCTGAACATCAGAAGGCATCCCTGCAATTCACTGTTAAATATCATTAATATGCAAAAACCAGCACCGACATAATACTTTCTAGTAATTTTCACTCTAAATAACACAGGAAGAAGAAATTACCACCTTATTTCTAAAAACAATATTTTAAGTTATGAAGTTGATGATACGGTCCTAAAAAAGTCTTAATTTAAGATTATAACTGTACAAATAGTTTTGTGACCTCCAAAGAATGGGCAAGTACTTGTCCAAATGAAAAATTGGACAATCAGAGTTGACATCAAATAAAACTGATAATAAGAGGTACAAAGTACTTTACAAAACTTGAAAATAGTTAGAAGGAACTAAGATTAACAGAAAGTGCCAGAAGTGCATCAGACGACAAAAACGAATACTTATAAAAGTGGGAACTATGAACAATCTAAATAATTTAGGCTAAGGAAAACGTGGAATGGTGAAAACTTTAATTTTTAATTCAGTAAAAAGAGCGGTTAAATAGAAAAAAATATAATTCAAAAAATAATGTAAGAGACAGGAGAGATTTGTTGGTACTAAAAGCAAATTAATTAAATTATCACCAATCGGATTTATCTGTGAACCATTGTGAGATTGTTTTTAATATTTATTTACTGATTTACCTGGAAAAGTGCCACGTCATTGTCATGAGCTACTCCAACATTATACAAAGGATGAGGAACTACACGTTTAACTTTCACTTTTTGTCCATAGAATGAGTGAGCGTGTCTTCTGGTTATGCCCAGTTGAATCGTCCAGCCGGAAACATCTGAATGACTAAAAAATAAACCCTTCTTTAGCTATTAGAAAAAAAAAATTAATTAAAAACTTAAAAAATTGCCCTTGATGAATCCATTCTATTAGAAGATCTTTTAATGCAGGCATATAGATAATTTATATAAGTACAAATTAGATTCATTTAAAATTCGATGTTACAGATACATATTTCAATAGTAAGTGACGTCAAAACGACTTGCAAACGGATAAAATGCATTGAATGTTGTTATAAAACAGTTTACATATCCTTATTTTAACGATATAAAATGGATACAGATTAAACATAATTTACAAATTTTGATCACCCTGTATATATTTTTCTATATCCATCCAAGTTATACTTGAAAAGACAGTGACATGCAAATCTTTAAAATTCTAAGTCTTTTCGACGTAGCGATCAATAATAATTGGAAAAATTGAATTTTTAGGTGTCTATAAACTGTTCACAATATGTATATTCATGTGTATTCGATCTAGCTCTGGTTTAGACAGTTTTAATCAAAATCAATCAGATTAAGATAGTAATAGATTAACTTACTTTCCAACACAATGTGAAGCTGTAAGTACCCATTGATCGGCAATAAGAACTCCAGCGCAGTAAAATATTTCCTCGGGACCACCAAGAAGTGCTGCAAGGAAGGGCCAATCTCCTGGTTTAGACCTAACTCCACCTACGATTCTTGTTCGTCGATCTATATGTTTCTTGTAAATCCTACTACTTTTGTTGGGTGAATTATCCGCATCGTAAGTTTTGCGAATCTTTCCGCACACTAAAATAATAAGTTAAAGTAAGACCCAGATAAACTTCATAGTTATCAGTTTTACCAGCTAGTTTATACTAAACTGTTGAATAACTTCTCTTTTACATGTTTAGTCTAAACTTACCATAATTTGTACATGATAGCTGCACAGTAGGATAACTTTTTTCCGGACAAGAAGAAAATTCTCTTATCAAGTTTTTCGGTCTTTTATTCTGATTAAATCTCCAAATTGCAGTTTTCTCATGAATTATAGGAGATTGAATATCAACCCCTCGTAACAAACGACTATAATTTGTAGACCTGAAAATAATTAGAGAATATTTTTAGTAAGTATTGAATAGTGTATTTTAAATTAATTATAAATGCATCGAGAATAGATATACATGATCAAATACTCTAAAAGCTATTATTGAGGAACAAGTATGAAATTGAAATAAAGATATGAGGAATTAAGGTAATTTTATTTTAGGATTTTAACTGAATCCGGTTAGGGTTTAACGTGGTATGCCTTAGGCTTAAAATTGTATGCAGGAAAAATATTACTTGATTATATTATTCTTACCTGCATTTATTTAAAAAACTTTTTTAATTATACTTATTTAAGTTATTGTATTCAATTTTTTTATACATTGGACAGAAAAGTTTGAAACTATTAGTATTTTATTAAAAATCACTTGACGTGTTTGCATTTTTCTCAGCATAATTTAATTTTAATATGTGCAAAGCTTTTACAAGGGTTTTATCTCTTATCAAATAAGACCTAAAATTTAAAGCTACCTCTATGCCGTATTTTTTTATGTTCAAATACTCAGTGTTCTTAATACCGTTTACTAACTTAATTTATTTCGGGAAATTTATAACCCGCATCTTTATAATTTTAAAAGGGATATAAAATCGATATACCGGCCTTCGTGAAATGGTCAAATATTGTAATTTTCAAATACAGATACATTTCTTTGGAAGAGTTATTGAAGTTAGCTGGTTAATTAGGCAGCGCAAATTAGTTAATTTAGTATTGGTCCCAATTCCAATATTGTAATTGCCAAATGCAGTGAATAACTAAACTTGACTAACTTTAAACTATCCAATTTCGCTTGAGGAAAAGCAGGCTGGAGAAATAAACTTGAAGAGCGTATCAAGGCTTTTGTTTTAATCATAATTAAATAATTGTAAAAAGTGTATAAATAAAGATTATGTTTAAAGACCGTATTATAAAAATCTCCAAAAAATCGAAATTTAGATCAAATTAAAACTCAAATTTTATTCAGAAAATAAACACGTCTAAAGAAACTTAACCTCTCTGTTGACCACACTTTTATTATATGATAACAACCACAAAATTATTAACAGAAAACACCACAGAGGAGTTTGATTATGAACTTGCAAACTCAGAAGCAAATAAAAGAAAAAAAAGACAAAGAAACGTTTGCAGTTTGCAGTGTGATTACAGAAACCACAAATATGAAGAATATGTAAAAAGGAAAAATAGTTCCTAAATATGTTGTAATCAGGATCGAATCAATCAGGATCGAATCTATAACAATCCTTCTCGGACAATAATACCCACTGACAATTCAACCCAACGAAAATTCTCCCCAACAACAATTATTCCAAGCGACAATTCTTCCCGGGCAATACAATGCAAACCAGTCACTTTTTTATATATTTAAAAAAAAGGACTAGACTGAGCAATGCAAACCAGTCACTATTTTTATGCCTTGACTGTCTTCGTAGAATTATAAATATTGGGAAATTCTCAAAAAGTACATTAGAATGTTTTTCATATGAGAAATATTGTAAAGAAATATATATCAGAAAATAAAATATCTTAACTAATAACTATGTCTTGTGAAGTGGCAAACCTAAGTGTCAATGGGAATAATTATGGGTAAATTGCATTAGGGAAGGATTGTTTGGGAAGGATTATCCGCTAAGGGGAATGGTTGTCGCATAGAAGGTATGTAGCAGGGAAAGATTGTCGTGTGGTAGGATTGACCGGGAAGAATTGGCTGGGAAAGATTTTTGTTTGACGATCAAGAACATAGTAAGCAAGATTATTCCAGTAGATTGCAGCATGTCGCAAAACGATAAGATTTTAAGCCGATACCAGACATATCGCGAGCAATTACGAATGCCGATGATCTACAAGTACCATGATAAGCGAAGGAAGCTACTAGACGGTACACGCTATTCATTGGAATTGGGTATTTGTTATTTATATGGGAAACTGCACAATGCTGGAATAACTAAATTTAGAAGTAGTTACATACTCTATGTGTGAATTTAAGAATATTCACGAATCGTATGAGAGATACGTCCACATCGCGAGAACTCTCTTTGAATCGTGCATTTTTACCTTTATTCGCAATTATTTGCGATGTGTGTGGGACAGCTTTTAGAGACCACTGGAAGGCGAATTAAGAGCAAAACATTAATAAAAAGTTGAAAGAAAAACTCGCAAAAAAGTACAGTACAGGCCAAACTTGTATAATGTAAATTTAAATAAAAGAAATTCACTAGTGCCGTGCCAAGAATAAGAAAGAATACCTTGATGCTAATATAAACACTACTAAAATTTACGATTTTATTTATTTTGCATCCAAATACCAAGTATTTGTATAAATACAATTTACATGAATACATATTTTTAACAATGGAAATAGCACTTATAAAAACAAAGATTTCTTAAATGTATTAACAAAAACCATACCAGAATTGTAGCCAACATATAAAAATATATTATATATAATTAGATTCTATGGGAGAATGCCAACCTTACGAAATAGCCACTCTCAATTTCAGGATTTTGTTGTTAAAATGGTATCCAAAAGAATTGTAAACTTTATAAATAAAAAGTTATTTAAAAAAAAACGTACTTTGACTTGGAGAATTATTATTGGCGCAATCCAGAATTGATTCATATCAAAAGTATCGATTTTTGTATCTACGATTTACTTAGTGACTTTCGTTGTATGTAGGTGTTACTTCAGGAAACTGGTAAACCAGAGGCAGTCTCTTTAGAGAAATGCTTAAAGTCGTATTATTTTCAGTGTAAGTTAATGTTTGAATTTGATAATTTATGTATTAGTTTATTAGAAAATTTTGAAAGTTTGAATATAAATCCCTCAACTGACTCATAAATTATGTCTGAACTTAAGCCAGAATATTTGCATTATGTTTCACACTTTGATGGAAATCCTAACGAGTTAAACAGATATTTATCATATTTGAAAATATTGATACACGTGTTCGATGATAGATTTATCATTATTGCTGTAATTTATATTCCAATATTTATTTACGCAATATTTATTTATAATCCTCTTTACAGATTTTATGTATTTGAAATTTTGTTTTAAAAATATTAAAGTATATAATTCCCTATTCACTATTATTCAAAAATTCAATTACATATTTAGATAGCCTCGTCATCATACCAAAACTTTTTATATGACAAAACTAAAATTTTAATTTTACAAGGTTCACAAAGTTTAGATAAAATGATTACAAATCCCAAATAAGTTTCTAATTTTTGCGTGAATCTGGTAACGGTGTTAGAGATTCCTAAAACCGTTAATTACTCAAAAACAAAATATGTACTTGTGTGTTAAATTTTATGGCTTTCTTGTTCGATAAGAGAAAAAATTTTTTTAATAAAACAAAAAATATTGAAAATGTCTTTTTACTAACGAAACATCATTCGACTAAAATTTAATAATAAAAGATCAAGATGGTAATAATGTATAGAAATGAACTTTCTGTGTCTAAAATTTTAACATTTTACTTGACTAACATTGAAAATACAATTAATTCAGATTAAAATTCACGTCACGCAGAGCGACATGACCTACCCGCTTGATAAAATACATTCGTCGATAGCATCTCAATCTTGTTTTCATTTGTTTTTTTATTTGTTTGAGAGGAAATGGAGTGCAGTAAAGAGTATAAATAGTTATATATCGGTCAGAATAGAAAGCGACTCGTTTTCAGTAGTTCATAATACAATGAAATTCTACTGCCTGGATTCTCCTTAAATCAACTTAATGTATTTTTTTTCGATTAGAGTAAACTTTTGAGTTTTGGATATAATTATGCATAAAAAAAAACAAATGTGAAAAATTGGTATATGGAATTTCCGGGGATGTCCAATTAATTTAAAATATTTATAATACCGGTCGCAAGTTGATATCAACTTCCTAATCTTAACAAGAATTTAAAATGTAAAACGATATAAGCTGATACCAACTTGTGGTATAATCGGAAGTAGCTTTAAATCTATTGCTCATTTGTATTGGTATCAGGAATAGAATAAAATTGAATTTAAACTAATTCTTGAACATGAAAAAACAAACCGGGAAGGAATATTTCATTCCAGCTGAAAATGCCCAATAAGGACAAAAAGACCTTTTCAAGCAACTATCGACCAGTTGCACTGCTTTCCATAATATTAAAATATACGCAAAACACATTTTAAAATACGTGGAAGGCTTTAACATCTCTAGTGACCATCAATATGGATTTCGCAAACAAGGACAGCAGGTCTCACCTATATCACCCATTTCTGAAAAAGCGCGATTGAAGAACATTAAGACGACAGTTTTCTTTTTGATACCTTTTACTATCAACGTCCGTGTCCAAAAGGAAAGCTTTTATTGCTTTACAGGTTTTAAAATCGACCAGCACAAAAGAGAGCGGTTCGTCTTACTGGAGACCCAGAACTGACTAGGAATATTGTAAGTTTGGAACATCGGAGAAAAGTGGGCGAGCTGATTATTTTTACAGATATGTAAAGGTTTTCGATCAACACTGCTCGCTTGATTTCAACTAGAATCGTGCGGGCAAGGAACACTGGTCGAGCTGGTACTCCCCGTATCAGCCCTATTTAAGATCTCCTTTATTTTTAGAAAGTCGTCACTCTGGAATGACCTTCCTGAGACGTGTTTCCCAGAGTACAATCTTTAGCTATTCAAATCGAACGTGAATCGCCATTTTCGTGCAAGTCCCGCTCTTGAAGCTGCTTAAAGAATTTTCTATTATTATTTATAATTCATTTTGAGAAAAAAATTAAAAAAATTGGAGGTTTTTTGTTTATTGCTGTCAATATATGTATCTCTATTGAGAACCTGTAGTCCCAGCTGTTGAACGTTTGCCAATATGTAATACCGTGTTAAGATTAAAAGACATTAATCAAATGTTTGACAATTTGACAATTTTTGGAACAAATTAACAAAGCTAATAAAAACACAAATTACAGAAGATTTCTTGACGAGTTATTTTCTATATTACTAGATCACAAATAGAAATTTTCACCTCACACAGTATGTACAAAGTAACGATAAAATCTTCGAATAGGAAAATATATATACTGATTTTGAATACGCATGTATTAGACGCGCTTGTGAACAAAAAATATGCTTAAGCGTAATATGTGGTTGAATTGGTACTAAGACACACAAATTAAATCGATGCGAAATAATAAAAAGATTCACACCCTCACTAGTGAAGATATGATTGTCTTCTGATTCAATTGCGATGGCAAAGTCGACTGTCCTTGGGGCCAGGATGAGAGAAACTGCACCACTTTGGCGAAAATATTTTTACCGCAAATGTTTGTATACACACAAATCTTTTTTATGCAAATATTTACGTAATCTTCATATCTCAGCGCAAATTTCTTTGATTTTCATCAAAAAATCAACAAGGTTCTGGATCGTGTGCATTGAATGGAGTATAAATTCTTGTGTCATTTTCGTGAGCCGAATTTGCGTTCGGTGAAAATTTTTCTAAGTTAAGAAAATAAGACACTGCACTGTTTCTGAAATTTTTCTATACTACTGAGAAAATTAGCGGACTTTTGTTATTACTTGGGTGAGATCATATGCCAAGTAAAGAATCTAATTAAAGTAGATTTTTAATGAATTAAATATTAGTGGAAATCGTTGCCGTGCTAACTATAAAATACGGTATATTAATTTTCTTTCACTACTAGATTTCTAAACCCTGCAGAGAAGTCTTATAATACGTCTCTGGCTGTCTGTTTGTCTGTCTCTCTGTCCGCATTTATAACTCAAAAACGAAAAGAGATAGAGACAAACGGTCAAGGGTAAAAAACTCGGCATGCTTTGAATAGCTCCCAAATAGATTTTCAGATTTTTATGACTTCCGGTTTCAAAACTGGTTTTACAAACCAGAACCGGAACTGATACTACCGGTTTCAAAAATAGTATTCCGACATGAAATTTAACGCTGAATCGATATTTGAAAACAGGTTTGAGATATATTTTATGGTTTATGAGATAATCGTATTTTTGTTTAGAAGTCGTCACGTGCGCTTCTGACTTGTTTAAGAACTAGAAACCTTTTATGTGCAAGTTTGTTAAAGAAAGAAAGTTGTTATTAAGTAAAAGCGATATGGTACCTGCATCGATTTTAAGACGAAAACAAGCTAAAAAAAAATATAATTTGTAAGCTGTCAAAGTGTGTAGTCTTGAACAAAAATAGTATTTAAAATATACGAAATTTTTGCGACCAACGCATTATTTAAAAATATATAATTATCGTAATTACTAATCAAATTAATGAAGAAGAGATAAATTCGAATATGTTCCAAATGAGAAAAACAATATATTATAAAGTAATCAAGATTAACTTACGAGTAACCCAATATTGAGCATATGTTTTTGGCAGAACTTCTCTCGTCCCAATGAACCACACATGCTGGCAACCATTTTTCTTGATCTGGTCGATATACTTCTAATTGTCCCTTTCCTTCATCTCCATTTCGTTCACTTAGCCTAACTGAAATACGAAAAAAAGATTTCAAATAGCTTGGAAATAAATTCAATATATTATCAAGATTTCACCAAAAGGCGAACGTCGATTGCATGGAAATATCATTATTAAAGACCTTGTGCTCACAATCATTTTTTTTAGTTAAAATATGAAAGAACTTTTAGAATTTATTTATTATTATTAATTTGTTGTTGTTTATTAAAGTGTTTTCTTTTCATTAATATTTTTTGTAGACGGTTCATAAATTATGTAAATTTAGTTATTAA
The DNA here is from genome assembly GCA_963243735.1 of Neocrepidodera transversa. Lineage (NCBI taxonomy): Eukaryota > Metazoa > Arthropoda > Insecta > Coleoptera > Chrysomelidae > Neocrepidodera > Neocrepidodera transversa. The sequence goes on from OY725339.1 coordinate 14,017,485, forward strand.
AATCTTTGAATTTTATTAAAATGATCGGAAGACTATATTTGCATTGTAATCGATTGCTTGAATATTTATATAAAGTGAAGGCACGTTTACGAAATAATTGAAAACAAATATTTATCTCATTTTCACGTGCACATTTTAGCCTTCTGCTGATCGTTAGATCCCTCACACCGACCGACCGATTCAGATTTGAGCGTTAAAAATTCTTAAACTAAAGTTCAAAGCACCTTCTGTAAGTTGTGATGTCTATTCAGTGGAAAGTTGGATAACGCATAGTACATAATGAGTATTACAAAATTTCAGTCGGTGAATCTGAAGATTGTGTTTTGTTAATAATCGTTATTTAAATGACATTTAAATATTATTATTATTATATATTTCCAACTTATAAAATTATTGCCTCCAAACAATTTACAAATAAATGAATTTGGCAAATGAACTCCATTATATACAATACAAGTGTTTGTGTTTAAATTCAAGTACATTAAACTTTTAGGCAGGTCCTAAACTCTGGAGCGAATTGTGTGTTAAAAAACAGTTTTATTTAATTGCATAACTTCAAGAAACTAAAAATAAATAATATACAGGGTGGCGAAAATTTAATTGAACAGTATTGAGATTTCGTAAACCGATATAGATCAAAGTTGGTTAAATGGGAAAAACATGTTTATTTTCAAGACGAATTGTATGCAAAATTGAAATATCAGGTTTGGTTTCAGAGATATTTGGAAAAAGCTCAAATTGACGATTGTCGTTTTGTTTAACTCAATTTTTAAAGAAAAAAACTTTTTTATCAATGGCTAAATATCGCTTAACATGGCGTATTCATTTTTCGTCTTTGAAGGGCCCCTCAACATTTTTTTTAATACGGACCTGTACTTTTTATTTCACCTTTGAAATCCTTATTTTTTTCTCTTTTTCTAAATGGCCAATTTCGGTTTTCTCCAAATATTTCGGAAACCGGTTCTGATATTTTAATTTTTTAAAAACCATTCAATTCGTCTTGAAAATACGCTTTTTCCCAACTTTGTATCTATAACGGTTTACGAAATCTCAATAGGGTTCAATTAAATTTTCGCCACCCTGTATATACCTGTAAGTAATATATAGTGAAAAGGGTAAATATATATGTATTATATTATTACTTTTATAAAAGTGCCAAGCAGTTGGAAATTCTGAGAGTCGTCAACGTTTAGGAAAATGTGAGAGAGTATATAAATAAAAGTGTTTTTCTTTCTCGGACAGGCAAACAATTTAGGGAAAAGTGGTTTTCTTGGCAAATAGAAGAGTTTCATAAATTAAAGTGCTGTAGATATGACCAAACATACCATTCAGTCGTTTATAGGGGTAACGAATGGAGGTATGTCATTTAAGGTAATTAAAAGGTACTCCTTACCATCGTAACATAAAGTATTATCAATAAAAAAGAGTATTTTTTAATATTTTAAAAAGTGGAGCAATTACTAAATGTAGGTAAAATTTGTCCTCTGAGACCTCCACTATAAGTACAAAAATGTTGCACAATTATGTAGCGGATTAATTTTAATAAAATATAGATACCACCTTTTAACTATAATGATTTAGAGTAAATAATGGAAATGACATTTTGAATGGCCCAATTCTTAATTGAAATGGAAGAGTAAAATTTATTCTAAACGAGATTGCCATTACTTACTAAATCATTAGCGTTAATGAACGATATACTGTTAGACTCTTTATTTTATTACCAATATTAAAAGTAGATTAAATCCGGACCAAATTAAATGAATCCAATAAAATTAAGAAAGGTGGAAGAATAAATAGATCAGAATAGAAATAAAATAGATTTATTGACTTACGGCAGTTTCTCTCATCCTGACCCCAAGGGCAGTCGACTTTGCCATCGCACAGATGTTCCTGCGTGATACATTTATCGGCTCCACAATTGATCATACCTGGACCACATTTGTGACACTTCAGTTCATCAGATTGATCTTTACAATCGACGTGCCCGTCACATTGCCAGTCTTTCGGAATGCACCGCTTAACGTCGCATTGGAATCCAAAATCGCATACTGGAAAATATTTCACATACAATGTTTAGCATACACCCTCGGTTTAGTAAAGGATGTAGGACTTCAAAAAGAAAGTCGCTTGGGACTTTATAGTATGGTAAAATTCAATACAACACAGATAGTCATTTATATATTTCGCTTTTATATGTTTATATATATTTTATATTTTAAATTTACTTTAAAAAATTTTTTTATATGAATTGTCCAAAAAACTGATGGTGTGGCAATATTATCCTAATTTAATTGTATTAATATATTGAACTATATTGATTAATAATTTTGAGATGAGTATTTAATATATTTAAGGAAAATCTAAATGTAATTTACGTTTTGGTTTCTTTTTAGAGATATTTTTAAAAACTACAATTTTTACAATATAAAATGTGTAGAAAAGTATGTAGAATTTAAAATTCTGACAATAAATCGTAGGTTAACTCAGGATAAAAAAACAAGAAAAAACTCACGATACTATCACCGACCAAGCGAAATAGTTGAATCAAATTTAATTCTGTAGCCTATATCCTAAGCAAGTTAAAAAAATTTAGATTTTTTAAATTTACCTTTATTATGTACATACTACAGTAGATGGAGATCATCATAAGTATCAAACCACCATCAAATATAGTTTCTATATATGCTTTCTAGCCTAAATAGTCGTATACCAAATCATCAAGCATTTGGGATTGTTTATAGTTTTTAGAAGAACATATAGGAGACTTTTCACTGACAAATGAGAGAGTATAGTAATTTTTGATAATATTGAGGCTCCAGAAAGTGTCATGAATATTGTGAATGAAAACCCAAGGCTAAGGTAGCCTTATTCTTAGTTTTTGTCGAGTTTTGCCGATTTTTAAATTTTTAGAAAACCTAGGATTCATTTTTAAAACAAGATTTTAATATAACACAAAAAAGAAGAAAAAACATAAATAAACTTTGCCAACTGAAACTGACAGATATCAAGTCTCTTCCCACGGCCTATTTTGTTAAACGACACCTAATAATTTTCCAAAAAAATTACATACGCGGGGTGCCGTCTAAAAATCTGAGATTATTTTTATTTATATTCAATACAGCGTATCTAATATTAGAGCTCAGATTAGAATTTGAACTGGTGCATACTTTTCTCTTCTTTGCAATAAGACATAACGGGTAAATAAAAGATACATTTTTGTTTATTATGTATCCTGATTCAACTCTTTTTACTTTTTGGCCTTATCAATCGGACTTTCGTATCATATTCATCTTTGAGTTAATGCAAACAAAGGTTCAGGTTTAATTTGGAAAACAAATGAAATCGATGAAGTTTAGTCTTTGCAAGCGAACGTGGACGCAGACTTCCCGCGGTCAGGTGCTGTTTAGAAGGAAAAGTTTTAATTTATAATAAAGCTGCCGTCAAGAGACAAAAGGCTTTAAATGAATTTATTATTTTTCCAGTTTTTAATTTATTTTTCTCTTCCAACTTGTTTTAGACTGCCATTTATTACGCAAGGTTTTTTTACTTTTTTAGTAACCATGATAAATATTTCTTTTAAATAAATTTGGGAAGATTAAGTTTTTTCTAAAAAAATTTGAAAATCAATAAACGCTACGAATAATTTTATATAAATATATATATATAGAATGTTTCGGGTATGTAGTTATTAATTTGTATTACCCATACAAAAATATGAAAAGAATTTTATACAAATTCTTCAATTTCAGTTCTCGGTGCAATTCAGTAAAACGTATATTGTATAAATATTTTCTAGTTGTAGGGATTTTCGAACCAAATAAAACAGTTTTTTTTTTCATTTTGATATCTTTACTAGTTTCGACGCTACAAACCGCGGGAAGGTAATTGGCCCACCCTGTATATCAATTAAGAAACCAAAATTGTTCGCCGTTTACGAGTTATAATGAAAAAATCATTTTTTTACGATTGCGCTACACATCTCTAAAGCATTTGACCGTGTTTGGCTTGATGGACTAAATTGTGCTCTTATGGCATGCCTGAAAAGTTTGCACATGATCGCTTTCTAGTTTTCTTAATGATCGTTCTTTGCAAGTAGCGATCGACGGTTTTCTTTCTGACACCTTCACTATCAACGTCCACTTTCCCTCCTTAAATTATATTGATGACTTGCTAAAAGGAACAAAAAATCCTATATATATATATATATATATATATATATATATATATATATATAGCTTTGCCGATGACAGTATATACACTCGTGTCATAATTTACTTTAAATGCCGGAACAACAGCTGCCGATGCACACTTTCGCAGATAACTTTTACATCTTATATTTTAACTTGGGGTGATGGTAACGAAGTAGAGAAACCCGGCATAGGGGCCGATCTAACTTTTTTAAAAATGCTTTCATAGAAAGAGTTCGGACGGTATTGCACATTTGATAAAATTTCTATTTTTAAAGTTTAACGTCCTGCATTTCTAAAATTAGGCACCTTATTCTTCATCAATTTGCGAGGGCTATTAACCTGTATATATTGTTATGGTATGAATTTGTTTTCAAAAATAATCTATTTAATTGATTTTTATTTCTGGTAATCATTATGACTATTGATTTATAAAATTAAATAGAACATAAATACCTGGTTTAGCTGCTTGCTGCTTGGATAATTTTACTTCATAATGGCCGACACACTGACTTGGATTCGAAGATTCTGGAAATAGTTCACAATCTAAGTAGTCTGGTAGAGCCAGTCCGAAAACGTCTAAAAAGAAACCACATCGCCTTTTTGTTTCTGTAACAAATACATAAATTTCTAAAATACTTCAATAACAAAAAAAATATTCATTAAATTTTTTTAAATATTAGTTAAATATGGGTCATTTGTATATTTAGAGCTCGTATAATCTAACTTCAAGATATTTACGTCATCGATCTTTTATTAGAATTGCATTTTGATACGCCTTTTTAAATTTTATCCTATAATAATTGATGCATAGAAAGTCGTTGAGTATTGCTGGCTAAATGGCTTTACGTTAGGCTGTACGAACTCTATCTTTATTTATACTTTAATTTTATTAAAATTTGTTGTGTGTATTTCGAGATCGCATGAGAGCATAATTTTTTTTAAAAAATATCCCAAGTCGAAAGCGAGATAATTTTTTCCTGATAGAAACATTTCTTGTTTTATTTTGTAATTATATTGGGTTTCTATATCCAAGAAATACTTCCTAGCACTTTGGTTGCATGAAACGAATCTTTGTTCGTTAAAAATAATGTGTGCTATTAGCTATCAACTAAAGTGAACGGAAGCATTATTTTTACAATTATCTGTGCAGAAAAACTATCACTGTAATCACGCCCAGGGTACCCAGGAGGAAAAACTTCCACAAAGCTTTGTGGTTGCTACAGGAACGAGCTGAAACGAAAGCTTCTTATTGGTTAAAAAATCTTGGTGTGAAATTTTCGTAAAAGTATTTGGACAGATTTGCAAATTCATCAATATGATTACTTCAAACTGGCAAATGAATTTTACGACCTAGTTACAACAATAGCATAAAGCATGAAACATGGGGAATGGTTTGTTTCATAATCTTGTAACGATCTAAAATTCGTACATTCAGCGAGAATAAGCAGAATGCGAGTTTTGAATTAATACTGTCTAACCAAAAAGAGACTTTTGCATTTTTTCTTAATATTTTAGGAGGAAAAAAGCAATATAAAGGGACATTTAGTCGTCTAAAGTTTTGTATTCTAAAAATATACATAGAAGCACAAGTCGTTATAAACTAGTTTTTGTTTGTAATTTTAACAAAAAACATTAGTATGGCGGAGTAGCTATATTTATTTATTAAGAAATATCAAATACTTAAAAACATTTATAATGCGGTTAATTTTTATTCCATAACAAAATATAATATTTAAGGCATTCAGAAGATTAGGGGAATGGGAGGGTATCATTTATGTCCGCACTGTATACCGGAGACACAGTTACATTCTTGTAAATGTATATTACATATAGTGTAACAATTTTTGTTATTTAAATTGGGCATTGGATACGGTTCTTAATTATTTTCAAAATATAATTTGAATAACATTGTCGTCTTATATATTAAAGCTAAGGTAAAAGTATTATTCTACAGTTTTTCGTCGGAACGGTAATATAAACTCTCACAACCTCTACTTTTGTGATGACGAAAATCCGTTTGCAATCATTCAAACCCATTACCAGGAAAGATATTATGTAAATTATTATTGGAAATCATTTAGTAGAAGCGTTTGTACTTGAAAATCGTTTAAATGGAGAAATATATTTATTAAAACCGAGAGGGATTTTCCTTCAAGAATTTTATTTCAAACTTTAAACATCAAGTAAATTTATAATAAAAAACGATTTAAAAAAACGTTTGGTATTGGAGGAAAATGATATTTTCCGAGTCGTAATAGATATGGTTTTTCATTCTTAAAACACGAAGCGAGTACGCCTATGTATTGAATTTATGAAATCAAAAAATATAATGTTCCTACTTAAATTAACAAATAATAGGTAATTTGCTAATTTTATTTTTTTTCTTAAATTTAAACGAGTTTAATCAATTTTATACCGTTACTTTTAAAAAGTATATTTTTATGGATTTAGTAAGGGCATTGTTTGAAAACTAGACGCCTCGCCAACGGATTTTTAATTGAGTGTTTTCATAGAACAAAGAATTGGTAGGAACGTGTTTTTAATATTTAACAACAAACAAGAAAAATAACTGGAATTAAATGTTTTTCATATAACTTCAATCCGGATCCTGGTGGGATAATTTTCCCTACATATTTCTTTGAAATTAGAGAAAAATACTTTACAAATGTTTAGGAAAATTTATAAATTTCCATCAGCATGGTCCGAAACGACAGTTTTTAATATAAAGATCCAATTAAATGAAATTAAATCTTAATTTGTACGGTCCAATTTAACTCTTTTGCACTTTGTGCAAGTTAAAATAATGAAACTCTAGACTGAAGAAGCTTTTGCTAACAAAGAACAACTTACAGCTCGAATTCTATGATATAATCCATCTGACTGAAAATATAATGTTAAGATGAAGCAGCAGTTCTCATAAAAGGAAATTTATTGTCATATATAATACAGGTCTTGAAAGCAGCTTTTATTTTGTAAGTTGAAACTATAATAATATATTATACACCAAGGTAGAGAAGATATTTCTCTCAGTCGAGCTTATTATTACCCCGTGCGTATGCGCTTTTATTTTATTTTCCACGCGTATGCGTTTTAGACTTCTAACCAAAAAAAAGAACTGTTATAAAATGGTTTTGTTCGTCCGTCCGTTCGTCTGTTAGCCTGATTTAACTCCAGAACGATGAGATATAGAGACGAACGGACAACGGCAATCGACTCACTAAAACACTAATATTCAAGAAAATTAGATGTTTAGAAGTCTTATAAGATTACTTTATAGTAATTTTTCTCTTGTTTATTTTAATTATCATGGCTATTATGAAAAGAGCTATTTTCAATACAAAAAAACCGTGTCATATCGGGTTTTCATAGTTTGTCGTAGAAAATAGTAGTTTGTGCAACTAGTATGGATATGATGGCCATATCTCTGATGAGGTTAATTTCATATCCATTCTCTAATGAAATTATATCCATTTAGTAGGCTGATATTGCCTACATATTCATTCTTTAAATTGTGCGGACAATAGACAATATCCATGTGGGTGTAGAAAAAAACATACTTTTAGATATACTAAGTACTGTTTCTGGATAATTTCGAGTAACAAAAAAGAATAAAGAAAAATTAAGGATTTAAAATTTTTTTTAAAAATAAAAGACTGCTAGCGTGCTAGTTCCATTAACCTGTCATAAATATTATTTAGGGAAATAAAAGATACAAACAGATAATAATTGCCAAGTATAATAAATGTATGTCAGAGATAGGCAGGGACGACCAAATGATCTCGTGTTATTGTACACCAAGGAAATCGATTTTCCGTTATATAAAAGTAGCTTTTTACTATTTGGATTTAAGCCATAAAAAATTGGATTTATGATAAATCAAGAGGAAGCAATAATAGGTTAAAATACATTTAATTATTTAAAATTAAAAATTATTATTTTTCATTTATTATCTACTCTAGAATGGTAAAATAATACCTTCGGCATAACGAGCAGTGATTGTGAAAAAAGGGAGGTAAAAAAATTAACAAAAGTAATTTTTGTGCTCAAAATCAGAGTGCTATTAACGGCGTCTTTCGCCACGAAATACCTAAAAAATTTTTGCATTTTGATATATTTCCGTTAAAGTTAAGTCAAAATTCAGATTGACATTGCTTTGATTGTCGTAACCATCTTTATAATTTTTATGTAGTGATTTTGAATTTTAAACGTCAAAACATTACTTTGGTTTGATCAAGGTCCAATAATTGTCGATTATACCTAATTGAAAATTATTAATAATAATTTTTATTGTATTTTTCACTGCAAACAAAAAGCAAAAACAAAGTTTTCTGTATATTTTTAACAAAGCTTTTAAAAAATTACACCAAAAACTGGTGAGATCTGCTATTTCTAATAAATAATGATCTTTTTCAGCGTAAACCGAGGCGCGGCCGTAAAATGAGTTTGACAGATAAATACAAACAAATAGTGAGACCTTAGGAACGCTAATGGCTTTTTTGAATTGTCTATTTTTGTCGTGGTCGCCCAGAAATTAGTTTTTATAATATCAAACCATCAAAATGTACTTTTCAGTGTTTGATTATTTTCTTGAAATACTAAAATATAACCATAACATTTAATGATAAATTTGACTACAAGAAATCGTATTTCATAAAAATCTATAGAGAAAACGTTGCTCCTAACAGCTAAAAAATAGCAGTAGTCATCATCATGTTGCTGAAATCAATCAAACCAGCAAATGATGTTCCCTGTTTCTAATTAAAAGAAAACAGCAATCTAGATCTAGAATTCCAATTTTTGTTTTATAAAAAAAGCATTTAATTTTAGATTAGGTTTATCGCCTGACTGATATAATTAAACGTATGCTCGAAGAAAAGCAAGTCTGTTCGACAAAGCTCGATAACCAAATCCGAATCAATAGGTAGACATTATCATAGGTCTTAGACAGATTATTCGAAATTAAATAGGAGAACGCATAACGCATACTCCCAACTAAGAGATAAGCAGGTATACTTCAACCTAGTGTCATGCATCCTCTACCTATTTTACAGCGACTTTTCAACACTGAAATATGTGAAAATGGTCAGATTTAAGAAAAAAAAACTGAACTTTACACAGTAGACAATTTTTGAATCAGCCGGAAAATAATCAAATCTATTCATATCAATTTTACTAACAAATGATAGACAATCCATTACCCCGTATATCAATGCAAGCATATAGTACCATATCAAAATAATACTAAATATCTTCTTATGACTTTTGACATTTCTTTACTGTAGTATTTCCTGTGTATTATTTCTAATTACAATATAAATTGATTATATCAACATGCTAAGAAGCCAACCCGGAAGGTTAACCGAAAACTAAAATCCTAATGACCATCCTGAATTTTACTGTATAGACATAACACTGCAGTAAAGAAATGGTTGCCTGCTTTTACGTTTGCATTTTTGTCACTAAAAAATGGACAGCGTTCAAAAATTTTTTTTTACAACTTCTAGATAGATGTACAATAAGTCCGATATAAGTAAGGTAACATGTAGAGTATCACTCTTAAATATATTTAAATCTTAACCGAGAATTTTTAACTCAGGTCCTTAAAATTCAGTTAAAATTATTCGTAGAATCTTCAAACCAAAGTCGTCAAGTTTACAGACAGGAAAGTAACTTTTTGGACGATATAGCAAAAACAGGATCATCAAAATACTTTATTTCAGACCGAAATTTTGTTAAAATAAACCCAACAAGCTAATAGTTTCCAAGTTGCTCAGCTTAGGTCACTGAAAATAGTAGGTGGGTGAACTAATGTGACCAGTATAGATTTTTGTTGCATAATTCGATACCGTTCTCGAGTTATCGCTTGTAGATTGCTTAGGTCACTGAAAATAGTAAATGACGATCTAATTAAATGACCTTCATTCAATCGTTATTATTTCCTTATTATATATTTTTGTTGAATTTGTTTTTACGATCGATTTGTTTTATTTTTGAAAAAAATTGTTTAGCGTCCTCTTTATCCCTCTACGAGTAAATAAATAACAAGTAAGGGAGACAAGAAAATATAATTTTACTGTATATTCTGTATAGGCTTTGTAACGGTTTCCCAGAGCAAGTGGGAACAGCACTGTTAATTAGTATTCAACACTGGAATCGTATTTTCGTATTTAGAATAATATACATATACATATATTTTACACAAACTATATTAGTATGCATAATATCATGTAAAAAAGAAAGAAAAACAAATTAACAAAAGCGTCTTCGCATCATTACTGTTAATAAAAAAAATTCCGAATATCGGTCACCTGCTAGTTTTAGAATTTTTATTTCTTTATTCTATGATAAAATCGATTTTCTGCATTTTTCTACATGAAATGCGAATATAGAACTTATTTTGAACAGGCACCTCTTTTCAATAGTGAGCATTACCCACGACAACTCTGACAGATTCAGGCGCTATCGTAACTAAAAATCTTTATATAATAATAAAATATACAGGCTGATCCCTTCATAATGAGCCATAGAGTTTCTGGAGAATCCTTAGCTGGAAATATAAAGATTTAACAAAAAATTTTTTGATCAAATTTGATTCCTTACAGGGTTTTAGTTAAAAAGTTATAAATTATTTTTATCAATTATTTTGACACTGTTTGATATTTTATTGTAGAATTTATCAAAGTAGTTTATGACATATTGGAACGTTAATGTTCGATAAATACAATTAATTACAAACTTTCAAACAAAATATATTTTTTTTGGTTACTAAAAGCCTTTCATAGATTTTTTCCGTTGGCATATAATTACAATTTCTAAACATGAACGTTATTTATAAATAAGAATAGGGCTGTTCAAAAACACACAATTTTGAATACAAATGTATTTTTTTTACTAACTGATGTGCCGTCTCTGTTCGGAACCTAATAGATCTTTATAGCTGGCATTAGAGATGGTAATTAGAGAAGTGTCGGAGGAAGTCGACGAAGTCTTTGTGCCTAAAACTGCTACAATAAGGATATTTCTCATTCTGTTCAATTAGAATCGCAATACAGAAACCGCAATTCCGTAAATAATACGAAGGAAATAAAAGCAATATTGGAAACTATAACAGATTATATTCATTAATTTGAAAAAAGTTCGGGGACAGCATATAACTTTTAATATATTTTTTTAAGCATTTATTTAATGATTTTAGTATTTACTATATTTTGGGTCACTGGAATACATAAAAATTTTTTGTTACCGGGCGTCATATTTTTAGATTGTTTAGTATTATTACATCTAATTTATGACACTGTTTTAATTGTATTTGCATATAGTTATAACACTAAATAATTAAATTTGCAATACGTTTAGCATTTAATACGAATCAATAGGATGGGAATTGGGGTACTTAGTAACCAAAATACAAAAAAAATATTTGTCAATAATTAAATACTCATTTGTACTTTTTTTAAGTACTCCTTCTAGTACTGGTATTCAAATACTTAAATCTATTTCAATCATTTTTTGACTGGTAATCTGAAAAAATATAAAGTACCTACTGAAAAAATATTTAAAGAGGCCCGCACACTACTTGACTTGCTTGGTTACCGTTTAGAGAATTATCCAAGTAAAATGTGCTTGTATTCTAATAAATTGGGTGTAAAAAGTGTTTTTTTTATATATTTTTCAGATAATGTTAAGTAATCCTACCGTCTAGTCCAATTTGGTTTGCGCAGAACAGGGTACAGCGCTACAAAACATAATTATTCGTTTTTGAACGAAATCTCGCCTAACAAAACAACTAAAAATATGCGGTTTTTTTGAACGATATTTGAATATTTATTAAAAGAGCACGTCTGTGCTACTATGTTCAAATTTATCTAGAGTACAAAGTATCACTTTTTCTAAAAATAATTTTAAAAAAATGCCACAAACGCGCTCTGAATAAATATATACCGAATCGATTGGTAAAAACCGCAGCTGCCTCTCTTTAAAATTAAGGGAGCGCGGGTCCAAAAACCAATTCAGAAATCGCATAATATTGGCGCCTCTTAAGTACCCTAAAAGCGACATAAGTACTATAAAAATACAGTTTTTAAATGCCTACAATAATTAAGTCCAAATTTACCTATTTCGAGTTTTTTTTAATGCCCGTAGATAAAATCATACAATAATAAACCCAACAAGCTAACAGTATCCAAGTAGCTCATCTATAGACGGACAGATAGGCGGTTGTAGTTGACTTAGGTCACTGAAAATAGTAGGTGGGTCAGATAAGGTGACCAGCTATCGATTACTGAAAACAGAGTTTCAAAATTCGAAACCATTCTTGAGATATCGCTGGGCAGAGAATGACGGACAGACGGAAAGACAGACAGTTACAGTTTCCTTATGTCACTAAAAATAGTATAGGTAGGCGAGGCAAGGTGACCAGCTATCTATTACTGAAATTCCAAAATTCGACACCGTTCTCGAGTTATTGCTGTGACAGACGGACAGACATTGTAAAGAAAATAAGGACCTTCGCTTTGCTTCGCTACTTAATAATTAAAAGTTTATTTTAATATAATTTTAATATACATGTAGATAAAAGTATAGTCACCGCTGTCCTAAGGGAAGAAAAAGAAAAAATCGTATTATGGTTTTTCTTGAGTTTTCTTAAATAAAAAAATTAAATTATTTTTATTATTTTGTTTAGTTCTTTAAGGATCATTGTGTGATATAAGATTGTATCTTTCAATCTTTAATATAGTTTTCGAAATATTCCATTTCGCTATTGGCTGTTTTAACATTAGATTAGTGTTTCACTATTTCCAGCAATATTCTATGAAATTCATTTTTTTGACGACCTCATCTAAAAATCAGAATATCATTTTTTCTTGGACCCTGATAAAGTTTTTAAAATTAATTTTTTAACAGAGATTGCCAATTACACTGCAATATGAAATTCCAGATTTTATACATTATTTAACGAACTCTGATTTTTTCAAAACATGTAAGGAAAGGATTAAATCTGTTTAAATGTAATTTTAAATGAAAACTTGAGCAATAACAACAAATATTTTTTTAATTTCTTCCTAAGTAGGGTTCGCTAATTGTTCTAAATGCTATTGTCTAGTGAGGACCAGAAAGAGGTAGAACACTTCCATCGTCAGGAGGAAAATGGTTATTTGTAATGTAAGTTTAGGAAAAGCATGTTGGTATGTTATAGAAAAAGTTTTAACTGAAATGAAATTTTCAAAATTAAAAAAATCAACAAAAAATTTTACAAATAACGAATCACCTTTCTTAAATAAATAAAACTAAAATCTTATAAAATTCAAAATAAATGCAATACTTTCAGTGTCAATTTCTTTCAACTTCACCAATTTCTTTCAACTTCACACACTCTAAATACTTTCATTGTCACTTTACGCATGTCTATATAAATCCCCAATTATACCTTTTTCAAAATTTTCGTCAATTATTTCGTTTTCAATATTTTTATCAATTATTCATTTTTTAATATTTTCCTCTTCGCTGTCATAGTCTACATCTAAAACAAATCTATTCAATATATTGAAATAAAGCACAAGGTCATGTATGTGTTGGAAAACATTGTAAAGCGGCGACTAGTTTCGGCTAAAAATCAATTTTCAGGCCATATAAAAATTATTTAAATAAATGAAAGTTAAACAAAGTAGCAAGTGAGTATGCATTAACCATATGGGAAGGTGTTAAAGGATATTTGTAAGCATGAAACATGAAAAATTAAAAACATGGTGAGATTTGTTAAATAACAGAGGTTAATTACGATATCTCCTTGCTGTTAATTCTTTTATCACATTGTATATTAGAAGATGTTCAGTAGAAATGTAAAATTTATTTTATTGAAATGCTCTGTTAAAATCTAACAAAGTTAAGTAGTTTATTGGATTTGTCAGTCGACGATTAAAATGGTTTAATCACTATGTGACTATTAAGTAATTTTGGTAATTTCGTGATAATAGTGTAAATGGAAAAGTATTACGTTTCACAAAGCACCTCGAAATGATTTTAATCATTTATCAAAATCAACAGCGCAATTACGAAAATTGTAAACAATGCCTCCATCCATTGAATCAGTACTTTAACCATTTCACCATCAATTTTTGGGAGTATTTATCTAGATTTATATATTATTTTTAACTCTTTTATGCCTACCACAAACCAAGATATTATGAAAATTTTTAAATACATTACGTTACATATTTATATTTATTTTGAAATATATGAAGTATCCCAAAATGAAGTTCTGCATCAAAGTTATATTTTTTTCAATAAATTTCAGCATAAGAAGAAAACTCTTATATAAAAGATGTTTAATGCAGGCATATAGAAGATTTAGTTCAGTTTAAAATTGATTTGAATTATATGAGGTGTGGGAAAATGGAAGGTCTCCAGTTATAATTTTTTTAACGGAATACCCTGTAGATTTTTGTATTTTTAAATTCTATTGCATTGAACACTTTCGATGTTAAGAGAAATATTGTTAAATTCAAGTAATTGTTACGTCGAAAGCGACTTACATGTATGTATCTTGAGAAAAATATATACGGGGGATCAATATAAATTATGGTTAGCCTGTAGACATCTCATATGTCACAAAGTGACTTAAAAAAATTAAGATTAAGTGACATCCAAGCCGTTTTATCCGATTTGAAATCATTTCGATACGTAGCAATCAGTCAACTTTTTGAATTGTAAATTATTCTGCCGTAAACAGTCCGTTTCACGTTGAAGTTGGACCCCGTTCTAAATTTGTTAATAATTAAGATATCGGATATCCGGACATTTTTCTGCCGATTACTGAATGACAACCAATCTTTTTTACTTTATATTTGAAATCCTTGGTCTTTTTACATAGCTTTGCTATATCTAATTGTTGCTGTCATCTGTCAAAATGCCTATCGTTTTAAAATTTAAAATTATCTCATAACTTGGTTATTAATCGAGATATCCGAATAAACTTTTTTTTGTTTGAAAGACCACCGAGTGTATATTTACATACAACTATCAAATATTGGATTACGTCATCTTCCAGTTCAGCTTAAACAGAAATCAACAGCAATAATCAATTTTTGGGCCTCCTAAATACCAGCGCCTTATTTTTACTTTAAATTTGAAATTAAAGTTAAGATAATTTAGTAATAATGAAATAGTACTTATTTTGGTAGATGACAGCATGCATAAATAACGGCGTTTATTTTAAGCAGGGAAGACACGTTTTAGATAGAAATACGGCATCTGTATAACATCGAAACGTTCGGTTTATAAAAACTTCTTTTTTAAAAATTAAAAAATATACATGGGATTCTGTTTAAAAATTGCAACTTTGCAGATCTTTTTCCTTTTTCAAACATCCTATATAATTCAAAACTATTTTAAACTATACTCATATAAATTGTCTATATGCCTTCATATAATATCTTACAGTTTTTTTTGCCAAAATCAGTTGTGAATTAAATGATACACCAATTGGTGTATTTTGACTCGAACAATACAAATATGTAAAAATATATGGAGTGTTCCATTTAAAACTGAAGGTTGTACCAAATTTTATCAAAATTCATGTATAAATACAGGAGATATAACAGTGAGTCACATCCTTCTGTCATCCGGTATAAATTTGATTAATATTTCCTGATGTAAATTGCTTAATTGTGTAATGACATTGTGGCACTACGTAGTTAGATAACAAGGTCACTTTGTGAAGCACCTTTAAAGTGCTTTTAATCAATTATGATATGGATGGTATAATTACAATCATTGCCAGCAATCCCTCAATCTACTGACTTCAGGCGTGGATGGAGGTATTTAATACAAAATTAAATAAAGTCCTTAAAAATAATGTCTACAGTTCAATTGACCATTTTCATTTTATTTTAATTTTTAAAGATAGAAAAAAACTTAATATGGTTTTTGTATTAAAGGTCAAATACCTCTCATACGCAATTTTTTAATACAAGGTTTTGTCTTTGAAGGGCCTCGCTCAACTATTTTGTTTTAATGCGTAACTGTACTTTTTATTTCAATAGTGTTTAATTAAATTAGCGCCACCCTGTATCTCTACTTTTCGCACTAATTTCGAAGACTAGTGAAGATAATGAATTGGGAGTTTTTCTTGCTCGTAGGAGTCAACGACAAATTAGTGAAAGATCAGTGAAACGAGTTTTAAAGAGTATAAAGATAAACTACTACATGCAGATTTTGAGAAAATAGTGGGATTTCCCAATTGAATCATGGAAAAAATTCGTTGACCTATGGATTATCAACATAGATAAATGTCTAGGAAAGCAGCGTTAAAAAATATGTTAGAAGATATTCCTCTTGACATTCGCAATAGAATGTGGTTACACTATTCGGCAGAAGTTAAAGATCGTCTAAATGAAGTATTTTCAAATAAATAGATAGGACGGAATGGGCCTGTCAGGTAGCCCGCTATATCACCAGATTTAACAAAACATGATTTTTTTCATAAAAAATATCGTTATCGTTAAGTCACCAAGGAAAATATGCGACTTAGAATAACGAATGTTTTTCGCAGTATTACACCAGCTCACTTGAACAGGGTGGAACAGTCTTTCAAACAGAGACTTCAGTTCTTCATTCAAGAAAATGGAAAACATTTTAAACATATTTTGTAAAAAGTTTCATGATCAACTTTCATTAAACTTTTCCTTTTATAATTTTCTAGTTTGGCAGTTGACAATTTAAGTAAATGGCTGGACATTAACCTCAGACTTTAATTTATGAATATTCACCATTACATGAAATAAATTCATGTATTAGTAATATTCAAAACGTTTATTTCTATAATTGTTTTTGTTTTTATATTGCAGGATTTATGTGTAAAATTATGCATCCAATGGAAAAAAACTTTTCCATTTAGAAAATATAGACATATCATAATAATAAAAAAAGTGTTTGGCTACGTTATATGAACAACAACAAGATATCTTTTGTATATCCTTATCAGTCGTCACAAATGGATTTCGCGATAAAAAAGTTGTTCATAAAAATGATGGAGAAAGAGAATGAGAATGAATTGCCATATATCGAAAAACAGCTTTTTTAAATAAAACTATTAAACCTTGATGGAACGAGCATGTTACGTATGTTGTGAAGCGATTAAGAACTTTATTAAATAAATTTTATTGTGTAAGAGATATTTGAAAAAAAATCTCATACTCATGTATAACTCACTGTCAGAATCAATTATAAGATATTGCATTATAATTTGGGGTGGTACCTTCACTTCAACTATGCAACATTTACAAACAACGCAAAACACACTAATAAAAATTATTCTTCATAAAGACTATTTTCAACTAATATGCTCTACAAAGAAAGTAAATTATTTAAAATAAGACAAATGTACATCTATCAATGTCTGATGAGAGTTTATCTGGATTATTTATTATACATAAAAAATTCCCAAAGTACTAGAGCAGGAGCCTATTTAAATATAATTATTAACTTATTTAAGAAAACTCTCACACAAAAATCTTTTTGTTATCTCGGACCAAAATTGTTTAATCAGCTACCTAAACATATAAAAGAAAGCAAAAACTCAAGCAAGTATAAACGTGAAATTAAAAACATTATTCTGAATAATCCTGAAAAATTCAATATCTTTTAACTTACCCCTAATGTCTTTTAATAATAAATCAGTCATTTTTTTATTCTTCTTTTAATTAATAAATTTAATAAACTGTCTCTGCCTCGTTTCTCGGTTCTGTCACTCATCTCATTTCATTTTATTATACTTTATTTTTACGATGTTAATTTCAAAATAAATAGTTCATAAATAAAATATCTTATGATATTATGTATATATTATAAATAAATAAAAAAAAAGAAATGTTAGTGGCCTTTTCTGTGGAGGATAGTTGACTAGGTCCACCTCCACAGAAGAAGTCAGCTCGAATTGCAATTTTGTATGGATGTAAAAATAAATTTGAATTTGAATTTAACCATAGGGGACTACTGAATAATATATGTAGAGCCTTTGCTGGCGCTTCTTATAGATCGATAATATACAGGGTGTATTATTTTAAATAAGGAAGTTATTTTTGACACAGGTCGATTTTATAGTTTGAGAAAGTTACCAGCGTAAAATATTTGACCAACAAAACAATTGGAATGTGATTGGTACAATTACTACGGCCCGCCCATACTTCTCCTTTGGTGAAGTAGGGCAAACCGTAGTATTGAAATCGTGCAAATATCTCAAAAAATCTTTTTTCTCCAAATGACTTAAAATGTCATGAAACGGGGAAAAAATTGATTTTCCGCGAAAAAAAAAGTCTGTCTGTATGGATGTCTGTGCGCACGTTAACTCGAGAACGGTACATCCGATCCGAAAAATTCTTTCGACCATCGGTTTTTATTCAAAAAAGAAAGGCTCTATCAGAAGATGAGCAATTTCAGATCTGAGGATCCTGGTCCCGCCTACCAAGTGAAACTTCTATTCGAGATATTTCGATTAGGAAAGCAAATTTGTCGATACTGATTTCTTTTAAGGTGTTGTGTAAGTCAAGGCGCGTCGATTGATATCCATTTCACATCTGTCCCTTTGAAAAAAATTGAAAAAAGAAAAAAATCCGATTTTTTCGAATCGGACTTTCTTCCGCTAACGGAAACGGGCCGTAGTCTTGAAAAATCGAGCAGAGATCATTCCTATAATTTCAAATATGAGTAACAAATATTGGAAACCAAACCTGCTATGCTAAAGATCTCGAAAAACATCAATATAAAAAAGATATGTATAAAGTACCTTTTATTTTTAATTAACTGATAAGAATAAAGGTTGCCATTTAAAAAAACCAAGTTAGGACCCGCCCAGAAAAAATCAACACCTTGTTTGTCCATTATTTTTTTATTTTGTCGAACTCGAGCAATAATGTAGAAAAATATATTCCGATCTGTTTCCTAAATGGGGATATGGTACACAGCGCCACTGTTGCAGGACCCTATGTATTAAATGACCTAAGCTTCCATTTAAGTGTTGGTACTCAAAGATATTCATACAAGAACTCTCAAAATAGAGAGAGAACGATATTATTGCGACTTCTGCTTAAAGTTACTCACTATTTTGGTTTAAGATTCTGCCTACAATTTGTATTCAATTATATTTAACTGAATTAGGAAAACACTAAATATAATATTACAATAAAACTGTTTTGTTAAATTTCATATAATTTTTGGTTAAAGTGACAACCCTGTATGCAAACTTTCTATATTACGATGTAACACATCTGCAAATTATATTAAATAATAGAATTATTGCATAACGCAATGACATGTATAATTTAACAATTATTTTGTTTTAACAAACTGTGGTATAGAATATATGCAATCGGTACAGTATAGATACTATTTAAATACTATTTAAATTTGCATTGAAAAGTCAGTATTGGTAATATTCGCATTAATTTATTTAAATTGTGAGAGTACATGTCGCACAATATAGGTACGGCTATGTTGTTTATATGAATTAATCAGTTTCTTTACAATCTTCTTAATAATAATAATTTACGTGTTTGAAAATTTGATTACTACTATACTATACAAAATAAATTTTTTATTTACCTAAACATAGACTTCTACAGGGTCGCACAACACCTCCACTGGGACCACATTTTGGAACAAAAAGAGAACAAAGGAAAAGTGCTGCCAAATCGTAGCACTTAACATCCACCACAGCATCATAAACCTCTAATTCTTGCTCAGCGTCCCTTTGTCCAAAATGACCGATGTAATTTGGAAATACAGTGAAGTTGTATGGTATCCTATGTTGCTTACAGAACTGGACAATAACCGGTAAACAGATACCAGGAGCGGGGTTTTCACTTTTCTTTTCTACTACGATAGGATTTGTAGTAACATTTATTGGCTTGTTTACTACTTTTATTGAAGTTGGATATGCTGTAACAAATACGTTTAATTTGAATTTGTTATTTATCTTATAACGAGACAATTTTTGTTGAAGTACATTTGGTGGAAGCGACACTTTATATTAGTAATATAATAAAAGCATAAAACAGTATACACTAATTCACTTCGGCAAATTAAGAATCAAAATAAGCATATTTCATTTCGAATAACAAAAAATTTATCGTCATCAATTGTTAATTTTATTCAAGGCTATTTTTTCATAAAATATGACTAGACTAACATTTGGATAAGCCTTGGCAAGTACAATCGCAAAAGTTAGCATCACCAACGGATTATTCTAGGTGGAAGCTATTAAAAATTTTGCAAGTGTACTTCTTTTATATTTTGATAAATTACTGTGTACAACGGATCCCATCTTTAGCGATAAGTGTTTTGAAGATTAGGGTATCCAGATAATCCCAACAAATATGTAAAGAAAATATAATTATTAGGAAGATTTTAGTCGTATATAAAACTTATTTAAGACCAATTGTTATTCGCAAAGTAGAGGAATATTAGGTTATTCCAAATTAAACTAATTAAATTGACAATGTATTTACATTGATAGTAATAGTTAATATTTTTCAATGAACTTCCGGTATCATTTTTTTTAAGGAATTGTGTGCCCTATTAAAACTGGAAAATATAAGATTTTTGCTTATACACGGGTACAAGAAGCATGATAATAATAAAAACTTATTTTTTAATATAAGAAGGATTGGACCATGTCAATCGCGTAATCGATACTCGACGTTTCGCTTTCAATGCAGGCACCTTTTTCAGGCATTAAAACTAACAAGTTTACTCAGTATGAAAACCATACCAGAGGCGAAGCTCCTCTAGAGCTGCATTTATCACCTTACTTGTGCCCAGATGAGATCCTCTATCAATTACAATGATACGAAATCTCCTGCTTATTCCACATCCAGTAACTGTAATTATCCGACTCTGAGCAGATAGTCATTCCTCAAGTCATCGTCGTTTGGTTCCCTTTATATCCGTCCGTTTGTAAGTCAGTCTCGGATGGATGGTAATTGGTTGTCTATGTCTTATAAAAAGAACCCAAAGTAAGCTTGATGCGTTTTTGTTTTTAATTTTAATCGCTTTGTGTTATATAATTATCAATAAAAGTAATAGCTGTTATTTTTTCTTTTTGGCCTCGAGTGTTTCCAGTGATTTCTGCTTGATAATCCATTATACCTAAGTTGTCTTTTAGGATGCGATCGCAAGTCGCCGAATATCCGTTCTTCACAAGGTATAAAAACTCTTTCGGATTTTAGATCTCCCAAATGAGTTCAATTTACCTTTCAGAGTATGTCTGCGTTATTGAACAAGATAGATTTGGTTTTTAGTCCGCACCTTACAAACCAATCTTGTATTTTATCGAGTAACGATTCTATATATTATGTTGTTATAAAATTTGGTTCCCAGATTTGTTATCTCTTCTAGAATTCATTGATTGGATTTTTATAATTTTATTTTTTAAATTTTCTGCGATTATATCATTTCGGGTATCTCCGTAATCACCCAGTTTACCTCTTTGTCCTCATTTTCCATTTTTTCACTTTATAAAAATACGAGATCATTCGCATATATCGTTAACTTTCTTAGGGTGAATTCTAAAGCTGTTTGTTGCGCAATAATACGCAGTATTTGTATAAAATATTTTTAGATTTAATTCTTGCTCAGAAGTTGTCTCGTTTGGATTTTTATTATTGTTACTATAAACGTATTTTTAATAGGGGTAACTATAGTTATTGAAAACTTTAGGGACGATAGGTACAGTGATATTGCTATTGTTACCGCTTATTAATATATTTTTGTTTATAACGGTGGTTTTAAACTAGTCTTAGTTGATTGAGCATGAGCTCTGTTGGGGGAAAACCGAAGGGCGGCAGCTAGAATAGCGGGAGTTTGATTGGCGGCAACGGAAGTAAAGAATAAAATGGTTTACATATTCCTATCTTAACTTTTATCAAAAAATTCTAAATTTTGTTTTTTGATAATATTAAGTTTTAGATTCCAAAGTATTTGATTTTGATTTTCGTATCAGATGAAATCTCAGGTAGGAGTATTTTTGCCATGAATTAGTTTGGCAATAACGCTATAAATATAGATCGATTTTAAATCAGTCTTTATTGACTCGTTAGTTTATTTAGTCAGGGTGAGGTGAGCGTAGTATAATGGTGACAACAAGGGTAATTTTTCCCATAATTAAATTTTAAAAGTACATTCTTTTGTAGACAGTCCTACTGGTTTCAATATGTATATGCATTTTAATTACACCCTGTAAACAAAGCTGGAAAAAATTAATGATGCCTTCAACAAAAATCGCATGAATCAAGGAAATATAAGTTTAATATTATAATTAAAAATAATTACCTTTAAAGTAAGCTGCCATTCCAGCTCCGATAGCAAAAAGCGCTATGGCGTTGATAACTAGTTGAGCAAATCTGAACTTTAACCTATTTGTGTACACAGATGAAGGTCGTCTAATATCTCTGATAATCTAGAAAAGAATATTCACCTAAAATTCTAAAAATTCTAAATATATTTTGATTTAATACGTGCATTTTAATAACAATTATGTTCTTTATTTGTCTGTTAGAAATTAAGTTGGATTTTGAAATATAAAATCTAAAAAATTATTGATGATTATTCAAGTACTGTGTTTTATTAATTATGTAAAATCACATTTATTACTAGCTATTCTTAATAGCTAGTTTTTTAATTGCTATGGTAATAAGAAGCAGTCATACTAAAGTTATGTTAAAATTGCGTAAAATAGAAAACGAAACGAATATAAATATTGACGTAAAATATGGAAACACCCGATAAATAATTGTCATACAATAAGTTATGCACTTTTGGTATGACAATTATTTAACTATATACCGGGTGTTTCCATATTTTACGTCACAAATTATGTTTGTCTCTTGTTTTTCTTTTCTATTTTATGCAATTTTAACATAACTTTAGTATGACTGCCTCTTATTGCACTATACTTTATCTTTATCTTTTTGTTCCTTTATCGAATTGATTTATAAATGAATATTATCCCAATTAGTTGATATTATAATCAATATTCTTATCATGTTGTAATTATTGGTTTACAATAAAATTTCTAGGAATAATGGTTTATTGTAAGAAATACCTTAAACAATATCAAATACAACTTACCCTATGATGAAGAGACATATTGGAACCATTATGAAACCTAACAATTGTTTGCAAACTGGCAGGTGTAGAAGCGCTTTTGGTAATCATGGAATTACCGTTTGGATCGTCCTCTGGAGTCTTTACTTTGGGAATGAGGCCACCATTATGTTTAACAGGAGTTCGGGGGGGTAATAAAGGAGTTTCCATTGTTTTCGTCGTATAACTTGGGGAGGATGTTTGACTAAAACTATCACTAGACACACTGGAATCTTGTCTAATAGATACCTTTCCTTGATGTTGGTGTTGCACTTGAACTTTATTCGGAGTATTATTATTTTTTTGATTGAGACATTTTGGTGCAGGGGGAGGTGGTCCTACTGGTGCTGGCGGTAATTTATTTACTTGATTGTGATGCGGGATTTTATTGGCACTGTCATAATTGAAAGAGGGAGGCTTAGAATTTGGTTTCTGGCAGGAGTTTCTGTTTAGATCAAATCTACGGATATTGTTAACATTACTGGCTTCATTCGAACCTTGACGATTGGCAGGTTTTGATTTAACTTCAGAAAAAATTGTGGGGAGTGCACGACATTTTGGGGTAGGAGGTAGTGGAGGGGGTTCAGCTGGTTTTTGACTTGTTACTTTTACCTGGTTATGTGAATTTGTAGTATGTGAGTTTGATGTAACAGGTAGATTTCTTTTTGGTACAGGTGGTGGACGTAACGGTATTGTATTTTGGATCTGAAAAATAAATAAATTAAATTAACAAAAATATTTGCCGAATTAAAAATTGTATTGCGCATATGATCATTATAATACAACTTTTTGTAAACGTTAGGTGCGATTAAAAACAGAAAAATTTCTACTATAGATGCTGTAAAAAACAAACCTAAGCTTCTCCGAACTTCACTCTTATTACATATATTTTTTTAGTTTGGTTTTTTGTTTATTTGTTTGTTACGGTTGTAGCCATTTGTATTGTTTCAAAATTTGTTGTAAACAAAAGTTTGTTCTTTATGGTGTTTAGATCTGCAGAGGAAAACAATTTTTGTTGAAATTTGAAAGCTTTTTGTTGTCATTGGGTGAGAACAGGAGGCCAACCAGCTCGCGGTTCAAACCAGTTATAATAAATTATTATTATTCTGCATGCTTTAAAGCTCTAAATAGGTTTAAGTGGGGAAGTAACTTACATTTATGTTTCTGTATATTAGAAGATAAATTAAAATAATTTTCCGACCAATAAAAATATTTTAATGGTAAATTTAAAACAAATTTCTTGACGTTAGTAGTACAATGTATTTAAGTATGATTTTAGCTATGAAATACAAAATATTCAAGAAAAGAAATAGTTCAAACTATATTCACTAAAACGGTAGCAATAGAAATAAAATTAAACCACGTCTCATAAAATTCAAAGCTAAACGTGACTAAGCTACAAAAAACGTTGTTAGATAAAGGCAAGAAAATTCATAAAACCATCGTCACGAAACCAACTAAACACTAATAATCTTAGGAAAACAATGTAAAAAACATGACTAGAATTTACCTATTGGCTATAATACAGGATGACGAAACGTATACAGAATGTGAAATACTTTGTTAGCTTTATAAAGTGTGGCTGAAAGAGGGACTAAAAGTATCTAGGTACATGCTTTCAGTCTAAGAAGCTGCGATCTGATTCTTTGGTCTTTGAACGTTACATCAGGAAGAAGAATTTTTGGTAAATTACAAATAAAATAATTTTGTTCGATTAGTATTTACTGGAAAATTGGATGACGTAGTTCTTAAATTCAATTTCCGATTTCAAAAAAAAAACCAGGACTTGCTCTTTTAGGAAACAGACAATATGTCATTATAACAATATAACATATTGGTAGTTCCTTTTATTTACTTTTATTTCAAACTTATAGTTCCTGTAGACACATTCATATTACTTCTATGTAAATAGTATCAAAGACAGACCTAAATGCAAAGTGCAGTTTCTCTTCCTATCTATTACATTTTCCATTATGTTATATTTTATAGTGATATTATTATTTATTACCTGATAAACAAATTTGCCATCTTTTAGCTATTCAAATTCATTTTTTTCATTACCAATGGATATGTATATCTTTGTGTAATGTTATATTTGTTAAAATCACTCACGACTCTTTATTTAAAATTTGACTCAATATTCCGTTCTGAAGCTTGTCACTGGTTATTCTAAATATTCCGACTTAAATCTTGAAGATGCCAGATTAACATTTCCTATTTTGGCAGGGAACGTATCGGTATACATATTACATTAAAGACTATTGATTAAATCCGGTAATTTTGTGTATTTGCATCGCGTCTTGCGGGCAAAAACTAGCTATGATTCGTCTACTAACATAGTATGATTTTTGCGGTTATAAATTTTTTCACTCTTGAGAATGTGATAAAAAACAACAATTTCAAAATGACCGCCACAGTTTTTATATTTAAAAAAATTAAGAATTTTATTTTGATTTATATTCTTAATGTAAATTAAAAACTAAAACAAGATTAACCACAATTAAAATGGCTGCTATTTTTTTCAATGCAAACTTCCGCATTCTAAACTGGTTTTTGATTCAATTGATCTGGTTATTATGTCACTTCACTTGATACAGGAGCTGACTACCATTAGACCGAACACCATTGGACCTATTTTCATCTATTAAAAAAAAGGTATTGACTGGCCTAATCTAACCTATGTATTAAAAAAAAGAATAAACAATGGGCAGTTATTATCTATCGATCGTCTATTGGTGTTCGGTAGGTCGGTTTATTGGTAAAATAAAGAAAGGGGTCTAATTATGTTCGGAATAATGGGAATATACCGATACAGGGGCTACGTACCATTTTTTTTTGTAATATTTTATATATTTAAAAATATTTTTAAATGGTAACCCTAACTGATATATTTCTATATATTATAAAAAAACTTCCAAAAAGTAGATAGTTTTGTCCTTAGAGACCGAGGCCATCCTGTATTGTTATCAAATTTAGGATACACACTACTTCTTGCGACAATTATTTGGATTTCAATTTTATTAAACTAATTATATTTACCATCTTTCTACTTAAATGGATAAATATATTCTAGAATTATTTTTCTTGTGTTGATACAAATAAGCTTATAAGCACTTGCTTTTAAAGAGAGTTACAACAATATCGAGCACTTTTAAAACATGTTTTTTTTTATTAAGACATTTTTATTAATACTTACAGTTGGCTGGTGTTTGGCATATTCTTCTGTGGCAGAATAAGCATGTGCAGAATGTCTTCGAGCATAGATATTGGAGTTTACAGCAGCTAGAGTGAGTGATGTCGGCTGCAGCGGCGAATGGTCTCTATCAAGGATATCTAATAGAGCTCGTTCGTTAGCCAGACTTCCCCATCTGCATTTAGACGAAATTTCGTAATTAGAAAGGAAAATTTACAGTCACGTCTGCAGGATGATATATTTTTATTTCGCTAATACCATGGACGAACTCTCGAGAAAGTCCTAATATTTTATTAATTTTAGCAATTAAATGTATGACGTTTACTTTTTAATTACGTTTTTGAAAAATAAGTTAGATTTAGTTTCGTCTCTACATACATGGCAGTGCGTAGCTCATCTCTATACAAAAAGCACCCCAAAAGAGTTACAATTAAAAAAAATAAAAACGAGTTGTTTCTTGTAACTTAAAAACAATTCAACAAATAGTACTTTAAAAGCAACATTACAAAAATAAATTATTAATTTTTTTTATTCTTTTAGGGGATTGTAATTCCTTTGTTTGTCCAGTTTTTGTCCTTTCTTGTACCTTAGTTTTTTTTTATTTTAATTTAACTGAATTTTTGATCGAATATCGAATTTTAACAAAAGTAATAGGGTCCAATTTTTTTTTAATTATTATATTTAAAATTAATTATTTAGAAGTATCTTTTATCTTGTATTTAAATCTGTTCAATTAAATCAATATTATACTGAGAATAATCTAATTACATTATTACAGCTAGATTTTTTTTAATATTTTTTTTCTGTTAATTTACTACTTGTTTTTTGACGACGAACTCGATAGCTGCCGGCTCTTTTACCTTTTAACTGATAATAAGTGTTTCAAAAATCATTCGAATTGTTTTTGATTAATTTTTACTGTCGTCCACTTTTCTTTCATAAATACTTACAAAAAGTAAACAACAGTCACGTGCACTATCGGAAATTAGACTAAAATAATATAAGAAATTATGAAGTTATCCCAATAATCTCAGTATAGTCCAAAAACAAATTTTATCTTCAGATATTTTAATTAATATATTGCTTATTAGGATATTAGGATATTTTTGGCGTATGCGTCATCACTCTCAAAGAAAATAAGTAAGCACTCAGCCTTAAATTATCAGTGGCAGAACCAAATATAACCTAATAATGGTAAATATATCTTTAAAATTGCTTTTATACATATGTTTTAAAAATAGTTATATAATCTCACGATCTTTTACAACTGACCGTGAAAAGCGCAAATAAAGAGATAACTTTCATATTTGCTTACTTTTCATTGAACTAATCCTGGAATTGATTTGCTGAAAATAAATATTGTGCTTTATTATCATTTAGTTTAAAAAATACTTTATTGCCATTTAGTTTAAAAAAATCTGTTAGGTGGTATGGTCAGAAAACCGAACCGGAACGTTTTTGTGTATAGAAAACCGGACCCGAACCTATATTTCCTTTTTGATTTATTTTAGGTACTGGGTAAGAACTATAAAAATAAAAACGTTAAACATGTCTTATTTTACACAATCAATTGTGATTATGAAAAATTGTAGTAATCTTACAAAATAGATATTTTTTCTCTTCACAAGAACGTTACGTTTAAAAAAATATAATAGCGAAGAATATATAATAGTGCGTCGTCGATGAATGTCTTGTAAAAAAATGGACACACTGTTTTAAAGCTTCCTCCGTATATTGAACTAATGTGGGCGCAGTTATAATCAAAAGAAGTGCGTAGATCAACAAAACGATAATTGAATTTCTTTGAAAAAGTCTAACGGAACATTTTAGAAGTTAGCAAAGCCACTTGGGTGGAACAAATTATTTAAAAATGTGTAGTAAATTACCAGTGAATTTTTTGTCGAACTTTATTTAAAAAAATTATGCAGTTTGGAGAGAAATTAGTAAATCCATTAAAATAAAATGTATGATTATTGATATAATGAAAACTACTATAGCTCCCATTTTGACGTAAATTCGTCGAAAACAAATAGACATACAATTCATATTCAAATATTATTTACAAATATATCAATAATAATAAATTGAATCTTTTAAAATTTTTTTCGTTTGACACATATAACCACTGACGATGATGCTAAAGTCAAGAACTAATACAAAATTCTCTGTAAATGCAATTTTAGGAGAGATCTCAAGGCCGTTGCATATTAGGATAAATGAACATTATTCTTATATAACAATTTAAAAAATCAAAAATTTTTGACCAAGCTAAGGATATATGTCATAACCAAAGAATTAAATAATAATTATTTGTTAATGAACAACAATGTTCAGTCAGATGTAAAAAAAATCTTCTACCTTTATAATAATATGCCTGTAATAATATCTACATTAGTGTCGTGAGTTTTCGTTGTTGTTCTGTTACGTTTTATCCTTCAATAATTGATCATTTCATGATAAGCACAATTTTGTGGGTTTAATAATATGTCTTTCTTTGTCAATTTTACGTTCAACAAATGCACTATCCTTCTTAAAGAGGTAGCACAGACGTATCACTGAAAAGTTTTGGTCTACAGCAGAAGAAGATATATTTGGAACTCATTAAAATACCGGTCAAGTGGTCAGTTGTAAAAAATTACCTACCCTTACCACACTTAACAATAGTTTATGGTTACGGCCATAAATTATATGGTCTTCAACCACGGTCCAATGCTCAGACAGCTATATGGTCCGTATTACAAATTTTGCTTTTAAAATAATAGATATTGACCTATACTTAAGTCATATTAACTTTAAGTTATCTATTATTTTCGAACAAAAAACTATAATTTTAATTTAATTCGCCTCTGTTTTCTAGAAAATTAGATAGTGTACTGGGTCGATTATCTAGTAATTAAAACGAATTACTTTTTAAGTAACGCACTTATGCCTGTGATTTTTCCTATATGATGTTAGTCGGCGAACTTTCGTCCCTGTCCATTAGCTCTGAAATGGACTTAACATTTATAATAGCAATAATAGTTCAGTCAGTTCAGTTCAGTTTTATATAAGAAAGTGGTTTGTACCCAATTAATATATTTTTATGAGATCCTTAAGATAATAAGCTATTAAATGTGCCGATAATATTAGTTTGACAGTAAAAAGTGGGAAGAAAATTTGCTTGTCTAAAATTAATGCATTTTGGAAAAGTAGAATTTCAGAATAAATTTATTTTTAAAGTGGTAATATATGTATAAAAATTTTTGTAATTTTTTATATGCATTCTTTTAGTAATTAGAGTAAACTCAATTATATCTGCAACTACTTTTACTTAAAATATCGTGAGAAAAAATTTCTCAAATACATAAAATTTCACTATAAATTCAACATGAGATGAAATAAATATTCCATTAAGAATTTAAATTTAATTAAAAAGAACATTTTACAATGTCAGTATCATCTAGTCAACTCGACAAAGACAGGTAAAGAATGAGAAAACGTTGAAGCACGATCACAGTTACGGGCCAGCCATAAAAATTGCGGATTTTGTTTTTCATCAACACATCAATCAAAAATGTGTTCACGTCAAAGTGCTTTTTATTTGGTGTTTCGCGATGAGTGCACGCTAAAGATTTTTAGGTCGAATTTTATTATGGCATTAGCAATACATGAGAAGAAAATAAATACATGGGTGTCGAAGATTTATCAGCAGAGAGAGGGAATATTAATTTTTCTTTCATTAAATAATCTATTTTAATTTGTTTTTGCAAGACTATCTTCAAAAAAACTGTTAATGACACTATAATAGTTGTGAGGTTTTCCTTGCTTTCCTACACCTATAGCCAAATGACGCCATCAATCCGCAGTAAAGGGTGGAGTATTAAGAAAAACACTTAGGAAAAATAAAAAAATAAGTGTAAATAATTTAAAAAAAAAGAAACAAAACATGACAGCAAGTATGAATTATTGTAAAAACTGCTTGGACGAGAAATTATAAACTAAATAGATGGACAAGAAATTTTAAACAACTCTTAATTGAAGAAAAACGGATATACAAAAAGTAGTTTTAGAGCAAATAGATATTGAGAATCAAGACGAAAAAGAATATGCAATATAAAATAACAGCAGGTGAAAGTGGAATCGCAGCAGATATTATACAGTATGATAGAGAAACTACATAAGAAAATATACCGGGTTTACAACTAAGAAAGACGGTCGACTGAATATCAGAAACCATTTAAAAAAGAGATTAAAGAAAAAAATATTGAAAGCAGCCAAGAAAAGTTGCTGGAAATTACTTTCAAGGTTATAAGTCAACCGCTTGAGGGCGTTACTACAAAAATAATATTTTTTATACAGTGATACCCTGTATATTTTTACGATTTTAGATTCATCCTGAGAAGCTAATTTTAGAAACCTATTACACTTAATAGTTTGGAAGTTATTAACCAGCTTCCATGTGTCTATTTTTACTTTTCAAGCAGTATCTGATGGCATATGTGGAAAATAGATACGGACTGATCCGTGGTTTCTGATATGCAGCCGGATGTCTTTGATAATTGTACACCCGGTACAACCTATTAAGTAAAATGTGGCGGAGATGAACAAGTGTATATATATGATCAGTCCCTAAAAAAGAGTATAATACCTCGTTCGAAAACTTACTAGATACACTATTGATTACCAAAATAATACTAAACGGATTAAGGAAGGTATAAGGACAACGTAGTGGAAGATGCTGTTGAACAATGTTTTATACTGAAACTAATAGGATTACATCTCATCTTTATTAATTTTAAACAGGCTTACGACTCAATATCTATCCCTATTGATGAACCTATTAGAGCGGTGGGGTCGTTATAAAAAATATTATAAGTAAAACCCTGTCAAGTTTCGAGCATAGTAAAATAAAATTTTGGGACTGGAAATATAGAAAATTCTCAGCAAAATATTTGATGGTGTTAGAGTAGCATAAAATATTTAAAAAAGGCACTTACAAATAAAGATGAAATGGACATTCACAAAACAAAAAATAACATAAAGGGATAGAGCACAAAGAGCGAAATAGTTATTGTAGGTTGCAAATTACAGAGGAATGCCTTCCAGAAATTGTCAAGGGTATACAGGGTTGAAACTAGGAGAATGTGATTCTAACAATTTTACGAAGACAAAAGTAGATTTTTAATTCTTTTGGGTTCTACATGAAATAAAGTAATTAATAAAAAATCATGAAAATGGATTTTTTATTGCAAAATCAAATAAAATAATTAATAAAATAAAATACGAAAATATATTTTATTTTTTGTACTTGAGATACAACATGGAATAAAGTAATTAAAATATGAAAATAGATTTTTAATTTTGTACTTACAAAATAAAAAAACACTAACCTAAAGATTAACGCCGTTAATAGTCATTTTTACTAAAATCTTTGTCACTTCTTTCAACTAAGTTTATTATAATGGTTTACATTTACAATTTTATTAAATCTATCTTTGATTAGATTTATAACATGTTCACTTGATTTTGGAGTAGTATTATTATCACGAATATCTTTTTTTAATTATGCCTACAATAATTCTAAAGGTTTAAGAACACAATAGTATAAGAAGGTAAACGCAGAATCTCGTGTCCGTGTCTATGACTTTTTACTATATTGACAATATTATACTCTTTTAAAAAATTTCAAATTTCTAAAACCTCTATAATAGCTGCTGCTTTTTAGTATAAGTCACTTCAAAATATAATTTATTTTTCATTAAAAATTGTTGAATTACAGGTTTGGTTGAGCTTTCGGTTGAAATTTATTAATAAATTCTCTCAAGAAACTTTTTATAAGAGGGAAGTGGCAAAATAACAAATTACATAAGAGCATAAACGGAAATAAAAGCAGGTCGCTAAGAATGGTCAGTTCAACCCTGTTAATGCTTGCCGTTTCAACTGTGCAATGCTTTACAAGAGTACATCTTTAAAATCAAGTCTATTTAAATGAAATACTAAATTAAGTAATACATAAGGCTTACAGTCTTTTATTCAAATTCGAACAGCTGTCGATAACCAGGATTGTTTCAGCTGTTATAAAATTTGGGTATTGCCATTCTATAATAGTTTGCAACGAAAAATAGGACAGGTAGATCGAATTTCAGAATTGGTAAAAAGGTATGAATGACGGAGAAAGTAGAAAAAGAAGAAGATGCCCAAAACAAAAATAGCTACAAGAGTTTGGATTAGTCCATATGCCAATCACTGACATTAACCTAACCTAGACCGCTGATATCCATATACCTACAACACAAAAAACTCATCCAATTGATCATTCTGAAAACACATCTGCGTAATTAGGCCTCGGACCCATGCCTATAAAAGTTTGTGATAACCTAACCGTTCAGACTTCGTATATATGATCTTTATGTCGAGTCGGACAAATGTTTTATTTGGAAAATTCTGGGTAGGGGGCTTTTTGCTTTGCAAATTTATTGCTTTAATGCACAAGGGAAATTAATGGCCTTCATATAGTTTTTCTGTCAATCGAAAGCTTTTTAAAATTAAAAGCGAAAAAATATTGTCAGACAAATATTTTGGGATTTTGTCGCGTCCAACGCCACAAACATGGCACAGTTATGACGTCATGAAATTTAATACCTCAGAGCTGATATTTGCACAATCATTTAATGAAAATATTTAAAACTAATTGCTAACCTTGTTCGAAAAATTTTCGGAAGGATACTTGTCGGACGCGCTAAAGTTAAGAATTTCATGCAAAAGAAAACGCCCCCTACCCAGAATTTTCCAAATAAAACATTTTTCCGACTCGAAATAAAGAACATATAAACGAAGTCTTAACGGTTAGATAATCACAAACTTTTTAGGTGTGGGCCCGAGACCTAAATAGACACTAGTGAATTTGTCATGTGCCAAATCGAAGAGACAGTTCATAGGCGTATTATTACTTTATTCAACGCTTAAATTAATCGTTTACAATATATTACTTATTTTAATTGTAGACCAAATTATTTTCCATTGTCAAGGGTAATAAAAATATCCATAATTTTGCAGCGTGCGACTACTTGCGGGCTAAATCTGCAAAAATTCTCTCAATAATCCGTCAAAACTGTTGGTGTCTATTGATAATGTTTTAAGATAGAATATTGAATATTGACTGAACTTTAGGTTAAGTAAGTACTACTTCCATTGTTGAACAATTATGCATTACCGATCTACAACGAGTTTTGTATTCTGATATTGTAAATTACTACTATTTGTAAAAATGCGTTCAGTATGCTATATTTAAATATTTAAAAGCAAATAAGGGCTTAGAGTCTTATAAGCTACCTTGAGTGGTTGGATACGAGAGAATCATTCAAAATGTATTGAAGGAAGTTGTTTTGGGAAAGGAAAAGTTAAAATACAATTATTTATTTATAAAAATGATTCATAATTATTTTGTAGGTTCTGTATTATCCACAAATATGAATAAAATGCCTCTTAAACCTTGGAGAAATTTGCATAAATGTTTAAGCTATACTGTTTACCACTTCTATGGAATTGAAGTTCGTCATTGGGCATTCAACATATATTTTATGAAACTAAATTATGAGCCCATTCGTCAAAGAAATTGGATAAGAAATTCGAGTTCATCCCTGTATAAACCAGAACATAAGGTCCAAGAATTGGATGAACTAATAGAAATAGGTATGGTAAACCAAATAGGTATGACCTCTTCATTTGATACATGGAGTGGGATGTGTCGAAGTCAAGTGTCCATATTGTGCCAAAGATGTAGGAATTAACGAACTGATAGAAATTAAGAATATCTACTTAGAGAAATAATCTGGAAACATATCCGTAAAACACGATCATCAATATTTCTATTAAGTAGAAATGCAAATTGCTTTGTGTGGCTTAACATTTTTGGATTGTGTAGTGTTAAATCCAAAGGATATTTTCTTTTGAGAGAATTTCTTTCAATGAAGTAGTTTGGCAAGTAGAGAGCCTAAAAGCAAAAACCCTACAATCGCCTGACATTCAACGTTATGCCTAATATTGTAGTTTTAATGCCTTTTTTCAGAAAAATAATGTTTTTTAGTAATAGATTAGAATATGCTAAATTATATTGCCTGTAATTACATTTTTTATGCATATTAAAATAATCCTTTATTTTTTAAACTTGGTACTGGCCAGTAGACACATCCAAATAGAGCCAAAATTACTATTCGGCCAGAAGTCTGTCTTATTAAGAAAAACGAAAAATTAGACATAGTATAATAATAATAATACTCGCCCTACATTTCACCCCCTTACGAGTGAACCCCAGAAGCCAATGGCTTGTGCGGGGAAGGGACGGCTATTATTATTATTTGCCGTGGCGCTCCGGGGCGACTTACTGAGGATTGATGGCGCCATTTGGCTATAGGTGTAGGAAAACCCGGAAAACCTCACCACCATCATCGGCACAGTGACACAGGGGGATTGAAAATCTAGGCTCCGCATTAGACATTAATTAAATTAATATCCAATGCGGTTTACCTATTCGAGCCAAGTATCTAACACTGAATTTTTTTTTTTTTAATTAAAATTTCACTGTCAGATACGAGGCACGAACCCACGTTGGCCCTAGCATATAAATAGCCATAAGTGAATATGACCGATAGCCAACGGTCTGTGCCACTGAGACCATAGTGTACATGATAATGATCGACTAAAAAAAAGTAGCAAAGAAAAAGAAAATAATAATAGAAAAGATTTAAAGTTAATTTAATTTCTAATGACTTCATTATTGAAAATATAAAAGGAAAATTTTAATTGGTCTCACGAGAGTTATAAAATGTTCTTATAAGATTGTGATTTGAAATAATAATAAGAAAAGCTGTCATTAAAAATTTCTTTTTCCTTGTTTAGCGGCTAGATATAAATTAAGAAGCAACTTTTTCGTTTTTTCTGGATACCTGCAGAAGACGTAAAGGTAATTAAAAATTTTAACTACGATTGCATTGGAGTATACAATGTAGAGATGAAAGACATAATTTGTATAAAGTAACTTAAATTATTTTTACTGCATTTTATAAGAAAAAACAGAAAAAATTATGAAATCTCTTTTGAAGACTAATGATGTATCTTTCGCATCAGGCATCAGAATCAGAAAAACATGTTTGGGTTCAAGAACAGTATAAACATAAGCCCCAAAGTCATGCCATAAATATTAAATTTATTCTAGAAAAAAAGCAAATGAGAAAGAAAACTGTAAAGTTAGATATTTTAATATAGATGTTACCTTTATATTGACAATATTAGAGTACATTCAAAAAAAATATTTTGTGTGGTATAATTATATAATGACTTAGTTATGTCATTGTATATGTATATTTTAGTTATGTAGTGAAGTTCATTATGGTTCTAGTGGGCCATAATAAGGTTCAAAAGTGCTAATGCCCCAATAAAATTTAATAAATACTAATACATTTTTTTTTGATTCGTCTAAAGATTCTAAATCATGAACAAGTTTTAAGAAAATGCATCTTAGATCAAATATTTTTGTTCAAATCTATTTATTATAAATTGTAAAAAATCAATTGCAGATGGCTATATTAATACCATTTTTCTTTATCTCTCTCAAATTTGTTGCGTTATTTTCGCAAATTTGCATTTGGGTCGGTATGTTTGCTCCCATAATTGCTTTTTTCTTCTGTTCTTTCGAATTTTCAATGTAGCTTTCAGCAACAGTAGTGCTTTTCCAACCGCCGTGAAATGTTAATACAAATTGAATTTGCAAATTGTAAAATGTGTGTTTAACAACGCGTTCTATTTGACAGCAATATTTAACAGTAAATAAATAATTTATTGTTGCATCGTCAAGGAAATCGTAAAGCGACGGTAGCGTAGTATTTTTTTATAATAATAAATTAATGTAGTTGTTGTTTCACAAATAATAAATTTTTAATTTAAAAAAATATAGTGTATGTCGTAAGTATACGGTAAAAAGAAGTATTGGTTAAAATAACATTAGAAGTTCAAATATTTTTTTTTGTGACTTAAAGGTCAAAGTCAGAATAAGGTTTTTAAGTAATATCATTTTAATGGCCTTGTAAAGAACATTTTTGGAGAACTGCAAATTAGACCAATACATTTAAAGCTATTTTTATTTGAACTGTACTTGGAAAGCAGGGGTTTCAGAAGTCTTAAACTTTTTGACAGATCATTATTTGTTAAAAAATATTCCAAATCTTTTTGTGCAAAAAAACTAGTCATACTCGTTTTCTATAAATTTATCGGTTTCGGAAAAAAATCGAATTTACTGTTAGGCAGGGGACTAGTAAATGCTCTTTTATCAGAATTATCGAACACTGAAAACCTTCAATTCTATTTTAGTGCTAGTGAATCAGAAAATTGTATGTTTTAATCTTAAACAGGATTGAGTTCCTAGGTATTCATTTGAATTATAGCAATTCCAATATTTTTACCTTAACAAATACGGATACACAAATAATCATCCAGCTCAAGTTTTAAAATTGTAAACTATATTATTTATTTACTTCTGTACTAAAGGCGTTATATACGCGAGATCATAAATATCTAGTAATGCTCCCATACAAGATTGTTCTATGTCTTATTAGTTTATTATTGAATAAATAATAATAATACAATTCGAACACTGATACGTTAGATTTCAAAAAAATGAATCGGAATCAATCATATTTAATACTTAGGTTAAAGTAATGTATTATTGCACGATATTTTTAGAAGTATTGACAGATAAACGTCTTCATAATTTAAAAATGTTTAAAGTGTTAAATTATAACAAAACGAATAAACACTTATATTTGAAGAATATTATCAATATACAGGGTGGTACATATTTCCATAGCAGATGTTTTATTCAGTATCAATTTTTTTATATGCCAAAATTTCATTGGATTACCAGATCTGAACTAATGGCAAACGTGGTTGCTTTATAAAATGTCAATAAGAATAATAATTAGGTTAGTTTTATTTTAGGGTTACCATCTAAATTTTTTGAAATTTTTATAACGAATATTAAACATTCACATATTCTTTAGAAAACCCTTTTTTGACGCAGCTAATATTGTTTTTCAGAAAAGTCAGTGAAGGTTCACTTAAAAATTTGACCATTAAGTTTTAATCGTGACCAAACATTGGAAACTACATAGTAAAACTAATAATAAATTATTTTTAGAGCGCATTCTACAGAATTACAAGGTATTTTTTTTAGTACATTTCATAATGTCGAATTTAAAATAAAAATAATTGTAATATTATATGACATGTATTAAAGCAATTATAAATACCTTGGCCTTGATTTCGTTTCTTCTGTGTCGATATTTTGAAGTTGTCTGTCAACCATGTCTAACTATAGGATC
Organism: Neocrepidodera transversa; assembly: GCA_963243735.1. NCBI lineage: Eukaryota > Metazoa > Arthropoda > Insecta > Coleoptera > Chrysomelidae > Neocrepidodera > Neocrepidodera transversa. Next base: position 14,055,362 of record OY725339.1, read on the forward strand.
ATTGTTTGCGTACAACAAATATGTTGTAGGTACCTGAAAACAAATTAATTTTAAAAGTATGTAATATAAGATATTATTATAATACTATTGTTTAAATATTTCATGTTACGCCAATGTGCAGTGATTACAGTTTATAGATGATTTAGATTAAAACCGACGAAATTTTGTTACTATTGTTACCGAAGTAACAAACCAATTAAGAGTGAAATAAACCCAGCTACCTAACAGTAGTTCAGCTACTTCGTTGCAATTTCGAATGGTTGTTGGTCACTGAAAATAGTAGGTGGGTGAGCTAAGGTGACCAGCTATGGATTGCTGAAAACATAGTTCCAAAATGCGAAACCGTTCTCGAGTTATCGCTGAGACGGACGGACAGACAGGCACAATCAATAAGAACATTCGAATCGCTTCGCTACTTCGCTTTAAGTATAAATTTATCGATAATTATTCTTGCTTTTTCACCAAAACGTCACAATTTATCTATTTTGATTCAATACGGCTTAGATGTCCCAAATTGATCTAAACTAGCAAACAGAATATGTTTAAACATCCAGATACTCGATCTTCATATAAAATTTTTATGCAGATGATGATAGGATTAATATTTTTGGTGTTTATTACTGGCTTTTTGGTGTTTTGTTTCGTTTTGGATTAACTGAATATCTTATTAAAAAGTAAATTCTATTTTTATTTATTTTAAATTATATAAATTAATCTAAGTAATTAAAAAAAAATCTTTCCTAACTGATATAAGTTTTTAGATTGTTTTGACAGGTTACATATGTTTTCAATAAAAATTCTTGATTCAATCAATTTAAAGTACCTTATGCCAGTTTTAAAAATACTACACATCGAAAACCACATAAGGTTTCTACGATTCTCTTCAATTTATTATACGATTTAGGGCATGCCGATCAAATATCAATTTGGAATGCTGACAGCACCTAAAATTTATCTCGAATTTTTTACTAAGGCGAGACTAGACTTAATAGTTTTATAAAAGCTTTTTGGAAATAATTATGGGATGGGAAAATTTATATGAAGATTCTTATATTCATGAAATAACCAATGTCCTTGGAAAATGAATTCTCTGTAAATATTTAATCAAATTTAAACTTAAAAAAATTAACAACAACTAACGTTATATATTCTTTGTCATTGAAATTGCTTAAAAGACATGATAAATTAATAGGTTTTTTTTAGAAATACCTCAATTTAATATTTCGTACAAATCATAATTTATGATGTCTAAAAAAAGGAATAATACCAATTTTACCATTAAATTCTAAAATTTAAATACAGGTCGATTTTCCCCTATTCCTAATATTATTCTAAGCTCGATAACATTAAAGGTTAACAAGACACACTTGTATAAGTTACACTGACAGTGACATTTGCTCTCTCTCTCTCGAAGCTAACTCTACCAAATTACATCGTAACTCGTATAGTCATAACTATTTGTCGTAATGTTGCTAAACTGCGGTATGAGCACAAAATTAAAATATTGAAAAAAATTCAATCTAATAAATTGTAAACAAATAATTATAATTTGCATTAATAAAAAAAAAATTAAATTCCACTAATCAAGTTGTAATGATCTTACAAATAATATAAATTATATTGACAACACTTCTGATCTTGAAGTAAAGCCGTAGGCTGCTGAACGTTTTATGCCTGATTCAGGTCAAGTTTAATATGATCTATGTCAACTTCAGTGGTGTACGATTTATATTTTTACACAGACTAATTTTACTTTAGAACACAGTGACATATACCATGATTGTAATGTCTATAAAAATTGCAAGTGCCAAGATGACGAGCTCTGTGTATATGAACAAATACAATTAATAAATGTTTTGGGTGTTTTCTAAGAAAAAATATCTAGTTATAAACAGCTGTATAAGTTTTTAACGAGAACATAAACATCATACCCAATAACACTGCATGTGAACCTCATAAATCGCATATCATAATCTGCTAGTCTCTCTCAAAAATAAAAATAAATTAATATTGTATTTCAAGTATTCCCTATTTTTAAGTCCTAACACACCCATATAACGAGTAGATGATTTAATGTTAATATATTAATGAACTTTTCCCAACCACGTGAAAGCGAGTGCGCTTTTCATGTCACATTACAAAACATTTGGAATTGACTTGTCCAAAGTGTTTAAACATAAGAGAAAGCTTGCTACATTTATAAAAGCTCTTTAGCTTTAACTGAATGAAATAACCTAATTTTTGAGTAAAAATTTTAAATTGTGTCTATATGTAATCCTTATTCCAGTTTTACTCAGTTGTGACCTCCCCAACGATATAATTTTATTAGGTTTTCCATTATTATTACTAAATAAGGTCAAGATTGGTTGAAGTTTTTTATGAAATATATCTATTCGTCTTTGGAATAATTTGTTGGATCAGTTTTTTAGTGTGACAATCACAACCATATTGTAACATTTCATTTCTCACTCTGCATTTATTTCATATCATCATTTCTCATTTTTTAATGGTACAAGCAACTAAAAATATAAATTCATTTGCTTTTTATTAAATTATAATGATGATTATAAAAATCAGGATTTTTTTATTTTAACAGCCTGTATCTTAAAAAGTAGTCTTAGGATTTAAGTGGTTATATTTGATCGAGAGGTCATGTACTATATACAATATATCAAAAATTTATGAAATTCGACGGAAAGCCATTATTTGGGACCCCTTTAGCGCCACTCCGACGTATTAATAGTATATCTACTTAAATTTCCCTTTATTTATTAATTTCAACTCGGCTCTAACACTATTTAAAATCACTGCTTTAAGGCAGGGGTCGGATACTGGTCGGTAGCCCGGTAATATTACTTCAAAGCGATAAATTTAAATACTGTTAGGGACGTGTTGTAATTTATATAAAAAAGTTTGCTCTTTTTTACATCATGGACAAAGGCAATAAAAGTTTGATACTTTCAGAAACTTTTGACTTTGTAGTACTTACGAATTAAATAATTTAATACTTATCTAGTAAGTATTGGTGTTTACTTTATATAAAATTAATTAATTCTTTGACTAAATTCATTCCTCTTCGCGACACTTCTCACTGACCCAACATTATTTACCCCTACTATAATCTACCTCAACGTGGTGTGAAAATGGGTACATTAAGCATCATCTCCAATTCTACAAGTAGATATTTTTACATAATCATTATACAAAAATAAATACAACATTAATAAATTCAGTTTTTGTGCTATTTTCAAATATGGAAACGAATTTTAGAAACTCACATATACAGGATGTTATTTTCATGGTTGAAAAATGTGAGCACTTTTTGTAAAGCCTGACCTGTAACTCGTTATATTTTAATACAAACATTAACAAGATATGCTAAAAAGAAAAAATGGACAAAAAACTTTCTCTATCATTGATTTATAATCGTTACAATAAATATATTTTTCTAAGTTCATGCAAAAAACAAAACTTTATTGAACTATATTTAAAGGAAAAACTAGTGCAAAATCTGTTTAGTTTATTGCGTAAGACAATTTCACTCACTTTTAGCACTTGTTACAATATTAAGAAAAATATTTGTAGCTGAATGTATATTTACAGCAATTTTAATTGAAACATTTCGAAACGCAGAAATTGTGAAAAGCTATTTACGATAAAATTGTAAATCAATGAAACGGAATGAACGTTATGGTTGCAAACAGTGGCAGTTCATAAAATACATTCGTTTAGATATTTTTAACTATAGTAGCATTAATAGTATATTATACACCAAGGTCGAGAAGATATTTTTCTCGGCCAAGCACTATTATTATCCCGAGATGCGCATCTCGGGATACTAAGTTGCGAGGTTGAGAAAAATCTTCTCTATCGTGGTTTATATACTATTTTTTCCACTACTAGAACATTTAATCATTTTTACAACGATAGTTATTGGATATTTTTTGTATTTAAACAGAACTTAATTAAAAAGAAGCAGTTTGAGAAAACAGTGGAATGAGAATATTCAATAAATTAAATTGACTTTTCATTATGTTAAACGCACTGTGAATTTAAAACTTTCAAGTATCGATAAAGACATGAAGAATTCGTTTCATTTGACACTTAGATTTGAAAAACTATTAAAATGATTTTTCTACTACTGTGTGTAAATTACCAACTTTACACATCCTTTAGCGTACGTAAAGTTCAACTTTAAGCACTAGTACGTAAAAAAAATGTATATGGGAATGTTTATTACTACTATGACATTATATTAAAAAAATTAAAAATATTTATTTAATTTTATACTCCATACTTATTTTTTACCACTACTTACTATGTAGATATGATTATAATATAATTTTTGACATTTTGAAGTTGACATATTCTTAAAATTTATGTATTATGTAATCTTTTACTTTAAAATTTATATTTTTTTAGATTTCTTACTACTGCAATCCGACATGGATGTCGATTTAAAAGATTAGTTTATTATGTTATTTATTGTTTAGTACTTGCAATCATAATTAAATAAAATGTATATTTAGTTATTATAGTTATTTCTCTTAAAACTATTAGTAGATAATAATACAACTATTAGTACAGGTATTGGAAATTCAAAGTGTTAGAGAGAGAGAGAGGATGCAGAGTTTCAGTGTGCAAGAGCGAGAGAGTGTTATATAGATATATCTTCATTGCTATTGGTCGAAATTGAACGCGGTAAACGGCGCTAATTTGAAATGTGACATAGAATAAATACGTAAAAAAAATCAGCTCAGAAGGAAAGACAAAAGGGCACAAACGTATCTCCACTAATACTGGTCCGATTTTAATGAAAAAAAGTTCGTTGTATTATAAATATGACGTAGAATAAATAAGTAAACAAAAATATATGCAAAACAAAGGACGGAAGATCATTACGATCTAACTTCGTTACTATTGGTCCAAATTACACGCAGAAAACGGTATTGTAGTATAAATGTGACGTAAAATATATATGTAAACAAAAATCATATTCAGAACAAAGGACAAAACGGCAATAGGGTCCAACTTCGTTACTATTGGTCCAAATTGAACGCAGAACCGGCGCTTTATTTGAAATATGATGCAGAACGTATACGTATACTAGTAGTGGAAAAACTATATTATTATCAACCGTAAGCTTTACTATAATGGTAGTAATAGGAATAAAATGTATTAAAATATTGTAATTAGAGCATATATCATTCTAATATTTTTCGGTCGAATAGTGCCGATAATGTATGCATGCTTACAGGTAGCAAATTTGAATATGTAAATATATGTGTATATGTAAGACTTCATGGTAAAGTATAGCCAGAACGGCGACAATTTATCCCAAAGATTATTTAAAACTGATTGTGTTATACCAAACAAAAAAAAACAAGTTGTAGAATATTTTGTTATTGTAAGAAAATTTTGTTTTGGATATTTATATTGCAAAATGTTGATATTAAACAATTATTTCTCATGTGCGGTGTTGCCAAGTTTGTGGCCTAGATTTTAAATGCAATTTCTTAAAATTCGATAAAACTTATTTTTAATAATTTGGAAAAATTGCGTAATAAATTTGAAATAATATTTTCTGTCAGTTTCTTTAATTAGCCCGGACACCCTGTATAAAGTTTCACCATGGAATAGCAGATTAAATTATATTTTCTTCTATTTTATTGCGGTTTTTTATTTGATAATAAAGTTAATAAACTTAAATAAGGTCAGCAGTAAAGTTTTTCAAACGAAAATTTTCTTTTATTTTATGAATGACATTCGTGGATCTCAATAATAAAGTAGTTAAGAGAAACATTCTAAGAGGATAGGGTTTTTTTTCTTATAAAACTTTTATATTATTAACAGTATTCACGAGGTCCGTCGAGCTGCCTGTGACACAATAGTGTGAAGAACTACTATCTTTCAGGTTGTTTTATTAATGTAGACTAATTTTTAATTTTATTTTGATAACGTGATAATATGTTGTCTTCTGCTTTTGACATAATTATCTTTTAACTATGTGTTATATTTTCGAGTTATATATAAATGTTTGATACTGAAGTATTTTCAGTCCTATATAATTTAATGGTTCGGTGTTCAAAAACAGTCAGTCAAACTACGACAGATGTCGTGACTATCTATCATTTTTGTAATTTGGTTTTCATTATTTAAGGTTTCATTCAATTTTGTTTTAAGAGGAATATTGATAAAAATTTGGTCTAATATGTTTTGAATTTATATTCACGAAAAACTTGCTAGTTCTCTATCTGAAACTACATTTTCTTAATCATGTCTTTAAGTACAGAATATCTACCCTTCATACTCACATTCCATTTTTCTAAGTGCATTTTAGATATCTTACCGATTACCATTTAGAATCTGACAAACTCGAGGATGTTAAAGCTGAATAACAAACAAGACGTTAACTTCTGACTAAACTCCAGAAGATTATAATTTTAATTTATTCGAGCTGGTACCTGAAATAGCTGTTTATGTCCATTGACGTCATTAGACAGGTATCCAGATCAAATAAATATCCTTTCACAATTAACTTTACTAATCACTAGATAAGGGTAGGAGTAATCGTCAGTCAATAATAAACAAGGCAATGAAGGTATAAAAGATGTTCACTGCTAAAAATATGACATGTTAGTATACATATATACATAATACTACAAGTCATTAGATATTCACGAACTATTGATACATGAAGTAGAATTTAGCTTGGTATAAAAAGGTAGATAGTATCGGTAAACAATAATTGAAATACGACCAGAAAAAAATATCTATCTTTTAGTCTCCTTAGAGCCGGTTAGTAGACGAGTATTTAAAATAAAAAAAAATGGAAAAAAGAACCAGTACAGTAGACTAAGTAATATCTACTTGATTTATTAAAGAGGCCTTAAAATGTCAAATTCGTTCACATAAAATTTTATTCGTCATTAATAACAATTGCCTTTAGCTATCTGTCTGCATTATTAAATTTAAAACATCATCTTTTGAATTACTATTTCGCCGTCCCTGATTAGATTTACTTTTAATAGCCACAGTGAAATGATGACCTCTAATTATATCAGACGAAAGTCATGGCTGTAGCTTACACGATTACTGAAATTTTAATAATTCAATTTTGAACGTACCTCTTAAGAGAGGCGAAACTCAATTAGAAGCGATTTCCGGACCGATGTTTATACAGGGTGACCCATGAGGTTTTTGCCAATCTATATCTCAAAAACTATTTGAACTATGATATTGAAATTTGTTTATTATAAATAGAGGTAAATAAAGCTATTTTCTGAAATAAAGGACTTTATTATAACGTAACATCTTAGATTAAGTGACATAATGTTCAACATCAACTTCAACAAAGGTTAAATATTTTCATTAATAATAATGGCTGCATACGTAAAATATCCTGTTTAAATTTTTAATGTTTTTGTTAACGTACTATTTGTAAACAAATCTGTAGTTTTAAAGTGAATTATTTTGCGGGATTCCTTCACTTTTACATTATAAATTAAGCTGAATTACTAAAATAAAAGTCTTAAATGTTTATTTATTGCGTTTGGGATTAGCCAAACTTTACAAGATAAATAGAAATCTGAAAGGCAAAGCAAAACCACAGCTATTTTGTGTTTCCCAAGATATTGTTTGGTAACTTTACATCAAATTTAACATTCTTCATGTAATTCCTTGGAATTGAGGCTCCCTATTATTTCAAATGCCAGTCCAGGGAAGTATTGACATAGGAAAATATTAAATTTGGGCAATATTATATGAAATGTTGGTAGAGTATTCTTGCAGTAGCGTATCATAAATAAAAATTGTTGCTGAAAATATTCACAAAGTTTATATTTAAACTTCTGTATTTGTTGTGAAACTAAAGGTGGTATTATGAGCCATGTATATAATATAAGCCTCCTTATAATAAACCCCACTTAATTTATAAGTAGGTCGCGAAACTACTAGTTGTAGAGGTTTTTCCGCTATGGTGATCTGCTTAATCTGCACATGTTGATTTGTGAGTGAAAAAATATTTTGTCCAGAAAATCTGTAAAAGGTACTTAATACCATGATAGATTAACATTTTGATTAACTTTTACTTAGATAGTTACTGTTATTTCGAGGTTTAAGAATTTTTCTAAAAATTGTATGTAGCATCCTGTAAAACATTATATATACGTCATATTCTGAAACGGGTGATCTCTTTGTTAGAAGCACCGAGCATCGTCTTTGAACCAAAAAATAGGGCTACTTCGATATCTATTCAAACTCAACAATCTTATCGAACATTTTTCAAGGTAACTACAAGAATGTTTCAGCTACAAGCGCCCTCATAATCAATAACTTAATGTAGATTTTTCATATTCGTAACGCTGTTTTTTCTTCACAAATTCTCGATGGCTCTTTGTTTCTCACTTAATTTGCATGTTTTTAAAATCAGTTTAAAGTAAATATATTTACATTTATTTCTTACAGAAAAAATATAACAGCAGAAAAAACTTTATAAGGTTTTTTTATTGAAGGTCAAATACCACTTAACATAGTATATCCATTTTTTTAAACATCATTGCGTCATTGAAGGGACACCCTCGAATTTTTTTTTTAATACAGACCTGTACTTTTTATTTCATTTTTGAAATCCCCCTTTTTTCTCTATCTAACGATGTAGAACACTAAATTTTTTATATATTTTTTTTTAAATATTCTTTCATGTAAGATTTTTTAAAAATTGCCGACATGGGTATATTTTGTTGTGTAAATGTGGTAGTGATAATATAGATTGCTTTAATTGATTTTAACCTGTACTAGTACCTGTAATAAATATTTTAATAATCCCAAGCGTAAAAGAACTTGAAATTTTTACCATTCATTTAAATGAAATTAGGGCTTTTGTAAGCTTTGAGATATTGTTTTTTATTTTTGTTTTTCAGAGACAATGATTAATCAAATGTTACTTTTCAAACATACTATCTCCAGTCTCTGTATGCAATTGGTATTTAATTAACTTCATTCAAAATTTGTTTGTCATTTTACGAACATGTTTAGATTTGAATTCTCTTCTAATTTTATTTACTTTAGTCGATCCCGTCTTTTGATCTCAAATACCAATACCTCTATAAAATACCGACAAAGCTTTGGCCACAAATAGGGAGCTCTGTGTTGGAGAGTACGTTATTGTTTTTCTTAAGGCAATAATGTTAAAGTTAAAAATAATAATAAAATAGTTATGTTTTATATTAAAAACAGTAATATATTTAAATATTAATTTTTTTATAATAAAAATTTGTTTTTATTTTTCAAAAATTATTATTAATGTGGTATAATAAGGCTTAAATAAATAGGAGCTGACGTATACGTATCGTAATTTAAATGCTGTTCCTTGCTACGTCACCTTTAACATGTAGCCATACGAATTCATTGAATTTAGATTGCAGAACAGTTATTTCATAATCATTGGCCAATATTGTCGTCATATTTAAATTTTTTATTAGTTCAATTAAATAATAATTTCTTCTTTTTTCTAATTTCTAATTTCTTTTTTTTATAACCTCTATATATGAATGAATTCATTGGGATGACAAATACCCTCATTAAAACTTTTTAAGATCATCGAAATAATTAACCACTTCCTCAATGGCAAAAGCTAATTAAAATATTTCCAGCACAATAACATTCTGGCCACCAATACAAAGTTTCAATCCAACAAGATCCGAAATAAGAGCTCACAAACTATTTAGTCTATTCCATAAGTGTAATAGGTTTTTGAAATTAGCTTCTCAGGATGAATCTAAAAACATATAGGGTGTGTCATTTAAAAAAAATATATAACTCTCATATTTTTCACTTTCCGGGAGCACCCTGTCGAATTAAAATTATTTTTAAATTGTTGTCTTTTCTTATATAAATCACACTGTTACAGGCAGGCCACCCTGTATATAGCTCTAACAAGTGTTGACCTTTACATCTGCTACATTTATGAAAATCAAATGAAACCGGAAATAACCAAATACACCACAGTTCCACTCTGAAGACAAGGGCAAACCAAAGTTTTTTTCGTCCTTTACAAAACATCTTTAGGTAATGGAGAAGATACAGTATGATGACTACGATTAATCAGCAGTTTTGCAATTTTCAGTCAGCTGAATGAACATTTGGTGTTTGTTGTATTTTGCCATAAAAATATATAAATAAATCATTTGTAATCTGTCAGATAAAAGTCAGAAAATAAATTTTTTAAGAAAGTGACATTTATGAAGCAGAAATATAATTCACGCAAATAATCCCAAAGAACAATATTCATTATTCTCAATTACACACTTTTTAAAGGTCCGAAAATAAGTTATTACAAACTTTACTTCCTGCCCAAGGGTGGAAAATGACATCTGTCACTTCCCACCAGTGAGCCCGATAGATTTCTCTATACCTATCATATCAGCAGAATTTCCAAAACACATTTTATTTGTTAATGTTGATCGTAATGTTTTGTGACCATAATTTGCCATTTTCCTTTTTCATTTTTTTATTGACTATACAAAATAGCAGTTTGTACAACAAGTGCGAAAAGCTTCACTTTTCCCACGAGCTCAGAGGTTTGTGGCACGAGTTGTAAGGCGAGTGCCGCAAATCTAGCGAGTGGGAAAAGTGCTTTGCATACAAGTTGTACACAATATTTTTTCTACAACCACATTTATTAATAAAAAAAACAAATAAGTTGTCAAAAAAACTTGATATAGCTGTGTTTGATATTTCCGTGGGAAAAAGTGCCATAGTCGCACTCTAAATTATTTTTTCAACGGATATCAAAGAAATTAAGAAAAGTCCTGCTTTGGGTATAAAAAATTGTGTAGAAAAGATTGTTTTGCATAGTTGTTGTAGAAAAATAAAATGTCATGTAATATCTAAATGCCAAAGTATTTTGAGTTCAGAGAAAATTTTACTAAAGTATTTTAATATACATGTCACTTTTAAAAACAATAAAATAGTATACAAACCTTGGCGGAAATTATCATTCCTGTCTCGGGCAATAGATCACTTCGACGCGATCGCCTCGGTGATCTATATTTGCCCTCGACAGTAGTGACGCATTTCCCGTCTTGGTATGTAATCTACTATTTTTCTTTGGAAATATTACCTGAAATAAAAATTGTAATACTATTTGACAATCATGATAAGGTATTTTGTTTGTTAATATTTTTTGTTTATTTTAATAGGTTTGTTTAAAAAGTAATAATTATAATAGCTACCTCCTTTCCCTAATGTGTATTTAGAGCTCTGAAAAATTAAAAGCAATTTAAAAATAATTTGGTACGAAATAATTTAGTAATAACACGTAGAATATCGATCGAAAATGTAAGGCTTATGGTTTACGACCTATTTATGTCCACGGCTAAGGTTTTGAGTCATCAATGTCGTAGAGACCGAATATATCTGTGATGCCGCGAAAATTTAATTTTTTTTCTTTTTTTCTTACATTTCGCAGAAATAATAAAATTTAACTACCCTTTTTTATGAATCTACAGTGAATTGAAATCTGATTCAAAATAATTAGATCAAATTATTACATTAAATCTGCGTTTTTTTCTTGTTACTTTGTCATATATATTAAAAAATGTTCACATAAATTAAATTCCGATGATATGCTTAACTTCTTGTGTCGTTAAATATATTTGAATAGTTTAAATATGTCCATTGCTATAGATTTTCTACTTCGTTTCGGTATTCCAATAATGTCTAAATTAAAAGATGGAATAAATGTGTATTAGTAGATTTTAGATTTAATACTTTTAGGTCCTATGTTAGTTTAGATAAATAAATACTTATAATCTATTTATGCAACCAAAAAGTATGATATCACATGAGTTACACAAAATCACACTTTTCTAGCGTGTTTCATATACGTGATTTTTTTTCTGTTTTTGACTAAACATTTCGCAAAAAGTATAATAGTAGTAAAAATACACTCGATATTACCCAATTAACATAAAATAATGTTTCGTATAGGAAATTTGTGTGAATAAGAATAAGAAAAATTTGTGACCAAAAGTGCAACTGGTAAGGGTTCCATTTTGAAATCGACATATCCGCAGTCTTTTTAACAGTAAAAATTGCCTATTTGTACTAAAAAAATCAGGTTATTCATGTTGTCCATTGACGTGAATAAAAAGTAATTTCTGGATATTTCGATAACTGTTTCAGAATGATGGTGGATGTGCACTTAATAAAAGAAAGAAAATGTAAAACCGTTTGGCTGTAATAGCCTTATCAAGGCATTGTCAACAGAGAAAGTACGCAAGACATTTAGGTATTTGCTAAAAACGTTGCTACAGCTCTGGTTTTATATTGGCTAGGGTGAACCATATCGAGGTAGGTTTACATTTCACCTCAAAAAATAAAACATAAAAAAAATAAGGAAAGTTGGGAAAAGAGTAAAAAAATTTATAGGGAGGAAAAAAATGAATACTTTTTCTTTTATTAAGCACCTCCCTCCAAATTCTTAATTGAAAAACGTGTTAATTAATTTTTAAAGAAAGGTTTAAATACCAATTTTAAAGTCTGTAACATGTTCAGTGTATGAGATGTAACTATCCGCATAAAAAGATTTTATTAAAGAAATCATACTAATTTGTATTTATCTTTACACATAGTAGTACTCTTCTCTCCAAGTTCATCAGTATTTTAATAGGTACGACAAATCAAAATAATATTAAATTTTGTACCGATGACCAAAGTAAGGCGAAATAATAAGTGAGGTTTTTGGGCATAGTCACACATTGTATGTTCCGGAACTAACCATAAGATTTTTTTCAAGAACAAAATACTTATCAGCGATATTTATAGTACTAAAGAAAGTAAAATTATACAAATTAAACCACAGTATAACTTTAATCAAGTGTAACCAAATTTAAAGGAATACAAAAAGGATAGTAACCTATTGCCAACAAAAAATCAATCCAAACTAATAAATAAATAACTTAATTAGCCCGAAGTAAAAATATTTTAGTGATATATCAAGATTATAATCTGCAGCATTATATCTTATCAATTAGTGAAAATTTCAATGTTTGTTCTTGACGTCATCCAGTATTTATGTTACTCTCTGTATATTGAACTTAAGTATAAGTAAAAAAATTGAATCGCTGATTTTATTATGTATAAGCCTATGCATATATAACATGGTATTACAGTCACGGCGAAAACTTAAGCTATTCAAAACATGTCTTTCAATAAGGATATTATTGAGTTTTCCAATAGACGGGTAAACTTTATCCTCTCTAAAAGATATGAGTTTCATGTTTCGACAATGTACTGATTCAAGTTTCTGTATATTTACTTCGTAAAATATACTCCAACTATATCAGAATATTGATTTTAGACCTGACATAAGCATATGCAAAATTAATTGTACTTTATATCCATCAAATTAGGTACCATTCACCATGTTTGCATATACATTGTATTTGAAGAAAAAGCAATATATTCAATTTGAAGAATAAAGAGATTATTATATTAAATTTGATACCCAACGTTAAAAAATTCGATAAATTGTTAATTTTATACTTGCATTTGTTTACTTTAAGCAATTTTCGGTTAGATTATTATTTATTTTACAACTGAAATCAAGTGTTTTAACTATATCATTAATAAATACATTAAATAGGATGGGACCTAAATTTCTACAATGAGGGACGCAAGATATTGGTAAGTATTCGACATATTCTAATTGAATACAATAAACTAACGTCCCTTATTTGAATGTAGTAAAAAGGTTAATGAGTGAAATCGATAATCTCTAGCACCTTAGTTATAATAAAAGTATTCCATGATATGTTGAAAGTATTTGAGAAATTGCACATTTGCTCAACATCGGTCTAAATCCTACCAACAATTTCAATACATTGGTAACTGTAGAAGTACTTAAATTAGCGTATAAAATACGGGAGATATTTTTTTTCTCCACGGTTATGACATATATCTAAATTGTACAGTTCGCTTATAATTTTTTATACACTTAATTATAAATTAGAATTTTACATTATATAAGCTAATATTTTGGGACTGGACTTGATAGGATTCTTTCAATGAATATTTTTAAACATCATCTTAGGTTAATTGGCCAGTTTTTGTTTCAATTTTTTTATGTAGTGCTCGGGTTTCAAGTTTTTTTTTTTGACTATTACTGCTTCGTTTTTGTATGACAATGTAGAGGGGTATTGGTCATTTTTTTCTTGTATTATTTTGGCTAGTTCTCTACATTTTATTATTGACAAGCAATTGTGATAGATGTAAAGATTTTCTTGTCATGGGCAATCATTGTGGGCTCAATGACAACAGTTAATGCACAGTAACCACTTCTCTCTATATCGGCTATTACCATACGGTTTCAGGTAAACTAAACAACAAGAACCCTCTTAGTCGTTGATACTGTGTTCCTTTTTGTTCTGGTATTATTTGATTTTCTTGGGACTGCTAAATTCCTTTAGTTTATTATTAAACTACTTAAGTCATCTCTTAACTTTCTTTTTCCGCTTCATTTTTTTGTTGAATCGCTTTTTTTTTCAAAAATGTCCAGATAAATTAAAAATTTGCTATTTTTCAGTTTGCCACTAGTTTATATTCGTTTATTCTAACGATTTCTGGCGAAAATACAGCCTTTGAGGTGCTTGGTCTAGTGCAAGCATAAAAATGCACCATTTAAGGTTATTGGTGTTGCTGGAAGAATATAAATACGAGGTGATGCTAGTAGAACACGAGTGGTTTATAATGTCTGGTTGGTTGATGATGCTGGCGAAGTATGTGTTTGAAGATGTTGGAAAGGTATTAACGCTACTAGGATATGAAAGAGCTTTACTGATACTTACTTCTAGTATAAACTTTAACAATGTCCAGAGCAAAGTCTAGCTCCGTTAATGGTAAAGGAATATATTCCGGTTTAAACAAATCCAGCGCCAAAGAGAGCCCCCTACCCTTACCAAGTTTGTGAAAATTTACCATAAATCGCTCAGCAAAAGAGATTGTTGTTAGTGTATAACCCAATTAACAAGATGTGGGTAGGTCTTTAGCCTATGCACCACTACGACGCAGAAAATTGCATTTTTGCTCACCAGGCGCTACTCTCGATCGATCGCACCAAATTTGTGAGGTTTTACCCCTTTGGGCGAGTCGGGCAAATTTTTAATTCTTTTAAGTGCGTCACGGGCAATACAGCAAGTGACATTTTTGTGATCCTGGGTGCCTAGAGAACCCATTTCTATTACTGGCTGCATCGTCTTCCCTAACGAGTTTGACCACTTCCGGTTTCGTGCCATCTACGATGCGGAAAATGCGTATATAGGGTCTTTAAGACATCCTCACCCCCACCTGGCGCTTGCTGTATTGCTTCTTTTTATGGGAGGGCCGAAAACAATTCAAATGTGATTTTCCCGCAGTTCCGTGCCACTTGGGTATAGACGTCCTGATACCAGATTCTACGCTCCCCTCTACCGTTCTATCCGGTTTGTTGCATCTTCTTTTGCTTACGGGCTTTTTTACAACGGGCTCTGGGTCTATTAGTAATTTGAGTGTCATATACAATTTCGATTTTTCACTAATTAACAACAATACATCAAAATTTCTGGACTATAATTTTTCTTTTGGCTTGCGTTAAATTGATTTTGGCTTTTGCTGTTTTACCTTCTGAAACAGATCCAATTGGATAACCACCAATCTGACTTTAGACTTTTCAAAATCTGCACCCTTTTTCATTTCTTCTTTCTCAGTTTATTAAAATTCTACTATTAAATTTTTTAAACAATAATAAGTAAATGTATTTCTAAACTATAATACGAAAATATGTTATTTAAAAATATAAAATTTAAAAAAATAAGGATAATAAAAATTAAATTATCACAAACACGCTTTATATTTGTGAATTATTTTATCATTATAGTAATAAAACTGATATAATAAGAAATAATTAATTAGCAAAAGTTGTTCCCTTTAACAGGAGTGGTTATTAAAGGAAATTATTTTCCTCTGCTTTGAAATGAATCTGCAAAATAGCCGCAACAAATTGTGCTAATTTTATACATTGAGAGAAAATGAAACGACTGGATGTAAAGATTAACCTGAATTATGTTATAATGCTATTCTGAAATAGTCCAGTCAACGAAGGGTATATTTTCAGTTCAAAAATTATAAAAATTTATGTACATATACAAAATATAAATTACTGAGATTAATTAAAATATTGATTAAGAGTAATAACTGTTGAGAATGTTTCTAAACATTTATACTTTTATATTTAATTCTAGATGCTTCTGATATTATGAGTATAAACTCGAATTAATTTCTCGTAACTTAATTTACTTTTAGGCTAAAGCAATTTTCTATGGATTTTTTCTCAATTTCTTTAATTTTAGGTGCAATATAATATGTTTATAAATATCACTATTAGACATTTTAAATGGTTAAATTCTATTAATTCTCATTTTGATTATTATATTACACCATGCCTGTTAGATTTTGGGAAATAATTAAAAGTGAAAAGTACGTACTTTTCACCATCTTCTTCTTCTGTTTGGCAAAGCAGGTCAGTAAAACTTTCGTTCAAAATTTGTAACTATCAATAATTAAGCAATTAAATGTATGATTAAGAATAACAAATTTAAATCTATTTTTTAAATTAGGCCTATATTAAACGTATTTCAAACATAAGATGGCATAAAATTAAATGGGCCATACAAACTCCAAAAAATTTGTAAACCAAACCGCTCATTAAGTCCAAGAAAAATACATTAAACGTAGTTTCGACCGCCAATTCAATAGCCAATTGATTTTTTTTTTGTATTTAAAAATATCCATTAATTTGGTAATGATAATGATATTTACTTATGTATGAACAATGCGGTTCATAAAAATGTGCGACAACTCTTGTGATGGATATCTTAGTTGTTTATATTTGGCTTTTATCAGAGATAGCTTAAGCAAATTGTGTTATGGCGTACTGGACTAATCTTAATTGGGTCATGTGTTAGTTTACAACAATCTTTTATAATGGACTTTTTAATTTATAATATAAAAAATATTTGTAATATGTTTTATTCATATTACAAATATATAGTAAATTTAAAATGATAAATAAGTATAATAATAAATAATGAATAATTTGAAAAAGCTTAACACGTTTTAGAGTTAGTGTGACATTAATTTTATTAATTTTTTTGTCAAATCATTCTGAAATATTATTTTGCAATAGCTTCAATAATTTTTTTGGCATTATATCTATTATACCAAAAGACCTCAAATATTTTCTATTTGATTTAAATGACAAAACCTATATTATCATTTTTGTAGTGAGTTTGCTACCACTTCCTGTTTAACATTGTAAATTTTCTAAACTTTAATATTTTTAAAAAAGAGGTATGTAATGTTGGTCTTTACTAGGCAGATATATAGATTTATAATAAAGTGTCCTTTTTATGAACCGCTTGACTATAAGCACATTTTTAATATTGCTAAGTATTTAAAACATTTTCCGTGATTTTGTCTTCATATGTTAAGTAACTATTAGGTGATAAAAAAAGCTATAAACAATTTTCTTAGAAAAGGTGCTTTTGTGTGTGCGGAAAAAAATTGGCATTATCGATTAAATCAATTTTCCACAGAATATAAAGTGCTTTATCCAAATAATAAAGTCTACCTATTACAATTATAATAAAGCTGATTAGATTGAAATGGGGTAAAATAATTAACTAAAATGAATTATTTCGAGTTTTTCACGGTTAACCATTAACTTCCCATAGACTGGACTAAGTAATGTAATTTTAAATTAGCAGAACTCTCTCTGCTTTTAATAAAAGGTAATCCTGTAAACTTTTTGTCACCATTAAATTTTATTTAATATTTTACTTCATCCTCGTTTTATATTACCATTATGATATATTTAAAAATACTATTATTACAATGAACAAGTAAAGTGTAAATAGATGTAAGAAAAATAGTACTATATAATTTTTGAAGAGCTCTTAAAGTCGTGGCATTAATTTTTATTTCAGTAAATTAAAGATATGAATATCTTTTATTAAATTTTTTTTAGCAATAATAATGGAGATATTACATTATCGCCTAGCAATAAGCTATGCCTGAATGTACATGAATTAAAATAATAATTTACAGAAAAAAATCTTATTTATTTACGATACACAACTGGATAGTGTTTGTGTTTAAACTATTTACAATAAAATAAATACTGCATAATACAATTAAGAGTTAATGGTTTTTGGGAATCGGTAAGAGCTAAACGTTTTATACAATTATAGAAAAAATAATGTAGGGGGATTATTTTGCTATAAATCTAATTTGTTCATTTTTTGGCTGTAGATTTTTAATTTTTTATAAAGAGCTCTTTATTAAGCGGACAAAATCAACTTTTTTTAAATACGGAGCAGGATTTGGAAAATATGTAGTTTTCAGTGAATTGGCATTTTAAAAAAATGATTTTTAGTAGTAAACAATCCCGCCATAAGCTCCCCTCCCAAAAATAATTTTCCATGTTTGCATAATAAAACATCAATACATCTGCAAAAAATATTCCAATGGTAACAACAAAAATTACCTATTTTAACCTAAACTACGTTTGAATAAGTAAAATTTCGTTGTAATGATTTAAAACATTAAATTTTGTAAAATAAAAAAAATTTAACTCAGGTTTTTAGTTTACTGTTTTTTATATTTTAGTAAAATTAAAAAAAATATTGATTTAACTATACAAACCACTTACTATATTTTTTAGCTTACTATTTTTAATGTAAAAATATTGCTTGGTGTGCAAATTAAAGTATTCTTTTTTTTATCATAGTTAACGTATTTTTGACATAATCTTCTATATTTTTTTAATTTATTTTTTAATTTTATAAAGCTTATTAATTTTAGAAACTTTCATCTAGAGTAAAATTTATGTCAAATTAATAATACAGAATGTGCAAGCCAGATTTATTTTATAATAATAATTGAGGTATTCTTAAAATAATACTTTTCTAATTTTATAAATCTTATTAAATTTAAAAACTTTTATTAAGAGTGACATTTTCTTTCAAATTAAAATTACAGAGTTTACCTACATCAATCAAATGAGAAAATTTTATATCTACAATTTTGTTAAAATAAGTTACTTCCATTAGTTTTTTTTTTTATTTTTAGACTTCTAGAGAAATATACCGAACAAAAATTGTATTTATACCCTTCATATTTTTAATCACTTTTATTAGGTTATTACCAGAAATACGTATTTTGTTAATAAATAATGATAGTAGTAATAAATATAATTTTCAAATGCAATGCACTGTAGATATTTAATGTTAGTTAGTTTATTTACTAAAGAATAATTCGTATTCTACAAACGACGCTATATATATGTTGGTTGAAAGTGGAAAGAATCAATTCTATAACAATACGAAAGTAATTCCACATACGAATCGAATTCTAAATTCTACGAAAAATATCATTATTTTGGACAATCCATTTCAATGATTGAAGGTGTCAGAATAAGGTATTGATTATTGACACAAACTGACCTTCAATTTATATTTTTTACCACCTATTATTTAATGCTTTTCAACCAAACTCGATGCCACAGCATCGTATTCGAAACAGATGTATACATGGTGTTATAAGATAATATAGCTTTTAAATTGTACCCAGCTATTTAGGTTTCACATACATTAATTTCATTTTATTGTTATTTTAAAGTGACTATTTATCATCAAACAAATATATGACAGATAGAGAGGTAATGTAATATTATGCAACTAGTGCAGAAAGCCAGCAATTTTACATAATGTGTCAAAGCAGAAAATATACCAAAAAGAAAAAGAAAAGATTGCGATAAATTCCGGCAATAGAAAACCACTTATTAGAGCCAATATGCAACACGGTTCACAAAATTTACGCCGCTTGTAAGTTTTCGTGCTGAATTAATGCGAAAAAGTATTTTGGAATTGTGTTCGATATCGATACTTTCACGATTTCTCAAAGCAAATGGATTTAAATAAATCTATAATTCAATATCGAAAGTAGGCGAATCATATATTTAAGGAATAACTATAAGAAAAATATTTTGTCTATATGTTTCGTACTAAAAGCAGAGATATAGACGAAATATACGGTGCCTTCATAAATGATTGTCTTCCACGTGACCAAGATGGCATTTTACCAATTGGTCAAACATAGAAAAAATTTCCCTAGACGTTATCCAGTGCCGGAGATAATTTTAGTGTTTCATTTTTTTTAAATCATCTTTAAAGAATTTAAAATTTATTGCTAGGAATCTATCTTACATTATTACACCAAGAAAAACATGACTGCTGATAAATCTGATATATTGAAACATGTAATACTTATTTTTAAATAAATAGTTGCCCCTGTTAGTAATGTAGGTCCACTACACTTGCCTTTTCCAATGCAATTTTTTTATTCAAAACGGCAGACAAAGTTTTGTTAATGTCTTCTAAAAATGTTATAATCACATTGAACATTTGGAAAATATTTTACAAATTTGTCTATGCAACTATGTAAAAAATATGACTAAGTCCCACCTTCTTCACGAGTTACACTTCTAAAACGTAGTATTAGAATGAAAGAAGCGTCAAGCTCAAATGTAAACATCTTGATACCTTCACACTATAATAAATCAAGATCGTTTTCTAGCATAAAAATCAGTTAGTTCTGAAAAAAAATCTTTATGGAGGCACTAACACATGATACCGGAAGAAATAATAACAATAAAAATACAAAACATGACGTTCCTAGTAAACAGGGGAAAAATAATAATTTTACACTGTAAAGTAAAAAACGGTTGTATAGACTAGGAAACTTTCAAATTCCAACAAAAAAATCAAAATTGGTTTCCTGCATATCTAGACACCACAATGAATAAACTTTTTATATAAAACAAATTTTTTTGACAATACAAATCGCAACAACCGTAACAAACAAAAAAAGAAACCCAACAAAAATAAATATATATTAAAGATTTTAATACTATTATTATTAATAAAGTTAAGGACGGGGCAAACTAAATTATCACACGGTAAATGCAATAATGCCGGATCAATATAACAGTTAATACTTCTTAAAGTAAAATTATAATAAATGCCATTCATTATTAATGCTGCAAATTACTGCTCGCCGCTGAAGATAACTTTTAAGTCCAAGAAATTATCTCTAATTCTACATCTGCCATATTTATTCGGTCTCTAACTATTTTACGAAATTAATTAGCACTCATACTATTTAATTGTGTCAGCTTTTACTTGATAAAAATCCATCATTCTGATAAAGTTACTGTATGACGAAACATGTCACTAGTCAATAAATAACTATTGATATCTTTTTGTGAAAATCATAAAATGGAATTCTCGTCTCTTATTTAATAACTTTATCTCGTAGTTCTTTAAATTTTCATCTTTTATTAGTTCTCTGGTTCTTATATTGGTTAAATGTATGTTTGTATGATTTCTTTTATCATCTGAACATGCTAGATTCTACCAAGAATCAGTTTAGTTTCTTCTAGTCGTTTTCATCATAACACCAATATTGGCAGCAGATATAATTAATTTTGTGAAATAGTTTATTAGTACTTTCATATCATCTACAATTTTACATTTAGATATTTATTAATCTATGCATTATTGATAGAGTTTCTTATTTTCTTTTTTTATTTTCGTGCTGCCATCATTAATGGATAAACATTGTATTTTTTTTAATGTTCTGTTTTGCAACGATTATTTATTAAGCATAAGCTAAGATGCGAGATTTCTTTGAATGTTTTCCATCAGTTGTTTAAATTCTGGCTTACTGATAAGTTACTTGATGGTAATTGAATTTATATTGGAATCAATAGATGTGAAATGCCGCTTAGTTTAGCAATCCTAAGCATGTGAAAAATTTGTAGGAAAGTTACTATTTAAATAAATAAATAAATTGTTTTTCGTGTTTATTTCCATGTATATCCACAAATATTTGTATTGCATGATGCCTGCGTTATTATATGAAATGTTTCGAGGATGATAACATTTTAAATCAAATGCCATATGGCAATTCATACATGTTTATTTAGGTAGCGCTTTCCAAGAAAATTAAATTAAAATCAGGGTGCATACATAACTTGGGAATTTTCAATAATAAATTAAGTTACCAAGTTACCTATTAGTTTTCGTTGAAAATTTTAATTAATAATTAAAAAATATTCATGAGTAAGTCTCAACTCATTATTTATTATTTATTACATAGCTTAATAAATAGAGACAAAAATATTGTAATAAATTTAATACGGCTTGGAAATACCTAGAAAGTTATTACTAATTACATTTTTTATGAACCAACTGTTTAATTATAATTATTAAATTTTTTTTATTTTACACTGTTAAATTTGGTTGACGATAATTTATTTTAATATTCATAAGAAAATAGGGTGTAATTCTGTACCTCTTAGAACTATATTTCTTCTTTTATCGAGAGATTTGCGTTTTTAAAACAAGTTTTATTTCAATCAAACAATATTCCTTTTATTTGAAATTTTTACAATTTTCCAAAAGCTCAAATTATAGCAATATGTATTTAATATAAACGGAAAAATTTTCAACCGTCGTGCTTTAATTAAAAACCTCGTAATAAACTTTTTTTTTTAAATGTGAAGCTGGAAAAGTTCGAAAATTTTGGATTATATTATTGAATATATTGGTTACCTTGTTTGGTTTTAACGTAGTTCATAATTAATATGGATCTGCCGTAAATCCTAGATATTTTGTTAACCAAATATTTGAATTATTGAACAGTATAAAATTAAAACAAGTGAAAAACGGCAATAGTTTTGCCGCAGGTATTCTTTTATTTTTAAACCATTGTCAATTATTAGTTTATTATTCGGTCTAATGGTAGGTCCGGCCGTTTATTGGTAAAACATCAAAAGAATTAATAGTTAAGAGGAACGTTAAAGAAAACAAATTTTTTCAATCATGGTTTGAAAAATCACTTTTACCAAAATTAAAAAAATCCAGAGACGAATACTTTTTTAGATATTTAATGTTAAAGTTTTAAATTTTGACCTTTTTGTATTTTTGACAGGTGACAGTTCGAGAAATAATTTTAACTGTAATTTTCAAAAAACATATTACAAGTCAAATTCCGTGACATATTGCTGCTGTAATTTTTTGACAGTGACACTTCCGTTTGACAAATGTCGTACAAAACTAATGGGTTCTATCCCAAACTTATATACCAAAGTTCAGCTCAATCGGATAATTAAACGTGTGGCCTTTATCGCGGAAGAATACAGACAGACAGACTTCCATCTGGAAATGGTCTTAATCATCTCAGGGGACCTCAAAATGGATATTTTCGGTATCTCAATATAAAATAACGTAAACAATTTTCGGTATCAGATCCTTCATCTTATGAGAGAGTATGTACACTTATTCATGACTTACCCTGTATAAATAATTATGTGAAATAAAAAAAGCATAAGGCATTTTTTATATAATGTTTCATATTTTTTTAGAAATTATTTACTATCAGAATGAAACGGAAATTGCATAAACAGGTTCTATACGAAGTACGAAACGAATATAAAGTTTCGAGAAAATATTAAAAACATAAGTTCTTGCTTAGAAACTTTTTTGATCTATAGACACTGAAATGCGAATAGAAACGGAACTTGAAGAAATGTTTGGGAAATAAGTTTTTGATCATACAGGGGGTTTTGATATAAAGTATGAAAAGAAAATTCTTACTAAGCAGAATGTACAACAAAAACAATAATTAAAATTATAGAAATACGACATGCATATAAAGAATTGCAATATGCTATTTTTGAATTTTTAAATTGAAAAATGGTGTAAGATCATTTAAATTTAAACTAAAAAACTGTAGAAGCAAATATCAATCTACCTATTGCCAATTTCACTCGAAAAGAAATAACACAACAAAGAAAATCCTCAAAAAATTCAAGAGAGGCCGATCCTGAAATTCCATTAAAACGATGAGTTTAAAGTGAGCTCTAATAAAAATCAAAATTTTCCTCAGTAATAAGACCTTTATAAGTAAATTACTGTGATCATGTGAAAAGCGAACTCTGGCACTTCAATACACCTGCATATAGGTTTGATATGAACAGATATAAATTAATAATAAATTTAATTTAACTTCTGACTGCAGGCGTTCCCAAATGGAAACACAAACCAACAAAAACTATACTCTACTGCATTAGCGCAACAAAATACACATTCAAAACTCCATCAGACGAATAAAATATATTATATTTCACAAAACCAACAATAATTACATCAAGGAAACAAGGAAAATAAAACTGTACCTCAGATAAAACATTGAAAAACTGTATAAAAACACATAACCCATCATTTAGTCTGGATAGGACCCAAATAACTGACCTAGTAGAAAACATCAAAGGGTCGTTGACCTTAGACAGTATAATACCAAACCACACAAAAAATAGAAGCACTAAATTACAAAAGGCACTGTTAAAAATCTCCAGATACAATTTCCAAGTAACTTAACACCTGAAAATGAAAGTGACTATTCATACCAAATTGGGAATTTGGAACCAAAACTACACTTTTTTACCACTCTACGTACGTTTCGCTAACTATGTTAGCATCATCATGCATCATCATGCTAACATAGTTAGCGAAACGTACGTAGAGTGGTAAAAAAGTGTAGTTTTGATTAGTGGTAATGATATCCTTCAACATTGACTATTCATAGTCAAGTTTGTAATTATATAGATGAATAATAATGTGTTCGAAATAGGTTTAAAAAATACTACAATGTAATCAATTTTAAAAATCAAAATACCTAAATATTAAAAAATATCAATACTGTACAAATTACGACAAAACCAAAATAATTCCTTTACAAACCAACATCGAGGCTATTTTGCAGTAACACTTATTGAAAAAACTTACACAATCATATGCAGTATATCATAATGAAATCATACGTTATGAATTATATTATTATTATTATTATTATTATTATTACATAAATAAATGTTGTGTTTAATTGAAGTAATTGGGTATATAAATATGCATATTATTAAAAAAAATTGTGAAAATATAATCAATAATTCTGGATAAATCTATAGAGGAAATTATAAAATTTTATTAAATGGTTTTTGTTTTTTTTTATAAAAAAAGGAGGATGACAATTGATTAGATACGAAAAGTCATAATAATTTATAATTTTTTTTTGGAAGAGATGTAATTTTTGAATGTAAAAAAAAGGTTGAAATTGTATGCATTTATATACCAATGCAGAAATAAAACATATGTTAAACAATTACAAGTTTAATAAAAAAAAAATATTTAAAATAAAAAAAACTACTTATTTAAGATATAGAAAATAAATTGGTTAAGAAGAATTATAGTTTGTGGGATATATAATAGTTACAAAAAATGTATGAAGAAGACGAACATAGAAAGAATAAGAAGATAGAAGAAGTAGGATTAATTCCACATATAGGGTCAAGAAAGATTAGTTAAAAGGAAGAAGAGCAAATTACCAGGACATATAAAATTTATTAATTATTTATATTTTTTGTAAAATTTTATGATTTTTCATATAAGAACCCACTCCCGATTGAGAAAAACGATATCAATATTATAAGGATACAGGGCGTATCATTATAATATATTTAATAACAGGTGCATTAGTAACAAAAACTAAATTACATGGCTTAATCAAATAAATACCGTAACACAGGATTATTTTAGAAAACATAAATGGATATAACATTATATGGGTTTGTCGTATAATAACAGACGAAGATACACCATTGAATTTGAGGATTTGTGATAGTCCCTATTATGGAACAGGATGAAATGGTTATAATCGTAATTACAATCCAGTTATTGTAGAAAGTAATTAGTATGGCCTAAATACCTTGCCGATACCAAAATGTAAATTAAAAAACGTATAATTTAAATGTATACCAACAAGTATTAAAACAGAAAGTATAGATGAATTGCTGAAAAAACCAGAAATTTACTAATACAGCCAGCTAAATCATTTGCTGGGGAAACTATTTTTATTCAACACCACACCGCAGTCCCCAAGAAGAGTAAGAGCCATAAAAAATACCTTGGATAAACAGAATAGAACTAAATTCCCAAAAGTAAAACCAAAATGTAAAACACAAATAATTACCAGACTAAAAATAAAAGTATCCAAACAAGGTAAAGTTCCCTTCCAAACGATATTTTGAATTCAACCGAATAAGGATTAAAATCGTTCAAACACTGTTTCCAAACTAGATTTATAATTTTTATTTGCTTTTCCTTTGTCTTATACTTTTATTTGAAATAGCTGCATACTTCCGCTTTTTTGTTTGTTATTAATATATTATTAAATATAACATATATCAACAACAAATTCGTATCATAAAATAAATTGGTTAGTTTTATAACTTGACTTGTAATTTATAAAATCGTATGTGTGTAAATTGTTTAATTAATTTATAAAGAAATATTACATACTTAAATTTTTGTCTAAGAAAAAATAAAGAAATTTAAATCCCGGTTAACTTTCCGAACAATTCTGTTGAATAAATTATTTTCGTTTTAAATAATTTTTTCCACAGTCTCTAAATTTTTCATTTCATGAGATATAAAATTTATAAAAAAAAAACTATATAAAAATGTTAAAATAGAGATATTGAAGTATCATGTAATTTTGATTAAAAGAAATTTTAATTTAAAGTTTATATATTTAAAAAAAATATGTATGAAAATACTTTATTATTATGTTAAAGAAATGATCAATTTGAATATTATAAAAGTTAAAGTTAATGATTAATAAACAATTTTAAAAATATTTGGTATATAAGAATTGAACTTTTATAGAAGACATTATCATGTGATGTATATGGGAATCGTAAAACTATTTCAAAATTATACAGAAGTTAAATTTTGAGGAAAATCCATATAAAAAAATTTTAAGTATAAAGTTAAATCCTCAAATGTTTGCAAATGTATATGTTATTAGAAGTAATTAAAAAAAATAGTAGATACAGTAATAGGTATTATTATGTTTTTTTTAAATCTATTGGTTGAAAAATTTGAAGGTAGAAAAATAACAAATTAATAGGAACAACAAAAAATATTTTGAAAAGGTAAAATTGTTGGAATAAAAGGAGAATTTTTGTATTGAAAGGTAATTTGTAATGAAATAAAACTAAAATAAACTTATATAATAATATAATTAAATAACTTTTAGTTAAAAAAACGGGAATAAAAAATATATCAAGAAATAAAGAAGCAAAATTGGACTATATTATAAAATAGAGAAGCAAAATTGGGCTGTAGAAATTAAAATTTGGAGTTGTCTGATTCTGAGAAGGAAGTTAAAATCAGAAATTCAAACATAAATACAAGTATCAAAGACAGAAGCAGGAATAAGATGGCAGTATAAAGAAATAGAGCTAACAGAAAATAATTTAAAAAAAATTATTTAGTGATTTAATATTTGTAAAATTAATTTGTTATTTTCTATTTTCATAAAACCCCACCTGAATTGGAAATAACGTAACAATAAATATAATAAAATCTTAATTTGTTTAAAGTAAATTATTTTTTTAAAAATTGGTCCTTTCTAGAGAATCTGACAACACACAAAATTTTTAATTATACATATTGGAAATATAAACGTGGGTAATGTACTACAGCTGTCTTTTTTAAAACATTTTTTTTAAATTACAAAATATTAAAATCCAGGTCTTTATTTAAAATAATTGAGGGTGGCCCTCCGAATACGTTACGTCGAATTAAAATTTGAATAAAACTAAATTATAAC
This sequence comes from Neocrepidodera transversa, assembly GCA_963243735.1. Taxonomy (NCBI): domain Eukaryota; kingdom Metazoa; phylum Arthropoda; class Insecta; order Coleoptera; family Chrysomelidae; genus Neocrepidodera; species Neocrepidodera transversa. The sequence continues at coordinate 14,083,193 of OY725339.1, forward strand.
AAAGTTGATTAAGAAAAAAAAAATTTCTTTTATTTTTTTCGTATATTAAAAAATTAGAGTAATAACACAAAAGAAGTATATAAAATGACAATTTTTTTTGTAAATTTGGCAAAAATGTCAAAAATTTTGTAAAATTTAAAAATAAAAAATATACTATAATAAATAAAAAACGATTAGTGTAAAATTGTACTACCATCTTGTTGATGAATGTAAAGGTCAGTTCCTGACATACACAGAAGTCATGCAAAAAATGGTCAAAATGGATTTAAGAGATCTCAATACATAAAAATTCGTTAAAATCTGAATATCGAAAAAAATCATGATTTACTTAAAAAAATTATTAAATTAATATTAGGTCCGTACAAACAATGTATTTGTCATAATCAAATTTAATGATAATAGTTAACAGAATTAAAAGAGAAAATGATTATTTTAATATCAGACGGAAACTTAGGCAAACTTTCCATAAGTTTTCTGTAATTCGTATCACCATCATTTCTACTTATCAGCAGATCTGTGGTCGACAGTTAAAAGGGAATAAATGATAGTAATAGAACTTTAGAACTTTTCAGTATTGACGTTTACTAAGAGGTAAAGTTAATATTTTTAAAAGACTGTTACTGTTAATATAGAGTGGTCAAAAATCCAAGGATAACGAAATAACTAAGATTCTATTGAAGATATATAAAAACGGCCTTAATTATAGTGAGAAGAACAGATATTTGGAATTGACTCGCTCTTATCTTTTACGAGGGTTTTACTGCTTTACAGGTAACTGTTATAAATCAATTAAAGTACCTTGTATCGTTTTTAAAATTTAAACATAGATCGTATTTCAGAAAAAATTTCTGTTTTAATAACTCTTTCTGATAGTAACTTGGTATATAGAATCTAAATATGATATCAAAATTTAAAAAATGCTGCATACAAACATGCTCAAATACATACATACATACAGACAGACATATAGAATTCAGTAATGAACTTTTTTAAAGTTCGTCGAATATTGAAACATCTATACTCGACTATATATCATAGTTCACATGGTCCATGTGCAAATATATCATATACGAAATGGTCCGCAACAAAACCGATATATTAAAATCTTCTCTGTGTATGGGGCCTAATTTCCGAAATCTGCCTCATTATTCAAACAGTTTAATTAATAATGATGCTAATAACATAGGTGAATAATATAATTCTAGCAGAATATTTGGTGGTAAGAAAATCGACTACTGTTAAAGTAGGTCTTACCGTGAATGTTAATTAGCATTAGTTAAGGCGAAAAAATGCGTTCAATAATTAACAGATAATTTAAGGATGACAGAATTATACGAAATTTTGTCTAATTTAAGGTTTTTATACTACCGTATTTAAAGGGTTGAGAGATAAAGGGTTGAAACGAGTTTTATAATAAATCTTACCACATAAGCTTTGAGTATATAATTCATTATTCTACGCTTTGAAAGTGTCGAAATTTGGAAGAAATGTTTATTGGTCAAAATAATCTGTTTATTTTTGTATTTTACTTATATTTAAAAGCTCATTAAAAATGTAAGTAAATACCAATTTGTTAACTAATTGTTGATTTTCATTTCATAATATGAGAACATGGGAATACATCACAGTGAAACACTCTGCATGCCTCACTTCCATCTAATTTTTCTCAAAAACTATTAACCCTATCCATATTAAATGTTATGCATTTTTTTCGCTAAATTAAACAATCAATTAAAAAGAAAACCAATTTTGAAAATGTATCTAGTGTTGTCGAAAATTGGGGACAAAATATAATGAAAGTAGTTAATCTAGTAGCTCAGCTGGAAAGTTTCGTTGAAAAATATTTATTTTTAAAAAAGTTACAGCGAAAAAACCGTTGTTTTTTATTTACTTTAACACCCTGTATTTCTAAAATTAAGGATTTATGAATATTGGTTCTTGACCTAGATATTCTTTATTTTATGAGAGGAGTTCATCATAAACCGTTGAACACCGAATTCTGAAAGGCCCTGTGTATTTACTGGTTTTAAATTAAGTGTTTTTAAAGTTAAATTGTTTTTCAACATTTTTAAAATAGTCAGTTTAATATATTTAAAATAACAAATTTTTGAATAACAAATTTTTAACAAAATATCGTCTATTCACATTTCACAAAAGATATTTAGTTCGATTAGATAAGTACCGTTTAATGGCATATTGTTTATATTTAACAACCTTTTAAATCCCAACTACACAGAAATAATAATAATAATATTCAGTAGTCGTCCCTTCTCCGCACAAGCATTTAACTTATAGGGTTCACTCGTAAGGGGGTAAAATAAAGGTAGAGTATTATTATTATATGGAGTGATGACGATCCATGGATTTTTTTAATTTTTCTAATTTTTGGAATAATTGCTTGAACAGTTTGGAAAAGATATTTATTCTTCTCGGAATACTTCGTAAGATCTAGCAATAGAAAGGTATTATAGTGGTAATATAGTTTTAAAGAAATTTGTTAAATAATAAACTATTATTTATTAATGGTTCAACAGCTAACAAATATTTTTAGTAATGGATTTTTAGTAATGGATAATATTTCAGAAAATAATATATCATAAATAATTTGAAAACTTGACAAACGATTATTTTATGTATTTTTTATTTTCCAATCCTTTTTTACTTTTAAAAATATATCTTTCTATTAGAACCACTATACTCTACCTTCTATGTTTTTTAAATTATTTTTACTGAATACCAATACATAAAGATACCTTACTAATGCACAGTAAATTAACTTATTTATCTGCTTTAAGAATGTATATGGCCTGAAGATGGCATAAGCTGAAACTAGTCACAAGCACAAATTTTGTTATTAAATATCTTTGAGTTTCATTACTTCATTATTTGATAATATATGAGAAATTTACATATATCAAAAATTATAAAAATAGAAAATCTCTAATTTTATATAGAATTTAATTTAATTTTTTGGTAAAGATTTATAATACAGATTGTAAAAATATGTATTATTTAACGAAGAAAATTTTAAATTTATTGAACAATAACTTCCTAGCGATTCAAATATGAATCGCGAAATCATCATTTTCTAGACCAAATATTTTTTTCTCTGGATAGTATCGAGGCTTTATCTTTATAGTCCTTTAAAAACAATTTCAGTAAAAAAAATTAAAAAACCCATTCTGAAAATTGTAAAAAATGTCGAAGCTTACATTTTCTGGAATTTTTACTAGACTCACCGGGCCAATAGCTCTTAAGGTCGGTAAATTCAACTAAGATTTCATTTGATACAAATTTGTATTTACGAGTGTTTGGTGTGCTTTATTATTTATAATTTGGTCTACAATGGGTATACCCCTCCTTATTTTTTTTTATCTATGGTAGCAATTTTAGCTAAATTTTGCTAATATGTAAAATATCGTCAGCAGCATTTCCATGATTATAAACAACTAATTCGTTTTCTAAAGCATTAATTGATTTACGAGATAATCAATCGGCATTTGTATTACGTCTTCATTTTTTATAATCGTACTCTTCCAATTTTAATAGGCATATTACTAATTTACTAAGGTGAAAAATGTTTTTTATGTTGGTCCAATAAAGTGTTTTAAAAATAATTATGATTTATTAAAAAGAACACTTGAAATACATAACATTATTTAAAATAAATAGCTGACAAGTTTTAGCACAAATATTAAATTATTTTCCACAGTAATCATTAACTATAAAAATGTTGTTTCATGTTTAATAATTTAAACTTCAAAGTGGACCTGAATTTTTACATGAAATTAATTGCATTAAATCGAAATGCAACAAATTTAATTCATATAAGATTCATCAAAATTAAATATTGATCTTATTAAGTTACGTTCTATTTCATCTGATTATTTACTTAAAATAGATTCAAGTAGTGCAATTTTATTCTGGAAAGACATATATCTTTTAGTGAGAATAAAGAAAGTCTGGGATGACTTGTAAATAAGAAAACGAGATAAAATTAATATGTGTAAAAGGCAGTTTCTACATATTGAAATAACAAGAAATTTATGTACTTTCTCTATATTTAACCATTGTGATATTGTATATGATCCATGCATGGATACAAGAGATAGTTGATAGATTCAAAAAGATAGTTCTTATCTCCGACCAATATAATGTGTTAAATTTCTTCACATCTACGTTAAATTTATCCACTTCCCCAAATTCATGTTTTCCGATTTTTAACTTTTGACGTTTCTTTGCTAATTGCCTAACAATCTTAATATTTTTCTCATTTAATTTAAGCCTTCGCCTTTTGATAGAATCCAACGCATTTCTTTGAATGCATTGGCTTTTTCTCTTGATATTACCAGTAGTTTATATAATATATTTGTTTAAATTAAATACTATTTCAAATAGGCAGATATTTTCTATTTAAATTTTAAATTATTCTGTATAAAAAATCTACGCAATGTAAAAAGGTTATAACACTGCTTAAATTGAAAACAATTAAAGATACGTTTTTTAAATTAATCTATTCTAGAGACTACCAAAATCACTAGCGCTAGTAGAAATGAAGTTGCCAATAATTCAGTAATCTTATCAATTATCATAATCTAAGCCTGTACTTACTGAATTATTGTATCTAAATAATATTTTACTCTTAATATTGTAATACCTATAAAGAATACCATGTTCTTTCTATCTTAAAGGAGATTAAACAAATATAAACCAGAGACGAAATAGGTAAATTATTTCATTATAAAAATACTTTCTCGTATCATTTTAAACACGATTTGTATTTAAATTGAATTGATGGAAAGTAAATAACTTTGGTAATTGAATATGGAAAATTACAACCAATTTGGATGTAAGTAATTCACATAAAATGAATTAAAGTAATCGATAGAAATCGAAGCACATACGTTATAAAAAATATAAAAATTTGAAAACATGTTGTCATTAATATTTAAAAAAATCACTTAATATATAAATAATAAAGCACTAACGAAAGTAAAACCCATGTTAAATCACAAATAAATGGTTAAAAGTGATTTAAATTTAAAATATAATTTATTACTAAAATGTATATAAAACATTTCATGCTCATCATGCTTAAGAGACAAAAAATACGATGAACATAATTTTAATAAACTACAAAATAATACTACATTCAAAAATATATAACGCTTTAAAAAATTTCCTGATTTAAATGTTATTTAGCCATTTATAGTAATTACATAAGTTTTTTTTAAGTTTTGAATAGACAATATATTCAAATTGTTATACAGTATGTAGAATTGTTAAATGTATACACTACCTGTAGGTAGTTACAGTAAAATTGGTTTATATGATCGGTCACTGACCTATAATACGAGATAGTACACACACGTACAACGTACACTCACCTGAGGGAGTAGGAGTATAGCGTACAACACCGCGTCGTGGTAACATGTGCACAAAAATGTGTCTATCGTCTCGGACTTGTAAGAGCCTGCGCCCCTGCCAGCTTCAAACCCTGCCCGGCCCAAGCTGCGCTCGATGCAGCACTCCAAAACACCACGTGGAGTCGAACTTAAACTTGGACCACTATACCTGTCTGCTACGGTTTGCTCCAACAAATTGTATAACATTTTTTAACCCCGTAACTAAAGTTTTCATAGACCTAAACAGCAACTTTATATAGAGTAATTTGGACATAAAATGAAGTTGGTTAGGTAGAAAAATAAACTTCATTGCTTTGCATTCAGTTAGACTTGTATACTTACAAAAATAAGATTATATGACGTAACTACTTTTTACGTTGATGATATTTGCGTTGTTTCTAAATTACCCGGACAAACATATAATATTTCTACGCGAATGGCCCAAACACACATTTGTTACATTTTTATTCCGTGTTTAATTTTAATCAAACGATGGATAACTTATACTATTTAAGTACAGTTTTTTCATTTCACAAGGAAATGAAGTTATATAGAAAAAAATACACGGTCTCGACACCAATTTTGGAATGGTAATTAAGTTTAATTAATTAAATTACTCTAGTTTAAATTTTCTAAAAACTTGTCAGATCGCTATCCTATATTAATAGTACTATTTAAAATGTCCTAAAATTAATAAACAAAAAATGGTGCAAGCGCTTACTTATATCACATAAAAATAGTATTTAATATTTAAAAAAAAAGATCATCTTTACGAAATAAATACTAAATTAAATATCTACAATTCGTGTGTTTAATTTTAATCAACATTTGGGCATAATTTTTAAATTTAATTTTCATTAGTCCTTTTGTTTATTTTTATAAACTCTATAAACTTATCAAAGATAAAGTGACTTCATTTTTTAATCCTAAATACGAATATCCAGTTAAAATAAACCTATATGCCTGGAATTCACCTCTTGATAGTAACTAGGTATTCGGATTTTAATTTTAAATTTAAAAATAAATATCATTTTCTAAATATCAGGATAGTTACCCAGTTCAAATCGTCGATTAACTTCATTACACTAGTAACATTTGAAAATGTATAGATTTATGAATTTATTCCTTTAGTATGATAAAACTTATAGAAGCTTATTTATTAGAATATTAAATTAGAAAAAAATAGTACCTCTATGAAGGAGCGATCGATTGAGTAAAAAACCTAACCAAACTAACTTTCAATACTAAATTTTATTCTTAAGACGTTTCGATTAAGAAAAAATAATTTTCAGATCTCGATTTAATTTAACAATAAAATTATTTACATTTATGTTTTTAACTAAAAAAAAATGGAGGTAAAATTTGACACAACGATTTTTTTATGCTTATATATATAGCCTGTGCAAGTTTCTGTTGGAGTATAATTTTGGGTAGAAAGATAAGCGCCAAGCCACTGAAAGCCAGCAGCAGGATTCCGTGTCACATAGAATTCTATAATCTGCTCTTTGTACGGTGCTACAAAATTATCGTATGAAGTCGACATTACTATCGTTAGATAAAGACACGCCAAGATCTACCTACCATTCTTTATTTAAGACAATAGACTTTCGTTCGAGTATTTATAGATAATATCTTTGTTAATAATTAATTATTAGGCTTAGGACGTGTAGTGGATCATTAGAATAAATTCTTTATGTAAAATATATTTGTGAAAATGAAAAATAAGGAGGAATGTTTTTTTTGTTTTTTGATGTGATTCGTTAAATTCATTAATTATTAAGAAATTGATTCTTTCACATTGTTTTATTATTAATTTATTCTGTTTTTCCTTATTCTCATTTTAATATAAATTTATTTTGCACAAAGAATTGTTTAAATGATACTACATTGCATAAGCGTAATCAGTAGATCTGTTTTCTGTCCTATAGAAAAATTTATTTTCGCAAGAAATTATATCAATGAACCAGTTTATATAAATCATTCACCAAAATTGGAAACGTTTATGGTATAAGGACTGAATTTTTTATCATTCACCATTTTTTTAAATGTTGAATTTTTAGGTAATAACGTAAATATCATTATTTTGATAAACGTAATTGACTCCCATTAGTGATGGAAATTATGTTTTTGGTAGAAATGCCCTGCTATCGAAATTTTTTTTAGTAGAAATAATATATTACGTCAAAGAAGAAGGCGAAGAGTTTTTTATATTCGCATTCACCAAAATTATAACCATTGATGGTGTGTAATGGTAGGTTGCATTCACCAAAAATTAAAACATAATTTCAAACCTAAGTATATTTAGGTGACATTCTACATTACTAATTGGAAAATTTCAACTATAGAATCCTGAGCTCAAAATATGAAGATTCAACTCAAATCCCTCAGATAAAATGTGTCTCCCGTCTGAGTTACAGGGTGTTTTCAGAATTTGTTTTTAATTGTTTAATGCATCTATTCGTTTGAAGACATTTTGATAAATGAAATTATGTTTTTTTGTTAATAAGGACTAAAGTTTTATTTGCTTAATAAATGCAATCTTATGACAAAAAACACAGATATAATAATTACACATTAAAATAAAAATAGTTGTAGAGCTTTATGTTTAACTTAAAACATCTCGAATAATAACGATTATGAAGAAAGAGTACCATATTTACGTTAAATGTGTAGGAAAGTCTAAAAATTGTAATGAAATTGCAATTCCGCCAGTGGGGTAAATTTTGGGAAGGATCAACCAGTCACTTGCCCCTGTCGTACGCCTCTGGTAGTAGCCAGAAAAATTTATTTGTTATAATTTAGTACGGTGTATAGTAGCCTACACTTCCCAAAATATGTGAAATTATACATCGAATAGTTTTAAAGTACCGGGCACAAATAATTTTTAATTTTTTAAATAAAACACCCTGTAACTTAAACAGGAGACACATTTTACTAGGTAATTTGGGTTAAATCTTCATATTTTGAGCTCAAGATTCTATAGTTAAACTTGTTCCAATTAGTAATGAAACACCCTGTATAATGTAAACGTAAATATGATTATTTTGATAAACGAAAAATTATTTTCCTTTTTACAGAAATGTAAAAATAACATTTTGTTTATAAAATTGGTTCTGTTATTTAACACCTTATTCTTTCTGTGAGATTTGTAAATTTATTATAATTTATTTAATATTTTAGAAACAACCGGTATAATAAAGAAGCGTAGAAAAAAATATTGGAGTAATCAAGATATACGTACTTTATTAGAATTTCTTTTACAGCGTTAACGGAATTAGCAGTCAACATGATTAACTTCATTGTACTAAACTAGAAGATGTAAAATCTGAGAGAAAATTTTGAAAAACAGCTGTTGAAGTGGTGTGAGAATGCCTATTTTTTCCTATTTCCCATATTTTTTTTTATTTTTCACAATTTTTTATATTATTTCCTTTTTTTACTGTTTTTTCCTATTTTTGCCTATTTTTTCTAGTTTTTTATATTTGTTCCTGTTTTTGGTATATATCTCCATATTTTTTCCCACTCTTTCCTATTTTCCCTATTTTTCTCAATTTTTTCCAATTTTTTCCTAATTGTTTCTATTTTCCTATTTTTTTAAATTTTTCCTATTTTCACATTTTTCCCTATTTTTCCTTATACGTATTTATAGTTATTTCTTAATACAAATTATTTTTCATATGTGAGGGTTTGAACCTGGGACCTACGATATGCAAGTCGAATCCCTTACATATGGTTATTCTATTTTCAAATGAATGTGATGTTATAAACCCTATATCTCTATTCGGGGGTAACCCTGCGGGGGTGAAAATTAAAGGAATTCTTGACAGCAAACACCTTTTATTCAGTTGAAGAGTTTTTGAATTTTAAATGTTACTCTTTTTTATTATATGCTTGTTAATGTGTTTGTTTGTTCATTTTTTGTTTAAATTTGACTAAATCTACACAGACTATATGTGTGTCATGAAGAAAATAAAGTATTTATTTATATATTTAGAACAGAAGATATCGTGTTGTCAGATACACACACATACACATACAGACAAGATGGGATTTCGATATTATTAACTTTCTACTTCGCTATCGAAAGTTAGTAAGACGTTCTCAAAATCAAACAATAAATGTAAAATCAAATTTTACATGATACACAGACAAAAGAGCCCTGGCCCTAAGAAAGGAGGGATAGCTATCAGCGCCAAACACTGTATTGTACATGCAGCCATAGGACACGCGATAATTAAACTCGAGAATATGTACATTGTAGCTGTCTATGCTGCCGGTACATATGCTTAACATGACATACATAACCTAATATCCACCGGTAATAGAGTCCTGCTGGTAGGAGACTAATAATAATTTTTAATAAATTCATTTAAGTAAGCTTTTAAATAGTATTTATAAATGTTCCATAGAAAAGCTTAAAAAATGTACTGTTATAACAAAACAATATAATAGTATATTCTCCACGACCATTACTGAATGTATGAATTCTGAAATCATTTTTAATAATAGAATGTAAACATTCACCCTCTAGAGTCTGAATATTTATTCTATAATACTTGCCTCTTATGCATTTTGCATGTATTTTCATTCTTTATCAAGGTAAAGAATGGATTTTCTGTAATCGAAATAAACGATATAGGATTGCCCTGGATTTCAAAAGTGTCACTGTCAGATATAAAATGGCGACGGTAATAATTATTTTCAAACAAGTTTTAATTTAAACAAAATAATGAGTGAAAAATCAAGTGAAGTAGATATAGAATTTAATAATATCTGAAATTGCAAATTATGAAAAAACACCAATGCACCAGATTTTAATATCGGTAAGTGTACCACAGCACTATAAATATTAATACAATGTAATACAAATATGTCAACAAATAACTTGTGTTCAGATTTAATTTACTTTTTGATCGTGGAGAAAATATAGTCTGTTACTCGGTCAGAATGAAAAAATTCGACACTCGTGGTTCCTCACACTCGCTTTCGCTCGCGTTCGGAATTTTCCACTCTTGTCGAATTTTTCATTCTAACCTTGTTACAGAATCTACTATTCTGTAACAAGGTTAGAATGAAAAATTGGATACGAGTGAAAAATTTCGAATACCTAATCGAGTAATAGACTATATTTTCTCCACCATCAAAAAGTATGATTCAAAATTAAATTAAATCTGAACACACCAAGTTATTTGTTGACATATTTGCGTTTATATTAATATTTATAGTGTTGGTATACTTACTGAAATTATAAACCGGTACGTTGTTGTTTTTTCATAATTTTCAATTTCGGGTGTAGTATTATTAAATTCCATATCTACTTCACTCGATTTTTCACTAATTATTTTGTTTAAATTAAAACTTGTATGGAAATAATTATTACCGTCGCCATTTTTTATATCTCACACTGACAGTTTTGAAATTCATGGCAATCCATGTCGCTTAGTTCGATTACAGAATATTCATTCTTTACCTTGTTAAAGAATGAAAATACATGTAAAATAAAAAAGAAGCAAGTGTTTTAGAATAAATATTCAGGCTCTAGAGTGTGAATGTTTACATTCTATTATTAAAAATGATTTCGGAATTCATACATTCAGTAATGGCACATAGGGCGCTTCGACTCTGTTTTTTCGAACGCTGAAAAATAATGCTATACCAGTATTTCAACAAGAATACACGTATTAAAATTATAATGCATTCATATTTAAAAATATATTTATTGATCATATTTCACTGCGGAAATGGATTGTTGTTTAAGTACTCGAACATACTTCTCTAAATAATATTCTATTATTATATTTGGGTTTTTTAATAAATATTAATAACTCTTTTTGAATTTTAATTTTAGTACCTTTGGTATTTAATTATGTATATCGAGTATTTTTAAAAAGTGTAATTTTGCTTGATCGTCAAATTGTGAAACACTCTGTGTAGATATTCGGTTCCAGCACGATATAGAGGTCGCAATTTTTATCCAAATTTGGTACAAAAATTCTTTGGGGGAGTCATTCGTTGCGTATTGCAAATGGGTATTGTTAAAGGGGTTAAAATTAAAAAAAAATCATATCTACGCCATTTTTCAAAATATTGAAATAGGTCCTGAAACTTTTTTATATCTTAATTATTATAAAATGTATTTGTCTGAACCATTTTTATCTGACCTACGGGGGTAAAACTGGAGGGGTTGAAACCTAAAAAAATCATATCTCCGCCATTTTTGAAAATATTGTAACAGATAGACTTCTTTTATGTCTTAATATTAATTTGCTTGAAACTTTTTTCGATCCGACCATATCGTGAGATTGGGGAATTCGTTCTTGTATGAACGACATATTTTTATCTTTACTAGAAGTAGAAAGTAATTCAAAAAATACGTAGTGTTAGAAGAAAAAAAGATATCCTATTTATTTCTTTTACTTTTATCGAAAAATAAAACATTATTTCCTGGGATAAGGCTGATGTGCCTCATATTATTAAATTTGTGCGTTTGAGACTGCCAACTTTTTTTAATTTCTGTATTTAGAAGACATGTTTATACTTATGATTTTGTTATTTTTGGAGTATTCGTGCTAAACTGCATTTATTCCCTTAGAGCGTTTTCACATATATCTTGTCTCATTTCACACACTCCGGACCGGACCGGGATATGTGTGAAATATTTTATTTAAATACATTGCAAATGGTGCCGAGACCTTCACCGGCTCCGGTTATGGCGGTGTGTGTGAAAACGCACTTACTGTATACTTAGAGAATATTTAATTCAAAAGCCACAGTAACGTGATTTTTTTTTCGCTATTTTAAAATTATCTTATTTTTTACTTCCCATCTCTACTTTTATCCATTTCAAAATTTTGATAACTTAGGCACCTTTAATATAAATACCGTGACTGAATTCCGCGTATCTTGCTGAAATTAATAATGCACTAAGTAATTGTGTTTCGTATCGTCTCGTTCCAAATTGGGTTTTTTTGAAATTCTTAATTTTTTTTAAACCAGGTTTAATTTAGTTTCCTTTCTTACTTATGTTAAAGTAATACCTAATTTTTTTATTTACAATATCATTATTTAATTTAGTTTAATTTTTTTTCCGTCGACCATGTGTTATTTTCTGATTGTCAGTTTTTAATTTAAATTTATTACCTTTAGTCTTAAATTGTAATTATCTATTTAATTTAGTTTTAAGTTTTGTTAAATAAGTTATTGTTGAATTTGATTTTAAGTAGTACTATATTTCAATAGGTTTCGGAACATGTGGTCCGGTTGGTTGAATATCCTTTCGCGTATTTATAGTTTGGGAGCTAGGCTGATAGCTAGGCAGTCGAAAGCTAGGCAGACAACTAAGCAGAGAGCCGGAGGCTTTAGTATCGCTGCAATGGCCACGCTTAAGCAGCCTAGAAATAATCAGGAGGAATGAATATTTATAACAAATTGTTAAATTTATTTATTTAATTTCCCTTACAATACAAAGCATAGTACCAATTGGTTTTTATTTTCCAATGTCATCAAAATATAACTTAATGTCGCCTTAATTTAAAATAATTAACATCTTGTTTAATTAATGTTTGGTATGTTGAAGAATACATCACCACTAACCAAAACTACACTTTTTTTCTGGGTACGTTTCGCTAACTATGTTATCAGAAGTTGGTGATAAACTGAAAACCAAAGGTTCCAAATTCAAAATTCAAAGTGTTTGGTATATTCAGTTCTAGTTGTGATAAAACGATCTCTTACTAGAAGACAAAAAAAAACCTATCTAAAGACATCAAATCAAATAGTTGTTTATACCGATCTTAATTCCTTTTCTCGTCACATATAAGCTTTATTACTGTAATTATAAATAAATATTAAGTGCAATGTCTTATTATTGCTAAATTAAAATTGGGGAAACAGATTTTGGAAAGCAGGTTCGTGTAAATAGGCTTGTAGAGGGAGAGTCAGCAGAACATAGAACGAAAGAAAAGGAAAAATAATTAATTCCAAAGCTCAAATGAACTAAAGTAAGATTGTTCGCTTAAATGATACAAAAATATTAAGGACGTTTTGCGATAGCAAATTTAACCCAGACACTCAGTGGTATAAAGGAGAAACGGATAACTAACTTGGTAAGTGAAATCTGAGAAAATACATAGATATAAAGTGTACGACACTAGATCCTTCAGTCGTGAATTTCCGGAAATAATGGCTGCTGAAATTAGATGCCAACTTCATACCACTTAAAACTGAAGTAATTTTACAAGAGAATGAAAAACAGCTTGAAAATGTATTAGTTCTTAGGATGTTTTTAATATTAAACATGCTTAAACCTGAACATAATGTTACATTAGATACATTTTTTTGAAAACTCTAAAAACTGACTTACTCTTATGAAATCTGACTATCGAGCTGTTTCTTTAAGACAGCCTACGGCTGCGACCCGTTTGATTATAAAATACCTTTTCTTCGGATGCTACTTTGGAATTTAATATCATCTTAAAATTAATGGAAGTTTTTATTTAAATAGGGATTGGAAATTAACTGCTTCTCGCTTTCAATAATCCTTTAATGAGTTGAAATTCTATGATCATTTTTAAAAGTACAAGCAAAATCTCTTAGTTAATTATCACCACTATACAAGGATTTTTTTAATTTTAATAACCAAATCAGAAAAGTTTTTTATTTAAATAGTAGACATGTGCACATTTTACATGCATATAAATTATACTTCAATTTTTAATTACTTCTCCGGCTAGAAGATATTTGTTGTTCGTAAATCTAAAAAAAAATTAAAGATTTTGGGAATGTTGTCTTTCTAAATGTTACAAGGATAGTTATAATACAGCAGTTGGTGAAATCCGAGAGATGCCGACACCTACACTAAATGCAATATTTGTTTAAATTCCTCCTTCCCAAACAAACACAAATAATATTTTCCGTCTTTCTTCGTAGGACTGGGATTTTGCGATATCTTATTTTAGGGAAAAAATATCTTAACAGATTTTATTCTGAGATGCGCTTAATGTGGGACTTGATGTATTCAGATTAGGAAAACTGCATTTTTTACTAATATGCTTTAAATTTATAAGTAGTTTTTTTGCTAAATAAAAAAGGGTATTCTACTAAATCAATGTGAATAATTTTATTTATAAACCGTTTAATTTTTATACATGTTTTACACTTCCTCAAAATGTATCTTTCTTAAATTAAAATAAAATACTACACATAGATATATAGCGAGAAGGTGTTATATTTGGCCAGTCCCATTTTTTAAACACAATGAGATATTAAATTATTATTAAATACTAATTTCCCTAAATTTGAGTGTATTTATAATACACGATTTTATAAAAATTAAAAGTACAAATTTTTGAATAATGGGCCTTGTTATTTTAGAAAGATACAATGGTTAACTGTTGTAAATATATGTTTTATACCTTGGTCTAATTTAAAAAATGGGCTTAAATTTAGAAAATCCAACACCCGTTTTGCCTCATTTTTAACCGTCTTAAAAGGATTATTTACACATTTTTCGTTTGTAGCCTGTAGGTTACATTTTATTTTAGATATGGATCAGTTTATTAAGAATACTATTTAATAGTTAAGAAGATTCCAATCACATTATAAGTCAAATAGGCAGTGTAGACCGAGGACGCCTAGGACCATAATGCTTCTAAAGTCATAAATGTTTTATGTCCTGCCAGTTTGCTTAACTAATTTAAAATTATTGTGCTTAATTAATTACTGTCGTCATTAATTTTCACCGTGATACTAGTGCATACTATAAATGTTTTGAAATTTACGATTTTTTAAATCAAGGTTGTATCCACGAAAATAATTTTTTTTTATTTTCTCAAATTGACCTAGGGCCATTAATTCAAATAACTGCCTGATGGCGTTATTTTGCATATTACATTCCCTAAAATTACTAATAAATATTTTTTTATAGACAAAGCACAAGGATAATAGGAAATGCTTTAAGCTGCTTCAAGAGCGCAAATGAGGATTTACGTTGAAATGGGAAATCCCATTGAATCGCTACTATTGTACTAGCTGGGATTTCAGAGACGTCATTAAAGACTGATGGAGGAGGAAGAGGAATCAAGTGAGCAATATCGCCCGAACACCTTGAATGAAAGCATCTATATAAAAAAGAGTAAGATCAAAATTTCTTCCAGGTCTTTATTAAAATGTAAAACTTTCATCGGTAAAACTATAGATAGGATTTTTTGTTTTCTTCATCAAAATTATGGAGGAAAAGTATAGACGACAAAATGGATCCCTGTGAAACACCGGCGTTGACAGAAAAGATGTCAGAAAGAAAACCGTCGATTGTTACCTGAAAAGAACGATCCTTGAAACAACTAGAAAGCCATATGCAAAACTTTTCGGCTATGCCATAAGAGTGCAATTCAGCCAAAAACCCATCATGCCAAACACGGTCAAATGCTACAGAATTCGGCTGTCGGGACATTGAGCTGTCGGGCAAATGTACTTGTCGAACAATTGGGTTTTAGATAATCAGCTATCGAGCAATTGGTCAGGAAATCTACACTTTAGAAATTGTGCTTAACGAGAATTTTCTGCAGCAACCACAAATACTAAAACCAATTCGTTACCTCAATGTTAGTAAAACGCATGAACATGTAAAGAATATTTGGTATTAATGCAAAGAACACACCTACTAGCTTAGTTTTTACGACTGTCGAATCCGTGGTGACCTAAATTCAAACATGGCCCCATTTCGACTTCAGTAGCGTATACGCCTGATTTAACATACATTTTTAAAATTTTATTACTCCTTTAATTACAGGTATTTTTTTACACATTCATAAATGTAATACAAGAAAAAAATTACATTAATATTATAAATTTAAGGCTTACACTTTCTATAAAATCTTTCAGTATCCTTGGATCGAATTTAGATAATGTGTTGCCCAGGGACTTAAAAACATTGCATATAATTACTTATTAATTAAAAAGTAAAAATAATCTTTTGTGAAATAACTTCTGATGATATGCAGGAATTTTATGACCTTTTTAAAGCATGGGTTAAGAATTTGGAACCCTTGGTTTTCAACAATGTTTAAGAATATCATCACTACTAATCAAAACTTCACTTTTTTAATACGTACGTTTAGCTAACTATGTTAGCATCATCAAGAGTTCAGAGCTTCAACTCCTGTTGGTGCTATGAATACATATGCAATACTCCAAAGTTGGGACTAAATAGAATCAAACAAGATAAACCACCCTTGTCAACAAGTCGCAGATATTTCATTCAGTCCAGCTAAAAGACAAAATCAAAGAAAAGCCGACAAAAGAGGCAATATTACATTTATTAGATAATACCTACCCATTCTAAGCTGATCAAAAATATTAAAGAAAAATTGAAATCGATAATCAATATAGTTACAAAACATTCCTTTCCGAGGTCACGAGGTCAGTTTACTGTGAACGTACTGAGCCATCCATCGTCAGATGTCCATGAGGGAATTTACTGTAATTTAAACGCTATCGTGCTAAAACTTGAGGATATAATTTTTTATTAAAAAATTATTTTGAATATGCTCCAGCGAGTAATATTTTTTTTAGCTCCTTCACAATACTTTATTCCTTTCTCGGATGGTGGGTCGGGAAAGTAAAATAAGCTGATTCGTTTTCAAATTATTTGGGACCTAAATACACACAATACACGTTCTCTACTAATAATAATATCAAAGGACAATCGTTTTGAATTAGTTTGTTTCTAAGTCAAAATCAAACTAGACGCCACAAAACAAACCGCCCTTGTCAACAAGCAGCTAATATGCATCTATTAGAGAAACCTCTGTTATCGCTTACCCCATAAGTCACTAATTGACGTGTACTATGAATTGATTGAATGAAGCGCTTTTTTACACCTAAAATATGTGCAATATTTTGTCGACGGCTTTTTGTTCAGCATTTCCTTTAGCTGGACCCAACTATACCTCTTCCTGTATTTATATAAAACAACACAAGATTACGTTTCCATAGTCTTCAACTAAAACCAGTAACCATCTGGAATACACCTCTTGACATTATTAATTTGGAACATCCAAACACAGGTTCGTAATCAGTCTATGTGACTAATTGCAAAATTACACTATCAAATAATATGTAGAAAGTTCTTAACGCAATATATACGTCTCAGAAGTTATCAAAAAAAGTTACATAGAACAAAAAAAAGTCCTTAAGATTTTGTCGTAAATTAGACGTGAAATCTTCCTTTGTCGCATTTTGTTTTAAAAAAGTATGTATAGGTTTTCTAACTTCGGAGAAAAGTTAGAAAAGGTGCAATAGACATAAATTCAGTCTATCAATAATAAACTAAATCAGCGAGTGCCTATACAGTGAGAGAATTAAGTCTTACCCCCTGGTCAACTCGTTTATTTTAAAGGGTATAAAAATGCTCGAATACGCTAATTTTTACACTTATCCGAGTATCTGATGGTATAAAATTTAGGCTATTCAGATAAACCCCCTTCAGGTGACAGCCCCACCTCAATTTTTTAATAGGAATTATGTAACATTTTATTTAAAAGGTTATATAAATTCAAAAATATATTACAATAATAGTTTACGTTTATGAGAATTCTGAAAAAAGTGAATATAAGTCAAACAAATTTTTATAGTTTCAACTTAAATTGGGAATTTGAAACCTTTAGTTTTCAACAATGTTAAAGAATATCGTCATCACTAATCAAAAATACACTTTTAACACTCTGCCTACAATATCGTCACAAAAACTACGCTTTTTAGAGTTTTAGATGAAAAAAAACTCTTATAAGATGGTTTTGTCCGTCCGTCTGTTAGCCTGATTCAACTCGAGAACGGTGAGAGATAAGAACAAACGGATAACGGCAATCGATTCAGCATCATTAAAAACCCCAAAAATGATATTAATCTTTCACCTATTTTTACTTTTCCGCTACTTATACCATATATACTGTAGTATATAAGGTATATCCATATATATAGAAATTTATTTTCGTAACTTTAAATTTTCGAAAACTCGAAATTACGGCAAACATATTGTTGTTTTTCACTTTTTTAACACTTAACTTATCATCAACTCCTGATGATGTTAAGATAGTTAGCGAAACGTGTGTAGAGTGTTAAAAAAGTGTAGATTTGGTTAGAGGTGATAATATTTTTCAACATTGTTGAAAACCGAAGATTCCAAATTACCAATTTCTGACCAATAATCACTTTTTTCAGAATTCTCGTAAAGATAAACAATTATTCTAATATATTTTTGAAAATAGATTTATAACCTTTCAAATAAAGTGTCACATGACCTCCGCTGCTATTTACAACAAATTGAGAGGATGGCTGTCATCTATAGCGGGTTCATCTAAATACCGAAACTTATTATTGTTAAAATCGACGTGTTGGAGCATTTTTTTACTCTTTAAAATTAACAAGTTGACAACAAAAGACTTAATTATCTTATAGTGTGAATTAAACACATTTAAATTTAAAAATATCAACAGCTACCAAAAACTACATACTCATAGGTAACAAATTTTAAATAAATATTGAAAAACTTCTTTGGTTTGTTCTATAAAATTATCCAAACTTGAGTTTAAAATCTATAAACAGAAAGTCCTAACACCAAAAATTCCTACACCACTGAATAAATTAAATAAATGGAAAAATACAATGACAAGGACATAGTGCTTTGAATAAGTAAACCTTAAAATTTCTATTGTTCACGTATAAAAACATCATTTGTAAAAGAAGAATTCATGTATATTAAATTTCCTTCATAATTGTTCCTGTATTGGTTTTGTTTATACAACAAAATGTATGGATTCCTATAATACTTCTTTGGCAACTGTGCGAAAATAAAATGTCTCTTTTTAGGGAATATAAGATATTTGCAACTTTCTGCAATAGTCCACACATATAGTAATAAAATAGATTTTTAATGAAAAAATTGACAGTAATTTTTTTAATGATACTAAAGCGTTATAAGATTTTTTGGAGCGATTGTCGTTTCGTCCATAATCCGCTTAACAGGTAATTAAAGTACATCGTTTCGCCCGATAGGCAAAATTTTGAAGATTGAAAACAAATCGTTTGGCTCGGTTATTATTCAGCTAAATGACCTTTTCCATATGTATTTTTATAAAAATAATCGAAGGTAATCTAACAGTGATAATTCACAGCTTAGAAATAAATACAAGAACATCACTTTTTAAAAATTCATTGTCATAAAAATTGACTGATTAATTTTCGTTTTTTGTAATTGTGGACAATAATACTGAAAATATTATTAGACAATACCAGCTTGATGAACCGGAGAAAACCAAAGAAGCAGAATTAACAATTAACGGATTTTTTTCAAATTTCATTGATAAAATGCTCACATCAATTTTTATTTTCTTTTTAATGGCGTGGTTGTACCTACTTTCGAGACTTTAGGTATAAAAAGTTATTTCGGGATTTTCGGTGTTTTGCTTTTACATGTACATTTTTGTATAAAATAATCTGACAAAAATCACACTTTTAAAATTTTTGATCTGATAGAAGTGTTGGATATCTCATTTGAAAGGTATCGATAATTAAACAATATTTTATTCTATAAATAATTTTGGAAATTGAGTTAGAAAATTTCAAAAACATTATTTTAGTTTTCAATTCACCACAAAACAGGATTCCTGATTGGTATTTTAAATTTGACCATACGGTTAGCTAAAGAACTCAAAAAAAGAATAAGTAATAATTTCGTCATAGATCCCATAGAAAAGGCGCCACGCCCACTTTTGTGTTTGATAGATCATTTGAAACGTTTCGATAAATGAAGAAAAATGGCCTCTTTCATACCCGGAATTCCGTCAGAAAATTTCAACTATAAAGTAGTCAACTGTTCTGGATTATTAGTTAAATACTCTTAATAAAGAATGTTTTTCTTAGTGGTTCAATTTAAAATGATTTATTTCCATTGCAACACTTTTTTTATCTAAACTTTCTTTATATCTCTTAATAATATTTTCTTGGGAAAACCCTAGAAGCAATATTAATACTACAAAAAGACAAATTGAAAGAGAATTGAAAAGTAAACACTATAAGCTCACAAAAACCGACAAAATAGAATAGAATGACGGGTAACTTATAATTTAAGATTCTTTATTCTTGTCAAGTATAACGGCCAGGGACGGACCGGATAAAATTAATATTGAATGAAAAAGTTTGTTGGAAGAATATAAAGAATATAAATGACAAAAGTGTATAAGTAAAAAAATATTAAAATAGTATATTCCGTAACCAGATTAGAATGAAAAATTCGATACGAGTGGAAAGTTCCGAACGCGAGCGTGGTAAACTACGAGTGACGAATTTGTTCATTCTAACCGAGTAACTATATTTTCTCTGCTATCAAAAAGTATGAATCCAAATTAAATTTAATCTGAACACAAGTTATTTGTTGACATATTAGTATTACATAGTATTAATATTTATATAGTTGTAACACTTACTGAAATAATAAACTGGTGCATTGGTGTTTTTTCATAATTTGGGATTTCAGGTGAAGTATTATTAAATTCCATATTGACTTCACTCGATTTTTCACTCATTATTTTGTTTAAATTAACACTTATTTGACAATAATTATTATCGCCGCCATTTATATCTGACACTGACAGTTTTGAAATCCATGAGCGCGTTCCACAACTCCAACTTTTCGCTCAAGTCATAGAGACAGGATAAGGATAGAGAGAGCATGAAAGAGACAGACTTATAGGTATTCAATGTAAAACCGATGTTCACTACATCTCGACTCGAAAAACACCTTTTGTTTTGATTAGGACTCATAAAAATGCATTAGCGTCGTTGGTTCAGGGGTATAGTAATATTTCGAAATTGAAATATAAAAACCATATTTTAATTTTTGTTCATCATTTTTTTTACTTAATTATAAAACTTTCAGTAACAATGCATTTTTATGACAGTTCGTTGATATGTACTTAAAAAAATGATAAAATGCGAATATATTGTATAAACTATCATAAATCTGCCGAAAATGTAAACAGGGTGATTCACATTTGTGTACTTTTGATCACCCTGTATAGATTTTGTTCTTATGCCACCAAGTAGAACTCAAAAAGTTAAGATAGGGACATGTAGGCCGTTTTATCCGATTTTATGTCGTTTGGGTGGAGCAATCATTTAAACTTGGAAAAATGCGATTTTCAATTGTCTATAACTTCAAAACTAATCATTTTATAATAAAGGTATAACAGGTTTTTGAAATTACTTTGGAACGAATCTAAAAATGTAAAAAATACAGGGTCTTCCATTTAAAATAAGGAAGTTGATACCAACTTCCGGTATAACCGGAAGTATCTGGTTGTTCTAAATATTTTAAGTCGATGGGGCATCCCCGAAAACCTCATATCCCAAATTTTCAGCTTTTAATTCGGCCTACTTCTCCTGAAACCTTTAATTAGCCCTCTAAAAGAATCACCCTGTAGTTCACAACACAAAGCCAACGCCATATTATTATTATAAGTATATTTTGTATCGGTTTTTTTCAAAAGTCGAACAAACTTATTATTCATTTTACACCTTGATAAATAATGAAAATACAAGCAAAATTCATAAGAAGCAAGCAGTGTTTCAGAATAAATATTCTAACTCTAATTATTAAAAATGCACCAATGGTCGTGGAGAAAAATAATGATTAGTTCGCATTTCTTCGTTTTATTTGTTTTTTTTCTTTTTTTTTCAAATACCTTATTAGTTTTTTGAAATTAAAAAATTTGCTGGTTGACGAAAATTTAGTAACAGACTTATTTTTAAACTTTCCCGCCAGCGCATCCTAACCCCACATGTCTTAGAATAATTAGGACTTTCTGTCCATGAGCTCTCCCTAAAGGCTAGTATTTTTTACTGTCCAATTTATTTTAGAGTAGATTTGTCGTTCAATATTCCTGGGGAAAATGTCTTTTAGACTATGTCGCCATCTGAAGAACGTCCGTAATGTTAAAAAAATATCTTTTGGTCTGTGCCGCCATCTGCACGTCTGTCATGATGTTAGTATACGCCTTTTAGTTTGTGCTGCCATCTGCATGTGTATCAAAATGTTTACAGTGTACGTATTATCGTTTCCTGAATTATAACGTATGATGATTTCTTTTAATTCTGTAATAAAAACAAACTAAATAAAAGATTATTAAAATAACCGTTTCAACTTCAACATACCGAGGTTAGATTTTTGTGAAATTTACTTTTAATTTACATGTACATCGACCAGTACATAAACTATTGTAGAACATTGTTGTGCGAGTTCACAAATATACCTACCTATCTTAGCTAGACGAGGGGAGGCTCTTATAAGAGGTAAGTTTATATTTTTTTACAAAATATACCAAACTTTTGAATTAACCTGTGAAAGGTTGTATTTAAGAAACTATAACATAGCTATAGAAAAAAACCATGTTGTATTAGAATTAGATTATACATTAAACCAAAGTTTTTTTTTTAATTTATAATAAACCTAACCTAAATCACAAATATAAAATAAACAATGTATTTATTTTCATTCTGTTATATTATTCAGCCGACAGCGTCATCAGTGATTTATTTAAAAACTATCTGCATTATATTAATAGAAAACAGCGGTGAAAAGTTCATCTGGAATACTTTGTAATATGCTTTATAGATGGCACGACCAAACTGTTCTTGTTTTATTAAAACATAATAAATTCAAATCGCTTAGCACTTACGATAAATATTAAAAGTGAAATGATTTATATACAAGAATGAGTTTTATTCTAAAAATATTAATTATTATTTCCTAGAACAATTAGATAAAAAGTGGGTGAATAAGATTAAAGAGATTTTGTATAGAGGGCACCACCAGTCTATTCAATTTTATTTCGTATTTGAATTACAAAATCAAGAGTTAAATTGATAGTAATGACAAAATATGTTATTAATAATCGAAATAAACATTTTTTGTATAAAGTAAAATTTTTTAACAAATCCTACATATATTGTTAAATGAAACTTAAAATCATGTACCACAATATTATTTAATTTTCAAAATAATAAAGGTTGATTAGAGGCAACTATAGTTTCGGCTAAAAAGTCATCTTCAGACATAGAATGGAATACATATAGTTCGATAGAAGAAATTTGAACTACAAATTTGAACACAACTTACCAAATATAATACTGATAATACTGTTATAATTAAATAAAAATCAGCACAGTGCTTATTAAAAAAAAATAAGTAAAAATTTTAAATCCTTTAATAAAAATGATTAGTTAAAAAAATACCCTACATTATTTTAAAGTTCGTTCAGTTAATCATTTCAGTTCGGTCTGGTTTTAGTTGAATAATATTGGATTTTTGAACCGATTAATAATTGATTTTTAATCGATTAATATTCGATTTTTAATCGAATAGTCATTGGTATTCTTTGATACAATACAAATAACTATTTACTTAAACTAAGAATTTTTTGTGGTTTTGCAGAGCTTACAAATCCGTTCTCAATGTTAATACAGCATACAGATAATTTGAAGAGTACATTGTAAAATTTTTTAATGAAATTTGAGTACAGTAGAACCGCTGAGTCGTGACCCGCGCACTGTTGCCAATACCCAAATTTGAAATTATACGGCGGCGGGGTACAAAAGATACGCTTTTTATACGCCTTTGTAAATTTAGCTTTGCAGCCACATCTGTTCAGTCAGACAGACTTCCAAAAGTTCCAAAGTACATTTCAACAATACGAACAATATCGATTGGGTGAATCCCAGGCTCTGGGCCTGTTTTCATTGGTCAATGACATGGACCCTTCTCTAAAATAAGCAGCCAGCTACTAGTCAGCCACTTTCTGCGCTCGGTCCATAAAACTAGAGCAGAAGACACAATGAAACAACTAAGTCCAAATAAACTCAGGAGTGTCTAACTTATTTCTAAAATGAATGGAAATCTAAAAAGATCCATGGTTTTTCCCAGAATGTACGGAAATTATACGGAATTTCAAAGACTTAGAAACAGATACGCTGGCAAGTCAAAATATTGACAAAAGTAGAAAATAGAGAGGATATACACATCATTTCTCCAATGACGGTCTAGCTAAATACTTCGCAAGATAACACACTCACAACTATTTCGATCCCTTGCTGGTTGTTTTCTTTTTAGCTTGTGCCCATCTCGCAGGCCACTTCTCGCTGGTCATACTGAAATAATCTTTTTGTGCTGCCACTTTAGTTTTTCCGTTCAGTTTTCATCGAAAAGTGCGCCTTTGTCGATCTAGACCGGAAAATTGACATAACTGCTCTGTAAAGTGACATAACTGTTCGGTAAAGTATAATTTTACCAATCAGTTATGCCAAAAGTTGCATTAAATCAGAGTTGTCATGACAGTACCGTAGCCAATTTTATTGTCATTAGATGTTTTTGACATTTTGATGATTTTTTTGTATTATTCTAATCCGTTTGAAGAAAATGAATTTACAGTAAAACAGCGGTAAAATACCACTTTCAGAGCTTGAAGCGTATATAACTATTACAACCGCCAAAAAAAATTTGGTTTCGTTTCTAATGCGTTCAATTATTTTTGCCCTAACTCCATATACGCTTTCGCCTAGAAAAAAGTATTTGATTAATTTTTAAGGTCAGTTCAAATAGTTAAAATCTGTAGGATTTTTCTAAAGGCGATCTACTGAATTCTACGGATTTTTTAGCATCGCCTTACGAATTTTTAAAAATAGTGTGTGGTTGCCGTTTAGAGAATTATCCAAGGAAAATGTGATTGTGTTCTAATCAATTAGGTATAAAAATAATTTTTTTACATTTTCCGGTTGATGTTAAGTAATCCTACCTTCTGCGCAAAACAGGGTAGAGCGCCACAAAACATTCGTTTTTGACGATATCTCGAAATATGCGGTTTTTTCATGATATTTAAAATATTTATTATCGTATCACTTTTATTAAAACTAATTTTATAAAAATGTCGCAGACGCGCTCTGAAAAACTAAATACAGATGAAACATACCCAATAGGGGAGTTCCCTCAATGTTACCAACCTAGAAAAAGGTCTACCAACGGGGAAGGATTATTTTTGGTCAAAATCTACTTCATTATTTTCGCAATGATAAAATATGTGTACAAAATTCTATTGAGCTTTCCAGAATATATCGTTAGCGAAATATAATGATTTTAATAAAATCTTACTTCTGATTGGTTGACATTTCGTTGTCAAATGTCATTCCTCATAGAATAAGTATAACAGAGCGACATGTTTCATTTTCAGATTATAGAATATTCAAACTACTAGCCAAATTCAGTTTAGTTCCACCAATCCTCCAAGGCTGTAGGTCAGTCGCTGAAAATGAAACATGTCGCTCTGTTATATGTACTCTATGACGAATGACATTTGACAATGAAATTTCAACCAATCAGAAGTAAGATTTTATTAAAATTATTATATTTCGCTAACGATATATTCTGGAAAGCTCAATAGAATTTTGTACACATATTTTATCATTGCGAAAATAAGTAGATTTTGACCAAAAATAATCCTTCCCCGTTGGTAGACCTTTTTCTAGGTTGGCAACATTGAGGAACTACCCCATTAGAATAATTACCTGATTGTGACAAATCTTCTTGATATACGACATACATATTTGTACCGAAATGTGACTTAAACCTGATTGTGACACTTAACCCTGATTAGACTCAAATAATGTAGATTAGACTTATTATGCCACGCACAAGTAGTTTTTTTTTGTAAAATACTTATTTCTGAAGCTTTCTTTCTGTTTATTTGCAAGTATAAGTTATTCTTTTGTAAGACTTTCTTTGAAAGAATTCTTTTGTACTGCTAAACACAGTATTATTATTATTGGTGAAAACTCCAGCTTCCTATCTTCAATATTAAGGGAGCGCGCGTCAAAAAACATTTCAAATAAGGTAACTTAATACCAGTGCACGATTGCGCAACTACTTGTATAGTAAAAACTTCCATTACTAAGATAACAAAATTTTTCTGTGTTAAAAATATTTATTATATTTTTTTCACAAATTAAAATGAAAGTACTGTTTATACTTAATATGGACCCAACTTTTGAATTTTTCTCATCTACATTTATTTAATGCTACTTTGAATTTATTCTTCAAAATTTGCTCCTCTTTTTATTTATTTATAGAGAAATTAATAGTGGAAGGATATGAACATTTGTTAGATTGAACAAGAACATAAAAATTTTAAATTTATTTATAAGCGTTACTACAATTGTGCGTTGTGATTAACCAGCATTTTGCTTCCTGAATTAAAGCAAGTACGATAAACCCAATCATACTGTGCTTATTTTTTTCTAAGCAAATCGAAACTGTGCAAAGGATCAGATAAGAAATATTAAAAGTGAGATCACACTACTAATATTTCTTAGAAAATTGATTGCCAAACAAAAAAAGTCGCAGCGTTCTATTAAACCCAAAAACAGCTGGATTTGTTTGTGATGGTCAACGGTACATTGTAATTTTGTTATGGTGGTACAATTGATAAACTTCACCCCTCGAGCCTATGCGAAAGGTGGAAATCTCCTAAGATAGCCCCGCTTATTTCAACACTGGCTCTCCGACTATATGAAGTATGATCATTTCGAATATTGTTAGGACACAATAATTAGTCTTCAGATTTATTTTCACGTTCCGTCCTGGACAAGAAATGTTTTATAGGCCCAATCCGGCAGAAATACAGTTAAATGGTTTAATTCTAAAATAAGGCGTCGGCGTCGCGACAGTGGAAACAGTATTTGTTTAACGTGGGACAATTAGATTACAGAAAAGAATAATTCATGGCATCGAAACGTCAGAGATATGAAATATTTAATGGATTATCGGGTACTAGAATTATGACGCCGTGATGTCTGCTTTGAATGAACTTTGGGATTTCGTGCTAAGGACGACTCGCTTTTTGTAAATTTAAAGAGTTTCATATAGATGGCTTAATTATTGTTGAAAATTAAATAATTTTATTGAGGTGGTCTGGAATATTTTATTCAGGTACAGGTTCATTTGTTACGGAAATAGAATTTACAAATTTAAAATCAAAGTAAAATATCATTCACTATTTTGATATATAATATAGGGTACATGATACAGTTTACTTCTTCCAAAATGTTTTTAGAAGTTCCAACATGTTTTGACTTATCGTTAGTTTTAATTATTGGGTCACTATGTACAATATCTTTCAGATTTTATTATTAGTCTAAATACATTGGAATTAGAATGTAAATGTTTTAGTTCGTTTATAATATTATTTTATACATATACGATATAGAAAAGTTATCCCTTCTTCCATCACACCCTATTATAATTTCGAAAAATATAGTCTGTATAGAGACATTTTTTTCTATGTTATTAATGTAAATTCGAGTATCACCCCTTTATTTTTTGTGGCTTCAAAATTTGACACAAAGTTACACGCTTTAAAATAGTAATTATAATTCATTGTCGGTCTTAAAAGACACAATAAATTCTACAAATGTCAGGAGTATTTCACAAGAAAGGCGAACTGACTAAAAGAATTAACCCCTTTTTAATTGTATCATTGTATCAAATGTAAAAAGGGGTTTTAGTGCATTTAAATGTCATCAGCTTATTGTTAGTTGAGGTTTAGGGGTTACTTCAATTTTAAAATGAAATTGAATCCTTATAACTTTTGTCCAAAAAGTTTGCAAGCTATTAGAACTACACATATATTATACCGGGTGATTGCAAAGTGTGCCACTATAAAAACAACAGTTAAAGTTTAGACTGACTGGTCCGAAATTTTAAAAATCCGTTCATATATTCTGATAATGTTCTGCTAAATGACACAAGGTTAAATGTTCTCTACAACAGAGATACAGGATGGTAAAGTTAAAAATTAAAAAATGATTCATGTAGGGGACTGCAACTTATTCCAACCACTTACATGGATGACAGTATCTAAATAATATTATTTTTGAAAAAATGAAATGATTGAAACGGTTTTTATATTATGAGTTTTATTGCTAATTAAATAGTATTCTTAAAATAATATCTTAAAAAAATGTACATTTTCCCAACAGCGAATCAAATTAAAAATCATTTATCAATACCAAAACCCACTAACACTTTTTTTTTATAATCTTGGAATTGTACATTCTTTCCCTTATTTAATTTATAGACCTCTTAAGGTTACATAATTACAAAAAAACAGGTCCTATGTTTTTCCTTTAACTTCATAAATATTTAATATTATTAGAAACAATACAATGTCCAAAATTATTGACTGATAGCCATGTCCAATTCATTTCTTACATATTATTTATCTTGCGATATCTTTTTACACCTTGAGCATCTTTTTGAGCATTTTCTACTAAGATTTGGGGCAATTATTAATTTCACTTTTCTTTCCATTGTTAAACCTAAATTAAGAATTATAGGTATACATGCAATAGTAGTTTGTCTCTAGAAACATAATTAAAATATTTCCAGGCAGTCATTTATTTTAACGAAGTTATTCAATTTTAAAAAGTTTACCTTTGATTGACTGTACACCCTGAAATATTAATTTGACAAAAAATTTCGCTCCTGATAAAAGTTACTATATCTAAGAAGCATTATAAAAGTGGACAATAAATATTAAAAATAAACAATACGTATTGTACCTATAGTACCTATTAGTTTGACAGAAAATTTTACTCTTGATAAAAGTTTCTAATCTAATAAGCTTTATAAAATTAGAAAAAAATTTCAAAAATATACAAGGTGATGCCAGAAATACGTTCATTATCAATTTTTGAATAGTTGAATACATTTTTAAACATTGAACTTTGAGTTGATTGAGATCTAAAAGGACACTAAATTTTGCATGAAGTATGTGAATATCATAAAATGATCAGAAAACTCAGTTTAGGTTGGGTTATGTATTTTTTTCTTGTTATTTTATTATTTTCTGTAGAATAAACATACTTTTTAAAAACTTGTTGGTTTTGGGGTTTCATTCCTCTTTGAAGTTGGGTTTCTCTCGGTTCCAGTTAGTACTGGCTCTTATTACACAGGTGGAGTCATTTCCCAAGCAACAAGTGACACCGTGTCCTATTGGTAGATGGCGTTAGCTGTGTACCATCATTTTTATATCATGTTTATATAATTTTTAATTAGAGATGTTTTATTATTAGACCGCTGCGATTTTTTTATGTTTGGAAGTTTTGTTTAATTAACAAAAATATTTATTTCCAATTACGATTTGCTATAAAATGCATTTTTTCCGAATAATATTTTTTTTAATATTAATTTCATTAGACAATAATATATGAGTCTTATATAGATTTATAAATTCCGGTTTTTACAAAATTAACTGAAATACTCTTTATAACTAAATAGTAATAATTTTTATTTAGTTCAATTATAGCTTAATTCAATTAATTATTATTTTTCATACACTCGTAAATTATGAACACTTCTGACAAATCTATATGATATTTGTGATCAAAAATTTAAATTTACTTTCATTTATACGAAAAATAACCCTTAAATTTGCATAGGAAACGTGAGAGATAATTTAGAACAGAACAATAATGAGAAAACCAAGATACGTTCCTGGAAAAACATTATGAACGCAAGTCGGCCATATTTGTCACGTGCTGGTTTCAAAAACGGAAACAATAAACAGAAGATGAGCGCGTGTGAGGCACGCGTCACTGACGTCATAAAATTCAAAATCTTCAGCAATTGCTTTTAGAGTTCAGCACTTTGACATGCCGAAAAGGTATTAGCATTAGTATGATTCATGAAATGTTCTATAATTTTCTAGAAAGGATTCAGGACCGTATTAAATTAAAAAAGTCCAAGAAAAGATATTTCTGTATATCACTAGGAATTATAACATAAATCACTTACACGTGATATTAAAGGATATGTTTTAAAATTTACATTAAAATTAACAAGAATACTCCCAAATACGTACCTAATTATTAAATTACTATTCAATAATAACAATTAAAACATTTTATAATTCCAAATGTGCCTTTCAGAAAAATGAAGTCGTATCGGAGAGAAATTTAACGTTAGGACAATATTCAAAACTCAAAGCTTAACCAGAAAACAAAATTTAAAAAATTGTGTAGACAAAATTCCCTGTGAATGCGATAAATTTTACATAGGAGCGAGGTCGAAATGAACAAGACAATTTAAGGAAAAAAAAATTGTAAAGATGTTTGGGATTTAGGATACAATTTTCAATTTGATTCAGCTGTTATCATATATAAAGAGCTAAATGACGTAAAAAGAAAAATTAAATAGTTAGCACTCAAATAGAATAGATGAGGATTTTACTTGATGAAGATCCATACTACACGATGAAATAAAACAATGTAATTTGTTTAAATCTCCATTATATTTGAACTAAGTTCAATATAGATCCGTGACGCGTTTCGCTAATACAGTAGCTTTCTCAAACGGGTGCACTCATTTTATTAAATGAATAAAAACGCATGGCTCAGTGTTTAGTTAAATGTAGCCGAACTTGGTTACCTTTAATAAAGCACGAAATGTCTTCAATAATAACTACTTTATCGGGTATATTATCGTAAGTTTTTCTGAGAATAATTATATTTTTAACAATACATTTCTTTTGTTCCGGTTGCGAAAAACAGTAATTAATAGAAAAAAAATAAGTCAGCGATTAATACCTCTTTTTTTAGGGCCGCTAAGTCGCTCTAATGGTAGTCACGTGCCAATTTCTGCTTTTTTTATGCAGCACTGGTTGTCGCTTTGGCAACTTTCTGCTGTG
The DNA here is from genome assembly GCA_963243735.1 of Neocrepidodera transversa. Taxonomy (NCBI): domain Eukaryota; kingdom Metazoa; phylum Arthropoda; class Insecta; order Coleoptera; family Chrysomelidae; genus Neocrepidodera; species Neocrepidodera transversa. The sequence goes on from OY725339.1 coordinate 14,114,385, forward strand.
CCGTTTTATTCTGTCATTTTGGCGGCTTTCGGCTTTGCTGTTTTGCCGCTCTTTGTTGTATTCGCTCTTTGCGGTGCACCCCTATACACAAACGAGCGCAGCGTTGATTATTAAGAAAAAATTCTAGAATACATTATTCTATTAAATTTCTTGTATAGCTATTACAATGGAAAAATTTTCCCGATCTTAAAATATTTCAAACCACTAAAATCTGTCCATTGTTTGTTTTTTTTTTCTGGAATCTCCCCATACATCTTCTTCCCTCTATTTTACCCTATTCAACATATTAAATTATAAGACTAGATATGGAATTTCCATATAACACATTTTCCATTTAACTATATGTTGCTAAAAGATTGGTCTTTTCTTGATAAAGCCGACAACGTTACATTGAATGAGATATTTTCCGAATATGTCCCTGTGAGAAACGTTAAAATCTCTTTTATATAGACTATGGTAAGGTTCACAGGCAGTGTTGCATTATAAAATTAAATATCAAGAATTTTTTTTGAAAATATTTATTATCCACTGATATAATGTTTCTTAAGAAATATAAATAGAATCGCAGGGAAATTAAAAAAAATCGTGGTTCTAATCTCTTATTTAATAATCCAAATTCAATTTAGTGTAATTTCAACAGAATCAAAACATCGACCAAAATTCCTGAAACTTGTTGTTCTCTGTCTTAATTATTTTATACGAATTCAATTAATATTACCCAATATACTCAATTAATTTTTAATGAAGTCCAATGAATCTATACGCTATAAATATTCAATCTTTTTTTATATTTATATTTATAATTTTTAATAAGTGGGATATAGAGAACTATTATTGTATCTAATGTTATCAAGGCTGGTATTTTACCAATCACTAATGTATCCACCATTGCATAATAAAGTAGATAAGTTAGGTAGATGCCGTTTATAGATGTTTCTCTAAGACATTAATTTAATAGATTGACCCTTGTATCCTTCTCAAAAAACTTTAGTCCAACTGAATATTTTATTTCTGTTTTTTAACTTTTGACGACAGTTCAATACAATACAATACTTTGAATTTCTTTGAAATAACTGCAACATCGGATGTCTCACCATGTTGAATTTTATAGTATTGTATAAAGTAGACTCATAATAGTAAAAATCGTTTGAGGCTGTCACCTCTAACATCTAATGAGTTTTTAATAAGGTAAGAAAATCTTAATGCAACTATTGTATTCCAGTAGTAGTTACCGTATAAGGTTTGAATTTGATACTGAATTGAACTTGTCAAATCACTGTCAAGTAGGATTATGAAATGCCAAAATAGATTTATGGGTGTTTCTAATACGTAACCTATTATAAATAGAACAAAACTACTTTGAATTGTCAATACAGAATAGCGTCTTCTAATATTGGAATTTTGTAACAAAATTGCAATGTCTACTTTAGTAGTAAAAAAATTAGTGATAGGCTTCCTTTAGATTTTTGAAATAGGAAAATAGCCAAAAATGAATATATTAATAAACTTTTCATAATTACTACTATTAGCAATTCTTCATAGTATAGTAATTCTAAAGAACAGAGAATTAATAATGAAACCGAAAATCATGTTCAATATTATTTATCAGTTTTTTTTATTAATTATTAAGTACTTATTATTGATTAACTAACTTTAATTTGTTATTGTGTATTTATTCTAAATTCAGATGCCATTTTCCCGTTTCTCTAGAATAGCCCATTTACAGAAAGCAGCATGTCACACGTTCTTCAGTTTGTTAGGAAAACAAAGTTAAGTTGAGACCAATCGAGCGTGTTGTTGCATATGATCAAAGTGGGCTCGGGATAACCTCCAGCGAACAGTGGACAGTGGTCAATTTTACGCAACTGCCCTTTAATCTAATCCAAATACAAAAGATGAGAATATGCATGACATCTGGCCCACTTTACGGGTCGTAAAGTTCTTTTAGTCAATTGTTGTTCATATTAAATCAAGTTGTCTATTGAGAAATGACATTTTCATATTTGTTTGATTGGCATTTTTCGTCTAATGTCGTCAGTGAATGCCATATTTTTGGTTTATTATTATTGCACTGTACATTTTATGATAACCAATCATTGCTTTAACTATATATTTTAATGCATTCATATGAAGAAGTAAATAAATTAAGAATTTTTTTATTAACTTATATTTGAAATTGTTAAAAAGAAGATACATTTAGTCCATTTATAACGATTATCTTTTTTAAGTACGATACAGTAATACAATTTATAATTGGATTTTAAAAATGCCCTTATTGACACTAATATACACAAGTAGGTATAGGGCGTTTCCTAATTACGTTAAAATACAGGAGGTTTCATTAATAATTGTACATTCGCCAACGGGATATTTTTTTGCTTAAAAATATGGAGATAGTCCAAAATGATCTTTACAAAACTTGAGAAGCCTTGAATTTTTTATTTTTTTTTTAAATTTCTTAATATCGTTGCTTAAATTATCCAACTTTTATATTTTTTCTTCTTCATTAATGTATGGCCTTTTGCCAGTTTTCAGGTAAAAGTAAAATTTTTTCTTAAAACTTTATTCTTTATCAGTATAACCACATCAGCTCGATAGGATCTATTTTGGAATAATATAATGTGATCTAAAAGAGAGGTAACTTAATATTTTTTGATCTAAGCTAATCCTGCAGTTCACTTTTTAACCAGTCGGTTGTGGCCAACTTTTTTACAAGTCTCTAGGGATATTTTGCTTTATCTATCACAATTACACAGTTTTGAAATTTTTTTACCTGATTTTTAAAATTTTGATGTCGAATTACCAAAAACTGAATAACTCTCCATTTCTGACCGTATTTTGCTGATTAAATACATGTTGAAAGAAGTAAGTTGCAACAGCTTTGGTACGATTTACGCCTCAAAGAGATTTTTTGATGATGGCCTTTAACGGTTTACTCGATTTTTTTCCATTTCCTAGCCCTCCCTGTATAACTCGCGGCCTATATACAGGGTGTTTCATAGGTAAACCGACATACGTTAACTGCAAATAGAGGGCACTTGGGTGATTCCAAAAAACTAATATTTGATGGGTCTAACCCGCCTCATAAGTGACCTACAGGGTGTTTTGTCAAAATTGCTTATTTCTTCCAACCCTCGTTTCCTCGGAACTACTCTGTATATTTATTTCATATTTAGAAAGCTTGTTTGAGTCTATTAGTATATTACACTGACATAGTAAGCAAAATAAAAATCCAGGTGCTTCAAAAAAAAATACTAAAATTATTTTCACGATGAACAACACTCTGTATATCAGAATTTTAAAAAATTAATAGCATATTCGCTACTAAAACTTTTAACTCAAACTAAAAAATTGTTCATTTTCGTCGAATTTGTGCAATTTTGCTTAATAAGGGAAATTCGTTTAGTGATGGTGCTCCTAGTTTTGAAGAGAAATAAATAATATTTTATTGATATTTTTCGAAGGCAAATACATACAGTAAGTAAAGTTCGCACCATATGGAAAAAATATTTATTTTTTTTTCATTAAATTATTATTATGGCTTAACACTACTTAATGGCTACATGCGTTTATTAATATTTACGTCTAAAACAAGAGAAAATTTTAAAAATTAAAAAAAATTGTTTTAGTCGTAAATATTAATAAGTATGTAGCCATTAAGTAGTGTTAAGCCATAAGAATAATTTAATAAACAAAAAATAAATTAATATTTTTTTCCATATGGTGCGGGCTTTATTTACTGTATGTATTTGCCTTCGAAACATACCAATAAGTTTAAAATATTACCATTATTGAAACAATCTGTTCTTTTTTTAAATAAAACCATAAATGTTACATCCAAAAATATTATTTATTTCTCTTCAAAACTAGGAGCACCATCACTAAACCAATTTCCCATATTAAGCAAAATCGCACGAATTCGACGAAAATGAACAATTTTTTAGTTTGAGTTAAAAGTTTTAGTAGCAAAATGAGAGGTGCCGTCTCAAAAAACATGAATTCCTACTTAACTTTTATATATACTATTCAATTTTTAAAATTCTGTTATACAGAGTGTTGTTCATCGTGAAAATATTTTAGGAATTTTTTTTTGAAGCCGTACCTGGATTTTTATTTTGCTTACTATGTCAGTGTAATGTACTAATAGACTCAAACAATCTTGCTAAATATGAAATAAATATACAGGGTGGTTCCGAAGAAACGAGGGTTGGAAGAAATAAGCAATTTTGACAAAACACCCTGTAACTCACTTATGAGGCGGGTTAGACCCATCAAATGTTAGTTTTTTGGAATCACCCAAGTGCCCTCTATTTGCAGTTAACGTATGTCGGTTTACCTATGAAACACCCTGTATAATAGGAAATATTCCAAATCGACTTTAATTCTCGAATACCAGATGATAGAAAGTTTAATCAAATTTGCTGTATACTAACTAACCAGTTGGTAAGTTTTCGTACCACAATAAATTAAACTTTCTGGATTGCTTTTTCCAAAGGAAACCTATTTCCACAAAAACCTCTGGTTAATTTCAGAGTCATCCATATCATCTCGGACTGAGTAAAGAATCTGTCGAATGTTTAAATTTCTCTTCTAAAGAAAAAAAGCATGCTCTTTCCGTTTTTTAAATCATCTACCTATAATTTTGATTGTATAGCATATTTCCAAACACTAAAATATAATATAATACAAATGTAGTTAAATCCAGGCCTGATTTCTTTCAATTGAAATTACCCATATTGGTTATAAAATAATCTATATAAATTCTGACCAAAATACTCATCCTCTTTACCTTATAAATGACATTTTGTCACAAACAAATGATATTTTCTTTGAAAATTAATAACACGTTATTCAACCATTCAAACCACATTTATTCCATTTTATTTTCTCTGAAGTTATCTTTAAACACTCTAGTAGAAGCTTGATCCAAAAGTAAACACTGGAAAAAATTAATCATTTTGGGACCCCTGAGTAGTGGTCAGGTTTTCCCTCGAGAATATCATCCGCATCACCCGATCATTGCACATCCATACGTTCTGCAAATAGGCTATTCATTGTTCCCAACAGACAATCCACTTCATGAAAGTAATTTTATTAAGTTAATATTCCAAACATATAATTATATTCTATTCTATTTGGGATTTTGTTCTATAAATTATTTCTACAACCGTATTTCAGAATTTTGTTAGTATCGAAAAAGAATTTTGACTTGGATTTTTATTAAATATCAAAAAGTACAATAAGATTGTATAATAAACTAATGCCTTATATTAATGGAAACATGGTCAAAATGCACGCCAAAATCCAATTGTATTTTAAAAAATAGGATTTTTCAAAATTTTAATTTAGAAAAATATACAACTAATAATAATAATAAATATTTGCTTTAATACAAGGTGTTTCCAATGTGATATAATTAGACCACTAGATACATAAACTGCACTACTAATTCTTATATTGATAATATAGTAAGAATTCTGGAAAATTGTTAAGAAGTAGACTATATAATTACAATTTGAAGATATTATTAATGAATCAAAAAAAATGTACCTATGGTGTTCCACAGGGTTTTTTTATTTATTATATTTATAAAACTTTTTAGTGTCCTAAAAGTTGTTTTTTTTTTAATTTTATCGGATATTTTTTTATTGTTAAAATTCGTAATTTATTTTCTTTTATTCATAGAATCAGTATAGTATCGGTTGGTATTGAGAAGTCAAGTTTTTTTTTAAATTTTATTTTCCTACTTTACATGTCGCCAAGAAAGTTATAAAACTGCCGCTAGATTGCTTACCATTTGTTGCTCACACTTTTAATTTACCCAATCTAGGACCATTAAACGGGGGATTAAATTGTCAACTATACAAATAGTGTAAAAGTAAGAGGATTATTACGAAAAACTAAATATTTAAAAAACTTTCTAGACTTGAAACACATAGAAAATTTCCAGTCATTAAATTTACCTAGAAAAATTGAATAACATTTAGTAACATTTTAAAAATAAATAAAGTCGTTTTTTTTGGTGTTATTAACAAAAAGATATTTTTATTATTCAGATCGTTCAATCAATATTAATATTAATAATTTAGATACTATAATGATACATTCGATTAACTTATTGATACTATATCTAACGTATTTGTTTCTTTGTTTTACGAAAACTGTGCAAATGTTTTGATCAATAAAATCTGTATTTTTGTGAAATTTTATAGTATTTTATTTATTAGCTTGTATTGGTGCGTCAATACGATTCTAGAAAAACGGTGATTGAGTGGGAATTTAGTTTAATTAACGAACAATCATGAGACTGAAATAACGTAAACATTAAATAAATTCGTATAGTTTCACGTAATGTTCTAAATACAAAAAAGAATGTACAGTGTCTAACAAAGTTAACTACAAAAGGAGAATTTTGAGACAAAAAAGAGTAATATTTAATAAATCAATCCAATAAATTTTTCTCTAAGAAATTTAGATTTTGTTTATTTGTATACCCATCCACAAAATCCAGAATATTCTATACGTATCAATTAACATATTTCATCACAAAATCTATTTTTCAATTAAGAAAGAAATTAAATCAATTCATTTTATAAATATAATTAAAAAAATATATGGTCCAGAGATATTTAAATTAGGAGTGATTTTATTCATACGGCTATACTTAGCATAGCTCGGCTAACATGAAAAAAGTAAAATATACTCTTCGAAAAAAATAATCAAAACACCCAAAATATATGTCTTAATCATACATAATACCTCAAATCAACAAAAAACTGAAAAATGTCTCTTACTATACCGTATAAAAGATGGCCGAAAATCCAATAACGGTAGAGAGAAAAAATTATATTTCAAACTTAATCATCAAATCCCAGGTCCACATTGAGCAGCGACAAGAAGAATTTGAATTTTAGTCATAAGATTTTTTGAAATGACCACTGCGATAAATATCCAAGTTTTTTTCACAATTTCCTTTTAAAACAAGTAATCAAAAACTCCACTGATTTCCTACATTTGGGAACTATACATTGATATTCAAAAGCAACGTGTTAAAACTTAACCAATCATTCTCAGCTAATTTATCAATGGATAGACATATCCATTGATGTTCTGCAAATTTTGTATTAGATTATTTGAATTACAACCCTCTACTTAAAGCAATGATTGATCGATTTTCAATCTTTCAAAATTCTAATCCAATTCGACTGTCGATAAATTACTACTATTGTTAACCTATTCGAAAGAGGTTGGAAACAGGAAGTTATTCTCGCATAGAGAGGGTGTTTCTTTAAAAATTAATTTGTATTATTTTTTAGAGGGTAAACCATCCAATGTTAACTGATATTTTTATCAAAAGGTATTTATGTATTTACTTATTGTTCCTTTACTAACTAAGAATTTTACTAAGTGTTTCCCAGTCATGTTTTTTAAATCACAATTTAAATTATTGTCGTTTCGTTGGAGAAAAAAATCAGTTTAAAAACTCACTGAAGGAATCTTTTTTCAGATTTTGATAAAACGGGAAATCAAGATATGAAAATTATTTAGTCCTCATCACAAACTGTATATAACATGATTTATCCCACATAACAATGCTACAATGGATACTGCTAATCCATAGACAATTTTTTTTCTGATTTTATACATCAGATAAAAATTACTATTAAATATGTTCAAATAAATCAAAATAATATAATTAATCTAATTAAATATGATAATTTTTGACATTGTTTTCAATAAGTTACACAATTACGTATTTTTATCAGTACACAAACTACGTTTTATTAAACCTAGTGTTTCAGTCGAAGAAAAATAACCTCCTCAGTAAATAAGATAATATTTTGTGAATTTTCTGTTTTCTTCTATTTCACCCTATATCAATAGAATAAAAGTTGGTTGATAATGATAGTACTTATTTCTGTTATAAAATATAATTACCCCGAGGCAAAGCCTACAGGGGTTATAATCTTGATACAAAAAGAGGGTTGATGGTCCGATTTTAAAAATTTTAACGGGAATCGGTAAAACACATATTATTTCATAATTAATAATTAATAAAAAGAAGCTGATTTTCACGAACTTTCATCTCCAAAGGATTTTATTGCATAGAACTTGAAAAATCATAGTCTGTACGCACAGAATGACGGGGAAAGTACCAAAAAATGCATAATTATACAAAAAAAGTGCATCTTTTGCAGTTTTTATGCATTTTTAAAGGATTTTTCAAAGATTTCATCTAAAATTCATAAAAATTTGAGAAAAATCGTTTGTTTTAGTATTATACAAGCCTTAACATATTGGGTCATTTAAGACCTTTTATGAGTCGATTTTAGATATTAAACGCACCCAAAAGTGCATATTTTGCATCCGTTTAAAAAGAAATTTAATAATTGCATTTCCCACTGCACCCTCCTATGTCTTATTTTTTAACGGCCTGCCATTTAGTAAAAAAACTGATAAATAGAAGATTGCTTTGGTAATAAAAAAACTGATAAATAGAAGAATGCTTTGCTAATATAGTGGTAATAATGAGTGGAATAAATTAATTCCTGATTTTTAATGTGATTTCCTTTGTAATTAACTTTTTAGTATGGCTGAGAAATTTCAAAATATATTAAATATATATTAAATAACCAAAAAAAAAAAAATTATGCACTTTTATTTGTATCAATTTTCATATTAAATTCCAACGCATTAAAAAATAAGATATAGGAGGAGAGGAGTGGGAAATGCAAAAAAATTTAGTTAAAAAAAGACGTAAATATATTTTTTATTTGCTTTGTATTTAATTAAAAATTTGGACGATATTTTATTAGTTTTAGAGCAATTATTAAATTTGTTTTAAAACGGATACAAATTATGCACTTTTGGATGCGTTTCAATAAACAAACCATTTTTATGAATCTTAAATGAAAATCATTGAAAACCACTTGAAAAATGTACAAAAAACAGCAAAAAATGCACTTTTTTACCATAATTATGCACTTTTAGGTACTTACCCCGTCATTCTGTGCGTACGGACTATGATTTTTCAAGTTCTTATACCTAATAGATAGATACTCTTTTATAAAGAAAAATTGTTGTACAAGATACAAAAATTGACACTGCATTTTATGATGTATGGATGAAAACACAATAAGCAATCATCTTTTCTGAGATGAATCAGGACTCAAAAAAATTTTGTTTTAAATGATTTTACAAGAATAATTGTTGTTTATTATAATTTACTGCCTATAACTAATAATTTTCACGAACTCTAAAATGGAGCTCGTATCTGAATTTGATGTGCCTATCAATATCCGCTAACAAATCGTGATTAAAAAAGTTAGAAGTGTTTCAGAACTCTGTACTTCGTATTAATCTAAGAGCAATGAAATTAAAAACAACTGAATCGCTTTATGCCGAAGCTATAGAGAAATACAGGATAGAATATTTAAGCAAAAAATTCCCTATTAAGATTATTCAGCTCAATTATAATATGATCTGTTAAATAGATATTGGATTCATAAATAATCAACGCCCTTATGTAAAGTGGTTTTAAATGGTGAAATATATCTTAAGAGCTCTCTATCATTCCAAACTAAATCCTAATTGTATTCGCCCCTCTACTTTCTGATTGAAGCAGTGGCCCCACCTATGGAGACTTAAAACGCAATGATGATAGAAACTTAAAAATGTAGATCCATCTAACAGGTGGCAGCACTTACCAAATAATTAAATGAATTTATCTTAATTCCCTCTTAAAACTTAACTGTTGGATTTTCTTTTCTTCTTTTACCAAATATCTTAAAAATATTATAGCGAATTATTGAAGCAAAAAAATTTTTGAAAAAAAATTAAAACAACGAGAAAAAAAATATAAGTTGATATTAAAAAAAGTAATTAGTAGCCACAGTTATAGATTTTTTCTCCATATTTTAGTGAAAACCACAATTAAATTTGTATCTCCGTAAAAAAGTTATTAAGAATTTAGTATTTGTAGGTCGATAGATCGCTCTTAACTCTTCTTTAGTACTGACTTTCGTTCTTTTTGACTAACGTTATATTTAAATAACCTTGATGAAAATCCTCAAATCTGTTCAAATAAGACGACTCATAACATCAGTATCCCACTAATGAGAACCAGATTCGGTAATAACCGAGACACTTATTTGAAATTAATCATATTTACATCGGTGTAAAAAATACAAAACACTCGATTTTTCATATAATTTCTAAAAGACTCCAAAATTCGATTATGACATAAATATTAATTTTGTTTATTAAAAAATGTCCTGATCGGTCACTGGACGAGAAGCTAGTGTCACTGTCAAATATCGTTTTTTTTTCTTCCTGTCTTGCTGCTAGGAAAACTTGTTGGGTAGTTCTAATTATCGGCGAATGTGTGTCTGGCTGAATAATTTTTCTATGTCAGAAAAAAACTATCATTCTTTGAACCTCATTATCCAGCATCACGCTTTATTAGTTTTTAGATCATTACTTTTCTATTTAACGTCTATAGTGAAGTTATTAAGAAACACGTATCATCATTATAGCAACTATTTCTTTTTTATATTGGCAACACTTAAACCATTTTTTTTCCAGATCCAACGTCGTGTCCAATCACGACTGCATTGATTCTGAATCTTAAACACTGTCAAAATTGACAACTTACAATCGTAATAGTATATTACATAAGTGATAAGAAGCCGATTTCGTGTGTAATAGGCTTACCATACTTTTTCTATTACGAAATAATTAGTTTAAAATGATAAAAATACAAATTTTATTGAATCTTATTACATTTCATAAATATAACATGTTAGTTTTAAATAAACAAGTAAACAAAAGCAATAAAATGAAAAGCTTGATAACATTAGAATTTCAAATAAATTCAAAAAAAAATCTATGTTCAATAATACGAATAAATTGTGCATAAATGTCAAAACTGACAATTCATGAGCAATCTTGCCTATCATGATGCGGCTGTTACGTAATAAATCTTACGCACATCTATTCGATTTATAACGCACGCTTCTGCTTCTAATCGTATATTGTGTGTAAGGATAGATTTACTGATTAAGTAAACTGTACGTAAATGTCGAAGGAGTAGAAAAAACTACTTTAAATGTTGTCAGGTTTTCCATCTTATGAAACTTAAATAATAAATTATTTTGTTAGTTTTTCTTGAATTTACATTTTTTGTAAGTTTCACTTAATTAAACTTATACAGAAATTCATTAAAAACCACAATAACTTATTATGTGTTGACACTTCCATTGTTATCAATTTTGAAGGTTATAAATATTATAATAAATCTCAATTTGTAACAATATAAGCATTTTTTTAAATAATTTTATTATCCGTTTAATTGGATTATGGTTAGTAAACATTTTGAATAAATTTTAAACTGAGATCATATTCAAAATAAAACTTCTGCCGTATGGTAATGATTTTTTTAAATTTTCAGAGGAATATTTTTTGGATAAAAGTTATTTATGTCGAAAATCAACTCGATCAATTAAAAAATCAATAAAATTTATATCAACCAATATAGGTTCATTTTAAACGATATTATCTTTCATGAAATCCACTAGAAATAAGTAACATGGATTTAAATCTCTTAAGCTTCATAATCTAAAACTATATCAGTTAATTCAATGGTCGTAAACAACGAAATTATAAATTAATAACCAACCAATAATTGAAAATAAATCGATGATGTCAATAATAACACGCACAAATAGAACGAATTAAGTACGTTGCGTGCGTAATTTTTATCGTCTATTTTCAAAATATAATTGTTCTGTTAATTAAGTACAGGTATTTTATCCAACTAATATTTTTCTATGCAGATAATAGGTATATGAAAGGAAAGTAAACAGAAAAGTTATTGAAACAAAATAATTTGATTTTTTTAAATTTTAGCACGTATCTTGAAAATTCAGTTTATTTTACAAAACACTAAAGAGTATGCACATAAGTTTTAATATAATGATGATTAAAATACATAAAAGTTTAAAAACAGGTTTAAACTTTTTTAAGGAATAATTGGAAAAAAACTTTTATAAGTTTACTTGGAATATTAAATTTATAATCGAATTCTCACTAGCACCATTCAATAAAAAAATCTTATTTTTTATTTAATTTAATTTAATTATATATATTAATAAAAGAAATATTTATTTCAATTTACACACTGGTGCGTAAAGTTGATTTCTTATATTTTAATTAATACGTACATATTTTTTGGCAGTAGAAGAAATATTGTATGCAACTAGTATATTTGGCTCATATGATTTACAAAATTCACATTTGTGAAAACATTTTCACTTGACACACTTGTTGCGTAAATAAATATTTTAGACATTTTTCGAAAAATCTGAAATTCCAAATCCATACTATATTTTGATTCAAGAGACCCAACGTAAACAACGTGATCACTTAATTATCACCGACCTCGTTTCTTATTGACTAGGAGCATCGTATAGTTATATTCTTGAGAGAAATGGCAAAGACTGGTAATTTAATATACCTAATCTTTGGAAATGGCTTTGATTCATTCACACTAGATTCACATAGCACGTGCCTACTTCGTAGTTAGACCATGTCAATGTTGTAACGCGTGGCCTCTTGGTTTTAAATCCACTATAGAAGAGTATAATTTTGCAAAGACTGCGATAGCACTTATCTGGGAGACATACCTGATACAAATATGACATTAAAAAAAGGGTAAAATATTGTGCTTGAAATTGAATTCCAGGATGTTAAGATCTTGTACTCTGAACGTAATTACTCCAAACTAATTTTATCAGAAATGATGCACATTAATAGATTATTAACTTATTCTTTTGATCATTTGAAGTCTTTGGCAGCTATTTCTACGATTTATAGTGAAATATCTAAATTAACAGACAAACACTAACCAATTCTTTCTGGTTGTGGCGGCTTAGTATAAGTTCCGAGAAATAAAATTGAGTATTTCTTGAGTATCATCTTTAAGTTGGCTGGAACTCAAAATTTACGTATTCCCTTCATCCTCTAAAACTTGTTTTCCTATAACAAACACTATGCTCCAATACACGGAATGGATATTTAATAGAGTGGAGTGGTTCTGTCATCGATCAATTTGCATATAACATCTATATGCGATGCGTTAGTGGAATCTTTTCCTTCTGGTAAAAATAGATGTTTAGCTTCTGTTTAAATCTGATATTTAATAAAAATAAAAGATATTTGTTTATATTTTAAGCTGAGATTATAACGAAATATCTGTCTCTGTAATGATGTACAAACGCTCCCAAATTTCTTGTGTATATGACATACTAATTATACTTATATATCCGCTCAGAAATTAGATTTTTAATTAAACATATTTGTCACATTGTCTTCGACCTTTAAAAAATTGATATATTTTTTATTATCTAAGCACAATTTTCCATCAGTTTTTTATTGAAACACAATTTTACCAAAAAAAAACCGTTTCTTTTCATATTTATAATCATTTAATTTGTTTAATTAAATTTTTTTACCTAGATTAGCCTTTCTTTATTATGTTTTTTTATAGTATTCTTATTTATATTTATTTTATTTTACTATAAATTGTGTTTATTATATTTTTTTATGTTCCTTATTTTGTATTTTAAATTATATCTGATTTTACAAAGGAATATTTTTTCTACTACCCTTTATATGAGACATTTTTCGGTATATTCCCATTATGCCGAACCCTTTTTTCGTTGAATTTTTCCAATAAACCGACCTGCCAGTAGACCGACCTACCAGTAGACCGAATAATCAACGATCGGTGGATACTAACAGCTGCCCATTGTTTTTGTCTTCGCCTAAAATAGTTCAAATATAAATGCAAAGGCAAGTACGTTTGGTTTATTGGTGTTTGGTCTATTTTGAGAGGGTTGGTCTAATGGTTTTCGGTCTACTGGTAGTCAGCCCATTTTTCTGCTCATGTATATAAAAATGATCATTTTGCCGCCGCACACTCTACATGAACGTGTTTTTTACTTTAAAGATGAAAATGAAATAAATGAACAATGACAGTTAATCAGACGACAGCTGAGTTGAACCTTGAACAGGCAAACGAATGTCACGTCGTTTAACAGTTCAGAAAAAGTTGAGTTTATTTACAATTATATTGAACTTATAAATAAGATTCTGAAAATTGTAATCCAATGTTTTATAAACAATATCTATTATAAAAAAATAGCATTTTCGACGTGAGATGAAATACGTTTTTTTTGGTTCGTGAAATTGCTCCGCTCGCTCCGCTCGTGGGCCAATTTTTACCTCACGATAAAAACAGTATTTTCATTTTTTGTTGTAAAATATGCTATTTTTATCAACCACTACTCGAGTGAAAACTTGATTTCCGTCGCTAGTGAGAAAAAATCCCATAACGTTAACTTTCGTCACTAGTGAAATTAAATTAATGGGTTTATATTTTTTAGACCAAGCAGTAGAATCCAATTTTAGATATATATTTAGAAGTATTTAATTATACTACATTATGCGCATTATTCCCTGTACTTCAGTGAGTAACAAAATAACGGCTTTTCCAGAACTGCAAATATTATTGAATAATAGAATCAGTTTTGTTTATCTATCTTGTTTTAACGGGTTTTTTCATTGACAAACTAATTTCGATATAAACCTTGTCAATATCTTGATAACGATCTGACGTCGGCGATTTCTTTTTTTTATCATCTTCAGTGTTAAATTGAATCAACAATCTTTATTATTTTCTGTCCACAAGACCTTGATAACAAAAATCTTGTCCAAAGTGGTACTTCCGATCGATGTTTAATATGTGGTAATTGGAAAACCTAATAAGTAAAAATAATTTAATTCTAGCGAGTTATGGTTTTACATAACATGCAGTAAGTGGGTATTTTATAATTAATTGTTGTGCTAAGAAAATACGAAATAAAATTGCATGAAGCGAATTATAAAATAACTTTGCTCTTACTATAAACATTTTTTTAGATTTCCATATAAAGTAATCGATTCAAAGGCGGGACCCAGACCCTTGTAATAGGGGCACTCGGCCGTTTATGAACTGGAGATTAAGAATCGGTAAAAAAAAATATCGGTATCTATATGTTAAACTGGTCTGCTCTGTTACCTTATTATGAACCATTTTTTTTAATTATTATTTTTTCGCTTTATCTACTATTCACCCTTTCTCAGCGTAAGTTCAATCCAAGATTTTTAAATAACCAAAAGAAAATTAACTATTTTTATCACTCTTTTAATAATATTTTCATTCAAAAAATAAACAAATTCATTTACTAGAGGGAAATTATTGCAATATAAAATTTTTTGTTAAAATTTTTGCTATAAAAAATTCAGATTTGTAATTTTTAGTTTACATAAAATAATTCACCAAAATATAAAAAAAATACCTTACTACAACAATTTTCTTAAATTTTGACAAATATTTCTTCCTTAAGTTAATTTTTATATATCTTCTTTTGCCATTAATATTACTATCCTTCGAAACTTTATCTATCCATTCCATATAACATTTTTTCAAATATTTATTTCTGTTAATTATTAAATTTTTAAAAAAATATATTTTTTTATAATTTTCTTTTTAACTTTTTTTTAATTCCAAGTCAAAAATCTTTTTCAGTCAATAAGAAACATGATCCAAAACAAAACTTTTTACACCCACTTTGCCTTTTTTTCAAAACAAAATAAAATCCATGCTCAAAACAACATGCTACACGCCTTAAATTTCCTTTCATAACTTCAAAACTATGCATAAGAACAAACCATTTTAATATATGCGTAAACATTCCGTTCCGGCACGATAGAGGTAGCAATTTTTGTCCAATTGACACCAAATTTGGTACAAAAATTTTTCGAGTAATTCGTTGCGTATTTCAAATGGGAATTCTACCTCTAAGGCATGGAAACTAGAGGGGGCTAAAATTTAAAAAATTCAAATCTCCGCCATTTTTGAAAATATTGAAACAGGCCATGAGACTTGTTCATGTCCTAATTATTATAAAATTAAATTACTTACAATTTTTTTTGATCTGACCTTCATGGGTGGAACTGGAGGGGAACTCAAATTTAGACAACAGAAAACTACCTTCAGGATTTTTTTTTATTTACAGTACAGTATGGTTATGCAAATGTACCAACTTGTCTTGTTTTTTCGATTTAGAACAATTATGGCAATTTTATAAAAAAAAGCTAATAAATTCAGGATATTCTTGGCACATTTTATTTAGTATTGTTCCAATAAGTCATTGTTACCGTTTTGTTGACGTAAATTGAGTAAGAAAGTAGGCTAACGATTTTTTATTTGACCTACATGATATATTTTGCATACAAGAACCTAACTGAACCACTTAAATGTATTAAAAACATCGTATATATATTTATCCAATTTTTTTAGTCGCTATATACCGATCATGATTATAATCTAAAAGCTATTAATAAAACCAGTATTTTCATTTTTATTGAAATATCAAGTAACACAAAAATATAAATCAATAGATAAATGATAAATAAAATCTTCAATTGATCGTATCAATAAAAACCCGAAATAGAATTATTTAACAGTGTATCAATTTAATATAACCCATATGTTTATTGTAATATTCAATCCATTGGCAAAATGTTGGTCTATCACATTGGTCAAAACTAAAAACGGTCACTTTTAACTTGTTTTATTTTTTACATACGACAGTGTTTTTAAGTATGAAAGTTATGCTAAATCTAAATTACTATAAATCAAAATATCGAATTTGATTAATGTTAACGCACACCAAGTCTCAATAAAATGTGGTACAGTACCTATCAATGCCTAAATTTCTAAGGGTTGTAAAAAGATAAACAAAAATTTGAAATAAAAGAATTTATTACTTATTTCTAAATATCACAGTCAAAAACATAAAACGGTATAAAATCTTAAAAAAAAATTCTATGGTATATCCCAAAAATCATATGAAGGCGTGAGAAGTAACTTACAATAATGTTTTAATGGTAGTAGTTTATATAAAATCTAAACTAACGTACTATCACAAAGACTAGATCATAATAAATTATGTCAGTGTACACTTAAATTTACGAGTATTTTGCCAAGACAAAAATATTTTATTAAAATTATTGAACATTTTTAATTATATTGAATATTTTGTTTTATTGAAAAATAAAATAAAAACATATGTTATTGTATTTATCAATAAAAATTTTTTAATTATTCTCAATATTGTATGTTAATATTTCGTTTTATATTATTTCTACTAACGTAAATCAGAGTAATTCTATTTGTTTAGTGGAACAATAAATAGCAACTGGCTTTTTTAATTAAGACGCAATGTTTTAATACTACGCGGCAAATGATCAGGAAAACAGAAATGTTATAAAAAATCACTTGGCATTCTCATACACAGATTAAACTTGTTTTCTTCAGAATCATTTAAATATATACAATGTTTTTATTCTCAGATATTTTTTGGGTATGTAAGATAACTTAGGAAAATTTTCTAACGCCAGTAAAAGTGAAAAAAAATATCTTTAAAAATATAATTTATATATTTAATTAGTTTGCTGAATCCTTATTGCTCTCTTACAAATAAATATTTTTGAATATATTTACAGGTTTTCTGAAATAGTCAAACCATTTTATTATTATCCACTAAAATTGAATGAGATATGTAACTATTTTCAACTATTGTTACTAATTCAAGACCAAGTAATATCAATATCTCTTGAATTAATAAACAATATTATAAATTTGTCTTGGTAAAAATCTCTGGTTTTTGAGACAACCAATACCTACTTATAAAATTAAAACTAAATCACTTAATTTAATAACTGCACTCTCTTTTTTCAATGCACTCATTGAGTCTATTTTCATTTACGTCATTGTTATTTGTTTGACATGAACAGAGGTATAAGTCGTCCAATATGGTGACCTCTGTGGAAATACTCCCTCGATATCCGTAATTCGATAGGGATTTTGTTGAGCCGTAACATGTATATTTTCTTTTTTGCTTTTTGTTCTGAATTGACGTTGACCAGTTTTTAAAAACCTGCAACAAAAATATAAGCTTTAAAACATTTCATCAATAAAAATGATTAAAAATTTCAAATATTTATATTTGACACCGTTTAAAATGAAATTCAAAAATTGCAATCATTTTTAGGCAACTGCCTGCTTATCTTCATATTAAAAGTACAATTATTTCGATGAACTTCTAAGGATTTTAAAAATTCTTCCATCTTCGAGCTATAGGAAAATGGAGAAGAGGCGAGCGGGTTGCTGAGATGTGAATATAATTCCAAACTTGGAATTTCTGGATGTATTTGTCTGTTTTTGAATAGCTAGTTTGGCTGAATCAGCCAATTTCAAATTTAGAAGTTCGGTTAAACTATACGTAAATTTTCGTGCTTGTCTCGTTTATTCGATTTTCTTGGTAAAAATAGTTTTATTTAAAAAATTGTATATAGTTAGTTGCTTTTTATATAAGTAAGGAAGCGATTTTAGTCCCTAAGAATAAATATTTCCAATTTTATTTTGTTTTTCAGTTTTTTTTTAATAATATTCGTAAAAAACAATTCTTATTAAAAATTAGTAAAAAAGACTTCGAATAATACTAAACCTTGAAAAATACTTGGTAAAGTACTTGAAAATTCTTTAAAAAAATATTTGATGAAAAATTCTTAAAAAAGTGATATTTATTTGTAGAAGAAAAATTCCTTGAAAATCTCATGAATGAAAATTCCTTGAAAAAATACTAAAAAAATGCTTGAAAATTCCTTGAAAAATCCATGGAAAATCCTGGAATATTCATAGGAAAATCCTGGAACATTTATAGGAAAATTCTTGAAAAATCCTTGTAAAATCTTTGAAAATCCCTAAGAAGTGTGAAAAACCATTGAAAAATTCTTTAAGAAACCATGAAAAATCTTTGAATCCGCCTTGAACCAACATTTTGAAAAATGTAAAATCCTGGAAACATGCGTTAACAAATCCTTTAGAAATCCATGTAAATTCATTTTAAACAATCTTTTCAAATTCCTTGATCTCCCTACTTTAAATCCTTGTAAAGTCATAGAAAAGTACTTGAAAATCGTTAAAAAAATCCTTGAAAAATACTTAATAAATCCATAAAAAAATCTTTGAAAAAGTTCAAATGTATTGAAAAATCTTTGTAAAATTCTTAAAAAATTCACAAAATTTGTTTGAAAAACTCCTGAATTAAAAAAATCCTAGAAAAATCGTTAAAAAATCTTTGAACAATCCTTAAAAAAATTCCCTAAAAATCCCTGAAAATTCCCGTTAAAAATCCTTGGAAAATCTTGGAACAATCATGGGAAAATTCTTAACAAAATTAGGTAAGGGTTAGGTAATAAAAATCAAAGTACAGAAAAATGAGCTCAGGGTCAGGTGATAGGGATTAAAATTCAACATTTTTAATACTGTCGAAATTCATTAATAATGTACTTTTTCATTAAATTAATTAATTTTAAATGGGAATTTATTAATTAAATTATCACACTGATTTACATTTCAGTTTTTTTTTATTAAAACAACAATTTAACTCATTAAATCAAATAAATTAGGTCAGCAAACAATTCAAAAATTTAGAGTTATTTCAGAATCTAATAATCTGTAATTTGCTATAAGGAATAGAAATCGATAATTATTTTTAAAAACTGCCTAATTGCGATTTTCTGTGCACAGTAGTAAAGGAAAACGTCAATCGTTCAAACTAATATACATATTAAAATATTATCGACGTTTGCGAGTCAATAACAATTAGAACTATGACATGTTTGTGTGTGTGTTTTTTTTTTCAATTTGTAAATTAGTTTATGTTTAATTACCAAAGAAAATTATTTATTTTCTAGCATTACATAATTGGTTTTTAACTTAACTTCATACACGTTATCTGACACGAAATAGTCTCAACATCTTCAAATATGATACGAGAAATAAACCTTTACAGATTTCTGAACGAGAGAAAAATGATAATATTAATTCATTACTTTATGAAAGTTCTTTAATGGTTTATATGAGTAAAATTTTAAATTATCTTGAATTATATAGGGTGTCCCAAAAGATAAATGTTATAGAAAATTAAAAATCACATGTATGAGAAAAATATAATAGGGCCGCTTTTATTTCACTTTGGAAAATACAATATATAATAATTATTGTATGAGGATAGGTTAGTGAAGTGAACAAGGTACTTATTTTAATGATTTCCAGACTTCTATTTGGTCTACCTTATAACACATCCTACAGTGATTTTAAAGAGAAAACATATTAACAGTTGCCTCTATTTACATTTTAAAACTGCTAATGTACACTCATAAAAATAAAAGTAAACTTAGATCAAATGGTTTTTTACAAAAACAAAATTTTTATATGTAAAAAATGTAGCATCAAAGTCCAACCAACGCAATTTAAAAAAAACAACAACCAGTTGAGTATGCTAAATAAATAGCATTACCATAACGAACTTCAAGTAATTTTAAATACAGAAAAGTATGCTTTTGCATAAAATGTAATTTATATTAAAATTATGTTCCTTTTTATGTCGTATGAATTTATATTTTAAAAAAATGTAATTTTGAAAATGATTTCTAGGTAGACACCGAAACGTCAAAATAAAATTTGGATTTGTATATCTTTTTTGACGATATAACCGAGGTAGATTTTAACAAAATTATTCAAAATGTACATTTTATTTATATTAATGAATTTTTAACATAAAAAAATAGATAAGCAAACAAATTTAATTATCTTAGATGAAAATTTTCTCATGTTTTAGAAATAATAATTAAATAACACAATAATTTATCTGATAGAAATTTAAATTCAACAAAAGAATTAATTGTATCAAAAAGTTTAAATTTTTCAAAAAAGAACTAAATTTGGCATAATTACTTCTATAGAATAAGTGTCTATTACCGGAACAGGAAGAGTATACCATGCAAAATTGAATTTGAAAAAAAGTAATATTAGCAAAAAAGGTAATGCCAGTGTATTAATAATGAAAAAAATTAACTGTAATAATAAAATTTCAAAATTATTAGAAAACGACAATTATTTAAAATTAAATAAAGATCCATCCTAAATCACTAGAAAATAAAATTTATAAAACACTTTTCAAACATAAAGCATTTCCATTGCCTACTAAAAGTACATAAAACAAATAAAGCTGGAAGGCCAATTTGTAGCTCTTGTAAAATTGTCGTTAAAAATCATTGATCATGTAGAAAAATTACCACAAATTAATTTCACACACTTAGATCATATGATTAGCTATTAACAAATGTTTCTGTATATAAATTACTATCTATAGTAAAAAGTAAATTAGGAACTATTAAGATTGTGTATAAAAACAACTTATTTTCAATTAGAAACGAATTTTATCAACAAAATTTTGGATTGACCATGTACTTGCAAATATATTTATGAAAAATTTAGATGATCTAAATAAAATTTAAAACCATTAGTATGATGATATTTTTTCATTTTGGCTACACAGTTTAGAATCATCAGAAATGTTTTAAATAAATATTAACAAATTAAAGCCTTCAATAAAATTTGAATTAGGAACTGAGAAAAATAATTTTGGCATTTTTAAACATCTTAATAAATAAAACAGCTTCTACAAAGGAGATTAGTGTTTATAGAAAACCTACCCAGACTGGATAAATTTCACTGAAAAATTATATAATAAATATTTAATACCATTACTAAACTCTTTATTATTTTGCAACAACGTTATCTAAACTGCTAATACTGTTCTGCATGTCATAGCTGGCACATCTACGTCATTCGAATCCCTAGAAACATCCAACATTCTTTCGCAATAATCTGTCTTTATTTTATTTCCTCCCTCTCGGTCTCTCTCCTACGAGGCGAGAAATATTGTCTTAATATTTTATTCCATATTTGTAAGGTGACTCAAAACGACCGTTACACAAAAGAACACCACTAATTTTCATTAAATCACATTAGGTCAACTTATCTCAAAATATACAAAATATTATTTACAATGACCTTCTGGGATGAAGTTGTGTGATACTGTGTTACATACTTCTTAAAAACAGAAATAAAAGAGAGGAACACAGCACAGTCATATAAGCAATGTTAAAAATGCTATAGCATCCTGCACACACAGAAAAGTTACATGTTACAGATTAAAATTTTAATGTTTAAAAACCATCACGAGGGAATGAATGGCAGGACAACCGAAATTTGCAAGTACTGAATAAGTGTACCAAAAGAAAAAAAGAAGAAGTGTATTTCAACAAAGTGGGGATTTTTGAATTAAGAGGTGGTGTATAGATGAGCAAAATCAAAAAGGGAACACATATTGGGGAAAGATTTGGCGGTAGGAGCAGGAATGAGAAAACCAAAATACAAATGAGGCAGAAGTCAGGACGCAATCAAAAATTAAAAAGTACAATTTATGACCCTAATAAATGTGGGTAAACCTGAAATCAGACAATTGGGAGGGAAACTCTGTGACATTGTTTTTCTTGATATTTACCATTAGAATAATGAGTAAAAAATATAATATTATTGCACAAATAATAAAATTTATTAACCAAACCGTAAAAAAATTCTATCCATAATAAATATTCATTTTTTCAATAAAGTCAATAGTTTTTGAGATTCTGGAACAGAATTCTGGAAAAAAATGCAATTATAGATCATCAGTCAATGAAATATTTTGTTCAAATTTGTTGTAAAGAGGTTTTTGAAATGCTTAAAAAAAACCGAAGCATATAATGCCTATAAAAAATCGTTATAGGCCTGATGATGGCACAATACCGAAACTAGTCGCCGCCCATTTGTAATTGAAGCCTCTCCCCCTATTTCTATCAAAGATTATATTAAATTTTGTGGTACAGGATTTTGAGTTTTACTACCTCACCACATTTGAGATTATTTTTTATTTGTTTTCTTTTTGGCCCTCTAGGTCAGCTCATCAATGAAGGATATCAAATTTGATTTTGGTAAAAATTTTAAAACTAATTGGAAATTTATTAATGTCGCCTTGAAAAGTGAAACACGGTATACATATACAGAAACTGTAAATCTAAGGCTAAAAATAAACAGGCAGAAAAAGAATATAAATCTATATCTTATATAATGGAAGATTTATCAGCATTTATTGTTTATTTAAATATAATTTTTTGTTATTATTTTAAAAGGATTATTGACACATTGAAATTTGATAGATATCAAGATTAGATATGTGGATTTGTAAAATATTTCCATACTATAAAAAGTTATAGTAATAAAATTTCGCGATACATTACAGTAAATTAAAAAAAATTGTTTTTTCCCTTTTTCAAATTCATTTATTTATAGTTTATTGTTTTATATCTGTTAAACTGTTTTCTACAAATTTAATATTTTCGGAATTTACTTATTCCTGAACTGTAATTGTTTTTTAACTTCTTAAAATAACTGCAAATACTTCCTATTATGGGTTGGTTGAAAGTAAAGTGAGAAAGCATTTTAAATTCATTACTAGTGGAAAAGCAAGCCTGCTTCAGAAAAGGAAGAACAAGAGCTAACCAGATATTCACGATGAGTTTAAAATCGCCCACAGGGTACACTGCTATTCATAAAATGTGGGACACTTTATTATAGCTGTGTAAATCTGTTTGTCTGTAATAAATGACATTCAAACTTCAATTTCTTTTGGAAATGTCAGAGATTTTAACTTGAATTGAGAATTTGGAACCTTTGGTTTTCAACAATGTTGAAGAATATCGTCACCACTAACCAAAACTACACTTTTTAAACACCCTACGTACGTTTCGCTAACTATGTTAGCATCATCAGGAGTTGATGACAAACAATCCATCAGTTGATGATAAACGTAGAGTGTTTAAAAAGTGTAGTTTTTGGTAAAAAGTTGAAATACGGTCAAAAATATTCAAAAATATCACATTTAACTAAATTAGAAGATGGATGGTAAACTTGAAGATTAACTTAAGAATAGTAGTAAAACGAATGATAAAAATAAATATGAAACAGAAGAGTTTAATGAAGATATTTGGAAAATCTTGTTTCAGATTATTATTCTGACAATAAAATTAATCGAATTATTGCCATACGGTAATTCCAATAAATATTGAAGCTAATACAAACTATTAATTATTTATTATTATTATTTCCTACATGATTGTTTATTGTTATACTTATTAACATTTTTAAATTACCGTCTGTATGGAAATATTATTGATAATTATTATTGATTTAAAAATTAGCTGTTATTGTAAAACTTACAAATGACCCCAATTAAGATTATCCATCTCTGGTGAAAGCCAAATGTATACAAGTAAAATATTTACATTTTTAATCACAAGAATTTTCCCACTTTTTTATGAACCGCAGTGTACGTACTCTACAGATTCTATCAAGTCTACAATTAGGTAAAACCAGAAAAATTATATTCTGCGGGCGATGAAATTTCCCACAAATTAATAACTTTGGTTAAAATGACGATAAAGATTTCGAAATCAAAATAACGGTTGTTTATTGGACCTTTAATTAAAGCAACGGTTTTTCGCGATTAATGAAAAAAAAAAGTTAGAGCAAATAACTAATATGGGAAATGAAGATCTTGAGACCTTAATGGGTACAAAAAAAAAACAGAAGAAGATTATGAAAGGACAAACGCAAATATACGCAAATCAAAACATTGTAGATAATAATAATAATATAGTTTACATTAATTTGTCAATTAATACAAGTTCATTAAACATATAAGTAGTTGAAATATGAGCATGAAATAGATTTTTATATTTTAAAAATGGTTACATAGTAAGAAAGAGAAGTTTACAGAGGTTAGAAAGAACGGCACAATAGTGAAACATGTTGTGTTTATAAAACATTAGAATTTAATAAATATTTGGGAGGGGGTTGTTGGTTTTGTTTACTGTGGTAGATCAATACTACTTTCATGCCAATTATTATTATATTTAAACCAAGACGAAATCAGCAACGTGGTTTGGATATTGATTGTAATTTAAGTTTATAATTAATATTTTATAAATGATTATTAGAACTTGACACAATCGGCAAATCTTTATTGATATAAGTCCTTAAATTATTTTCGTTAATAAAGAAACAAATGAAATAATTTAGCAAAATATAAGTGAAATGAAATATGTTATACCTATTGTCAGTAGAAATTGTTATTGAAATTCATAGAATTTACATACAGCCTTCAAGTATTTGTATCGTACGTACAAGAATGCAGTTAAGTTAGAAGCATTAACCTTAACGAAATCTAAATAATGCGCATTTTATCTTAATTTAAATGATCAACAAATTTCTTGAAACAGGTGTCTTTTACTTATATATATTATAACCTTTCATTGTTTTAATAACCATTTAACAAATTTACTAATGTGTGTGTTTACAAAAAAATTTGCACTGTTTTGTTATCCAATCATATAAATTATTATTGAAAACAAACTTACCAATTGGATAAATACAAAAAATAGGTTATTTTGACACCGCTACATTTCAATCTATATGTTTTATATAAAATAGTAAACTTACCCTTAGACAATTGTGACTCGTCCACTTAAAAAATTTTCGAACTGACATTGTAGAACAGACAACAATGGTCTACTATTGACTTTTATCGTAGTATTTCTATAACACACCGCGAAGTCGAATGCGAATGATGTAATGCGTCGCGCGCGCGTATTTCCAACCTATATATAAACGACCCCCCTCCAAGCTAACCTCTTGATCTAGTCAATGTGCACCCTTAAACCTCCCAAGCCCGTTTTGATTTCCACCCTCTAATTACTCTACCAGCTTCGAATGAGGATTTAATATCGTTCCCACACTTGTCCAATGCCCTACAGTATAATTTTTTCGATTGGGGATAAGTTTCACACGGTTCTTTTGCAAATATGTTTTAGGGAAGGGGTTGGTACATAATTATTAATTTTATCTATTCAGCTAATCGTTTTAATTTTAAAATTAGGATAAAATCACTTGTATTCGTTTGGTTATCTTTATCAATAAAAAATAAACATTTATGCACTAACGATGTCCTTCAGATAAAATAAAACCTCGTTTCTTCAATACACTTTTTGATTTTTAAAAACATTGATTATTCGTTAAATAATTGGAGATTATAATGAACATCTATTTTCAAAATTGTTCCAGACGCTGCTTTCAAATACAACTGAAACTTTTATTAGAAACCATGACTATTTTAATCTATTTTAAAGTTACAAAATATATAAAAGAATATACGTATACAGGTTGATAAAACACACCAGTGAATATTTGTTAACTAATTATTTAAATTCGGTACATTTTACATTTTTTCCTCCAAAATTTAATAATTTATACGATTTAATCGAAATTATAAAAAGATCTTTGTAATATGTATTTTTTTACTTTCTACAAATAGAGTTAAAAGATGTATCAGGATTTCAGTAATGTTAGTAAACTATGCGTTTGGGCAATTTAAATCCCTAATATAATAAAGAAACTTTCAAAATAATCAGATTAAGGACACTGACACAAAGGGAGACAGGTGATTCCCAAATCGGCACAATAGTCCAGTCATTATATACATTTGGAAATGCAAGTGAAGGTGACACGACGAAACTTGGACATGTTGTAGCAGGGGCCTAAGAGAGCTTAACTTGAGATTCCCCACTAAAGTGTCCTCTCGGAAAATCCGCCATCTTGAACAAGAGATAGTTTTTTTTGCAGTAACTCTGCTCTCCGGCATTTTACGTATATGGTCGTATTTCGTTGCTTTTTTCAAGAGCTACAAATAAGATCCTATGAAATTTTCACCTATCGTTGACCGTTTTCGAGATATCGAAAGAAGTAGTAAAAAAATGTAGACATTGACATATGTTTCCGCTTATATCTCTTTTCTGATGACTCTCATCGAAAAACAAATTTTATACGTGTGAGTCAAAATTTTGCTTTTTCGTTTATTTACCTTTTCCTTTAATAATTTCCTTTAGAGTCTTGAGGGGAAATCCAGAATCCAGGAAAATAGGCACTTTTTTCTTAATTTTTTTAACGAGTCATTAACCACTGGAGCATAGAAAAAAAATCGATTTTGCTTTTTCGTTTATTTACCTTTTCCTTTAATAATTTCCTTTAGAGCCTTGAGGGGAAATCCAGAAGCCAGGAAAAGAGGCGGCACTTTTTTCTTAATTTTTCTAACGAGTCATTAACCACTGGAGCATAGAAAAAAATCGATTTTTCGTTCTTACAGATCTATCTTTTATAATTTTGATAGTTTTCGATTTTTTAATAAATTATTTCACTCCAATTTTTTGTTGTTGAATTGCATACTATAGTTCGAAATACCGTAATCTTTTTATTTTGAAAAAATTATTCCCTCCCGAAGTATTTTATTTTACAAGTAGACTCAACGCTTTGTGTTTCAAAAAATATTTGTGCCTACACGAGTATAAAAGAAGTAAAACAACTAAAAAGTAAACGAGTGTAAAAAGTATTCGTACACCCGATACGCTAATTCGTACATCGGGATACGACTACTTTGCGCTCACAGTATATATATATATGTGCGGCCGCGCGGCTTCGAAACCGACATTTTGCGCGGACTTGCAAATTTAGTGGGGAGCTGAAGGCCGCAATTTTTGTCGGAACGGAAAAATAAAAAAAATCAAATTGTAGGTATGAGTATGCCCTACAAGTTTGGTAATGGGTTGTTTTACGATGAGAGTAATCAGAAAAGAGATATAAGCAGAAATATATGTCAATGTCTACATTTTTTTATTATTTCTTTCGATATCTCGAAAATGGTCAACGATAGGTGAAAATTTTATAGGACATCATTTGTAGCGCTTGAAAAAAGCAACGAAAAACAATAATATGCGTAACATGCCGGAGAGCAGAGTTATTGCAAAAAACCAAAATTTTCCATTTTTCATTATTTCGGATTTTCCGAGAGGACAATTCAGTCGAGAATCTCACGTTAAGCTCTCTTGCAAATCTCGGGCTCGTATTTGGATATACTGACTGGATTAACAAAGTTGACAGGCACATAGGTAATTAAAGGCAGGCAATGAAAATCAGGTTAAAACAATGTTATAAAGACGTTTATTATTAAGAAAATTAACAACATACATAATAAGTTCTAATCTTTAAATATACGTATACATACTACATATTGACATATCATGGTTTTTTTCTTCTTGGAATAAAGGTCATTAATTAAATTACGAAAATTTGTGTACTTTACAACGTTTCGACATTCCTTATGTCATCTTCAGGGTTGTTTGTTTATTACTAAAATTTAACAATACAGATAGTTACATGTTAAAATCCACTACATATAAATTTATCAGTAGATTTAAAATTAAAAATTAATTAATCCAAATTAAAGCTTAATTAAAGAAATTAAATTAAAAATGAATTAATTCATTTTAAATTTATTTATAAACTAGCTGTATCCGGTATGCGTTGCAGTGCTTATATCGATTTTCCGACGCATGAGCAAGCCATATCTCAGTTGTCTATGCTCGTACCGTAAAATTCATCCGCGTGAAGTTTACGACACTCGCCTACGGCTCGTGCCGTAAACTTGATCCGGGCGAATGATAGCAACCATGGCCACATAGAGTTGTCCACGTAAGAAACGTGGATGATTGCAATGCCATATTTTCGTTGTTCGGTAGTTTTTTTGGTGGTCAGAAACATTCGCGGGCGCACACAGGAAAACCTCTTAAAGTGCAGTAAATTGCATCCACGTGAAACTTACAACACCGCATCCTCGGCCATTCAATTTATGCTTATAACGATGACGGGCGTACACATGAATATAATTATGAACGTTCAGTTGCATACAAATGAGAATATTTCAAATAGACGTCTGTCATCTTTGATTGTCTAATTTTTTGCATCGGAGGACTCTTTGTTTGAATCCATTTCCGGACTCTTTAAAGTTTAAATGACCAATTACGTTAGGATACGTAGGAAAGTCTGGTCTACATTTTGGTATATGATATGAATCAGTATAAAGGTGACGGAGAAAACTAAGATCGGGAAATCATTTTTTAACATGTAAATCCTCATATCTCCTTTTTCTAAAGAGGATCCTAAAGGTAATTTATTTTGACTGAATATCGGCAAATATTAGTTTTATTTTCAGTAAATTATCATTTTATATTTATAAAAATGTTCCGTTTTTTGTTCATTATTTTAATAAAAAAATTAGAAGCCTCGCGAATTTGAAAATTTGCTGATCAAGATTCGGATTACTTGTCTTTCGAAATGTTTCGAATGAAACGTAAACGAGACAACAAAAGTCTCACTGTCTCAGTCCTTGCCAAGTAGAATACTTTTCAATCGGCGTGTGCCCTTTGTTTGACGCCATCGTTTGTTCCCAAAAAAATAATTTAGATTTTCTATTCTGTTTATGAACACAATTGCTAGCGGTTAATTAAAATTAAAAAAAAAAAACAAACATTTTAAAATCTGAACCAATTTACAAATGGCTAATAATATTTTTTATTAGGTAATGAACGTAATTACAAATCACTTTTATTATATGATTACTTAAATGTGTTTTCCTATAACGTTTGTTAACATTCCAAAAGTTTTGCTATCAAGTTACTGTCATAAATTTAATTAATTAAAATCCGATCTCCTGGGAATCCAGCGTTTAAGGTAAAAAGTATTTAAACATGTGTAACATATTCCGGTGATATTTTTTTATTTATTCGGCCTGGATATACCAAAGCTGTATATGTATTAATAAAATTAAAAATAATGAACATATTACTTAACATTTAATTATATGAAAACACAACTTCATGTACCACATGTTTATTAAAAAATATTTTTAAGAAGGTTAATTTATGTATGGCTTAGGATCTCCCTTGAGTTTATTATACAGTTAAAATATTAGTGCTTTTCTTTGGAAACTGGGTCACTGTCTGAACTTACCTGAACTCACTAGAAATTCTAAGATGATTTTTTTAAAGAATTCTTAACTAAAATCTTATGTATGTGTACCAAATATTTTACAGTATTTACTTAAATATATTGTAATGAAATTTGTTATACCCTGTATAGTACAGAATAAATTTGTTATAAAATATAATAATAAGTAGTGGTTGGTCGAATAAAAAGGATATGATATGGAAGTCAAATTAACAGTTTTCTGTGTTTAACATAAAAAAAATGTAAATTAAAAATAAAACTTTAGTAAATGATATTAAAAGTAATATAAAATTAATTTTGCTAATATGAATAGGGGTTAAGCCATTTGAAGTATAAAATTCCTAGTGACAGGTTGCATGAGGTGGATTGTGAGTCATTGGGTGGTGTCAATAAAAGTTAAGTTTATATTATCTGAAAAAAATTGTAAAAAAAAGATGAATAATTATTGATTTGATTAAAAAGGGGGTTTTGACAGATAAGAAAATTTTGGGAAATATTCATTGTCCGAAGAGGAAGGATTTAGACTAGTTTGAGTTATAGAGAAATATATTAAGAAGCTGTTATCGAAAATAAATAAAATTTGATAAAAAACCTAAAATTTTATCTATTAAAATTAAAACAAAAAAAACTTAATACTGGGTTAAAACAAAATAAAAAGAAGATATCAGAATCGCCAATGTAAGTAAGAGAGATAGTAACAAAGACAGGAGCAGAGGCAGTAAAAAAGTAGGAGAAAACCGAAGGTAATAGTGGGTAGCAGACAGTGTACTGGTTGAAGATAAAATTTTTGAGAATTTTTTTTTTTAATTTTTAGAAAATTGTAAATATAAATTTTTTTTTGTTATTTGGATATTTTGAACCCACCCCATGTGAGAGAACTTCTTAATTGAGAATAGAAAATTCTTATATATAGGGATTTATATTTCAATATATAAATTATATAAATACACAATATTTAATACTGAAGGATATCGTCACCACTAACCAAAACTTTTTCCGGAGACAGAGGCACAAAATATATATGTTTAGAAAGCTTTATCTTCGGCTATTAATATACAGGGTATTCTATTTAAAATAACAACGTTGCCCTATCCCCAAACCGGAAGTGTTATAAAAAAGATCCCGTTAATAAAAAAAACTTTTAAAAATGTCAATAAAACTGTCGAAAACCGCATGTTTCTATCCCCAAAACTATTTGAGTAATAAGTGATCAAAACCCCGAAAATGGGACTCCAGGTAGTTTGTTCTTTGTATATGTAAGAAGTAAGACAGAAAAAAATATAAAGAAAGATGTGATTAAAAAAAATAAAGAATTAAGAAAAGAATTACGAGAAGAAATATTAAAAAGTAGATAAGTAGGAAAAGAGAATGATGATCAGATACATACAGCTGATACAGAACAAGGAGGGGAGCTGACAAGAAGTGAGTAGGTCAAATAGAAACTAAGTATGGGATGTAAGATTTATACAAGCAGAGGAGCATGAAGCTTGTAAAGAAAATAATTTGACAAAAATGTTGAATGTTGAATCAAATCCAAAGTAAAACGGAGAACAAGATTCATTTCGGAATATTTCTATCGGGTAGAAATATGGTCATGATCTTGAGTATTTTTCATATTCGAATCTTGGCTATCCATTTAAAGTAGGTTGAATATCTATTATAAGTTATTGTGTATAAATAAAGTAACGTACCATTCAGTAAAACATTCAAAACTGATTGAAAACTCGTACTCGCGCTAATTCTACACCACCTACCCGAACAGATCGCAGAATTTCGTTTGATCTTTACCGACTTTTGGCCGCTAACAAAATCCGGCTAGCCCAGTTTGGTGGAGTCCCGCCTTAAAGAGTACGAAGTCCATGTAAATAAATACGTTTCCCAAAATAAGAGGGCACTAGTGTTCGGTGGGGTGGGGATTTCATGTGACGAACTTAAGTTAAATATAATTGGTATAAATAAATATCGTTTATATTTTAATCTACTGGTCAATGGAATTTAAATAATCTAATACCTAGCTTAGATTTAAAAAATATTAATTGAATTGCAGCCTATAATGTAATTAGAATGAACAAATACAATATCAATGACACGTTCAGCAAATATAAAAAAACCGAATCAATTCTAAGAGATAGATAACACACGAACCAGGAACATAATATTTGTCTGTTTACGCTTCACTAGTTAGTGTAGTTTATTAATTATAACCATATGTTAATATATTGCCAAATTCTACACGTGGATACACGCATATTTTTAATAATACCTCAACGTAAAAATACTAATTATCATCAATTGTATCCGATGACTTCAACACTGACGTTTTAAAAAATTGTTATATCCACAAAGCCAAAACATTTGTTTGTCTTGTTTGTTTGTTTTACCAAAATTATAATCGAAATTTTTAGGAATTCAATTTTGTATAGACCTATGATTCGTGTTGTACTTCTAAATACTCAGTTTATCATCATCTCCTGATGATACCAACATGGTGAAACGTTCTTTGACTGTTTTAAAACAAGTGAAAACGGCAATCTTTTTGTCGTAATTTTTCGAGATTTCGATAATTTAAAATGACCTTAAGGTCAAAAATTAATATCATTTTAGGGAGTCGATTGCCGGTATCTGTTTGTCGCTATCAATTACCGTTTCTGAATTAAATCTTATCAGAGACAGACAGACGGGCGGACAGACAGAGCCATTGTATAAGAATTTTTTTTCAAAAACTCTAAAAGTCTGGTTTCTGTTAGTAGCGACGATATTCTTCAACATTCTATAAATTTAAATTATTTTTAATCAAAAATGATGTTATCAGAATTTTTTGTTGGGCGTTTCTTGGACCTAAAACAAATATAATTAGGACAACCTTCCATTTTAACTACTTTGAATCCTGACTATAACCATATAGCGCACGATATGGTTTAAAAACTTTTCGGTTTACTTAATTTAATCATCAATATATAAATTATTTCATTCTTGAGTTGGCAATTAATTAGTATTTGAATTTTCTAATAATATAAATCCTGTTTTACTTTGATAAAAAATAAATTTTTAATAAGCATGCTATACTTTATTAATAAACAATTTGGAAATTGTCAATACAGTACCGCACTGAAATAATATTCCCAAAAATGAAAACCTATATTTTAAATATTTTTAAAGTTTCATAGGGTATCCCAAAAGTAAAGATCTTCATCAAAGTTATAATTTTTTAAATTTAACCATGTATTTTTTATTTTAAAAAGTACTATTTTTTTAAATAAAATGTAATTATTTAGATATTCCAATATGTATTTTTTTTTCTTTACACAGTAGTGCATAAAGTTGAATTTTACACACCCAAGGGACTTGACAAATAGTATAATATACAGGGTGTTATAAAATGAATTGTTGTTGCCGAAATTCATTTTTTTTATCAGAAAAAATAATAGGTTACGAATTAGATGCATACTATCTCAACAGCATCTTCTATTCATAAATCATAAATAAATATATATTAACTTAAAATATTACTTTTATTTTGTTATCGTCTGTGATATTGTAACTATTTGAAAAAGTTAAATATTTAGAATATATTATTTTTTAAATATTCTTTAAAACTAAGTAAACAACTTATCGTTGTTAGGCCAACAGATAAATTTCCAAAAATGCAAATAGAGTGAATAAAAATATAACACGTCCGTGACGTGGGGTTGAGTTGACATGACTTGCTGGGTGCTTAGGGTCTAGGGTGTACTAAACGTGGGAAATAGTTGGAAAGCTGACTCTCATGCGTACGCCGAACGCCAAGCAGTTGAACATTGTCCGGTTGCACACGCCACCTTGATACCCCGCTACATTCAATTCGCAGGGGGTAATAAAGGAACAAGACGACGCACCTGAAAAGAGTATCGACAGTAACTAACTGTATATTTTATTTTCTTCGCTAAAAATTAATGGTACTTACAAACAAAAATTATTTTTTAGATAAAAACTACCTATATATTTCAGTTCCTTAAGAAGTCTGATTGTAATATGTATTATTATGGTCGGCCGCGATAAGAGAAAAAAGCCTGTTATAGTTATTTATGGAGAAAAATAGTTAAACAAGTTATGGAGATCATAATTGTTTGCAGGATAAAATGTATATATGTAAATCTAAGAAACTACTTCTACTGACATCTAATGGCAGAGAAGTGTATGTAAATCTATTAAATTGGTATGTTCTTTTCACACCAACAAAAAAATATAATCAATTTAGTTATAAAATTATTAATTAAATTTAAAATTTGAAAAGAAAACTCTCATCTCGGGGGACGTTCAATTTAAATCATTCTATTCAAAAAAAATTACAATCAATATTAATTCTTTAGTACAAAAAAAACAACCAAAAATTGAATTTTTAGCAAGTCCCAAAAATTTATTTTTTGTTCTATTTTTTCTCCTGTTCGTATTCAATTTCTATATCCTGTTCCCTTCCTTGACTATTTCCTTTTACTCCTCCATTTTTACCATTAAATATTTATTCCTCTTCATATCTTCTCCTCATACTTTTAGATTCCATATTTTATTAAATAATTTCTAAATTTATATTTTTTTAATATAAATTTCTTATTTATCTATCAAAAGAAAATCGTCACCAATTTGGCATAGTTACTCTTTCCCCGACGTAGACGCCCACTAAAAAAGGATTTTTGTAAATTCCTACCCTAAAGTGGTGAAAAGGAGGGAAAACTACTTTTTTGCATCATAAGATCTCCGAAACTATTCTCTCAATTGACTTTTGACATAGTTACTCTTTCCCCGACGTAGATGCCCCCTAAGAAAGGATTTTTAGAAATTCCTACCCCAAGGTGGAGAAAAGGCGGAAAACTATGTTTTTACCTACATCTCATACACCGAGGATGTTACATATTCATTAAAATTGATATTTAAGCTATTCTTTAAAAATAAACAAACACGTGTTTCAGCATTTTTCGAAATTCCAGTTAGGTGAGGGGGCGAAAAGATTGGGAACTTGTTTACATCTCAAAAATCGTACAACCGAACGTGTTAAAAGTTAACAATTGGTATTTAAATTATTTTTAAAAAATGAAGAAATATTTTTTTATGATTTTCCGAAAATTGAGTTTTTGGAGAAGGGCTGATGTTTCAAATTAATTTTCATCGACTTCCAGACGTCCGATTAACTTAAAATGTGGAGGGTGTTCATATTTCCGCTGACAATGCATTATAAAATTTTTTGTTAGAGAAAAAACAAAATATCGGCTACAAGATGGCAGAAAAGATTTGCTGTGTAGGTTTTTGGGGTTGCAGATTATGATTTTTTTTTGTAAAAATTGAAAAATTCAAGATGGTGACTCCAAGATAGTGGACGAGATTTGTGACCGATTCTATATTCAAAATTATGAATTTGTTGTCAAAATTTATACGATCAAGATTTTTTGACTTTTCGATAAAATTTCGATAAAAGTGTTAACATTAAAAAAATAATTAATAGTCGAGTCTCCTCATTTCTTTTACATTTGAGTTTTTTAAGACTAAAAAATAAAAGTATAGTTTATCAAACTAAAAAGACACGCAATATGAACTAAAAACCAAAAAAATAAATTTTAAATTAACTTTGATATAAAAAAGCGTGGGGTGCTTTCTTCAATCTACTAATAACTTGACCTTTGCAAATTGAATTATGGGGGGCGCTTTTTTGATAAAGAGACCTTTATCGGATACATGTTAAATACTTTATAAAATTTCTCGAAAATCCAGTTAGGGGGGCTAAAATGGGGAAGGTTTTTATGAAGGTGCTTATATTTCATACATCATTATACAAGATATTCTTTTGCAATAAAGAAACATGTGCTTCAGAATTTTCCAAAATTTGAGTTATAGGGGGATGACGTGGAACTTTTTTAAGTGACTACTTATATCTCATACACCGTACATGTTACAGACTTTATGATTGATATTTAAGCCATTCTTTTAAAAAAAAATGAAACACGTTTTTCGATTTAGAATTTTGGGGAAAAGTGCTTAATAAAAGAAAGAGTATTATTTTTTTCTTATTCAATTTTTTATTCCTTTTCCAACTTTCCTTATTTTCTATTCTTTTCTGAGGTGAAATGTAAACCTACCTCTATACGGTTCACCCTGGTATCCTTGGAAAATACTTCAATGCTCCGTTGCCAATGCAGGTGATATACTAGTTGGCTCCGGCAGTTAGATCTTAATCCCTAATTTTAAAAGGGTCATAGGTAAGTTGGCTCCCGATGCCAATTCTAGGAATTAAGGTAGGTACTTCAGTTTCAAGATTACATGTAAGTACAGCAGGCAATTAATATTAATCAATAGAAATGGTGCTACACTTCACGAATTTGGTGATTACTTGGTTAAGAATTATATTTCGGAGGACTCTGATTTTCCACCTCATCTATGGGCTGAAAATAGTTCATCATTAGAGTGCACCACGAACCCTTGTTTTAAAATCACCATCCAAATATTTATCAGTTTTTGGAAATTTTGAAAAAAATTTAAATTGATACGTATATTAAAATACGCAGTGTCAGTTAACAGAAGAAGGTGTACCGCTCATTTAAGAAAACCGTTTGTAGATATTATTATTAAAACAGAATGTAATAAGTCAATTTGAATTTGGTAAATTGATGTGGTACAAAATGTATATGGAAAATAAATATATTACTTATTAAGACAATAATTTATTTTGGTCTTTGGTATTCCTCGAAGAAAGTAGATAGGTGCTTAGTCCTCTTAACGACGGGGGCCAACTAGTATACGATTAAAAGGGTTTTCTAACTACGGGAGCCAACTAGTGTACTTCGCCAATACATTGTTAAGGCTTTGCTATTACAGCCAAACGGTTTTAAATTTTTCTCTCTTTCCAGAAATTACTTTTTAGTCACGTCAATAGACAACATAAATAACCTGAAAAACAAATGCAAAATTGTGTATTCTATCGGCTTATAGAATGAAGTTCAAATTCGGTAGGAAATGTATGGTTGAAACTAAAGAATATAACAATATTTTGTAATCGATTGGGTATCAAAAACCATAAATCATTCTCTTAACCTTATCTAAAACTGTGATTAAAATTCAAATACCGCGGACATCATATTAAAGTATTTTTTTCATTTATTTTCACATTTCTAATTTCTAAAGTGGGTTATTAGATTATTAGAGTATTACAACTTAATATTTAATATATCCTTAATTTGTTTATTTCAAAATATATTTACTTTATTGTAATGAAATTACCTGTTAATAGTTCTACGGAAATTTTAATTTGGAAAACATGCCATTAGCAGAGATTAAATTAAGTATATTTCTATAATGTAATTTCTATATGTACTTGAAGTTTGAAGTGCTATTTTTGAAATGTTAAAAAAATGAATTATAAATCAAAGCGGTGAAGAGCCCAAACGAAATAAACCAAATTAAAATTACTACAGTAACAGTTTAATATATTGTAAATGGAAAATCTAAAACCACAAGAAAATTGACAGTGGAAAATTTCGAAAAATGGAGTCTTGCTTAATCCAATATGTAGAACAAAATATGTGATTTATGAACATCGAACCGCTTTCCAACGATAGATCCGATTAGAATCGAAAGATCAAAGAAATAATTTGTTTTATTCAACAAATGTTTATTCAATTAGCATACTACCTCTAAGCTTGGCAGGCAAAATAGGCAACTGTGAGAGCGGACAGGGATGATAATGACATATCAACAAGTGTGGATCAATTATATCAGTAAAAATAATATTTAATTTTCGTCAAACTAAAACGGATAATTAAGAAGCAAAAAGTGACTGGCAGAAAAAATAAAACCGTTCTCAATTTGAAATTATACATATAAATCTTCGTATGTGATAATAAATTGAAGGCTTTATTATTAGATTGATATTAAATATTTTTTAATATTTAAGATATTTACAACGCCTTCATATTGGTTTAGCATAGAATGGCCGTTAACATACAAAAATACCGATCACAATCGATAGCAATAGCAATCTATAGACATGTCCATTATAGTGTTACAATTATAAATTGAAATGTTACGTGTTGTGATTTCCAATTTAGTAAGGTACATTTATAAACACGTACTATTATTGATTTAATTACTTGCTAAATAATTAGTCAACAAAATATTTAACTACCCTAATTTACTGCAACATGAGGTTAACGTAAATACCATTGGCATTTGTAGATTAAATTAAATTGATGCTAATTTTAACTCTAATTTATCATGTATTATTTATTGTTATTGAAACACATGACGGCTATTTTAATGCATTTAAAGAATACGATACATTTGTTTCTAGGTCAATATTAGTTTGTATTTAAAGACGTACATATATGTTTTATTTGACGTTTAGAATGCAACAGGTTATGCTTTAAACGTTTAATAAAACGTATTTGTGCGTTGTGATATTTTGAACAATAACTGAAACGCGCACAATATCGCGTAATCTTATAATACCGTTAATTACAGACTGTGTTTACCAACACTTTCGTTTTTATATTTGTATATTTGCTATGAATACAATGTGATCAGATGGTGTGCCAACTATGTTATTTCCACTTAAAAATGAAAAAAACATAGTACAATAATTGGCAACAAACTCCCAAACACGCGACCAAAAAATCACAAGTAATCGATTTCATCATAATTCCGTTTCAATATCGATACTTTTCCATGAAGAAGAATTACTTTTTATGCCTACATATATGTAACAAATATTCAAATTATTTTCATCCATAAAACTCAGTCGCTATAATTTATTGCTATGTATGAGAGAGTAATACCGTCTCAATTACATTGCTGTTCCATTGGAGTGATAAATATTTTAGTAGATAGTTTACATAATTTTCGTAGTATTTCAGAAGAAATCTTCATTCAGACGCAAAATTAAAAATGGATTTTATATTTTCATGTTAACTAAAAGTTTTGTTATATAATCAAGAACGTCAATATAATTTATAGATTAATTTAATATTTTTTGTTGGTCATGTTATACGTGGCTCGATTATTGTCTTATTGTCCAACTTCTATATTTTCTCTTCTTCAATAGTAATAATCGATCCAACCACTGTCATTCCATGTACGATTTTTTGCAATTTCATGAATTGCATATTTTTTAAAGTGTTTTTTATAAAGGGAACGCAAATCAAAATGTCAGAATGGTTCACTGTGGCACTCTCATAGTGACACTAAGATAGAGATCATGTATAAAGCTAATACAGACATATTGATTTCTGAATTCTAAGAAAGTTTTTATTCTCTTTAGTGCAACCCCGCAAATTGAATATGACGATAGTTTTAGTGACAGTAAGTCATTTTGTACACAATCTAAGCCCGATGAAGTTGGATCAGTTTTTCATAAAAAGAAAATACTCACCATGAGTAGACTTTCCGGGTAGAACACCATGCTGGTTTTTGGAGAAAATATTATGATTCATTGCAAAATTCATATCATCGTGGAAGTCACCATGGAGTTAAAACACAATAAACTACTATCAGCAAAACCTTTTGAACTGCCAATGAATTCCTGATGGTGGTTTTAAGTACAAAAAATCTGTCCTCGATCTGTAATAGTTTCATCCTGTCAAAATGTATTTGGTGTATGGCCCTCGTTGATCTATGTTTCATGTACAAAAAATATATTTCTTTTTTTGTTTCTGATCTTATGCATGAGTTCTATGGCTGTTTACTCTTCTGTTTGTGTGTTTTTCGTGGACGTTGTTGAGCCTGAAATGAATGGGAGGTATATTAGTAGTTTCATTTTTAGTTGGCAGGAGTATCGGAATTCCAGATAATTGATTTTTGTAGGATTTTCCATTCAGTAGCCGAAATGGCGTGAACGAGTTTGAGAGGGAGGGATGAAACTGTTCGATAGTAAAGAATACGGTAGATCTAGGTTTTGTAGGGAATTTGTCCACACAATGTTCCAAGGAAAAAAGCTCCATTTCTCACTCTATCGAGTGTCCTCTAAACTTCAGTTTTCCAGTTGAATGTACGCTTGAAGTATACACCCAAATAGTCAACTTAGTATCTCGGTACGAGAATCTCTTCTCTACGCCTTAGGTTGATTTAAATAAGAGATTGAAATTTGTTTAGAGTGAATTAGGATATTTAAAAATGATTAATTGGATTTTTGAGAGTTAAGTGTAACCTTCCATTTGCTGCGCCATACGGAAAACAGGTACATAATTTGTTGAGTTAAATTATTTAGTATTCTGGTACTATGCGCTGAAGCGAAAATTGAGGAATCATCGGCATAGCGTTGGTTGTTCTGGCTAGGCAGTGAGGAGCCGGAATATCAAAGGTGTATCTAAGATTACAACATTTGTAGGTGACTTGGCAATTTGAGTACTTGGGTGTTTCCCTGTTGGAACAGGATGACGATTTGTACTGAACATTTGGGATTGTTTAAACACCCTATAGATTTTCCATTGGATAAGCACTGAGTGCAGT
Source organism: Neocrepidodera transversa (assembly GCA_963243735.1). Taxonomy (NCBI): domain Eukaryota; kingdom Metazoa; phylum Arthropoda; class Insecta; order Coleoptera; family Chrysomelidae; genus Neocrepidodera; species Neocrepidodera transversa. The sequence goes on from OY725339.1 coordinate 14,154,805, forward strand.
ATTTGGGTACTGGATTGAGTTCAGTCAGATGTTCCAGCAGTACCGTGCTTTAAAAGCGCCGTTCCGTTGATGTTCTAAGAAAATGAATTACGGCCAAAACCTGATGCTTTGAGTCTTAAATGAACCTTCCTTTTCTCAAAAACCGAATGCTTAAATTTAAGTGAAGTTATAAATTTTATAAATTAGTAGAGGCGTTCCGTAAAAAAATGTTAAAACCTTGCGTGATTACATCAATGCCAATAAGCTTTAACTAAAAATATGATAATTTAGTTTTAATCTTAATCTTAATCTTTCGAAATGCTTTGTTAATTTTTATGACCCTATTAAAAAAATCTTGTAATTAGTGTTTATTTGTTAAAAATTAAATGGTTCGTTGGACAAGATAAACTTAAGACGTACTTCAAGTTTTATTTATATTTTATTGAGTGTTAATCGAGATTAGATAAGTTTAATTGGTTTATCTAGTTTGTCATAATATGAATTATAATTTTTTTCCAAACATATGCAATTCTTTGCTTCTATAAAAAGGCATTACATTCTGGCAGTACCGTAAATCCATTAGGAAGATAAGAGGACTGGATCCCAGGACTACTATGCGATAATACACTGTTGTCATTAGGCCTATATTATATTAAGGTGCCTTAGTCCAGTAGTCCAAATCAGCCTAGAACGCCTGCAACGTGTTGTTTGAAGATAACTGGGCGTAAGTTTCTTGAATTTGGTTTAGATCGATATAAATAAATAAAATTTACGCTATCGACAGTTTAGGACACTACGTCCTTATTTTTTGGAAAATGAAACTAACTTAGGTATATACAGGTCACTTTGGAGCTTATTGTTTATAATCTTCCATTTACAATGATCTTAATGTTTTATCTACAGTTAATGTTTGTTTGGTACATATTAATCTTTGCTTTTATTTGACTAGCGAAATATGCATCTTTTGTATCTAAAGTTGAACACTATCCATTTTTTGTTCAAAATAAAGTTTGGTGTAAAAAATCATGCTTTAGCCATTTAAGAGACAAGTTAACTTTTAAAATTAAATGTGAGAGCTAAATGGTAATGCACAAGTAAATATTTGGTGATAACAAAAACTAATATTTATAACAAATATTTTTATATATGTTAATATATATAATACACGCGTTTTTGCAATTTCTAAATTATTTGTGAAATTGTGATTGCATTTCAATTTTGATAACAAAGATTTATTTTATTATAAGTAAGTACCTGGACTTTATTTTCCATTAAAATATTCTGCGTAAAAGTAATTGGCAAATTGTAATCTCGTTTCATAGAAAAAAACACAAAATTGTAGCCAAAACTCTATTTTAGATCTAAAAAATGTATACTGATGCTACACTCTGATGATTTTTAAAATACTGAATCACTATTCCAGTCACTGAGCCAAAACTCGTATTTTTCGCACTTTGCACAAATGACAGTTTGACATTTCAAAATTTAAATTTAAATTATGGCAAGTTGCCAAATTTACTGCTGTTATATTTACAATAGAGTGAAAAAGGTCATTAAATGTAGTCATAATCACATGATCAATTCTATAATTTAAAGGTTAAGCTTATCTTGTTTTTCATATTTTATTTCCTCTTTCATTTGAAATAACTCTGTATCTGTTAGTTGTTCAAAATGTGTTTTCCATGCCTTTGTATTGTTCTTCATTTTCTGCTAGTTTACCTTCTGCATACTTTATTCCAATTGTTTTTCCTGTTATAATATATTTGTTCATTCTATTATATTAAATAAGTTACTTAAAATAAAACAAGTTTTTTCCATTTTTTTTTTGCATTTTAAATATTAAATTGAAATAAAATGTTAGATCAGGAATAAGGAAAAAGTCCTGGAATTTAAAACATTGTCCATAGTCTTTTTATAATCTAATTAGGATCATGCCAAATTAAACATTTAATGAAATACTAATAACTTTTTTTAATGGCATATTTTTCTAACATGTTTATAAATTTATAATTGATTTTAATTCAAGCAGTTATTACAGACTTAATCTATACCCTCCTAATAGTAAAAAATATAAAACATGTTTTGCAGCTTTATTTATTGTAAAAATCCAGTTTTTTTTGTGTTTTTCCCTTTTATAATAAGCAATTGGTCAGTTTAGAATTTAAAAGGTCTTATAACGGGCTTAAAATAAAACTAACGACTTCCTGCTTTTGCACATCGGAAGCACACGTGCAACATTTGTTAATATATTCATATGGGCTACCTCATAACAGTTATGGACATTTTCAATAATAACAAAAAAAAACTAAAACCCTATATCTATGCCTGCTTGACCGTATGTAATATGTGGTCTTTGCGAATTGTTACAAAAATCCATGGATAGACTATTTTTACAAATAATGAGTTGCAATAGCCATAAGCGTATCGTTATTTTTTTATGGGGTCCTCAAAGTCACACAAAATAATCATTTAAACCGCTTCAGTCTGTTTAAAATTATTTTATATGATATTTTAAATATTATACTAGTTAATATCATAATAACTAACTTGTAGATATATTAAGTTCAGTCAACGTCAGTCCTTTTTACTTTCTTAGTAGTGTAATTCTGATTACACAGAAGGATTTTGGGTGTTAGATATTATTGTTTATTATTATTATTAAAACTATTACTTTTTTGTAGCCAAACTATTCAATATTTTAGTTTGTTTCTTAATTTAAATGATTTTATTATTTAATATTTTTTGTATATATATTTTTTATTCTTATATTTTTAAAATTTTTCTCTTTGGAAATATGAGGATATTGTTGGCTAGTTTAAATGTATCAGATTGCAAGATAAAAATATAACCAAAAACGAAACCTCGATAACACAGTGCGCTGACTAGACATATTAGTGTGTTAAAAAATTTATATTTACGTGTCCCTACGAAAAATAAATAAGATACTGCCTTTGAAACATTTTTACGGATGATGAGATGCAATAGCCCTAAAACTGGTTTTCACAATCCGCTAATAAGGGTTGATTTTTTTTGGTCGTCTACTATTGGCAAGACTCGCTTCTTTATTATTATACTAAAACCAGTACAGTAACGTTCTCTCTCATTTTAGCTAACGCAGCTAAAGAAACAAGGACGAATTTCTAAAGAATACAAATCTCGGCGTGAATGTAGCGTACTTATTCTGACCATTGTAAAGGGTTTAAAATTTCTTGTGTAATCCTGCAACTTGATGAATATCCCAAGATTTTTTTTTCGAGGGTTATAGAGGGTATTAATAAAATGTGATGATGGAACACAAGCTCTTCAATATGCGGTTTTTCAGAAACCGAATTAAGTCAATAGGTAATTTTTTTTCCAGATTCGTTGTATCAAATTTATGACTTGAAGTAGTAATTGTTTCGATGTAAAAATATAAATATTACAACATTAAAGCTTTACACCTCTAGTTTCAATTAAATACTTATTTTTATATTTATATGTATATCCGATTTTGTTTTGAAGATTTTAATAAAATTTTCAAACAAATAACTTAATGTCCTATATTCCCTAGTCCTGTCGTTGATCAATTAATAACTCACTTTTTATGAGCAAAAGTATAATTTGTACAAAATATTAATACAAATACAACCTCAGTCTAAAATATGATATAAAAATAAAATTCTTATATAATTAAAAAAACAGTTAAAAGTGGAAAAATACTTAAATTATTTAGAATGTAACGGTACATTTTTAAACAATTCAGTGCATCATAACGTTGTCAGTTGTCAGTATTGTAACATATAACGTTTTCTAACATGTTACAAAATACCGTCAAAATTCGTTATTTCAGACGTTTGTATAATGTTACAAATAGTTGTAACCGAAGATTAATAACATTTTAATATTCATTAGCCGATTTATAATTTCTTTAATAATTCCAATGGATGAAAGATTTGTCTATGTTGATAATTACTTTCGCAGGTCATAAAAATATATGCCCCTCATTTAGAAACTTAAAAAAAGAATAGATAGGATCCTAGATCACCGCAAAAAGATCAGTCAATTTTCAATAATGGAATCGACAATGTCAACGTCTAGATTCTGCAAAATCATTTAATTTTCAATAATAAGTCTTTTGACGATGTATTTTACCTGGAAAACATTTAACTCTTTTTTAGCCGTTTTGATCTATAAACATTTTCTGTCTGACAAAATATATTTATAAATCTAAACATAACATTTCCAACTAACAGTATGTGAAATTACGAGATTTCTTATAATCGATGAGCCGGTAGTTCAATGGGTATTTACAATAACATCTTACCTTTTGTATACTCACGAAAGGGTGGCGTTTATCAATTAATGGCATCACCATAACATATTCATAAGAAAATGCCAGAGTCGAGTGCGATGTCTCGTCAATCCAAAGAAGAGTTGGTTCAATCATTTTTTAAGAATTAGTAGTATGATGCAGTGTTGGACTATCTTAAAAGCATTATACCTATAAAACTATAGGTCTATTTAAAATACAGGGATTGTCTCGCTGGTACTGATCCGGCCCTAATACAACAAAAACATAAAAATAGAAAGGTATTTTCTATATTTTATTTTCATTTTATTTACAACACAATTGTTTAAGTATTTATGATTAATATATTCAATATGATAGTGGTGAGGATTTTTGGGTTCCTCTACACCTATATGCCAAATGGCGTCATCATTTATCAGTAAGACTCTCCGGTATGCAACAGTAGTTTTGTTCCTAGGATTTATGTTCACCTGTTACCAAACTCTAAAAAAATTCTATCTGCTTAAAATCACAGCTTTTGCGGAAGAGGCTAAATAATTCTAGGGGTGTACGTCACATTCATGTAGTCAACAGGGTGAACAGAGAGGGTCCGTTAAATTATTAAAAACAGAAAATGCCTTCTAATCAATTTTTTTTTATTATGAAATCAGAAGATTTTGACCATCTTTTAGAAATTGTTCAACCAAAAATTAGTAGCACAGATACATACATAATCTGCTTGTTAATAAAAATATGTTTTCAGCCCTAAGACCGAGATTCAGGTTTGGGGGTTGCTTCACTCTTCTGGGTCCGTGTGGGGGGAAGTCTTTCCCTACCACTATTGGGAGTAGTAGTTGTGATTTCTTTTGTTCGTTAGTACGTTGTCTTTATCTAGTTCCTCCTGGGGTTTATGTGATTGTAATTCACACCTCTAGTGAATCATATTTTTTATGCTACAATATATCTTGGGTCTTTGAAAAGGACTTTTTTCAGTTTCCTTAATTTCTTTTCCTACACTTCCGTTTGTGGTAATGTAATAGTCCACTTTCCCTTGCACTTAGTAGCCAATTAGTCGATTCTGTGGTGGTTTCCCTATATCTTCTGGTGTTTGGTGGCGGTTGGATATTTTCTGAACTTTCTGTATTTTTCTCCTGAATTTCTTTCGAATTTTTCGTGAATTTTGGCATTGTAAATTTTGTCTGATATTTTGTTTTTGATGAGGTGTTCTATGAATCTACAGCCAGATAATTCAAACTCTTTTGTTTCGAAGCTTTTCTATGTAATTAGGTTCCTTCAAAGTCTTTTGTGTTAACTTTCTTGGTTTAAGTTTATCTTGTAGGTCTCTTCTCTGTTCTAAGAATTGAGGACTTATTCCTGTTATCTTTATTTCGCCATTTACTTTCTGGAATTTATCCTCGTAACACATTTTCTCATTTTTTCAGCTCCCGTGGGGCTGGCGATGTTTTTGGTGTTCGTTATTGGCACTTGAACTGTCTTTTTGAAGTTTTTTCGTTTTTCACTTTTTCATTCAACGATAGATTCTGCAGCGGTGGGCCCTCACAACGGTACCTTTTGCTTATCGAGAAGTTGGTGAAAAATCGATTAGTAAAGTTGGAGATAGGCATTAACTGTACAATTTTAATAATAATAAACAAATCATTTTATAAATAATTGAATATTGCATTGTCATCGGAATTACAAAAATGCCGAAAATTAAATCTAGCTAATCGAGAAAAAAGAAAACGATATAACAAATTGAGAAAAAAATTTGAAAAAAATATTTTTGGAATCCCTAAAAGTAGCCCTTACAAGCGATGCATAAAAAATAAAAAATTTTAACGTGCCCCCCAACTCACCACCATTAAAAATAAGACTGATATATTTCATAATGTTTAACGGTCCAAATATTTGCACGTCACCAAGACCATAACATTATGTCAAATTACGGCATACCAACGGACCGACGGACGCAACGGTGAGTGATCTTATAATTGTTCCGTTTTTTTCCATTTGAGGTACGGAATCTAAAAGCAGTTTATCCTAATATGTGGTACTAGATTTATGGTAGTATAATTCACAACTTGAAAAAAACTTTTATGAATTTATTTTAATCCTTGCATGATCCAAAAAAGGAAATTGGTGAAAGTTTTTAACAAATTTCATTTTTCTATTTTACTATTATGTAAGCGAAAGATACCGACTAACGAAAATCCGATAGATATACTTACATATCTTTTCCACTACAACTTCTAAAATTGTTAGATGAATAAAATTTAATACCGAAAAACTAAGACCTGTGACCTTGAAATCGACAAAAAACAACCTCGTTTTTTACATGTTTTTTCCACCCTCTTAATTAAAGAAAAAAGAAATTTAAACTCTGGAAAGTAACGTCGAAGCTGAGTAAAATATAGTCTGATTCAAAATAAGGAAAATATCTATATACGAGTTATACCTCATCTACGAGAGAAACCGTTTATAATTATCATTCGAAACAACAAATTTCAAAATGATCTCAAACGCTAGAAGAGGTAGAGATATTGAAATATCTCGTGGGCATACATGCTTAAGTGACAAAAGTGTACTTTGTCCAACTGTAAAACCGACAGCTGCATTAACAATTAGGAAAGTGTGGAACTAAAGAATAAGGGAAAATTGGAGAAGTGGGAAGGTGTCGGTTTTTAGTAGTTGGACAAAGTGTACTTTTGTAATCTAAGCATATATAATTCACCGCCCACGAGATATTCTAATATTTTTTATTTAATGACAAATATGCCCGAGGAACTTTGGACATATTTCAACTCTAATCCATTTATAACTCTTGTAGTTTGGTATAGGCCTGAAAGATTGGAGATTTGAAAATATTCTGGAAAATTAAATAGAAATAAGGAAGTTATTGTTAAAGAAACCACATTTTATGAAAATAACATTTATTGCTGAAAATTTGTCATCACAATAAATTTTCTACTCTTAGTGAGATCATATATTTATAAAAAAATATTCTTCGTATGGCGAACTCTGTGAAATCTTTGTTAAAACCTAACTATGTTACACTAAAAATAAATAAAATTTTAAATAAGGTACAAATAAATGACTAAATCTTAAATCGCTCTGCTTAAGGCATAACTATATACAGCCACATGTGTATTCCTTCGTAATAAAAAATTGCTGAAGAAATAGAAATTTGTTTCAATATAAATATATAAACGTTAAAGTGATACGGGAAGAAAAATGAGAAATGATGCAATAACTATCATAATTTTTAATCAACATTTTATGGATACACACACTTGTTGGATATGTAAATCTTAAAGCGATATCAACCAACAAAATAACTATTTTGTGATGCTCATACAAAATTTGCTCTTCATATCATTTTTCTGCTCGTTCCACTTTTTTGTAAACCCTGAACTTTGAACGGTTATCAGCAATTCTTTAAAACTCCTTAAAGATCACTTAAATTAAAGACTAGGTTTTTAATACGCTACTTCGGCTCCCCAAGGCCTGTAAGGTTTCATTCCTTGCGACGTAGGAATACTTTGACTATAATTTTGATGGTGATGGCTTGAACTAGGAATACTAAAAGCATTGCTAGGATACTGGTGAGGGCTGTAAGCCAACGCCGAAGGCGTCGTTGTCGTCAAAGGAGTTAATATTGAGGTAGAAGGCGGTAACCTGTTACTATCTGAAGTAACAACAGGTACTGTGGTTTGAGCACAAGATGTAGACACATCGAAGTGGCTTAAATCATGGTGCAGATTTTGTGGAGGGGGCGGTGCTTGATGGTGGTTTAAATTAGAAAGCGGGTTGTGATTAGAAGCTGGTGAAGGAGGCAGTGTATTTAATGGCGGATAAGGAGGTTGGGAACTTGAGTAACCCCACGGTGCAGCTGAAGCTTGCTTAGAAGCTAGTTCTCTTTGAGCGGCGCAGCATTGGAGATGTGATGTTAATCTCAATCTCAATGGGTTTTGGACATCCAAACCTTCGATTCGTTCAAGATAACGCGCCACTTCAGCCACGCATTCCCTGAAGCCCATTCCGTGGTAGTCCATTGCGTATTTGTGTGGATCGTATGCGAAGGAATCCAGACCTGTAAAAAAACAAACAGATAAGTACAAAAGTTTTCATATGTAAAAATCATGTATATAAATAAAATGTTAGTTAATGAAGTTAAGTAGTTAAATAACGATAAGTAATTGAGTTATTTATCAACTATATAACATCTACTAATACACATTATAACATCTTTATTAATAGTTTGGAAAACACCTGACTCTATTTATGCTGATTTTCCAAGTCAGTCGTGAGATTCTGTTTACAAAAAAATATGACTAAAAAAAAGCATTAATTGGGAATTAAACCACTATTTTGATACAAATCGAATTTTGAAAACGGCATTTGGTAAGACTCCGAAACGTTAAAAACAAAAATCGGTTTTTATCAAAACAGTGGTTTAATTCCCAATTAATGCTTTATTAATTATAATAATGGCACAAGAAAGAACATTTATATAAATAGTAAAACATTGGCAACTTGTTAAATATATAGCGTGTATATCAAAATTAATAGAAATTACGCTTAGTGTGCCTCAGTGAACACACATAAAAGCTCATCTGTCTGCTTAATTTTTTCATCAACTTTCTGTAGGTATATTCTTTAAAAAATTTATATTGTTTATCAGTGAGATATATTTCGGAATACTAATCTTCAAGCTATAACATTTATATGGACCAACTAAGTAGCTGTGTGCCACATTTTAAGAATTTCTAAGAGAAATAAATATAAAGATGAATATAGTCAAGCCAAAAAGCATGATAAAAAATACAATGACAAGATGATCAAATAGAGCAGGTAGAAACTATCACGTATGTTACTGTTTTCCTTATATTTAACGGCCAAAGTCATTGTTTACTACTTTTTCCAAAATTATTTAGATTCACTGTTAATTATTCTAAATTTTAATTCTACGAATCTTAAGGTGCTGTATACGAGTTAACCAGTCACTCAAGGTAATGATTCTAAAGTGTACGAATAACTCGTAGTATGTCAGTTGGGCCAAAAATTCAGGTAGTTCCTAATCCTACCATTCAGTTGGGCCTGGAATATGAATTTAAGAGATTAACTACCTGCAACCCTTAATAAACTTTTAATGCAATTTAGGTAGGGTAGGTACCTGTTTTAAGAAATTGACAGTAATTATTTCTAGTGTAGAAATCAGTTTTCATTCATTCATTCTTTGATTATGATGGAATCGTTCCCAGTGTATTCAATGTTTAGTGAGAAAGGTTTTAAGTTATTGGTTATAGATAAATTTAAGTTTTCTAAAGCAAATACATTAAAGTGCGGTAAGATACGTTGGAGATGTGTTAACCGCAAATGTAGTGCAAAAATTTATACATTAGAAGATGAAATTACCGTCATTGAAAGTAAGAATAATCATAATCATCAACTTGACAAAACAATATGTAGACAGGCTGTCAGTAACAGCCTAAAAAGGAAAGCTATAGATGATCCAACAGAGAGGCCGTCAAAACTTATTAATAAGGAATTAAAGGTATGTTTTTAAAAATAATAATAGTTACTGTATCTACTCTTTGTTTGTATGGAATCTATTATTCATCAAATAAATATAAAATTCCAAAATGTATCCAAAACTTAACTTATACAAATCGGCAATAATTGTTTCAGAAATTAAAGTTTCTATCATCATTTTATTTTATTAAAAGTTGATAAATAACTTTAAATACTTTTTAGTTTAATAATTTGTACTTCTATTAATTTTTTTTATTTTTTTCAGGATAGTGAACACTTTGATGAAATAAACATTGAAGACGTAAATTGCATGCGAAGAAATATGTATATAGCTCGTCGTAGCATTCTACCGAAGCTTCCTCAAACGCAAGTCGAAGTGCTCGATGTATTAATTAATTTACAGCCTAAACTTTTTGTGCTCTGTTGATACGATTTATATGGATGGTACTTTTGAATATTGTACTAAATTTTATCAACAAATGTATACGATACATGCTTTTAAAAACGGCTATTATGTACCTGTATTGTTTGCCTTATTACCTAGAAAAACAACTGATATCTATGTTCGACTGCTGTCAAAAGTGATTCAAAAGTGTCTAGATTTAGGTTTAACATTTAGTCCAAAAATTATAGTTGTAGACTTTGAGCATGCTATTCACAATGCAATTTTATCAGTTTGGCCATTTTCTAAAATAATTGGATGCAGATTTCATTTATGCCAAGCATGGTTTCGTAAAATTCAAAACTTGGGTTTAGTTGCTGAATTTAAAAACAAGGAATCGAATGTCGGCCAGTTTTTAAGATTATTTTTTGGCATACATTTTTTGGAACCTGATGAAGTGGGTGATTTTTTTGCCAACGAAATTTTTGAAATAATGCCTAATGATGAACGCGTAATTAAGTTTTGTGATTATATTGTGGATAATTACATTGATGATCAATCAAAATTTCCTCCAAGTATATGGGCTTGTATGACAAACAGCATGTATAGAACCACGAATGCATGCGAGTCATTCCACTCCCAATTTAATTCAAATTTTTATTCGGCACATCCCGATATTTTTAAATTCATCGACATTTTAAAAAATATGCAAATTCAGTCATACATAAAAATTAAGACAGCCGGTACCTTTAAAAATAACAAGCTTAAAGGGTATACCAAAAAAAGGCAAGATTTTATTAATGAAACAATTATAAAATTTAAGAGTAACTGCTTGTCTCCTTTTAATTTTATTAAATGTTTGTCGAATAAATATTTACCTACTTCTTTGGAATAAATAATTACTATTTAGTTGATTTGTATTATTTTTTACCTGTTCCGAAATTGGACCAACAGACCTATAGGATTATATTGACCTATTTTCAACAACGGATTATAGCAGGTATTTTGGCCCAACCGAATGGTCTCCGAATAACTATTGCTCGAGTTGAAAATAGACCATAAAAATAATAGTAGAAAAGATTTGGAAAAATATAACAACAAATGTAGTATCAATAGTAATCGAACCAACAATAGTAAAGAAATATAGAATATATATAAAAAGCATAAAGCATAAATAAAAGCAATGAAAGTGCGATTCCTAAGAAAATTTTTTAATAAAAAAAGAATTGTAACTTTTGTAATAATGAATTGTTCTTGCGAATATTTTACTAGTGTATTTTAACAGATTAAATTATTGTTATCTGCCCGTTCACATACGTGTTAATGGAATTTATCCACTCCGATTAACTCTTTTTGAACAATTAATAGTATCCATAAACAAACAGCATGAGTTATAATAATTCACTAGTGATTTTAAAACCGATAAATACGGTCCATTGGCGTAGAAATATTAAAATGATTTTATAACAACTGGAGAGGAATATATAATTAAAAGATTTTAAAATTATTCACTTGGCAACGCCTCACGGTCTGCGTTACGGAAAAGATTCTTGGAATTTACTACACACTTTTAACGAATAGAATACCAAGGTGGCTCTGTACTAGCTTCGCTGAAGCAAAACAGCCCATTATTGCCATTGAGGGGAATAATGTGATATTTTATGAAAGTTATTTCTCTGTATTTGCATCTTTTTATTTATTGTTATATTCGTATAATGTATGGTATTCAACTTGCGGTAATGGTCATAACTCACATTACTGTTCGTTAAATTCGAGATTATAAACGAAATATATGAAATGACAGACCTAATGATATGATTAAAGACAAAGCTAAAAGAAAGGATATAGCATGAAAATATTTTTTTTACTCCTTTAATACTAAATTGCTCATTACGCATTGTTTATTTGATTAGTCAATTCGGTATTACAAACACTGTTACGTAATGACTAACACGTAATTTTTTTTATTACGTTACAGTTGCAATTTCAAAGTCGAATCACAGGTGGTGTCTGTCAATGATCATTATAGTCGTTTATAATTAAACATTGAAATAATTCATCACTCTTCAATAACTCTTTCAATATCTCAACTTGTACAAGAATCTAAAACAGCTATAAATAATCAAAATTTTAATACTTTACAATAAATTACAGTTAAAGTTTCAATAAAATTTGATGTTGCAGGAAAGATTTTTATTTAGAACACAACTTAATTTAGTATATATTAAATTGGTTTGTGGTGCCTTCAATCTCAAAGCCCCACGTTGTGAAATCATTTAAATTGGTATGTTCTTTAAATTTTAAATAAACCAAATTATTTTTTTTACTATTTTCTCAGAGTGAGTTCAATTCAAAAAAAAAATGTATTACACTAATAAATCGAATTAAATATCTTTCACACTCCTTTAATAACACAATAAGTATCATTAAAAAAAAATCACAAAATTCATTTATAATGACCGAAAATATTTTGAGGGAATTTTGACCATAAAAAATCCCAGATCTGTTATTTTTTTTGGTTTACAAAAAAATTAAGAAAAATATATAAAAAAACTTATCTTATTATAACTCCTTCTTCTTAAATTTTGATGAAAAAAATAATACTTTATTCCATAAATCACCCTTCTTTAATCTTCCTTTTTCAATTTTTTTCTAGTCCACTTCCAAAATCAAGTATCTCTTTCAACCATTGTATATTCTTTTATCCTTTTTACTTTTATACATCCACTTTTTTTAAACTGTATTCTTCTCTCAAAATTCTAGTAAATTTCTATTTTTCTTTATTACTTTCTAACCTTTTTTTTGAAATATTTCTAAAATATTTTTTTTAAATATTAATTTTTTTATTTTTGTTTCAAAATCCTCCCGTCAATAATAATTATCAATCATCCAACAACAACAATTTTTTTTTATACCCACTTTGCCTTTTTGTCAAAATAAAATAAAATCTATACTCAAACTATCATGCATAAACACCTTAAATTTTATTTTTCTACAAGCGTGCAGAAAGTTGTACTTTTCCGCATTGATTTTATAAATGGTAAAATGATTAAAAATTAATTCTTGCTTGGTTACTAGGATTACTTTCAGCCTAATGTTTTATTTATTAAGAAGCATTAAGAAAATTTTTGTTTAATGACAAAAAAATATTTTTGCTAATTTTTTTTTTAATTCTAGACGCTTGTAGAAAAAATATTGTTCCTAACACTTGCGTAAAGTATCTTTTCCCCACAATTGCAGTTGTGTGCGGAAAAGTATAACTTTCCGCACTTATTAGGAAAATAACTATTTTATAACCTTATTTTCATTTTTTATTCCTGTCATACTTACATATGACACTTACTTATCACCTTTCAGCCATACAATACATAAAAAAACACCAAAATTATACATAAGAACAAACCATTTTAATATATATTTAAACACTGATAAAATATGTGTCGTAGAAAAAGTATAGTACATTACTTGCCGCTCTGCGGCTCATATGCAAACTTTCTACTGGTGCGTAATTTGTTTCGTACAACTCCTGTAATGTATTAATATTTAAGACGGCACAAGAAAAGAAGAGTGTAAAATATAACATGATAATAACTATAACTACATCTGCCTCGCAGCTAATTGTAGAAACGCATAATATGAAGTAAAAAAAGTTTTATTTTTCGTGTATGTATATTAATTACAATGCAATATACATCTAGTTTTAAAAATAGATAATGACACTCAGTAATTCTAGAAGCTGTTAAAATTTACAAACTTAATGTTTTATTACGATCTTAGTGTTTTGTTTATAGAATTCTACTAGTCTTAAATTGGATTAAAACTACTTTAATAAATATGGATTGGTCAAAGATAAGAAATGGAGTAATTCACGAATGAAGTAATTATAGCCATTATATTTTTTTATTGTGTTTATTCAATTTTTCAGGTATTTTGCTTTTTAAAATACGGAATTATTGTCATTAAGTTAAAGCAAATAAGCTAAACATTTTTAGCCACCATCTATTCAGGTAGCAGGTGAATATGAATTAAAAGGGTTAATCTACTATGCGTGGGAATATGCGATGAACCAGCTGTGACACAAACTCAAAACCCATAGACCGTACAGTTCGTAGTAGTGTTGTGTTGTTAAATGATATGGTATAGAGTGGGGTCCTCGTGGGAACCCTCAAAAAAGATTCGCCGACTTCCAACTTGCAACAGGTTTCAGTCCTTATTCTACTTACGCACCCTATTTTTACATTTACATCATTTATCGGCTTTTTATTGCATTTGTTGACTTTTAATTTTAATCTCGAATAAACTAAACGTTATGGAGGTAATAAAATAAGTCATATCAATGGTCCATTATATTAAAAATTAAATTCGATTATTTTACATATGGTTGACTATTGCGCCATATTTAAGCAGAACTCTAAATAGATATTTAGAAGGAAAAAAAATATAATTGTAGCATTGGGTAGCGATATTTACTTTTTTTATTTATTTTTAACAACTATATTTAGAATTTTGGCTCAAGTTTCGCGAAGAAATAAATTTAGCATAACAATAGAAAAACCGTCGTATCTTTTTTTGCGAAAATATGTTTATGAATATATGCAGAATTTATGGTAGAGTCCTCTAAAAAATAAAGAATATTTAGGTCAGAAATCAATATTCAAAAATAATTGTTTCCAAATACAACCCTGTGTTAATAAAGTTAATAAATAAAAACAGTTTTTTTGGCTGTAACTTTTTTAAAAATAGATATTTTTCAACGAAACTTTTGAGCAAAGTTACTGAACGACCCTCATTCTGATGATATATTATTTTCAAAACCTTTACGGTCGAATATTTTACCCTAATTTTCTACGCCATTGGATAAATTTTCTAAATATTTTTTTGTTTCAATTAATTTAGTGAAAAAATGTATAAAATTAGTAGTTTTTGAAAAAAATTTGATGGAAGTGAATCATGCAGAGTGCTTCAGTAAAGCGCGCTAGCTTTTTAGTAGCTTGTCGCTTCAAGGAATTAAAAAAAATAATTTTAAACATGTATGCTATGGAGTAGAAAAATGGGGACAAAATATTCGGCCATACCCAACTGGAACGTGACTGGTAAAAGATTGTGAAAAAAATGTGTCGTCACAATGAGTATCTTTAGCCTAGTAACTTAGCTATTAAGTTTCTTTAAAAAATATCTTTTTTTAATTACAGCGAAAAAACTGTTTTTATTTATTAACTTTATTTCAAAAACTAAGGATTTTTGTATATTGATTTCTGACCTATATATTCTTTACTTTGTGAGAGAAGTTTACCATAAACTTTTAAACGTCAAATTCTGAAACACCTTGTATATACTTCCATCTGGGCCAAGAAACGATCGAGATTAAGTTAAACCACGCCACTGTCCTATTTTTTTACTTGGTTGAGCATATTTAGCTTTAAATGTATTTAAAAAATGTTCAGGCTACAATTTATTAGCGTCTGTCTCGAAATAGAAAATAAGCTTCTGAATTTGCCCTAAATGAAAGTTTGATTATTGCAGAGCAAATTGTAAGGCAATAAACCTTTTGATATCTCTTACTAATGATTCAACATTTCGTCCCTTTACTGCAAATACCAACTAAATGGAATATTCCCCATTTGTGAGAAAACAGTTATTGTCTGTTCAGTGTCGTACTAAAAGATATATTTAGTTGTTTTACCAGTAGATGAATCTCGTAAAATGCTGATTCTAATGGTATTGATAACTCATCCCTGACAAAATTGTCGGATCTGGGAACGAGTTTTTCTATAATTTATACCGATAAGTGGAAGGGTTGCGCTAAACATTATTAATTAAGCCGGCCACTCATGATACTAAAACATCCAAAAAACAGAGTAATTGCGTGATCAGCACATTTTTGGTTTGGAATCAGGGAAGTTTGACTTGACCATTTTTAAGAGATTTACTAACGTTTTTAATCCAAGACAAGATATTATTTTCTAAATATATTATAAGAAACAGTAATTAAATGGTCTTTCAAAATAGTATGTAACAACAATTAAGTAGTTTATTTCTATTTATTTTTAAATAACCAGAAAATCTCAAACTCAAAGTAGTTGATTCCTATTTTATTTTACTTCTTAATGGGTTTATTTTATCAATAAAAATTTAAAAAGATTGAATTTAATTTAAATTTTATATTTCAATTTTTGAATTGATTTTTGTGTAACGCCACTGGTTTCGGGCAATATTTCTTTATTCGGTTTATAACTATTTAGAGTAACTGGACATCGGGTGTATTCTTTAAAAACAGACGGTGTTCACGTGATCACTCTGTTGGATGTACAAACTATAGACCGCAGCACGTTTGCGTTGGTTGTATATGACGAAATTGGACACAGGTTTAAGTCATTTGACGTGTGTTTGTGCGAGTACAACAAAATTGGATTCGGTTGAACTGCAGTTAAAACTTTTTAATTGCTGCAGCACGACTCTGCCGCACTCTTATCTCTTTTGTTTTAATTGTATTGAATAACACTAATATAGTAGCTGTTGCGAGGTATTTTCTCGATTGCAAAAAAAGAAACCTCGCAGAAGGAGATGGTAACTCTAAGTACAAAATTTTAATTCACATGCTACAAGTAGTAAACGTCAGTAAAAGCCCGAATCATTTGCCTCGTAGTGTGGATGACAACACGAACTACCTTTTAACGATTGTTTGGGTACTTTGATGTGTGTTTATTTACCGACTCTCGACCGATACCATTCGGGTTCGCTTACGAATACCAAACATTTGTTACCGAATGCCAAATTTCGTATCCACATATTCGATATATACTTCAGGCTCGATTTACACTGTGATGCCGTTCAAGGTTCAATCTCGGTCCGATCAAATCTCGCTTTGTCTACACTACTAGTCTCGCAATCAGTCTCGAATCTCGATCCATGGTCGACATAGAACGTTTTTTAAAATAATCAGTTAAATATGCTTCGCCAAAAAATAGCATTTAATTTTTCAGTCGAAGAATTACCTTAATTATTTTGGATGAATAGGATACAAATAAAAAAATTTCAAATGAAAAGAAAACGAATGTGGATACATTCCAGTTTATAAACGAGAAAAGAAGAAAGCGAATATCACGCCTTATATCGTCATTTGATAGAGGACGGAGAAAAATTTTTATAATATTGTCGAAGGAACGTTTAAAATGATTTCGAAAAAAATAGCAAAAATTCAAAAGCAACATCTCTTTTCGCGAGGCGAGAAAAACTGATGGATTTTTTAAGGCACTACAGACGAAAGAATGGACTTGAAACAAAACCGTATTCACACTGTCGGTACAAGTCATGACAGGTCCGATCTCGCGTCAGTCTATGGATGTTCGATCTAAATCGATTATTCACAAGATCGATCTTCTTACCTGCGATTTTCGATCTTTTAAATCGATCTTTTTATAAGCGATTAATCGGTGAATCGATTCATTTATTTCAAAATCGATCAACAAAGATCGGATGTTAACAAATTATATTATTACTGCGACATTGCACATCTAGTATATTTAAATTTAGACAGAAACATGAAATTGCAAATGTCTTGAATTAATAAAAATAAAGTAACCTGTAATCTTTTCTATTTATGTACCGTTGTAATTGTAAATAAATAAATGATTCCCTTAAAGAACAGACAGAAGGAATAAAAACTACCAAGTGTTAAGTGTTTTTGTTTCGTTAACTAAAATAAAAATGTTTGTATAAATATTGATAAATATTTATAAGATCGATTTTTTCGATTCAATCTTTAAGTATCAATTAAATATCGAACGGACTGAATCGATTCAGAAGATCGATCTTTTGGAAAGAGTCGCACATCCCTACTTCAGTCAATTTTTTTTTTCGACGAACCGGCACCGGCGCTGTATCGAATCGGAACTAGTGAGAATTCTCCGATTCTTCTTTGTTTATAAGAATATTTGACCGGACCGGGAACGGACCGAGGTCGGAGTAAGATTGAATTGTGAACGGTATCACACTGTGAATCGAGCCTAACTAAGCAAAGCCAATGTCTTGAAATAAAATTTAAAAATATGCATTGGTCATTTAAATAACAACGTACCAGGTTAAAAAATTACGTCGTAAAATTTAAAAAACTACTCAAATTTAATTAAAAATAAAACACATGTTTAGACCATTTGAAACCATGCAATAAAGATATACATTATTCAATGTTGAAATATAATATAATTAATAAAGTCGGTTATCGTCATCAGTAAACGTCTATACACGATTTCAGTTTTTTAACATGTGATTACAGAAACGTATAATTTATACAGGAAATAAATTAATCTTAATAATTTAATTTACCTTTGGCATGCAGCATTTTAAGATGGTCTACTGTCATCTGTAAGATTTCAGCTTTTTCAAGTTTGGCTGATCCCTGTTTTTCGAATGCACTGGGGACCAATCTTTTCAGTTCGCTTAGTGACATATTGATTCTGTCTCTTCTTTTCTTTTCAATTACTCCCCTCCTTTTTTTCCTTGATAACATTTGACAGCTATCAGCATCTCCAGGGCTTGTACACCTAAAAAAATAATTAAAAGTTATTTAAATGTAAATATTCGATTAGTTTTTATTTAATAAAAACAATTAATTTTCTCATTTTTGGTTGTCTTTAGTTTTTCATTTAAACAAGAATAAAAGTTACTGAAAAATTATCCAACAGTTATAGCACAATCTACCTGGACCTTTTTCATATTTTTGTGCAAATTATGTGCAATTTTTGTACGCTGTCCGTGATTTTTGTGTATTTATACTTTTTGTTATATTAAAGGTTGGCTTAATTGAAAGCTAGCACAACTTTTGTTAATTATTATGTGATTTTTTTTTAATTACCACCATAATCTTGTGCGTTTTATATGCAAATTATGTGTGGAATCAGAAATTAATTCGGTCCAATACTTTTTTAATAATATATTGTGATATCTTTCGTATAAAACTAGCAAAATTTTTGTTAATTATCATGTGATTTTTTTTAAATTACCACCTTATTTTTTTGCGTTTTTTGTGCAAATTCAGGAAAAAGGAAAAATGTTATTTATAGAAATCTGATAATGATAAATGGGTTAAATTGCTTGCTGACTGTCTGCCTGTGTGTTTGAAATATGAAATATCCCGGACAAGCCTCCTTGCTTCTTTATTTAATTAAAAAAACTTAAACCCTTGTGTTATTATAACATTTTAACGTAAGAGGATAAACTGCAGAGATATATATTGTTATAAAACATATTTAATACAATTTTTCAACAAAATCAAAATAATTTTCTATAGTGTCAATATTGTTTACCGAAATCTAGTGTTTTTCCCAAAATTTTGAATAATTTCATTATATTTATTAAAAGAGACAAATAATAAAAAAATATTTGATGATTTATTTTTTACATCATTTTCATAAAAAAACGCACAAAATTATGGTGGTAATTTGAATAAATTCGTATGATAATTAAAAGAGTTGTGCCGCTATAAATGAAAATAGCACAATATATTATAAAAAAACTATATGACCGAATTAATTTTTGATTCCACCCATAATTTGCACATAAAACGCTCAAAATTATGGTGATAATTTTACAAAAACAACAAAAGTTGTGCTAGCTTTCAGTTAAGCTGGCACAACCTTTAATATAACAAAAAGTAGAAATGCACAAAAATCGCGAATAGTGCACAAAAATTGCCAAAAATATGAAAAAGGTCCGGATAGATTGTCCTATAATTGTTGTGCTTACTTAATATAGCTGTAAATAATGGTTTTTTTCCACCCTTCTAAAATAATAATTGGCACAAAACATTTTCTGGAACAAGCTTCACAGTTATCAATTTTTGTTATAAAACAATAAGAAATGTTTGACCATCGGTTAACCGTATTTAACCAACCTTCAATATTGATTGAACAGTGTCTAAACATCTTTTAAACACTAAATCAAAGTTTTCTTTTAATTTCTATTATTTTTTTATGTAATTTTACTTTTTCTAATAACGAAAATTTCATGTAAAGGTTTAACCACTCTTGATGGCGCGTTTTGCGTTTTTTTTTTTTAATTTTTACCAACTTATCTATTTTTTATGTTTAATTTTCTTTTCTTCTTTTTTTATGACCTGACGTGATTGTTGACGAAAATTTCATCCAAAAATAAAAAGTTTAATTTTTTTTTAATTTAGAAGTGTGCGGATCTGCGTCTATACTATATTTTTGAAGTTTTTTGAATTAATGGTCAAGTATTTCACATCGTTTTATAATTAAAATCAATAAGTGGATAAAGTAAATTCTTGTTTTTTTTTTAAGGTGGTCAAACAAAGTTGATAGTCTATTATAATCAAAAAGTGGTCAATCGAATTAACTACTTCGTTTATGAATTTATCAATTTTCTTTGACTATTTTTTTTTAATTTGAATACAATAATACTTTTGTAATAAATTACACGATTAATAATTGAAGGTTTGTTATATTCTTATACTTTTTCTTAATTATATTATAATTTTAGTTAAATGTCAAAAAAATAATTTAATTAATTTTTAAAATGTCATAAACTCAATATTGATGGGTTCGCCAAAAAAAAATATATAAAAAAGTAGAATTTAATTGTCATTGTAAATATATATTACCATATTTTTCCAAAATAAAAAATAATTCATGTTTGCATAAATGTTAATTTTGAAAAAAAATAGTTAAAATTTAAATTTATACTTAAAGTATATGAGATTTTTGATGATTTTTTTTTAATTTCCAAATTAAATTGATCTTACCTGTATTTATCCACTGGAATTTTGTAAAAATAGTGGTTCTATTAATAATATTTTTTTTACATATAGGTGGTAATTTGTAGGTTGAAAAATTGTAACTTTCCAAAGGTTATGATTTTTAAATACATGAAATGTAAATAAGAACCGTTAATCAATAATGAGAATTAAATGAGTTTGCAAATTTCATTAGTATTATATAATTTTAGTTACATTATCTGATAAATTAAATACGAATTTATTTTTTTTTTTAATAAATATAATAATGAAAATAAAATTATTTTAATAAATAATAATTCTTCAAAATTAAAGACTTAAACAGAAATGCACATTTGTTAATTAATGGTTTAAAAAATAAATAAATGTAGTAAATTTTATAGTCTTGGAAATTTTTATTTAGATGGGAAAAATTAAATTCAATATGAAAATAAATTAACTAAAAAAACTTACTGTTCCTTGGACGACTCCTCCGAATAGACATCATCACAGTCACTTTCAGAAAGAGGTCTTTTGACTCCTCTTGAAGCAGGTTGCCAAGAAGAAGTAGTAGCACTGTTGTTCCCTGAGTATCCCCACTGCAACGGAGTATGTTGAGATAAAGAATGTTCCATTATAAATATCCAAAATAGGTCACTATCACTGACACTTGTGTCCAAGATGAAGATCGGAAATAAGTCGCGTGTCAAACGGCTGTCAGTTAGATCCCGCGCGTGTACTACTGTCGTTCGCAAATGTGGAATGTGTACAGCCCTGTTGATCAACCAACGTTCAGCCACGTTTTTACCCCCACTTTAACCCCCACCGATCCACGCGACTTCATCCTTTGGTCTATGGTTGGGCCCTTCGATGCACTACTCACCCCAATATACTATATTGTATCCTTCTCTAGTGCTCTGTTCATTCAACCCCCTTTTCAGTCGAAGATTTTTTACTATATTGCGGCGCGTGTAAATTTTAACGTTTCCCACATCATCGCAGATATCAAATATTAGCCTGAAGTGGTACGAGGGTGGCCACTAGGACTAGATCCTCCTTATAATTGCTTCAAATTTGCTTAGGGCTTTCGGTTAATACTGGTTGTGATACTATCATTTTTTTTTAAAGAAATTTTCAAGTTTACTATGAGCCACATTTTTTTCATCACTAATTGGTAACCGGGAAAAAAATTACAATTAAAAAAACTGCACTAAATGGGAAACTATTTTATTATTAAGTTCTCAATAATGTACGGGGTATTTCCGAAAATTTAAATTTTATTGATATCGGAAAATTGTATTAGGAAAATTATTTAAAATTAAAAATTACATTCAAATATAAAATGACATCTAGATTCAAAAATATTATTTTTTATTATTTTTCCTATTCCTACTCCATCAAAGAAAATTTTTGTCTGTTATAGAACCTACTACCTTAATTTCTTTTTGTTTATAAATTTGATTATTTAGTTTATTCCACATATGATTTTTGATATTTTTGCGCAGGTCGGATCTTATTACAATTTATTGGTGATTATTTCCCTCGTAACAAATAAAACCAATGAGAGACCTCCAAATTGCACCACGTGACTTGTATTGATAAGTAATTATATTGCTACAGGTCGTTTAATCGCGATTAAACGACGTCTAGCTTTGATTAAACGTCGTCTAGCTTTGATTAAACACCAACTAGGTTTTGGTTTCAAACATATTGAAATAATGTCGCAAACTGATAAAAATTAATTCAAAACCACTCAGATAGTCTACGGCAGGTATCATTTATACTCCTAGATGCCAAAATTCTTATTTTGGCAATGATTTCTTATAATTTTTTTATTTCAAAATGACATATTATGCATGTTTACTGAAATGCAGAGAAACGTCAAAACCTTTTTGGGTTTAAATATATATTTTTTAGTGAAGCCCGTGAAACGTCAAATAATAATAAATTTACTTATGTCGTTTTTGACGCAGATTATTTTAAAAATGGAACGTTTCGGTAAAACAAATTTAGAAATAATCGATGAAAACATTTTGAACAGTATCCCAAGAAATACAAAAAAGACGCATGAATCGGTGTGGAACCAATTCATTGAATTTTGAGGCACAAAGTCGTATGTTTTAGATGAGAATACGTCAATAGAAAATCTCGCAAATATCTTGAAAGATTTTGCATTTAACATGAGGAAAATCGATGGAACAGATTACAAAGAAGGAGTTATTAAAACTATGTGGAATATAAGCCAAAATGTTACAACAGGTTTATTTTAAAAATTATAATATTGTATTTGATCCATTTAAAGATATACAATTTCAACAAGCGAGAAATGCGCGCGACACCAAGCGAAAATTACTTCAGAGTGATCCTTCAAAAAGAAAAAGAAGTTCATGTTCTTTCACTCCAGATGAATATCAGGCAATTATAAACTCATTTGATGAGGATACTCCGGCAGGACTGCAGCAAAAATTTTACCAAATTGTTGCTGTGGAATTAGCATGGAGGGGCGGAGAGGCAGTAAATTGCGAAATTGATTATTTGAAAGAAGAAATTAATAATAAAGGAGAGCTAACAGGTAAACAATATATAAAACAAAGCTGCATAGTTGTTAATTACTATTTTGCATTTTAGGTAGGATTGAATATAATCCAGTTTTTACAAAAACTTCTCAGGGAGGAGCACAAAAGTTGGCAGAGAGTAAATGGATAATACCAAATAATGTGAATACAAATATATGCCCTGTCCGGCTTTTTAAAAAGTTAATTTCCAAAAGAAGTTGTACCATAACTTCAAAAAGATTATTTATAACTTCGAATCGGTTTTGGGCACCAAATAATAATAAATCGTGGTACAAAAATTGTCCCCTAGGCAGAAACGAAATTTCAAAATGGACACGAAATGCTGCTGAAAGTGTGGGTCTCGATTCAAAAGCAATAAAAATAACAAATCATTCAAATCGCTCTACTGCAGTAAGTAACCTTTCTCAATTTGGTGTGCAGGAACAACAACTTATAAAATTACTGGCCATGCAAATTCAAGTTCAATAAAGCCATACTTGCAACTAAATTCAGAACATCATTCTAACTTAATGGGCAAAATGCGAAATATCGCCAGTTTGACCAATCCTCTCACCGAAAAAACTACTGTTGCTTCAACATCTACTATCCAGTCGTCAGAAGCTGTACAAGAAAAGAAAGAAGAAAATCCTGTAACTTATCAGAATTGCAATTTTTTTATTAATTGTTCAGATTTTAAAAATAATTAAGTATCTTCCTACCTAACCGTTAGTTAATAAAATTGATTTGTCTTATTTAATGAATTTTAATAAACAATAAAGACAAAAATGTAAAAATTGTATTCATTTTACATTCAAGTCGACAAATATGCATGTTAATAAACAATAAAGATAAAATGTAAATACTACATTCCCAATTTGGGAAATAATCTTAACATATACCCCTCGATCTGTAAATTTAACCCCATAAACTGCGGCTAGTCAATTATTTTCAAAATTATGCTTTGAAGCAAATGTTTTCGACTGAATAATCCACCTAAAAAGCCCTCGACCTTCGGTCTCGGGCTTTTAATGGTGGATTATTCAGTCTCAAACATTTTCTAAGCAAAATTTTTCAAAAAAAGCTAGCCGCAGTTTATCCGGTTAAATTTGCAGTTCTCGGGATATAACCTTTGAGTAATTGCATCGTTTTGGTTTAGGTAGAATATTTAATGACGGCAAAGCTTAGGTATTAAATTTTTTTCACAATCGTATGGCTAAATATACTATGGAGAATATTGTTTAAAAGCAATTTGGCAATCAATAACTTGATTTTGTATTTTTTGAGTAGTATGTGTTGGTTGCTATGTTTGTTACTAATGAAATAGAATTTAATCTTCCGCTGGTTCGCACCAAGTTTAACAGACCTTGTTGCAATTACTGAAAATCGGAAACATTGTTATCTTTTATCGCTTCAGTAGCTTCCTAGATTTATTGTCTTATTAGGTAACTCATCCATTTGGTTTTCGTTTATTTGTAAACAAAGGCAATTATACAAATACGCATTTCTTTTACTTATAGATACCAGTCGCATTATTCTTTTAATTTGTTTTTACTATTATTTAACAAATATATTTAAATATTATAACATCGTAAATTGCATTTGAAAAAAAAATGGGACAACTCTTGTGACCGAAAATGTACATATTTTAGTTGTATAAATTTGGCTTTCACCAGAAATGGCTATACACAAAGTCCGGTATATATTGTTATGATATTAACAACTTATCTCACTTATTTGGGTTGGGTTCTAGTAAAAAAGGGAAAAAAATAATAAAATAATAAACATCACAAAAAATATAAAAAAAAATTGTATATGCCCTGCTATTTCATTTCTTCTTTCTCCTGTACAATTTTCACTACTCTACTTTGGCCTTCTATTTCTTCTTAATACCTCCTCTTAACTTGATTTTCTGGTTTCCGCTTCTTAATTTCTGTAACTCTATACTCTTCTTTTCGTGCTCTTATTTTTTTCTTGTTGTCTTCCTATCTGCTTATTATTTTTCTAATTTTTAATTTTTTAATAAAATTTTGTATTTTTCAAGTATCATTATATAGTTTTATTAATTTTCTTCAACATCTTTACAATTACTCTTACATAAATCCTATCTATCAACATTGACCTCTTCCAAAAATTCTGTCTCAAAAACCAATTAATCAAAATTGACTTGTTTATTATTTTTCTTTTTATAAAAAAAAATTTTTTTACCACTAGATTTTTTTTATATATCCCAGCCTTCGTTTAGTTTATTAACCCTATATTCCCTGTTTTCTATCTGACATTGACTACTTAAATTTCATATATGACACTTCCAAAATTTCAATTTTACTATAGCGTTTTTCATTATTTTAATTTAATTTAAGATTCTTTCACTTTTAAATTTATTGCCAATTTAACTAGATATAATACCTTCGTTTTCTTTTCTTTATTCACATATCAACTCTTCTATTAATAAACATAACATTTAACTATTAATAATCTTTAAATAAATTAAATATCAGCTCAAACAAAAAAAATTAATTTCTAAAATTCCCTATACAGGGTGAACATTTTCATAACAATATATTTGTATTCGAACAAAATGGATTTTATACAAAGCGATCACAAATAGTTATTTGTGTAACTGGTGCAAAAAATGTATATTTGTTGCACGATGCATGAATTTGCAGCTCGGGACGAAGTCAAGAGTACAAGAAATATTATTAACGTTATTTTCCTAAAACTATTTATTTTTTTGACTCAATTTTAATTTTAATATCGCAATTAACTATGGTAGCTGGTGGACAAACTTCATTTTCAGTGATTTTTTGAATTTCTTTCCTAGTTTTTGCACTAGTGCAAAAAGTTAAACTTTACATTTACCTGGTAAGCCAAAAAATATTTGTTTAAATACATATAAGAATTTGATTAGATTTTATTTTAGAGGCTCTTAATGTTATACCAAATACAGGCGTGTCTTTATCTTTAGAACACGATTATTATTATTTCATAATTAAGTGTAAATAAAACGCAAATTTAATGTAGCAATTAAAAATATAACGCTCCTTTAGAAAACAAAAAAAATACGTTCTGCTAGCTTAATATAAAGATAGCAGAACACTGGTTCAAAATCGATGAATAATTACGTAATTATTATAAAAAGAATAAGAGAATTAAACGCAAATTAAATGTAGGAAATAAAAATTTAACGCCCCTTTAGAAAAGAAAAACAACTACGTATTGTTTTTATCTCGATTTTCTTCACTTCGTGGGACTACCTTCAAACATATAGTGTTTTACAACTATTGTTCTGCTAACTTTATATTAAGATAGCAGAACGTAGTTGTTTTTCTTTTCAATAGGAACGTTAAATTATTTTCGAAAGAAGCGTTAAATTTTTATTTACTACATTTAATTTTCATATAATTATCTCCTTTTTATATTAATTACGTAATTATTGAACGATTTTTGAACCTTTGTTCTGCTAATTTTATCTTAAGCTAGCAGAACATTGTTTTTTCTTTTCTAAAGGAGCGTTAAATTTTTAATCACTACATTAAATTTGCGTTTTATTTACACTTAATTATGAAATAATAATAATCGTGTTCTGTTGAATTTGCTCTGCCAGCTTAAGAGGCGCGCACACCACGTGACTTTCATGGTTGCCGGTTAGAGTATTACCCAAGGAAAATGTGCTTGTATTCTAATAAATTGGGTATAAAAATTATTTTTTTACTATTTTCCGTTTAATGTTAAGTAATCCTACCCTCTGTCCCAATTTTTTCTTCACAGAACAGGGTAGAGCGCCACAAAACATAATTATTCGTTTTTGGATGAGATCTCGCCTAATATAGTAACTAAAAATATGCGGTCATTTTCATAGTATTTAAAATATTTATTAGCAGAGCGCGTCTATACTACTTTTTTCAAATTTATCTAGAGAAAAAAGTTTATAGTCTTTTCACTTTTCCTAAAAATAATGTAAAAAAAAGTGCAGTGAATTGATTGGCGAAAACCGCAGCTTCCTGTCTGTAATATTAACGGAGCGCCCGTAAAAAAACGATTTCAGGCAAGTTAATATATGGTATTGGCGCCTCTTAAGGGACATGAAAAATGTGTAAATTAAAACACATTTATTTTAATAATTTTAATTTTAACTCTATTACTAATAGTAATAATGTTTTTAAATGTTGTTGAGTTTATTATTATTATTATTATTATATATGATGTAAAATTTTAATTCTCTAAGCTTCTAAAATAAAATGTTGTATATTGTTTTATATATTTATTAAAATAAGAAAATATAAAAGTTAAATTGTATTATAAAAAATAACAACGATAAATATTCCTTTTAAAGAAAATTATTATACAATACAAGTTAATTTTTTTTTACTTTATTTTTTATTGACAAATTTTATTAGGTATAAATTTTGAAATTATTGCTAATACGTTGAATAGCAGTTTTTTGTTTTGTCCAAAATTAAAGCTGATTATCTTAATATATATATATCCTTCTGTATATTTTATACAGCGTTTGAAAATTAATAAATAATTTAACTAAAAAAACTGAAATTTTATAATACGAGTATACTACAGTTCAAAATTTGGTGGCTGAGTTCGGAAATTAGATTGGATTACTCCCTTTTTATTAATCTTAAAATATTATTTTTACTCTTATCCATATCATATTTTTGTGCTAATTTTCGCATTTAACATCTATCCTTCAATTTAGTTTCAATGCGATATTTTTAGATCTCAAACTATGACAATTTCAAAAAAAATTAATGTCAATCAATACACGTAGACACAGCTAAAATAAACTATCCCAGTTTTTTTTTAAATGCATTGTACGTCGTACGAAAAGAAAAACGAGTATTAGAAGTAGACGAAGACGAAAAAAGTTAGATATAACGGGAAAGAAACCTTTGAAAGGATTGAAAGTAAAGAAAAATGTACGAAATTAATTGTTTTTTGTAAAATAAACTATACTTTATTTTAATGCATAAGAGAATATTAAATCAATAAAACATTAATGATCCATAGGCGTAACAAATAGGTAAAATAGTTTTCTTAATTAATATATAGTATTTCCATAAGAAATAACATTTTGAATAAATTGTAGACAAATTTTAAATTAATATTATTAATTTATTAGTTCTTAAGAAACAGAAATACACTGATCACAGATACAGAAATTATTATTATTGAGTTACAGTATATAAGTAACTTCGTACAAATTCGATAATCGCAAATATTAACATGAGTGTCTCGTTTATTTCATCACTAAAATTAGTATTTAAATTATGCAATAGTGTAATTTACTTCCTTTTCCCAGTTTTCAGGTTTTACATTCATGGCTTCAATAATAACTGTTTAAAACTAATCAGATAAAAAGTTAAATTTTTTCTCGATACTTCGCCCTATGCATCTGTGCCCACATACGCTAAATAGAATTTAGTTCGCAATGGTGTGATCTCATAATTTGTTTAATTTTATTGCATATTTTTTAAATTTGTATATTTATTCCAAATTACGCTTTGCGGGAAACCGATCCCTTAAAAATAATTTCTTTATACCACCTTGAGCCAATTATTAAAGTAGTGGGTGGTTACAAAAAAAAACATTTTTACCTGAGATTGGGTCTTTATATGAGGTTCAATGTGGTGATGTAATAATAATGATAATGATCACACGATAGAAATATGTTTTAGGTACCGTTAATATTTGATAACTGTAATAGGAATCTTTTTTTGCTGGGGGTGGGTACATATCCAATAAAAACGCGGAAATATTTTAGAACGGTACATCATATTGAAAGAAAAAGTACAGCTTGGTAACGGTAAACTTCACTTTCTGTTAAGGGCGTACTTCCTAGATTTTATAATGTAAAATTTGATATAGAGATTTTAACGAAGTACTTTTATTTTCTGTTACATCTGGTATAATCGACCATGAACAGAGGCACATTGTTAAAAAATATATTTTTGGAGTGGATGCTGGCATAAATAGATCGAGATCTAAAATTAATCACATAAGTTGAAGCATATTCATAATTCTCTTAACAATATTCGATTTCGGTTGAAAATTTAAATCGTTTTTATTTTCAGAAATGTATTAAAATCTACAGATTTATGAACCTAATCACATCTTTTAATTTAATCCTGTCATCGAAACTTTTCAAAAAATTAAACTACTTACTTTTTTTCTAGAAACTATTTACATACTAAATAAACAAGTGTAAAAACTAATGCATTCGTACAAACAATATATGAAACATGAAGATGTAAAATCTGAGAGAAAATGTTCGATAGCAGCAGTTGAAGTAGTGTGAGAATATAGTTGAAGGTGGCCCTTCAATGACGAAATGTTTAAAAAAAATTGATATGCTGTATTAAGCGTCATTTGACCTTCAATAAAAAACCTTATCTTATCTTTTAACGTTAAAAATTAAAGTGATAATTAAATTAATTAAGTAAGAAAAAAAAATATTTTTGGGAAAAAACATATGAAAAAAAGGACAAACAGAGACGTTTTTAATTTTGATTTGATATAAAAATGTCACTAAATAAAATTTGGTATAAAATAGTTATTTATGGAATGAAATTAATTATATGGAGAAGGAAATTATTTACTAATTAGAAGATGTATTGTTTAATTTATTAAAATGAAAATTTAAAGAGAAAAATTATAAAAGAGGATATTAAAAAAAAAGATGTACAGAGCTAGTTAAACTTGTGAAAGTAATTGAATGGAATAATATCAAATCAGAAATGAATAGAAGAAAGAAAATATAAAGACCAAGAAAAATCAATTTGTGTCAGTTTCAAAAGAATATAGAAAATAGGCAGGACATATAATTTTTTTTATAATTAACATGTAATGTTTATTTTTTTTAATTTCATAGAACCACCCCAAAAGAGATTTCTCAATATTAATATAATATCATTACAATATATAATAAATATTATATTAAATATATTATGTATTAGATAAATATACTGTATTAAATAAATAACATCTACAAGACACAAGTTAACATTACCGGGACACACGCTGCCACACGACTAGGTAAGTAAGTCAGTCGAAACATCTTTGAACCTCTAAAGAATTCGGATCCTTATTTGCGTTGCAACATTTACAATAGCGATCTGATAGACGTTTTGTTTAGAAGACTTAAGTCCCATTCGGTCCCCAAATAGTAACCCAAAGCCCAAACAATAAGTATACACATTATTTTCGGTGGCGGACCTACGTTGGGCGCGTGGCGGTTGTGTGACAACCAGAAAAGTGTGTTTCCCACGATACCCGAAGTCCTTCGATCCCTTTCTGTTCCCTTTCTATTCCGATTCCGCTATTCCGATTCCGACTTGATCCTGCAGGGTCGTAGTTAGGGTGCAGACTGGGTGCATTTATGGAAGTGATTAATTTATTGTTAATTTAATTTAAACACTGTACCTATATTACAATATCATCTTTAGTTTTAAATAGTGTCAACTATTTTAACTTTTTTAACTTAATTATTTTAGGTATAAAACTATAATCTCAAATTAAAAAATGCATCTGTAATATAATTTTCTAAATAGAGGTGTTAATATTTAAAAAATAATTGTTATGGTCATTTTATCTCTATCTAATCCTTGTGCCAATCTACCCTTCAGAGTTTAATGTGGTGCCATGAATTATCTCGAATTTTTCTCCCATGTTTTCCTCAGTCTGCCTCTGCCTCTCTATTTCCTTGGTGTTGCGTCGTATACTTTTCATATTTATTGAACATTATTGTTTATAAAAAATAAATATTAATATACAATAGTTACTCAACCAACTTATAGGTTTTGGGATCTTCTTAGTATGTATGGATCATTTTATTAGATTACAAAACTCAGCATTCAGTTAATAATATTTGAGTTAAATTTTATAGTTTGGTTCTAGTTTCGTGTCTCTAAACCATCTATAATCATTTTCTGTTATTAAATGCAGTAATTGTAATTTAAATATTTGCTGATCAAGCAAAAAAACGCAATAATAATAATATAGACACCCAAAAAAATCTAAACTGTATTATACTGTGTCATAAAATGACCTACATATATGTCATTTGGGTAGTTACAACCCTGCTAACTTGTAATATAATTCGTATTTCCTTAACACTGCCAGCTACCCTATACTATGACTAGTGATTAATATCGTTTTTCTCTTTCTCGTCAAACATAATTTGCTTTTATATGCGATCATGCATTTTAATAATTCAATTACCTTTTATTTATTATGGAAAATGCATTTGCGGATTGCATTTAATCAGAATTATTTTTCGTTTTTCCATTAAATGCAAATTTACACTTTAATTCAAGGAAATTGTTTATTTGTACATAAGTTTTATTTGTTGTACATTTATTACTTCAATTTAATCAATTAAAAAAATTTTTTCTCCGCCAAGTTGTTAATAATAAATATACAGTGTGTCCGTAAAGTATGGAACAAATTCATTTTTAGCTAAACAGGCCATTTTAAGAAATAATCCTGAAACACGTCGATTTTTGATTTTAATTTACCGTATTTTAAAATAATAATCTAATATACAGGGCGAATTACTTTCGAGTAATGAAGTCACCGTCATTTTTTTTAAATGGAACATCCTATGTTTTTTTATATTTTTAGACTCATCCCGTGAAGCTGATTTCAAAAACCTATTACACTTATATTCTAAAGTAAATAGTTTTGAAGTTATAGACAATTGAAAATCGCATTTTTTCAAATTTAAGTGATTGCTCCGGCCAAACGACATAAAATCGGATAAAACGGCTTACGTGTCCCTGTCTTAACTCTTTGAGTTCTACTTGATGGCGTAAGAACAAAATGTATACAGGGTGATCAAAATTTGCGTACTTTTGATCACCCCATATACATTTTGTTCTTATGCCATCAATTAGAACTCAAAAACTTAAGATAGGGACATGTAAGCCGTTTTATCCGATTTCATGTCCTTTGGCCGGATCAATCACTTAAATTTGAAAAAATGCGATTTTCAATTGTCTATACCTTCAAAACTGTTTACTTTAGAATATAAGTGTATTATGTTTTTGAAATCAGCTTCACGGGACGAATCTAAAAATATAGGGTGTTCCAATTTAAAAAAAATGAGGGTGACTTCATTACTCGAAAGTAATTCACCCTGTATATTAGATTATTATTTTAAAATACGGTAAATTAAAATGAAAAATCGACGTGTTTCAGGATTATTTCTAAAAATGGCCTGTTTAGCTAAAAATGAATTTGTTCCATACTTTACGGACACACTGTATATTACAAACAAATTAGGAGAGGATTTAAATTAATAGACGGCATATTATTTTGTATAAAAATTTTCTATACGTGGCTCCAGTGCCGTTCTTTTACCCCACTTTCTAACGAAATATGTTCATTATTTTTCTCATAAAAATAAATCTAAGTGAATTTTCATTTTTTTACATATATTCATTATTTTGTAAATTGGCTCTTCTTCATAAAAATAACTGTTAAGTCAATTTTCATTTTTTAAGGAACGACTCTTAATATGTTTTTTTAATCATGTCTTCATCTATATAAAGGTAGTTTTAACAACAGCATATGATACCTCAAATGAATGGCTTCAAAATTATATATACCTACCTGTAACAACGAACGACTTTTTTAAAAAAAAAATATGATTAATAAAATAATAGTGAAACTAAACTTTACTAGAAAACATACTAAAACGCAGTTTATATTTCTGTTCTTGTATTTTTACCAAGATTAGCCTAGTTGGGGATATTACAAATTTTACTTTGTATCGTCTTTTTATTGCTAAATCATAAATTCCCAAAAAAAGTAGTTTTTTTGTTTCTCAAATGTTTTCTAATTTTCAAACCTTGCAAACTCAGTAAAAAACATAATTTTTTTCTTTTTAGAATATATAAAAAATAACTGTTAAAAAAACATTTGAACCGAGCCTACAGATGACGCGACATAAATACGTTATTATATATAGATATAAAATAAACCAGTTAATTTTGTGGTATATCATACAAGAGCAAATGTACCTATGTGCGGCACACGCATTATATCACACAGCGCGTAATGTGTTAAAATTGCATATTAGGTATGTACCTAGTTTTGCAGTGGATGTTATATTTTTAAAAGCTTCCTGCTACATGCTAAAAAACAGCAAGTGAATCAGTCCGGTTTAGATAATAAAGTACAGCTGATAACACTTTGACTACCCACAATGAATACAAA
Source organism: Neocrepidodera transversa (assembly GCA_963243735.1). Lineage (NCBI taxonomy): Eukaryota > Metazoa > Arthropoda > Insecta > Coleoptera > Chrysomelidae > Neocrepidodera > Neocrepidodera transversa. The sequence goes on from OY725339.1 coordinate 14,188,479, forward strand.
ATTTTAAATTTTTATTGTTAGTAACAGTATTGAAATTAACATAATTTTGTCTTTACAGATTTATTAAAGAATAACATAAGTATGTTCGTCTTCTGTCGGTATAACTCGAGGCGAGGCGTATGAATGCGACTGGATTGGAGAGCACATTGGTTGAACTGTCAATACTCTGTTGTTAAAAATACTTTTAAGTTAAAAAAGAGAAATTATATGGTGGTGATACATTTACCCTAACCCCCCGTCTACAATATGTCGGGTGATGTTCAGCCCAGAAAAAGAAAAGACAAGAAGAAAAAGAAAGATATTTTAGGTATTTTAGTTATATTTTCCGTTTATTTTTAGTTTATAGTGTGTACGCCGAATTTCTATTTTTAATACAAGCGTTAATTATGTAAACTAAATTTTATCTCCCGGCAATAACCTAATATAAGTATGTAAAATTATTTAAATGACAATATTTCCTTTGTATTAACAATGAATAGTAATTTAATACTTAAGTCAAGTTAGTCCAATTCCAATAATATTTTCCGGAACGGACCAAAATGAAAACTTGAAATGCATAACGAGATCAATAATTTGTTAAGAAAATATTTTTACCTCGCTTCTATTTCCCATAATAAATGAATTGCTTTACTAGTTTAATTGCAAATTATTAATTGTTTTAATCGTTGGACTGTATATTTTATTTTTAACAAAATTTACGCTACCATTAAAGATAAATATTTTTTTGTAAAACGCGTCTTAACAGTTTCTACTTGTGTCTATAAAGTTGATTTAAATTAATAAGCTTCGTTTATATAAGTTTTATAAAACTGGAACACTAACAAACTATATAGCCAATGTGCCACTTTGAATCTTAATAATTTCAGTATTTTAACACCAAGAGACATAAGTACTCATTGTGCTTAAAAATGTTATTACACAATAAATTTCTTTCTGTTTAGATGATGGAGATCCAATTCTTGAAAAGTTGCATGTTCCAACTTTTAATAATAACACTTTGACCGATGATACTAATATCCACGTACATAAAGAGGGAGGTACAGGCGGTGGAATATGTGCAAAACTGGTCTTTTTCATTTTATTTTCTGCCTTGGCTTTTCTTATTGGGCTTATTATAACTGAACATAGAGGACTTACCGACAGTAAGTATTTCTTGTAAAAAAACTATATGAAATTAATTAAAAAATTTTTTAAGTTGAAACTGTTGATCCAAATTCAAAATTTTCCCAATTATTTGAGGGATGGGTTGACACAAAAGCTGATAGTCATGATGATCACGATTTAGAGAATCATGAATCTTTGGAGGATGACGATCATGAAAAACACGATGATCATGATGACCACGATGATCATGAAGATCACGATGAAAATGAAGATGATGAATACGATGACGATATATCTGAAGAAGTTGAAAAAAATCATAGTGAAGAAGAAGAGGAGGAAGAGGAAGAAGATGATAATTTAGACAACGAATCTGAAGAAAACTTAAAGGAAGATGAGGCAGATGATGAAGACGAAGAAGATATTTCTTATGACCCTAAAACTAAAGAGGAAAATGAAATTCCAGCTTCCGAAGAAGAAGAAGAAGAAGAGGATGATGAACAAGATCAAGAGGTTGAAGAAGATGAACAAGATCAAGAGGTAGAAGAAGATAATGAAGTTGATGCTGATAATGAACGAGAAGAATCTGATGAGGATGAATATATAGATAAGGATGACAATATTGATGAAGAAGATAATGAAATAGTTAGTAGAGAAAAAAGATATATTTCAGAAGAAACGTTGGATAATAAAGATGATGATGATGATGATAAAGATGATAATGAAGCCAACGATGGTACAAATTTCGATAAAGATGATGAAGAAGATCAAATAGAAAGTAGTGAAAAAGAAACTCAGGCAGGAGACATAGTGTCACGTGAGCAAGAAAATACTGAAGGTTCAAATGAAAATGAGGTAATAAAATGTTCACTGTAATACTTACAATAATGAGTAAACTTGTAATAGCACAAATTTTGAGCACTTATTTTTTTAGGACAAAGATAACGAGGCTGAAATAAAGAAAACTGAGACTAAACCTGAAGAACAAGCAAAAGATGGTAGTGAAGAGAGTTCAGGCAGTAAGTAAAATCAGTATTATACAATGTGTTAAAAGGATGTGAAATAAGAAATATTAAATTTATAATCGTGCATAAATACCCGGAAGATTATTGGTTCAACGACCAAATAAAAACATCATTCTTATCATCATTTTTGTGTAATGTCCTATTTAAAGATTGACGTTATAAATGTTAAAATATTGGCTTAAGATTCGAGTTTTATTATTAAAATACTACATTCCAAAAATATTATCAACTGTAATTTTTTGTGTAAGACTGGTCTTCTTACGGTGTAAGACATTTTACAATGATCTTTCTGGATATGCTGTATGTTAAATTCTGTCACTAATAGAGCCAAAATATTTTTACAAATAAAGTGGAGCCTATAGAATTCCTACAAAGAACTATTTTTCAAAAAAAGATGTTTTTTCATTGAAAATTATTTTTTTAATTCAACAAATTACAAATAAAATGATTTCCATAACTTCTTTCTTCTTTAAAAAAATATAAAAACAAAAGTCAATCAATGTGATATATAACAATTGGATACTTCTTTTGAGTCGTGGAATTTAAAGTTGTATAATAATATATAGGATTTTTCATTAAAAAATCCAAACTTGGTGTAATTTCCGTCTTGAATTAATAAGTAAAAAACTCAATTTTCTATTAAATAACACTCGATGTTTTCCGATTAACTAATTGATTTATTGATACTGAAACATGTTATCAGCAAACGCACGAGTTCGAAAGCAATAAATCGATAATCTCAAAACATCTTGTGGTATTGCATACGATAATTCAGCTTCCTCTTGAAAATTTAATCTAATTTATCTTTATTCAATCCAATTAAGGTATTTTAGTATTAAAATGTTTTTACTTCAATGGACTATATATGCGACAAGAGAAAAATCCAAGGTTAATCTAGTATCGTGCATTTGTAATTGTATAAATTTTGTTATGTGTTTTTATATAAATTGATAGAGTTTGATAGCAAATATAATTATTTCAAGTTAAGTTTTATTTTTTAACCAACTCATTCAAACGAATCGATCTAAATTTAGACATACAAGATATAAATAAAAATATAAAAAGTAATTTAGTACAAATTTGTAAAAAAAATGGTTCATAAAATCGTCTTTATTATACCACTGGTCTTTAAAATTTTATATAGTTTTTTTAGTTTTCAAACTCAACTTCTTTATTTCGTTTAAAAAGAGTCAAACAACCGGTTTATTTTTATATTGTTGCCAAATAAAGAAGTTTACCTGGAAATTATCGATACAATTTTATAGGTATAAAAATTGAATCGTTTTAATTTATAATATACAGAGTATCTCAGATGTAAGTGCCAATATTTTCAAAAACAACATCTTTTGCCAATTAATTTTTTAGTTTTTAAGATAAATTGTTGCAATAAAAGTGTAATGTTTTTTGTTACCCGCCACTGGATGGAGCTTACCTCGTATCCATAGATAGCTCTTTAGCGTGGTTTTAATGGTTAAAAAATCAGGGACAAAAATTTGAGTTTTTAAAAACATTTATTTAGCAAACGTTTTTGCCTGCGATGCTTAAAATGTTGACACTTATATCTACGACACCCTGTATATATTTTTATATGAATTATATACATGTTCTCTTATAGCTCTTTTCAAGATGTTGTAAATGTAGGTCTATTATTAAGCAAGCACCTGCTTTTTATTAACAAATTTTCAAAATATTCACGAATTAGATATTTATCCTAAAGCAGCCTTTGTACTTATTTCGAAACCAGCCAAATGTTTTTAATTTTTTATTATTGTATAGAAAACTTGTTGGATGTTAAATTTGTTGTATAAACAATATTTGTCTTCCCACCAATTTTCGTTAGATAACGCATTTTGGTCACTGATTTAAGATTTGTATGTGTAATTCAATGTGTTTTATGTTATTGTTTTTGATAATTTGCTATAGAAAAATCAAAAAACTTAATGTAAATCAGGAAATGCAATTTATATACAGCTATTCTATTTTATAGTGGCTGTAAAACTTGGTGTTGGGGTAGCTCTTCTTGTGGTTGCTCACCTTGTCTTGGTTAAGAAATGGAGGACTGGTTAGTAAAGTGCATGTCGATGTATCTGTTTGTTTTAGATTTAAAACAGCCCAAGCAACAGTTTTGGTTATTAATAGTTAGATATATAATATTTGAAAATCTGGTCATAGACTAATAAAAGTACAAAAACATTTTCTGAAAGTTGCCCAATCATGTTAAAACGTGAATAAAACAAAAAATAAAATACCAAATAATTTTATCATCAGATTATTTTATTTACCTTTATAACTTCAAGGTATATCAATCATTAATTCATTAGATAATTTTAATAAATATATACCACACCAAGCCAAACTATGTACTATTAATCCAATGATAAAATATATATTATCGGTACGTAAATGTTAAGAAAAATAAAGTACCCTAACTTCAAGTTTAAGTTAGAGATTAGATATTATTTTTCTTACTACTAAACGACATAATAAACATAGTGTGAAAATCTCATAATTCAATTTTTAGCTCTTGTGTCACTCTTTTCCTGGCTGAAGATATCTGGGATTTTTTCTCTTCGATGGGAATTTCAAAAGTAAAAATTTAATGAGCGACATTTATATTTGAATAAAAATATCGTCTTTTTTGTATAAAAAAATACATATAATTTTGGATAAAAATGTTCCCAAACAAGACCTAAAATGTTGCTTGGGCATTGTGCCCTAAGCCTATTGCTTATTACTTTTACTGCCACTAACATTGCATTTCCTGGTAAGTTGTCTTTGCTTATTTACAATTATGTACGTTTGATTCAATGTTTTGTATTAACTGTTTAGTTTTTTAAAGATAATAAATATTTCATTAATACGACATTATTGTATGTCATAAAAAATATACTAACCTAATTTTTCCTAAGTAAAATAAAAAGAAAATGTATTAAATCAAAAATACAAAAACAAGTCGGTTCCAGACACAACGTATAGTCGGCAAATATACGAATATTTGGTGAAAATATAAATATTCGATATTTTGCAAAGTATTCGGCTTAATCTCATTAATGATTACACCATCCACAAATATTTGTTCGGTGCTGTGAGAAGTTTAGTGGTTTCTTTACTTTATGTTTATTTACTGAAAATAGGGGAAGTACAAACATTTATCGAAATTCACATCTTAAATACTTTCTACGTAATTTCCGAAACAATTGCTGAACCATTTGTCTACAAATATGACCATACCATTTAAAAGCTATTAGGGTTTGATAATCTCTTTGATTTGTTAGCATTTACTGACACTTAAACGAACTTAGCCCAGTCGTGGCCAATAAAGATAAACATGTTGTAAGCTGAAATTTGCCATACTTCGCTCGAAGTATATGTTATGAAAAGACATAATTATTGATTATATCTGTGGTTATTTTTATTTTAATATTAAGTATGATTTGTATCCATTTTCTTTTAGTAAACTCTGAACAAACTTCGAAACCACCAAAAATCATTGTCAATAATACGTCTATTAAAGTGGTGTCACTATATGGACATAACTGTTCTCTAAAGACTCCGTCTTTAGCGAACTCTTGCAACTCATATTACTGTTGCTGCTAGAAAGTACCTCAACCACTCCTGCCAGTGTAAGACCAATGTAAAGAAGCATGTTATAATCTTTTATTGGGATACAAAGTTTTGGTTACTGTGAGCCATTGAGGTATGTTTTGTAGTCTATTTAAATAGTGTACCGGCTAGCATTGCAAAAATAATTACCCTGAATCTTTATGCAGATTTGCCAAACACTCAATTTACTTTCAGGTAAATCTGTTTTCAAAATGTGAAGTAAGAGTTCTAGTTCTACTAATTAAAAATCTCAAATATCCCAACGTGTTTGAAGAAAAAAAATCCTGTTTATCCAACAGAATTTTCTCAGAATCATTTGAGGTTTCTCTAGTTTTTAGAAATTCAATGTGAATTCGACATCAGAAAGAAGCTTTGCCAAAAAAAAATGAAAAATATTTAGCACGTAGATGCAGTGTCTGGGATCGGCTGTATATAATATAGTTTGACTATATAATATAGTTTTACTGCTCACTTCTGTAGACATTTTATAATATTTTAGAAAAATGTCATAGTAGTTGGATTATTAAAATATGTTCTGTTTATTTAAATTTTAACCTGTTGAATAATGTTTAAGTATCGGATGATGATGATAAATTAACTGAAACACCATCAGTGCCTAAACTTCAAGATAGAAGAAACACCATAATCGTTCCTCCGTCATTCAAAGAAGTGGAACCTGACATCGAGCAAGTTCAAGAAGGTATTGTGCCATGCTAAAATGAATACTAAAACATCTCACATGAACAAAATAATTATATTAAGTTCATATGAAAATCAGTAACACCACCTTTTTATTTAACCACTTATTCATTGAACGACAATTATCTCTGAATAAAAAAATCATCGGCTATAAGCATTAAGTTGTTCAATTGTGTTTTTAACGGTAAAGTTTACTAACTATTTTTGAATAGTAATATAATTTTCAAAATATTTAAAAAAAAATAGTGAATTATTTTTATAAAGGGAAAGGTCCAAATCTAATTGCAGTAGATGTTTTTAAGCAAAACCGATCCCGATGCAAATACAACCATTATCATTTATTTAACTCAAAATCAAAACTATAACTTTTCTTCTATAAAAAAACAAAGTTTATTTTTTCGCATCCATAATAAATTTAAAAACTTAACAATTAGACTATTCTGAAGAAGAAGACATTGAGGAGGATGAAAGGATTCCAATAAATACTGCAAAAGTAAAATATCAAGAACTTACAACAGCCTATATTCGTCCAGGTGGAATCGAAAAATCTCTAAAAACATATGAATACGAAAATAATGAAGATATTGATGATGAAGAAGAAGAACTCGAAGAAGAGGAAGATGGAGATGAAGAAGGGGAATCTGATGAAGGGGAAGGAGAAGAATATGATGAAGAAGTTGACGAAGAAGATGAAGATGAGGAATTGCTAAAACGTTTGGAAGCGAGATATGGAAAACTCCATAAAAACAATGGTAAAGGGTAAAGGATTTTTTTTAGTTTATTATTTAATAAATTCTCATATTAAAAATAAGTTGTTTGGTAGGGCTTATAAAATAGACTTCTAGAGAATTAATCTACAACATATTTTAATAAAGCGTGTGATTTAAAGACGAAATGTCTAATATAAATTTATGTTTGTTCTTTGCTTCAATTTTATTTCGTTTCCAAGCAGAAAGCTATTCTTGGAATGTAGTATTTTACAGAATATATAAATACGAAACTTATTTAGGGAATTATCATGATCTGGTTATACATCAAGAATCAGTGTCACTTTAAATTTAATTTAGATTTTTGAATCTCCTAACTTGTACTTGCACACTTTGTGAATAAAGCATACAAGCAAAAATGTTTTTTGAATGCTGTGTCTTTGTAATATTTTGATATTTTTAGTGGATAAAACAGCAGAAAAAATAGAATCAGACTCTGAAAAACAATCAGACGATGATTACGAATACACCAATATAACTAATGAAGACGACTATAAAATTCGACAAGAAATTGATGACGCTCATAGTTCTATAAAAAATGTAAGCAATTGTATTTTAAATATTAGTTTATTCACTTGAAACTTGCATTATTACTAGAAATAAAGCAAATCTTTTTAACTCATACGGTCGTAATAAGAAAAGAAAAATTCCACAGACCAGTTATCATAACTATTTATATTACTAGTACATAATGCATATAGCTTTATTGGACGAGCCCTCGTTTATAGCCGATCGAGGCTAATAAAGATGGAAAGTCCAATAAAGCGTATTACATACATATTTTTATGTTAAACTCATCAAATATATTGAACTTGTTAATAACACATAAAGCACAATGTGATCTTGTCGGTTACAAATACATTATAGTATTCTTTTTTATAGCATTTATATAGTTGACAATTTGACAATGACATAAGAGTTCAAACTACTTTATGATTATCAACGGGGTCCAATAAAGAGGACTGGCTTATAATGGATACCAATGTTTGCACATTCCGGGTATCATAATAAAGGAAAGAAATTATATCTTATTTTAATTTTAATTATTTTCTGTTGATTTGTGTTGTATCTTTGTGCAACTACAATTAAATTTGCAATTGCATTTATTTCGTAAAATAGAAATTTCTTCTTGTGTCGGGGATCGAACCCGAGCCACTTGGATGAAAACCAGCTATCCCAACCACTGGACCATACGAAATAATATTCACTTCAGCATATCAAAAAAAAATTAAACGAACTATGCAAACAATTAGTGGGGGATATCCGTTGTAGTCTCAAGCCGCTTCCTAATAAAGTACTAGTTTATAGACTGTCGCAATGCTGTTATAAAACATGTCAGCATATTTGAGTTTAACATAAAGTTATATCGTTCTTTCTTTTATATTATTCAACGATCTATGTAAATAATTACTCATTACTCATTTTCAAATTTTTACCCACTTTATGTTTTATTTCTATATCACTACGATTTTTAAATGAAAATTCCTTAATATCATAATTGTTTTTTTGGTAGGAATAAAAATCTTTATAAATCCAAAATCCCTTATACTCCACGTTTTTAACTTTGTTTTTTTGGCGACTTATCACCTTGGTTTGGGAATGTTTTGAGTTTTAATTAGGAGTATAGCTTAATTTGGTACAATAATTCATAATAATTATTTTAGTTACGTAATTCTGTTACTTATTGCTATTTTTTATACTAATTTTTGTCAAAATATTCCGCACACATTTTGATAAAAATTACAATTTTTTACTAACATAGTTTGTTTTTTATATTAACATTGTTTTCCTGTTTGTTTTTTTTATATATAACAAGAATAATGCTCACGCTATTGCACTTTTTGATAATATCCTGCAAAAATTCCCGTCCTCCCCCCGTTCTCTATATGGAAAAGCACTAGCACTAGATCATCTTGCCGAAAAGAAAAAAAGTAATGAAATTCTGGAAAGAGCATTAGAATTTTATGAAAATCTACTGAAGACCAAGAAAGTGCCAGTTGCTCTATTTCATCTTGCAGCCAATAGATGTATAAACCGTTGGAGATTTTTAGGTAAATATAATCAAGATTAAATCCAAAACCTACTTTTAAATAATCCTCAATTATACAAAAATAAACAATTATTATATAATTTTTTATTTTTTAAAGAAGTACATTTTACATTATTTAATATTTTCTGGTAGAAAATGAAATAGTTTTATTCAATTTAATTTTTTAGGTCAATATAAAAATGCCATAAAAATCCACAAGATAATTATAGACAAGTTTCCAAACGACCCGAAGCATTTAAATAATTTGGCAGTTACCTATCTCACCATAAACAGGTTAGTCTCCGGGTCTCGTCTGACTAAAGTACCTACATACTTCATACCCTTCACCACCCTGCAGTCAAATAGGTACTTGGCACATTCTAGAATAATTTTTTTCTAAATATGATCTATAGGTTCCTTCTTCTGGCATTACTAAAATTAAAAAGCGTTAATTGAGAAATAAAGCACTACTTATATATCGATACAAATCATAATTTTGGACATTTCGGTGTCTACCAGCACCTTTTTCAAAAAATTACAATTTTGTAATTTTGATACGGAAATTACAAAATCGTTATTTTTTGAAAACGGTGTCTAGACACCGAAACTTCAAAATTAACTACGATTAGTATCAATAGTGGTTTATTTCCCAAATTATATTTGAAGTGTTTTAAGTACCTACCAAAACAAATGTTTATTCCCTCATTCGATTTTTCATCTTTATCCAATAAACGTATTGTTTATATATTTTTATTCTAATTACTCCTAATTTTTTTATAACATTATTATTATTTTAGAGTAGAAGAAGCAAGAACTATTTTTAAGCAAGTTCTAATGAAATGGCCTGGGGATGGTTTGGCTTCAGTGCACTATGGTTTTATATTAAAAACAACCGATAATAATCTAGAAAAGGCTGTACGTTATTTAGAAAAAGGAATTCGTTCAAAAGACGAAGGCGTGATAGACGGAAGATTTTATTTTCATTTAGGAGATGCTCTTACTCGTCTTGGCAGAAGTAATGATGCTTTAAAGGTAAAAGTAGAGGCATATTTTCCTATCGTATGCGCCACCATATTTACTCAAGACCAAACATGACATATTTTACAACAAATTATAGTATTGGTTTTTAGATTTATGAAGAAGGAACATCTAATAAAGTTTTTCTTTCAAAATACCAAAGATCTTTGTACAATGTTCCACAATTATCAGCCAAATCCTGGTGGTTACCTGAAGATCTTTCATATTCAAAATCTTTAAAACTTCTTGTTAAATCATGGGAAAAGATCAAAGAAGAAGGGGTGGCAATTTTGAACGAAAAAGGTTTGTGCAGAGCAATTTAAAATAAACCTTATTCTGGATTTAATGAATGAATACTAATTAGAAATGTTTCAGGTTATTTTCAAGACGAATCAGAAAACTTAAAAGACACTGGCGAATGGAAACAGTTCGAACTATATGCAAGAGGGCAAAAAAATATAAAAAATTGCAAAAAATGTCCGTTTACTTGCAGTATTATTGACCAAATTCCCGAGGCAAAGTCTTGTCGAAGAGGTCAAACAAAATTTAGTGTTATGCACCCTGGTACTCATGTCTGGCCTCATTGCGGCCCCACCAATTGCAGATTAAGAGTGCATTTGGGACTTAAAGTTCCCGTTAATACTTTTATTAGAGTGGGTGAAGAAACAAAGTAAGTTCAATTAATAAAATTATATAAAGTGGAAAGTAGGCTACTTCACATTCATGATGTTACCCAGCAACATTATTAGTGAACCCAGGAACCACTTCTCTTTATTTAAAATCTAAACGATTTAAATTTTTTTATTAATATTCACTCTGTTCAATTATTGTACTATATTATTACTCTATATCGCATGTTACGATTCGAACTTGGTATACAAAAACATGGATAACTGTTAACAAATACCTATTGCCAATTATATTCAAAACAAAAACTATGATAATAACAAATAAAACATTCTTGATCAGAATAAAATCTGACCTCAGCTCGGCTCTTCTGCACAACTGTCAATTAATTATAACACAACTTGTTCCATTAGAATGTATTCATTTGCATTTTATTAATTTCATTTTCATTAAACTTTCGGGCCAAATATAATAAAAAAAAAGATTTACTAATCAGTGCAAACCGACACTATACTTAACTGAATTATATTCCACTGGAATATAATATATGGCGTGGTGAATTGAGACATGGCGAGATGAGAATAATTCAACCAACCCACAGTTATAGGTAAAAACTATTTTTTAATTTTTAACTTTATTACCTTTTTGACTAAGCTAAATCGGTCTCTATTCAATTCATTAACGGCCTTCTATATACACGTGATGAGTATATATGGAAAACTTTTTATTATTAATTTTAGGGAAATTATTCCTAATAAAAGTTCTGCATGGTCACCATCGGATATCAATTTGTTTTAATCACATATACGAGTAGGTCTGTTAGAAAATGTAAATTTTGTGAAAAAATAAAGTACCTCTATTTTTGTCAATATCAAAACGATAATAAAATAGTAGTTTGTGCTCAATCGTCCGAATGAGATATATGAACAATCCACACGAGTTGAACAGTAATATTTTTTCACAACCCCCCAAAGGAAAAACTAAAAAATATAAAAACAATAAAAAAAATTTAATTTGAACCGACGATTTAGAATTGAAAATTGAATATATAGTCTATAATATATAAAACTAAAATATAATTATTGTAGAAAAATTTTGAAAAATAAAACAATTTATTTTCTTATGCAAATGGATATGATTGCATCCGTAGGTTTCAATTTTGATCAACTTTTCTTTATAATTGTCGATATTGTCAAAAATAAGGGTAGATTTCACATTCACAAATCCTATTTTTTGACAAACCTCGTAGATGACTGAAAAAAATTGAAAACTGATTGCAGAACTGTTGAAGAAAACTTTTTCCTTGAAATTAAATGTTTTCCATATGATCCCAACTGAAGTATAATATATATAAAAAAATGAATAGAAAGTGAGCAAATTGATTTTTCCGTAGTATGTGGTTCCTCAGTCAATAAAATTGCAATTCATGTTTATTAAAGATCTATTTACCAGTGGACAAAAAACATTTTTTTAACACCCTGCATCGCGTTAGTAAATAACGTTTGACCAAGCAAAAATTGTTAATTTTAAGGCGCAGAATTTGTAGAATATTTACCACTATGATATTATAAAAATTGTGCTTAGGGAATTTTAAAAACACAAATTATTTTTTTCAGGAGTTGGAAAGAAGGTGATTTATTGATTTTCGATGACAGCTTTGAACACGAAGTTTGGCATAATGGAACCGGTTTTCGATTAATCTTGATAGTAGATGTTTGGCATCCTGAACTAACACCGTCCGAGAGAAATAGTCTTTCGCCAATTTAATGTTTGTTACAATGATATTATGTTTGTTATATACATTAGATTTATAGAACTGACTGTGTTAATAAATATTTTTAAAAATCTTTGTTATTTCAATAATTTAAAATTTGTTAAAAATGAATACAAATACAACAAAATGTACGCTGAGAAGAATTATAACTATAAGTATATGCAGTTTGTCGATCAACGATATAACATCACAATTGGAGGAAATTCCATACAATTTTACAAGAAAGCAAGTACTAAATAAAAATAAAATGTAAGATATTATTATTTATTTTAAAATATTTCTATATATAAATATATATACACAGGTACACAGAGAAAAATGAAATTTAACGTTAGAATTATTTGGCTTGGTTCTTAAATGTCCAATGTCACTTTTTCTTTCAATCCATTGTTAATTTTTTAAGAATTATATTAAGCACAAAGTGCCATTTAACGCTCTCTTTAAAATTTATAAATATTTAAAAACGTTACGACTAATGTAATTATTATGAACAAGCTATACATTTCCGAAGAAATTCAAGCTGTATGTAGGAACTTATTGTATCTATGTTTTGTGATGGATCAACCCACGTTTTCCTTTTTCGTCCTTTTCTATAGGTCCTGGTGTATCTAAGCTTTACTAATAGCCTTTCTCCCTCTATTTTGTGCCTATTAAAAATTTTTATTTTCATTTTCAAGACTTTCTACCTGAACTTTTCATCTTGTTTGGATCTCCCTTTTGGTCTTCGAGTTTGGGACATCCAATATTCTTTGTGGACTAATGTAAAACTCGGTTCAAGTTTGTGAAAATTTTATACAATTATAATACATTTTTACAATGGTTTTTTTAGAACCAAGCCACATAATTAACTTTAGGTAAGCCTTCTTTTTGTTACTTGTCATAATTTGAGTTTGAGACTGTAATTGGTAAAACTTCTATAATAATATGAACTATATACTACTCACAGGAATCATTTTTTGTTTACAATTTGAATTGAATAAAATAATTTATTTTGACTACGAAAAATTTGTGAAAATATTTATTATTTTACTATTTACAACTTTAATTTGGTGACAAGCTTTTTTCGTAAATAAAGCAACTTTTTAATAGATATTGTTTAACTGGAAAATCATTTTAGTTCAATTCTTTGTACATAATTTACAATTAAGAGTATTTACTTCAAAATCAGTCTACAGATTTGCTACAAATTTATAGTAAATTTTAAATATGTGTCTTAAATATTTTGTAAGTACAAAATGTTATATTTAAGCTGGGAAAAACTAAAATAATAAATATTTTTAAACTATTCACACATTGAGACAATTACTCAGTGGCTGTTATTTATTTTCAGATTCTTTTCTAGACTACTTGCAATATACTGTCCATATTAACCAAATACAGAAATACTAAAAGTTATTTGAATCTTCAAATATTAATTGACTGGCTTTAAAAAGAAAAGTTTAAAAATATTCTCTAATTTATCCATACAATTGAGTTCAATTAAAATTGATTTATTATATATGGCATCTTTATATTATAACATTTCAAAACTTAACTTTTATTCTACTCTTCTATAATACATACTCAATGTGAGATTAAATCTTGAATCTCTTCAGCCAGTGCTGAAAATAGTGGCCTTTCATGTGGATTGATGTTCCAACATGGATGAATAATTCTGATATAAACTGATCTTGGACATTTTGGAGGACAAGGAAACCTAGCACCAGTTTCCAGAGCAGTAAGTAGGACTTGTTGCTGTGGTTGTCCCTCTTCGATTTTTTCTGTTACATTAGCAAGTACGGGCTCTTCCCCATAATTGAACATTTCACACATTGTTACTCCATAAGACCAAACATCTGATCTAACAGAAAATTTTCCATCCCTTAAACTTTCAGGTGCAAACCATTTTATTGGCAACTCTCTATTTGGTGTCTTCATATAGTAATAATCATTTGTGCTCATAACTTGGGCTAAACCAAAGTCAGATATTTTTACGTGATTTTCATCAACAACTAATATATTTCTAGCAGCTAAATCTCTGTGTACTATCTTTTCCTTTCCTAAATAATCCATTCCTTTAGCAATATCTAAAGCATAATTTAGTAACTGTTCTTCTTGCAGGCTCTCACGGTAAATTTTTAAATAACTCTGTAGAGATCCATGTGGAACAAACTCCATCACTAGTAATATTTCAGATTCTCTAAGTACACCAATTATCTTCACAATATTGGGATGTTCCAATGATTTCATAATATTAATTTCACGTTCAAAGTCTTGTAAACAGGTAGATTCAGCAGTTGCTTTTAGTTTCTTAACTGCTACTCTTTTGGCATCTCCATCTTGACCATCCACGAACTCTAATGTTCCTTTAAACACTTCTCCATAGAATCCTTGACCAATTCTTCCTTGCAAAACTACATTATAATTTCCATCTAACTCAAAAACACTTTGCATTGAGTTTAGACTGTCCAGTGATGTTGTAGCAGTATTATTTGAAATTATGTTTGACCAATCATAGGTGTCATCAAAACCGTTTAAGAAATTGGGATCTCTAAAATGCAATGGGCTGTTAGATATGCTTGAAGGTTTATCTGAGCTTTCACTGCCTAAATCACTGTCATCAGGATAAGGTACACTAGTACACTCAGTAAGATTTGAAGACAAACTGTTGGATGAATTGCCAGGTATACTGTGCATACTTGATTTACTAAACAATTTTGCATAAGTATGTGTCCTTCGAGAATTATACATTTCATACAAAACTTGATTGATATCTCTCATAATAGCTTGGGGTTTTTTTCTTTTATGAGGATCTTTATCCCAACATTCCTTCATTAATCCATACATTTCATTTGAGCAGCCATTGGGTTGAGGTAGTCTCTCGCCACTCTGATATGATCTCATGGCTTGAATGTGATCAATTGGCTTTATTTCTTCTCCAAACATGTAGATCTCCCATAAAGTTGTAGCAAGAGACCAAACATCAGCTTCAGTAGATTTTTTTGCTAAATCTAGCTTTGAATAGCATTCTACAGGGATCCAATGGACTTCTGATGATGTATATTCTGTGTGTATTCCAGGATCAGTTAATTTAACAGTAAATGAATTTTCGTCGTGGGATGCTACCATTAATTTTCTGCATCTGATGTTTCCATGAATAATTCCATTTTCTGTTAAATGCCACAAAGCTGAAGCCAAGTTGCTTGAAGCTTCAATCAGGTCCACTGGTTTCAATTTTTGTTTATTTTCTCGTAAATACACATCAAGGGCACCTAAACGGAGATACTCTAATACCAGTGAAACATTACTTATAAAAGCTATTCCAAATAATCTAACTATTGCACTGGATTGAAGAAATGCCCATTGTCCAGCCAAGGACAAAAAATCTTTTAAGTATTTGTCGACATAGTCTTCTTTAAGTATCTTCATAGCAACTTCCATTTTTTTACCTTTGGTTATTTTCCACATGCTCCGAACCACTACAGTCATACCTGTTGAGCCTTCACGCTTTTGACCTTTGTAAACTTGCAAATTTTTACAATTGATGCATATAGGCATTGTTGGCATGTTGATGGCATGTAAAACAGAACTATCAGTCAATGAGTCTCCTACAATGTTATCATTTTTACAAAGAAGAAGTGGAGATATATCATATTCTGATGGTGGCAAGCATTCCTGAAGATATATAGACCCATTTTGATCATGATAAGTCATCATTAAATGCTGTATGTTCTTATATTTTTTTACATCATCATTAAATATTAATTCATTTCCAGTTATCCTTTCCAATTTAAATGTTTTTGGTTTTAAACTGTCTTTCATACAAACATCAATGTAGTAGTCATTATATTTTGAAGATTCACTTTCTCTTATTATAAAACAACCAGGCCTACTTCCTCGCTTCTCTTCTAATTTTGCATATGAAAATTCTCCTCCCACAGGCCCATGGCACTTCATAGTATGAAGTTTTTGTAACGATGGAGTGTAAACATCCTTACATATATTAAAAGTCCATTTGCATGTCAATCTGTAATATCCATCCAATAGACTAATAAAGGAGCGGAGAATTTCAATAGAATTGAACTTTAAGTAGAAAGGTATTCCATTCTTACGGCTAATTTCTGCAGTATTATCAACTCTTATTGAAACAAAAACTATATCTTCTGTGGTGCAAATTAAAAACCATTCATCTTTTTTCGATTCTAGGCTATATTTTATACCAGGTTCCACTGCATAATCAGGAGTTACTTTTAGGTTTATTCTATAAATAGATCCATCCTGATCTACAACTGCTTTAAATGTTTCAAATAAATATTCTGGTGCAATTTTTTCTAATTCTTTTAAATACTCATTTTTTACATAAGAAGCGTCATATACAGATTTTGAAAGTTTACCAAGGTGGTCATGAATAGGCTTTTTAATAAAGAAAGCATGTCTTTTTAACACTTCTTTAGGGATATATTTCTTGTATTCAGTTTCCACTGTTTCTCTGGGAATATCTTTCTCTAGCATTACTCTATACATATCTGTAATTCCTAAACCAATTAGTTCTCGTTTATATTTCTCATAAATTATATCAGGTATTTTATTTTCCAAAACATCAGCACGAGCTTGATAAAAATAATAGTTGTAAGTATTTTGGTCTATATTTCTAAGTTTTGCTATATTTGCTACTTTAAATCTTATTCTGAAGTCCAGAAGAATTGGTTTTTCACTGAATATGGCAGCTGGCATCAAAAAATAGTTTTTTCCAGTCACACGAAGAGCAAAAATATGTCTTGTTAAGGATCCAATATTAAGTTGCTTACATATATAAATACAGACATCTTCAGCAGTTGTAGTTTTGCTAAATGGAACAGCTATGGACTTGCTGTCCAATACAATATTGACTGTTAAATGGTCAGTCATTTTTAACTGGAAAGAGAAATTTCTTTTCTTCTTACAAATGTTTTATCATTTGAAGCAAATGGAAAGGGTCGCCACAACTTATCATACTAGGCAATAAAACCTAAAAGTAAAATGATATAAAAATAAAAGATAATTTTGAAAATACTAAAACTTCCTTACTTTATGTATCCTAACAGACGATACTAATTTTTAGCTTAATTTAATATCAAATGACCTTTATCCATGTTGACCAAAAAAATCAGCCTAGTTTATTTTTTATTTACAAATAAAAATATGGCTGTGGCTAGTAACCCTCTAATCGGTTCCGTAACTGACATTCTATAAAGGTAGAAGACGTTAAACATAGCTCCACGTGCCATCATTGCCATTACTTATTAAATTAATAAAAAACGTACAAATGATTGTTTTCATACAGGGAATCGAGCCCGAGTGTCCTGGATGAAAGCCGAGCCAAACCGGACCAAAAACAATTAGTTGAATTGAATGAAAATCGACGAAGAATTTTCACATCTTGCGCTTACCTTAACCGGCCGCCGCATTGTTTATTGTTTAATTTTCAATTTAAAGGGTTGGTAGGATAAGGGAAAATAGTACCTAATAATAATTGAAGGGAGAGTATGCCGCAATACACAAAGTAATTCATTGCCCTCACCAATATCTTATCTAGAGATAAACATTGAGATTATTGCTCTTTGTTGTATTATAAATGAAAAACAATGTTTGGAAGATCAGGAACCTGGAGCTATAATCTGAGGTATAATTATTAGTAGACAAATATTCCATATTACGCGCATTGTTATTTTTCTATTTATTTCATAAAATAAAATTATTTTTATGAAATGTTTGTCTCCCAATAGCCGCTCTTTTAATCTGGAGCACAGCATACCCCCACTGGGAGTATGTTGTGATCTGGAGCAAAAACACTAGCCAAGTTCGGTTTGAAGAATTGGGAGTATTAGGAGTAGACTGTGAGTATTAGGAGTAAGTCTAAACCGAATTTTTGTCGGGGTACAACGAGTGAAAAGAGCAACGAAACCGAACTCACCTTGACGTTGTAGCTGTGAGTTCGGTTTGAAGAATTTGGCGTTAGAGTAGAGTGTGAGTATTTGGAGTAACGCCTAAACCCAATTTTTGCCAGTACCCGAACGGATAGATCAAGATCGGGGACAACGAGTGAAAAGAGTAACAAAGCCGAACTCAGCTTGTATAGAATTGTATGTGACGTTGTTGGAATTTTATTTTAGTGTTGCCAGTTTGGTGTACCTGTGAATATCCCCGTCAAAGTCAAAGAATGTGATGTCAACAATGTCAAAATAAATATTTACATTTTACACGGTAAGTCTAAATAAAAATAGAGACTGCCGCACCTTTACTGTTATAGTAATATAAAATAATTATTTGTTTACATATTATATGATCAATATTTATAATATACATTTCTGTTAATATTAGTCATGCGATTATAAGGTATTCAGAGACTAATTTATTGGTAAAAACTTTATTCTTAATATTTTCAGCGCTTAATCATTATCATTAATTAGTTAATGATGGCTGGTAATGAGAGAGTATCTTTAAATGATGCGTTGTCCAATGTAGAAGTGCTGGATGAACTTCCTTTACCTGATGAACAACCTTGCATAGAAGCCCAACCATGTTCTGTAGTTTATCAGGCAAACTTTGATACAAACTTTGAAGACCGAAATGGATTTGTTACTGGTATAGCCAAATACATAGAGGAGGCTACCGTGCATGCTAGTTTGGTAATACCATATCTCTAATTCTCAATATACTATTTTGAAAATAATGAACTAGCCATTAACCTTACTACATTATTTAAATAAGTAGCTCTGATATAAATTTTGTTAAAATCAGGTCTTAAGTCATATTTAATTGCAATAATAATTAAAAACATATGACTCAGCAGCTGTATTTATGCTTGAATTATATTTAAGTAAAATAAACTATTATTTCAGAATGAACTATTGGATGAAGGGCAGGAACATGCTGTTATGCTTTATACTTGGAGATGTTGCTCAAGAGCTATACCACAGCCCAAATCTAATGAGCAACCAAATAGAGTTGAAATTTATGAAAAAACTGTTGAGGTTCTAGCACCAGAAGTCAATAAGCTTTTAAATTTCATGTATTTCCAAGTAGGTTTCTCTTTATCATAGTTTTGTATTTTGTTTTAATTTATTGGATGTTTTGTAACTTGCAAAGTAAAGTTTTCTTTATCTAATTGAAAATATGAGGTCAGAATTCATATTTTGTTCTTTTGAGACAAGCTTAATTTCTACAACTAAATATATTCAAATTGTACTAATACTCATCAAAAGAAAGAAGTGATTATTCTATTAATTTAATTTAATATATTTGCTCAAGTGTCAGGTAGCAGTACTTTTTTTGGTAAATCGTATTAATAAATAAAAACAGTTATTTTGTACAATTAATTTTTTAGTTGTGTTTGTATGTTTCAGTAGTATACCATTTTCAAGACAATCTATAAGAAATATTTTTTAAAATAAAAATTAGAGTAAAAAATAAGATTTTTTTCCAAGATAAAACCACATATTGAAATTTTTTTAATATTAGCAGAGTTGAAATAAGTTTTTAGTTAAAACAAAGAATTTAACAATTTACATAAACATACCAAATGGGTGAATATGATATAAATCACTTTAGCTATTTAATTAAATTATAAATAGGAAATTTAACTAAATTCAATAGTTTTGATTACAGTGTTTGCCTTGATTATGAATTTCATCTGTTTATCAATCATTACCCCTATTTGAATTTTTCTATTAATTGTATAGAATTTCCTCCAATTGTGATGTTATATCGTTTATGGACGAATTACATATAATCGCAGTTATTACTTATCATCATACATTTTGTTTTATTTAAACGGTTTTGATGAATAGTTTTGATTGCTCTTATCTATAAAAACTGCCAGTATTAAATAGTTTTATCAAATTTATACTTCCTGTTATACAAAACGCACTGAAAATCTGATTCACAGTTATGTTAGCTTCTGAACCCCGACAAACGGACAACGGCAATCGATTCAGCATCGTTAAAAACCCCAAAAATGATATTAATCTTTCACCTATTTTTACTTTCCCGCTACTTATACGATATATACTGTAGTATATAAGGTATACCCTATATAGAAATTTATTTTCGTAACTTTAAATTTTGTAAATCATATTAGAAATTACGTATAGTCTAACGAAAATATTAGTAATAATAGGTTTACAATAATATATATTTTTAGAGAAAAGCTATTGAAAGGTTTTCCCAAGAAGTGAAAAGATTATGTCACACAGAAAAAAGAAAAGACTTTGTCTCCGAAGCATATTTATTGACTTTGGGAAAATTTATAAATATGTTTGCAGTTTTGGATGAACTGAAAAATATGAAATCCAGTGTTAAAAATGACTATTCAACTTACCGCCGAGCTGCCCAATTTTTAAAAGTGATGTCAGATTCCCAAACCCTTCAAGAATCCCAAAATTTATCCATGTTTTTGGCCACTCAGAATAAAATTAGAGACACAGTGAAAGAAAACTTGGAAAAAATTACTGGTTATGAGGAATTACTTGCAGATGTAGTTAATATTTGTGTTCACATGTTTGAGACAAAGATGTACCTGACACCCAGTGAGAAACATATGTTGGTAAAAGTTATGGGGTTTGGATTGTTTTTGATGGATAGTGAACTATGCAATATCAATAAGCTTGATACAAAGAAAAAATTGAGATTGGATAAAATTGATCGAATTTTTAAGGTAAAATTGTTGAAGAGAAAGAAGAACAATTAATTTATCATTAGAATTAATATCAAAACAACTTTATTTATTTATATTTTAGAATTTGGAAGTAGTGCCCCTATTTGGTGACATGCAAATCGCACCTTTTAATTATATCAAAAGAAGTAAGCACTTTGACGCAAATAAATGGCCTTTATCAAATAGTAATACTCCATCCCCACAAGCTGATCTCATGGTTCATCTCCCTCAAATAAGAGAAGATCATGTCAAATACATCAGTGAATTGTCTAGATACAGTAATGAAGTGACTACCACATATAAAGAGTGTGGTAGTGACAGTGAAAATAAAGAAACTGCTGATTTGGCTTTAAGAGGTTTGCAGCTTTTGTCTGAGTGGACAAGCGTAGTTACCGAGTTGTATTCTTGGAAGTTGTTGCACCCCACTGACCATCATCAAAACAAGGAGTGTCCTAAGGATGCAGAAGAATATGAAAGGGTAAGAGTAATATAAAATATAAGTTAATAACTAGTTTTTAATGAAGTGCTGGTTTAGTTTATCTTTAGTGAAGACTCAAAAATACTTATCTTAACATTTTAGATATATTATATATTTATATTTCCATCACTGATTTTACTGGTAATTTTATAGGCGACAAGGTACAACTATACTGAAGAGGAAAAATTTGCCTTGATTGAAGTGATTGCAATGATTAAAGGATTGCAAGTCCTAATGGCTAGGATGGAAACAGTTTTCACTGATGCAATAAGACGCAATATTTATGCAGAATTACAAGATTTTGTTCAACTTATGCTTAGAGAACCATTGCGAAAGGCAATTAAGAATAAAAAAGATTTAATTAGAAGGTAATTAGAAGAAAAACCAAGTAATTAAATATATTCCAAGGTTGGGTGGAAGTTCTGGAGTTTCGTAACTTATTGATAACTTTAATATCTACTATTTATTTAACTTTAATATCTGCTATTTATTTAATTCTTATTTAAAAAATGAAAAAAACGGCATTAAAAGCATTACTTAATATTATGCCAGTGGATTTCTCCATGTTTTAATGTTCCTCCTTTTTGTAACCCCTGATTTATTTTGAATTCCAAGCTTTCAAACTTAAAACTGTCTAATGCTAATTGATAATCAACTCCTCTCAGTGGATACATCCCAATAATTAAGTGCTTTAAAAAAATCTTTGAATAGGGACCAGTATAATGAGGATTTCAAATACTGCAACAATATTCAAGTTTAGAACGAACGTAAGAAAAAGAAAGTTTTCAAAGCAGTGAAATCTGAAAATCCTCTTCAATTTTTTACAGTTGTTTATTAATTTTTAGCATAATTATGTCAGTAAGAGAAACATGTGCAGATTGGTCTAGACAATTTGATCCTGTACATGATCCTCTTTTAAAAGGAAAAAAAGATCCAGATACTGGCATCAACATCAAAGTTCCAAGAAGAAATGTTGGTAAGTCCTTTACTTAATAGTAGTAGATTAATTATTTTTCAACGAATATATAATAATTGCCATTATATGCAATTAATTTTAATCTATTAATACAATACAAACAAATGACAAAAACATGTTTCACTTATTCACACTTATTAGTACCAAAATTTATAGTTACATTTAAACAATTTTATAGATTATGTGTGGCTTATAGTCAAATCTTATGTATTATTATATAATGTTTGCTGTACTTGTGTGCCTATACATTGCTTCACTGACTTTTTTTGAAAAAACTTGTCGAATGGCGACGCAACTTCTGATTATTCTGAGGTCATAATAATATTTTATTGAAATGAATCAATTCAACAGATCGTCTTAATAATAATAAACGAATTAATGTAGTAATAATCCAGCATTCTAATAAATTTATTAATTTCAGGACCTTCTTCCACACAGTTATATATGGTTAGGACGATGCTGGAGTCTTTAATAGCTGATAAATCAGGTGGTAAAAGAACTTTACGCAAAGACATTGATGGACAATACTTAATGCAAATCGACGTATTTCATAAAACTTCCTTTTATTGGAATTATTTATTATGTTTCAGTGGCAAGTAAATTATTATATTTGTATAGAATTTAGAAACTAATAGTAATAAAATCTTAGAAGTCAATTAGATGGACGTTAATTATCAGTCCTTTTTGACTTGAGTGTTGTGTTTTTTTTCCAATTAACTGATTTTCATATTTCAGCAATTGACTGCAAACTTTTTCGAAGTAGTAGAATGTAAAAATATTGTAAAATTTGTACAGACTAATTTTAAGATTTTTGTTTAATTTAAATTTTATATTTTAGAATATTTAGAAAAGTGCTGTGATTTATCGCAATTGTGGTATAGAGAATTTTATTTGGAAATGACGATGGGAAAAAGAATAAATGTAAGCGTACATTTCTCATAATTTTGCTGGTTTTTTATTGTCTCAGCTGGTAAAAATGAATTGAGCTACAAAATATTTTTTTCTTCCAAAATCTTTGAAATTCCACTACTATTTGTTATTTTATTTTAGAAATGTACTGTGAGACATAACCATAATGAGGAATGTAATGATTTGATTACAATGGAGAAGAGGATCCAATTTCCGATTGATATGTCAATGCCTTGGATTTTAACAGATCATATTCTAAAAACTAAAGAACCTTCTATGATGGAGTGAGTTTTGAATTACAGGTTTCAAATCGAAAATATCATTTTATTACTTTTTCAGATATGTATTATATCCATTAGATTTATACAATGATAGTGCTTTATATGCTTTAACCATATTTAGAAAACAATTTTTGTATGATGAAGTAGAAGCAGAAGTTAATCTGTGTTTTGATCAGTTTGTCTATAAATTAAGTGAACAAATTTTTGCTTACTATAAACAGTTAGCGGCAAGGTAAGTTTCTATATACTGATTTTTTTATATAAACGCAAAAATTTCATTATCCCAAAAATTCAGACAATATTTAAATCATATTCCTTTTTTAGTATATTTCTCGATAAAAGATTCAGAGTTGAATGTTCTGCTATTGGTGCTTATTTATTGCCTTATCCAAGAGCAAACCGTTATGAGACTCTTTTAAAACAAAGACATGTGCAATTATTAGGTAGATCCATCGATTTAAATAAGCTAATAACACAGAGAATCAACGCAGATATGCAAAAATCATTGGATTTAGCAATAAGCAAATTTGAAGGAGGTGATATTACTGGAGTTATAGAATTAGATGGTTTGTTACAGGTAAGAATTTTTAAACCTTTCTAATGATTTAATTCGATGTTCTTTATTTTCCAATTTATCAATTTAAAAAATATATAAATCCATTTTTAAACGCGATTACATATTTTTTAAAATAATTTGTTTACTCTTTTTTTAGGTTAATAGGTTATGTCATAAATTGTTAAGTAAATGGTTAGCCCTTGATGATTTTGATTCTATGTATCGTGAAGCCAACCACAATGTTCTTGCTCCTTATGGAAGAATAACATTACATGTTTTTTGGGAACTAAATTACGATTTTTTGCCAAATTATGTATATAATGCTGCTACGAATAGATTCACTAAATACAGGGGTATATCTTTCGGGGCTGCCGTTTCGAGAGATAGACCTTCACAAATGTCACATCATTATCTTTGGGGAACTAAGCAACTTAATTTAGCATATACTACTCAGTATTCACAATATTCTGGTAAGTTGTTCCTTAATGCATAACATTCTTAATTATTTATATTTGCTCATATTTACAAGTTATAAATAACCACTTACAATAGTTTTCTCAAAAAACTAAATAAAAAAATTGTATATAAAACTGAATATTTGTAATAATAATCTAGTACCAAATGCCATTGATAAAATTATTAAACATCAGTGGCTCCAGATTTAAGCCATGAGGAACTCAAGATGTTCCTAAAAAATCAACAGACTATTAATTTTATGGATAAAAACGACATTAATTAAAATCACAAAGTTTGAGATTTTTAAAGTCATTTTATTATATACATTTATTTTATATTTCATTTTTTTAATTCTACTGTACAAATTATTTCTTGTTTTTGTATTCAGGTTTTGTTGGTCCTCAACACTTCCACACTATGTGCCGACTTCTGGGATATCAAGGCATCGCGGTAGTCATGGAAGAATTGTTAAAAATAGTCAAGAGTCTTATTCAAGGAAGCCTCCTTCAGTTTACAAAGACTCTGATGGAAGCTATGCCAAAAATTTGTAAGTTGCCGCGTTACGATTACGGCTCACCAGGCGTGCTGGGGTATTATCACGCGCAATTAAATGACATTGTTCAGTATCCCGATGCCCGTACGGAATTGTTTCATAATTTCAGGGAGTTCGGAAATATCATTTTGTTCTGTCTGTTAATGGAACAAGCTTTGTCTCAAGAAGAAGTCTGTGATCTACTACAAGCTGCACCATTCCAAAATATCCTTCCAAGACCTTTCTGTAAAGGTAAGATTTTTTTATTCTGTTCCATTAAGAACCTTATTAAATTTAAGTCACAAATTTTACATATACTCAAAATTTGGACTAATCCATTATAAGTTTTCCTGCTAATAAAATAATTTAAGTTAATTGTTAAAAAATATCGAAAATTTTTGTGAAATTTATTCAATAGAGCTCTTGAAAATTATTTTCAAATTGTATAGTACATTTGTTTTATATTTTGATATTTTCAGAGGGTGAGAAACTTGAAGCCAAACAAAAACGACTTGAAGCTAAGTATCAAGCCCTACAAATAGTACCTAACATTGAAAAGCTTGGAACAGCAAAACAGGCGATGATTTCTAGAGAAGGTAATATAATATGAATCATAAATTATACAACTTCAGTTTACTACATATTTGGTTACTAAGGTTTTTAAGCGTTAAATTTTGTAGAGTCAAACATTGTAATTTTCAAAAAGGTGTCTGGTAAGACACCAAAACGACAAAATAAAATGGGATTTGTAATAAAATAATGGTTTAATTCCTTACTAATTCAATCATTTCTTTAAATATTTTTATCTACAACAAATATTCATTGTAATAGTTGTAAATTTCGTAGATTTTCCCGTTTTAAGTTATCTATGCATTATTAATTTGTATTTAAAGGTGATCTACTGACTAGAGAACGACTATGCTGTGGGCTCTCTATCTTTGAAGTCGTTCTGAGTCGACTGAGAAGCTTTCTGGATGACCCTGTTTGGGTTGGGCCTCCACCAACTAATGGAGTTATGAATGTTGATGAGTGTACTGAATTTCATCGGTTATGGTCCGCTTTACAGTTTGTCTACTGCATTCCAGTTAGTGAAAATGAATACACTGTGGAGTAAGTTGTATTTAAATATGAATTTGTAGCTTAACACAAACGAATTTACTGAAAACTAACATTAAAACAATCATTATTTTGTTGGTTACAATATGTATTTTCAATTATAATTAATAAAAATTGAAAGCTCACATTTCTTCATATTTGTTGTCCGTTGTAACTTTTGGTAGTTGTAATACATTTTTACTAGAAGTGTTAACCTTTATTTTACAGGGAAATGTTTGGAGAGGGGTTACACTGGGCTGGATGTACTATGATTGTTCTTCTTGGACAGCAAAGAAGATTTGAAGCTTTAGATTTTTGTTATCACATTTTAAGAGTCCAACGAGTTGACATGAAAGATGAAGTTGTGAAAAGAATTGTAAGTATTTTTTCTTCGAATTTTGTAATTTTTCTCATTTCCAGTGAACATATTTTTTTCTAAATTATGCTCGAAAATGATTTTTATTTCCTTTATTTTATTTTTAGAACTTAAAACGTATGGTAGATCGTATCAGAAGATTCCAGGTGTTAAACTCACAAATATTTGCTATTCTCAATAAGTTTTTGAGATCAGGAGAAAGTGATGAGTTGTCAGTGGAGCATGTTCGGTGTTTTCCTCCTCCAATTCACCCATCCATCAATCCACAGCAACATTATCATGCTCCAGAACATTTAAGGCAATGTTGACTGTTTTTTACAGTCCACCATTAAGCAAAATAAAGTATCTGAAGCAAAAAAATGTGAAAGAAAAGATTTTCAAGGTTTCAGGATATTTTTTAAAACACGTAAAATATTTAAAATACATAGCTATTTTACATTTTTTACATCTTGATTTTCTCAGCTCTCATAGAGAATAATTTTAAGTGATAATCAAATATATTTATCATTCTCTAAATCGTTCAGTTGTAAAGTCGAATTAATTCGAGCTGAGAAAAAATATATGAAAGTAAAAGTATAAAATCTCAATACAATTTTGATGTAGTTGGTTTGAATAACTTCTTCCGCTTGCACTATTTGGATACTTGCATGTTTTTGTATTAATAGAAGGCGGTGGCGTAAGAATTTAAGTGATTTTTTCACTTTTTAATAAAACAAGTTAGATGAAGTGTTTCATTATTAATTATTGTCAAGTAAAACTTTTTTTATTATTTATTCAAGTTAATTACAATTTATTACGTCATTTGCCATGTAATTTTTATGGTTTAATTAAATATCTAATCTATTGGCTCTGTTATAAGCAATATTCCTAAAAATAATTAATATATGTTAAAAATATATTTTAGTCTAAATGAAGTAATTGATTTTTTACATAGACTTTAGCAAATAATAAGTATTTTTATTTTCTATCTTTATAAATTATTTTTAATTTGTATATTCATTATTTTATTATGTATCCTATAGATAGAAAACATTTATTGAATTTTAATTTAATATATAATAATTTCTTTACAATTATTTAGTTTTATTTAGAAGTGTATCATCGGTATGCTGACAAGATATTTATATTTATAATATACAGTGTGAAAAAGCCAAATGGAATAAATTCATTATTTCAGTTACTGTGTATATTTATAGAAAATCCCGAGACACTTTAAATTACAAATTCACATTCTTAAACTTGAAAATGTGATCCCTACCTTCAACCCTCTTCGAGTGACAGTTACAACCCCCTATTTTTTAAAAGGGAAGAATGTGCTTGTGATATGTTGTTTGAAAGTTCTCTTCAATCCCTATCCAAAAATATTATTGTTTTCCAGTTTATTGCAAAAATTAACATAAAAAAATAAAATACGTAATTGTTCATAATGTAAAAAAATATGAATGTCAATGAATTAGCTGTTCAAAATACTGTCCGAGAACGTCTTGGCAACATAAATAAAAATGTCTTCTAACTTTATTTAACATATTAGGCGTGACCGACCTAACCGCAAGTTATTCGTCCTCTTAAGAGGGGCGTCGAAACGGGCTGTCACGATTTCAGTTGGCAATACTGAAATTGACGAGAAAAATTGACGATTTTGTAGAATACAAATCTCGAGAACGAAAGTTTTGTTTGTAGAAATATTTATACCTATAATAGCTTACACATTGGAATAGGACATCTCCTTTTTTGAACTAAATCTAAGCAGTAATAAAGAAGATATCAGTCTACTCGATGTACTTTTTGGGTTTTCCTCAAACTCAAGCATCACTCAGTGCATCGGCAGCTGCTTTCTTTATCTGCCTTATATGTCCAAACTTCGCGGAACTGCTTCTTTATTTTACTAATTGTACCTTGGGATATAGGCGGCAAATCCGGACATTTTTCATAACATAGGCGAGCAACTTCCATTTTTCTGAATTTCAAGTAAACGTAATTCAAATGGCAATTAAAACACTAACAACTACTGTCAGGCAGTTATAAATTACAAACCAATTTGATAAACTAACATTGTTATGGTAACTTTTTATAGGATTTCTTTAATTGTTATGATATGGTTTTTAACTACTTTCTTATTATTACGACTGAACCGGGAAATAAGTTTTAAGTGTACTGTAGCGAATTTCGAACTACATCAATATCATTTAATTCAAATTTGCCGCTCAAAAGTGACAGATGGTACACGTAGTCATAACTTTAGACGCTAGATACTGCATGTACGTTATTTGTTTTGTTGGTCCGTGGGGTCTAGTCAGTGATTGGTCGTTTTCAAATTTCGACATGGTTTGATCAATGACAAATCAGTATCAACGTAGTTTGACCAATGGCAAATCAGTATCGGACTCATAGTAAACATTACCTACCCAACAAATACTACATGATGCCGTATCTAGCCGAGCATATAATGTGATCTAAGAGTTACAAAATAGATAACAAACAGAATGGATACTCTCAAGGCGACACTTTGAACTTTTCCAGCCATTTCGAACGACCTGTGTGTGACCCTCAGATAAAGTTGAGGTGTGACCTAAGGAAGGCCACGAAATTTTGTCCTTTCAAGATCAAAATGCCGCCTTGTGTTTTTGTTTTATGACATAGCTGTCTCCTCGCTTTAATCTACGGAGTAGTGTAAATGCCGAACGCATCGTGAGTTCTCTCTCTTTAGTTCGGTAGTAATCAAAAGTTCAAACTTCAGACATTTTAATAATGAACTTTGTTATCATGTCCATCGTCCATATCTTCATGATAACCATTTAATTCCTAATTTAGCATCTGAAATTATTTTTTTCTAAAATGTTACTTAGACATTCTTTTTCAAAACTAATAAGAAATAATGAAATTATACATGTAAGTATTTCAGATATTTTAAGACCAAAACATAACTTAATTGATTATAGACCTCAAGGCGCTTCCTTAATTTACTGGAGTATCAAAGTAAACATTTATTAAGGAAAAATGCTGTTGCTATCCAAGATTTCTGCATGATAGATAAAGATACTTCAAAAGAATTAGACAAATTTAGTAAGTATATTTAAACCTTATGTTTACTCAGAGAAAATTAATTGAGGTATTAAGTTTATTTAAAAATTCAAAGACTATAGCCAATAATAAGTTTATTACTTTTGTAAGGTTATGTGTTAAATTTAAACAAAATAACTGCTATGGATGGAGAGCAATAATATAAAAATCCTCATTAAATTAATTAATGGATCGCTGCGCACTTTCGTATTTCCTGTCGATTCTCAAGTGCATGTATCAAAGTTATGCTTGTAAATTTAAAAATAATGCCTCCTTCATTTTGTTAAAAAGTGAAAATTCGCTATGGTATTTTCATTATATGTTAACCAGAACCTTGATGTTTTCCTGTAACTAACAACTAGCAATGCTTAAATTAACGTATAAGTTCTTTCGCTATGAGCTATTAATGGTATTTAGTAATGAAAAATTCGAAAAATATGTCCATATCTCAGAGTTATATGTTCAAAATTGTAGTTATGTATGTTTTGTTCTATAGTGAGCCTGGGTACAGTTAATTAGATACTATTTATTCTTGTTTTTTCTTTTGAATTTGTATTAATTTTATTCTATATGTATGTTAAAAAAAGTCACTAATCAAAGGGTTAATTATTATTATATACTTAATAACTTACAATTTATAGATGTTAAAGAATATGTCATAAAAGCACAAATATTAGCAGGAGGCAGAGGAAAGGGTCATTTTAATAATGGTTTTAAAGGAGGAGTACATATCACAAAAAAGTAAGTACCAATAATGTTATTTTTTTTTCTTCTATTCACTTTCCAAACAACAAAAGTTTTGTTGTAATCATGAAACATTTTTGACATCTTTTTGAGGTCATTTGAATCCATTTTAAGCCTCCTTCAGTTTACAAAGACTCTGATGGAAGCTATGCCAAAAATTTGTAAGTTGCCGCGTTACGATTACGGCTCACCAGGCGTGCTGGGGTATTATCACGCGCAATTAAATGACATTGTTCAGTATCCCGATGCCCGTACGGAATTGTTTCATAATTTCAGGGAGTTCGGAAATATCATTTTGTTCTGTCTGTTAATGGAACAAGCTTTGTCTCAAGAAGAAGTCTGTGATCTACTACAAGCTGCACCATTCCAAAATATCCTTCCAAGACCTTTCTGTAAAGGTAAGATTTTTTTATTCTGTTCCATTAAGAACCTTATTAAATTTAAGTCACAAATTTTACATATACTCAAAATTTGGACTAATCCATTATAAGTTTTCCTGCTAATAAAATAATTTAAGTTAATTGTTAAAAAATATCGAAAATTTTTGTGAAATTTATTCAATAGAGCTCTTGAAAATTATTTTCAAATTGTATAGTACATTTGTTTTATATTTTGATATTTTCAGAGGGTGAGAAACTTGAAGCCAAACAAAAACGACTTGAAGCTAAGTATCAAGCCCTACAAATAGTACCTAACATTGAAAAGCTTGGAACAGCAAAACAGGCGATGATTTCTAGAGAAGGTAATATAATATGAATCATAAATTATACAACTTCAGTTTACTACATATTTGGTTACTAAGGTTTTTAAGCGTTAAATTTTGTAGAGTCAAACATTGTAATTTTCAAAAAGGTGTCTGGTAAGACACCAAAACGACAAAATAAAATGGGATTTGTAATAAAATAATGGTTTAATTCCTTACTAATTCAATCATTTCTTTAAATATTTTTATCTACAACAAATATTCATTGTAATAGTTGTAAATTTCGTAGATTTTCCCGTTTTAAGTTATCTATGCATTATTAATTTGTATTTAAAGGTGATCTACTGACTAGAGAACGACTATGCTGTGGGCTCTCTATCTTTGAAGTCGTTCTGAGTCGACTGAGAAGCTTTCTGGATGACCCTGTTTGGGTTGGGCCTCCACCAACTAATGGAGTTATGAATGTTGATGAGTGTACTGAATTTCATCGGTTATGGTCCGCTTTACAGTTTGTCTACTGCATTCCAGTTAGTGAAAATGAATACACTGTGGAGTAAGTTGTATTTAAATATGAATTTGTAGCTTAACACAAACGAATTTACTGAAAACTAACATTAAAACAATCATTATTTTGTTGGTTACAATATGTATTTTCAATTATAATTAATAAAAATTGAAAGCTCACATTTCTTCATATTTGTTGTCCGTTGTAACTTTTGGTAGTTGTAATACATTTTTACTAGAAGTGTTAACCTTTATTTTACAGGGAAATGTTTGGAGAGGGGTTACACTGGGCTGGATGTACTATGATTGTTCTTCTTGGACAGCAAAGAAGATTTGAAGCTTTAGATTTTTGTTATCACATTTTAAGAGTCCAACGAGTTGACATGAAAGATGAAGTTGTGAAAAGAATTGTAAGTATTTTTTCTTCGAATTTTGTAATTTTTCTCATTTCCAGTGAACATATTTTTTTCTAAATTATGCTCGAAAATGATTTTTATTTCCTTTATTTTATTTTTAGAACTTAAAACGTATGGTAGATCGTATCAGAAGATTCCAGGTGTTAAACTCACAAATATTTGCTATTCTCAATAAGTTTTTGAGATCAGGAGAAAGTGATGAGTTGTCAGTGGAGCATGTTCGGTGTTTTCCTCCTCCAATTCACCCATCCATCAATCCACAGCAACATTATCATGCTCCAGAACATTTAAGGCAATGTTGACTGTTTTTTACAGTCCACCATTAAGCAAAATAAAGTATCTGAAGCAAAAAAATGTGAAAGAAAAGATTTTCAAGGTTTCAGGATATTTTTTAAAACACGTAAAATATTTAAAATACATAGCTATTTTACATTTTTTACATCTTGATTTTCTCAGCTCTCATAGAGAATAATTTTAAGTGATAATCAAATATATTTATCATTCTCTAAATCGTTCAGTTGTAAAGTCGAATTAATTCGAGCTGAGAAAAAATATATGAAAGTAAAAGTATAAAATCTCAATACAATTTTGATGTAGTTGGTTTGAATAACTTCTTCCGCTTGCACTATTTGGATACTTGCATGTTTTTGTATTAATAGAAGGCGGTGGCGTAAGAATTTAAGTGATTTTTTCACTTTTTAATAAAACAAGTTAGATGAAGTGTTTCATTATTAATTATTGTCAAGTAAAACTTTTTTTATTATTTATTCAAGTTAATTACAATTTATTACGTCATTTGCCATGTAATTTTTATGGTTTAATTAAATATCTAATCTATTGGCTCTGTTATAAGCAATATTCCTAAAAATAATTAATATATGTTAAAAATATATTTTAGTCTAAATGAAGTAATTGATTTTTTACATAGACTTTAGCAAATAATAAGTATTTTTATTTTCTATCTTTATAAATTATTTTTAATTTGTATATTCATTATTTTATTATGTATCCTATAGATAGAAAACATTTATTGAATTTTAATTTAATATATAATAATTTCTTTACAATTATTTAGTTTTATTTAGAAGTGTATCATCGGTATGCTGACAAGATATTTATATTTATAATATACAGTGTGAAAAAGCCAAATGGAATAAATTCATTATTTCAGTTACTGTGTATATTTATAGAAAATCCCGAGACACTTTAAATTACAAATTCACATTCTTAAACTTGAAAATGTGATCCCTACCTTCAACCCTCTTCGAGTGACAGTTACAACCCCCTATTTTTTAAAAGGGAAGAATGTGCTTGTGATATGTTGTTTGAAAGTTCTCTTCAATCCCTATCCAAAAATATTATTGTTTTCCAGTTTATTGCAAAAATTAACATAAAAAAATAAAATACGTAATTGTTCATAATGTAAAAAAATATGAATGTCAATGAATTAGCTGTTCAAAATACTGTCCGAGAACGTCTTGGCAACATAAATAAAAATGTCTTCTAACTTTATTTAACATATTAGGCGTGACCGACCTAACCGCAAGTTATTCGTCCTCTTAAGAGGGGCGTCGAAACGGGCTGTCACGATTTCAGTTGGCAATACTGAAATTGACGAGAAAAATTGACGATTTTGTAGAATACAAATCTCGAGAACGAAAGTTTTGTTTGTAGAAATATTTATACCTATAATAGCTTACACATTGGAATAGGACATCTCCTTTTTTGAACTAAATCTAAGCAGTAATAAAGAAGATATCAGTCTACTCGATGTACTTTTTGGGTTTTCCTCAAACTCAAGCATCACTCAGTGCATCGGCAGCTGCTTTCTTTATCTGCCTTATATGTCCAAACTTCGCGGAACTGCTTCTTTATTTTACTAATTGTACCTTGGGATATAGGCGGCAAATCCGGACATTTTTCATAACATAGGCGAGCAACTTCCATTTTTCTGAATTTCAAGTAAACGTAATTCAAATGGCAATTAAAACACTAACAACTACTGTCAGGCAGTTATAAATTACAAACCAATTTGATAAACTAACATTGTTATGGTAACTTTTTATAGGATTTCTTTAATTGTTATGATATGGTTTTTAACTACTTTCTTATTATTACGACTGAACCGGGAAATAAGTTTTAAGTGTACTGTAGCGAATTTCGAACTACATCAATATCATTTAATTCAAATTTGCCGCTCAAAAGTGACAGATGGTACACGTAGTCATAACTTTAGACGCTAGATACTGCATGTACGTTATTTGTTTTGTTGGTCCGTGGGGTCTAGTCAGTGATTGGTCGTTTTCAAATTTCGACATGGTTTGATCAATGACAAATCAGTATCAACGTAGTTTGACCAATGGCAAATCAGTATCGGACTCATAGTAAACATTACCTACCCAACAAATACTACATGATGCCGTATCTAGCCGAGCATATAATGTGATCTAAGAGTTACAAAATAGATAACAAACAGAATGGATACTCTCAAGGCGACACTTTGAACTTTTCCAGCCATTTCGAACGACCTGTGTGTGACCCTCAGATAAAGTTGAGGTGTGACCTAAGGAAGGCCACGAAATTTTGTCCTTTCAAGATCAAAATGCCGCCTTGTGTTTTTGTTTTATGACATAGCTGTCTCCTCGCTTTAATCTACGGAGTAGTGTAAATGCCGAACGCATCGTGAGTTCTCTCTCTTTAGTTCGGTAGTAATCAAAAGTTCAAACTTCAGACATTTTAATAATGAACTTTGTTATCATGTCCATCGTCCATATCTTCATGATAACCATTTAATTCCTAATTTAGCATCTGAAATTATTTTTTTCTAAAATGTTACTTAGACATTCTTTTTCAAAACTAATAAGAAATAATGAAATTATACATGTAAGTATTTCAGATATTTTAAGACCAAAACATAACTTAATTGATTATAGACCTCAAGGCGCTTCCTTAATTTACTGGAGTATCAAAGTAAACATTTATTAAGGAAAAATGCTGTTGCTATCCAAGATTTCTGCATGATAGATAAAGATACTTCAAAAGAATTAGACAAATTTAGTAAGTATATTTAAACCTTATGTTTACTCAGAGAAAATTAATTGAGGTATTAAGTTTATTTAAAAATTCAAAGACTATAGCCAATAATAAGTTTATTACTTTTGTAAGGTTATGTGTTAAATTTAAACAAAATAACTGCTATGGATGGAGAGCAATAATATAAAAATCCTCATTAAATTAATTAATGGATCGCTGCGCACTTTCGTATTTCCTGTCGATTCTCAAGTGCATGTATCAAAGTTATGCTTGTAAATTTAAAAATAATGCCTCCTTCATTTTGTTAAAAAGTGAAAATTCGCTATGGTATTTTCATTATATGTTAACCAGAACCTTGATGTTTTCCTGTAACTAACAACTAGCAATGCTTAAATTAACGTATAAGTTCTTTCGCTATGAGCTATTAATGGTATTTAGTAATGAAAAATTCGAAAAATATGTCCATATCTCAGAGTTATATGTTCAAAATTGTAGTTATGTATGTTTTGTTCTATAGTGAGCCTGGGTACAGTTAATTAGATACTATTTATTCTTGTTTTTTCTTTTGAATTTGTATTAATTTTATTCTATATGTATGTTAAAAAAAGTCACTAATCAAAGGGTTAATTATTATTATATACTTAATAACTTACAATTTATAGATGTTAAAGAATATGTCATAAAAGCACAAATATTAGCAGGAGGCAGAGGAAAGGGTCATTTTAATAATGGTTTTAAAGGAGGAGTACATATCACAAAAAAGTAAGTACCAATAATGTTATTTTTTTTTCTTCTATTCACTTTCCAAACAACAAAAGTTTTGTTGTAATCATGAAACATTTTTGACATCTTTTTGAGGTCATTTGAATCCATTTTAACCATTTTTGGAATGTGTTCATTTAAGATTTAACATTTTTTTAAGTCATAAAACAGGTGCAAAAATGTGTGTTTTATAAGCTTACAATAATAACTCTGTTCAAGCAGGGCAGAATAATGTTCATCAAATTTAAAAAAAGTTGGTTACTCAAATTTCTTACTTACAAGTAAAAAAGAAAGTAACCAAAATACGCACAAATATCAAACTGGTTCAAATGTGTTTACCAGAATAAATATTAATTTAAATACTTATTTAATTTTTTAGCCGTAGTGACATAGACACCATTGTGAAGCAAATGCTGGGTTTCAAACTAATAACAAAACAAACACCACAAGATGGTATAGAAGTTAGCAAAATAATGGTAGCTGAAAGTGTTAACATAAAAAGAGAAACATATGTGTGTATTCTCATGGATAGACAAAAAAATGGACCAGTCATAATAGCTTCTCCTGCTGGAGGTGTTGACATTGAAGGTGTTGCAAAAAATACTCCTCATTTGATTAAAACTCTCCCTATAGATATTTATGAAGGTATCACTGACAAAATGGCTGATGAATTAGCTGATTTTCTAGAATTTAAAGGGGAATTAAAAGCTAAAGCTAGCGAAGAAATAAAAAAGTTATGGAAATTGTTTGTAGCTGTAGATGCTACTCAGATTGAAATCAACCCTTTAGTTGAAACTGATGATAATAAAGTCATTTCTGTGGATGCTAAACTCAATTTTGATGATAATGCTAAGTTTAGACAGAAAGAAATTTTTGATTTGGAAGATGTTACAGAAAATGATCCTAGAGAAGTTGAGGCATCTAAATATAATTTGAATTATATAGGTATGACTGGAAATATTGGGTAAGCTCATATAACATTATAACTGACAAAATACAAAATCAGAATGGGTTATTTTTTTGTGCCTTCAATTAATTAAACAACAGATGAAACTTTTAACAACTTATGTAGAACCAAATATAGGATGTTTAAATTTTTGTACGTATTATTTTAGGTGTTTGGTAAATGGTGCTGGTCTAGCTATGGCAACCATGGATATCATAAAACTCCATGGAGGTGATCCAGCTAACTTCCTGGATGTTGGAGGTGGAGTCAAAGAAGATCAAGTTAAGGCTGCATTCAAAATAATTACATCTAATGACAATGTCAAGGCTGTTCTTGTTAATGTTTTTGGAGGTATAGTCAACTGTGCTACAATTGCAAATGGAATTATTGGAGCTCTAAAAACTATGACATTAAAAATACCCTTGATCGTCAGGTTAGAAGGAACCAATGCTGTTGAAGCTAGAAAGATTATTAAAAATTCTGGACTGAATATTGTCACAGCTGCTAATTTAGATGAAGCTGCCAAAAAGACTATTGACAGTATCACAAATTAATTTTTTTTATAGTTATATCCTTTTGAATAAAAACATTTGTTACTTATTTTTATACAAATACAATTTTCAACAAAATAGTTTTAAAAATTGATTTAGTACAAGTAAAAAAAATCGAGCAAAAAAAAAAAAAACAATGTATAACATTGGTCAACATCCTGGTTTTCAGTCGTATATTTTAATTTATTTTATTGGTCAGTATGTGATAAGAAGTTGGTTTCAATTTGTGCAGAAAAGTTTATCACATCTCAAATGTATTTTCTTTTGTTGATGCAAAAGGTAGATTAAAAAATGAAAAAGGTTTTAGTCAAACATTTAATATATTTATAAAAATTAATGTACATTCTTATTCTTAATAAATCAAAACATTACCGGAGTATAGAATCAATGAACGGATTTTTAGAAGTTTGGGTTGACATTCGTGGCCATCAGTAGCCTGACAAGTCCCAGTTATATAACTAAAAAGCTTGTCTTTAACATTCTTCTCTATAGCATCTTAAGATTCATTGTAATTCTGACTTTTATAGCATTACCATCGTTATGAATTATTTAAAATAAAGATATTTATGTCGGGAAGATATTTTTGAGTCCTCAATAGCTATTAATCCTTCAAAACTTGAATAAACTAGTTGTAATTTTTTTCTTGAAAATGTTAAAATCTGATTTCCAAATGTAACATCATATACATTTTTAGATTCTATAAGCTAAATTATATACAATCCAAATATTTTGTTTGTAAAAAATTTTTGAATCAACCCCCTCCCCCTATAGTAAACGACGAAATATTTACGAGTCACAAACTTTGTAATTATCTTTATAATCTATACTGCGACATAAAACTGTACCATTTAAAATTAACAAAGTAAGCGCACAATAAATCGCATGACGTTCAGATAGCTGTCTCTTAGCTGCCAAGGATACGGATACTAAGCTTTGTCTGCGATATAACTAAGAGTTGCCAAGGAATAAACTTATTGTTAAACAAATTCTTAAAAGAAGTAAAAATATCTATCTAGTTATTTGACTATCTTTCAATAAAAAAATATATAATTTTTGATGGTAATAAATATGCTCATAGAATTAATTTTTCCAGTCGTATGTAAAACGTTTCTCACAACTCTACGCAATTTATCCCGCAACGCATTCCATTAAAAAACAAGTTTTCTCTAAAAACTGTTTTGGAACAATTTAAACTGCAATAAATCGAACGTAATATTTTTTTGATACCCAACAAAGTGATTTCTCCCTAAACGGAGAGGCGGTGCTATGTAGCACTGCACTACAACGCATTATAACATAAAGGCGAATATTGTGCGACTTAGTCACTGTCTATTATTTACGAAGTGGTCTATAGTCGTCTCTTAAGTGGACTGGACCAAATCAAAATCTACCAAATTAAATATTACAAAATCATTATCATTACACTTAACTTTAAAATATCACTATCTCAATTTTCACAAAATCCGTTAATTTATTCCGAAGCTGAGCCTCCCAGTAGATGTACGTTCGGCAATTTTAGTTCCACATTCCACATCATCATCGTCATTCTAATCATCAAAATTTTCAGATTTTATTTTGACGGCCCTTATTATTGTCAGTTAATTGTATTCTTGGTAAAATATTTTATAGTGAAATAGGTTTTTGTTAAAATCTTTATAAACGCTTCTGGCTCTCGGATCTATTGGATTTTTATTCGAAAGGAGGCGACATGAAGTGGAGATGTGAAATTAAAATCGCCAAATATTAATAACTAAAAAAAAATACATTCTTGAATTAATTACCCAACAAAAATATTGTTACACGTAGAAAAAATATTTATAAAAATAAACACTCATTTATATGGATCTTAAATTGCTAATTATTTAGGATTATCTCAAATCCGTGTAAAAGATCACCCTGGAACTATAGATTAATAATACATCAACAGTTTAAGTGATTAATGAAGCGTAAAATGTTTCTTTTTTGTAATTGACAAGCATTTGCGTTAAAGCCCCTTTTAAAAGCTTATTGAGATAATAGAGGGTTAAAAATAAAATATACAAGTGCTGGATTGAAAAATATTCACAAGTAAAAAATTTATCTTTTATAAATGATATAACGAGATGGTGTAAGGACATCACATAGATAACTTCTTAATGGAGAGATTTCACGATAACAAATGGCATGATATTAAAAATTATAAACGTGATTATAAAAGTAAATTAGCATAAGTAGCTCAGCTACTTCTTTGCGATTTCGAACGGTTGTGGTTGACTTTGGTCACTGAAAATGGTAGGTGGGCGAGCTAAGGTGACCAGCTATCGATTGCCGTTCTCGAGTTATAGCTGAGACAGATATTGTAAAGTCAATAAGTACCTTCGCTTCGTTACTTAATAATGACAGCTGTTGATGTCACATTTTTATGTCATGTTTGAGATTTTTTGGCTATGCACTATGGAGCGTATTTCAAAACTTGCACGATGGTCGAGGTGAAATAATAAATTGGAATTTCTCGGGTAATAAGTTGGGTATGGCCTTTGGAAGGGATCACTTGATTAAACCAGAAACATAGATGAGCAAACCCTTGTTACTATGACGGGAGTCTTTAAAACATTCATAAATGAAATATTTAATACTGACGACAGTTTAAGCAGTTCTGATTCAGATGAAGATAATACTGATATTTATTTTGAACTGAAACTACAGAAACGGCTTCTTATATGTTGTTTGTGAATTGTCATTAAGTGAAAAAATACTACTATTTACCGCACTTTAAACACCGTTGAAAAGTTGTACACTCGAGTAAATCAACAAAAGTTTTGGAACGAGATTCCAAATTACGTAGTTAACTTCATTGAAGGTTTTCGAACGAAAAGTTGGGGTTGTGGAATGCGCTCCTGGACAAGGGTGAAATTTAATCCCATAGAAGGTATGTGTATGCCAAATTTGAAGTTAACCCGATAATAGAACGAAATTATAGTGTTTCCAGACAACTTTGCATTCTCAACATGTAAGTTCCGCTATAAGTTAATAATTATTGCTGAATATGAACCCATTGTATTATCTCAACCACTGTGAATACAGAGAAATAACATTCTAAATTTAAATTTGTACCAAAGTGTAAAACACACCTAATTGTCAGCAAAGTATGATTTACAATAAGCTTTAACTATTGGTATATTAACATTTTCCAAAATATCTTTAATATTTTTATAAAATATATTTACTTCATCATCTTCAACATCATCTTCTTTAACATGGTCCAAAATTTGAATAATCAATACACAAGTATTTGAATCCAATTTTTTCTGTAATACAGCCAAATAAAACCTTAATCTATCTTTAAGTTCAAGATAACTTATACAATTAACTAGCTGCTCCTTAAAAACAGAATATACAAGAAAACTTAATTCGGAAATTAATTGTTCCATATAGTCAACAACACTATGTGCATAATTTTTAATATCAGGGTTATCCAATTTTATTAACAATAATTTCAATGCAATGTGCTCCTCTAAGGTTTGAATAATTGTGAAATGTGTGTTCCAATAATCTGAAAATAACTTAATAAATTCACGGTTGTCATTATTTTCATGAGCAATTTGAAGAAACGATCTGAAAAATTCATTCACAACCTGCTTCTTGGATTGAGAAAAAATTTTAAATACCAACTTGAGATTTTCATGAAGCTCGGGTTTTCGATTAATTAGGACTCTCACTACAAATTTATTGACAGATAAGAGGCGTTCTTTGTTCTGGACAGAAAAATATTTATTCAAAATATAAGTGACAAACTCTGGCGATAATGACATTAAAATGTCTTCACACATATAGCCTAAAAGCTTCTCTAGATAATCATTTATTTTGACTCCTCTAGATTCTAGGTTTTCATAAAAATTCCAACACTTTTCAATATATACATGTCTGTATTTTGTTGGAATATAGACATCAGCTAAACTGTCTAAAGTCTCTGTATCGTTTTTATCGATGGTATTCATATTTTCGATAACTTTTTCAAATACATCTTGAGAATGAAGTTTTAAAAAATATTTCAATGTTGCTGAGAACAGGTGTTTCTGGCTGGAAACATTGCTTTGATTTGTAGTTTTCAACAAGTTTATTGAGTGTTCCTTATCCAAAACTGCACAACTCAGAAATATAGCATGCTTTCTGACAGAAACTGCTTGTTTGCTTAGTTGCTCTACATATGAGTACAAAATTCTTTGAGGTGAATTATAAAATGCGTTATAAAGAGCTGGTAGAGCACATTGTAAAAAGTCACCTCTGGCAAATTTCATAATAGTAGGTAACATTCTATAAGGCTCTGGTACTCTAGCTAAAATCTTTGCTAGTTCACATTGAATTTTATAGAGGTCACACATCTCTTTATCTTCTAAATCTAATTTGTCTTTTTTAGGCAAATAATGTTCTTCTATTATATTTATGAAGTCTTCAGTAGGAAGTAAAATGGCCAAACTTTCAAGCAAACTATTAATAACATAATGTTCTGATTTTTCAATTAATCCTAATTGTTGTGTGAAATACTCCCTTGTTTTCTGATCAAATTGAAAGTGTGAATATTGCCTTAACAGTTTATTATCTAGGATGGGAGAATACTGTTTAATAGAAATGTAACATGTTAAGACTGTTTCAAAATAAGGTACTAGTGTTTTTGGTTCATTCTTAAAAAGCCATAATATGACTGTCCTTTCTGAAATTTCTAAAAAGAAAACTATATTTTTCAGATAACATTCAAGCAGTTTGCTTCCTAGATCTGAACGTTTCTTTTGTGTTACAAGCGTTTCAAAGACTTTCGCGAACCACCAGGCATTCTTTTCTTCTTTACATATACTTAAAAACATCTCTGGAATTTTAGAATTTTCAAAAGGTATGACAAACTGTGGAAAAGTCTCGTTATAAATAATAACATTTGCTATGGTTTCTATTTCAGAGTAATGACGATTTTCGGTTTTATTAAATAATTCTGTAATGTGATCAATCAAATAGGGGTAATTGTTCAATTGTATACAATGATCTTTATTTTTTAGGCTAAATGCAATTATTTTTGAAAGCAAGGTACTGATATTCCATACATAATTTTCACTATCTTTTTTAACGAAATTTGGAAAAACTTTGCTTATTTCTGAATAAATTTTTTGTTCCATTGCAACATTTTTCAACTCAAGCAAACTGTAAAAGTTATCTTCAATTAAATCTTTCATGTAGCTATTGAGGGCTTCTGTGTGATCTTTTTTATTTATAAAAAGGAATTCTAGATGCCTGGAAATGAGCTCTGTATGAAAATAAAAGTGGTACTCCTTCTGAATCTTAAGAATTTGAATTTGTTCACAAATGTATTTCCAGTGAGTTTCGTTCAATTCAGTTAATTTAAAATTTTGTTTAATGTTGGTTAAAATTTCACTTCTAAAGTTAGTATCTTCATTTCTATGCCTGAAAAGAAAAAGATTCTTACTTTAATTAGAAATATCTGAACCTAACTGGAGTTTGAATCAAAACAAAAATACACTTACCTAACTGAAATATATTTTAATACTTCTTCTAGTGAAGTAAAATCTTTGTTTTCAGCACATGCATCCAACATTATTTGCACCAAAAGTGACCTTTTTCGTTTATCTGAAGTAACATCAATTTTTTCTTTGATAATTTGAATTGCAATAGTAGTTGGATAATATTTAAGGTAACTATTAGGGTTGTCTTCTTGCTTTTCATAGAACATTTTTGCCCATTGATAAAGAATCTCTTGGGGAGGTTGAATGATTTTTATGGAGGAATCAAATACGCTAAGAACATCAACAAGAGTCTTATTTGGAAATTTTTCGTTGAATATTGATATAAACAAATCCCATCTCCTTTTTTTAGGATAATGCTTTATAAGGTTACAAGAAACGCAATTAATGTCATTAAATTTATCCGGAAACACTTTCTTGTAAATGGTTTGAAAACCAGGAGAGAATTGTCTTACAAGAGCTGGTTTATCCAATATATTAACATATCGTTTAACATCAGTTGATATTTCATCCTTTAATTTTTTTATAATATTTTTTGTAGTCCTTCTTCCTAATTTAGAAACCATGATAATTTCATCTTTCTCCAATTCCAGAAGAAATTTTGGATCTTTTATAGCTATATAGTTTACAACTTTCACTTCAAAAAAAATTGTCTTGGTAATCTGTTTATAAATGGTTACGTAAATTTTGAAGATTTCTTGGCTTTTCTTATACAACTGTAAAGCTTGATTTGGCCTAAGTTTGATTTCGTTGTCCTCAAGAACCAATTTTATTTTGACAAAAGAACATTTATGTAAAATTTCAACTGCATCTGTGAGACCATATCTAAAATATGTTGAAAATTGAATATTTATACAGTTTAATTAGTTAAGGGTGGAGACTGTCTATGTTTTCAAAACCGTTTATCTGAAGATGCATTAAAATTTTTTAAAGTTTCCCTTAAATTCGTCTGTCATTTAAATAAAAAAATACATTTTATTAAAAAATTCCATAATTAATGTAGGCGGAAAATAACAGTATTAGAAGCTAGAGTCATTAGTCTACATCTTGGTTATAGTTCTCGTAAATAATAATCGTCCTGGACATACAGGGTGAAGAAAATTGAATTTAGTATGAGTGCTTATGAATTATTTAATTTAATTTAAGTAATTATCTCTATATATAATACATTCATATTCATTTATTTCAAAAAGTAACAAGCTTTTATTGCCGAATTTCACGTAAAAAAATCAAAAAAGGTTTTAATTCATTCTAAATATTGGCGCGTAGACTA
Source organism: Neocrepidodera transversa (assembly GCA_963243735.1). Taxonomy (NCBI): domain Eukaryota; kingdom Metazoa; phylum Arthropoda; class Insecta; order Coleoptera; family Chrysomelidae; genus Neocrepidodera; species Neocrepidodera transversa. Next base: position 14,232,953 of record OY725339.1, read on the forward strand.
AAGTCATGTCTTATGAAACTTATATTTTAATATACTAATAAACCCCCGCAAGCTATTGCAAAAAAAATGTAATTATTTTGGCTTATCCATTTATAATGGCAATAACAAATATATTTTTACACACCAAAGGCGCGAACGTGTTTTAAAATTATTTTATTAAGAAAAAAACTTACCTATTTTCTAAAGCATCAAATAGTTGATCCATTCTTTCTTCTGTCCAACATTTTGATATTCTATTTAGTAACTTTTTACGAAGAATATATGATAAGTAAGGGAAAAAATTATTGACTAATACTTCTGCTTCTATATTTTTAAATGCTTCTTCACAGAACCATGTTTGTTTCAGAATCTTAGTGGCAATTATAGGATTTCCACTTTTTAGTATCTCCTTTAGTTGTTCTGTTCTCTTAAAATATATTAAGGCATCTATGTGAAAAATACTTTCCAGGTAAGTTTTAGGCTGTAATTTTTGTAAAGCATCATGCAATTCTTGTTCATTTGAAAACAATGACGGTTTTGTAATTAGTTTATAAAAATTCTTTTTTCTTTCCCCTACCAGGTCTCCTTGTAAACTATGGAAACTGGAAATAAAATCTGGTGCCTCCATTTTCAAATTATCTAAAAAATATTTGTTTAGAGATATGTGTTTCCTTTCTGTCAGTACCATATATACAATAATTCAGATATATTTTATTGTCCCAAATTTCTACAGGGTGTTTTACAATACAACTCCCCAAGAGTATATTTGATAAATAGCAAGGACTTTTAAATAATGTAATACACAGTAGGTAATTATAATTTATTATAAGTAGAATTTTTTTCTAGGATTTTACGAAAATTGCAAGAAGCAGGAATCAATCTGTTTTTAGGGTAAAATGTGTAGGATACATAGTCAGACCTTACTTATTTCATGAAACCATAAGTGGTACTAGATGTATTAAATTCTTGTAAAAAATAGCTGCAAAATTCATTTAGAAACAGTCCTGATGATGGAAACGTAACTGGTATTAAACCAGAGCACCGGCGCATAACAGAATAGTAGTTACTAGTTAGATATTTGCACCTGACATATCCTGGAAGATGGGTATAAACTAATGGAATAATCAGGTGACCTCCATGATCACGTTAACATCTAAAAAACTTGTAACATTGAGCCAATCTATAATGTGACGGATAACAAAATTTATGCAAGCGTTGCCACACTAGATAAATATACCCTTATTGAAAGTTTCTGGGGAAGAAATAATTAAACAATTTAACCTATTTCTCCATGAATTCGAAAACTTTTCGGATTTGGCCCCTCTTTCTCGGATTAACCTGTATCGAAAAGATAAGATTTAAACCAGTTAATATTAATACTACCGATTGGAAACACTATAATGTATCCATTACCACCTTATTACTAAATATGCAATTTTACATAAACAATTATTAACGTTACCTTATAAAATAAAAATAACCAGCTCACTTTAAACTACTTTTTCGAACTCGTATTGTTGAAAACAATATTTATTGTTGCGTTTGAAAAGGTTTCAACATATTTCATATTTCACTGTCAAGAGATGATGGATGGATGAGTCATTAAATTAGTCACCTAACCTAAAACACAACCAACACAACTCTTCTTCTCTTTTATTGGGCTATGATCTATAGGTCAATTTACCCAAAAACACAACTCTATAGCCGTTGTCTGTGACAAAGCAACGCTATAGCTCACTTCATATCTTATTATGTGGCCTCTACGAATTAAGGATATTCAGAGAGCCAAAAATGACGTTTTAATAAAGACCCTATTTTTATCATTTACTATTTTAATCAAATTTAATAAAAAGAATAACCATGTAATAATGTATGAGAAAAAGATAAAAACGTTGGTACCCACAGACTTAATTTCTTTATAAATATTTTATAATAGTTCTGACCTCAAAATAAGAGACAGAATTGGAAGAACCTGAGAAGTTAGACACCTTTAGAGTTCAAGGTCATGATTTGATAACGATAAAATTTTTTTAAAGGTTTCTTTGATGTTTGCATTATTTGCAATTGTAAAAGATTCCCGAAATCCATAAATTACTGGCGAGCTAGGGCACAGGAAAAAGAGTAATCAATGTATTTAAAAGTAAAAGTAAAAGTACCGAAAGTAACGAGTATAAAGAAACGAAATTCACATCTCTAATCAGTTGTTCCGATTGGACAGATGTAAATTGTCCTAACGAAATTCTGTCAATAATCCGTCAAATCTGGTAGAGTCTATTGATACTATTTTAAGCTCAGATTGATTAATGAGATTTTAAGTTAGAATGGAGGAGATGGATATTCATATATCGAATATTGACGGAAGTTCGTTATGAGTCTGATGGTGACTCTAAAATGCAGTGAAACCAAGGCATGCTGTAAAAAAAAGAAGAAAGAGAAGAGATCATGTTGACATGTGACAAACGACTTAAAGCACAACGTCTCGGATATTTTCTACTTAGATACGGAAGTAGAAATTTTAATTTGTGACCTTTAAAACTTTAGTTTGTGCGCTTGCATTTGTCCGATTGGTCGAAATTTCGACAATTTTGCAGTGCTTTCGTAAACCCGAGAAATAAAAGATTTGCATTGTAATATTCATTTGATATATGAAATTTTGGAAATTTTAACAAAGTAAATATTAATTTAGCAGAGTATTTATTAATTATATTTTAAAAAGTTTATTTCTTAAATTTAACACTTTCAAATAAACTCGACATGTTGGATAAAAATATTTCAAATTAGTTTAAATATTTTGTAACGCTTTACAATTATTGATGGCATTTTACAAAAAAATGTCTAAAGAATTCACATCACATGATAACATATTTTAAATAGTTTTTGAGCCAGTCCAAGGCTATAGCGCCGATACTCTTATTTCATTCATTAAACCTGACAGTTTCGCATCTAGTGTTTGTGAGAGATATAAGTCAACGCGAAAATACTGAAAATAGTGGAATGTATTTTGCAGATACTTTAAATGGTGGTGTTAATATATAGAAAATTATGTGTTGAAATACATTGCAGTGGTTAAATAGTGTAATCTAATAATATAATTGGACAATTTAACATTTGTAGGTACAACATGAGTAAATTTTCATCATTTATTGAACTTCTAGTTAAACAAACGTGTCGTCGAGCTTCACACGAATTTGAAATGGGATCAAAACATTCATCGGCACCACCACCGGTTATCGGAGAACGAGATGCTACTGGAATATATTCTTTAGAATTTCTTAAATCTCTTCACGACAAACCTAGAGACAATATTTTTAAACTCTTGAAGGTACACCAATGTATCCTTTTCACACCCATGATTTAACTAAAAGTTAAAACTTTAATAAGAGAAAATTTAAAACTGTTGATCAATAGCCCAGTTTTATTGTTTTACACCTATTAAATACTAAAATAATAATTGGTTATTAGCAAGGCATATACTAGTTTATTTGTGTCTACTAAACAAATCTTTCTAACCTTAAAACTATTAACCAATATTAAGTTTACCTAGTTCTCTTAAACAAATATTTCTCAAATATAATTTAAAGAATTATAAAACCTTTTACATATTATGATTAGGTACAGCCAGAGCAAATACATTTTGCTTACAAAAACTTGCTATTTACATTCAATAGTTCAGTTTCGAGCTTTTAAAATCTTATCTAATTACTATTGTAACTCCTTTACATTTTTTATATCGAAAACGTGCGTTGTATTGAAAAGTAAATATTAATAAAATTATTGCTACATAACAAGCTTTAACTACTGGTTAGGTGAAATGTTGAGTATTTTGTAACTTTATGTTTATAGCATTTTATGAACTGGTTTTTATTTGAGTGTAGTTGAAGTTCAGAAAATAGAAAATTTAGTTTCACTTTTGTCAACCATCAAAAGAGAAAATATTTTGATAATACAGTTTGTTTTTATGAGAATAAAAAAAATTGAAAATCATCAAGGTATTTAGAACTGAAATTCTTTAAAAAAATTGTCTAAAATATACAAAGTATGCAGTACACAAAATTTAAAAAAAATTAAAAAAATGTATTAGTCTATTGGAGAATTTCTAAGTGATAACGTATTTTACTTATTTATGTTGAAATTATGTTTAACATTCCACATGTATATATCAGAGGAGGAGATAACTAGGGGGAAATTCCGTATGTTGTGAATATTATCCTCGAGACAATTTTAACTTCTCAAAGCTAACCGAACGTATACTTAACTAAATTCGATGAAAAAATTAAAACAAATGTATTAATTTCAACAAAACAAATAAATAATTGTACAGGTATTGTGCGCATGTTTATGTATTTATGTTTTGTTGAAATTAATACATTTGTTTTATTTTCATCGAATTTAGTTAAGTATAGGGTCGGTTAGCTTTGAGAAGTTAAAATTGTCATAACATACGGAATTTCCCTCTAGTTATTGCCTCCTATACATCAGTGTGTCCATGAAAGTTTGCTTTATATGCAGAATTTTTTCATTATCCATTTCTTAGCAAATTTTATTCTTCATAAAAGTTGATGCTCAATCTAATACCAAAAATGCACTGATCAAATTTTAAAATGTGTGTAAAATATATAGGATGACCCAAAAAATATGAATATGAGTCAATCCTAAAGTACCATTATTTTTAATACTATTTATAAATTATTTTAAGATACCTGCAACTTTCTTGATTTAGTTATTTCATTATTTTAATTATATACAGTACGAAATATCAACATATACAACTTTACATATAGGAAGTGAAGTTTCATGGTCATCAAACTCATAAGTCGTATACAAAATTGTGTCAAATTTTCAATACTTCTATAAAAAAAAACAGTCCATTACAGTTAAGGCAGCTACTAATATTTAAATTCTTTGTTTGGTAAGAACATCAAAATTTACAAATAACATACATGAAGTATTTCTCAAAACATTTTTATAATTAAGCATATATTGACTTAAATTTTGCTTGTAATGTATATACACCTCAATATCTAATTTATTCGGTAAGAATCTTTTACATGCACTATGGAATTTGTCAAAAATGAATGATGCATTTGCATAAATATCCAAATTCTTGGCAATTTTTCTCAATTACGATTTTCGCTTATAAATTATTGAAATTCATATTTGGTACACAAATTTTAAATTTTTTTCGTTGCATATTTGGTTTTAGATAAACTTTTAATAAGAATCTAATTTTACAAATTTGATGGACACACTGTATAAAATTTATATGATTATTAAACAATGTATGTGGAATAAAGATTATTTATTTATTTAATAAAACAACAGGTATTTTAAATGGGTTTATGTACATTATAGAATGCTTTAGTAACGCACTGGCAGAAAATAAAATATATTTAACAATAGGAAATTAAAGATTTTTATTATTTTGATAATGTTGTATTGAATTCTATATTTGTTGTTACCCTGTATTAGTAAAAATCTATTTTATTACCTGTTGGTTTATTAAAAAAATATTCGAATTACTGACAGCTGCCATTTGTAAAAATCAGTGACTGATTTTTTCAACCAAAAATCTGGCATTCAAAAAGTAATTGTATAGAAATACATAAACAGCTCTGTCTTTGCACTTTAATAATTTTTATTCAGCTACATTAGTACTATAAAATTAAATTAGACAAAAAATACTTTTTAGACAACGGACCCAAATGATCCTCATAGTATAAAAGGTCCAAACGGTTTAAATTGGTTAAACAACAGTAAAGAGTTTTCTAACATCGAAAGAAAAAAATTACTCGATTTTCTTCATAAAGTAAAAGATATGTCTCCTTCCAAATCAAAAAAGTGGATTGATTTGCACCATTGTATGCACTATGTTTATAGAAATTTTGCCAGCGTGAGTCCTGATCCTGCAGCAGAAGTATTATCACCATTTTTTGTTGCGGAAATGAGAGAATTAGTTAAAAGGTATACATTTTTTTAATTCAAAGTATTTTACGAAATTGTGTAGGTATGTAGAATAAAATACTCTATGTCGATTTGATTTAAATTTACAGTTTGCTGGATGAAGATGAAAGCCAACTTTATTTGAGAATATTAGCTTTACTTCGAGAATACTGTATCTTTGCACAATGGAACTACAGTAAATCTGAAGGAGGTGATCATCTCATTACCAGTAAGTATGGCCTTCAAACTAATAGTATTTTTTTTTCAAACTTAATTTTTAATAGTGGTTTCATTTTTATATAAACTACATTTTATAATACAAATTAACTATTTATATAAAGAATTTTGATTGAATTTAAATCTAATATTTTTTTTAGAATTATTTTATTATTATGAAGCCATGTTGTCAGCTGCTAAAAATTTAAGTTCAGTATTTTCGGAATTTGAAGTAATAATTTATAGAAATTATTCAGTGTGTTGGATAGACTTCAATACATGTGTATTTATAAGATATTTCTTTGAAACAGACTACGTTCAGAATAAGATTTACCAGTGTTTAGAGGTAAGTGTAAGTCAACTTTTTTTATGTATCTGTATTTTATTGTTTGTCCTAGAGGTTATTTCATTTTTTAAGGCGAATTTTTTAGAATATCGTCATTAGAGTTTTGATTTACGAACATTCACATACTTCAAATTGGACAAAAATCATTAAAAATCAAATTATAATTTATAAATTTTTATTTGGAAAATATTTCATCTTTAATATACATATTACATAAATATTGCTAATGTAAAAAAGGGACACTTTATTTAAGATGTGTAGATCTGTCTACCCTTAATGACTGACATTAAAACGTCATATTTTTATATTTTATTTAAAAAAATTGAAATATGTTCCTAAGGAGGAACAAAAAATATCGCATTGTAACTAAATTGAAAGACATATGTTTAATTCAAAGATTAGAACAAAAATACAATATGAATAAAAATTAAATTTTAAGGAAGTGACAGTAAACTGACTACAAAATTGTATGACTAATAATAATCTAGAAAAGAGTCTGATTTCACCTAAACCCAATAGAAATTGTTGGGGGTCTTATGGCAAAACAAATTCCAAATTAATTATAATATCGCAGAATTAATAATGATATTTGCGAAATCTTGCTTCAGAATAATGATCTGACAAATAGAATTAAGGCCACTATTATTTCAAAAGTGTTGAAAAATGATGGAGCTATTACAAAATATTAATTTATTATTAGACCTATTTAAAATATTTAAATTACTATTATTAGGAATAAAATATATTTGATATTTATTATTTATTGATTGTTATTGTAAACGTACAAATATAAAAATTCTAGTATGGCATAGCTCAAGCCATCTCTGGTGAAAGCCAAATTTATACACCTTAAAAAGCAAAACGGATGTGATGAGGTAGACAACGCTATGACCTCATAGAAAAGTTAAAAATTATAAATATTGTAATATTTTTTTGTACTCCGTCGAATTATAACTAATACAACTTCTAATTTATATCAAACACGACTAACAAAATACAGATTGTAAATGTTTGTACTGGGCATACACGACTAACAAAATACAGATTGTAAATGTTTGTACTGGGCATAGCAATGTCTCGAGTAAGCATTGCTGCAAAACACATATGCGAAATTGAAATAATCCCCTTCAATTTAGATACCAGCTCATACGCAAGGATGCCATATTTCTGTGTAAGGCATAAGCTTGTGTGCTAACAATAAACGCCATAACTGATCTCAAAATACATGACACCATTCTATGGGAGATCAATATTCGGCTGTTATATTTTCAGAATGACTTATTCTTCGCATGACAGATTTCCTATATGACAGATTTCCTATATAAAGCACAACAGTTTACAAGCTGTATATTAATTTTTCTTCAAGCGTATGATATTAACTATATTACTTTCGGCAACACAGACTGTAGAAATATCCTATTGTTTTACTACTACAACAATAATGAAAAACGATAACAATGCCTTATTATGATCGTTGTAATCGTGTAGGTAGAAAATGTAATTTTAATATTTATTTAATTTGACGTTAATTTTTTGCTACATATAATTTGAATTATCTTTAGACTTGATGAAAAAATAGTATACATTACTCAGAGAAGAAGGCTTCATTATTTGTGTATCGCTCAGATTACACCGCCGCGCCTATAGCGCCTCGGCAGTAAACTTCTGAGCTCAACAAATCATAAGCGCCTTCTACTCCTAGTAAAATTCAACAAACCCTTGTCCGTCCTTTCGAATTATTTATATTCATTTTGCTTGATCTGCCTACGATCGTTTCGTTTCCAGAGCAGTCCAGGGATTTCGCGCGGTAGTTGTGCGTCACCAAATTCTACGTACATTCCATCAGACAAAGGGGCGGCCTTGTTACAATATGTGATTTGATTTGAAAGTAACCGCACTAGGCACATACACTTATATTATGCTTATAAATGGGGCTAATAAACATAAAAAATACAAAAATATACGAGCACCTATAATTATTAACAAAGCTGATTATTTCTTAGTATACATGGAAGGAAACTAATATACAGCGAAGTATATTATGTAAAAAATTATAACAGCAAATAAGTCAAAACGTTATCTGTAGACCCTTAAAATATAACAGTTTATGGAACTGTCTAATCCGTTTTATCCAGGGTTGGATTCAAAGACTTTTAATATTGTCTTATATATTATTTTTAAATTAAAAATGAGATATGAGAATTTAGGCTGATATTTATAATAAAATTTACTTGCTTTCCACTTTTTCCAAAACTTAGGACTGATATTTATTTGCTTTATATATTAATTTATAAGGCCTTCTGGGAACCAATAAAGATTTTTTCTTTTTCTCTCTGTGGATTAACAACTTTTACCCTGTTAAAAAATATAAGAGAAGGAATTTCTCTTGTAAAACCAAAATAGGGATGTTAAATCACATAATATAATGTTTAAATTCTAAATAAGAGATCTGTTCCTATTACTCCAATCAAATTACATACATTTTTGCAATTTATTTTAAGTGCGGTTCTGTAATTTTAATTAGGCAAATTAAAGCGAACCGTAGGTGAACTTTGTCCGAAATTAAACTGCTTTGAGTGATTCTATGACAATGAAAATTTTACTGCAGTTAGCTGATCACCTAAACCGGGTTGTGACGAAGCCGAAATATTAAAATTTGATTTAGTTTAACCGCTAAAAATTGAATTCTAATAAATGTCGAAAACAATTGACTGTAGCTTTCCCCTTGAGAGGATCATGAAAATCAATTCTAAACCGGCGTTTATGAAGAAAAAAACTGAGTTAACAAGACTGCCACTTCTGCAATAGTTACTCTGTTCTTAATATTACAGTTGTATGCGCAAATCTGATTTCTTCCAAAATAATTTTTAATAATATCCATCTTTTGGATTAAAAAACACGTACTAGTTTCTTGATTGGCGGCTGCAGGTTCGCTTTGTTTTGGGGAATTTATGACCGCCTAGTATTTGTAATAAATATTGGTTTACACAGGTTAAAACTTTAGAAAGTTGTTTTGGTTTCTTTATGCACCAAACAATGTAGGTACTTACAGTGAACCCTAGGTCCTGTAAAAAACACGTTTTCTTGCCAAAGTGAAAAATAGAAAAGTGAAAAAAATTACTGGATATTTTATGAATGACAAATAAATTATTTCAATCACTCCAAGTACCTAATAATAGTAATTATATAACTCTGAGAATATATTTTATATTCAATTTTATTTCTTTAGCTTTTCTTGGTTCATAAAATTTTCGTTCTTAAAAACTCCTATATTTGAACTATTTACCAGTAGATACCATCACATTAAAGAGATAACTGTATCAAGCTTTTTTTCATAAGGACTGACTCACTAGTTATATTTAGAAAATTGTACCAATGTCTGATCAAATATTTTTAAAATTTCAATTTGAACGTTTTTTTACAGACCAAAATTAGTCCCGGTGATACTCCTGCCATGTTTGGATTATTAGAAGATTTAAAAAATTTATGGATCAAAGAACAAAAAAGGATTAGAAAAATCAAGTATGTAATTAAATGTAATAATTTCACATGTAATTCACTTTACATAAAGCAATTGTCTTGTTTTCCTTGTGGAGGAACCATATTTTTTCTTTTTCTTTTGAATTTTTTTAACCATTCTTATGTAAATATTTCACTGCATAATTTTGCCAAAATTTACATACTTAACTGATAGTATCTTTAACATATTACAGAACAGATCGAGTCTGAAAGGATATATGAATTCTTTCTAAATTAAATAAATAATACGTTAATAACAATAATTCCTATGAGTTGCTTTAATATCTTGGTAAGATTTTGGATACAAGTATTTCTCTCATGACCCACACTACTTTGTGATGTTCTATAGCTACTTCAAAAGAGAATCAGTTATAGTTCGGCTTTATAAAATCAATGCTGCTTTTATTTATTTGCATATATTTTTAATTATTTTATTTACTGTAACATTTTAGTGATGATCACAGCTTGGTGGAAGGAACAGTTTCTTATTTTATCGAAGAAGCGATGATTGGAAATCATAAAAAAGTGTTAACTAGTAATTTTTGGATGGAACGATCGCAACAGGAGTAAGATTTTTTTATTCTACTATGTCTATATTAAAGGATGTAATTGTAATAAACATTTTAAAAAGAATAAAAATTTAAAAGTAAATTGTCTGCCAAAGGGTTAAAAATTAGAATTCAATAAGCTCTTTAGCAATGAATTGTAGAAATCTACCATCGGTGATTTTTATTTGTTGAAAACTTAATTATTTCACTAGTAATTCTGCGTTTTATTCTCTGGAAAAAATGTTGGGTCAGGGAAAACCTGGAAAAGTGAAGAAATTCAAATCATTGATCATATCCGAAGTCTGTTTTAATAAAATAATACTTATTATTTATGAAAAATATAGTGACCATACTTTTTTTTGTCATTTTAAAATTCGTTTCACGATTAAGATAAATGCACATTGTAACTTTTTAATAAAATGTATTAAATATTTTTGTAAACTATAAGAAATTTATTAAAATTGTTTCTGTACTTTGAAAGTTCCAAAGGACTAAAAAAAAATTATCTTGTTTTGAACCTTGGTTCTTGGTTTTCCATTGATAATTGAAATAATATGATACCTTGTAAGGTAACAATTTTAATGTTATATAACTTATTTTTGTTTTTAGAAAAAATGATTTAGATTTAAGACGATTAGACCACCATTTTTTTCGATTATTGGGAGACCCCTTTTTCCATCCAGCTGGTCCAATATTAGACCGAAATGGACAGTGTATATGTGAGGAATGTCTTATTGCAAAATACGAATTTATATTAGATTCAAGTGAAGAACAAGTTAATGATAGGATATTAAGAAATATTAACCGTTTGACGTATTGTAGAAGGTGTCAGAGACTTATTGACTTGGATAATTTTCATCGGCACATCAATGGTAAGTTTATAGAAAAAACTTAAGATTGCAGCAGTTAATTAAAATTATAACAAACTAGATTAATAAATGTTTCCCTAAACTATTTTTTTTAATAGAAATGAAATCTCAATTAACTAAAAATTTTTTAGGGCATGCAGTGCCAGAAGAGAATTCATTAGTAAATGGTATGACAAATTTAACTAAGTTAATATCAGAAAAAAATAATTTTGTAACGTTAGGTAATGGATCTGACGAACTGTCCAATGGAGACACTACAAATGACCAACATTCTATTAATGGTGATGAAAAACCATTAAATGCTAAACCTAAGAGCTTACGAAATACTTGTGATATTCATTTTTCGAAACCCCAACATGATCCAAGTGAACTACACTGTACTAAATTGGCATTTGAAGAATTTCTAAGGCTTAGAAGGGAAGCTGATAAAAACACGCAAAGTTCAAATAAAACTGTTAGGAATTTCATCAAAATTAAAAAAGATATTTTTAATAGTAGTGCCAATAATGTGACTGAGAAAGTTGTTTTTGATAATATTTTGAAATCTCCGACTGCGTAAGTTTGTTTTTAAATAACTTCAAGTTTTGTTAACCTATATGTTTTTTTAGGATACCGAAAAAGAATGATAAAGAACTTGAGTGTACCAAAGTTAAGGATTTGCAGAAAAACTCTCACAAATGCGAAAAGTTAGTATCAGTATCATTACTAGCTTTTAAATACAATTTTATTTTATTTTTGTGAAAGCGTAATTATTTATTTATGAGGACCTTATTTCTATGTTTTTAGTATTGAATCCAAACTCACCATTTTTCAAATTTCTTTTATAACAACGTCCAATAATATATGTGATTAGTCTCAAGCAGGAGCTATGTGGGTCATACCTAGATTTTTCAATCAGTATAAGAGAATTTAAGTAAATTTAGTTTGTTGATTTGGAAACTCTTCAAGAATCATGTTATACAATCTTGTACCTTCAGCTACTATACTAATCTAGCCAGCTGTAGATCTTATCAAAGATTTTCCAATATGGTCATTATCTCTTAATTTATAATTGAAAGTTCTTGAAAGTAAACTGGAAGTTAAGAGTTGATTTGATTCAATCCTTTTTAATAGTGAATGAACGTATGTACAGATTTTACCCAACGTACCCACTACTGAAGCAATTTGTTTATATGGATTTCGCAACTCAGCTTATCGATATACAGACCAATGTATTTTATGCCATTAGATTTTTCAAGGCCTTGTCCACCTGACAAGTTAATTTGGTGTCATTGTTCATCGCTGGATATTACCGATCAACTTTGAGAATAGCGCATCCACTTTGCTAAAAGATGAAGATAGATGATGGCCTAACTTACTAAACAGTAACATTAGCATATATTTTCAAAATACAATATACATCAAAAATAGAGTTGCGTCATATAACCAGATAACTGTGTTTTATATATTATGTAAAATAATATTAAATGCCTCCCTTATATCTAAGGTGACAAAAATACAAGCAAATCTCTTTTATCAATTTTATTAGTGATTAAGTCCATTCAAACTGTTGTAGTACTTCCCAGTCTGAAGCCATTTCACGAAAAACCAAAAATTTACTTTATTTCAAGGAATTGCGATAAGGCAATAAATTTGCCTGTAATTACCAGACAACGCGTTTTATCACCGACTAATATACCAAGCGATAAATGCAACTATTCTCTCTAAATTACTGTTTTCGTTGCTGTTTAGAACAAAAATAACAGGCAGAAACTAGGTATTTCTCCAATTAAAACGAGATACTATTACGTTTTCACATAAATTGAATTAGATATACTTATTAAAGTCGATTATCAACAATTAAATACAGTATAAGATATTTATTTTAGATCTAAAATCACATCATGTAAAACGGCAGTAGCGAAGAATTCATCTGAACATCTCTATAAACGTGAAGAAGAACCAGCAAGTAAGTAAAAATAGGAAATCAATAATTTTGTAAAAAAAAAAATATTAAAAATTTTTTTACTTTCTTAAAAAAATTTTCCTTTATAAAAGTCTTTAAAAGAGTTTCCTTTAAAAAAGGTTTCATGTAAATAATTCACTTTTTTTTTTCTTTTAAAAACTTTCCTTTAGAAAAAATTGGGCAATGTTCCTTTAAAAATATTTCCTTACAAGCTTTTTAAAAAGTTCCCTCCAAAAAACATCTTAGTTCTCTTTAAAAACAATTCACTTAAAAAAGTTTCTGTTAAAAAAATAGTAGATTTTTTATCCTTTAAAAAAATTCCTCAAGAAAAGTTTATGCTCGAAGAAAAATTCCTTAAAAAAATGATTTTCCTTTAATAGAAAAATTCTTCGATTTTTTCTTTAAAAGTTTCTTAAAAAAATCTGTTAAAACATTAAGGGTATTAAACCAAGCTATAGATTTTTTTATGCTTTTATAAAACATTTTAATTACATATAACTAAAAAATGTGTCACAAAAATCACAAATATTAAAAAAAGCTTTAATATATATGGGAGAACAAATATTTTATATTTTTGGAATTTTTAATGGCTAGAAGTAACGATGACTTCAGAGGACTTAAAATAATTATTCAGCTATCTAACCTTGCAAATATTTTTCAATCAGCTTTTTATGATTCTTGCTGATCATATAGAACAAATTAAATGGTTATATTTTTTTTAATTTAATCACTATATTAATACCATGTATAATTATCTGATATATAATTTAATATGGTTTATTTTTATTTATTTAGCTATCTGTCAAGGCCATGGGGGAGTATGTGAGCATCAGAAGGAACCCAAAAAATGTGATTGTACATACTGTGAAGTGTTTGGATCGGTATTAACTTTATATTAAATTTTATTTTATGACTAATCATTATTCAACAGATCATGTTTAAGAGAAAGTAACTTTGATAAATCGGAAACTATTTAGTTCAGTCTCTGATGTTTATGAAACATTTTGATCCTTTTGCTGTCTGTCATTTAGCTAACACAGCTCTAATTCTTAATGGGATGCTTTCATATGAAACATATCGAAAAATTATTTAATCAGTTTTTTTTATTTTTCTTAAAACTCAAAAAAATTAAAAAACCTATGACGGCATACGATATATTAGATGAAGAAATATTCATAAGATGGCGCAAGTCATCAAATTATTTTCATCGTCTAATAGTAAAAACCTGTACTACCTATAATAAATATTAAAACGATTTTTATATTTTTTGATACTTAAGAATTATTTAACCAGCGATTTATTATTGTATTATACATAGTTTCTTTAAAATTTTCTGTTGGTATTGAATTGTCATTTATTAATTCCTTAAAAACTTTCGCCCTCCCAATTTTATTTGTTTATATTTATGCCATATTTAAATTATATGTTTAATGTTCCGATTAGTAAAAAAATGGGATAGCTTCAGTAATCCATTAAGTTTGTTTGACACCTCACAGTTCTGATTTGATAAGAAGTACTTGTGATTTATATGAATCTGGAGAAAATCGCTATTCAAATTCTAATTGTATATAAATGATTCATAATACAAGTCGCTTAGGAAAACATAGTTTTACTTTCAAGAAAGAAATTAATCAATAGTTCTGAATTTAATTTTAACTATAATCTGATAATATCTAAAGATCTTTAGATTCAAAAATTTTTCGGTTAAGGATACTTACAGGTTTGTTAAATTATTATTCGTCACTATCAATACACCATATTCTGCCACTATTCGCAGGGACTGGATAATTACAAATATTTCACACTACATATTTTCTTCTAATTCCTCAGAACGCGGTATTTACAAAAAGAAAATAGATACATTGCATAAGTTGGAACTGAAAGCCGTAAAAAATTTTCTTTAACACATTCATTTGTATTAACACACATGTGAGCCTATTCTTACTAAATGGAACTTCTTACTTCGGAACAAGACTTCCTCATTTTGAGTTGTTTTAGACCACTGCCCTAGCCTGACTCTAAAATTTGTCTCAGGGTTCATTCTCAAAGCATTTAACATTAGGATTTTAAGATATTAAGATGTTCATTGTTAAAATGTATTTTTTATACATTATATTAAAACAACTGTTAACTAACCAAAATATTTCGCAATATTCTGCAGCTTGTGTGTTTTAACACTTTGATCTTGATGTGCACATCATGACCTAGGCTAAAGTAAGCATGTAGGTCAATAGCACTCGAAACGTGTTAAGTATATTTAGGAGAAAAATATTTATTTCAGCTTTCCCATTTTTTTACTTTGATTTTAATAAATAATTGTTAATTGGGTACCCAGTCAGTCCCAAGTTGTTACTATGATGATTTATGGACTTTGAAGAAAGTATATACATTTTTCTGTGTATTTAGGAAAAATTCCCGACAGTAGCTTCTCATACACATAAGAGTAATGAACTAAGAGATAGATTAAGGATACGTCTTCATCAGAGAAGAGAGAAAAGGACGAAAGATACTTACAAAAACCCACCATCCAATTCTAATTCGAATAGTAACGTTACTAGTATAAATACCACAAATTCTTCAAAAGTAAAGACTGCCATTAGTAAAGTAGAAGAGAGGGTACCGTTACCTTCTTCGCCTACAAATATTCCTCCTGCTCCGTCTGTTAAATCTTCGGATTCCTCTATAGCTACGTCTTCTGTAGCGACTTCTACGGGAACTGACGATATACACGGTTTAGTCAATTATATTGAGGGAAATACAGCTTTAAATAAAATGGAGCTAGCACAAAAGAAGGCTGCCAAGAAAGCTCGACAACGACAGAAAAAGGTATGTTTAAAGTTTTCATCCCATGTATCATAACATATTTATGGGAACATAAAAGTTATTATTATGTGTGATTAAAATATAATATACGGTCACTTTAAAAAAGTGTGTGTTCTTATTTTAGGAAGAAGATAGGATTAAAGCAGAGGAAGAACAAAAACGTTTTGAAGAAGAAATGAGAAGAAAAGAAGCTGAGAAAAAGAAGGAATTTGCCCGAAAACAAGCCGAAAAAGAAAAGTCCAAGGCGGCTGCTGAAGCGGCTGCTGCTCAAGGTAACTGTACAAGACTCTTGAATATTAAAAAAAAAGATTTCGATAATAGTTATAAATTATAACAAATTTTTGACAAATAATATCTTATTTAATGAGTTAGAAATAGTTTAAAACATTGATATTTATACCCGTGGACTAAAATAATAGATGTTACATGTAAAATCATAGACGGTGCAATACAACACCGCAACGTACGTATCGTAACATAAATGCGAGAATTGTGTGACGTCACTAATATTAAGGACTTCTCATATATTAGTAGTTGATGCAAATTGTTTATCATTCATTTAATTTACTATTTCTTTTTAAAACTTTAGCTTTGAAGGAACTAAAGAAAAGATCAAAAAAAGAAAGACAGGCTGAAAAAAGAAGAGTTGAAAAGTTACAAGAAAATGGACAAGTAGTTGAAGAAACGATTCCAGCAATGGTAACTATTAAGAGAATAGCAGAAAGTGGTAGCAGTGCTCCAACCGTAACTATCACTCTTAAAGGATCTACTCCTGACCAAGATAAACTTCTTTATACTCTTGTCAATGGTTCAGATGATGCTAACAATAAACCAAAAGATCCCGTGGAGAACAATCTGTCAAAAAATAAGAAAAAGAAACAAAAACAGCAACAGCTATCTCAACCAGTTAATCAAAAACAAAAAAGTACATCAATAGCACCACAAATTGTAACTAAAGAACTTAAAGTCACTGTTGCTCTGGACATGAACAAAAATCAACAAGCAACTAACAGCCAAGCAGCTAATCAAAAATCTGGCAAAAGTAATACGAAAAATCAAGTCGAGAAAAAAGCATCAAAACAGAATCAACCTAAAAGTATTTTCAATCCGGATGACTTACCTATTCCTATGTTACGTTTACCACCAGGTAAGAGATGTAATAGTTGTGCTGCAGCATAACTATATTTACTGCATTTATTTCAGGTATTACAATTACAAAGGTAGAAGGTCCAGTTTCGAATAGAAATTACCAAGTAGGAAACTTAGACGATCAAAAAGGTTCTTCAATAAATGTAGGCAAATCAGGAGTAATAGTGGTTGATACTGAAAAATTAATTCAACAAAAACAAGATCCAGCCCAAGAAAAATCAAGCAAAAGTGCTAAGAAGAAGAAAAAGAAAAATAAAAAGCAAGGAGAATCCAATATATCTAACACACAAAATGAGGTTAAGAAAATGGTAACACTGAAAAATCCGATATTTCAATCATTTCAGCAAAAACCGGAACCAATTGATCGAAATTCAGAAAGTTGTGCTCCAGCTGCTATCTTCACAAATGAGAATGGTATGGTAACCATAAGAAGTTCACGTTTACATCAATCTCTCTCTAATGGTGGTAGTATCGGGGGTGCTCTCAACCCTATGCCTCTCTCATCAATCTCCAATTTAGTATCTGACATTCAGAAATCTCCAGTTAATTCAAGTGTACCGACGCCATCAGGACTGGAAACAAATACCGATACTATTTCACCTTTCAATGCTCAAGAGATTTTGTCTGGATTACCAGGCATAGAAATTACTAAAGTGGATAAGAGAACGGTTAAGTCTGAGTCAGAAATGAACAAATCATGTCAAACTGCTCAAGTATCTATTATTCCTGCGTCAAATGGTGGGGATAAATTCAGTTTAGATAGGGATGATTGGCTTTATGGTAAGTTAAATCATACCTTTTAAAAAATTGTATAAATAAAATTGTATTATTGAATTTGGTTTGGTTAATTAATGTTATATCCTACAGTCTTTAGTCAAACATTGACAATTCAACAATAATGTCAAACTTACCATTATCTTTTTGTAATTGTTATTAAAAGATAAAAGATTATTTGGTTAAAAAAAAAACACAATATGTTAATCTTAATAAACAAACGTACTGATATATTCAAATTGTATTTTTTTATAAATTGCAGATAGCGTTTTTACTCCTAGAGATGTATTAGAAGATGACATGGACCCAGAAGAATTGGAATTAGAGGCTTTTAAGCGCTTCTGCCAACAGTCAATACCTCCGAAAAGAAAGGAAAAAGTTGCTCATTTAAATGTGGCGGATATTGTAGTGAAGAAAAAAACTGATTTTAATTTCGTTTGACTTTCTACAGCAAGTGTGTTTTTAATTTTATTTTTAAACCTCTTTTATTAATTGAAATGATGTGATAATTTATTATTTTGGTCATTTACTATATTTATATATATTATATATCTAAGATCTTGTATTAAATGTTCAGATATGACCCTACATGACGTTTAATTTCTAATGAAAACGTAAGTGAATTTATTATCCATAACATTGCGTAAAAAAATTCTAATGGCAAACAAATAACAAAATATGAACATTTTTGAGTTTCTAATAATTTAAATTAAATGAATCTTTTAATTTATTAAGAACAACGTATTTTTTTTCAAAATGAATATCGTGTAACTACTAAAAATTTAACTTTCAGTTACAAATTTTCTAATTAGAATTAAATGCGGAGCTAGAAAAATTATACAGATCGACTTAATTTCTTTCCCCCTTTTTAAATTTTAAAACAGATTTTAAATATTTTGATACACAGGGTGTTGTTTTATCGGTACAAGAAATTGTTAATTTTTTGTGAAGCCGAATCTGGATTTCTCCAAAGATTAATATGTCTTATCGATTTGTCAATTGAAGCTTACAACATGGCTGGGTAAATAAATAAGCAAAATTAATAAAACGACCTGTATCTTCGTTATGAAGGTTGTAAAACCCATTAAGTATGGGTTATTTATAGGACCACCTCGATGACATATATCCAAGGGCGTAGATAACTTTCTTCCTGGGGGGGGGGTAATGAATCTTTTAGACAAATATGTTTGTCCGTTTCTACATTTCATATGTTTTATTTCTTTTCGTGCTATTTTTTGGTATCCTGGAGGGTAACTACCCCAATATCTACGTCCTTGCATATATCCACCCTTAACATATGTAAAAGGAGATATATCTCCTTTTACTCGTCCCGAAATAATTATTTTTTCCTTAAAAATTGCCACTAGAAAATCTGAAAACTTCTTAGATTTTCACACTGAAGATTGTTTTTCTACGGAGGAGCAAGACAATTTTTTCCCATAATGCCGAAATGACTTGTTTTCTTCGCACAATGTCCAGAAGCGATAAATGAAAACACTGTGTTTATTATGAAAATTACTAGTTATTCGCAATAGTAGGTAAAATACGGAATTTAAGATTTGCTAATTAATATATATGAGAAGTATTACGAGAATATATTACAGAAAACTAGAAAAACAAAACGTGGAGGGGTTAACCCATACCCCCTTGGCTGCGCCACTGAGACAAAAAAAGTTTTTCATCATTATTGATTTTTCTAAAAGAAAACTAATAATGTTTTTATACGGTGTAAATTATTTTATTAATTAAAAATTAGATTAAATCGAATATGCAGATTATTTTGGCATTTTGAAAAACCTAACTATGTGCCATTTCGGCCACTTCTTTTTTTATGCGTTTCAGGCAAAATGGACACGCTGCGTTTAGGTCGGGTCATCTAATAATAAATTAATTGTCAACATTAAGGTGAAGTAAGTTAGGAATTTTTAATTCCTGATTTTAATACCGGTTTGCTAGCTAAATATTTTTCCTTTCTTTTCACGGAATAGTGATAAAATAAATTAATTGTTTGCATAGCTACCAATTTTTTTTACTCCAAATACAAATCCAAAAAATAGTGAGTTGCAAAATATATTACCTTTATCATAAACTAATTTTTTTTTCAAAAAATATAGATTAGATTTTTCTAAACCAACAATAAGTATTAACCAGAAGCCCCAGAAGTTTTTAAATATTCGATTCTACACCCCCCTATTCACATATATGTTAGTTTAGGCCCGTTATTTAAATAATTTGTATTATGTTTGCAGTAAAATTTAAAGTAAATATCTTATTCCTGATATTTAATAACGTTAATTTAATTTAATGGTCTCTTTATTGAGTATTAAAACACACACGTTATCTACGCCCTGTACTTGTTATATTTATGAAGATAAATCGTTGAGTTACGCCGCTGTGACTTCTCGATCAGGAATTTTCGATTGGACTATCATAGGTATTTATTTTTTATTACTGTTAATAATCAGTATATGACTGATTGTTTATTATGTTGGATTGATGTATATTAGTTAATAAACTGAATATATTGATAAGTCTTTATATTTGTTTCCGATTCTATAATTTGTGACTAATGGGGCAATAACAGGCACGCAAGAATCCTATTTGATAAAGCGTTTTTTTAACGAATCAAAATTGCAAAAATATTTTAAACACACGTTTCAATCTACAATATTTTCTTATAGACAATTTAAATATAAAGCTAGCAAAAACGTAAAAAAAACATTTTAAATATTAATATAGAGAGGGTACGTTTATTTATAAAAAAATGTTAAATGAACTATAGTTTATATGCAATTCAATAATATTCCGATTAAATTAATACCATAAATTTGGGTTCTTTTAACAGAATGCGGTAATAGTTTGAACGGGCTCCGGTGTTGCCAGGATATTCTCTTGATGCCTCAGACTGTTGAATATGTTAATTTCTGTTCACCTTTGTATTATGTTTTTTTGTTTTGTGAACTTAAACTAAAATATAAATTATGTTTTGTGACAAAATAGGTTATTAGTCTTTATATATTTTGAGAAGTGTTCATTTGTATTATTCTTAAACCAGAGCCTTTTTTGACCCTTTTGTTTATTGTCAGCCGATGTCAATCCCCCTCAGGTAGTTTTACAGAAAATTAAAATCTTGATAAGAGTTGTTGTAGGAAGAAAAAACAAATTGCGAGCAAATATAGAATAATTTGAAAATTATTTAATATTTGAGCTTAGAAAATCCATATGAGGCATCAAGAGGATGAACTGGCAACATTGGAGTCCGTTCAAACAAGTACCGCCTTCGCTTGTCTAAAATCGAATAGTTGACAATAATCGAATATTTCGATAGTGCTCATGATAAAATACAAATCAGGAATTTACAAATTTAAACAACAAATACGTAATGCTCTGTGACTTCGCGAATCTATATATTGACATTTAATTTATCGATTGTTGATTTTTTTCATCCATCACGTAAAACTTTCGACCATATATCATACTACGTCGACACGCCTTGCTGATGTTTGAGTTGTGCCCAACATTATTTATCGGAGACGACGTTTAAATGTTGCCAGGTTGCCACATGGCCTTTTATTTTTTTAAACACAGGCCAGATTTAGATAGTCAAGACTTTTTTTAATAAAATAAATATTTTTTTTAAATACACAGGCTAGATTTAGATAGTAAAGATTTCTTTTAATAAAATAAATATATTTTTTAGATCAGATAACCAAGTTTAATATTTTAACGTGTGGGTAATTTCTGAAATTATCCACATGTTAACGTGTGTATAGTCTCGGCCTTGTTTTTTACATCACAATCTGTATTCTATCCACATGAATGGAAATCTCTATGGTTCTGGATTTTTTATAAAGTGTTGTGTTGGCAACAATGATGATAACTGTCATTGTACATAAGTAAGGTTATTTGTTATTTTTGTTTTTTTATGCATTTGTTTTTAAATCAAAATATATTTCGAGGATGTGCTATTAAAAATATAAGATTTAGTGACTCAATTATGAAAATATGATAATTTTAGAATGGAAAGTGAGCACCATGAGAAATCTTCTTTTTGGAAGAAGAATGTCAAGTCTGTAGCTGGAAGGTATATAATTTATTTTTATGTATTTTTAAGTTTTTAAAATAATACATTTTTAGACCTAGTCCTAAAAGAGATTCAAGAGACGTTAGAAAAACTCCAGGTTCAACTTCATTTCAAGATTTTCAGGCTTCTGTTAGTGATGCTTGGGATATGGATGATGATGAATTTTGCGTTATATCCGGACTGGAAAGTAAACACTCAATGTAATATAAAGTATTTGTTTCATTATTTTAACTTATAATATTTTTAGATACTAAGATATCAAAGAAAGTCGCACACTCTGCAGCTCTTAATGTACTGAATAGTCATAGACACACGACTGAATTTGAATCTTCTGATAAAAAAAGTAGTAAAAAGCCGAACATAAGTGGACCTGAACCCAATAAAATTAATCGAATACCAGGACCAGGCCGGCCCAAGCCAATTCTTAGGATAAATAGTGAACAAGAAAGTGTAGAAAATAAATTGGAGAGATTCCAGACTCTTCTGGAAAGTTCAACAAATTTACATGAATTAAGTGGTCTCAGTTGGTCTGGCATACCAGCTAAAGTTAGGGGCATAACTTGGAGATTGTTGTCAGGCTACCTGCCAATGAATATAGAAAGAAGGAATGAAGTATTAGAAAGAAAGAGACAAGATTATTGGTCACTGGTGGAGAAATATTATTATACAGAACATGATGAAACAAACCGTGATATTCAACACCAAATTAATATAGATGTGCCAAGAATGAATCCTTCTATACCATTATTTCAACAAAAAACTGTTCAAATCATGTTTGAACGAATATTATTTATTTGGTCAATACGTCATCCAGCTTCTGGTTATGTTCAAGGAATTAACGATTTAGTTACTCCCTTTTATGTTGTATTTTTACAAGAGTTTTTAAAAGATGATGAACCATTTGAAAAGTGCTTTGTTGATCAATTATCTGAAGAACAACGAAAAATTGTAGAAGCAGATTCGTTTTGGTGTTTATCAAAATTTTTGGATAGCATACAAGACAATTATGTGTTTGCACAAATAGGTATTCAAAAAAAAGTACTTCAACTTGAGGAATTGATTAAAAGAGTTGATGAAACTTTACATAAACATTTAAAAGAACATAATGTTAGTTATCTACAGTTTTCATTCAGATGGCTAAATAATTTACTCACCAGAGAATTGCCTTTAAGATGTACTATACGGTTGTGGGATACTTATCTTGCTGAAAATGATTGTTTTGCAACGTTTCAGTTATATGTCTGTGCTGCCTTCCTTCTTTATTGGAAAGATCAACTAATGCAACAACAAGATTTCCAAGGACTGCTCTTGTTGCTGCAAAATTTACCTACTCAGTCCTGGACTAGTTCTCAAATAAGTTTAATGGTTGCAGAGGCGTACAAACTAAAAGTTATATTTGCAGACGCTCCTAACCATCTTTTAAGTAATAACTGTGGTGATAGTTGAATCAGTTAAATTTTTATTGATATTACGATGTGTCCAATGTTATATTTTTTGTATCGGGTTCTTTAATTACATTGTTAATACTAAGAGCAGCACATGTTACTTTTTATTTCTGCTCTTTTGTCTTATCCAAAAAAATTACCTATATTATTTTGACATCATTTTTTCATGAAAATAACGAAAATAAATTTACCATATAGATAAATCTATATATTTTATGATCTTTTTAATTGCGTATTTCTGAACTTTTTTCTATAACTATAAAAGATAAATAATAAGAATTTATAACAAAACATGTCTAAAATGTTTGGCATTCCATTTAAAAAATCAAGTTTTATTGATTTAAAAATTAGTAAGTTAATATTTCTTTAACTATGAAATATATTATAATAGGGGAATAAAGATCCGAGTTCATTTTATTCAAATATGAGTTAGCTGTGTTATATATAATATGTAATTTATTAAAATATTTAGATTATTTTCCGCTTAACCAATCACATATTTCATAGTTAAAGAAGTATTTACTTTCTAAATTTTAAGTCAATAAAACTAGATTTCGCACAACTAATTCATATTTGAATAAAACGGACTCTGATCGCTATACCCCCTGATCCTTCATTTACATGTAAGGAAATAATTGTGTGCAAGTCTGAGCTTCAACCGCTACCACCTCCAGTTTCCTCCCCTACATTCCTCCAGATCGCATGCAGTGTCCTAGAGACAGAGAGAATTAAGTGAGGTAACAACCTATGATAGATCTGTACATATAGAGGAGTAATTGGTTGGGCTGGGATAATGGCCTAATAGCAATAATAGGTTTGTTGATTTACACAAATATTTCGTTACTTGTATGTATTCATATCAATAAAGATTACACAGAGCAATAATATTATTGTTTAAATGCCATTAACAATATATTTGTTTACTGTTTTCCTGTATTTTTTAAAAAATATTTAAGTCAAATACACTAGATCAAATAACCTTAATAAAATAATCTTTTGCCGTCAAGATTTAATGAAACACCCTTATATAGGTATTTAACGTAAAACTTGAAATCTTCTACATTATATATATATGGATTTTTTAATTACAATAAAGGCAATAGAGAGCAAGAACTACAGGATTAGTGATGTTAATAAGCGAGCGGCTGTATCTCGAGAAAAATATTTTTTCTACTACCGTGCGTAAATTACTAACTTTACACATACTTTGTCGTGCGTAAAGTTCAACTTTACGCATTAGTGCTTAAAATGAAATACTAGTGGGTAAAATGAAATCTTGGTGAGTAAAATAAAATACTAGTGCGTAAAGTATTTTGCTCACTTTATGTAGATTGTTTATTTATACTTAATACCTACATATTTTTTGGTAGTAGAAAAATATTGTACGCAACTAGTGTTTAAAGTGCCTTTTTTCACTCATGTGATTGTCGCACTCGCACATTCGTGAAAAAAGTATCACTTTACATTTTGCATAAATTACTATTTAAGTTTGTTAGGGAAAAATGGGAGAAAACTATTCTCTATCCCTCATTTTTAAATAGTTCGGCTTATTGACAAGAAAGTATAAGGAAAAAATAAATAATCACACATTTGTTGTATAAAATGAACACTAGAGGGCGTTATGTAGCATTTTCAAAGATTGAAAATGAAATAATATCAGCTTATAATTGCGAGCGAATGTATTCTTCTCCTACTTCGGCTAAATTTCATTGTTAGAAGTGTTTCGTCAGTTTTGTTTTTATTAAAATCGAATAGGTGTGTACACACTGGACGATTACGAGGGAAATGAAATTTGTATTTTCAAGTGTGTAAAGTTTAATACATTAAGTTAAAATTATAGTCGAGCGCTTTCGGCTGTATTGCCATCTTCAAGACTCTAAAAATACATAAAAATAACTATATTGTTAATTATATTGAGTTAAAAAAAAAAGATGAGAAAACTTGTTGAGAAAGGGGGGTCACCCTTTTCTCAACAAGTTTGCTCTCCTTTTTTTTTGACGAGTAAGTTCTTTATATTACTCAATGTAATTAACAATGTGTAGTTATTTTTATGTATTTTTAGAGTATCTTTAGAAGATGGCAATACAGCCAAAAGCGCTCGACTAATTTTAACTTAATTTATTAAACTTTACACAATTGAAAATACAAATTTCATTTCCTTCCTAATTTATTTTTATTGTCTAAACGAAACTGACAATTTTACTTTATTTACTTTAAGAATCTCAAATTCAAATTATTAAATTCTTTAATTTCTTTTTTAAATATTAAAATTTTGGCGGACATTTTGAAATTTTTCAAATTTTTAAACAACCCTTAACTTAGGCATCTCAATGTTAAATATTTGATCACTAAAAAATGTTAATAATTTCAGTTTACAATTTATCTAAAATTAAACAAAATCTTCAACGAATTCTCAGTTACTAAATATTTAATAATTCTCTAAGCTTCTATTTACTATTATTTGTTTTTTTGCCAATTTCTGACTCTGCTACTACCTATATTAATTCTTTCTCATTATATTGACGACTCTTATGCTCTTCTTTTTTCTCCTCGCCCAGAATTTAGTTTTTTTTGACTAAACTCATACCTGAAAAACAATTATTCTTTTTTTTAAACAAAATTTTCAATACACATATTATTTTTCTAATATAAACAACTTAAAATAGTTAACATTGATTAACACCACGTCAATGACAACCAATCCACCTGATAAAGAATGTCACCTCCCGTACAGGAAAATTTATATTTCATGTGGCTCATGCCTTATCAATTAAAATTTCCTTAAATTTTTCATTTTCTTTCCATTACAAAAGAGAAAAACTATTAATTATTAAGTAACGAAGCAAAGCGAAAGTATTTATTCGTCTGTCTGTCCCAGTGATAACTTGAGAACGGTTTCAAATTTTTGATCTCTGTTTTCACCCACCTACTATTTTCAGTGACCTATCACAAGCGCCTGTATGTCCGTAGCTGAGCTACTTGGATAATGTTAGCTTGCTAGGTGTATTTAATCTCATTCTACTTTTCTTATTATATTTATTCAAACAAATCCTACTCACTATTACATTTTATAACACAACTAAGTACTTTTTATTTAAATATAACTATTTCTTTTTAATATTATACCTCTTCAATATAGTCCCTGCTTACTTATATGTCTATGTAAAAATATCTGGTCATTTTACCACTTAGCTTTGTAATTTACCCATCCTCGGTATATCATTTTATTAATTTTTAAAATTTTATAAAGTAACGTCAAAATGCATTATTTTTAAATATGTTTTTATTTAAACTTATTCCAAGATTTCTCAGAAACCCCTCTAGTTTTACAAAAAGATAAACGAATACATAAACCATTTTAAGATTATTAATGTCCCTTTAGCATTTCAAAATATAGAATGCTGAAATATTGATAATAATTCTTTTCAATTTCAATCATAGACATTTATGACGATGAGAAATAAACTATGAGTCCTCACAACGTTATCCCAAATGTTTATCTCAAACTCAGTATAAAAAGGGGATACAAAGCACCAGAAAGACCTGTTGTCTAAATTCACAAATCTTAACTATGAAGACCAACAAAAGACCAATCGAATTTCAAAAATCAAACTTAAAAATGTTAACAGAGTTCAAAAATTCAACGCTAGACGCCGAGACGCTCTTCGACGTGATATCCAAGATTTGATGGCGTCTGTCGATTTTCAGATTTTTTCGTCGTAAACAACAGTTACTACGCCTGGACGGCAACATAGGCTTTTGGTCTTAATTTGTGGTCTCAAAAATAAATCAGAATAATTATTTCCATAATAAAGTGTCTTTATCGAACTAGCCTGTTACTCGCCTCGCTCGCTAAGCTCGGGCGGCTTATAATTTCAGACTCGTTCGATAAAGAATCACTTTACTGACTTGGTGTATAATTACACTGTTTTCTACTCTTATTTTATAATACGCTAATTGAAAAATTAAAATCTGTTTCATTATGACACATATTTTCATTATGGTACAAATTTTTCACCCAGTAGAATTTAATTATTTTTATCAACATAATTTTTTAGCAAATAGAATCGAATTATGTTTTACCGAAGTTGACAATTATTTTGAAAACTCATCAATAACTTAATAACAAAAAAATATTAACTAATTAATATATAAATGTTGTAAAAAATGTTCCTTTTCATTCTTATAAAAAACTTCCTTTTCATTCAAGATAATTAATATTACTTGAAATAAATATTTATTGCGTGCAATTTTTTTTGTTCTACAAATTTCATTACCCGTTTGAAATTTATTGATAATAAACTATTTTATTTTTTAAACTTAAATTTAAAACCTTGTATTTTTGTAAGGCCTGCATTTAGGGACATAAGTTCCCTACCTCAATAGGCATAATTTGGAATTAGGAATTTGCCCTGGAGTCGAATTTAGGAACACCCTGTATATGTGCAAAAATTTATCTAAATCGGTTAAGCAGTTTAGTCGCTCCCGAGCACAAAAGTGGTTAGACTGCTTAGTGAAGCACAGTGCTTGGAAACAGGTCTGGATTACAGCGATTCTTTCACGTAATTTTTTATTGGATGTAAACAAGCAACACAGTTATAAGAAAAACGAATTAATAACTCAAATAAACAATTAGCTCTAATTGAATAGGTCGGAGGGCATATGACTAGAGGCAATGTAACAGAAATCGACTAATTTGTAGATTAGTCATTTCAATTATAATTTTTAATCAGGATATAAAAATTGAAGATAGTTATATTAAACAAATAATATTGCACTCTATCCCGAAATTTCGGTTGTAAAAGATGAATAATCTCATATTTATAAAAAACTATCAAATAAATCTGAAAGAATATTGGAACAATAACAAAAAATGTTTATTTTTTAAGATTCATAATATCTTAAAAAATAAACATTTTTTGTTATTGTTCCAATATTCTTTCAGTGATCGTTGAAGTAGATTTTTTAAGTTTACCTATGCAAAACATCAACATAGTTTAATAGATTACTATCAATTAAAAATAGTTTTTTATTAGCGCAAATTTAATTATGTACTAAAGGTATTGTTACTCATACTCATTTTAGAAATAGTTTTTTTTCTTCTACCGCTTTGTAAAATAGGTTTTATTACGCACTTTTGATGATCGAAAGTTGTCAAAAACATCATCTGGCTTTCAAAATGCCATTTTAAATAATGGACTAAACTTTCCACATTTTTGATTGGTTCAAACTCACTGGCAAAGAATATTTTGTGTTCGTAGTATAAATTCATAATCGGTTTCTAAATCAGTTTTATTAGTTATGAATCGTGAGTTGTCTTTCAGTAAAAGTGGACACGTAGAATTCTAATATTTACTTTCGATGTGTCTGGCACCAGCTTTACACAGATAAATTATAATTTTAAAATAAAGTAAAAAATGTATATTGTTATGCAGAATATGCAAAGCTACTGACTATCTGTCATTTGCCAAATTAAAATTTTACATGGTCGTCTTCGTCGTATTTATATTAACATTTATTCCTTAAGAAATAAATATAAAAACTCCCCTTCTGAATGCACAGAAACCGCGAACGAAACTAAAAATAAGATGACGCCTCGTGCGTAAACTCACACTACAACTGCAAACATTCACTTACCTCCCTTGGTACTATTTTTCTCTGTTTGATAGTTATTTTATTTTTTAGTCTCATTTAACTATTCAATACCTACGACAAATTACTTACCACAGATTTGCTCGATACAGAGCTATATATTGTAAGATATTTCATCGCGAAGAAAATTCATTTATTCGTTAAAATTTTAATTGTAAATACTCTTAATTAGAATCAAATTGTGTTTTTCTACGATCACTATGAAAAGTGTTTTCGCCTGTGCAGTGCAGGATAGATTATTTTCCCATAGTTTATCCATGAGAATAGGAGATCTCTACAGTCAAATAGCGAAATCAATCATCACTAAGTCGCTCGGAGCACAACGGAAATAATATTACCAAAAATTCTGGCTTCTGTGATTGACTTGGGAAAGGTATTTTTATTATTATCGAACTTTATACTCAGTAATTTTATCAAAAAAATCTTTTAATTAATTATGAGTCACTCTGCAAATGAAATCCATTTCTCCTCCACCCGTTTTGGTTTATAAATAAATTAGAGCAAACACAAATTAAAAAAATGTTTTTGAACGCTAAATGCTTAAAATTTTTTGGGGTACAAAGTAACCCAAATGCTTCTCACCCGTAAATCTGCCAATGCTAATGTTACAACAAATTAGTCTGCTGACCGGGATAAGTGTCAGAACCACTTTAATCAGAAGTAGTAAATAAGGTTATTAAATTTATTATTATTATTATTAAAATCAGAATTTTTTATTGATATTTTGATGTGAAGTTTTTTTACTGAATCTACAGTCGTGCTTTAATTATCAACAGTAATTTTTCTAACAACAAAAACACAAATGAAATTAAGAAAACAATTTCAGCTATATTAAGGATTCCGATTATAAGTAAAAATTCGAAAAATAACTCAAATTTCAATAGGAAATTTCAGGCAAATATGAAATGTCGAAAATATTAAAATTTTAACTACCGTTGATCTCAAAAACTGATTTTTAATCACAGACAACAAACGACATAATAATTACTTTGGTCGTAAGTGATAGTACGAAGAGGGGCAATACTAGATTTCAAAAAATTAAAATACAATAGAAATAATAAACTCGTAAATAATAATATTATAATGTGTAGTTAATGATAAGTAATGATAAGACACAAAGCAATTTCTTGATTTCTTGTGTATAAAGACCAGTCATTATCTTTTAACCTTATGACTCTAGCAAAGAGAGAAATTATTTTTTGAATTTTTGAAAAAAATGTCCCTAACAAAGTAGGAATTGACCAAAGTTCAGAGACAAAAGTGCATAAGCATAGGCATACAGTATCTACATTTTTAGTTATCTCTGATGGATCATTAAACTCATTCGGCAATTTAGACTAGTTAATTTTTATTAAGTAGTGCTTCACTTTGGACTGCGGTTGTGGGAGATTGAATTTGACGGTAAAGTTAATGCGTGAGTGTAAGTGTGATTTTTTTTTCAACTTTTTCGGTTTTTTTTCAGCCTAAGATGGTAAGTAAATATCTTTTTTTTTACCCATAGCTTACATATTAAGATAATAAATTTAAAAGTGGTTATAGTTTCATAATTTATCTACATAAGTTTGAAATGTTTAAACGTACTTTCAAATATAAAAACAAAATTTCTTATTAATAATAAATATATTATTAAGCAAATAAGTACATATATTTCCTCAATACTTTTGCTGAGAATTTTTGACAATACTTTAATTTGGACCTAACAGATTATAACAACTATGCACTTCTACTGCTACTAATTATCCTTTTTTAATTTATTAAAGAACAATCTGTAGTAATATTTATAAAAAGTTCACATTTTTCCAAAAAGAAATAATTATTTTACATTTTGCTATAATAATAAATATTATTTGAAAATTACACACGGTCAGCTTGCGTTCAATTCAGAATTTTTAAAATCTTGTATTTCTTAGGACCAGAATTTAAAAACACTTCAAGAAAGGATTAGGTTTTTATTGAAAAATTTTGTCTATTTCAAAAAATCATGTATTTACTGTTGATAATTAACAGAATTTCCAGATTAATTGGGAATTTCTATTTATACTTCAAATTGTTCTTTGTTTATTGTTATTAATTTATATTCGTTTAATTAAATAAGGCTTATCTTCCGAATTTAATAACATTGAAAAACAACATATTGCACCCAGAAACTCAGTGCCTTTAAAAGGTATCTTTACAGTTAGGCAATCATAACGTTCATAATTTAAGCCAGTAGAACTAAAATTTGATTATTACAAAATAAAAAAATATTGTTTTATTTAGGACAAACCGTCTAGTGTAGGTTTCATTTTTTTTTTAAATCAATGAGCAAATAAAACTACTTTGATTTTTGGGGTGCAAACCAAAAAAAATAATTTATTGTTTTATAAATTCTACATTCGTTCGATTATCGTTTATGGGATCAGAACGTCGTTTAAAAAAATCAACCTAAAAAGAAAACTAATGCACTATTTTTTTCTGACTCTGAATTAGTTTCGAACGCTATTACTAAACGTGTGTTACAGTTCAAATCTGAATTAATTTTTACTTAAACCCAATAATATTTAATTCCAATAAGTGGTACCACAAATTATATTGTTAGGCGACTAGTTTCGGCTACAAACCATCATCAGCCTATATTAAGTAGCAGGGGAGAGAAAAATTTTCACAAAATTGTGAAATTCATTGTGAATAAAGTAATTAAAAATTTAAAACATTACAATTGAAGCACAAAGTGATACATGAAAAAGAAATCACTTA
The DNA here is from genome assembly GCA_963243735.1 of Neocrepidodera transversa. Lineage (NCBI taxonomy): Eukaryota > Metazoa > Arthropoda > Insecta > Coleoptera > Chrysomelidae > Neocrepidodera > Neocrepidodera transversa. The sequence continues at coordinate 14,264,978 of OY725339.1, forward strand.
AACTAGGTAAAACCCAGGATTGTATTTGTTTATTTGGGATAAAAGGCATGCTGGAGTTTCAGCTCATGAAAAAGTAGATTCGTTCGCTGAATAAGCAATGTTCAATCCACAACAAGATTTAATTACAAATTTTTAACACAAAATTCGATAACAAATTCCGATTTTATTCAACAATTAGGTACCAGACTTAACTCAATCGCAAATCTTTCTAGAAATAGAGTAGCAAATGAATCATTGGCTGACGTTATAAAAAATTACGTTACAAATAAAATTCCCCACAAATAACAATATTGTTAGCAACACAGAAGGGTAACAGGAATGTTATATATTTATCTATAATCCCTGCGGCGATAAAAATAATTCAACTTACCTCCAAAGGAGTTTTTCATAAGGTTTTAGGGGATTATAATCATTGTATCAAGTTATGATTTTATTCAATAAAATTTAGTTATTAAAAATCATTTGCTTGTAATAATAAAAAATAACTACCATCATTGTTGAAGAATATCGTCACCCACCACTAATCAAAACTACACTTTTTTAAACAACACTCGTCGTACGTTTCGCTAATTATATTATCATCATCAGGGAGTTGAACCAAAGGTTCCAAATTCTCAATTCAACTACTAGTTTTTCTGTAACACGATTTTAAACAAGTAGTTGTCTCCTCTAAACTTACATAAAAAAATATTTACTTTTAACGATTTATGAACCAAACTGAAGAAATTTGAACAAAAATTATTATTTTTTAAATCGTTTATACGGATGGGGGTTAAGTAAAGATAATAGTTTTATATAAGGGCAAGACCATTTTTCCAGCAATTAGACACGTGGTACGAAAAACAGAGGTTTTTTATGTATTAAAACTATTGGCCTGAGTTGTGGAGGCGGGAATCTTTTATAGACACCTCACGCTATGTTCTATGCGTGAGGTAGTAAGGGGTATTTAAACCCTCCTCGGTAATTTGTTCTGGTTTTGTTTCTATTTCTAGAAACCTGCTGTAGGAGTAAGTACTCCTTTTCAGATATTCTGAGGGAGCTGTTGAACTGAAAAAGGAAAGAATTGGAAAAAGAACATTCGGTAGTTATTGGGTTTTGGTGTTCTAGAGTTCTCGTGGATGGTGCTGTGGCAGAGATCGCGGTGTCATCATGCAGTGTAAAGCTGAATATCTTGGCTAGGTGTGGGTGTCGGGGATGTCATGCATGTAGATGAGGTACAGCACGGAACTAGCACAGAGCATTGGGGACTCCGGCTTTCGGAGTAAAGGGATCAGTGATGGTGTTTCCAAATTTGACATGGATGAAAGCTCCATATACGATCCTTGAGGAAATTCTCAAAGAGCTTACCTAGAACATTCGTCAAAGATATAGGTCTGTAGGAGTTTGTGAATGTGGGATCTTTGTAAGGTTTGGGGATCAGGATAGTGTGGGAAATTTTTTTCAGAAAATTGGAAAATAGGAATGCTGAAGGCAGGCGTTCATAAGGGTGGTGAGGATAGGGCAAAATCAGAGGTAGAAATGCTTCTAATCGCAATGATACGATACCGATTTGTTTCTCGGTTAGCGTGTCCACCCTGTGAACTCTGTTTCGTTCAACATTGAATGTACAAATGACAGACAGACAGTTTGTACCGTAATTCTAGGTTTAAAACGTATAGGTCAAAATAAATTAAGTTAAATGGTCCTAAATATTTTTAAGTTCTTTCTTTTTCTTGATTTATTTGTTAAGGGTCATCGTCAGGAATGGTGTAGTAATTAGTAGTAAATAATGAATCAATAATTATCACACTTATTTCTAATAAACCTAGAGAAAAATCCCACAAATAAGTGACCTTAAATCGACTTACTTTCATCCCAGAAACTATGATTACATTTAAGATCTATATTTTGTCACAACCTGTAGGATAACTCGAATATTAAATATTAATATATGTATCTAGTGTTTGGCAAATGGGGAAACCAAAGGGGATAAACCAAAGGATGTCTAGAAATGATTTTCAAAAAAAAATACTGTTAATTTGACGTAGATCGCCTTATCCAAAAACGGTTGATAAGGGAGGTAGTTGTCTTTAAAGATAGCGTTGCTCATCAGTTTAATTTAAATAACTTCTAAACGAATTTCTGCTAAATGATATATCATTCTGTATATTTATTACTTGGAATGCGCTCAATCAAATGGTGTCAATTTGTTATTTAAGTGGCTGGTTTAGGCGGGGTATTGGATATTTTTATTCATACTTTATTCGTCTTTCAAAATTTCGCAATTTCGACATTTTTACAAAATATTATACTTCTATCTGAAGTCTCTGGGACGAACCGTTTTCGAGAAAAATCAATTTAAACTTTTCATACACGCTACATTGACTAACAAACATATTCTTTGTAATTAAATAATTCTAATGGAAAATGAAGAAAATAACAATTAATGGTATAATATATACAGAATGATATCATTTAATAATAATCCGTTTTGAAGTTATTTGAATTAAACCGATGTTAAAAGTTATCAAGCATTTTTGGATTAGGTGATTTACGTGAAATCAACATAAAATGATCTCTAGAGTTTGCAGCCTTTATCTTTAAACATCGTTTCTGGACACCCTGTATACATGTTAAACAATAAGAGTAGTTCAATAATGCGAATAGTAAAACTTTTGGATTTCAGAATTCACATTCAGTTTTAATCCTAATTTTATATTCAAAACTGAGGACAAACAAAAATAAAATAATTTATCGAAATAGAAATCAGATAAGGGTGATGAAATAATAGGTACTTAACGGGTGTACATAAACATCACCTAAAATAAAAGTATTATCAAGTCTTAACACATTCTAAAAAGATAACATGACGTAATATTAATTTTTAATCTAAATTAGTCTTGTGACTTGCTATAAAAGAATTATTCTGCGATAAATCTAATGACAATTATTATTATTGACAATAGCAAGTAATTTATCATGATTAAAAGAAATTAAAAAAAATGGGGCATGGTGTATTTATGTTGCAGTATCTAACTTAAAATTATATGACTTTCAAATATGAGGCGAACATCGAGAAAAATACAAATGAAACTTAATATTTAAATACCAACATTCAATCTTAATAAATCACATTATATTTTTCAAAATATTTTTTGGGTACCATTAATTAGAAAGATATTCGGCTCCGGGAAACCTTGATATCAAATATTTCACCAACAGAATTCTTTCTGTACCGAAAAGCAAAATAAAAAAGGTTATTTTTACATGGAAGCATTTCATTAAAGGGCACTCCCATAGCATTAATTTACGTCTAATGTTAAATTGAATTGTAGTTTTCAATGAAATTGCTTTTTTTGAATTGAATAAAAATTTATTTGATTACGAAATAAACCTAATAGGTGGTTTTATTCGAAACAAGCACACATTCTAAAGAATTTGTCATAAAGCGACGCTGTTTACTCTTGTTGAATAATAATAATTGATGTGGTTAGTTGGGATAGTCGATTTGCAGACAAATAAATCGGGGTAGGTAGGGCTAAAAAATAGTTGATGTTCGTCCTTCAAAGACGAAACTTTATTAAGTTTTTTCTATATTTAAAAATAATGTTAATTAAATAAAACGAAATTCGTCATTTTTGGATTGCCCCAAATATCTTGAAAACCGAACCTGTTATTTTAATTTTAAAAAGCAATTAAATTGTCTTGACAATACGCATCTTTTTTTCTGTTTAATATATTGTAAAAATAAAACTCGCAGACGTTTTATTTTATTTAAATCTTATCTATCTAACCATTTAGATAATATGTACATATATGTGACTAGCCTATATTGTTGTTAATTAAATTATATTGTTATTATTAATTCTAAAGAAAAATGAAACGTTTAAAAAATTTGTAAATAATAGATAAAATACGATGACGAATAAGTAATTTTATTTGATGTAATACATAAATATACACCGTGTTACATTTTTTTGATGGTTACATCCCTGTATCTCATTTAATAAATATCGGATTTATTTTAAATTTAAGAAATAAAGATGCAACCCATAATGTGATTGTTTTAACATAATTAGATTTGATATCCATTATTATTGGTGTTCCTTTCTAGAGGGAGAAACAAGGGCAACATTTTCAAAAAATAAGTTAGTGATTTTTTATAGGTATTTAGATTATGTATTCGTAATCAGCACTATCAATAACTCCCTTAACCCAATTTTGAACCGAATATTTCACCGAATTTTCAAAATACGAACTATCGAATATGTCCAAAACTACTGACTTTGTAGAAAAGTTTGTTCTACTATTTTATTTTTTGTTGGGAGTTCAATCATATTTAGTAAATTGAATCCCAAATCAATTAAAAAAAATACATTTAAACAATTTCCGAGTGTTTCCATAATTATAAACCAAATAGACTTTAGAAATAAATTATTTTAGCAAAAGTCAAATACTGACTCTTATCAAACCTATCACTAATGAAGGAAAAGTTTTAAATTCCGAAAGTAAAGTATCGACAAATGCATTTTTGATAGCTCCTATCTGGGAATATCTTCAGTATCTTGAACTATTTTGTTTAAATTTGGTCTATGGAGATTTTTGATGTTGTTATATATTTTTTTAATTTTACTTTAAAGTCTCCCTATAGATCCCATTATGAATATCAAATTTTAATTTTTCAAAACACTAATTCTCAATTTTTAAATTAATCGATTATGTATTAACTAAGATACATGAAAGTAAAACGCGATGTAATGTGTATGTAAGTTATAACTATATACTCTTGGTTTGATTTGATTTGATCAGTCAAATTTACTTTATATTATACGTAAAGTCTGTTCTTAAATATAAGAGGTTGACAGAGAGGTAGAGAAATGTATAATGCCTGTTTTGAACTTGTCTGATTTTATTTCTAAATTAAAATAACTTAATTAAATAAACTACAATGCATCTATCTCTATTTTTTTAATAATAATTAGTTCTTTTAAATATATTTTTAATAAAAAAATGCATTTGGAAATATATAGATTAGATTGACCTTATAATCTGCGGTTCAGAATGAAACATTTTTCATTATCAATTACAGATAATTTGGTTCAATAAAAACCCTTTAATTCTTTCTTCGGGCGTTCCCTACCGATATATCTACCTGTATATTAAATGACAACCTTTTTATGACCATCACCATTTATAATATTTTGGTAATTGTTGTCTTGATATAAAGTCGATACCCAGTTAGAAAGTAAATACATATTGACGCTTTAAAGTAATACACGTAAAACATTTTAGTTTGATACGATACTTTATGACAGGCCTGAAATGGGATGGTTTTCAAATACATTTTCTTAGTTTGCCAAAAATATTACGGATTCTTCCCCTTGATTATCACCAAGACACAATTACTGCTTGTTTTGTCAACAAATATTGTGTTGCCCTTACAACAAATAAACTTTTATTGTCAAAACCAATTGAGATTAGAATTTCTTGCATCTTACCTATCGTATAATTTTAGTTATTAATTTCAACATTTGAAATATGTACCTTTATTTATAATTTTTCAATAAATTTAATAAAGCTAAATCCAGAATTTAGTAATAACACACAAAAGATGGATCTGCTCTAACCCCTACAGAGTTTTTATGACTTGCCATTATATAAGATCTCCTAAGCTCAATAGGTCAACTTCTTATATTTCCGAACAGACTTTACCACTTATGGAAGGTGTCACAGATTCTTTAACTTTTGAAATTTTGATTGCTATTTTCTTAGAATTACAAATAATAAAGCACTTCATAAGACAAAGCTCTGTTCGAAGGAAATTTAATGAAGCGACCTCTAACCATTTCAATATTATTTTATTGACTATTTTCTAATATTATTGTTATTAAAAAGTATTTATGTAGACTCCATATATAAAAATGTAAGCAAATATATTGTATTAAAACTTTTCGTTGTTATCGTTAATTATCTAAGATATGGTATATATCAAATAACTTGAATGTTTAGGTAATTAACAGATATCGTCAATTGTTTACCAAATAATAGTCTAAAGATAAAAATTCAATGTATAATAAGTATAAATATGATTACTTTGAATATTTTTAAAATCTTGCAAAGCTTCTTCATACACTGACACTGTAACAAACTCTCTACTTTAGATAACTCTAAATGATTTTTTAGACGTTTTTAATTTTTTAGCTACAACTGACTCATCTATTTTCTTTTTTGTTTCAGCTCTAACCATTCTCAGATATGAAAATCGATATTATATGGCTATTAAATTTACAATTATTTTTTTGTTACTCATATGGAGCCGATTGCAGGAGAGAAGCCAAATGCGAAATTACACGTATACATAAAATGAAAACAGCAAATTGCTATGACAGACAGTTTAAATACTTTCCCGAATGTTTAACCACGGATGTCGAAGTAAGTATGTTATATACTATCGCATTTATTATTCTGGCAGTTTATTGAACAAAGTATATATGGCAAAAATAAAAATATAATTGATATTCAGACAAACCATACCAGATATTATTAAACCTTGTGCATTGAAGTATTTGACCAAATTCTCATTCTGTTCTTTTAATTGGGGTAAGATACCCAGTCCGAGTTTCTCGAATGTTCATATACCTTATCAACTTATTTAATTTATATTTTATTCCTAAAATTAAAACACGATCAAACAACCTTGTATTTGTAACCCAGGGACCAATTAAGCATCAATATGAAAAATTTTTTTTCCGGTATTGGATCTTGTCAATTTAAAGCTACATAGTCGAAATGTTACTTAGATTGTAGGCAGCTTTTTCTGGAGCTTAAACGTCGACTATAGTAAGTCTCAGTATTTGAACCATATCAGAGGCGAAACTTTTATGAGGTTGCAGTGGTTTATGTGCTACTGATGTATGTACTCGGATTCTAATTAATTGAGCACCGGGAACTGTGTTCTATTTTGGCTCATCTTGCATAAAGAGTTTTACTTCCACATATTTACATATTTTAAATTCATTAAGCAGATATTAGAAACACCAATTGGGTAAAAATATACTAGTGAAATGTTCATATACAAGACCGTGCCATTTTATTGCACAAGTTCAATTAATGAATATCACTTTTTATTACTTATTAGTACAAAACTAACAATTATTCTTACTCTACTCAGATGACAATAGAGACCAACATGTAAATCTTAACCAATATAATTCACAATTTGCATAAGATATTCTGCCCACTGGAAATTTTTTTTTTCAATGGTCAATTTCCTGGTTTGTATTTACCTGTAATTAGTATGATTATGTATTATTTAGGTACATACATTATTATTGGATTAGAATGACTGCAAAATTTGAGATAAGAACGCATTCAAATAAATTGATATTTTTTATGGAGCCAAACATTTTATTTTAGATCTACAGTGTTGTAGTAGGGTTTACCAGGCTATCCATTAAAAAATGTGCTACCATGTATTTTGAAATACACTATAATAGAAACATATTTTATTTAGATATTTATTTAATTGATATAATTTTACAGGTAATCGATTTGACCTACAATAGAATCAGGAGACTTAACAGGGAAGACTTAAGTAAATTTTCCTATTTAAAATTCCTGTACTTAGCAGACAACCTACTTTCCAAACTAAAAGGAGATGTATTTAATGATTTAAGTGGATTAACTACATTAGATTTATCTTCGAACGACTTAGATAAAATACCTCCTGCAATTTTTCAACTTCCATCTTTAAAATCGCTCTACCTCAGCCAAAATTGGAATATAAACATTGTTGATGCTTTAGAAATTAGTAAACCAATATCGAGTCCTCTTACCCAAATTGACATAAGCCAAACTACTGACAAAGAAAATTATTCCGATTTTCCCAATTTTGGTTTACTTCCATTTTTGGTAGTGCTGAATATTACTGAAAACTTTTACTTTAGCATCACTCCTACATTATTTATGGGATTATGCAATTTGCAAAAACTAATTAATGATAAAGTTACCACGGATTTTGATGATCCTTGTGATTGCTGGAAAATTAATAATTGGTTGACGAAGAAGAACATTAAATTTACTCCGTTTACTTGCACAGTACTTGAAACAAGTAAGTATTATAAAATACTTAATTTAATTTATTTTAAACAATCATGATCATCATAAACAATCACTCGCTAGCGATTAACATTGCCTTCCGAACAAATTACAAATGTTGCAAGGACCGACCCTGTCCATCGCAGATCATCCAGGTGGTCTTCGCTGTATGTTTTTTGTTATTATTGAAGTGAAACTTCTTAGTGAAGGTATTGAATCAGAAAACATAAAACGGAAACCAAAGTGAAACGCTTTGGTGGTGGGGCGATATGGAGTGCGAATTAATTTGAGTGGGGACACGTGAGGAACATACAAAGGATATGCATGCAAATAATAATAATAGCCGTCCCTTCCCCGCACAAGCCATTGGCTTCTGGGGTTCACTCGTAAGGGGGTGAAATATAGGGCGAGTATTATTATTATTATTATTATTGGATTGTGTGTCTAAAACTCTATTCCTACCTTCACTTCTATAATGCTTTTAGTTCATTATATTGACTGAACTTAATTTTTTAAACTAGGTTTGGTCATGGCAGATTCATCTTCTGCCCTAGTTATACCCATGTCAAAGGCAAAAATAATAGGCCCTGCAGTATAATCTACCAGTTCATGGATATCTACAGTTCGGGCGTTTTCTTTATGGATGTTCATTTTCTGTGATTCTGTATTTTAGAATAACCTATTATTAGGCTACCAACCTCTCAATTGAAGTGTCATTTGTAACTTTCTTTGCAAAGCTATCAGCTCTCTCATTGTAGGTATTCTATTCCACTATGCGTGGATATTATCTATATAACTGTTACCTTTAGGATTGTACTGTAAGCATACTGAAAGCATACTTTCAGTTCCTTTATTGATATTTGGATATCAGAGGTAATAATATAAATAGATTTGCATTGGTCTACTTTCTTTTTGTGTTCCCGTCTACACATACCAATGGCTTAAATTTATGTTTTAAAGACCATTATGTGTGTTTAGATTAACACCGTTTCTTAGTGATCTCTTCTTAGTGTGGTTCTCTTTATTTCCATTTTTGCCGATTGCTCAGATCGATTAAAAATGTTTTTTTCAAGTGATACTTATAGACAGAGAGCTCCGTAAGCAAAAGAAGATGCAGAATAGAACGTGGCATCAGGACCCATATACCCAAGTGAAACGGTAGTGGGGGAAAACCTCATTTGATTTTTTTTCGGCCCTTTCCCATGGTGAGGTTGAGGATGTCTTAAAGACCCTATATAAGCGGTGTCGTAGATGGCACGCAACCGGAAGCGGCCAAACCCGTTAGGGAAGATAATGCAGCAAGTAATAGAAAGGGGTGCATAGCGTGATGCATTAGAAAAAAAATTGAAAATTTGCCCTTCAACATGGCGCCCGACCCAACTTTAGTGCGATCGATCGAGGGTAGCTTCTGGTGACCAAAAATGCGATTTGGCCATTTTTGAACACACATCTTCTTAATTGGGTTAATAAACGAACAAAAATCTCTTCTGCTGCATGAAAGAGCACGTCCCTTTATCTGTGTATCTTGTTTTACTATACCTTTATTTAATCGTGTTCGAAAAATCAAGGGAAAGTTCAAATCAAATAAGAATTTCTATAAACTCTACTACTGTCCTATGCTGCTTTTTAAGCCAATGTTACTGAACCTAGGGGCTCTGGTTATTACTACCAAGATTTGGTTGATTTTGTGTAAAAATTTTGATTTAGTACAGATTTTTTTTTATTCAGAAAACAGTGAATTAGTGCGATATGACTTTACTTAAAATGTGAATATTTAGCCTATAAACATATATTTTTTTAGCATGTCTCGATACTAATTTAAAAGAAGAGGATTTGGAAATTCACAATCAGTGCATGGAAACCTACCGAACTATTCAAAAAACAAAACTAATAGTAAAATGTGTCATAGGAGTTGGAATTGGAATTGGACTCATCATCTTAATTTTGTTAATAGGTATTTTCTGCTTCTGGCGCAGAAAAAATCGCAAAAATCGAAAAGTACAGCAAATTAAAAATCAGAAGGCTGTAGATGATTTGAGTCCATTAAACAATCAAAAGAGAAGCGTGCCAAACGAATATGCTTTGTGATATTTATTTTTAATATTTATTTTTAGTTTTTAAAAACATTTGACGTCTATACAGGGTATTTCATCGAACACAGGCTGCCTGAACATATCATATAACGTCTTTTTTCAAGAGAGCCTTTTCACATTATCAGGTTTGTATGAAAATTATTCAGTGATAAATGATGGCCGGTCTCTAAAAATAGTAACCGAATAGAAATTATGCCCACTTTCCTCCCTTATATAAAGAAGAAAAGTGCTAACTTTTCTAATTAAGGAAAAAAGTAGTTTTCCCTAAGCATTATTTTCCTTTCATAGAAAAAAGAAGCAAGTAAAATGTTTAATATATGATTTAACTAAAATATATTTAATATTCAGTGTTTTCATATTTCATGTATTTGTTAAATTTGGTATAAAAATAAAATGAGGATCAAATACTATAAGGCATATGCATTTATGACTGAAATATTTTTTGCTTTTTGGGAAGGTAAAGGAAAAAAAGAATACTAAAAATAGTAATAGATGTCAACTCCCTGATAAAATGAAAACGCTCTTGAATATCTAGAATCAAATAATGGTAACTCCCTTAACGCGTGAAGAAAAAATGAAAATTAGCATTTTGTATATTCATAAAGAATTTTCTGTGCTTATTATGTGCTGTAAATTGAAATTGATATTAGATTAAATTTTTATGTAAGAATAGTAAATATAATTAACGGCCGTGTTATGTTGTTTGTTAAATAATTTAATCAAAGTTTAGTTTGAATGTGCCCTAGAATAACAGAATTTAAAAAAAGTGATTCGCAAAGTATATTATGTTAATGTTTATTAATTAAAAATTTTTGTATATATTTTTTCTTTGCATTTTTGTTATAAACATAATTTTTTAAATAAAAGTTATTCTTAAAACCAACAGTAATTAAATTATTCGATAGCTCATTCTTAATAAAAGTGACAATCTACATATTTTTCTACACCAAGTCCTAAAGTTATCATTTCACACATCGATCCCAACCAATATCAAAAAAATCAAACAACGCGCATTGTTTCTTAAATCGCTTATTATTTTTAATGTCAAATAATTATTACAACTAACGATTCATATTGTGTATTACTTGTTTATTACTACGGCCAACCCATACTTCACCTTTGGTGAAGTAGGGCAAACCGTAGTATTGAAATCGTGCAAAATCCTCAAAAAAATTTTTTCGCGAAAAAAAAGTCTGTGTGGATGTCTGTGCGCACGGTAACTCGAGGACGATACGGCCGATCTGGAAAATTCTTTCGGCTATCGGTTTTTATTCAAAAAAGAAAGGCTGTATCAGAAGATGAGCTATTCCGGGTCTGAGGATCCTGATGCCAACTTCTTTTCGAGATATCTCGTTTACTGTTATAAATAAGATTTAGAAGTGCATTAAAAGTGTTTCGCGCATTAAAATTATTATCATTGATATTACCAATGAAACTTCGATACAGAAAACTAAGTACTCCACGGGGTATCACACCTAACATAATTGGTTGCACCTCGAACCTGCAAAATGTGCGATTTGCTGGAAAGATCACCTTGCAAATTCCATAGAGTGTGAGACTTACATACAAAAAATTGAAAGAAAGAAAAAACACTAGCCCTCTAAAGAAAACCATCCCAACAATCATATCCCCGCTCCCATAACCAACTCCCATCCCCTTGAACCGGTGAATGACGGTCAGAGATGATGTACTCTGGCCTATGACTTTCCCCCCTTGCACGAAGGAAGAAATAACTTACAAACCAGATGTCAAAGGAGATGAACTAGATATTTTTCAGGAAGTTAACGAGCAATTTCAAATTCTTGACAAACTAGTAAACATGGGTGAATTACTGATAGCACTAAACAAAACAGAAAAACTTCTCCTGTACGGTAAATTTGTAAGAAATATCGAGACTTAATGACATCTAATAGTAACCTCGGTGGTTCTCGCAAAAAATATGTAACATTAAAAAAATACCAAATAAATCCTGCTTTTTTCATACGCCTTTTCAGAAAAATAATCATAATTATACACAAAGAAATCATTTAAAATTAACTCTTATAATAGCGCACGAAAGAAGAAAATACTATATAAAAATGAAATAAGGGGAACGCGTTTCTGGATCGAATTTTGCATCATCGAAATATTGTATCATCGAAAAGTTACTGGACCGAATAGTTGTTGGATCGAAAATCTGGAATTTGTTGTACCTCGGTGATATCAGAGCTAAACAGTTTGACCACGGTCAGTAATTGAATGGAGTGACAATTCGGAGAAACATCTTGAATATGAAAAAACAACTGCAGGCACTATGTCAATGGAGGAGATATAGGTTTTTTTAATAAAACGTAAAACTGATGGGGGCCTCCAGTCCATGGAATACCAGAAGGTTCGGCAAAATTTCCGGTTAGAGTAAGCATGCTCACCGGCGTCGGTGATTAACTCTGGTAGTAGAAATAGGCCGACGTTAAATACAAACATAACGTTCGCAGCAAATGCGGCAACTAAATCTTTGATAATAATTTTAAAAATAATAAGGTATAAGGAATAAGGATTTTATTATTCAGTTCATTTGGCCACTGCCATTAACTTAAAAAATAATATTTAGTTGATTTATCTCAAATATCCGGTCGTAGACAAAGTATAGTGTGCATAAAGGTTTTGAGTACTTATTATACAATATCCCAATAATCTAAAACATTTATTCATAAAATTATATTAAAAATATTAACAAACATACAGAAATAAAGGTAAATATTGTCACCAACTTATAGTTACTGGTGGAGCAATTTTTCTTTTGCTTCTTCTCTCGATACTCCTGGAGGAGTTTGGAGGCTGCATCTCCAGGTGGATCCAAACACTCAAATTCACAGCATCTTGCACCAACACGAAATTTTTTACAGAACTGCAACAAATAGCAATTAATTAAACAAAGGTACGTATATACGAAACGAAATCCTAATGTCCATTTCTTTACTAAGCAATATGATTATTATAATAAATTGAGAAAAAATCTGTCAAAAACAATTTTTTACTAAAATTTTTCGAAAAGTATGAAATACTATGAATTCGGCTTTCTATAACACGAAAAGTTTTAAATACAAACAAAATGTATCCAAAATAAAATTTTAAATGCGATGTGTATAATTAAGATCGTAGTCCTGCCGAAGTGAAAATTTGTTTTTGAATTAATTGCTTCCTTTACCCTTTAAGCTTGCCTATGCGCCACACACCCTTTATCACTTAAGTCAGAGCATGCACATGAAAATAATTAAGTTCTTTGTTTTGATTATGTAAGGAGAAAGTAAAAAAAAATAGGTATAATTCTGTATTTTACCCCCTAAACCTACCAGTCCATAAGAACAACACTGCTTAAACGGTCTTGACATTTAACACATATACAAAACTTTATCATACGATTCTTTTTGAAACAAGAAAACGATACTTGTTTAGTCCTTTATAAATGATGTTAAGGACAAATATCAATGTTTAGCGTTTTTTTAATGTAGAAGAATGGAGTGTCGTTTCTTCCCTTTACTTATTTTGGTACTTTTACCATGGCATGTATAGACAGTGCATTTATTTTGTTGGCGGTTCTTTGTTCTTGGTCTTGCAAAGGAATTCTGTCTTTTAGCTGGACTCATATAAAAACTTTTTAATCACTTTTGTACATTGGTCACAAAAAAATTCTTTCCGGGTCAGAAACTATCAAATTTTCTCATTTCAAAAGCTATAAATGGCTATAAGGATTGATATTCATGGAGAGTATCGTCATTACTAACCAAAACCACTTTTCAAAAATACTCGGCGTACGTTTTGCTAATTACGTTAGCATTATCAAGGGTTAATATTATCAAACTCCTAATGATGCTAAGATAGTTAGCAAACCGTACAAGTGTTTTTAAAATGTTTGGTGTGTGTTAGTGGAGACGTGACAATATTCATCAATATTGTTGAAACCAAAGGTTCCAAATTCCTAATTCAAGAAATAATACACAAATTTTATTAGTTAACATGTGTCAAAATAAAAAAAATGTTTCAAAATAACGAATTTTTCCCAACCGAGGTGATCCTAATCACCGGATCATAGTTGCAAAAAATAGCACTAAAAGGGTTGTTAATAAAATATGATTCCTAACCAAACATACAGGGTGTCACTATTATGCATTCCTTTTTAGATTCTATGAACTACAAGAAGTTCTTTTGAAATATTTTTCGATGACAAACTCTTTTCTCTTAAAATGAATGTGATGTGATATGATGGCGACACCGCAAGAAGCTTCAGTTTTAATTCTTTTTTTGTGACATATATATTGTCTAATGCATTTTAATAATTAGAATGAGTTCATTAACAATCAGGTGTTCTTGGTTTATTCATTTTGTTTTTAATTTTTACATCTATTAAAAAGGGTTTGAGCATATAAAAATATGTTTATTGTCTGTGGTGAATTCAACATTCTGTACCGAATATTCACTTATATAGTAATCATAATAAAACATAAATTTAGTGAAACTTACATATGGTGGATCGCAATAAATGGCCTTACACCACATGGGTTCACTATGGTAACATACACACATGGTACATACTGCAGGGCCTGGCACATATAACACTCCATGTTCAATGGTTTGCCCCTGAAAATCGGTACAATCTTCTTCTATGGCTCCTGTGGCACATTAAATAATATTTACCATCTTTAGCTATAAATATTACAATAAAATGAGAAGTTCATGAATATTATAAAATGTACGAGAGGACGGATTAGTATTGTTTACTCAAGTACCTCAAAAAAATATTAGTATTTAGAATATTAATGTATGGAAAACTACCCTAAAGTAGCTTGGGCCAAAAATCACCATTAAAATTAATTTTAAAAATAATAAAATATGACAATGTAAACCGTATTTTAAAATAATGATATTAAAACTTACCTGAGTAATGAATAATGCAGCTGAAGATTAATATAAACCATCGCATGGTTGATCAGAAGAGATGCAGATATTAAATCAAATAAATTGTTAACAGGATAACAAGTTAATATTTCGTCATTACGTTATTGCAATAGTTCAAGTTCGTCTACAAGTACAGATAGAACGACAAAGACATTCAAAGGTAATTATAGCAATGTGTTTGCGTCCGGCAATCATTCTTTTATGTGTGATTTAATTTTTTGTAATCGTAGCTTTCTTCAATCTCCCGAATAAAAAAGTGAGAATGCTTACAAAAATTTGATTCAATATTTTATTAACACATGTAATCATATACAGGGTGTTTCACTGGGAGAGGTGATATGTTACCTGCGGATAGGGATTAATGAGGCGGTTCCAAAGAATACATTATTCATGGGTCTGTCGCTCTACAAGGAGGAGTCACCTCCTATTGTGGAACATTACTGGATACTCTTATCAGTCGCCTTGACAATGACAATAGCATAGGCTGATGACTTAGTCATCCTGCTTACAGGAAAATTCGAGAACATACTTTGCGATAGATTTCTCTCAGAATCGTATAAGGACAACGTACTATCTATCAATCTAAAGAAGACAGAAATGCTCCTCTTCGCAAGATAAAGGAAGGCACTAGAACTAAAGCCTCCAGAACTTCTTATGACGAAACTAAACTTTGCAACTGAGGTGAAGTACTTGGGTCTCACCTTTGACAACAAATTAACCTGGAACTCATACCTAAAAAACATACATTGCTTATATGAACAATGCCGTACCTGTGGATTTCCCCCAGAGTCGTCTTACAGCGTGAATGGCTATCATGACCTATATGCTAACATATGTGCAGTTCTCTGGGACCAAAACCCAACCAGACAACTACCCGCAAACTAGAACGAATTCAAAGAACAGCATGTCTCAACATAACTGCGAGCAATGAAAACAACATCAACCCAAGATATGGAAGTCGCATCCTCAGTGTCACCCGCATTATACTTAATTAACTAATTGTGTGGTAAATAAAATGTAGATAAAATGTAGACCTTACAAAAGTACCACCCTCTAACGAATACCCCGTACTGGACCATTTACCAAGAAATATGTACTGAATGTTTCTTTATTACTTTATAAAGTAAATGTCATTAGACTTATTGCAATTTCTCTCTCTCTCTCTGCATTATTTGCAATACTGCGCTTTTGTTTATAGGATATCAGTAACCATTATATTATTGTTTTTTTTTTGAATGGATGACCTTACTGACAGATCAATAGCAACTAGGCAATCCTTCTATTTCAGACCCATATGATTTTAGTGATTTAATACGATTTCAAGTCTGCATCGTATTACTTCGGCTCCTTTATGAATCTGTTATGGCTGCTATTTGGATATTGTTTGAAATATTAGAAAGTTTTAGAATATGGAACGGGGGGTGGTGGAATGGGCATCCTTATTTCGATATTTTTCGAAAAATAATAGTAGAAGTTCGGATCTGCTAAAAATAATCCGCAATCCGCCGTTATGAAAATTTACTTAAGGATTAGCGTTAGCGGGTGCAATGTACAGATGAAATATCTAAAGTATTAGCATCTTACCGTTAATTAGAGAGTTAATACTCAGTTCGAATTAGCGTTAGTGAATGTGAGATATGCTAAAAATATGTTTCTTCGTTTTTAATATGACACTCTGTGTTAGCTGTTAAAAAGATTAATTATATGTATTGTGAAATCTAATAATCATTCATTTTGGAGGAACAAAAAATGAAAAAACAAATTTTACTGTACAAATCAAGCCATATACTATTTTTATGTGGTTTTTAAGAAACTAAAAAAGTTATCAAAAGTTGCCCACATACAGCATTAAGCCACAACGGACGTTACAGAAATATTATCAAATTTGATATTCCATTTAGCCCCTCATCCAGGGGTGTACTCGTGCCGGAACGTCGTTCCGGCACTGGTTTTTGAAAAATTGTATTTTTTGTTTTCTAAGCAATGCTTTTAGATTTGTAGGTATGTAGTTTGATTAGAGTCACGACAACATTTTGCTTTTGCGTTTTATATAATCTTACCCCATACCTACAACAATAAAGTTATCGCGTAAATTAGCGTTCCGTCTGGATTACCTATTTACTAGTGCACCTCTGCCTTCGTCGATTTCAAACGAGAGCTTAATTTCCTTATTCGTCATCCCTCACAAATCAATTAGTGGAGATAGATAATAAAATAAACGGGCGAGGGTTTGAACCTAGAACCTCGTATATACAATCCAGACTAGACCATATCGGATTATACGAAATAGTATTATAATCAGTAGATGAAATAAATATCTAAGAAGACAATAATATCAAAAAGAAAATTTAAACAAGAAATAAATAAAGTGGTGGATAGAGATAGGATAAGGTCCAGAGAGAGCATGAAAGAGACAGAATTATGGATATTTAATGTAATGCTGATATTCACAACATCACGACTCGAAAAGGACTTTTTATTTTGATTAGGACTCATAAAAATGCAATAGCGTCGTTGATTCAGGAGCGTAGTAATATTTGGAAATGGAAATATAAATTTTCTGTTCATCATTTTTATTTTACAGTTATCCAACATTCAATGACAATGAATAAAAAAGATAAAATGCTTTCAGAGGTTCGTGATGAGTCCTAAAGAAAAAGGTAAACATTGAGGAGGGTTTATGTTGAATACTTCTCTTTCTGATGCTACATCTACTCTACCATATCTCTGGCTCTCGTCAAGTTCAATGCAATGTTGCAGAAATTTAAATCGCGAATGCGATGCGGTTCGATTCACCTTCGATTTTTTGATACAACTTACTACTATATAAAGTACTGAAGTTTTAAATTTTAAAGTTGGTAGAATGATATTGTTATTGTTAAGTCATTTCATTTTTAGTTTTTAATTCTTATTAATTTTTGTGATCCTGTGAAATAGTTGCTCCTTAGTTTTTTATTTCGTTTTATTGTTAATTAAAATTATATTTGGAGTGATGGGGCTAATGTTGGTGCTGTGTGTGCCAGTATTTATTATATTTTTAATTGCGTTATACTTTAAACCTGTACCGAAAAAATGTATTAAAGGGAAACATGTCGTTATAATTGGAGGTTCAAGTGGAATAGGAAAAAGCACTGCAGTACTTGCAGCCAAGTTAGGGGCGCACGTTACAATTATTGCCAGAGATATTGAAAAATTGGAGGAAACCCAGAATATTCTAAAAAACAACACTTTAAATGATGAGCAAGTAATTAGTAAAATATCAGTTGATGTTTCAAACTATGAAGCTTTAGAAAATAATTTAAGCGAGATAGAAATGATTATAGGTCCTATTTATATGCTCATCAACTGTGCTGGTATGGCAATTTGCGGTAATGTTGAAGATTTTTCTTTACAACAAATTAAACAATTGGTGGATATTAACTTTTTGGGCAGTTTATACTCTGTTAAGGCCATTGTGCCCAAATTCAAGAAAAGGAGAGAAGGAATTATTGTACTTACTGGTTCTCAAGTTTCTTTAATGGGCATGTTTGGGTATTCTGTCTATTCTAGTTGTAAATTTGCTTTAAGAGGTCTCGCAGAATCTCTTTATATGGAAGTTAAACCTTATAACATTTCTGTTACCCTCTGTTTACCTCCAGATACTGATACTCCTGGATTTGAGTATGAAAATAAAACCAAACCTATTGAAACAAAACTTATATCAGAAGTTGCAGGGCTTGCTGATCCAGATGTGGTAGCTCAAAAACTGATGGATGATGCTTTGGTATGTATTTATTTAATAATATTGTTAGGTAATTAACAATTTATATTTTTAAAATCACTGAACGGTAAATATTTACAGTACATTTATAACCAACAATGTTGGTGATCTTAAACTGTTGAATAGTAAATACTGTTTAAATTTTGACATATTGAGTTTTTGCATACCGTTTTTCCAGAATATTTGTAAATAAATGCAGACATTGCACCTTTGTAATTTGACATTAACTTTATTGTTTAATTAATTTATTCTGTTCTAATTCCAAACAATAAAGTTTTATTCCAAATATTATTTAAAAAAAAAGGTTTTTGAGTTAGTTATTTAATTGGTGCAGCTTCAGTAGGATACATTCAGGTATAATTTAGAAGATTCCATTTCTTTCACTAAATTAAACACATTACAAAAACTAAATAAAGCGGACCCAGTTTCTAAAATTTTATAATGTATTAACTTATTAAGTAGCGAAGCAAGGCAAAAGTACTTATTGACTTTAAAATGTCCGTCTGCCTGTCACAGCGATAACTCGAGAACGGTTTTGATTAGCTGGTCATCTTAGCTGACCCACCTACTATTTTCAATGACCAAAGTCAACTAAAACTGTCTGTCCGTCCGTCACTCAGTAGCTGAGCTACTTGGATTCCGTTAGCTTGCAGTGTTTATTAATTCTTGGAAACGCAAATAACATTTTCAACCAGTAAAGTAATATTCAACATCTAAATGTGGCACAAAACATAATAATACAGTTTAAATAAGACAAATGCCCATTACTAGAAAATACCTACTTCTACATTCAAGATCCATTTCCTAAAGACAATTGTATCATCTGGTTTATCAAAAATAAATACTGAAAATTGCCAAATGATCCAAATTCATGTAGAAGAACCCATATTCAAACAAGTTACCCAATAACACATTTTAGTTGTTAGTCAAAATGCCTTACAGACCAATATATAGAAATTCAACCTTCATCCTATGATAAAAATAAAAACTAAAAATATTCCATAGTGATATAAAAATACAAGGAAATCCACTTATATTACCAGAACTTAGCTTAAAAATTATGGAATCCTCTCCTGACTATGAAACTTCAAAAACTAAAGAAATTTAGAAGATGAATGATGCAGTTAAACAAAGAATGCTAATAAAATTTATTCAACTCAATCGTTGTTAATCTTTTAATCATATCCAGAAGAAAAGAGGACAAATTTTTCAGAAAAAAAATTCGTTAGGAAATATCGCCAATTATGTTATCAGTTTGTGTGTGTGTACCTTCTAAGTAACCCATTATAAATAAATGCAGACTTTGCACCATTGTAATCATGATTTGATTATTTGTTTATTTTATGTTCTAATTCCAAGCAATAATTACATAAATTATTTTTAATAAACATTTTTTTAATTAAAATTATTTAATTAGCATCACCATAGATATGTTTCCTTTAATATTTTTTTATTTTCTTCCCAATTAAACCATTTAAATTAAGATTTTCGTAAAGAATTGTCTAATCACGATCGTTGTGATTAATTTCGGCCAATATAGAATGATTAAAAATTTTAGTTTAGTTCAAAACTACAGAAAAATGCTATAATTATTAAGCTCATGACTTTATCAATGACTAGTGAATTTAAAAAAAAAGGCGTTAAAATCTATACATCTAAAATAGCGTTCGTAATCAAAATGGCGTCCAAAATCAAAAAAATTCCACCAAGTCATAAGTCTGTTAACAAAGACTTAACATTAGCATTAACGGAAACTTGTTCATATTGTGTGCAAAAACTTCATTTTGTTAACTAAAAATATAAATTTTTTTCAGACTGGAAGATTTTTCAGTTATGTGGGATTTGAGTCTTTCACTTTAACCATTCTTTGCATTGGCATGAGTCCATTCAGAAGACTGATTGATGTCATTTTTGAAGCAGTTATTGTAGGCCCCTTAAGAATAATGGGTGCTTTTTATATAATATCTTTTTCAAATATTATAGATAAATGTCAGAAAGAAAAAGAAGCTAGTGAAAGAAAAAAATTATAAAAATTTTGAGTATCAAATTTAAAAAAAAATATGTTGTGTTATTGACAGCATTTCTTAAAGTGCATTTATTTCTACTAGTTTTATTTCTTTCTATATAATATGATTATTAATGGTTATTGACAAAGTATTTATGTTTATAAAATAATTTATTATATTCTTAAATCCACATTGAGAAGTCAGCATTTCAAGGTAAAATATTAGGGTGCTGTAGCACTTCAAAAAACTTAAAGTGTAAATGAACAAATTTTCAGATTTGTTGATGATTCATACTTATTTAATACATATTGCCTATCTAGCCTTATGGGTGTAAGGCGACATTTAAAATAGTGAAATAATAATTTCCTGGTTAAAGGTGGATTAACTTTCTTACATGGAGAACTTCTTCTCAACTGGACTGGGTTCAACCACAGTAAAATGATTATATATGTAATCATTTTACTGTGGTTCAACGGCGCCTAAATAAATGTAATATACAATATTGAAAAAAAACTTAACAAAAAGAATGATCTTTTTTTTCTTCTGCTGCTTCTGATCTCTTGATATTTATTTTCTGTTTCCGCCTTTTACTTCTGTTATTTATTCACCTTTCAATTTATTTACTGTTTTGTCTGCTTAAATCGTCATTCTTTTTTTAAAATCTATATTTCAATAACCATACATTTCTTATAATTAACAATCATTTTCCCACAATACATTGCCTTTTATAGATTTTTTTAAATCTCTTTTAATTTTTTTTTTAACAAAATTTCTACATAGTATTTTTTTTTACAAAATTTAAACTATAATTTTGATTGACCCCAACCCAATGACAAATAATTTCACCTAATAGGAAGTTGTCATCCAACCTGTCACAAGGAGTTTTATACTTCAAATGGCTTAAGCAAAAAATAATTTTATATTACTTTTAATATCATTTACTAAAATTTTCTTTTTTTATGTTTCAAACAAGGAAAACTGTTAATTTTACTTCCAAATCCTACCATAATTTTTTTATTCAACCAACCACTACTTACTATTATATTTTATAACAAGTTAATTCTATACTATACAGGGTATAACAAATTTCATTACAATATATTGGTATATATTACCAACACTGACCTCTCAATATGGATTCTAGTATAAATCAGTATTATTTTAATAGCTTTGTGAAAAAGTAGAGACTTACCACCTCATTTGTGATTTCAAAATTACCCCATTGGCCTTTTTGTTAAAAATTCGTTTAGTGTAAGAGACTTACCATCTTATTTGTGATTTCAAAATTACCTATTCGCCTTTCTTAAAAATTCATGTAGTGTGATATTTATTATTATAACTTATGTGTTGGTAACACTAAGAGTATTACTAACACTAACACTCATTAATACAGGGTGTTTTAAGATAAAACCGATATACTTCACTGGACAATAGGAGACATCAAGACAAGTTTATAATACCCCCATATATAGGATCAATGTTTTGTTTCCAATATACTAGTTGATTTATCGCTTTTGTGCAACACTTTGTACTACCATATATTTTTTGTTATTTGGTATTTATTTAAATTTTGTAATTGTATTACAATAAATTTCTACTGCAATATACTCAATAACCGATTAAAAAAATGTTCTTACATTTTTGTTTAAAAAGTTTACTCTGTATACAAAAATTCTAAAATCTGACTACAGATTCATAATCAATAATATAACATAATTTTGTGATACATTATTTTTGATCTGATTTTCTTTAAAAAAAATAATTTATCTACAACTGTTAAATAACAGACACATAAGAAACAAATATCATAGTTACTCATATTGCATGACCCGGCCCTTATAAGTAAGAGGGCTATATATGCATTGTTATTAGGAAAACTATTTTGACAAATAAAAATATATAAAAAAATGGTTGTTTGTGAATGTTTTTAAACTTGAAGTTTAGATTAAAGTATGTTCTAATAAATTCTGTTAACAGTGAAAACTAAACCCCGTGTACTCCTTCCGAAATTTTAGGCAAAAAAAAATAATTTCGTGGAAGTATTTCTATTTATGTTAATATTAAATAAAATTAATTTTGTTATTAATCTGTATATTAAATTTGTTTTATTACATTAGGTAATTTGTTGTAGATAATGATTAGATTTGAATCGCGCTAAATGTCTATATTACACTGGTATTATTATAACACTCGCCTCCTAGTGATCTAGCATACAGTATCGCTCATTAAATAATATACTATTACTCTCATGCTACTATCCAAAAAGTCTTTAGAATAAAATATGATGCCACTAAATACATGTTGATATTCCATTTTATGATTTGTAATATTTTACAAAATACACCTAGAACCCAACGAATTTGCAAGAAAAAGTTTTTTTCTGTATACTTTGATACATGTTTGTTTAAAATCTTACATAACATCTAAAGTCTTAAAAAATCATATTTTAGTAATGGTTTATTTTCGTCTTTAATCAAAATTTCTGTTTACTGTCTGTCACCATTTCAAATTAAACTGAAACATGACAAAAAAATGTATTAAGCATTTTAGGACTAAAATTTGTAAATAAAGAATTCAGTATTTTGGGGCACATGCATTTTCGTCAGCAAGGCAATCAATAGGTAAATGTGTTACTTGCAAACTTGTCACGAACCAAAAAATATCAACATTATATTAAATATTCGCAGAAAACTAATGTGGTTGGTTAATAATCTAATAAATAAAAATGAATATTTGTTTGTTCGTATTTTATGCGCTGCCGTCCGTTCTTCCGATTGCGATGAAACTTTGAGGTTTTTGCGTACGCCCGCGAAGGTTTTAGACTAAATAATTTTGAGTTTTATTTCTTTATTGATTTGTTATTAAATATAATTTTAATGAACATGAAATATTTTGGAAATGAGCGAGTGTAGAGGGCATACCCTTTATTTACCTGATCGCATATTGTTTTTACTAACCACAATAGAGAATACCGTCAGTGACGAAAATACATGTGTTTATAAATACGAACTTTAATAGGTTGACAAAAATGCATGTTTGAATTACGAATGATTATGCCCCTGGTGAGTAGTATCCCGCATTTTATCAATTTAAAATCAGGAATAGAATTGGAGGTGATTAAGAACATTTAAAAACTGCTTAGTTAAATTTGATAACTGATAAATCATTTACACTAGAAACAATGCATAGTCCAATTAGTCTCAGAGATACTTTTTTAACAGCGAATTTAAAATACAAAAAAATAATTTATTGGTGACACCTTGTAAAACAATGCACTAAATGATATTTTTTTCCATGAAATCCTCCCATTGTATATTAAAAAAAAAATAATTTGTTTTCTTACCTCCTGGCGTACTTGTACTTTTTATTTAATCTGCACCTATTTCTGTGTTTTTGATTCATTTGTATTTCTATAGTGATAAAAGCTTTACGTTTTTCTATTAAGTCACTAATGATACTTGCTATGAATAAGTTTGTTTTTAATTATGATTTTTAAAAGAAAATCAGTACAGAAATATTTGATTTTAATTAAAAATAACTGGATTAATATGTCCGATATACCGATTTTCCTTTCTATATTTATATGTCGGAGGGATAAGATACTAAGTCACAATTAGAAGAGTAAAATATTTCTTAATAATAAGAAATAGTGATTAGTGCCTTTTTGCGACTATTATTTTGTTTATGATATGTATAAGACTATCTGTTGTATACAGATAAAGAATCAGGGACAGACATTTTCTCTGAAGGCCTTTTCAAAAACTAGGTACCTTAACAATATTATTTCAAGCTGTAGGGAATTACACAGTGTAATCTCGGTTTTTGAATGTAACATCAAAAACAAACCGCTCATTATATCCAGGCGCTATACGCCCCAATTATAAGGTTACTACCTCTAGGCCTTTTATGAGAATGCAGATGTGTTGGCCAGGCAAGGATCAGGTTAATCTTTAAGACGAGGCAATCATCACAACTGTGCAGCTCTAACTTGCCGTATTTTAATAATAGATTGCCATATATTGCCTAGAGTGGCGGACTAATACTAGTTCTTTATAGTAAGAGAGAGCGCTGATATCCATAAACTAGTATGGCTGAGTTAGAGGATTTTAAAAACTAGAGATAGCATAATGGACCCGAATAGACAAATCTAAGTGCATGTGGCCAAAGCGCTTCCTCCAAACTAAAATCCATCCATCCAGGCGTTGTGTACTTAAGAACGTTTTTGGTTGTATTGTTGTATCATCACCATATATCCGATCAAAAGTAGACTTGGTCTCTTATGCCTCTGAGGTATTTAACCATTTTGTGATTTTCAGAGTTTTTTATGTAAAAATAAGACTGATTTTTTTAACTAATCTATTTCTTAAATTTGATAATTGCAGTAGATATTAAAAATTGTAATGTGTATTGATTGTAGTCTGTAAGACTGCATAAGATTTGTTATCAGTTATTTAATTGTGAAATAAAGTTATTTAATTATATTATTGTTTTTGTTCATAATATATCATTAGGCATAAAAGTAGTCAATGATTTGAAAAACATGAGACACCATGAAGTAGGTAATCTAAATTCAACTTCCATAATAATCTTTTGAATCACTTACGAATTTTATGCTTAACCGGGCAGAATACTGTTCTTTAAAATTTACAGGCATATAGAAATTATCTGGATTACTGACTGAAGATATGTAAGTAACTAATCTATTTCTGATAGACAACAGAAACTTACAAATGCCAACATGTAAAGTTAGGAGGTATCCCCTATGACGATGGCTTTGATGATGGTCGTTGACTGACAGCTCTCTGTGCTGTCATCTTTTTGTCTCCTGACATCTTGAAGGGGTTGTGGGTTCCTGGGATTTTTTTTTGTGGGTGATTGTGGGACGGATGGATGTCGAAATCCCATAACTAGAGACTTAACTGGTTGTGTCGTCGTCATCATTTCTTACAAATGTAATTATCAAATAAAAACACAATATCTTGGGATTTATAATTGGTAAATGATATTAAGTGACACATAAAATTGGTGAAAATATATTTGGTTACTTTTGTCATGCACAACTTAAAATATACAAACAAATAGATTATTAAATAGTATTTTATACACAGGGTAACTTCAAAAATATTCATACAAACAATTTCAATATATAAAAAAACTGGTATAAATATTTATATTTCGTTTAGAATGGCAAATAAATAAAAATAATGTGGACAAACATACAAATAATTGTTCGAATTATCTCCTATCTTTAGATTAAATATTTGATGACTTAGGAAAACACTAATTTCTGATAAGTGGCTATTTATGGGTAATACAGTTAGTTCTAAAAAATGTGCATAAATTATTTAATACATATTGTTTCTCTACAAAAAACGTACTGCTCATAAAAAATTGGTAAAACACAATGAAAACTTTTAAAAAAATAGTAAATAAAAATGTCAGTTATTGGTTATACAAATTTAGGATGTACTACAAATAAGCATGAATTTAGCGAAACGAACGTAGTGTCTACAAAAGTTAGTTTTGGTTAATGGTGACGATATTCTTCAAAATTACAATTAAGCAATAACGAATCAACTAAGGTAAGCGAGGATGTTACAATAAAATATGTTGCTTTTAATGGCTTCTTATCAGAAATTATTTGCATCAATTTGTAACGCGAAGTAAGTCGATTTAATTATTGCATATATTTCCTAACATTAAGACAACTTCAATTAAATCCAACATCAAAGTCGTCATCATTAGCAGCAAAAAGTACGATCACACTTTTATACAAAACACCAATTTACTTTTCATATCAAATTACTTTATAATTATTAAATTGTTAATTGTTTATTAACTTTGAATTAAATATTGCCCAAAAACAAGCGATTTTAAAATTTGTTTTTACCATTTTAAATAATGCCCTAATCATCATTCTATTGTAGCACAATACATTTTCAATCTACACATTGGACCCCACCTTATTTTATTTTTGTAACCTGTGCTTACCATCCCCCCTTATTTGTATATAAAATTTAGCGTATACAGATATAAATTAGATTGAACAAGAGTGGTGCTTTTAATCAAGTTAAAAGTATATTTAAAGAAAAGAGGAGTGATGGACATTTAATAATTTTTATTAACACAAATTATATATTATTTATCTTGTATAAAATACGCTACATAATGGACTTGATCGTATATCTGTCCCAAATCCATTTTTCAAACACATAATAAGGGCATTATTGAATATATTTGATTAGTCGCGAAAATATTAAACAATTTTTAAAATTAATGGCTATGTACAATTACAATCTAATTCACAAAATATGATATATCAAAACATTAAATGATTTAGTTAAAAAACATTGAAAACTATCAAATGGAAAAGTACATGGTGAAATGTAAAATTACAAAAATAATTTGTTGACTATAATTTAAGTATAATAAATTGAATTATAAGTAAGTGCTGCATTAAGTCTATTATAGTAACATTCACAATTTTCTTTTTTACAGGGCAAGTACTAAAAATGACTTCTCTAACCAAAATATTAAATATGTTCATTATTTTTATTTTTAAATGTAGTCTACCCTGTATATTTTTAATTCCTATTTTTTATTAAATCAGTATTTCGCTGTATGTGAATAGTTGCTATAACAAATGTTCTTATTTATCTAAAAGCCAAAAAAATCCAATTTGACGAAAAACACTTGGTAACAAAAAATGAGCAGTGTGCTAAAATAAATAGGACTACTCCATCAGTTATTGGTATTTTTATAACTTCAATAAAAAAGAGAAAAAACATTAGTTGATGGTACATATATTGGAAAAACAAAACTATTTCCTTATTTTCTAGAATGAGAGGTAATTTACTATTAATGAAATATAAAAAAATAGCTGAAGTTCCATCAATGGCACTTTCCACAAATGAAGTTTTAAAAATACCAAATTACTAAAAGGTCAAATACAATATTTTACACTTCTGTTGATTTAGGCTGCCCTCCACTTGTTTTCTTGAAGATACCTCCCAAAAAGCCCTGGTGACCCGGTAGGACTTGGTGGTTGATTAATCCTGTTTTCCCCGTTTGTTTCCCTGCTAGTTTATCAGATCTCGAACAGGAGCTTGCCGATGTTGATTGGAATGAAACTGACATTCCGCTATCCAATGAACCGACACTACCTCTTCGCTGAGCTTTCTCTCCTGCAACTACACAAAGTTCAGAAATTGCCAAATGGGATTTTATGGGAATGTTATTTTGCAAATAATTTGTATAGCAGATTTAATAGATAGAATTTGGTCGTTTGAAAGAGAATTATTTAAAAAATGCATTGCTTTCAATTTCTTGTTGAATATGTGTTTCTAAGAGAAATGTATGATTAAAGTAGTAATGAGTCAGTACATCTGATGAGAAGATGGGGAAGGACGTGGAAGTCTTGGATGAAGAAGAGAGATTGGTAATCAATAATAGGGTGAATGAAAGAAACGTGTAGAAACCGAATGAAACGCAAAGTGTGAATCAGAAATACAGTCATGCCCTATGGGACAAAAGAATATTGATAAGGAGGTATTCCTATTATTTCTATTGCAATTGTTTCAATACCAATAAATAATATACCTATGCTTTAAATACCTGCTAATAACGTTTATAGCGAAATTAAATGGTCTCCAATGAAAAAAAAATCGAATAGTGTATACAAAATCAATAAAAGCTAGAAAATATATTAAAACTTACACTGTTCGTGGATATCAAGTAGTGAATTACTAAGTGCTGATCTTTTAATTTGCGTTTCATGTTGTATTTCTTCTTCATTTGGATTCATAGAGGGCATTTGAGAACAAGGGCACTGGTAAGGACATCCTTCAACATCGGCTACTCCACTATCACGGTTTTCTGTACCTAAAGCAAACATGATCATATAGATCTAGAATATTAAATTGAATCTTAGTATTTTGTATTTATTACGAATCAATATTCATGATTGATAAATTAAGAAAAGTATATATAACATGCGATTTAAAAATAGTTTTTACCTGTTCGACCTCCTCCTCTATTTGATTTTTGCCTATCCAGTTCGGCTTCTATTCTAAGATTCTCCATTTCATCCATTTCACTGACAGCTTCCTTTAAGTCTTCTGCAAATTTACATCTATCGTGTTCATTTCGGGCATTAAATGTAACTAGAATTTTTTGATCTACACGTTGGCTTAATCGTATACCATAAGGATAATCTAAAAAGTATGTTGTGTAAAAGAACTGCACTCAAATGCAAAAATCATAAAGTTGATATCATTATTAGGATATGAATGTAGTAAACTTACGTGGTACATCAAATAGTTGTACAACCATTCCGCACAAAGGATAACTATTTCTAAAGGTATATGTAACTGATGACTTCTTTTTACTTAGTATCTTAGTTATTACTAACAGATCATTAAAAAGAAATACTTCCCTCTGGTGTACACCAGGCCTTTCTTTCTTATAAATATCTGGTATTTCATATAAACGGCAGTAACACACCAACCTGCGGTGTGGTAAAGCCATATTTGGTTTCTTCCCCACTAAAAAAATAACAATAGAAGTAACTTAGTAACAATTAGCATAAATGTAACTGTTTATATTTTAAACTTACCAATGGTGCTTTGGACTTTCATGACTTGGGTCACGTGATCTGAACCAGGTTTGAACTCATTGGCTTTTACTCTTTCATATACACCCACTAACATATCAGTATCAATGTCACCACAGTCATCGATACCTCTAAGGTTCTTAATGAAATCCTCACAGCGCATTCTACGTTCTGGTTTTATACTCGGGGTGTGCAAGTCGGTGTTTAACATTATTATTGCAAAAGCCAGTACAAAAATCTATAAAAGATATGTAGGTTTGAAATTCATACTAATAATAATATTGTCTTGCTAGTTCATTATTGTGTATTAATTGCTTAGATATGTGATTTTATAATACCCAAACGGACATTATAGGGCATGGATATAGAGTATTAACAGTCTTACTTAACAATTTTCATACATTTATCTGATCATTTAACTCTGAAATTTTACGTTTTTGCTTTGAATAAAATCAACAAAAGGTTTATTGTTTCGTTAAGTAACTATTTACAAAAACAATCTATGATTAAAATTCATCAGTTTCTTATGTTCTATACTTGACAATCATAATATTACCGAAAAAAAGCTAAATGTCAACTGCAATCCATTAATAAGGCGGTAGAAATTTATAATATTCTTTTTACTTTTTTGTTCTCCGATTTTATAAACAAACGCCTTTGTTTTGATAGTAACAAAAAATTTACACAATATAAGGTCTCCTTAACATTAATTATCTGACTACTATTTTATATCTAATGTCGACTCATATAAATCTTGCCAATAATGAACTAGAAAGACATTTTATAACTTAATTGTAAATTAGCACAATGAACCTTTTAATAAACTTACAGTATCTGGTGATCTTAATCGTCCAACTATATCCACATTGCACTGGCAGTATCTTTGGGAGAAAATTTCCATTAATCTTTCAATTTTTTGCGCCTCTCCGGGCATCCTAAAGTGTTGTTGAAATTTCCTTAAAGCCACATCTACTTGCATTCCAGACAGATCGAGTTCAGCAGCAAAACATTCTAACACAGCCATACAGAAAGGACTTTGCAAGTTTCCCAAATATTCGCCGATCATCTGCTTACTCAATCCTTTGCGCGATATTAGGAATCTCGCAACACCTGTAATTAATCATTTTAATAAAAAAATATTACACGGGTTAAAAACACATGTTTTTAGTACTTCGGCCCAGATGGCTTAAGTCATTTTAGGCAACAAAAAAAAATTTAGAATAGGTTTGCAATCTAAATTTTTCACGATTGCTTATAATACCTCTAAATTAGTATATATGTAAAAAGTGTATTTACCTTGAGGGGAGTTTTCCAAAAAGCCTCTTCTTATAAGATAAGCAATTCCTTTCTCTGGTTTCTTATTAAATAAATTTAGACCTACGCGGTACTGCCGTTTTCGGATAGTTTCCGAAATCTTATAACTATTTGGGGTTAGTTGTTCTGCTGCTCTGTCGCCTAAAGTGTAAGTCGATGAACCAACAATAGATATATTTCCAAGACTAGTTTCTAAAGCTGGTTCAGCATATTCAGATACACTGTTATCTTTACGTTTCCATATAGGTGAACTGGCATATTCACATTGCAACCTGCAAAATACAATAAGGCGCTAGTCTATATAGTTATAATTACTTTTTCAATTAGAATTTTTTGATAATCTTTAAACCATTAATATGCACAAGATTTAGGCTTAAAAATGTATCAGATTTTCAATTTTTGGTAAAAAAAGTAAATGCTGCGTCAGTAATTAGCTGTAGCTCGTTGTATTGAATTTGTAGCAATATTTAAATGATCCAGGCGCCCAGGACGCAGAAATTTACATAAACAACACTATGACAAACATAATATTTTAATTAAATAAACGCTAATTAGATGAAAAAAAGTCGAATATCGTGGACCGACTGGAATAATGGTTTATTACTGCCTCTTAGTTGTAGGAAAATATAAACTTTTATTTAAAAATTGTGCTTCAACGCTAAAAATATTTCTGATAGTATTCGTATTGTTTTAAATATCTAAGCAATTGTGTTAATATTATAATGAATATATCTGTACCTCGGAAGCGAAGAGAAAACGCCCTTTTATTTAAACAAAAAAAAAGTAGTACAACAAAAATCAACATATTAGTGAGTACTGCTCTATATAATAAACACACACTAAAATTAAAGATATAATATCGTTTTTATTTAATTTCCACAACTTTTGTTTATGTAAAATAGTGTCTTATGCTTCGGAGATACAAATATGTAGAAAATATTTTTTTTGCAAATTTATGTTAAACACTGACAATCATTATCATTAAGGCAATTTAAGATAGCATATAGATGTGTTTGACAAAATGACAATTGAAAAATTTATAAAATTATTTCAATTTTAGGATTAACCCAATTATTTGTAGTGTATATAACATAAAATGTACTTACAAAAAAATAAGGTTAAACCTATGTACACATATTAACATCTTGGATGATAGTTAAATTATGATGTATTTTATTGTTAAAATAATTGAGTTTTTAATGTGAATGAGTCACTTTATTAAAAACATTGAGAAATCATTTATTTATCTACTAAAAATTAGTAATTAAGAGATACTTTTATTGAAACTTTTATTGAATTAAGGGAACCCAGATATTATTAAAAAAATTTTATCAACCAAATATTAAATGTGATAATTTTTTAAATTATATTATATAAACTAAATAAAAAGGAATTTAAAACATTTTTTAAGTATACAGTGTCTCAATTCTCATGGAATTATCCCTGTATCTCCGTTGTTGAGCGGAATTATGAAAGATTTATATTATATGCAAATAAATAAATATATTATCTCACCGTTCTGTTGATATACTACTGTCGCTGCCAGAACTTTGTACACTGGACAAAGATCCATTTTCTGTAGTTTTAATTAATCCACTATTCTTCTGGCGATGAGGCTCTACAGATTTGGATGATATGCTAGAAGTCCGTTTTGGAACTTCAGGTGGAACTTTTCTACTTGACAAACTGTTTCTGGACGACCTCATATATCCGTTTGACGATGTGGTAGGAGCGCTACACGAGCTGCCGCTGGGTGTTACTTGAGTAGAAGTATCTGACTTAGATTCTGCTGGAGAGTAATAATGCTAAAAAAAAGGAAAACAAATAATGATCCTTATTATGGCTAGGTTATTGAATTAAAAAGTCGCTTTGGCTCATTTTGCCTAAGATTCCAATGTTAGATATTCCTCCTGGAATACCTAATAAAATGTTTCTCAAATGGAATACTTTCATTACCTGTAAAGATGATGAAGAATAGTTTTCCCAGCATACAGTTGGAGTTCCAGATTGACTGCGCGGTATGTGCATATTATCTATATGTCTCCTTTCTCGAAGAGACATTGATCTAACTGGTAACATTCTTGAAGAATTACAGTCATGATTCTCGAAAGTATAATACTCGTTGCATGGTTGTTCAGTTGTGGGCGTCGGGCTACAGTCCTCTGTTGCAGTCGGTAATCTTCTACTAACCCTTTTTTCCGCTTTGGCCATGGCAGTAATAGCTGCAAATTTTTTGAGTAATGTGTATCTTCTAAAAGCTCTCTGAATCGTAAGGGCTGCATTTCGTGCCTTATCACCCCCATATTTACGTTCTAACACTTCTATTTGTTTGTCCAGGATGTCCTGAGAAAGTTCGTACCTGAAAATAGCAAAAACAATAGCCACATATTTATAACAAATTTAGATAAAAAACAATATATTTGGAACAAAATTTAGTAGGACCTAATCCATGTCATTTAATAAAAAATTTAAAAAGAAAATTTGATAACAAACATTTTTCTACTAAAATAAAAGGATCGTAAATTTTGAACAAATTATTATTAATAATGTTCTAAAAAATGTTTAACATAAATACCTATATTAAAATAATTACTAAAAACTCTCCATCCTTTGAATTGGCTTCAGTTACTAATTTATATTGACTAAATAATTGATTCATATAATTAAACAAAACCAACTTTTATCACAAAATAATTTCGAAACATTTTTTATTTAAAAAAATAAACCTAAGAACACACAATCACGAAACTATTCTAGAGCGTGGTGTATCAACATTTTTAACCAGTGAATTTATCTAACAAAAAAAAATCGAATGCGCAAAAAAAATCTTTAACGTATGTTTTTAACATCAAACATTAAAAAATTAACTTTAGTGATAAAGTGTACCTATTAACTAAGTATTACCGTAGTTTCTGTACGACTGCATCATATCTCTCTTTAATAGTAATGAAACTTACATTATGAATTTCTCTATCTAAATTCCAGTAGCAAGAGCAAGAGATATTTGTGAACGTGAATAGTTACCAAATACTTTAAAAACTTGCAGTAATAAATAATTCGTTTCATATTTAAATTGAAGAATAATAAATGACTTGATTTTTATGAGTCCCTATAGGAAAACCATGTTTGTTAAAAAAGTAAAACCGTTTGAAATGCATTAAAATGTACATTTTACTGCCCAAAAAGTTGTTAAAGTAAAGCTTATTTAGAATTAATATCAAAAGTACACAAATGTAAATACTTGCTGACGAAGTGAATCTGCTTTTTTAAAATTTACTTTTGGCTTGAAACTAGAAATATTTAAGTTCAATTTTTTTTTCTATGTTGACTCTCAAAGTCGATTGAACAAAAAAAATTAATATGGGTTTATGACTAGTTTATAATCGAATTCTTAAAATATTTGTTTAATTAAAAATTG
The DNA here is from genome assembly GCA_963243735.1 of Neocrepidodera transversa. Classification (NCBI taxonomy): domain Eukaryota; kingdom Metazoa; phylum Arthropoda; class Insecta; order Coleoptera; family Chrysomelidae; genus Neocrepidodera; species Neocrepidodera transversa. The sequence goes on from OY725339.1 coordinate 14,299,191, forward strand.
ATTAAAAATTGAGCGTAACGCAAAAAGCAATCAAATAGATATTTGAAATTTCATATTTTTTAACAACAATTATGTGGAGTCATGAGTTTGGTGATGAATTATCAAGATACTGGTTTTTATAACAATTTATGAAATTAAATTGTATTTCTAAACGTGCCAATTTGTTACGAACTACCAATACTTTAAGTGCTTTATTTACAATATTATTTATCACGACTAATTGACAAAAAATACCAGTAAACTTATAAACCCTATAATTAAATTTACTCACGTGGCTTGTACTCTGGACCTCTTTAGGACATCGCCATTCCTTAATGATCCTTTTTTATGAAGGGGCTGAGCAATCGAGCCGTAAGATGTAGAATTTGGGGATCGGCAGTACATGGAACCAGAGTTGTTAACGTAATTTTGTGACTGCACGAAACTTGGAGCCTGGATGTAAGTCTGTTCTTGTATATGATCTGAGCTGCCCATGGAGTTCACTATCTGGGAACGCTCCATCTTTGGAGGAAAACTGGAATACAAAAAAAATCACGTTACTAAATGATTATATCTGTAATTTTATAAAAAAAGACAAAATTAGAAGAACATATTAATATATTATAAAATGTATACATTTCGCATACACACTATTTTAAATAGTCTAATGGTCTAAATTCAGTGACCTTTGTGTCAGAACGAATAAATAAATATGTTTTATCATGCGTACGAACAACTCGATTTTTTATTTTTATTTATACAAAAAAGTACGTATATTTTGTCAATTTATATTGAATACTGTCACTTAATTACAGGAATATAGCGTGAACTTTATTTTTAAATTCGGTAATATAATTTACAGAAATAGCCACATTATAAGTTATATAATTTATATGAGGTTTATGTGAATCAAAGGTGATTGTTTCTTGTTTTTAACATATTCTATTGTTTGGAAGAACATCTTTTTTACGAAAGTGTAAATAAGAAAAATAAAATTACAAGTACTTGTAATAAAACATTATGTCACTGTCGGAAAACTGTAACAAAAAATTGCAAAAGAAGCAATTAGTTCTTGCGTGAAATTCATGAAAGTAATTAAACAGAAACTGAAATGAGATTAAAATATATACATAAAGATAAAAAGTCTAAAAACAAATATTAGAATAATATATATTTAAAAACCTAAAAGAAGTTTAAAATTTTAAAACGTATCTTGTACACACTTCGTGTGAAATTCAATGACTTGTTTACATGCTATAGATACCTGATTAAATAATTTAAAATATGTCCGGTAAATTTTTATCATACATTTGGGATACATGGTACGTAAAGGAACGCCTAAGAATTCAGTAAACGTCGAGCAGATAGCGAGAATTGCGATAGTGTGTGTTTGACTGGTGAAGTACATTTTTTTTGTGAAATATTTAAGTTATTTTATAAAACATACGTGACATGTACAGAAAATAATTTTTATCCTATAAAATATTTATAATTTATTAGAAACTCTTGACGCCATATAATACCACATATTAAAGGCATGCAAGAATTTTGCACAACTTGTCGTGGAGTTAATACACCATAATCACAATTAAATTTAGATAACAGGCTTATAATTTTTTATAAGGTGCAAGAGAAAGTAGCCCAGCCAAATTTGTGCCTAGAGAAATCAAGGTATCTTTTACACGATCAGAAGCAAAAATAATTAAAATAATATTTGCTTTTCATTAGTCTGTAATAAGGATAATGTCCTAACTGGTATTAGTCGGTTTAAAGAGATGCGATGCATCGGATCCAATAACTGCACGAAAATATAAACGAATATGCTCTAGTTATCCTGTTAGATGTAGTTAATGATCGGAATATCTTATAAAAGATGCTTTCGTTTGATTTTAACAATTATGAAAAACATGTACTAATTTGTATTTAAGTTTCTTTTATAAGTTTGTACAACGTCGGTTCGAGCCTGGTACCATACAGTGAAATTTTAATTTATTAATTTCATTATGAGATACTTGGCTCGAATAGATAAACCGCATTGAATATTAATTTAATTAATGTTTAATGCGGAACCTAGATTTTCAATCCCCCTGTGTCACCGTGCCGATGATGGTGGTGAGGTTTTCCTACACCTATAGACAAATGGAGCCATCAATTATCAGTAAGTCGTCCCGGAGCTCCATAATAATAGCCGTCCCTTTCCCGCTTCTGGGGTTCACTCGAAAAGGGATGACATTATTATTTTCAATTATTTATAGATCTTTTTCATCTATTAAAAAATATTCTGAGGGCTTCTCAAAGAAAAAATAGGAGACAGCCTTCTCAAATTAAGCGTCCTAAAAGATATATATCTTCAACTAAGATACAAATAATCCATCGCGATACAGAAAAATACAATTCATTTATAAAATTGTATTCATTTTATTCTCTGTTTTCGATTTCATATTACAGTGACTAAAGAGTTCGATAATTCGATTCTTTAAAGATCAATTAGCTCATTCGCAGTCGGATCAATTTGCCGTATTTATTTTATTTGTATAAAATTACAAAATCTTTCGTTTAATACTGAAAATTATAACAAATACTTGTGATTAACGTGTTCTGAGATAAAAGAATAAGCTTGTTGGTATTGCTTATTATTTTCATCGGGTAAATTGTCATGCAGTTAAAATGTCCTACAAATTTAACTAGTGGGAGTGGGTTGGATAGACATGAAAACAAACAAATTATTGCATGTTTCATTGAAACTTATAAAACAATGCTATACAATAAATTAATAATTTTTGTAATTTTTCCATAAGTTCCTTGGCATGTTGTTAATTTTTATAAATATTTGTATGTATATTTGGTGAGACCAAACGTTTCCTAAACATTCTCTCCTAAACATAATCAACAGACAATTTTTGAACAACCTATTTCGCCAATTCACTTTTGAGGGCCACAGTAATTAGTAAAATGTTAAAACAATTTTATGAATTTTTTGCAAATTGATCGTAACCACTGATACTAATTATAAAAAGTAAAATATTATGTCAAAACAAAACGAAACAAATATGAAACGTAAATATAAATGTACGATGGTAGTTCTCGAAGAAAAAACAATATAATAATACTTAGTAATACGGGAAGGCAAAATTTTTGTAATAAAAAGTTATTAAATAAAAATAAAACAAAACTTACGCGTCTCCATCAACAACAAGCGAAATGCACCAACTCTTACAAAAAAAAACAATGATACAAACAATACCAAATCATTAACATAAAATTGAGATTTAAGATTAATTTTAGATTAACGCCTGTGGAATACGATCCATATTGCCAAACAGGGAGTTAAAAAACACAATATCGGTTTCAAATCAAGAGCGATTAATGTCAAAAGCGTCACTGGATTTACAGTGAATAAACGGTATTATTAACTAATAAAACAAATTATGTTTATTGACATTAATTTCACGTATATTAATCGTGATTTTAAATAATTGCAAATTGTTAGATATACAGAAATATTGAATTAGTTTTATTATTGTTAAAGATAATGCAGGTTACTGTTCTTTATTATATTATACAGTGGTAATACAATGAAAAGTTACGAAATTGTTATATTTTTCAATTTTTGAAACAATTAAATAATGTTATTAAAAGACTAATATAAAAAAAGATTTCATGATAACCAGGTAAGTGATAATTAAATTGCGATAAGACAGTTTAATAGAGTGCAAATTAAAAATTCTCCAGGATCATTTTTTTAAATCATATATTAATAAAACATAAAATGTTATAAACATTTTAAACAAAATGACAGCGTTCAAAACAAAAGAAATTTAAAATTGTCAATGTACATTGGCAGTAATAAAACTTTTGCTAAATGTTTAAAATAAAAGATTAGTAGATAATTATGACAATATAAACAATGAAATTGGAAAATAATAAAAAAACTTACCCTCCGACCAAAAATCCCGATATACAGATAATCATTGTTTTTTTTTTAAATTTAACTAACTCATACGGACAACATACGTAACATAAAGACACAAGACAGGTATAGGTCCACTGACACTCAAAATCTGAACTTATTCTAAAGGAAGCAGCTGGCAAACTGAAACCAATCAAAAAGACCAAAATCAAGATGGTAAAATTGTTCAGCACTAAATCACAGGTAGTAAATCAGTGGCGTACAACACGCCTTCGTAAGATTTATGACTTTTTTTTGAAAATTTAGCTACTAATTTTTTGTTTACAAAAATATACCAATTATATAACAATTATCAAACTTAGAGATTGAGTTTCATATTAATCATCAATAAATGACAGATCTAACTTGGTCATATCAACTACTAATTGAGCCAAATTAGGGCACATGAATATATATTTTCTTCTATAAAGAAAGATATGCTGTAATTAAATAAATCTTATTCTATATATTTCAGTTGAACTGAAAATGTCTTGGAAATCTCAGGTCAGTAACAGTTTCATACTAATCATATGATAAATAACAAATGATGTTTATAATGTGACAATTACTCTTTCATTAAATCAAAATAGTGTTTTTCAGATTTTCTATCAATAAAGGTTCGCGTCTGAATTATTCACTACTTTTGCATTTATGACAACGCATAATTTGGAATAGTTAAATCTGATAAAGTAGTGTAATACTTGTTAAAAAGTACGGACAAAGCATTTGTTCGTCATCGCAATGATGTTTTCGCAAATCTTAACTGGTTTTTATATTAAATTATTTTTTAATCCAAAGCAATCATTATATTAACATATTTCTATTCCTAAAACTGGATTTATAAACTCTTGAGTGTCAATTGCAGCCCCAACGTCAATAGCAACTGAATCGATCACTTGTTGGAAAAGACAGTATTCACTAACCTGAAAATAACATAATCAACCTGAATAAATTAAACGAATTAAAATGGTTCGAAATTAATAGGATGTGGAAACTGTCGCAATTAAAGGCAGAATTTAATTGACAAAAATTTTCTACTTCATTTCAACTGTTAACTTAGTTGTTATTCTTCTTTTAATGGGAAAATCTACCCAAAATTGGTAGTTTTGTCAAAAAAGCGTATCTAAGAACAGCGCTACAGTTTTGAAACTAACAAATAAAAAAGTTAGTCAGTAATTATAACGTATACATTGAATCATCAATTCTCCAGTACTGGCCAAAAAATATCTGATATCGTTCTCGTACCAAAGCCTTAAGCATTGTAAAATTACAGGCCAACAGGTCTATTTTTGACTATATCGAAACTCTCGATTCAAAAAATTATCGACCAACAGAACCACTCTCAGAATACTAATTTTCTTCACCTTTAGAGCAAGAGTGAAGTATCTAATTCTGCCTTTCTTCACCATTAGAGCAAGAGTGAAGTATCTAATATCTGCCAATCAAGTCTGATGTACCGCAAGATAGTGTACCTAATCCATAGCTCAAATCTTGATTACTTGACAATATACAAAAAAATAAAACGATGTAAGTGAGGTGGAAGATGTTTCTCGCTAGAGAAACTTCTCAGGACATTTAGCAAACCTAACTAAAAAGTGTTTAAAACTCTTCTATTGATATACATAGATTGTAAATATACACTTTAATAGCTATTTGTGTATTAAGAGCGGAAAGTGATACTTTGCCGCTTGAGGCAGAGAGTTGCCCGCGCGACGCGTAGCGGAGCGCGGGCAATCTGCCGAAAGCGGCAAAGCACTTTCTGCTCGAATTGCACACAAGATTTTTTCTACGATCACATTATTTTTAGACAAATAATTAAAAAAAAAACATGAAAACTACACTTTTCATAAACTAAAAATGACGTTTCATTAATTTCATAGTCTACTATTTGCACAAAATAGTAAGTAGGTACTTAAATATGCAATCACTATTGCATATAGGTGTACCTAGGTGTATCTAGGTGTACCTTCTGACTGTTATATTTTTACTAGATAAATTTTATAAAATAAAGTTTAATTTCGTTTGAGATATCTTCAAATATTAATATTTCAACTAAAATATTCAGACTGCCCTACATTTTGTTTTATATACCTATTATTTACTACCTTTCTTTAGTTTATTGTAAATGAAAACAGGCGAGCGGAAAAGTACGCGCTAGAGCGACAATAATGTCAAATTATTACAGATCACGGAAAACATCAAATTTGCGGTTAGATTTGAGTGTGCAAAAGCCTACTTTGGATAGTGATCGTAGGAAAAATTACTTTTTACTCAAATACATTTTTATGTGTATTCATAAATCTATTTAGAATATTTAATTAATGATTTTGTTCATTAACTGAATATTAATTGATTTTCAATCAAAAACAAATGGTTTATCGAGGGCTGCACATGTTTCAAAGTAAATAAATAAAATTTATTTTTGATATTTGTACAATTAAAACGTGTATCCCTAATATAAATAATAACATCAATAAATCGAATGCTGTCCTGTACCCTCTCAAATAATTTTAACTGGTTTTTCGAAATTTTAATAAATAATTGTAGTTACTGGGGTTGCGAAAGAAGTAATCTGGTATTTAATTTAATGACAATCTTGAACGAAAAAAATGAAATTCGTAACCTTTATAAGATTTAATAAGGTTAATTACAATTATATACTGGAAAAAATAGTATATGCGTATAGTTCATATAATAATAAAATTGCTTTCCATTTCCTCAGAAAATAAAAATATTTATAATAAAAGAGAAAAGTAAATAATCCGGAACATGCAAATATTTTCCTTGAATAAAGAATTTTCATTAAAATTGTAAAATACAAGATATTTTTTCTTTAAATAACTTTTTAAAATTAACCCTCGCCTGCATTAACGACTCCATTCATTCAGACCTTTTTTGCTTTAAAATAATGTAAATAAAAAAGCCACCTTCAATAAGGAATTTCCAGTTACATTTTTTGCACTTCGCGAACACCCTCTATAGAAGTTAATACCACGTTTATTAAAAGTATACCCAACCTCTTCATGTTTATTGAAAGTAAACGGTTACAAACATATTAATAATAATAATTGTTTAGTTATAGTAAAGCATGAAATATGAAGTAATGGAAGAAAGTCAATTATTATGCTCAAGCTTTCTTATTTGAAAACAATAACGAACCTTCTCAGTTGTGTGGTTCGGCTATTATGATGAAAAATAATTGATTTATTAATAATATTTTACGAAATCATAATAAATATCGCTCATTTTATTTATCTATAAAAAAACACAAATCAAAATATAACAAATGAGATGAAGTCGGTATAGTAATTGAGAAGTTAAAATAAAAATGATATAAGTACAATTTTCTTGTTTCGAGATACCTATTTGAATGTAAAATTATGTAACTATGAAAAGTGTTCAAATGTTAAGTTATTATATTATTTCAATTATTATAGCCAGGTGTACTATAAATAAATCGCTTTATTCCGACAAATGCGCATTTCATCTTACAGAAACATGATATTCTTTAATTTAAAAAATGTACTTATATTACTTTTATTCTAATTCAATTATAAAACGCCCATTAAACACTTTAATTATTTGAAAAATGTTTTGGTTTTCTACCTAAATATTTAATAAAGTATCTTATAATTTGTATTTTCTAAGAGCTTTTTATTTGTCTTTAAATTATTTCAGTATTTTTAATATTAACATTTTATGCTTTCTTTATATGATTACCTTCTTCTTTCGTTGAACTGAAAATCTAGTTACCTACATTTTTTTGTGGGAGACAATTTAAGAAACACCAGACCATAACATTTTCTTTATGTTAAAAAACAGTAAATACATGCAAAAACAAAATAAAAAACTAATGTGGTGCGCTTCTGGTTAAAAAATAAAATAAAATGAGAAACGAAATGGAAAAGAAAAGAAGCAAAAACCATAAATAAGATAGGCAGGCGAGCAGCTGTTCTCATTTTGACAGCAGACGAACGTCGGTGTTGGCTGGTCCAAAATTTATCTCAGGTGGTTGTTCCATTCAGATAAGTATATAGAGATTATAGGTCTTTATGCATTTCTGCAAACCTTATCACTAAACACCGTACAGTAAAAGCAGTTATAAATTTAGACAAATATAAAATGTAAAAACCGCTAATTTCATTGCCATAAAAAATTATACAAGGGGATCTGACCAATTTGATGTTTTTAGTGACATAGTTGTTAAAAGACACTGTTTTATATGTTACATCTGCTGTTTATGGTCGTTGACTATTGTATTTTTTGTATTCAATTTGTTAATTTACCATATTCACGTTTCCGAAGTTGAAATAAATTTAAGTTGTATTGTACTTTTAAAACTAAAATATACATTATTAAATTTTAACAAAGCATCATTTTAGAAATAATAACTGTAATTGATATTAAATGGTATTAACTAGCTGATTAAAAGAAACAAAAAATACAATATAATGCGTTCTGTTAACCTGATTTTCATATTCATAGTAACACATGATGAATAGTTAAAAAGGTATCATTACACTTATTAGGGAAGTTACTCAAGCAAAATCTAATTATAATGGGAACTGTAACTAAATAAATATTAACTTTCCCTGCTGCTGGTATATGAATGTTTTATAAAATATCAGCCACAGGTAAATAAAATTAGAATACGATGATCATTTTAGAAATGTGATTAATTATATTTATTGTCATTTTACATAAATTATGTTTTGGAAATTATAAGATTTGCCAGTCTAAGCGGAAGCGAGTTTACCTAATTTAAATCGCCTAAATGTGACATATGTTTTAACTGAAAAAATGTAATGGGTAAATTTCCTTTATAATACATCGAAATTTAAAATTGCATTAGGTTCTTTTATTTTCAAAAAATTCGTGTTCATGTTTTAGATAAAGTTCATATCAATTTAAAATATAAATATAGTAGAAGAAAAATATTTTTCTTAATTAAAGAGATAAAAGTAAAAGCTCTTGCTGTCGAAATAAGGCTAATTTAATACTTGTGTATTGTTAATTGGGAATAAAATTGTAAAATGATGTGTCACTAAGTATTTTTACTTTTACAGTGCATCAACAACAGTTAATACAAACTAGGTTTAGGAGACACCGCTATAATCGTTCAATGGAAAAAATGTTACGTGGCTCACATGCAAATGAAAAGCGGCCATTTAACGGAACTTAATGTTTACTTTAAAATCACAAATGAGTGAGTACTGCGCACTGCATCTTTTCGATCTAATAAAAAATGTAAATCTAAAACATGTACTAATTTTTTATTTATAATCGTACCATGTTATATCTAGTGTGACAAGTATGATAGTACATTTTACAAGAGACGAAAATACAGTTCACCAAAATGCGATATTGTGATTTCTAAAATATAAGATTAGAACATACAATTTTTTTATGCAAAAGTAATGGTAAAGTAACGCGTTACTTTTTTTTTGAGTAACGGCCCAGCTCTGAATACAGCCTAATAAAATTGCAGGGTGTCGCTTGGTGGAGCAAAATTCCAAGAATTTGGATTATGCACAGATGATAAAAATAAAAGACAATTTCTTAAATACACTTTTATGCTTAATATTTAAAACCTGTTTAAATTGGGAATTATTTAGCTTTTAATTTAAGTGATTCAACCGGTTGATCCAAGAGAGTATATCGATTTATTTGGCAGAGAATTATATTTCCGCCAATAATTTGGGCATAGCCGTCTTCATATATGTGTCCCACCACAAACACTTATCAGACTTTTCATTCATTCTTTCATAGTAATTAACAATATAAGCATTACCAAAAAGACAATGCAAATACTATACACACATTTGAAAAAAAAAATCGAAGTATTTCTCGTTTTTCCTTATTCTCTCTAAAGCCCACAATTATATTTCCAATGTTTTGAAAAAATCTCGTTTATAGTTTTTTTTATTGTCGTTTGACATTCGTTGAGTTCAATTTAATATCTTGTTTAGCTTTATTGTTATAAGACTTAAAAGAAATTTGAAACATTATTTGAGTATTATTTCTGAAATTTCACAAATTTCTGAAACTTCAAAAATTGGTCTTCGAGCAAAAAAGATCATTTTTTTATCTTTCTAGTACACCTAAAAAAGTGAATTTCAAAGACAAATTTGTTTCAAAATTTGAAAAAGAAGTACTTTTATAATATTTCTCGATTTTCGTTATTTCTCTCTTAAGTCCACAATTTTATTTCCAATATTTTGATCTTGATTTTATATTTTTAAAGTATATAAAAAACTGAAAGAAGATTGTCTTGTCACCAATAGTTCTATATCGGGGAAAGTCAAATTGGCTGCCAAAAATATATTTCTTTTGAAAATTGTGTTGGCTTTTTTGTTCATTAAGGCAATACAAGCATGTGCATTCTCAACTGATTTAAACTAGGATTTATGGATGGAAACCTACTTTATACTAATAGCAAATATTCAAGAAAGAGGTAGTATTATTTATTAATCTACTTTTTATTCTCAGAATTTATCAAATGTAAAAATAAAAGTATAAAAAATACAAAGTCATGACAGATATAATAATATAACATATTTAAAAAAAAATGTCCCATTTTTTTCGTTTCTTTCCTTTCCTTTTTCATATTTATAGTGGTACTATTTCTTTTGATTTTTCAAGTAAAACATTTATTCTTAAACTAAAAAAAGTAATTAATTCTTGTCGATGAATCGTTATCCTAATCTTTTATTATATAATTTATCTAGTTCACCTAGTTCACCTTTCAAATTAATATGTACCTAACTCTTTAATTGTCTTTTTGATAAACACTCACAATATGTAAATTTTAAGGTTTACTTTAAATATTATTATTTTGGAACTAAGTAATTAACGATTATATAAAAACAAAAGTGGATTTATCATTTGCAATAAAATTGAAACTATTTGATAAAATAAGTATTAATTTAATTATAACAATACAATTTGGCCATAAATAACAAATTGTAATAAATTTTTATATAAAATATTTTGACTGTCAATAAATTTTATTATTTATTACTTGGTAACACAGCGATTAACAATCACAATTATTTTATTTCTTTCTAGATAATTTTAAATAAATATAATTGGATTGAGAATAAAAGAGAATCACTTATAAAACAAGTTTTTTATTTGTTATTTCTTCATTAAAAAGTTTATGACAGCTCAATTGACGCACATTTTAACAATAACAATTTTCTAATAAAATATTTATATGCGCTGAAGCATAGTCGAGCCTTACACAACCTTGACATGTATCCAAGAGAGCAATTTTCATAAAAACCAATGAAGGTTATTTTCAAATAAATAATAAATATAAGTATGTAAAATTAAAAAAAATGGGCACTTTATGAGATGATATTAAAAAGATAAGGATATCAATTAACTGCGATGGTAAAAACGAAAGAAATCATAAAAGTGAAAAGGCATCCATCCATCTGCTGCACGAGAGGTGGTTAATGTTTCAAATTTTAACCGAAAGATATGCGGCTCGTGATGGATAGTAATTTGGACCTCGTGTTATGGAAGAAACACCTGTCCCTAGACAGGGACGTACTGTTTATATGACTGTTTATTTTCCAATTATTTAAGGGAATCATAAATTTGTTAAAATAAAACAATTTAGAAAACTTCATATATTTTTTTCTTTGAGTAAGTTCATGGATGAAAATTAATAAGTTTTTAAACATGTTCAAATTTCAGTTTAGCTTTATAGTATAGAAGTCAGGGACTGCCTTTATCTAAGGTAAAACTCCAAAATTTTTGTTGGTGTTCTTATTTAAACTCCATAAGGGATTTAAAAAAAGATATGCGGTAATTAAAATAAAAAAAAACTTATTTTAAAATTAATTAATTACGAAAATAACATAATTATGAACCAATAAAAATGCGTATTTTTTCGTAGCTAACATGTATTACATCGGTTATTGGTGTAAACAACAGGGTATCAAATATACGAACCTTTGCTTATTTGTTTACATAAAATCGCCATGTCGAGTAGATAGCCGTGACAAAATTTACTTCTTTCTCTCCATCTACCTTCGCTCCAATAAATAATGTATTGATAAAAATTTAATATAAAAGGGTCAGATGTCATATCTAGGATGATCAATCCTGGGTAAATTCCTATTGGGCAATTTCAAAAAAAAATTTATCAAATAGAAATGAAAAAAGAGATTTGTCAATTTTTGATAATTTTAATTTTGAAAGTGTCAGATAAAAAATAAATTAAGAAATATAATTGATATTGGAGGGTTATTCAAAAATAAAAATAATTAAAAAAAGAAAAAAGTTATATAAAAAAAAACACCAGAAAAAGATACAGGACAACGCAGGAAAAGAACAGATAAGCAGAGATAGATGGAAATAACAATTCTTTTAGGAAGACAAAAATTAAATTAAGAGGTGAGACAGAGAGTCAAAGAAATTTAAAAAACAGAAGACACACGTTTGAAAGAGCAGACCAGAAGCAAAACATTTAAATGTTAATAAATTATATATTTTTTTATATATTATTTATAGATTGAGAATCGTAGATAGGACATCTGATAGATCGGGTGGTCCATATCAATATATAATAATTTTATGTTTAATATAACTAATTATTATTTTCTTTGCAAAAAAACTACACAATATTTGGTCTACAATCCTATTTGGTATAAAAACATTGAGTATAAATATTTATAACAAAACATAACATCTGGTTTAAAGAAATGAATTAAAAAAATTAGATTTATATTAATAATAATAATTAATATTAGTAATAATTCATTTTGAACTTTTCAAATTTTTTTACATTTTTTTAAATTTTCAGAATTCTTGAAATTTTCGAAATTGGGGAAATCCTTGAAAAATTCGAAGTTTTATTGAATTTTTTTAATCTTTTGAAATTTTTGATATTTATTAAATATTTTTGAAATTTTCTAAATTATTAAAATTTTTAACAGACATAACTCATTAGACCTGTCCACGTTAAAATATTTGTTCCTTTGATCCTTTAGCATGTCCATATATAATTAGGTAGTCCCTTTACCCCTTCCTCTTGTCCACGAAAAAATATTTGTTATTTTTACCATTTACACCTAGAATAAAAAAAAGTTTGTCGGGGAATGGACGCACGAGAGGAGCGAAGCTTCTTGCGCTTTTCTATATAAATGTATAGTGGCAGAATCACCAGTTTATTCGAACGGAATTTGTATATTTATTAGAGTACATCTTAACTGCATAACAATAATACTATAAAATTAAATTTTTAGTTAAATAAAGTTTTTCAATCAATCATAAAAAATTGTATAGTATTACTATAACAATCGTAGGCTTCGGAAGTGCAATAAGTTCATTTTCATTTTCCAATATTTTTTAATTATTTTATTTTCTAATTATTATAACTTCTAATTACTTTTGTTCTATATCTGAATCCATTTGGATTTTTGTTAATTCTTTTTTTATTTTCAAAAATAGTGGATGAACTATACGATAAGATTTACAAAATAAAAAAATGATTAATTTTGGAATCATAGTTGATATAAGAACTTCTTTATTATTATAATTTCATAAATTATAATTGTCTAATAATAATAAATGTGAAGTTTCAAATACAATTACTATAGTAAAAATGGATCCAAAGTTATAAGTACTGAGACCTCATCTACACACATATTAAGTATTGCGGATTTTTGGCCACACCGTAGATTCTTCTTAATTGACAAGTTTAGACGTTGTTCTGTATATTTATGTATTATAAATTCATTATAATTATTTTAAATAATGACATTTAATTAGAAAATACAGGTTTTTATTCGTTAAGCTAGTTTTTATAATCATGCAGTTACAAGGTTATATTTAACTCAAGGTACATTATATTTTAATATGTTTTATATTATTTTATTCACTTCAGTGATTTCTAAATTTGTTTAAAATTTATACATATGTTCGTGTATATAATTTTTAAGTTCTGAGTTCATAGTTTGATATTTTATTTTACATATTTCATTTTGCTCAGCAATTGGGGCAGGAAATTGTTAATTCGGGCCTGCGGAACCATGCGCTCTCCAGACAATAATCTTTAATCAACTGCCCGTTTTCTGACACCTTTTGTTACTTTTAAAATTTAATAAAAAAATTTGGAAACCTATAGCTGTAAGATGTATAGTAAGTACTTAATAATAAATAAACACCAGGTATTTTTACAACTTTTAATCTAATCCGAAATATTTATGCTGTTTTAGTAAATTTTGAAGATATTTTAAGAAAAAATCAATTAAGAATGCGCAATACCATTGCCAAGACGAACTTTTGATTCCTATATAAATTTCATAACTTTAGATCCTTTTTTGTCTTAATAGACACGAACTTTTCGAAATATAATTTTTTATTTACTTTCTATGCTGAATACAAATTTGAAATCAAAAATCTTTCTATGCTGAACCCAAATCTGAATCAGAATTTTAAAATTCCACCGAATACAGAGAGACAGATATATTTATAGAATTAATAACTAACTTTTTTAAAGTTCATCGATAAAAGTACATTTTTTATTCGATCCACTTATTTTAAATAAAATTAAAATAAAACTGAAACTCAACAAAATTAAATATATTCCGTCAAACTAATCTCAAAAAAGTATTTTTCCCGTTATGATTAAATTTAAATTTTCTTGAAAATTTGATGGTTTTGATTTTCCCTTTCACTGTGTTTCCAATAATATATTAAAGGAGTTTAATTACTAATTTTTATTCGAAACTTTTAATTAGGGGTGGCCAAAATATAATAAATAAATCTATCTGTGTTATTTCGAAATTCGGGAAACTAATTTATATTGCAAACTGATCTTAATTCTAGAAGTTGATTTACCCACTGAAATACTTGCATTCAATTTTAAATCAGATTGTACATTTATGTAAATATTTGTTTTTGTTAATAATGTTTGTGTTACAGAGAACGAAGCTTTTGAATTTGATTAATTAATTAATTCAAATTCAGTGAACGTTTGGGACGCTCTTTATACTTGGAAAACTGCCAAGTTTCGAGTGTCTGTATTTAACTTAATATTTCTCAATCCGTAAAAATTAGAATCTATAATTAGATGTCAGATAAACACAAGCGTAGAAGAGGTATACTACTCTTTTGTTTACAAACAAAAAATAATGCACATGCATGTGCACCGGGCACTATAAAACTGAAATACTAAAACTCTAAATCTAGTATTATACTATACTATAAAAATATTTTATAATCTTTGTAGAATAGGTTTCATAAATCTGGAATAATTATTAAAATATTTTCGGGTATATGTTTACCAAACAGATAATCACATTTATAAATGTCGCAAATAATTAAGATAACAACTTAAAAAATGCAATTATTTATTTTAATTTTCAAAAATAATCCAATTAGATACTTTATAGTGAAGTTCAAATTCGATGGGAAAATGAATCACAAACAAAAACCCTATATAAACTGGCAACATTCTAGTTAACTGCAGCAATAAAATAACCTTCTTATTCATCTAACACCATTGGAGATGAATAGGGTCGCATTTGCTTTAGGTAAACACATACTAGACGCATAAATATACTAGACGCATACATATACTAGACGCATAAATATTAAGATGCTTATATAACTTTTAATTTGTTCGAATTTATCAAAAAACATCTGTACATTAAGGGGTTATATGGGTTTGGGAATTTCGAAAAATCGATTTTTTTTATTGTCTTTTATGTTTAGAATATTCTCCCAAATTTTTATATCAACTTGAATAAAAGTCTAGGAGATACAGAGCCTTGGGAAGTTCCGCCAGCTATTGAGGCAATGAAGTATTTTAGTTGATCCTTGCTTTCTTTTCTCTGTGTTATTTCCACTCAAAACTTTAATAGCCTTTTTCTTGAAACTCTATTTATGAAGTTGGAGGACACGATTTCTCAATAACTAATGAACCGATCTTGTTCAAATTTTACTCACTTCGTCAAGATAGAATTGACTAGTGCTTGAACGGAGGATTTTTTTATTACAACCAATACCACGTGCAAATTATACCAAAAGTTGTACATTTTTGTAAAAAAAACTGCCAAAAATACAATTTTTTTTCCTTCGTTCGAGCTCGAGATTTAGACATAATTTGTTTTTTAAATTCAGATGAATCTATCATGAGCTCTTCTGTCCAAGGGAAAGGAAATTTTCTCTGAGGGGTCACCGGAAATGAGGTCCCGATAATTTTTTTAGTAAAAATTTCACAAAATATTTCATTTACTATATGAAAAAAAAATTGATGAAAATATGATTTTTTTAGAATTCGAAACCCCTGTATAACGTAACCCCTTAATAAAATACACGTATATCAAAAAATAAAATTGTACCCGAAAAAAAAATGTATATGGACTCTAATATTTTTAAGTTTATATCGTTTTGATTTCTCTTCGGATTGATTAATAATCATTTTTTAATAAATTTAAAAATCACACGATGTTCTGATTTCAAACTTCAAATGAATATAAAAATTGAAAACCTCTATATTTATAACTAGAATTTAAAACTTTGAAACGCTATCTCTCGGTAACCGTTCATACTAAAAAACAAAATTAAGGGTCATTAAATAAGCTTCAAGAATTTTTTTTTGTGATATTGGTAGTACATTTTGTACCACTTCCACTCCCTCTAAAATAACCCCACAAGTCCATTTCGTGTCAGATTGTCCGGAATATTCAACCCTATGATCTAAAGTATATTTCTGTATAATTTAGTAATATTTAAATACTTATTTTTAATCCTATACATGAAACATTAAAAATACATATTTTTTCAACTTCAAAATCCCACACGCCCCTTAAATGGTTAAAGCGGCACTACGAAATGAAAAATTTTACTAATACTTCAAGGAACATTGTGTCAAATTATCAGAAAAATCGGGTATTCAAAAAATATATGAATTCAGGCTTTTTTTCGGCTTCGGTTATTAGATTATATTGCGAATTCACATAAAATAATCTATTTTTATGGAAAGTTTGGAAGTTCCGCGTAAACGCCAAAAAAATCGGTACTGCAATATTTCTATTTCAATTTCGTCCATTTCTACAACACTTTTATTAAGAAAAATAATTGTAACTATTCAGCGGACGTCTGGTATAAAAGAATTAATTGGAATAAGTTATAGTTGATGTTATAATGAAATGTAATTTTTTTTCGCGGTTACTCAACTTTATTTAATAATACGCCCTCCTATTTACCAATGTTTTTACACGATCTAATTAAAATTACTGCAAATTTATTTACTAATCTTAACAAAATCTATACGAACATTGTCTATGTGTAATATTTCTTTAGAATAAAACATTACAAAGTCCGTTTTTACCGACTTCAATTGTTCATCAAGTTTAATAATAGGTTATATAAAGTCATGAACATTTAATTGTTGTTTATTTCACAGTCGGAATGGGAGGAGTTATATAATTATGAATGTAACAAGTGCTTTAGATCCTATATAGTCAAGGACGATTTTTTTCGTGCTTTATTATTATTATTATAATTGTTCGATTTCATCACTCGCGCCATCAATTAAGGTAATATTTTGAAAGCGGAAATTTTTAAAACGACTAGCAAGTGATTATTGATAAATTAATAGACCATAAGTGGGAAATTACGTCCCTTCTGTTCCGTTGAGTGATAATGAATTTACAACTACTGAATAAGCAATAAAATAATTGATACCGTTTAAAAACAATGGTAATTAAAGTAAAATGGGAACTAGAGAATGCAGAAATTAATGTTTCTACAATTATTTCATCTCTTAAAGGCATTTCAAAATTTAAAAATAAATATTACGAACTTAAAACACATTAATCGACGTTTTAACGAGCACTAACTAAACTATCATAGTCTGAGAAGTGTCTATTATAATTTTTTGAAATATAATTAGTTCCGTGGATTTTTTCAAAGAAGACTTGAATCTGCCTAGTTAGGAAGAGAATGTGATACCACCAAGAAAATAATCACTGTCCACAGGTGAGGGCTTATTAAAAAAATGGCATCTATCAATTTACACCATTAAAATTACCTGTTAAAAAACCTACTTTTAATAGTGTTTGCAGAAAAAAGAAATTTTTTTTTAGTTATTAAGACTAAGCATTTTTTAATTTTTGATTTTATTTGTCGTCTGGCCAATTGTTTTTGTCATCAATTTTATTTAATGAAAATTATTCAGAGAATAATGAAAGTCAAAGTCATACCACAAAATATAATCAAAGAGGTTATGGAGCGGTGAAAAAACCTTTTTATTATTTTTTTTATTTTTTTAAATATTAACAAAAAATTTGTATTTTTTTAATTTTCACCTTTTCGTTTAATTATGAAGTTAAAGTGTTCACAATATTTTTCGTACCATTGTTTTTTTGTAAAAACTTTTATGCTGTGCTTGCTTATATGCAATTCTGCCTGATGATGGCCATCGAATGGCCGAAACATGTCGCCCATTGTTGAAAACGTAATATCTTTAATTAAATTTTATTTAAGCCAATTTTTGAATAATCTTGATTCTCTTATTATCTTCTGTATTAACCATATGTTCACTTTTATAGTTATTATTTATTATTGATAATAAAATTCATCAAAGTTAAATAAGTGTTTTACCAACAACGTAACACAGTGACGTCACGAGGAACAGTTGATAATGTACTTAATATTTTAATCAATAATCAATCCTGTTACTGAAAATTTATTATTAGAGAATAAAGCATTATTTTTATACAAAACCAAAATTGATTGACGTTTTTCCTGACACCATTTCAAAAGTAGTTTTTTATGTATTAATAATAATTATAATAATAATTAATGAAAATATACATATTTAATAAATTTTAAAAATGGAATGACATAAAACGTGAATAAAATTTGGTTTTGTATACAAAATTAATACGACTTTATTTCAGTATTTTACAAGAATGAGTATATACAGGTCCCCCTAGCAGCGTTAAACATTTAGACCTAAAAGAACGAAAGTTGGTATATATAAATTAAAAACTTAAGGTTTAAAAATAATAATTATCAGAAATAGGCAGTTACTGCCGATTTAATTAACATAAAAGATCACGGCAATCAATATACAAAATAATGAAAATTGTTCTATTGTAATCAATATTACTAAATAAGTATATTCGTTAAAATTGTCATTATTAATTCAATACGTTTAACTAAATTAAAAACAATCAATAATTATTAGTTTTGTTAATAAATACCTCAGCTTTCGCATCGGTAAATAATTTCAACATTCCTGATATCAAATACTGTCTTGATACAGAAATAACTATTTAGTTAATGAATATGATTATATTTGTCAAAAATTAAATTGAAAGTGTAAAAATATTGCCTAAAATGTTTAAAATTATGTTCAAAAATCAAGGCAAAAAATAAAATAAAAATAATGTCTGAATAGATATTTTAAGCAGCTTTCAAATGAGACGCATACCTACTCTTGCCATTTAAAAATAATTTTTAAAAAGGCGTCACGATGCCATCTTTAAAGATTACATTAATACTTATTAGCTAAAATATTATTTTTAGACTTTAATTTATTTCGTTCATATTGATCTTACGGTTCTAGGGACTTTAAAGGATACTTAGATCATAATCCTTTTACTCTTATCATTCTTGCCGGGAAGCTATACATATGTTCATTTCAATCTAAAATAAGGTAGAGGGCGTATCTGCATATTAAATTTTCTTCACTTTATTAAAATCCCACTACTACTGAATGCAAATATAAATCCTATAGCAGGTAAAGTCTATTCCACAGTATTTCGTTGAGTTTCTACCTACCCCCAACAGAATTAACAGTAAAGAATCTATAAAATACCCACAATTTATGATTGTAAACCGAAAATAGTGGGCAGATATGTATTTAGTTTTTATCGCCGATTATCAGGTAGGTAGATTTTAGATGACCATTTCGTCTTTGATCCGCAATTTATGGGTCATTAAAAACATACCTATATCTAAAACAGGAGTACGGATCTGTTGTTGGTTAGTTTATAATGAGGAATTTACAACCTTATTTAAACCCTAATGATAATCCTATTAAGGTAAGTAGAAAGTCAAACGAAAATAGACTTTAGGAGGTACTCAAATGGTTTAAATGGGGGAGTTCCCTCAATGTTGCCAACCTAGAAAAAGGTCTACCAATGGAGAAGGGATTGTTTTTGGTCAAAATCTACTTCATTATTTTCGCAATGATAAAATATGTGTACAAAATTCTATTGAGCTTTCCAGAATATATCGTTAGCGAAATATAATGATTTTAATAAAATTTTACTTCTGATTGGTTGAAATTTCGTTGTCAAATGTCATTCCTCATAGAGTAAGTATAACAGAGTGACATGTTTCCTTTTCAGATTATAGAATATTCAAACTACTCGCCAAATTCAGTTTAGTTCCACCAATCCTCCAAGGCTGTAGGTCAGTCGCTGAAAATGAAACATGTCGCTCTGTTATATGTACTCTATGACGAATGACATTTGACAATGAAATTTCAACCAATCAGAAGTAAGATTTTACTAAAATCATTATATTTCGCTAACGACATATTCTGGAGAGCTCAATAGAATTTTGTACACATATTTTATCATTGTGAAAATAATGAATTAGATTTTGATCAAAAATAATCCTTCCCCGTTGGTAGACCTTTTTATAGGTTGGCAACATTGGTGACTTATAAACAAGTGACAACATACAAAAACAACTAGATGGCCACTGTTAGTCTAAATACTTTCGTGACACTAGGCTAAAATGAATTATATATTTTTAGTATAGTATGTTTAGCACACACTATAATACTTCTGAAAATTATTTTTAGCCTTTTTTTATAACATGAGATTGAATAAACCAACTTCACTTTTATATAACTAAAATGAAGAAAAATATGATTATAGTAAATAAAGTTTTTGAGTGAATTAGTTTTTTTATAGCCCATAAATTTTTAGGATTCGCATATAAAAATGAACTCATTTTTTGGAATCGAGCATGTTCATATTTTTTAATCTTTTTCTGGTTATATTTAGTACTTTTTGTATATTAGAGGTTGGCTATATAAAAACAAAATTAAAGTTGGTTTAGCGGCATTAGTGCAGACCGCACATAACCCTAAATAATTAAATTGATGTTTATGGTTTTATGTTTATGACATGGTGAGTGGTTGCTTTTATTGTTATCTAAGAAAAATTGCGGAAATGTATATTATTTTTATTAACTCATATTTTTATTAAACAGACAACTTTAAGTTGCATTTTTGGGAGCATTTATGGCATCTTTTAGTCGACTATGATCCCAAGAAAAACTTACTATCTGATATTATAGGTAGTTTGAATCCTTAATAGTTGTTGATTTAATTAGCGGTTGTGAATGTGTAGAATATATCACAAATAATGGTTAAAGCTGGGCGCCAGTTTGAGTTCCGAACAATAAACAAAAAGGACTAGTAAGTAATACATTTTAAAGAGATAAAAAAAACTAATTTCAACAAGTATTTAATATTTACTTTAATCTAAAATTTCGTTTTCACTATGATGTATTAGTTTTAGATTAAGATTGTTTAAACAAAAAAAAAGTTAGTTCCTTATTATGAACTTTAACTTAAGATTAAAAAAGTGAAAAATTTACTGCCTAAATATCGGTTAAAATCAACGAAAAACAATTATTGATACAAAAGTATTTTTGTTAGAATCATTTAAGGATTCTGACCATGACTTTTCTATTCTTAAAAGTTTGAAACTGATATATGCGATTAATTAGGCGTCGATGCAGATTCTCCTGCTTCTCTACGTGAATTATCACGATATCAAAACCAGGATAATATTAGGTAACCTTTTCGATATGAAACTCAATGGTACCAAACACGCAAATTCAATTTGAAATTTGATGAATACGAGTCTATGGATTAAAACAAGGGTATCAGTTCTAATGAATGATCAAAGGTAACTATTCTATGGTTTGATCAAAGGTGACGATTCTATGGAATGGTTTGCTTTATATCCCTTTGAAGTTTGCAAAACACTAAATAGAAACGAAAAACACTCCAAACTACGAGGTTTCAACAGTCGAATCAATTTTCTCGAAAGAAAGATCCGTTGTCAAAAATATCGGTAAGAAAAGGGATTTTGAATTTACAAAATACAAGCGATCGAGGCCTTCGCGAAATTAAACAATAGCTAATAACAGGGTGAACAAATATGAATAAATTTAAAGTTAAAAAATAAATATATTTGAAATTTGAAAATTAACTAAATAATTAGTTTCAAAATGCATTTTAAATTTGGATACATTTAATAATAATTAATGAGAATATTGATTTTCTATGATGTGGTATCATGTTTTTCGAGATTAGTATCGGCGATTATTCTAATCAGTTAGAAAACGGCATTCCTGCGTGTTTGCTGGTGTCTAAATGTAATTCTTGGAGTAAAGCAAAGCGCGGTTGCTGTATTGTTTACTCGAGACATTGCTATGCACAATACAAAAATTTACAATCTATATATACTATATATATTTATTTCAGTAAGATCAAAACTTTTGCCATTGTCGCAGAAACAATTTTAAGATGGCGAAACAATTTTAAGCTGACGAAGCAATTTTAAACAAATCTTTTTTATATACAATTTTCAATATACTATGAATAAATAAAAAGTAAATAAATTGTATCGAAAGCATTTGAGCGAACGGAATCTTTTTAAAGTTATCAAAGCTTATAACTGCTAATTAAAAAATAATTCCGTTAATAGTCAGGTTGTAGTTTTATATCATCACCATCACCTAACATAATATATTTGCTTTCTTTTTATATGACGATGTATTAGGATTTGCAATTAGGTTAAGAAAATATTAAAGGAGGGTATGTTTTTGATACGATTTGGGTGGTTCCTGAAAATCTAAAATAAGTTATTATATGTAATAAGTAAATTATTGTCAAAAAATACAAAGTGGAAACACTGATTTTTAATTATTTTAATTACTAATTGTGAGAATTGACATTTTCTAGTTGATAACAAAAAACTTTTAAACTAATGGTCATTTTTGAGCTGCCTACTTGCAGATCACCAACATCATTATCAATATCGAATACTTAAAAGGAAAAAAATGAAGTTACTGCTGATACTGGGTTTAATCAAAACAAAATGTTCAAAACCTTGCCTAGATTATATCTAATCTTTGATATTACATCGAAACCCAGGATACGTACATAAGCTGTGTTGCCAAAATGTCTATTTTATCGTTTTTAACCTTCAAAAACTCTGCTGTAAAAGAACTTATTTGAAGATGTTCCGGAATAGATTAGAAGTTAAAATTTTGGGAAAATGTTTCTTATTTATAGATCTAGAAGTGTGCCAAATCTTATGACCGGGCGCATGGAACCCAGAAAAGCATACCCTCCTTTGACCAAAAATATATTTGTATATCTTTTCTATATTTTTACAACTTTACCACCGTTTAGTGATCAATAAAGTAATATGTAAAAGAGAGTGTTGACCAAAGAATTTTGTTTTATTTGATATGAAGCTGTTTCGGGATGCAGATCGAATAAATTAAAATTAACTTATTCTTTTTTAACACGTTAATAAAGATATATGAAAGAGAAATTGAAATTATTTAAATATAAAGAATTTGAAAATTCTGGTTCGATCAAAAGTTTAATTAAATTTACACTTCGCCAACGTTGTTGGTGGTTAACATTTTTTTCTAAAACTAAATCAAATAAGACCACCGCCGCCTATATGGTTTTTATGGCTGAAAGGTTAACTATAGGATTTTAATCAATAAAAAATATACTGAAATACATTACTAACTATTGTGTGTTATAAGCGATGTCTATCGCTGACTATCCTTCCATTTCTATTTCGAAAATTGACGTCAGCAGAGCATAACAAAAATATTCAAAGTATTTAAAAGCCATATTTTATTTCCGGTGTGAGGACATAATGGACTTTCTCGCGATCTGAATTTAAGTAACAAATAAAATAAATCCATGAAATATTCAAAGTTCTCATCGAGCACGTACTAAAAGATATAGATCAATTATTTGCTCCTGAGCCTTCTCGAAATGTAGGTCAGTTCTTATAGTTCATAAAGGTTAACAACCAACGATAGATTGTAATAAAAATGTTTATTTACTGTTAATCGCGGAACTGAATTATAAATTACATTTTTTAATTTAATCCTTTGGAATCTACTGTAACAAGTAAATTTTGTTTATAAAAAATTATATAAGAACGACCTTCAAATATTTCTCATAATATATTGCTGTCGGTGTAATACTTTCACTTTCAGAAATAGATTTACAATCTTTATACAGAATGGGTCACGTTTTAGACAATATTTATAAATCGCATACAATGTGAGATGCATATTTTACTTCATATTTTCTTCTTTTAATGATTTTATTAATACTGATTAGTAGTTAAAATGTTGTATATAAGTCGTGTAATAGATATTTGTTTGAGCCAAAAAGCGTTTAAACAATTGATAGCACCCTCTCAGAACCAAGAGGTACGCTATTAGTAAAATTTTTGGGCGGTATTAGAAAATAGATTATAACCCTGCCAATAAGACTCTCAAGGAGGACACATTCTCTTTTTTATCTCTTCACTGACGTTAACAGGTTTTTATTGTAAGGAATTATGATGACGAGAGGCAAGGGCTTTGGACCAGACTACTTGAATGGCGTTGTAAATCAATGAGTGTTGATAGTTATAGGTCTGAAGACGCCATTGAGAGGCAAAAGGGAAATATAGACATTCATATAGAATCAATGTCACTGGGCACATGCGTAGAACATTGTTCGAATAAAGTTTAAGTTAATTAACCGAGTATTTTAGTAAGCAACCCTTACATTACCTAGTCTTTAAAAGATTATTGATATCATTACTGTATTGTTTTTTGGAAACAAAATAAATAAAATCCAATTTCTTTAGTTTTATTAATGTATGGAACATTAACTTTAATATGACAAATTGGAATTATATAGTAAGATAATAAAGATATTCACGACTTTGTTTTTTACGTCAGCCTATTTCTGCCACCAGGGCTAATCCCCGTCACCAACACACTTCACCCTAACAGAAACTTTTGAAAACATGAGGAAGGGATCTTTACGGAGTCCAACATCCATGGACTCAGAAAATCCCCTTTTACGACTCATCCGAAAGACGGCATATACTTATACCTAGATGCCTGCGAGCTATGAAATGCCGCAGTGGTTGGAAAAGTTATTATAAATGTTAGTGATTCTTAAAACAACAACGGCATTGTTAAGACATTTAAAAAAATACGAAAATCCGTGATCTATATTTAATATTTAAGAAATTCATGGCAATTTATTTATTTTCCATTTCATAATTTAATCTAAAATGCGAAATTATTATGAAACTAAATTCAGCTATTTGATGTCGAAACCTGATACTGTAAAATAGTACCCCAAAAATAGTTTTTCCGAAACCAGTTGTCATTGGTTAATTTAATAAAAAACTTTTATGGAATTGGGTTTTTATTAATGAAACTATCTAGTTCAGTTTTTAATGTGAATGTACTGGTAATTTTTAAACCGTAAAAGGTACATGGTTCATTCAATTGTGGGAAATGTTGCGAATTTACAAGCCCGTTCTATTCATGTGTCGAAATTTTAAATATCAGGTCTGGTTTGCAAGAAATGTACGGAAACCCAAATAGGTCAATTACGATTTTTTTAACCATGGAGCCTCTATTTTAAAAATAAAAAGGTTGTTTAGTGGGTCACAGTTCAGTTTTTCATATAGATATCATTAGGAAACTATTTAATTTACTTATAATTAACACCTAAGACCTTATAGTGAAGGGACCGTTAAACAACAAACAATCGCAGGATACCACGTAAGTAAGTGACATATTAACTGTCAAAAACTGTTTGCCCGTTAACCTAAAAAATGATACCAAGATTGCCCTGATCGGCCCCATTCAATTCTTATAGACCGATAGTAATAATCCCAAAAGTTTAATTCGGGATGAAACCTTCATACTCTTACACCTCTGCACATACAGTGGAGAGATTTGCAAAAAGAACAATATGCAATATAATCCGAGATGTAATCACCAGATGTAATTAGTTTTCGTATTGGAGACAGACACATTTGGGACATACCTCAAGACGATATGTCAAAAATTCACGATTTTGCTAAAGTTGAGTCGCAAAATTGAATGGGACGGAGCTGCCATATCTAGGTTAATTAGAAATATCATTATATGGTATACTGATGGGTCCTGAACAGCAGAAGAAGCTTGAATAGGGGTATGTGGGCTTGGAATCAAATACTTCGAAAGCTTGGCAAAACCCCCTAGTTGTTTTAATTAAGATTATTTTTTCTATTTATTTAGATTTCACTGAATTGTTATTTTATTAAGTCAGCTGAATAAAATGTTTAAATACATACGCTTAATTTTGATTAAAAAATAAATTTGTAAATTTCAAAATATTTTTCTTTAGTCACATCCTTATTGTAGAAAATAATTAAATGGTGAATATTTTATACTTTTTACTATTCTGGTTGTAGTAGTAGTGAAAAAGGGGAACATAGTGATGTGTTATTAATTGTACATTTTAAAGGATCCCGGTACCAATGTGGTATCATTAAAAATAAATTTATTACCCTGAAAAATTCAGCTTGGTGTAATTAATCTTTATTAATTAAGAGCTGACCCGACAGACGTTGTCCTGTCCATATTTCAATAAGTTTCAATAAACTTTTTTATCGTTTTGTGAATTTGTGAAAAGATATTGGAATTACGCATATCCATCGTTCTAATCGTAAGTTATGGGTTTCAGTTATTTTAGAATTTTTCGGGCAACTTTCGGAATTTTGCAGTAACGCGTTGCAATATCGATTTACTTTCGTAAAGTAACGAATAAAAAAAAGTAACAGTAACGTTTATCTAACGCGTTACTTTTTTCAGTAACACTTCATCTCTGCTTTTAGATTGGTGGCCAAAATTTTTTGAAATGTGTTACTTTTAAAAATTGAAAGTCGATATCACTTCCGGCGAAACCGGATATTTGAAAAAAATACGCGAAAAGGTGACGTTTACTATTTACTATCGATATTCAAATTTTGAAATTTTTGTTTAAAAAATTGTAGAAAAAAGGGTGTGTATCATGTTCCTATGGCACATGGTATATGGAAAAAATATTGTTTTTTATTTATTATCGATACTGTATTGTATAAGGGATTTTTTTTTAAATTGAACAAACTGGCTGAAAGATGGATAACCTTTTGGACAATAATAATTAGTTATTCAGGATAATCCAATATGTTAAGGTAACGTTTAAATGTAAGAGATACAAGTTCCTCACATTTTTATTTATTTCTGTAATAAGTACCTAATGCAGTAATTCATAATAAATAAGTAATAAAACACAGTTACAATCAAGAAAATTGTGTCTATTTTGAACCAATAATTTAATTATTGTTTTTTTTTTTTCTATAAAAATGTATGCTCTTAAACTAATTTTATATATACACACAAATAGTTACCAATCATACTAGTTTTAAAATAATTAGACCACACTCGAGTAATTTACAGTTTCAAATTAATCTAACTGTAATAACAAGAAATAAATTCACACATAATGGGGCTATAAAATTAAAATCTTTTATGCGTTTCCATAAAAGTTGTAATACAGGACGAAACAACTCTTTTTGAAAAAAAACTTGTAAAATATATCATTGGGTCAAATTGTCTAATTTTATATATTGGACACACATTCAGTTTCATAGTTTTATTCTAGTGAGGAGTAAATACAAAAAATAGTCACTTCTGGTGCAATTTTTTTTAAATTCCAAATCTTTATCCACTACCAACCCTTCATCCCCAAAATTAGCAAAATTCACTAAGAAAAGACACCGATGAGGACAGTTGTCAGTTTTGCAATATTCCTTTAAAAAACTTAGCCAAATTTGTACACAATCTGCTGAACTACACGCTACTACATACTATTAATAACTTTAAGAAGTTGATAAATACTATTTTCAACTTTAACCCACCCAACCTGATAGTTTCTTTCTATGTCGGTAACCTATTTGTTTAACATCCCAAACATGACAAATAAAATCACACATGTCTTTACTGGAATTTTTGTCACTCCTACTTTTTTTAAGTTTTTTAGAAAAATATATCATCCACCATGCTAAAATCATTTCTTGACCAAGAAAGGTAGATGATATATTTCGATATTACTGAAAGTTCTCCTACAGACGCCAGCGACATTCATCAAATGATCAACAGAATACAATTGTCGATTAAATCAACTGAATAAATGAACTGAACATTTTAGAATTAAAAAATAAAAAATAAAATAGTTTGTGCGAAGTTCTATACGTTATTTTTCAACTCTAAATGTGTTTTAATCTCTCTCTCTGTTTTTAATAACACTACCTTAGTACTCTTTTTATTCTTCTTATGAAGAAAATTTGATAAACATTTAAAGCAATCCTGCTTTACGTAATAAATATTATTGAGTTGATTATGTCCACACTTTACTACTTTTTTATTACTTTAGTCCTTAATTTCCTATTTTTGCCTTTTCTTTTAAATTACGAATTATTGTTCTATTTAATTTTTCATTACTATCTTGGGTTCATTTTACACTTGGCATGCCCTTTCTTCTTTGAATTTTTGGTGACATGACTTTTGAATGTCACCTCCTCAATTATAATTATGGTGGAAAATTTTGATTTTCCAGAATGGCATTTTTTTATTATTTAGTAGTTATTTTTGCAAAACTCGTGTTTTACTTATTTATCTTATATGATTATAGCTTACGGGAGGTTAAAAATTATTTTTCAAGAGCAATCCAAGACCTTGATAAATAGTCTGATTATTTTTAATGCATTTAAATTTCGAATGTTTTGATGAATAACTCAGTCAGAATTAAATACCTACAATCAATCAAATATGCGCGCCACTGTCAAACATTGTATTTTTGTAACGATGATGTAAATAAATATGTGATTGGTTATACTATATATAAAATTTTGAGGAATTTTAGAAAATATTAACTCTTTATTTTAACTTTTTCGTCTACATTTATATTGAATCAGTAAACACACATTGCGTCGGTTTACTGCGAGAAGTCATTAACTATATTTTGCTAATAATAGTGTTAATTATTAGTAGAATAACCAGAAATCATTGAGAAATTATATACTAATGAATCATTCAGAAATTATATTGTTTTATATTTTTTACCAAGATATTAGGAGTTTATTATATTATCTTAATTGTAGTTAATGAATTCTGGACATAAATCAACGAGAATCAACATTATATTACCAAATTGTCCTAATCACCATTTTTTATGAAACCACTATATTTTTAAATTGACTGGACATATACAAGTCTGCCAACTAATTAGCTAATCAGAAAAAAAACTGATACTTTTAAAGTAATTACTGTAATTAGGTTCGCTGATAACTGCATTTTGTAAAGTTCAATCACCTGTAGCGAAAGTGATTTTTAAATCACGAGTGAAAAGTTACCGATATTGATATTCCGGTCATTTACAATATTAGACACGATTTATAGTTTAATATCTTGAATAAATCTATTTTTTTTGTTTTAAGCAATTATAGATTTTATTATTAACCCAAACAAATAATTCGAAAAAAAATTGAGGACATGTTTTTATATGCTTTATATATAATAAATTTTTAAAAGTATCTCCCATTAACAAACTCTCTCCTGCATTTTCCCCATGTTCAATGCCATCCCGCAAGAGCGAGCGCAGCGAGCGAGTGTTGGAATCATCTAAGTGCATAATAGACATATACGCAAATACTTTCTCTACAACTATGCGACTTATGCATGAAATTATATACCTAAATCATAGTTTTTAACACAAATATTTAATTAACATTTAAAATATTAAGCTTTGACGTTAGTGTATTTGATAATTTAAATAATATTATATTTTTAACACGGCTTGTTTCATTGGAGGCAGTGAGCCAAGGCAGTACATCTGTTCCTCTGTCGTGTTAACATATAATTTGTTATACGAGTGTTTAAATAATAATAAACCATAATAAAAACTCTTGTGAAACGGATAAAATCAAACATTTTTACTATTTATCTAAACTTGGTCTATTCTTTAAAACAAAATGTTTCATTTTCTAATTTGATCACCTCTCACAATTGAAAATGACCACAAAAGTGTATTTACATTTATGCTTATTGCTTTATTATATAATAAAATTAATCGACGCTATTTTAAAAAATATTTGAAAAATTTCTACGCACATGAAAGAGCGATCGATTTACTATTTTTTCTTATTTATTTTTTAGAAATATATCCTGATTTCGTGATGCTAATATATTAATAAGAATTAAAAATGATATTTCTATGATCGTTAAAAGTCACTGAAAAGATACTTTTAATGTCAATTAGAGAAAAATATATTTTTACTCTTCGTTATTAGTTGATTAATGGCTCGCTCGTGTGCTTAGACAGACCAACGCAACGAATTGTTGTATTTCGGTACATTTTTTTCAAATTTACCACGAATTATCCGGATGTTTGATGACGTATGGTTTCATACAGTATATTGAACAGTTTATAGAGAAACCCTAATAACGATATTATGATTGAAATATTATTTAATAAAAAAAATTATACAAAAAAACACCGTTAACTGCATCATGAATTTGAATTAAATACATGATTTTATTTCAAGATTATTTTCTTTTATGTCAAGGTCGTAATGATACAAACAAGTGCTATTAATCATGAGTCATCAATCACATATTGACCTGCAAATTTTTTTCTACCAGGTGTGTCATTCTTCGTAAGACTGTGTTTAAATTCAGTAAGATTTATAATTAAAAATAATTGAAGAGGGGAATCTCACCCATAAAGTGTTGTCTGGATAAGTGTTTCTTTTTTGAAATTATACATTTCATTAATATTTGCTTCTAATTACAAATCTAAAGCATTTTTAAAATTATTAAAAAAACTACACGAACTTTTGAAAAGAAGAACTTTTAATATATAAATGTTAATAAAGCTTATTTTATGTTGAATCTAAATCTGAAATCGGAATTTTAAATTTACACAAATAAGAAAAAAACAGAAATATTTAAAATAGACTCTTATAACTTTTTGTCTGAATAGGCACAGATGTCCGGTTTCTTTGAAAATGACGTAAAAGTTGAATTTTCAATTGGAACACCCAGTATATTTCTATACATTTATAATCTGTTAAATTACATATAATCCATATGTCAAATGTGAATTTGGCTTCCATAAAAACAGCTGTAGAATAAATTAAAAGACTAATAAAATGAAAACTATTTAAATGTATGCAAAAATAAGATTTTTTAGTTACTCATAGCTAGTCACCTTTTAATAGGATTGGACCAACTGGCCTCTTCAATTAAAAATAATTTTTGAAAATATTAAATTTTTTGACAGCCGAAATGACATTTCACATATGTATTATAATAATATATGTAATTTAATTCAAATGTCAAAAAAATACAATTTCAAAGAAACCGGAATGGTTCGAAATGAAGGTGTGGGAGTTGCGGTCGTGGGAAATGCAGTCAAATATATTCGTGCATATTTTTTTTACCAAA
The DNA here is from genome assembly GCA_963243735.1 of Neocrepidodera transversa. Taxonomy (NCBI): domain Eukaryota; kingdom Metazoa; phylum Arthropoda; class Insecta; order Coleoptera; family Chrysomelidae; genus Neocrepidodera; species Neocrepidodera transversa. The sequence goes on from OY725339.1 coordinate 14,330,755, forward strand.
CTTGGTAGAGAGTTGAATTGATTTAAAAGACACATAACTGCAAAAAAAACTCATTTTTCAAATGCAAACCAGTCACTACTTTTGTGTATTTTTTAAAAATATTCCATTCTGCGTTTATTGCAGAGTTCTGACTGCTCCATAACAAAATAATAATAAATCCAATATGTTATTCATAATCTCAAATGTGGTCCACTGATGAATAAATGAAAATCAAAGTCTAGTACTACAAGTATTTATTAAAGTTGGAAGAGGCAACTAGTTTCGGCATAATAATGCCATCATCAGGCCTATAATACAAAAGTTCCGTGTAAAAGACAAAACCACATTGTCAACATTATTTTGTCTTTTACACGAAACTTTTGTATTATAGGCCTAATGATGGCATTATTATGCCGAAACTAGTTGCCTCTTCCAACTTCAATAAATACTTGTGGTACTAGACTTTGATTTTCATTTATTCAAAATAATATAAGCTCGTATTAGAATTTTGTTTTTTTAAATTTTATTCTAATTAACAATATTAGAAATAAAAGATAAAAATCTTATGGTATATCCGTCTTGCTCATACATGTTAGTATTTCTGTCAGTTGGGTTTTTTTTTGAGATTTTCTATAATATTTTTTTGTTTTTTTTTTTATATTTTCTATAATTTTTTATTAGTTTTTTTTTTGTGTTTTTGAGATTTTTTATATTTTTTTTGTTTGTTTGTGAGATTTTTTTTTTTTTAATTTTTTTCTAAATTAACAATATTAGAAATAATAGACAAAAATTTTACTACGCTCATTACTTGAATTGAAAAAAAATTGTATATGGGCAGTTTTCACAATTAAATTTGATGAATACGAGGGTATAATTTTTTTTTATTATTTTTATTTTGGGAAACATCATCTATTGCTTGATTTTATTACTAGTTTCATACAAGTACTTTCTCATTACTGTAACAACATATTACAATGCATGGTTATTTTAAAAAATATTTATATATTAATATTTAGTGCACGTAATGTTTAATTTTAGTAATAAAAAACCCTAAAGATGGAATAAGAAATATCGAAAAGTTAGGATAATAGTAACACTTTCACAATTTAATTAATGATCTTTATTCCAAGCAAAAAAACAATTTAAGAAATTGGATGTTTCTGTTATTTATTTTCAAAATAATACGTTTATTTATTCTAAAGATATGAGCCAAAGTTAAAGACTGTACCGGGTGGCTCAGGCCACCCGGTATAGTCTTTAACCGATCTTTTTTAGTTTCTTTAGAGGTAAATTTAAATGGGCTATTTATAAAATATAAAAGAAATAAAATGAATTATTTATAAATAGTTTTATTAACAGAGCTAAATTATAACAAAAATAATAAAACGACGAAGTAGTGGGGATGAAACGCAGGTTCTCTTGTATGAAAAAAATTCCATGCAATTTATGCCATATTTTTAAAGATCAGTGATAGGTAAGAATTTTAACAAATGAAAAGAGGTTTGTCCCACCCATTTTTCTGAACACTTCTGTTAAATATATTAATTTCTTTTTAAATATTTTTTGATTTTCCACAAAGTCACTTTCATGAAGTTGATCATTAAATGATGTTTTTAATTAGGACATTCAAAAATTATTGATTTTTTTAAATTTTTGTAAAATTTTCAACGGTGTTTTAATTATACAAATAGAAAATATATGTATAGTTGAATAATACAGGGTGTTTCGCGAGTGACTGGCCGAACTTTACCAGATGTTAGAGGACCATAAAGTGGTTTCATATCGGCTATTATTGTGTCCCAAATATTTTTTGATTAATATATACAGGGCATTTACGTTTATTTTCAAAAATTTCAATAGTCAATATTTTTGCAATGGTTCCTCTAATTTGAACTAAATGTGGTTTGTAAATCATAATGTGGATCTACCAAATTCTGTACCGTAAAGAACAAAATTTATTTTAATGTCGCCAAAAAAAATTTTTTTTTAATAAATCTAAAACCCTATATATGAATTTTGCCAATTTTCGATATGGATTTATAAACTATAATAACTTAAGCAAATCAAGCTTTGGGTTTTGGCACAGTTTTAGTAAATCTAGTTTTAATTCCTAAATTTTACGATTGACTATTTTTAAATAATATTTACGTCCGCACCTGCACACATTAGATTGAAATTTATTTCTGAAAATTAAAAACTTTTATTAATATTTATGGGGTTTTAGAGCAGGTGCGTACTTAAATGTTATTTAAAAACGGTTAATCGTAAAATTTAGGAATTAAAAGTGGAATTACTCAAAATGTGCAAACAACATTGAGTACTTGATTTGTCTACGTTTTTATTGTAGTTTATAAATAAACCGATATCGAATTTTTAAAATTTATATACAAGGTGAACATTTTATATTTAGTCCCAAAGAAATTTTTTTTGCCAGCGATAATTTAGTTCAAATCAAGAGAAACCATTGCAAAAATATTGATAATTAAAATTTTTGAAAATTAACGGAAATTACAGGGTATTTTCGTTAATTTTCAAAAATAGTAACAAAAGATATTTGGAACACAATAATAGCCGATATGAAACCATTTCATGCTCCTCTACCATTTGGTAAAGATTGACCAGTCACTCACAAAACACCCTGTATATTACAGCTGTCTTTTTTTAGCATAAAACATTTTTTTTAACGAAAAGTAATTAGGATAAAATATTGGGAGGAGGAGATAAATGATAGAATAGTATATAAAAAAATAATTTAAAGTCTAGATCCGTATTCAAAAATGAACTCAAACCGATTTAGCAAAAATTAGCAAAAAATATTGCAATTTATATTTAATCGTTTTTTTTTACAAATTGGTTTAAAAAATAATCTTTCCAATTACAACCCGTTCTTCAAATTCTATCAGATAAATTTGTAATTTCATCACTCAAACTTTTTTATTTGAGGCAAAAGCATTCAAACAAACTGAATTAGATAACATCACTGGACCTATAGATTCGTGGTTTTATCAATCGATTTGTTTTCATACTGCTGCCAAATAAAATACCGTTATAAAATTTCTGGTATTTATTACCTTTGATAATTATTTTATTAAAAAGGGTGGGTCTATCCTCTTCTGTTATTCATTGGAATATCGGAATTATATTTTTTTGTTTGAAAGCCTCGAACCAATACTTTCTTAAAATGGATTTAATTATTCTGTGACGTCATTGCTTACTATTGGTTATTTCGGAAATAACATTTTAACATTTATTGAAAATTTAAATATCCCGGACATTTTTAGATAAGAATCGTGTATTGATTTTTTTTGTCAGTTTGGATAATATTATTTCTAAACATGTTACTGTTAACTCATTTAAAGAAGAAAAATGGGAATATATTAATTACTCTTAAAAAAGTATTTGTAAGCCTCACCCACACTACACCAGAGGCGTATCTATGCATTTTTATTAGTGGCAAACCACTTAAAAAATCCACCCACTTTAATCTTGTTTATTAATTATTGTGATATCAGAATGAATATTTGTTTGAAATTTTGGAATAAACATTTATACGAATTTTAAATCAAATTTTAAAATTTTTTAACCCGACATATTCAAGAACTTTAAATTTTTAATAAAAAAAATCCACGTTTTTCTTTAAAAAATAAAAATACATTCTGAAAAAAAAATTTACAAAAATTCAATATTGCTTAATAAAGTACTTATTCCAAATTTTCAAAACAAAAACAAATTTAATCCTAATATCACAATAATTAACAACAAAGATACGAGCGTAGGTGGAATTTTTAACCGGTATGACAATAATAAAAATGCATAAATACGCAACAGTGTGCGTGAACTCTGAAGCCTACAAATTAAAACAAAGCCATTTTTTCACCCTTGAATTAGTTAACAGTAACATGTTTAGAAATTCAAATTTTCTGAACAAAATGGAAGTTTCCATTTAAAAATAAAATTTAAATTGTAATATACTGTCATTTCCAGAATAACTGGAAGTGAATGGCACAGAATAATTAAATCCATTCTAAGAGAGTATTTTTTGTTACAAGTTTTCAAACAAAAAAAATTAATTCAAATATTTCATTGAATAACAAAGATAACGGAAACTTTTAAGTGGCCGCCGATCCTGAACAATTTACTTTTAGACAAAATGATAAAAAAATTTTTTGGTTTTTATGTTACCGTTTTTAAAGGGTTGATAATAATAATGGCCGTCCCTTCCCCTGCACAAGACTTTGGTTTCTGGGGTTCACTCGTAAGGGGGTGAAATGTAGGGAGAGTATTATTATTATTATAAAGGGTGTGTGTAAACGAATTTATAATAAATCCTAGTAGATAAAATTTATATCAGTGTATGATTCATTATTTTAGAAAATATAAGCTTCTTTCAGATAAAATCATATGAAATTTTGTCCAAGTTTTGGTTAATTTTTTTTATGGTACCGTATTTAAGGGGTTAAAAGGGTTTTATAATAATGCTTTCCATCAGTGTTTGATTCATTATTCTACGAGTATGTACCCTTTATTAAACCGAATATACCTCCCAGAAAGACGCCGTTCTACATCAAAATAGGGTAAAGTAAAATTGAAAATAAAACAATTTGCAATTTAATCGTAAAGGTATCTAAAGCCATATTAAAGTCATAAAAAGTAAAAAAAAAATTCAGTAATTTTAAGACTTGGGAAAATTAAAAATTCTATAAAATTAAAAATTCTATAACTGCGGCAGAAAATGGTGTACGAATTTTAAATCTAAAAATGATGGGGAAGAATGATAAATTTATTCACGGTAGCACTGACTGCAGTAAACATCCTTCTAATTTTTCTCGTTAGTAAAAAGCATTTTTTTTTAATTCTGTTATTTTTATAGTCCTTCATAAATATAATATGTAATTGAAATAAAATGAGAAACTACCTAGAGAATCCGTTTCCTGTATTTATCAAGACAAATAAACAATAAAATTGGCAATTGGACACACTTTTTTGTCGACTAGATTCAGAGATAAAATTTAAGACCCATATAAGTTGCGCAACTTTTCGTAGTTGTTTTCTCGATTCTAATCTCTGAATAATTTAATTTAACCCGAACTTGAAACTATGTTACAATTTGATACAGAAATGGAGATAAAAATAAGGACATGGGAGTATTTTGTAAATCTGTAAAAATCATTTTGGGTATTTAGTCCGGGAGCGGACTATGATTCTGTAGAAGTTGCGTGTTCCCCGGAAATAAAAGGCGGATGCAGTTAGTTTTTCTCTAAAATGATCAAGTTGTCACGTTTAAACAATAGTTTTGAAATAAAAAATATTAAAAAATAAGGAAATTGCATACATGTTTTAGAAAAGTTTATTATCACATTTTCACTATTGAAGTATTAACATTTATGATACCTATTTTTCATTGCAATGCCTTTAGTTCATCAATTCCAGTGATATTTGTTTTACTAGTTAACATAATCATTATAAAATAATTGTTGAATAAGGAAAAAAAGGATGTTCAGGGATTCTAGATACTTTCGAGCTCCCCGGAAATAAAGTCTGATTCTACGAAAATCAACCTTCTGATGCAGAATATGCTACTAGTTTTTCTTCTCTAAAATGGTCAAGTTTTGTTATAAACCATTTTGTTATAAACAAACGATATACAGGGTGATTGATTAGTGCGATAAAGTCCAGTATCTCCTATGTCCCGTGATATATCAAAAAGAAAATTTGGGAGATTGTAGGTAGCCTTAAGCTTCACATTTTAAAATTAGTCGCAAATGTACAGGGTGATTTATAACGCCGTGCTAAATCAAAGTTACGTTTTTTTAAATGGGACACCCTGTATTTTATTTTAAATTTGAATTTCTCTTTACTTTTACAATTCAACAATATCAAATTGTATTAAGTTGTACAGGGTATTTAAAAAAATAAGGCCAGTTTTCTATGAAAATCGTAATGTGTTCAGCGCCCTGTACAGTTCAAATGAATTAAAAGAAAAATTATCTTTTACAGTCATATGTTTTTGATTATCGTTAAAATTTATAAAAATGATCGTTTTTGTTAATATTCATTAAATTGTTTACAGGCTGGGTCAAAACGCAAATACATTATTTATCCAGTTTTTTTAAATGGATCACCCTGTATTTTACATTATTATAGGAAAGTGCTATTGTTATACTTTCATTTTTGTCAGGTATTCCCTATACCCAAATTCAATGGTTTTTGGGATATTCTAATTTTTATAATAAAAATTCTAATTGTCTAATTTTATTTTAATCAAATAAATAAAAAAATGGTGTTAATTATAAAATGTGCTCAAAATGACCTCCCATTACATCTTGGCATACCTGAATGCGGTATTTAAAGGACCTACTTACATTAAGAAGCATTTGCAAAGTAACAGTTCGAAATCCAAATCTTATTCTTTCCTTCATGTCATCCCGTGTTGTTGCAGGTGTTTTATAAACTTCATTCTTTATAAAACCCCACAAAAATAAATCTATTTTATTTAAATCTGGTGACCTCGGTGACCACTCTACAGGTCCACCTCTTCCTATCCATCTTTCAGGAAACTGATCATTAAGTTCACCTTGAACTATTGCATTATAATGAACAGGAGCACCGTCATGCAGGAAATACATTTGATGACGTATTTGAAGTGGAACATCTTCTAATAATATGGGTAAATGATGTACCAAAAAATCTAAATACATCTCACCATTAAGATGTTCTTCAAAAAAATAAGATCCTACGACATAGTCACCAATAATACCTCCCCACACATTTAACGACCATCTTGTTTGACTATGTGTGATTATGTGATATAGATTAGTTGTGGAGTAATAGTGAAAGTTGTGCCTGTTGACACTTCCATTTTTATGAAACGTAGCTTCATCACCAAATAATACGTTGTCAAAAAAGTCTCTCTGTTGATTAATTTTTTGTTGGGCCCATTCACAAAATGCCACTCTTCGTTCAAAATCATTATCAGTTAATTCCTGATGCAATTGAATGTGGTAGGGGTGCATTTTGTTTTTAGAAAGAATGTTTTGCACACAATAATAAGTTAAGTCTTGTTCTCTTGAAATACTCCTTATGCTTGTATGTGGGTTTTCGGTAACTGCCAGCAACACATTCATTTCGTTTTCCTCTGTCACAACATTTTTTATACGTTCATGCTTTTCATAGGCAACTGAACCATTGCGGTTAAACCGATCCATCAGTTTTTGAAAACTAACTTTAGTAGGTCGTCGCCTTGCAGGAAACCGTTCAGTATAAACTCTTGCGGATAATAACGCATTTTTATTACATTCTCCCAATATCCAGATCATATCTACCATTTCATCTTGAGTAAAGTTCATCATTAAAATAGTATAGATTTTTAAAACACCAGAAAATGTACAACACTATAACACATCTAGCAAAATAAAATGGTAACTGTCAGTTTTGACAAATATTTCATGGCCTACTCACAAATGTTTAAAATTCAGATACACAATTAGTATTTTTATTATAAAAATTAGAATATCCCAAAAACCATTGAATTTGGGTATAGGGAATACCTGACAAAAATGAAAGTATAACAATAGCACTTTCCTATAATAATGTAAAATACAGGGTGATCCATTTAAAAAAACTGGATAAATAATGTATTTGCGTTTTGACCCAGCCTGTAAACAATTTAATGAATATTAACAAAAACGATCATTTTTATAAATTTTAACGATAATCAAAAACATATGACTGTAAAAGATAATTTTTCTTTTAATTCATTTGAACTGTACAGGGCGCTGAACACATTACGATTTTCATAGAAAACTGGCCATAACTTTTTAAATACCCTGTACAACTTAATACAATTTGATATTGTTGAATTGTAAAAGTAAAGAGAAATTCAAATTTAAAATAAAATACAGGGTGTCCCATTTAAAAAAACGTAACTTTGATTTAGCACGGCGTTATAAATCACCCTGTACATTTGCGACTAATTTTAAAATGTGAAGCTTAAGGCTACCTACAATCTCCCAAATTTTCTTTTTGATATATCACGGGACATAGGAGATACTGGACTTTATCGCACTAATCAATCACCCTGTATATTTGACCCGGAAAAAAATGTTTTTTGTAGAACTGACATTTTATGTCGAAAAGGTCCTCTTCAGTTTTCACGTATAAACAATGGTTTTTAAATGGAAAATATTAAAAATACAGAAACTCCATAAGTTTTTCAGAAAAAATTTTCACAATTGGAGTACAAACAGCGATCGATATGGCCACGGGGGGAGTTACGGGGGATTCCCTCAGATCCGTAATCTTCGGAATGGACCCGCGAATTTTCAGAAAAATATGAATTTTTTAATGATAAATGAATGATAAGCACTACAAGCGCATTCCGGGATTTGTCTTAATCAATGGTTTATTTACTGGTTTAATATTGATGATTTTCTTTCGGCGGCCCTGAACATCGAGGATCCTAGTGTTTATTTTTCTGCCTTATATTTATAATATCCATCAATATTTGTTTCTTGTTAGAGTCCTTCAAAAAAGCAGCAAATTGAAGACCATGGACGAGCTGCGAATACAAAAATACCATCACGCTAGAAATGTTAAAATCAGAGACCTTCTACCAAGCACTGCATCGATTCAGTTCCACATTCGCAGATTATTATGTATCGTATGAAGAACTCAACTGTTTGAAAAGTTCTTTAAATATAAGGAGTTTTGCTCTATAAAAACCGACAACAAAGAGACAATACTTGCATAAATGCATTCGGTGATCTGTAATAAAATAAGAATTACATTGTGATTAAGAAGTAATTTATTCTGTGCAATTCGAAAAAATCGATGCGAACATGCCGACTTTTGCTTTTTCCGAGTATTTAACAATAAGTTTATAATAACTACGCTAGCCAGGAATAAACAAATATCACTAGATATTACGAATATAAGACAGAACAATAAAAAAATATTAACCTCGATGTCAATACTCCAATCGTGGAGACATATTTCCAAAAAATGTATGCTTTTTCTGTATTTTCAATAATATTTATTTAAAAAACTATTGTTTAAACTTAACAAAACCTTTTCGATGTAGAATTGCGAGTTCTACAAAAAACATTTTTTTCGGATAGAATATTTGTAACAATTTGTTTACAAAAAAATTGTCTATGACAAAACTTGGCCATTTTCGAGAACTGTATATTCTGAATCAGCAGGTAGAATCCGATTTTTTATTTCCGGGGAACTAGCAACTCATTCTAGGACTAATTATTTCAAAAGGATGTCGATATTTAAAAAATCAATTAAGTTTTCGCTATTGAACCACTTCGTGCGCTGCGATCGATTTTGGTCCCCCGACATGTACTTTGCACCTATAGAATAATTTTATGTTAGAAATCGAAATAGATATTTAGTTTCGATTTTTTTATAGCAAAGTATAAGTGCAATTTTATTTTCTTATCAATTACTTTTAATATTCTTTTGTGGGTTATCTATTTTTTGTAAATGAGTATATAAAACCCTTTTGTAAACATTTTAAAACAGCTATTATAAATGCTGGATGTTCCGCGTGACTGACAATGTTATTTCGCTCTCAATAATTCCCATTTTCATTTGCATTTTGTCATTACTTGTTAATTTTATTTAAATAAATATATTTAAAATATATTAATTATATTTTTGATCAAAATAGTACGTGTAAATTCAAAATTAAACTAGATATAATAATAATAATATGTATACACGTAATAGTATTTTTTAACGTAAGATTTTTAAAAAGACTAGAAAAATAATTTACTAATAAGATAGGGATCAAAGTACTGAGAAACATCTAATTATTTTAATATAATAATTGAACTAAGCAATTAATGATGGATTTATTGGATTTTCGTAGCAAACAGAATTATATTTCAGTTTTAACACATATTAGATGAAGTAACTATCGCTTAATCAATAAGTTTTCCACTATAATACCACGATTAAATGCGGAGTGTAAATATAAAACTGACCGGGCGCCTTCACGATAATATTTCGGAGTGGATTACATGGTGACATGGTGGAGGTGCCCGAATAATTTTATATTTCCACCAGACATTTTATCGTGATATGGTGGAGGCGCCAGTCACTACCACCTATTGCCGCACCCATTTTGACATGATATGGAGGAGGCGCAGGGAAGTTTTCTTTTTCCATCTCCCTTTTTAACATGACATAGTGGAGGCGCTGGGTACTACCATCCATTTCCAACCCCATTTTGGCATAACAATATTTTATTTTATGTAAAATGATCTTCGTAGTTATATCATTGTGTGTGCTACGTTAAAATCAATACACAAATGACATGCCAATAAAAAAGAATTTTTTTCTCTATATTTTAGAGTTGATTAAAAACTATTGGAAGTTTCAAGATTTTATATGATATCCTTATTACCTCTAAATTGACATTTGTTTATCGGTAGATTTCCTGCAAAATTTATTATGATTTTGTTTTATTTCAAGCAGATCATTTACGAATCGTTAATAACTTTATGTATCTTAAGAACTCTTTCTAGATATCAGCTTCTTCAGATTAATACGAAAAACATAATCTTAGTATGCGAGAAATAAATCCTCTGTTCGCCAAATTATCTGGCGACGACCAAATACTTAAAAAATATAGACCCCAAAATGCGACAAAATACAATAATCCTAACCTGACGACAGTGACGTGCTTGCGTAATGACGGCAACGTATGACAAACATCTGATACGGTAACCATTCTGCTGATATGCTGTCTTCTGGTGGTACACACCACCCGGATCCTTTCCTGCTGAAGGCTAGTTCTATGGATCCTAACAACGGTTTTGTCGCAGACATCGTTGACTGATGTTACGCTGGTACCTCGCAAAGGGCTAAGACTACAGTATCGAGTCGGTTCGTAGCGGTAATTCACTGATGAGAGAGGTGGGTTTGTGCTTCTCATTGCTAAGAAATAATGAAAAGTGGATAATACTTTTTAATAAGTGTATCAATTTAGGCATGTCGATTTATAGCTTTATTGTGCATAATTGAACAAGTACAGAAAAACTTATTCTAAGATAATCTCATGAAAAAAATGCGATCGTTCAAATTATACTTAAACTATTGCGGGACAAAAATAAGTTTTAAATAAAATTTGTATTTAGTGTTTTACGTTAATGTTTACGTTTACAACACTTTATATACCGCAAAGCTGTCTGAGAATATGAACCCTTGTTTTTTTTTAAAACTCAGAGCAAACTATCACCACAGCACTGATTTAACTTATTTATTGACCTAGGTGAGTCAATAATACATTTTTTAGCTCATTTATGTACATGTAGAAAAGAGCACTTTCTCAATCAGAAAGAAGGCTAATAAGCTATAGTTTATTTTTATGTATGAGAGTAATAAAACCAATTTTCTTAATTTATAACTATTACTACGTCTTCTAAATATTTCTTAAAATGTCGTAATTTCACCTGAACTGTTAAAAGTTTCGGGTCTTTTTACTATGGCGCACAGAGGCGAATTATTCGGACAAAGTGGTCAATACAGGAAAAATTTAAAAATTCTGGAAAAATCTCATTACTACAGAAAATCAACTACCCGCTTTAAAATTATGAATGTTTCAGTTCAAAGAGAGAAGTGAGTTTAAAAAGACGTTTTTATGGCACTATTTGGTTTCAAAATTTTTTTATAAAAATTATTGAGGTTCATTATCACTTTAGGATTCATTTAAGGCACTTTTCAAAAAAGAGATCAAAAAAATAACAGTTTCTTCTTTTTTAAAGTAAAAGAAGAGGGAAGTGTAAATAATGATTTTTTTTAAGTAAATGACAGTAAAATTCATTAAAATCGCCTATATTAAATGAATGAGGCTTAAGGTTTGAAGTAGAAATTCCCTTGTGATATGGGAAATAACATTTCTTGTCAGGTAGATTATTTGTCATTTGGTTGGTATCAATTAGAAATGTTAAAAATTTTATGTTGGTAAAAAAGAAAACAGGATGTTGATTTTGATTTTGTTTTTGGTAGATTTTTTAGAAATTTAAAAACTGTCAAATGAGAAATATCAAAAATATACTTTGAATTGGAGTTAATTAAAAAGAAGAAGATTTTTTAACGGGGTGGAGAAAAAATAAAAGGCGAGAATCAATGATATAGTTGAAAACGAACTGTAATAGACCAGAAAATTGAAAAGTAGGTAACAAAATATGAAAGAAAATTAATTTATTATAATTGTATTTTTTTTATTTTATCTAGGTGTATTGAACCCAGCCCAAGTGAGAGGAGAGTTTACGTGGGAAGGAATGGAAGTTTCTGTTTCAATATATTAACTGTTTTTTTATTGTACCCTATTATAAACATTTCTGTTTCTTGGAAACTAATAAGATAATAATAATAATTCAAAAAATATTTACACAACATTTTATTTCTTACGAAAATAATATACGAACTTTGTTTTAACTGTCTACTAGATATTGGTTACGCTTATGAATAAGCAATGTTTTATTGCTTTAATACACTCTTATGCATAAAAATGAACTATACCTAGTGGAAAAAATTATTATTATTATTATTTCACTGTAAAACCATCAAGATAACAAAACTATAGTAAGAGCATATCCTTTAATCACTAGTTTAGCAAAAACATGGTTTTTACAGATTTCATACTTAAAAAAATAGGACTTGAAATATGTGAATTTTTTTATATGCCGTTTACGAGAGGATTTAGACTTCGTAAAAATATGAAATACCCAAACTCAACAGATCATATTGAATACATATATCTTGGGCAGAAAATTGTATTCTTAATAAAATCCAATAAACATTATTAAATTGGAAAAAAATATCAAAAATATAGAGGATGGTTATACGAATAAGTAAATTATCCTTAAAAAAGTTCTTTTTGACACAACCTGTATTAATAATTTGTCAGAAAATTATATTCGTGATAACCTTTTTAAATCAAATAAGGTTCATTAAATTGAAAACAAATTCTAAAAATATACAGGGTAATTTCAAATCCACGATTACACAAAGTATATCCGAACTAACGAAACTTAACTGGTCCAGTACTTTTAGTTATTCAACAAGAAAATGTCACCGGTTACGTCTTGGTCTATAGAGTCAAAATTAAATATTTGTTTTAAATCCGTTTTCACAGATGTATATAAGCAATTATTTAAAATAATTTCAATTATATACGGTGTTCCAGGATAGTGACACATATGAAAGTTATGTTTTTTTAAACGAAACACTCCGTTTTTTTTTTAACATTTTTAGATTCGTCCTGAGAATCCGATTTCAAAAACCTATTGCACCGATTTTCAATTGTCTATAATTTCAAAACTATTAGTTTATAATATAGGTGTAATAGGTTTTTGAAATCAGCTTCTCAGGACAAATCTTAAAATATAAAAAATACAGGATCTTCCTTAAAAAAACACAACTTTGATATGGATTACTTTCTTGGAGCACCGTGTATACTCAAAATTATTTTTAGATAGTTGTTTTTTCTGATATATATCTCGCTATGAAAATACGTTTATAAAAAAAATGTTCCGAGGCGTTATCGGTGACCCTCATTGTATATTTTAACATAAGAATTTTATAAAAATTCATTCCGATAATGAACCTGTAGAAGTTATAAGCAAGGTATTCTTTTTAATTATTTTTACATAAGACTAATAGATTACTAGTGCTAAACCTTATTTTTTCAAAAAAGCTTATAAATCGCAATGCTAAATTATATATAATTAGTTCATGGTATATAAGGTTGATATCTGTATAAACAATGTTTCTTAACTTGTGAAATATTTACACACATAAAGTCCGATACCTAAAATTTCCAATATCATCATATTTCAAAGAAAGCAGTGACTATGAGCAAACAATTACCATAATACAATATTGTATTTTAAACACAATGATTTAAATTAACTAAATTAACATACGAAAAACATTTTGTATATCTAGACATGATGATCAAAAATATGCAAATGATTAGTAAATTTATTACTATAATAAATTTTAATTAGACAGCTAAATTTTTTATCAAAATAATTTCATTATTAAACTTTTTAGGATTTTTTTAAATTTATTTATTTTTCATGTAATAAAAATCCAACATTATCCAAGATTCTAAAAATAATATATCGAGATTTTTGCATCTAATGCCAATAAATTAAAGAAATTGTATATCAATTTTCAAAAAGTAGACGAAACTTCAGTTGATAAAAGTAAAATAATACAAATAAAGATAGATAAGAACTAAAAAAACTCCATTGTTAAAAGTCATTAAGATAAAAAATGTTAATAGAATTTTTATTACATCAAAATCGACATGCAATACTGACACATGATATAAACAAACAAAAATATAAGCCATTTTTCTTCATCGTCTATTTAATTGGAATTTAACATTAAACTATTAGAAAGACAAATCTAAACATGATATTGTTTAAGATTTATGAATGTTATTGAAATAATGAAGTTATGCTATTTTAAGTGTGTAAATATTTTTAAAACAAATGTTCAGACATAAGCTTACAAGATTCAGATCATCAGCTTGTTATCCTTAACTTATTTTAAACAGCGACACTTAAGTTACCAATTATGATTTAGCGTAGGTTAAATCATAGCTAAAAATCATAATTATAATTAGGAAAATTATGTTCAAGTCTTGTTAACTTAAGTGCCATTATTTTTAAAAGGGAAATCGTATATGTTCTTTAAAGTACTTACTTTTTATGAGACCCTAATTTCTTGGCCAAAATTTGTTCGTAAAAATAATACATCTCCACTTGACTTCAACCATAATTTATCTATTTTTAAGAACAAAAAGTAAAATAACAATAAAAACAACAAAATGTTAATGGCAATGATCTCCGTTTTAGTCGTTAAGAATTTTCTACAGGGTTTAAAATTTTCTAATTCATAATTTATCTTGAAAAAGCAATTAAAGCATTCTTTCATTTTCAGCAAAAAATCAATAAAGATGGGGATGGAAAGTATTAATTCGTTCACCCTGTAAAATAAAACGTGTACGAAAAACATGCTGTAAAAAATAGCCACATGATTTCCGGTAATTGTATAATAAGATATATTCTAAAGTACAAAACAAAAGACAGCATACATACTTTTTTCGTATCACAGTCATGTTGAAGTAAAAGGAATAATTATTATTTGTTATTGTAGTTTATAGTAGGGGACAGGAAATGTAAACTATAATAATGTACAGTGTGAAAAACTTGACAACAGGTTACTCTCAATTATCAACAAAATTTAGATGTCTAATTCTGATGATTATTATTTTGAACCTACCCAATATTTTATTGAATTAATCAAGCAAGGTTGAATCATTTGTTTATATATTATTCAGCGCAATTGATGTATTTATGTAAAAGGTTTACTATTATTAACCTATTAAATCTTAGATATTTTAATAACATATATAAATATCAGAACAAGTGATATTTGAAATTATATGGTACAAAAAACGAAAATATACTAAATATACTACAGAAGACATCTTGAATCGACTGGAAATTCGAAAAAAAAACTATTAACAAAAGAAAAAGCAATACAATTAGCAATAAATAGAAAGGCAAGTGGTCCTGATGAAATGAAGTATGGAATATGAAAGCTTTCAGGAGAAAAAAAGAATCAAAGTAATGACAAGATTATATCAAAAAAACAATTAAAGTCTTCTTAAATATTTCCTTATTTAGAAAGTATACCATTTTAAACAAAATCAATTACTAATTTATATGCCTATTGAAGCAGTTTGAGATGGTAGGGTATTAATAAATAATTTATTAAATTAAATATATAGTATTGTATTCAAAAATCGTGTCATCACTTTCAAGACAGACATTGAAAGTTAATTAATACAAGGCAAACTTTAATGGGAAATAATCGTTTATCGACGATGAAGGATACAACAATAACATTTCGAAGTAAATAACAATAAATTTGTAGTTTAATTAACAGACGATTTGACACAACAAAAAAGTAAACAAGTGAACACATAAAAACATTTAAAAATTACATTTTTTACTTAACCCCAAATAAACGCAAATAAATTACTATTTTACATTTTACGAAAAAGATTTTAAACACTGAAAATTAGTAGGTCTAAAACATTAAAATGGGCATACAATCTTATAACTCCGCTAAAGTTTCTGAAAATTTTTAATAATTATGACTCATTCCTAATAAATACAGGGTATCTCACAATTATTGCGGAAGGCGGTTTTTATAGTAAACGAATAGTAGCACGAAAATAATATTTATTCAACTAGAAATTGTGACACATTTTCATATTTTTTTTGCCTTTACTGTCTGGTCATTTAATATCAATTTTTGGAAAACTTATTATTAAACTAATCAAGCTATGAAAAAAAATTAAAACACGTACGTAATAGAATTTAAATAAAAGATAGAAAATATTACCAAAATAATCAACTTTATAATGTTTCTTGTTTCAATTTTATGACATCCTTTTTTTAAGAATTGATGTAGATTGTATTTGAAAAAGTTCGTCTTAATGTTTTATTCTGTTCGTTAGTTATTCATTTTTGTTTAATAATTGAACACATCCGTGTATATTACGAAATTTATATAAAAACCTTTGACACATATTTTATCAAGATAATAAAAAAAAGAAAAGAAAAATTTTTAGTCAAATAAATGCATTTTCATCTTACTTATTGGTTTCGAGAACTCGCCTATCCAACATAATAAGATTCTGAGAACTGTTTATTGATAGCGTACCTGAACAAGATTCGTATCATGAAATTCACTACGAATATCTATTTGCAATTCCATGAAATTCGGATTCTCATAAAACTAATAATAAAATATACTTAATATTGGTAACAAAGGATAAAACTTCGTTCGTTTTTTATTTATAATTTATGAAGTCTTCAAACTTATAAGAGCTACGTCGCAATATAATACAGGGCGATTTAAAACGATACTGCCAAAATAATACTGTAGATAGATCTTCATAAATAAAAAAGCACGTATTTTTATTTTCACAATTGAACTTTTAATCGAATGGGACTTCAAAATATGTTTTAAGGATTTATGCTATTACTCGACTACTTTCTTTAACCTACATTTTTCCCATATCTATTGGCATTTTGTTTTAATATTCTTAATCAAAATCCATTTATTTTAAACATTACAAACATTACCGTTTCCCATTAATTGGATTTCGTGTTAAAATGAATGATTTGATTTTTGACAAGATTAATGAAAAATTAAAATGTAAATATATGCATATTACTAAATATTCTAAATTGTTTGCAGACGCCCACACCAGTTCAACTTTCTTCGAAAATTTCTGGATCTTAGGCCATTAAGCTGGGATTTGTTTTACTTAATAATTTCATCTTCGACGGTGAATAACAAGTAAATTTTATAAATTGTTAGTCTACATTATAAATTGTTCAAAATGACCACCAGCAACCCAGATACATGCTCTAACAGGTTTTATAAAATTACTCTGTTTAATATGTCCTCTGATAAGATGCACATTATTACCCGCTCTCTTAAATGGTTGAGACTTTAAATGTTAACGAAGCATATATGTTTATGCTGCTCCACATATATTGAAATCCAATGGATTTAAATCCGCCCCTCCAAAATTGAGGAGCTTCTCGGTTTGACATTGCCACCTTTCTGCAAAATTTAGATTGAGTTTCTCATTTTTATTTGGAAATGCGGTCTTGAACTATATACCACATGTCGCATCTGTTTTCTACTGTTACATCAAGTAGAAGGGAGATTGTTTTTAAAAATAATATTCATTTAGATTATTAGGATTATACAGTTTCCCAATTTGACATTCCAGCATTAATTTTTTGTATGTCACTTATTGTAAAACAAGATCAGTAAAAAAGATTCTTTTTATGAACAATCAATTTTTTTTAATATTGACGTTACAACTTTTTTTGGTAACCGTCTGGAAACAATTCCTATACATTTGTGACATGGAACGAATGTAATTGCCGTTCATGAAAACGGTTGACTGCGGATGAGTTCTATTAGACGATTATCTATTGAAACATACATACCTTTAGGAAATAATTTCATATATCTTCTTACATATGTTTTGATTTATTGCTTTTTTTAACGGTGCACTATGGCGAAAAAAAACCAAAATATCTTTTTTGTGTAGAAAAGAATTTTGATTAAGAAAAAATATTAAAAAAATGTCATAGTTATACACTGCGAAAAATGTTAAGTTTAACAAAACCATTTGAGATATGGGTAAGTGGCGTTTTACGTTGAAAAAATTTAGACCTAATGCTAATGACGCACGTAAATTTTGACACAAATCGATTAAGTAATTTTTATAAAATCAAAAAATAATTTTTCTAGAAGCCCGTTAAAAGTTTAATTTTATTAAAACAACAAAATGAGTGACTCTTTATTTTTACAGATAACATATCTATCATTTTGGCACCATCGTTTTCACTGACCCTGTATAATATTAATTATCTAAAATCGGGTATGAAATCAGAGGCAGTTTACAGTATTACCCTTTATCATAGACCTAAACTTAAAAAACATAACCTAATCCTATTTAGCAACATGATTTTTTTCATGAGAAGCAATTGTATGCAAATCGTTTGATAACTTTTTTGGAATCAATTATAATGGTCTAAGGCTACATAAAAATACAGGTATAAGGTACATGCAATATTTATAGCTAGAGAGGTTTCATTAGCTCTCCCGAACAAAGCAAAAGAAATACTGGTCTGCCTTGATGTTGTCTTCCGTTTTTTTGCCTTTTCTCTTAGTCTATAAATTGCCTTTTTTTGGGAATGAACATTTTAAATAAAAAATGAGAATGTGGTCTCTTATGTTTATTTAATAGACTTTCTGAATGAATAAGTTACAAAAATGTCCTTTATTTATTTTCATTATTTTCAAAATGTACGATTTTACTTGATATTTGAAGTACTACCTGCCGTACTGCGTTAAATTCGGTTCCATTTACCAAGCCCCGGTTACTTGTATCACTATTATTCTTAGATGACATGTACTTTCACTGACTTCAAAAAAATAAAATTATATTACTTCCTATATCAATGTTATATGATAATTTCATTATAACTCAAAATCACCTAATACATTTTTCATGGTATATTTTTCGGCAAGAACTTTGGGAATATTTTTAAGCCGTTTTCAGTATACTTTCTAAATAGGCGAAATAAACATAATTCAAGATAATCTTGTTTACTCTATTTCTCGTTCAACTAATATAATCATGCATTAAAATAGGAAATTTAACTCAAACTGATTTGATTATCATAAAGAGCCGTAAAAAAATAAAACGGGTTTCTGAATAATTTTCCTGTGCTTCCAAAAACGGAAACCATTGCCTTTGGAATATTTAATATTTATAAACATACAACGATAATGTACCCACATGTTAATAACGGTTAAAATATTTTTTACTTTGTTGTTGCTAAATTGAAATTTGAAATACAATATTAAATTTTTATGATGGTGGCTAAATTATATACTAAAAAAATATAGTAACAGGATAGATTTAACAGAAAATAAAATTCTATGAATCGTGATCATTAATTAACTATATTGAACCACTACTGAATATAAACTTCCTCCAAGCTCCTGACATCTTTCTGTTTTGTGTCTTTATAGCATCCAATAAAAAAAGAATCACGCCCTGCTTTAATAAACAAAAATATTGAATAAGAGAGCCTTAATTTTAATTACAAAAATATATCATACTTAATATCAATCTCAAATTAATTGAACATTTTGGAAAATTAGTTCAATGAACAGATTTTTAAAACACCAAAGAACTATACGGAAAGGTATTAATTATACTGAAATCAGATTATTGATTACATAAATACGGACCCTTTAGACAAAAATATTTTGAATAATAAGTAAATTAAGAAAGAACGACTAAAAAAGAATTAGGTGATCTGTTATCTCAGTTCCACCAAGAAGAAAAGATCGTGAACTAGAGAAAATAAACAGAAATGAAAAATTTACACATCTCTAAAGAAATAGCTTTACTTACACTAGGAAAAATAGACAATGAAGTAAATAAAAATGAATTAAAATGCCTAATAACTGGATAAATCCTGAAACAACTACCCAGAAAATAATCACACTACCTCTTTAATGCGGGAATTCTACTAGAACATGCATCTTTCCCCAAACCAGGCAAACTTCCTAATGATGTAAAATTATACAGTGAGATTAAGAAAAAACAACATACCAAATTATCAATTTAGATTCAGGCAAAAACATTTTACTACCATCGTATCACTGGTAGTCTTGTAAATAAATATATATAATAAAATAATACTGCATAGTGTTTTATTCATTAGAATTAACCTTAGGATATTATTAAATGAACTTAATTATGAAGAAAAATTTATGGTTCATCAAGAGATCGGTATTAATAGTTGGAACACCAAAAAAAACATACCGTTAGTCTATTCTCTTTTATCCGATCTTGATTGCTATTATTCCAGGATCCATATGATCCATATACCGTCTACTATTTTGTCTATTTCCAGTTTATTTTAGCTATTCATTCACGATCTAGTTTTTCTCTAGTGATTTTATTTGAAATTTAATAAACACAACCTCATACTTTATAAATTATATGCATGAACTCATTATAACTTACTGACTAGTAAGTACCCAATTCAATTAAAAAAAAAGTCCAATATGTAACAAAAAAACAAATCCGATTTTAACCATAATTATAGTTGTACTGCAATTACTTTAAATTGGCGCGGAAATGACTAAACCGTTTTTAAAAATTTGCGGCTAAGAAAATATTTTTAATATATTTTTAATTGCTTAAGTAATTACTTTATTGGTAGATTCATTTAATAACTTTAATAATCATAAATTAAATTAGTAGTTTTCAGAGCAAAAAGCGCCCATCATCCAATTACTGATTTTATTTCAGATATCGATACTAAGTGAGCAAAGATTTTAAAATTTCCTGCTTATATTTAAATTTAAATACTTTCACAGAACCAATAATTTTTAAATACTTATAATTGATGTCTTATTTATGGAAATACTAATCAAGTTAATTAATTCTTCAAGACATTAAATTTGTTGAAATTAATTTGATTCTTTCTATATTTAACCAAAGTAGCCGAGTTAGTTACTAAACAAAAATGATATCGCATTGGGTTAAATTATATTAAAGCCTAAAGTTTGGGTTCCAAGTCAATGGAACTGTAGAACTTTTTTAATAAGGACTTCTAAAGAATTTTAGTATTTTTTTTTTCAAATAAAAATTTGATAAATAATTGTGACTTTTGTTTTTGATAGAATATTTAGTAATTTGCCCTCGTATATCATGTATATAAATCATATCCGTATTGGTAACAAAATAGAAAACCGCATACTCTTAGGCAAATTTCACTTCATGCCTAATTTGTATGCACGAAAAATCAACTAGAAGGTTTAGAAGCCACAATACTATTATAATTATTATTCTGCATTGTTTAATTCTTTATTAATATACCAGTATGTCTATGTTCAAAATATTAGTGACAACCTAATTAAGGATACGTTGTAATTTCGGCAAGTTTAGGCAAATACTTGTGCAATATAATGTCATTGCCACTATGATTCGAGTATTTTGTTTAACAAATGACGGCTTTCTATAGAATCAAATAACATGTGGGTACATGATCTTGCAGGGATACATAAATCATTTTGTTTGTTTTAAATATTTTAATTTTAATACAGTGTGTTCACAGATGCATTCCAGATATTTTTTATGAAAAAATATAGTAAATAAGACAAAAAGTACATCATAGGAAATACTTTTTTGTTACTAAGTTTATGAATAACGTGTCAAGACAATTTGAAAAATATCTCTTGTTATAAGTGGAGATATAAAAATTTTAACCTAACAGAAATTCTACCCTTATTACTCTATATATAGAAAATTGTGACTAATTGTAATCAATTTCTTTTATACATTTAATCGTAAACGTCAATAATATGTTTTTATTCTTATTTTGTTTAGAAAATGATTAATAGTAATAAATGGACGTTATTTATCACATTTCTTACCAAACGGCATCAAGGATAAGACAAAAATTTTAGAATTAGTACAAAAAAGATTTCATCAAAAAATAAATGGTTATATGAGTTAAACCTTGGAAAACATTGTTTTAAATCTCGACTAATTTACAAAATAGTGAAATAGAACAACAAAGTTAATTGAGTAAGACTTATTTTTAACGAAAATATAAAGACTAGAGCATATTAGAATTAGTGGTAGATCAGCCTAACTTTATTTTTAAATACATAAAAAATAAAACAATTTAAATGAACATTTTCTTATACGGTTTGGCCAATAAATTTTATTATTTGTGAAATAACATATTTTTTGTGCATTATTCTAATCGTAGTTGGCAATTATTTCATTGAATGAGCATTAGATTTAACTGAACTAAAACAAAATTTTCTCCTTAGGGTCTGAGTACACCATATTTGGCGGGGGTGGCATAGAATTCAGTTAAGTATATATAATGTTCGTTAAGTTGGCCCCGCCATTTTAGAATTTGAATAAAAATTTAATTGTGCTGTATGTATGTTTGTGCTAGGTTGTGATGTAAATAAAAATTTTATATATATTTTTTTATTTTTCACTGTTAAGTCGGCCCTGCCATTTTCTCAGAATTAAAAAAATCGAGCCGTAATGAGTTGTGCCAAGTTTCTGCTATATTGTGCAGATTTTTTTAATATTAAATTAGACGAGAAAAATGAAAATATTTAAAAAAAAATTGTTCGGCAAACCATTGGTTACGTTGAATTGTGCTATACTCAAATTTTATTTTTGTTCTCTAACTTTTACTGAATTAATAGATAAAAATGTGCTATAGTCTTCTGCTTTATTTTTTTAGGCTACAGTATTGTATTTTTACTATCTTTTTTCTCCTCAAAACATTAAATTAGTTGAGATTTGAAAATTTGTTTGCAATTTTCTCGGCTTATCAAATTTTCTAGGAGAAAAAGTCAGAGAACAAAAATACAATATAAGTAGCACCAATGGTTTTGCCGAAATTTTTTTTTTAATATTTTTGAAAATGAATTTGCAATTTTCTCGACTAATCAATTCTTTTAGGAGAAAAAGTCAAAGAACAAAAATACAATATGTGTAGAGCACAATTCAGCAGAACTAATAATTTTGCCGGAAATTTTTTTTTTTTAATATTTTTCAAAATTAATTTGATTCAATTTTGTCGGCTAATTTAATGATTAAAAAAAATCGGCACAATATAGCACAGCTCGATTTTTTTAAATCGGAGAACATGGTGGGACCAACTTAATGGTAGAAAATTATAAAATTAAAAAAAAAAAAGAAAAATATATATATATAAAATTTTTATTTACGTCACAATACAGCACAATTTAATTTATATTAAAATTCGAAAATGACGGGACCAGCTTACAGGACATTTAAATATAATGTTGTTTTGCATTAAGTAGTAAATCTTGTTTTAATTTCATTTTATTCTGTGGTCAGACTTTTTTTTTAATCGCGTTGCATTAGAATTTAGTGAGTCATTGTACCAGTTGTTATGTTATATATAATTTATGATGAGAATAATAATAATAATAATAATAATATTTATTTATTTATTCAACCATAAGTGGACCTTACAAAAGTACACAGTAAAACGAATAAATAGATAACTACGAGGTACGAAAGCAGTGAAAAATTATATAGTAAAAATAAAAATGTTTAAAATTAAAATTAATGCTTAATAAATAGTAAGTAAATAATTATTGTAGATAATAATAAAATTATTGCTCATCCAATTAAATAATGCACATAACAAAAAATATTATTGCACAAAAATGTAATTTTACCATCATAATAATTCACAAAAAGTCTAATTCGTAATTTTAGAAAATTTCTTGTCAAATATATTTTTTAAATTATTTTGTCACGTTTCTAGTTTATATGAAATGTGGATAAAAGCAAGTATCTATAATTCGAAAACTAGAAAATAAATGTAAATTAAGCACCTGAATTATAGTTTAGAACTACTAACTGAAAGCTTCTATAATTGAAAATTGAAAAAACAAGCGGTCTCAAAGTTTAAAATATATAAAATAAGTATTAAATGTTCGTCTAACCTAAGAGTGCAAAAATCAATTGTTGAAATAAATTCATCAATTCTTTGTAATAAAAATAAAATTTGTTTTTGTTACTGAGAAGTAAAAAAGTGTGAAATTTTACTGTTAACTATTCTGTGTGAAACTTTCATAATAAATTTATAGATAAGTAAAAATAGAATAAAATTTCCAAAATAGTCAGTGACATTATTTTTATGCATGGTTTAAGTTTTAGAAAAAAATATGCATGCAAATATATTATAAAAAATGTTTTTATATTAGCATTTGAAGTGAAAACAAAATTAAATAAATAATAACTGATTTACCGAAAAAGAAAGAGATTTCAGTGAATATTTTAGTAATAAATTATTAGTTTAAAACTATGTTCAAAGATTTGTTAAAGTATTTTAAAAGACATTTTAAGTATTTTTTAGGATCTTTAACTGTTTAAATAGATTTTTAGCTATTTACTTAACCATTTTCAGGAATGTTTATTTATTTTTGCGTTTTTGTTCCTCAATTATGTTCAGGGAATTTTAATATTTTAACTATGATTAACTGTTTTGAAATAATCATATTTCTTTCTGATATACCTGAAAAAAGTTCAAAATCATTAAAAAAATAATAAAAAACCCTTGAGAATTGGTAAAAATGGGATTAATATAGTTTAAAATTTAATCTAATTTAAATTCCTAGCCAACTATAATGAAATTACGTAAATATGGGTAAACATTCCTGAAAATGATTAGAAAAATGCTGAAAATACTAAAAAAATAGTTAAAATATTCTTTAAAACAATTAGAAATCTTTTAAGCTAGTTTTACCAAAAAACCCGTTGAAATTTTGTAATAATCCTAAAAATGGTTAAACACTACTGACAATAATTACATGGTGAAAATAGTTAGAATATACTTACGATGAAATATGTCAAATAAATTACAAAAAATAGTTTCTTGAAAATAATTTAAAAATCCTAAATAATAGTTAATATGCCTAAAAATTGTTTTTACATTTATTATTCATTGTATTTCGTTATTATTAGCTTCAAAAGTTTATTTATGGTGCAAACAACTAAAACTACAAGAAAACATCTTTCTACATTTTTTATTATTTTTGCAAAATATAAAAATATTTGTGTAAAATCTTGGAAGATATCACTAATTACTATGAATATTTCATTATTATTTTAAGTAACATTGCATACAAAAATACCATTAAAATTCCATACTGTTTTCATATAATTCCGTGTATCAAAAACCAATTTTAATTTAGAACTCCAAACCTTTAACATAATACGTAGAAATAATCGACCTTATCCATTAATTTAAAAAAAATAGGCTACAATTTTTTTATTATTATTATTATTTTTTATTCAAAGTCTACGTTTAAAACTGATAGTATTCTTTATTATATATATTTCAAAAAGAATATTTAAAAAAAATTGTAACTAGATTATTTTATAAATATCGAGTACATTTTTTAACTTTAATGAGACCTTAAACGTTTGTCCATACTTAAAATGAACGTAAATTTCTTACGTTAATTTATAAAACAAACTTTTTTTAATTCTGAATAGTGTGTGTGTGTGTATGTATGGTTTTAAGTCAAAATTAAAGTGTCGCTTATAGCGGATAGCCCGGAGCAGACACTATTGGTTGAATTTTTCAAAATTTAGTGGAAGTAGATACATTTTCCAAAATGGCCGACTTCCGGTGTCGATGAATTTTAAAAGGAAAAATCAGTTTTTCATTCAACTTGCACAGCGCAAAATAAAAATGACTGACTAAACTAGGTAATAAAGCGCTTTCTAGTTTTCGAGTAATAGTTGTAGAATACTAAAATTTTTATTTTTCTATTGCACAAAAGTGTACACACTGTATATAGTATTAAATGAAATCAAAGCTTTAGTTCCCAATGTAATAAAAGTATTGTAGTCATTATAGTACTATTCAAAACAATTTATTTTTCTCATTTGTAAAAAAATAAATTATTTTGAATAATTAATTAACATTCAGAAATATTTACTATTCACTATCCATTCACTTTCTAAACAAAATTTTGCAACACAGTAACACTTCGATATATCACTACGTCACTTAAATCTGACCAAAGACCAGGAGAAAGAAGCTTTAACACACAAGCACGAAAACATCATCAGCTGTTCGGCCGCATATTCTTCTCCACATTTGAAAAGGTAAACCACGAATGACGTCAGCTCGCGAGATTACATCACAAATTTTGATAAACAGAAGAGAACAAGAAATGCGCGAAGTGAATTAGTTGAAGAACTGTAGGAGAAGCTCGCCAAACGGTAACTGAAAGTAGCCTGCACTAGGCGTAGGTGAACGACTATGGACTCCGGTGACGGTGTGCTGCTGGACAACACACGCGTAATTTTAATTCGACGGCAACGGCGGCGTAGGACGTGATGCTACATCACACCGTTTCACTCCTCTTTGAGTAGTAAACCATGCTTTTGACGGAAATCCTTATACAAGGTGTCCCAAACTTCTGTAACGGGGAGACATTACTTTTATAACAGTATATAACCCCAAACAGTTTTACATCACTATATGTAACTAATAACCGCAAATTTTGAAAGTGAAACAGTAGTCCCATATAAAAGAACCATATATAAGAAAAAGCTGATAATTAGACTTGTAGAAAATATTTGCCGATTACTTTTTTTAATGCTGACAATTCCACTCATATGTAAAAAATGCCATATACTCATACAAAAATCGTAGTTTGCTATCAAATATTTAGCCAAAGGGTAAGGAAGAGAAAATATAACTGGAAAAAAAATCGGTAATACTACGTTACCAGGATAACGATGTGTGTTTGTTATTTACTATTGTGTCATGTCAGTTTAGAGCTTTTAGACGTCAAATTATATTGTCTCCATTGGTAATATTTCGAAAGAACAAATAACCAATCAATGATATGCTAACGACTTTAAATTGGATTCCAGTCAAAACAAAATTTTTACTATTTGGCAATGATTTTTGTTTACAAAGCTAAAAATAAGAAACTTCCTGAGTACTTCGGCGATTTTATCACCTATAATAATGAAATCCATAATTACAATACAAGATTTATTAACAACTTCTATATAGCACAAACAAGATTAACCATAGCAACAACATCTATTTTTATATACGGATTCCGCGAATTTAACGCTTTACCTACTGAAATTAAAACAAGTACCTCTCTACCTCAATTTAAGAAATATTTGTTACAATTTAATTCCAGTCTGTAAATTAACACGTATTTAAGAAAATTATTATTTTATTTTTATTACAAATTTTCTTTCAATCATACAACTGAACTTATGTGTACTGACTATATTGTTGTTATTTTTAAAAGAATTATGTATTAGGACGTCCTAGTTGAATAAATAAACTTTAGAAACAGAAAATTATTATTATTTATATTATTCTTCATTCATGGAATTGTCTCACCAAATACGATTCGAGCTCAGATTTTGGACTGAATAGTTTCTTTCTCGTATTTACTTTCATATAGCAATTTATTTCTAGATTCTTTCAAAAGATCTCGTTAAATTTCCAATGACAGTAAATACTCGAAATCAAACTTATAAAAAATATCCGTTCATTAACGCTAAAGACGGTTGGAGTAAAACTTTAGTGTCCATTTCTTTTACAATTGTTAGAATCTAAACGCCATTATTCACTATCTATCTACCGGTTATGGTATTTACTCAAAACTCATAATAAAAAATTTTCAATAATTCGCTCATACAAGAGGCAATATTTTACAGGTAAAAATGTCATCAGGTCCAGTAGAGTACCTCATCGTATATTTCGCTCGTTTTAAATTTTTAACACTGAACATTTCGGTTAATGACATTATAACACGTAAAGGCAGGACCGGAGTGGCCAACCGAGAAAAATATCGGTGGGTCCTGGAATGAATAAATATATGTAGATATCTAGCACCAGAAAATTGATGATCGAAATAGTGAATTTGATTGACAATTTTTAAAATAAAATTGACAAAATACGTTTTCGGGGACTAACTTCACAGTACCCCGCTTGTCGGCTTTCATTTTGAAAGAATGTAAAATATTTGACCAACTAAAAAACGCGAATTTCCAGTCTCAACCCCATAGTTAAACGTCATGAGGCTTGATATTCCAAGTACTTTCACAATAATGAAAACAGCATCGAAAAATAATAATTATCAATGAATTATGCCACTATAGTTCAGTTGCAAAATAATAGACAATGACTTAGTCGTACAATACTTGCTTTTATGTTATGATATGTTGCGGTGCAATGTCGTATTGCACCGTCTATAGGTTTAAGTATAAATGAGTCTTATTATTTTCCAACACGTGTATAATCGCATTTTTTAAAACAATATCAAATTCTAATGTAGAGGTTTGTCAAAATTTAAATAATAAAATTGTGTCGGCTTTTACTTGATGAAAATCCATTATTAAATTTAAATAAATAAAACAACGTCACTATTAAATTAATAACTTTTGTTATTATTTTTGTGGAAATCGTAAAACGTCGTTTTATTTATTTACATTTATTTTACCTGTTCAAAACTGGCACTTCTGTCATTTCAGCCAAAAACATTGCGTAATTGTAGCAATTATACTGTTAAATTAGCAACCTCTGAATATAACAGTCCCTTCGTTGAAACATTTGATGTTTATAGTATTTCAATTTACAATTGAAAATGTTTACAAAGTTTATAATTTATAAAATTATTTGAAACTATGATAGAAGTAGGAAAAAATTAGTACGCCTATGACAGAGGGATCGATTTAATAGTCTTTGTTATTTTTTATAAAGATGTTTAATTTAGAATGGAAATCCTATAACACTATATTATTTCTAACAAATAGATTCTTTTTTACCTAGTTTATTTATACATGTTGTCCCATAAAGAATGGTAAATATTTTTACTACTTCTGCAGCTCAAAATAATATTTTTTTTCACTAATAAAATACAGGGCATTAAAGTTGACAATCATTTTTGCCTGTAAATGTAACACTAACAATTATTACTAGGAATGCAATTTTCCTCATTTAGGAGGTACATAATAATGGAAAAATCAATTTGCTCAAAATGAATTCAAACCAATTACTTATAGTATTTTATTTTAATGACGCCTGTGACAGAAAAAGGCGAAAAATCCAAGCATTGGGCAATTAATTGTAAAGATTTTGTGTTGACATTTATTATTTTATAATTTTTTAGAATTTTATACCAAATATAATTATTTATTTAACTTTTTACTTATTACTAGATTACCTAACATGTTATCTTGTCACATAAGAAACTTGCAATACATTTAAATTGATATATTCCACTAATATTTCCTAAAATACCTAATATTGTGAAATATAAAAAATTAATTTTGTACAAATTGATTCATAAAATTATCTTTTCAAATACCACTCGTCTTTAAAAATCCGTAGGCGGAGTGATTGAATGTAAAACCGTCTTGCTATGGACTCGTGATATTACTAACTTGGTTGTTCTCCTGTTTTTACCAAATAAAAAAATATTCATAAAATTTTAAGGACTTGTATTATCTTTGATATTTATTTATTTATCGTTTTACTTAAAGATTGAGTTGAGAAAAATGAGTCGAAATACAAATTTTTCACATTTTTATTAGGTAATTTTTTATTTTCATAACTCAAACTTTTTTATTTGAGACAAAAAAAATTTTTAATTTTTCAACAAGTAAAAATTGATTTTAATGCTTAGGTACATATGATTACAAAGCCTATACACAAAACACCCAGAAAAAATACAAATTCCCTCCCATCTGGACAGAGGCGGTACAGAACTTTTGGAGAGTTTACTCATAAGGGGGTAAACCTAAAGAAATTTAAAAAAATGTTTTTGTCAAACAAAAAAATTACCGATAAAATTTGAAGGACTCGTGAACTTTGATAATACCTTTTGTTTCAGTCCTTGACTCACATCTGATTAAGAAAATATGCTATTCTAAATTGAAAAAAAAAACAAGATTTATTACTATTTTTTTTAAAAATTTTTAGAAAGCACGAAACGAGAAGTGATTCGTATCAAACAAAAGTTTTTATGGTTCCGCACAAAATGCGAGGCCCGAAACACCAATAAATCCTAACCTAGGAGTTATGTCGAAAAGTCATGTTTTATTCTTTATTGTGTTAAAACAGAGGTTATGGTTTGAAATAAATATGTATATTTTAATCTGTATACGGGACTGTAAAAAAATATTGTATGTAATTCGAGCACAAAGTGGCAATGCTGTCGAAAGATGGTCGCGCTATGCTTTGCCGAGCGCACTATGGTGTTTTACTGAGCGGCGAAAAACAATTGTGCATTTTTGCTGTTCAAAGTGAGCTCATTATGTCATTAGCTCGTTTCTATTCATATAAAACCGATATGATTTTTTTTTAAATTTCAAAAATATAAATAAATAGTTATTACCTTAAAAAAACATTTCAAAATTAAATCAAAAATAAAAAAAATATTTTTTCCACCAGTAGCCGATCATTTTTGACCATGTTTGTATTCTACGAAAGCGTTGCGTTGCTACTAGTGCTATCTCTTTCATTACAGGCGATTACTATTTTGAGAGAGATAGAGATGGTGCGAAATATCGTTTTATCTCTTTCTTTCGAAGTACCACAATTCTCACCGCTAGAGCATGTCCATTAGTATATGTCGATGGTAATACTACAAGTACTTCAAAATAATCAGATTATACATCGATAACTTGTTGCATAATTACAAAAACACGTCAGTTGGGCAGATTAAATAGTTCGGCCGAGAAGCGGGAGGATTATTTTCTCAAACTCGGCTTTGACTCGGGATTACTCTAACTGGCTCAGCTATAATATTCTCATTTCTGCCCTGAGAAAGTGTTTTTCTCTACCTGTAACCAGATTAGTAAAGTGCATCGGGATTAAAAGACACTTTAGTCCTATGGTATATTCGCTATTTTTTGAAATCATGCCCCTTAAAATTCAATTATTTACCTTAAAAATATAATAACAAATTAAATACATATTTGAAAATATTAAAATTTGTAAAAAAACGAGAAAAAAAGAAAAAAAAGGCCGCCGCCCCGCGGTTTGAACCCGAGCCAATTCTAACAATAACAACTATTTGCAAAACCTTGTCTTATATGGATATATTATGAAAATAATGACAGAAGAATGCGAATTGTTCTATTTAAAATATTTTAGACTTTTCGTGGTTTTTAATGAATTCCAACAAAATCGTAAAAAATATATGAAAAATTGTCTCCTATACTCGTTTGTGGAATTATTTGACAGTTCGGAATTAAATTAGAATTAACAAGGTTTTAGTCCCTAGAGATTAAAAATTTTAGTCCCAAGGGAGTAAAAGTGGCACTTTATTCCAGCGTTGCCTAATGATGTTACTCAAATATAATCAATTTTATCTTATTGAAATTATGCAAGACAATTTAACTAAATCGGCGGCCACGAATTGCGGACCCTCTACCTGATTTTAATAATTCGATACTCGAATTGTGGACCAAGCCAAGAAGCCCCCTATTTAAAATCCATGAATTGCGGACTAGGCTTAATTTTATACAACTAGGGTAATGGTAATATAAAATATGAAATAATAAATTATTGTCATTTTACTGTTTTTTATTTTAAATAAGAAAATTACAGAAATTAATTTTGAATCTGTTTATTAAACAACTAAACTATAATATTTATTATATACAAAGGGTAGGAAATTTGGATAAAAGTGTTAAGGTAAAGGTAAATTTGAACATTTAGAACCAAAGTCTAAACATGTCTCATAAAAATTCTTTTAAACTCACTTTCGTCAACAATCTTCTCTCTATATATTCATTTTATAAATGTAAATAAATCAAATTATAATTTATGTTTATACATTTCTGAAAAAATTGAGAACTAAATTAGTAGTAGTTCCAAGAGTTTTTAGGTGGCTATCTATGTAACAGATTGAGAGATAAATTGTAATCCTTTAATAAGGATACATTGTTCGTTTTATCTATAATAGATATGAAGTATATTACTTTAATGAAATAAAACAATACTCAATAATGCATTAAAATTTAAGACTAGTTCTTTGGTAGTCTCAAATATCATTTATATGATTTGGTAGAATTAATAAAATATATAACAATTCTTATCATCCACTTCTGAGACTTGCAGCTTCCTTGAGACTTTTGAACTTTGGTCATTACAAAAACATTTATAAAATAAGATCACTACATAATTTAAATAATAATATGTGCAATAATGCGTTAAAAGGATGTTGTACTCAGGCAGATAGCTATCGCCATCTACCAATGGGACACGGTATCACTTATTACTTGGGAAAAAGATTCCACCTATGTAATAAGCGCCAGTACAAACTGGAGCTGACAGAAGACCCATATTTCTAAAAGGTAATGAAACCCCAAACAAGTTTTAAATTACTTGTAAGTTTTGAGAATTTGATTCCTATGCATCCAAGCCGTATACCGGACAGCTGTTTCGTCCCTTAATAACTCATCAGCTGCAATGTGCTCAGACGCATAGAAATCAAATTCTCACCTCAAAACACACAATTCTTATCATCCACTTCTGAGGATTGCAGCTTCCTTGAGACTTTTGAACTTTGGTTATTACAAAAACATTTATAAAATAAGATCACTACATAATTTAAATAATAATATTTACCAAAACAGAAACCAGTTAGCAAATGATTTTTAACTCTTTTACAACCCACACATCTTAATGTCTTGGCGCCTAGAAGTTTTATTAATTTGGAAAAATTAAATACTGTCTTATTTATACTCGATTCACTTAAGGTTGATTATAAGTTGAATTCTTTTATCTGGTCAAATATGGAAATTGAAGTAGGTGTGAGAGAAATTACATATCTAGATACTTTGCCTTAATGACTAAAGTAAGAGGGCGGATTATGAAACATGACTGAAAAATCTTTATTAATATTGGGGCAAAAATATCAATAATATGGTCCTGTAGTTGACCTATTTTATTCAAATAATAAAATTTGTATGCACAACTTGACAAAGCGACCTTCATTATTAATGAATAACACTTTAGTACAGTAGGAAGTTAATTACCGCAATATTAAGTTAAATTATTCCATCTGTTCCATTTTTTAACATATTAAAATAAAAAACAAAGATTTAAGTATGTAGGTTTGCTGTAAACACATACCCCGATGAAAATATATTTTTTAATAGTTTTCATACATGAAAATACTTTTTTATTCAGAAATCAAAGGTTTCTGTAAAATA
This sequence comes from Neocrepidodera transversa, assembly GCA_963243735.1. NCBI lineage: Eukaryota > Metazoa > Arthropoda > Insecta > Coleoptera > Chrysomelidae > Neocrepidodera > Neocrepidodera transversa. The sequence goes on from OY725339.1 coordinate 14,364,164, forward strand.
ATGATCAGGAAAGTGACATTTGATTGTTGTCATATTGATCAAAATATGTCCTAACCTACAGGTAAAATGTAACTATTCTTTCATTTTACCATTTCCACATATATAGTTACACTCTGTATATACCTATATATGAATGTACAAAATAATAAAGAAAAAATCTTCCTACCTTTCATCTTGCAGCCTTTTGAGTTCTACCATTTCAAGCTCAAATCGGAGATTACTATTTTCACAAAGTAAAAGATCTCTTTCACTAGCTACTCCATCCAACTCGCGTTTTAAACGGATAATTTGATCCCGTTGTTCCCGAATTATGGCATCCCTTTGTACCAAAAGAGAATTAATATCGATATCCGACCCGGCCATTGTAGGCCTCCTACCGTTATTGTCACTTAAAAACTAAACTAAAATAAATTTCTGAGCTGCAGAACATCCCGTTCAACAATTCATTGAAAAATATATTTCACTGCACTTCATAATATACTGATGATTTCGTTTTTTTTTTGTATTAAATAATTTTTGACATAAAACTTCGACAGTTTAATCTAAATCAAACAGAACAAACATTTCGATAAATGGCCAGTGTTGTCATGATGTTGTCATTGTCATAGTAGGGGAATTTCTATTTTAATCTGTCAAGAGTATTGGTCAGTTACCACTAGAGAGCGCTAGAGCATTTTGTATGGCTGGTGTTATTACAATATGAATCTAAAACTCTTGTATAGCTATAAAAAACCAAATACAATATGTTGTATTCGACATCAAATAAATATGAAAATTTGTAATTTTGTCAAATCTCTTTGGACACACGACAGTACTATGTACTCGTTGAATATTATACTATTTTTTATTTATTGGTGAATCCATTGACATATGTCAATGGGTGAATCTGATTAATCACAGAACTGTGATTAATGTGGCAACGACGCCAAGTACCTGCCAAGCCCCCTAACAGGATAATTTTAAACTTGTGTAAAGGCGACCATACACGCTCCGGTTTGCCTGAGAGGTCTGCCTGCACAGTTTTTAATTATGCACAGTTATTGTGAACTGTACAGTTGACCGGAGTGAATATCGAAAAACATAATTTGGCCTGTGCCAGAGTTGCGCAGATAACTGCGTAACAGTTCATTTTTTAATATTCATTGAAGATAAAGTGAGGTTTTAAAATTGAAGATTAGTTTTGTGTTTATATTATTCTTTTTTTGTTTTTGTTTTGCATCGATTACTGTTTTTGTTTTATGTGTTTTCTTGTAAATAATTACGTACTTATTTTATTTCAAATGTCTAAACGTTCCCAAAAAAGAGTAATTTAAGATATTATAGAAGCTTACAAGATAGAGAGACCTGTTTGTAACAAGTGAAAAGTAAAATTATTTAAGATAGGGGGATGAGAGACGCAGCCTATGTCAGACTGAAATCAATTTTAAAAGAATTTGATCCAGATGCATCAAAAGATCTGACATTTTTTAAATTAACTGTACATTTCTATCGTTGCGTGTGTGGTGACATAAAAAAAACTGTGCAGGCAAACCTCTCAGCAAACCGGAGCGTGTATGGCTGCCTTAACGATGTAATCAAATATTGAAAGCTATTGCTTTTGATACCGTACGGTTGTCATGGAGATTACAAAATTGTAACGTTACGGTGGTTTCTAATATCAACACCAGAAGGCGTATCGCTTCTCAGGATTTGCAATGCTTCCCTGTTTAGCAAAACATCTGACAACGGTGCAATTTTTTTGACATTTCAATTACAGTTGACAGTTCATTCAGACGTCAATCTTTTTTATAAATACAAAAATGTGTGCTGTGACAAAATTATATAGTTATTTGAAATATTTGTTAGTGAATTATATTTGAGAAAAGTTGACATGTCACGATAATAAAATATCTGTTTATCTTACATTCCACATTAGCTAGAAAAAGTCTAATTATATTTTTATTGTAGTCTTAAAATCCCAAAAATATGTTACAAAAATTTTATTAAACAATTATATTAAAAGTCGAAGATGGACCTAGCCAAATCATTATTTGAAACCAGAAACCATGAAGGCTACGTTGGCAAAGAAGCTAATACCGTCAGTAATATTTTTTATATAATCTGCTACAATAAAGTTTATACTACATTTAAAACATTTTTTAGAAAAGAGAGTTTGAACAAGTAATAGAACCAGATGATGCAGATGACACAGATGAAATTATTGAAAGTTTTAACCAAGATTTAAATGTATCTGATATTGTATTACCGACTCCTGGAAGCCCATTTTCTGCTTTAACACCTAGTATGTGTCCACAGGACATTATAGCGAAACAGTCTATACCTGACGATCCAAATTCTCAACCAGAATATAGGTACAAAATTAATGATTATTTGTTTCAAACTGTCAAATATATTAATATAAAAAAAATAAAAAACCACAACTAAAGCAAAATAATAATAAATACAATAGTTTTTGATTGGAAGTTCGATATAATTTGTAGGGTTCATTAAAATTTGAAAAGTGGTAAAAAGATTGCCCATGTTTAGGATATGTTTTATGAAAGAAAATTAGTTATGCACACTTTATTTATATTTTACTTGTTTATTTTTTTAAGTTTTGTAACTTTAGCATTTATTTATTTTCAAAAGCAAAACAAGAATTTTTTCAAAAATATATTAATATACAGTTTGTCTCATTTAAACAAAATTAGATTATGAACTTTTGACTTATAAACTTATGACCCTACTTAAGTGTTTAACTGTATCGGCTTTTACTTGAGGAAAATCTATTATAATATTTAGATAAATAAACCAATATTTTATGATTTTCACAAAAATATATAACAAAAAGTATATATGTTTCATTGTAAAACAACTTCATCACACTAATATTATTTGCAAATTAAGTCCAAAATATATACTACAACAGCTGATAATAAAAGGAATTTCAATATCATTACAATGACTTAAAATATTGAAAACAACATTCATTAGAGCCATTAAAGGATCACAAATGTTAGGAAAAGAATTTAATGAATGTTATTTCCAAATATTTTAAGCCATTGTAATGTTATTGAAACACATTTTAGTCTCAGTTGTAGTATATATTTTTGAGTTAATTTGCAAATAATATTAGTCTGATGAAGTTTTTTTTCCAATGAAAGTTTTACTGATCATTTAATAACTTTTTTATATATATTTTTGTGAAAATCATAAAACGTTGTTTCCTACTTAAGTCTGTAGTGAACACAGCATCGGGATATCTTAAATGGTTCAGAAGATACAAGTCCTCAAAATGTGGAAAATTTGTTTCTGATGTTTGTTCACTATAAGGCCCCAATCCACTTTGTACTGACTCTACAAATTCTTCAATGTGGAAAAAAACTGATTGAATTTTTGAAGTGACAACAATACCTGTGCCTAACTATTGTTGACGAGGTAAGAAAAAATGATGTATATTGTGATTTCTAATTTCTTGCATTTGCTTCAACTTATTAATGGGGGATACTAAATTTGAAGTGTGAGCTTAAGCTCAATTTCAATTGAAGTTTTGCATCGTTATCAATCAATTGAAATAATGTCTTTGGTCAGTTTCTTTGTTAAAACAGAGATTATATAGATAATAAATGATTTTTACATTTTTTTTTGTGAAAATAATAAAACATTTAATTTATCTAAATAACATAATGGGTTTTTATCAAGTAAATGCCGACACAGTTAAACATTAAAAACAGAGATTAAGTTTGAATCACTTACTGTTTTGGATAATTTATATTTCTTTCCTTTAAACAGTGGCGTCGCGAGGGGTGTGTGCGAGGTGTCTCACTCCCTCCCGTACTTTTCGATAAGCGGCATTTTCAATACTGATAGTACAAATAAAATCAAAATTTGCATTATTCCCAAAAAAATCCTCGAGTCAAAATCAGAAATAAATTTAATTACTCAACAAAAATTGCTTGTTAACAAAATGTTTACTCATTGCATGTCCTTTTTCATTCTATAAAACCCTTTCTATCTGCATGCAGTACAATATACTCATATTCTCTAACCTTCACAAACAAGTTATATCATTATTGTTGTCTAATTTTTAAACTAGTCGACATTTTTATGAACCCCCCCGCACCCTCTGGATCGGAACCATCGCGACGTCTCTGCTTTTAAAGATATCTTCAGCAAGTCTTCAGTTTGGCAATTTCTTCTTACAAGTGAGACCGTTTTTCAAAAATTGTCATTTTTTTTGTGTTAGGTACTTTTTACAATAACATCTGCATACATTCAATTTTGTGTTTTAGTTGTCTTCGTGACTAATCAGCTAATACGTCGGTAATTTTTATATAAAACCAGCGATAAATTTGATTCGTTAAAAATTGGACGCCAAATGATTATTAATAAAAATATTTTATCACTTGACGTTATCAACCATAATATTTAAACAAATTACTACGGACCGCCCACACTTCATCTTTGGTGAAATAGATATCCATATCGCATGGGGCTCGTTGAAAAAAAATTGAAAAATTTGAAAACGGAATTATTTTTAGTCACTTAAAAACAGAAAAATCAATCCAAGATCAAGAAAGGAATTGTTTAATAATTGATATAAATTTGTTTTCCACAATATGCTTAAATGTAACTTCAAATATTTTGTTGATTATTTACTTATCTTAACGCTATTAAAAGAACCGTTTAAAGAACATATTTTATCTTATAATTTAAAATTATTATTATTCACTTTAAGCTCATAAAAACGATTATAAAAATGAAAATTACAGATTGATTATTTTAAAATTTAATTTTATTACTAAACATGGACTTTTTTTATCACTTATTCCAGATCATATTCCAACAATAAATAATAAATAAATTTTAAATAACAATTTCTAGATTTGATGAATTTGGATTTCGGGTAGATGAAGAAGATGGACCTGAACAAAGTTCAAATAAACTTCTTGGTATTCCATTTGTTGAAGATCCTCAACACAGGTAAACACTCAATCTGGTCTATTTAAGTAGTTTATGTAAGATTTTATCTGATATTCAGTTCTGCGGATTACCATTCAAGAAAGTCATAAGAGGGACAAAAAATAAATAATTATTCTTAAAATTCAAGATTGTTTTATTAATATTAATAATAAAAGTAGTTTATTAGTTATAAATATACAATTTAAAAATCAAAAGGCCATTGACCGAGGTCCTTCAGTCAAGTAGATATATATATATGTAGAAAGTAAAACTAGTTTTTACAAATCCAAAAAATGTACTACTAAAAATAAATAAAAAATGTCATGTATATTAGTTATTTTCAACTTTGAATAGCTCCTGTAAGAGTAGAGGTTTTTCAGAGTCGGTTGTTCTTTCTCTCTACCGGTGTTTCAGCAGCCAATTTGTTTTTTTTTTTATTTTTCATTATATTAATTTAACAAATCTAGGTTACAATGGGTGGCCCACTTGGAATTTTCTCACAGCAAAGAAGCCTCGAATTTAACTTGGGATAAAGTAGAACTACGATTACCTAGAACAGACAAACTTGCCTCTATGGTCAGATCAGGTATTCCCCATTCCTTAAGGCCTCAAATGTGGATGAGAATGTCTGGTGCTTTAGAAAAGAAATATCAGTCTGAATTGGCCTATAAAGAAATTGTGAAAATGTCCAGCAATGATTCTTTAATGACGTCCAAACAAATTGAAAAAGACTTATTACATATCATGCCTACTAATGCTTGTTACAGTAATATTAGTAGTACGGGAATACCGAGATTAAGAAGAATTTTAAGGGGTATTGCTTGGTTGTATCCAGAAATTGGGTAAGAAATCTTTTATGTAGAAAAGTATAATTAATCGTTTTATATTTATCTTAATATTTAAAATATGTTTATTTCAGATATTGCCAGGGTATGGGTATGATAGCAGCCTCATTAATTTTATTTATGGAAGAAGAAAATGCTTTTTGGATAATGGTTACCATAGTTGAAGATTTGTTACCTGCATCTTACTACAGTTCAACACTGATAGGTATACTTATGTCTATATTAACATATAAACCATTTTTACCAAATTTATGATCCAAAATTTTAGAATGAGAGAGCAAATTAATAACAATATCAATTATTACTATGTCACGAAGTGATGTTTAAGAAATTTAAAAATAAGGCTACCTCGATAAATGAATGAATATGCGTCATATGTAATCTAAATAATAAGGCATATTCCAAAATTTTACAGCTAGTTTAAATTAGTTGGCACGAGTTCCAAACCACTATTTGGTTTAAATTTGTTTTATAACAATTCTATTTAATGCCTCATGGAACAATTTAAAAAATATATTTCTAGTAGCGACGTTACGTCATTTGTTTTTCTGACAGGGTCAATTCATAAGCCTAATTAAATATCCGAGAATAGAAATAGACTGAACGTTTTAATTCAATTTGATTGGGTGTTTCTAAATATACAAGAAGAAAATAATTACAGAAATCATTGGGTATTTTGGTGATGAAAAATAACGTTTTGTTGGTAGTACTGGTAGTAGTCAGTATTTTATTTTCTAGGAATTCAAGCTGACCAACGAGTATTGTGCACATTAATCTCAAGTTACCTACCAGATACAGATGAAGTATTAAAAAATCACGATATAGAATTATCCCTTATAACTCTCCACTGGTTTTTAACCCTCTTTGCAAGTGTTGTCCATATGAAAATATTGCTGAGAATATGGGATTTGTTTTTCTTCGAAGGATCAATTGTACTATTCCAGATTACTTTGAGTATGCTTAAAATGAAGGAACCACATTTTAAATCATTAGAAAATTCTGCTCAAATTTTTAATGCGTTGTCAGATATTCCTGGAGATATTGATGATGTTGAGCTGCTACTAGAGGTAAATTAAACATATAATAGATTTACATGTTTCACAGTTATAAACTTAGGTTTATAATTGGCAAGTTTTTTTTGTATCAATGATGTTATTTGAAATGTAACGTCTATCTGCTACTATTGTTAGAATTTCTAATTATATATGTTTGTAAAAAGAACCAAAAACCTAATTAAAAAAAAATACAAAACAGATTTATTAATTTAGTGTTTATTTAATTCGAACATACTGGAAATATTTAGTTTATTTAGTTTTATTATTTATTTGCAGGTTTCTAAGGATCTTACTAGCTCACTTAATGATGTTATGTTGGAAACTTATAGAAGACGGCATTTGGCTTACTTAATGGCTGATCAGGGGACTCTAGTAGGAAATCCCGAGTCTGCACCTAATCTTCCAAAACAACATGTAGCTAGGTAAGTTGTATATATTTTACCAATATAACTGGTTTTTGTGACTACAAAATACTGTATACAAATTCGGTAGGGAATTTTTTAAATAAAAATAAGAAAAACAGACATATTTAAAAACACTTCTTGTCTTAAGGTAAAGTGCTTTAAATTTGTTACCAATAAATACTTTTAAGTGATATATAATAATTTAAGTTCTGACTATATAAAGATTTTTAGAAAGCTGATGGTAAAATTAGAGGTTTTAGGTTCAACAAGGTTGGAGTTAACTTAAGAAAAAGTATAATTATTATTTTTTCATTTACAGTTTTAAAAAATGTCAATATTTGTGACAAATTCTTTACAAAAAAAACTTTATAATAAATTATTTATTTTTGCCAATACGTGAAGGAAATATGATAAAACTAATGTATTTTATTTACAGATTAAAATTTATTTCTAAAGACATACCTAATCTACAAAAAACTTCTTACTATCCCTTTGTTAAAAAAACTTGATACACATTTATTAGTGCTGATCTTATGGCAATTAGTGTTGGTCTTAGTAGCTATTCCCTATTATTAGAAAAAAATATTAAGATATTGGCTTCCACTTTGGGACCATTATCAGAAGAAAGTTAATGAGGGTTAGGTTCTATCAAAGTTTGGTTTGGTTTAGATAACGAAGAACCTGTACAGACTAGCAACTGAGTTTATGATAGGGTCCTGATTGTAAATACTGTTAAGTCAGTAAGTTAGGATATTATAATTTCAAACAAACTTTCCAGCTACCCATTAATTAATAAATTATATAGCATTATTTTAAAATAATAATAAATCATATTTTTTAATAAAACAAAATCATGATATTCATGTTGTGTAGTTGTAGACATATTCTTTTCCACCCGAGGAATATACATCAGTATTAATAGGAAACCTTAAGTGTTAATATCTTAGTTCATTATTAGTAAGAAAACTAAAACTACATGGAAATAATAAATATCCCAAAATTGTTGCAGTTTCTAAAAACTCATTACAAAAAGAAAATCCGGCGAAAATAATATCAAACTGCCACATTAAATAAACGAGAAAATACCAACATTTTCTTCTTTGAGACGATACCCAGAAAGCTGCGCGGTATCCCTGCATGTCGTTTGTGTTATTTAACCCCATTTGCGCATTATACTTAAAATCCAACAAACATTTAAATCCTGAAGCAAAACCGATGGATCTAAGTCCGGCAAAGCTATTTTGTTCAATACTAACTAACCAAATTATACTAATATATTTTTATTTATGTACTCAATTCGCATGCTCGATAACTAGAGTCGTGAGCAATGCCCCGTCTACATAACTACCAATAGGCTATTTAATAACGCTTTAACTATGCCATTATTTTGAAAAAGGTGAGACGGTTTTACTGACGAAAGAATTGGTCAACGAGAAGTAAGTGGAAACTTAGTATGACACCAAAGTTTAAACGACTTATATATAAATTCATAACATTTTTTTTTTATTTCTGTAGTAGTAAAAATAGACAAGTTTCTTCTGCGTCAGAAAAATTCATTTTATTGAAATTAAATTATCAATTTCGTTCTTATTGTTATTTGAATTTAACAGTATAGTTTGACGTTCTTTATAAATCAACAAATTCACTTATTACCCTAGCAAAATATATATCAAAAGTAAAAACTAGTTCTTTTTCATAAATTTTAAATATTTAAATGTACAAAATGTTATATTTACCACACGCGATACAAGGACGTATAAAACAGGAAACTACAACCGTTTTTCTTGGCCATGTTATAAAACTAATGTAATATACTAAAAAACTAAGCCATGACCCAAGCGTTCCAAAGCTGTTTTTCAAGGCAAAAGCGCCTCCTTTATGACCCAATACATAACAATTTTTTGGCGAATATTGGATTTTAACGAAAACCAAAAAATAGGGCTAAAATAAGTTTTCGCCAGGTTTCATATACCCTTTTTACCCTAAAAGATGCAATCACCTCAGTGTTATTTAACACTTTATTTGATTGATTTTATACTAAAATTGCGACTTGTGAATGTTCTTCATTCACAAAAATGTTCAAATTCAGCTTTATAGGAGGTAATATTATACATACTATCTTTTCCACAAGTATCGCAATTTTTATTATTTAATTTTTTTGACAATTTTATTGAAATTTTTTTGCTGAACAATAAATCCAATGAATTAAGTTAATTTGAGGTCATCTGATTGAACACAACCAACCAGTACAAAATTACTTTGAAAACTACCCATAGACTCTTTTCATTCGTTGCAATGCGATTTTGACGTTTCAAATATTTAATAATTTCAAAATGTCACGATTTGGTTGTAATACTGACAAAAATATTAATGAAATAATCGAATCAAATACATAAAAAAACACTGTTAACAATAAAAAAATTTTATGGAAAACTTTTATGGAATTTTGCCATGTTAGAAAGTATCAATTAGACGGAAATCGAATGGTGGAATAATTAGCAAAAGAAATATCCGAATTACAATATCGGGCATTGATAAATGCTCAAACATTTTATAACAACTTTCTCATGCTTTCGAAATCGAAATCTGTTTTAAAATTCTTTCGAACAATTATCAATATCCTTTGGGTAATTACTTTTGATAGTTTGTTTTTGTACTGTTAAAGATACCACCTCATGCAATCGCTCGATACTCGTTTTCAGCGACAAATTAGGTCACGCTCAAAATTTTCCAATTAGGGATAGGTACATTAATCATATTTGCCAATTGAAATTTAGGGATTGTGTTTGTTCTTTTTCTTTATTATTTTAGACGCAATAGAAAGCGAGTTGTGGCTCCTTGACGGCGATGTTTTGTTTTCCGTAAATTTATTCGAAGATTTAAACGTTAAATAACGGAAAACGTGAAATTTTCTGGGAAAACTCATAGAACCTTTTTTAAATGTACTCTTAACTGATCCTTAAAATGACTAGTGGTAAAAGTCTGTAGCACAAAAATTGAGAGTGTTATGATGAAAATAAGATGGGTCGCTCGAATTTATGAAGAAAAATTGATCAATAAAACCATTATCAGTAGAATTAAAATTTATTACAACATATGAATAATTCACTTTATATATGCTCCACTAATATGTTCCAAAAGTTTTAACGGTTTAGAAAGCATAGATTTTGAATAAAGTCGATTCAAATAATTTTTTTTTGTATTCTGAAAAAATAATATTTTCTAAAAATAACTTATTAAGTGAATGAAAATACATAATAAGTTGTTGTTAACAAAAATTTTAACTTTGTTTCACTGAAAATTTTGCATTTCTGTATTATAAAAATTAAATTATATATGGCCATTTAAAAGTTTGCATTTGCGCGAAGGGTATCTTTTCCTATAAACTCAAAACTCTCTAAAACTAAAGATTCAATTTTACATGACCCTGTAGCCCATGAAATTCCCTACAACATGGTTTTCGTATGGATGAAATGTCTCAAAAGGGAGAGGAGCTATCACTAAAAAACGAAATTCATTTTTTGAGAAAACTTATGAAGCACGATTTTTTTTAAATTTTGGAGCATTCATTCTTTTGCATATGTTCTGTACATTTCCTACATGTAATACACTAGTGACACACACATAAACACACGCAGTTAGAAACGGAGTAGGGGCTCATAATACGTGATGAACATCTCCTAACGGACTTTTATGCTATATGTATACACACTTCTTTTTAGTGATTTTATACATAAAACGCAGTAGTTTGCAAGGGTTGGTGATTAAGGGTGAAAACGTTTTAATATATGATTAACAAAGGGATAATTATTTACTGTAGATGCCACCATTAAACTGTTATACGCTCTTAAATTTTTTTTCTCATTTTCGACTTAAAGGATATTTTGCAACAAATTATATCATAAACAGTAGTTTATATTTATTTGTTTTATATCAATGCCACCATCAAAGCGCTTCAAGCCGTTGCAAATATTTTACCCTATAATTTCATCGTAAGGAGTGGTTTTTAAGGGTAGAATCATGTTTACAATTAAAATATCATATAATAAATAATATGAGAAGATATTACTTCTATATAAATCCCACAATAAAAAGATTTCAAAGATGTTAAATTTTTTTTTTGTAATTTCGTTATAGGGGGTAGTTTTTAAGGGTAGGAACATTGTAAAATACCATAAATCGAGTTTAATCCCAAATTTTCAGAAAAATCATTACAGTTATAAAGATTTCGGAGGTAAAACCACTCGGTACTAGCTGTTACTACGGGCACTGGTTTAGCTGTTATTTGTATTAAGCTAGAGGTCAATTTACATTTTTTTATTCATCTAATCCGGGCACAGGTAGAAAAAAATTCTTTCTCAAGACACAAATAAGATCTATTTCGATAGATGTATAGACTTTACTACAAAAATAGTTACGTCACTTATTACGTCATTAATTTTATTCCGTGTTAGATGCACAGCGTTGCCAAACCGAAAAAATGGCATATAAATATAATAAATTCCTAAAATGTATTGTTATTGAATTTATTTTTCTTATATAACTTGTATTTTAACTATTTATTACAAAAATTTATTTTTGCCAAAATATAAATTTCAAAACTTCATTACGTTTTACTACTGGTGAAATAAAACAGTGCCAAAACTCAAATGTAGGATTGCTGCAACACGCAGAAACAAACAGGAAATTTTCTGTTTTTTAAACAAGTGTTATGTGCATCGTAACACTTCTCTAACCAAGGGCGTAGATATGGGGGTAAAGGGGGTTATTACCCCCCCCCCCCCACAGAATACTAAAAAATATCAAGAAATAAAATATATGAAATGTAGGAACGGACAAACATATTTGTCTAATACTTTGATTACACCCCCCACCCCCCAAAGGAAAAAAGTACCACCTCCCCGAGGAAAAAGTTATTTACGCCCTTGTCTCTAACAGCATCTAAAGATAACATTGCCCCATTTAAATTTGTCTAGCCCTTATTATTACGTTCTTGTTCAAAATTTGCTAATAAGGAAGCTATTAGTTGTTTAAAACTATTATTCAGCATTTTTTTAAAAAATCAGTTTTTTATACAATTTGCAAGAACAATATTTAAAGGAAATAGCAATAAGACGTAAACATAACCTCACTTAATGACACTTATAAAAAAAATAAAAGTGGCAACCGGGTAATTCATAAAGCAATTACACCAACCTTAAAAAACAATGAATTCAAAACGCAAAAATGTTAACAAATATTTATTGTGAATTAAGGTCTTGGAGTATTAATATTAAGGAAATATACGATTAAAATTTATAATCAATCAATATGCACATACATTTGTAACATTTAAAATTAATTTCACATGATTAGTTTTATTGTTAAATATTCAGAGGTTGGTAGTACTTTGTAATTATTATAAAATATAATGACTTGCAACTATTTTTGTAGTAAAAACACTATAAGTTACTAGTGGAAACAATATTTTGTCCGTCGCTGATTATTCGGAACATATAATAAATATATTTACGTAATTATTTACATTTACATATTTACACCTACTCTTTAAATTTATATATATTATAGTTAGACCACTTATACATGTGTTTAGTAGAGCTAGTACTGTCCATGGATAGGTATATTAATCAAAATTCTATTAATTACCCGGTTATTCGGCCCCGTAGCCACTACCACAAATGACAAGTTTTCAGTTTTCACTCATGACCTAACCTCAATAAAAATATAAAAAAGAATGTAGTTTATCCCCTCAGCGGGATTGTATTATTCTCTTCTCAGTGTTCTAATGCCTATAATGGATGATGCGAAACGCAAAAACAACAAAATTAAACGCAAGAAACGTGAGGTTAAAAATGTTGTTGCATTGTATCTTCAACGACGAAACTACTGTACTTTACAAACTTTTGTTACTACTAAGAAACAGCAATTAATCCATTCTGTAGTGGAAACTTCTGTAGGAAGGTCGAATTCAATATTGTATCGTTGTGATCCTGTAGTTATAGATCAGAACTTCGCAAAATCCTTACTCTGGTTGAGGGACCAAACCAAATTTAGAAATCGCTTTCATGATATTGAATGCATTGTAGCGCCGTTGTTTTGTCATCTCTATATGGAAATTTTGCGATACGAACAAACTGATAGAGCAGCTTCATTTTTCAAGTGTTATTTTCCCTCTATTATTGAAAATAAGTGTGATAACATCATTAGAGACTTGATCTTCACAAACGGACCTAAAGATAAAGATATATCTAAGTTAAAAGAGAGATTTAGGAGCAGTAGAATTGTTGTAAAACTACAACCTGATTCGTTAAAGAACTTAAAGAAGTTTGTGTTAGAAAATTGCCATATTGTGTTTCTTCAAGTGTTACAAACTTATTTTGATTTTCAAGTTGACGATTTTGTGAAGAAAAAAAAACAAAGAATTATGAATTCAATTGAAAATAAAAAGGATCCCAAGTATCAGAAACTATTAAATTGTTTAAGGGACTTAAAACGGGTATCAACTCCTATATTTAATACTCATATAACAAATAACAAACATGATGTGCCATGTGGGTTGTTAAAAAGACAGTGTGGTTTAGTGGTGTTTGCACAACATAATGTACTTCATTTAATGCCAGCTCATTCTTTGGATTCTCTGTTTAATTTAAATACTAATAGTTTTATGAAATTTGGACATCATTCAAACTATATTTATAGTGTTGATTTATCTCCTGATAATCATATGTTGGTGTCAGGGTCTGCCGATAACACCATATGTATATATAATTTAGAAACAATGACTTTAGTAAAAAAATGTTCAGGTCACTTAGGTGCAGTTTACTGTGTTAAAATTAGTGGAAATGGAGCTTATATAGCTTCAGGATCTATAGATGGTACAGCAAGGCTGTGGCAAATGAATAATGGAAAAATACTTAGAATATTCTGTGGTCATACTCAAACGGTAACCTGTGTAGAATTTCACCCTAATTGCCTATATTTAGCTACAGGTTCTGCAGATAGAAACATTAGATTATGGTGTATAAATAAAGCTAGCTCTCTAAGGCTCTTACATGCAGGTAAGGGCATTGTATATGGTTTAGCCTTTAGTCCATGTGGCAAACTACTAGCCAGTGCAAGTGAAGACAAGTCCATTAGAGTGTGGGATTTGTTGACATCTAAAGTTAAAGTAGTCATTGAATTAAGATGTAAGGACGCTCCAATTTTAAAAATAATTTGGAACACAGATGGCAGTGAAATTTGTGCAGGAACTATAGATGGTATTATAAGAATATGGAATGTTAGTAGAACTCATGATAACTGTGAAAATAATAAATATATTGATCCTATTATAACACATTCTCTTAACGCCCAGTTATTAAACATTGAATATGCTTTTAGTACATATGGTACTTTAACTGTATGATATATAATAATTTTATTTATACTTTTTTTTAATTGTATATATATTTATTTTAAATATTTTGATGTATACACTGTTATAATTTATATCTTTGTGTTAAATAATTTACAATATTAAAAGAAGTGGTATATTAATAATATAATGGAGTGTTCTATTTTATATAATCTAAAATACTGTAGCATCAAAATTAATTCTTATCATTTTGGCAGATGAATTGTAATATTGTTTGCATTGATTTTAATGTCAATTAATCTAAGGTACTAAGAATATGATATTTTAATGTTTATAGTTTTGTATCAATAGATAGGTTTTCTTTCGAATATCACAAATTGTTATATCATTATATATACGTAATTATAAGTGTAACAAAATTTCAAATAGAGATTTGAAATGTGACCATTGTACATATAAATTATTATTTTCTCTCATTTGAATAGAATTAATATTGTGAATATAGAATTTAATGTAAATATATAGTTTAATTCTGTATTTTAAATGTAGTCGAGATGTGAAATCAGCCAATATAAATACCTAACACAAGTACAAACAATAGAACAGTTTTCCAGTTAAAATATTGTTAATAGAATGTAGGTTTTTTAATAGTAGTAATAGTGAAATAATAAGCAGTTACTGCCAAATAATCAACGAATTATGATAATCATAATAAGTAACAATGTCCAAATGTTAAGTTTAAAAAAATAACATTTAAATAAGATATTTCTTATTACCTACAGTGGCATATATGATTGTCAAATTATTCGTGTTTGTATTTTTACTCCCAACGTTTTTTTTGGAAGTAAGATATTTAAAGACTGCATACAACTACGGTTGTAATCATTTATGAAGCAATATTTTCTTGAGATATTTTTTTAATGAACTAATATTTAAAGTAATTTGTTATAAAAATTGTCATTATTTTTAGCTGGATTCTTGATTTTATTGCCCAATTTAACTTTTAATTTAAATTACCTCTTAAGAAATAATTAATGGTTGTTAGATCTGCGTACTTTGACGGCCATTCTATTGGTCCTTCCCCTCAAAAATACTTTAAAAAAATGGCTGTGTTCCATATCTTATTTAACTTTAATAGGGCACCTATCATCAATTTTGTCCCGATAACCTTCTGTAGATACCGTTATAAAATTATTTTGCACAATATTTAACGAGATTTTGTCTTTAACAGTTCTTACAGTTTTAGTTGTAAAATTTATGTAAACCGCCTGACAAAAAGACTAGGACCTTTTATTTTGCTATCATACTTTCAGAACCTATTTGATCAGAATCACATTTATTCACTTGCAATTAACTTACTTTATATAAATTATTTCCATGTTTTCATGACAGTTTTTGAAAAAGTAATTCTTGTAGTCATTAAGTTTTTTTTTCATTTTGTTTATTATTTATTTCTGTATTTTTTTACTGAAATATATTTTGATTGTTTATAACATGTTTTTTTTATTAACTATTTAGTAGAATAATTCGGTTCTTAGACGCTTAAAAAAGCAGTGTTATTTACTTGCGAACAATATTGCACTAGAGAAAGCAAAAGGGAATGAATTTAGTCCGAGGGCTTGACTAATATTTATAAATTTATTATCAAGTTTGTATTATAACCTAATTTCATGTAAAAAATTCTTTGCATAAATTTTAGCCATGTTTGCCGTGGAAGTGCCGACGAGTGACCAGTGTCCGATCCATATAAAAGAATGCTGGGATCGCGCTAAAATTTATGCGAATTAAAACCATTTTGTTTTTTTTTTACATGAAACTTGGCAATATAAACTTGAACTTTCAGAAAATGTTGCATGTAACTCAATAAATTTTAATCTATTTAATATCTTGTAAGTACTTGCGTTTATTTTATATTAAATTAATTCTCAAGCTCGAACTAAATTCATTCCATTTCGCGTCACTTCTCTCTGATTCAGTATTGTTTACCGCTACTGTGTATTAAATGAGGCATTTCTGTGATGCTATTTGATTTTTAGGAGACAAATTAAGAAAAATAAATCTGTGATTCAATTATTACTCTTTAATGAACAAACAGAGGATGACATAAAATCTAAAAATATCAAGCAAACTGAAATTTTAGTAGATCTTCGAGAAGCAATTTTACAGGTAAGAAAAGTCAGTTATTATTCATACAGAACTTACATTTTTAACGAACAAATGCCTGTTACGTTGACGAAGACTTAAAATTATTTGATGCTTACCAATGATATTCAAATTTTAGGTTGCTAGACATTTCCTACATTTAGATCCAAAATTAGCCAATGAAGTATGTTTAATTGCTGATTATTCAATGGAAAGTCATGCTCAAGACCATATAAATTACATAAACGTATCTAAAACAAGGAAACGTCGAGCTAAAGCATTACTAGGTATGCACATCTATTTATTCTTAATCTGTTAAGTATTTGCAGTTGGAAAATATCTGTTTAAATATTGTTTTAGATTTTGAACGTCATGACGATGATGAATTGGGCTTTAGAAAAAACGATATAATAACCATTATTAGTCAAAAAGATGAACATTGTTGGATTGGAGAATTAAACGGTCTAAGAGGTAAAATATTTATTAAAACATCAAATTTAGTACATAGTTCGTTTAAAAGATATTTTATAAATGGTGAAAAAATATTACTTCATATGAAAAGCCAAATTAATATATTAACATATTATTTATAAATTCTTATTTTAGGTTGGTTTCCTGCGAAGTTTGTAGAAATGTTAGATGAGAGAAGTAAACAGTACAGCAGTGCTGGTGACGACAGTATATCAGAGACAGTCACTGATTTAGTGCGAGGTTCTCTTTGTCCAGTTATTAAACAAGTTTTAGAACATGGTATGAGACGTCCGTCCTTTTTAGGTAAGAATCTTGCATCTGAAATAACCAGTTGATTTCCTATGTTTTATGTATATACACTGATATTTACCTTACTTCATAGAGAGAGAATAATAATTTCATTATATTCAGCGTTCTACAAATGACTCTGTCGCTTCCAGAGCCCCATCTCTTAACACGTCATTGTTACACATTGATTATCTTAGTCCTGCAATCGGAGCGACTTACCACATCTACTCCCTTATTCTAAAGATATTTTAAATTCATAATTTATTACAAGAATATCTAAAGGAATACTGTTTTTTTAAGGTCCCTGCCATCCATGGTTGTTTATAGAAGAATCTGCAATGAAAGAGGTTGAAAAAGACTTTAAATCTGTTTATAGTAGACTAGTCCTTTGTAAAACTTATAGATTAGATGAAGATGGTAAAGTACTAACTCCTGAAGAAGTAAGTATTTTCTAATATTTGCTAAATTTAGCTTTGTCACGAATGTTGAATTCAAATAAAATATACATTTGATTAAATTATTGCAACCATATTTAAAGTAGTGTATCTGAGACAGAGCCTAGAGACTAAACACCTGATAAATTCGTTGAAGGAAGTTCGCAATACCTCTGTAAAAATTGTCAATGTTATGAAGGCCAATTTAAAAAACTGCAGACTTTAAATGTTTGTGTGAAAAGATTGACAGCCTTCATTCTACAGTACTCTTAAAATTGAAATAAGGTGATTTTCACGAGAAAAAGTGCTGACAATATTGAACTGAAATTCAAGTGTTTGACTGATATTTTCCCAAGACGGGGGTCCACCAAACTGGGCTAGCCTGGCGGCCTTGCCTTCCAAAATGCCGCTTAATTAAATTCGACTCCACCAAACTGTTCATTTTAAATGTGTCTGTTTGAATAGTTGTTTGTTATTCTTCATCCAAAAATGTTTGACGACGACGAAATTTTGGTATATGGCCCTAAAAATTATTAAACAAAAATTACGAAGAAAAAAAAACTTAAATCAATTACAGTCTATTCGTCTCTTCGTCTATATTCGAATCTTGGCTTTCCATTTTAAAGTCACTTGAATGTCCACTGTAAGTTAGCCCGCAGAAGTTCCTTTGATCTATACCGACATTTGGCTGCTAGCAAAATTATGACGGCGGCCTCAAGGGATGTTTTTACTTTAATTTTTACTCCGGTAAAAGCCGGCTAGCCCAGTTTGGTGTTGCCCCGCCTTTAGACTAAATTGCATTTGGGATTACAAAACAGTTTAAATACTAACTTTATAATGTGTGACAAAATCTGGTCGATGATCAAGAAATAAGACTTTTGGGACTACAATTGGATTTCAAGTGCTTTCAAATGATTTATCCTTTTCAAAAATCCAAAAGGTTTCTAAAAAAGATTAATTGATTGAACTTTCAACCGATTCTTCTGTACTATGTGATTTCAAAAAATGAATCTCGCCCAAATTGTAGGCAATAATAAAAAGCTAGTATAAAGAACTTGGTGGCAAAGCTATGAAATATTAATAAGATCAATTTCATCCTATGCATATATATCAAAAATAAATATTGTAATAATCTGGATGCAGCACTTGATTTGAAGTTATATCTTCTTCATTTGAACCAGACTTTAAACAGCTTACATGATTACCCATGGATATATTTAATTGAAATAAACTGAAAAATTTAATAAAGAATAAAAGCCTATTCATTTTAGTTTTTTTAGTTGTTTGATTTTTGCCCATTCTTAAAATTATGAACCTATGAAAAAAAAGTTTTCGCCAAATTTTGCTGGGAGGCATAAGTTGGAAGGATTTTTTTCTAGAAACGTCATTGCAATAAATGTCACAATAACTTTTAATCAGATTTATCCTAGACTCTGCTTCTTTTTTCATACCATAAAATGTACCATTTATTAACCTTTTTTCTTTTTTATTTTAGTTGCTCTACCGTTGTGTTCAAGCTATAAATCTGTCTCATGATAGCGCACATGCTCAAATGGATGTAAAACTTCGTTCGTTAATTTGTATGGGTTTAAATGAACAGGTGCTACATTTGTGGCTTGAAGTCCTTTGTTCTTCCAGTGAGATCGTTAGAAAATGGTAATATTTTTGTAATTTGTTATGCATAATGTTTTGTTATTTCAATGCTCAGATTATTGTGGTTCTCCTGTTATACTTATTTACTTAATACTATATTGTATACCACATGAAACGGGTTTAATAAAACGACTCTCAGTGGAGTGCTGTTATCGTCGCTAGTGCCTTAATAGTATATTATTCAATGATCCAGGCGCGTTCGTGTACTTTTTAGCCCATGGCCTATATACAGAAAGTTTATTGTATTTTTCTATTCTTGAAGATCGCGATGGACGATATCTATATACTAATACGCAAAAAGAAAACTTCGGACCCCTTTTTAAGCGTAATGCGAGAACGGAGGCGTGAGTTTTTGCATGGTTAAAGTTTATATACAGGAGCAGTGCACAAAGCTAAAATTAATATATAATATGTGTTACAAATAAATTAAATATAGTATAACATTCATTGTTTATATTGAATATTAGACTACTTTTGTGTATAGGTAGTTTAGCCGAGCGGATGAAGGCGCTGGATTAAAGCAACAGTTTCCTCGAAGGCGTGTTTTTTTAATTTTTTTAGAAACACGTGTTTACAGTTTTTTATTGGAATTTTATTTTTTCGAAAAAGATAAAAAAAATTACCTGGAAAATGGGAAAAAATATGAAAAATGTTTTCTCTGTAAAAATTGCAAAATTAGTAAAGAATAGAGGAAAATAGAGAAAATTAGGATAAACGGTTTCCGTATAAAAATGAGAAAATAAATAAAGAAAAATTGAGAAAAAGGAAAAAATTGGAAAAGGAAAAACAGGAGAAAGTAAAAAAAAATAGAGAAAATGCGGAAAGGTAGGAAAAAATAAGAAAAAATAGGAAAAAATAGAAAAGCAGAATCAAATACGAGAAAATAAATAAAAATAGAGAAAATGCCTTTTTTACATTTTGTACATAATATTTTGAAGTCGATACATGTTGTCTCTTTCTCATGACATTTCCCATGGTGCAAGGATAGTGATGGGTATCCAGTGTGTGTGTGTGTGGGGAAGTGTTTACAAACATCAATGTCATCAATATAAGTGGCGTATATACCCATGGAACTTATCACAAGTACTTTTATAATTTAAATAACTTAATAAAACTTTTAAAAAATGGCATAACCATTTACGAAAACACTCGAAAAGTTAACAGGATACTGTTTGTTTACAGTGTTTATATACAAACCAACTTCGATATTGATTTCAAGAGAAGGATGGAAAATTGATGTCTATATAGTAAATGGTCTAAGACATTCGTGATTTATAAAATAAGATCATTCGTGAATCAGAAAAATAAGACACCAAACAAAAGTCGGTCACCAGGTACTAATTGTTTAAAAGGTGACAAGATGACTCGGTGACAAAATAAACTGAATAGCATTTAAACTTTAAACATTTAATGAAATGGTCGAATTTCGACCACTAGTATCTTATTTAATGATCATTTACTTGCAGAATTCTTCAGTTTTAAAAATTCTTTGAGGTGGTTAGCCTCAATGGAGGAGCAGTCAGTAGTAGTTAGAACACTTTAAAATTTAAACAAAGATTGACTTTTAGTAAACCTATGTGATGTGAATGATGTTGTCAAACTGGAAATTGTCCATTTTTAAATTTGAATTTTGCATTATATTTATTCTTCTTTTTAGGTACAATCCTTGGTCATTCATTTATAGTCCGGGATGGGTACAAATCAAGTGCGACCTCAGGATACTGTCACAACTTTCCTTTAATCTGAATCCTGACTGGGAATTGCCAGTAAAAAAAGAAATCAATAACCAACCCCTAAAAGATGGCGTTCGTGATATGCTTGTCAAACATCATTTGTTTAGTTGGGACATTTAATATAAACTGGCAGACGCCAGTTGTTCAGCTTTTTACCCAAAATGACTAAATATGAGAATAGATAAATCATGGGACTGATTTTTCAATAAAGTGCCGATTGATTAATATACAATAAAAATTCCACGCGGTTGTCTGCCATATCAACCCTTAACTTCAACAATTTATTATTAAAAAACATCAGTTGAATACAAAAGAGATAATAGGTGAAACTTATATGGATGAACATGTAGGTAACAAGCGGCGCAGACAAGGATCAGGACAACCCACGCTGCCTTGTGTGCTCCAAAATATGTAAATTACCAAAAAAACATGTCTCTACTTTAAATCAGTTTACTGACTGTCTGAAGGCAAATGCTGCATAAGTGGACCCTCAATAGGGAATGCTAAATTTTGTTTGTACTTGCCCATACACGTGCTTTTACTAAGTTGTCCAGGAGGACAAGACGTCCAACATATTACGTCTTACAATTAAAGTATTTGGTAACGGATGTCCAAATTTATCAGAGATTTTTTACAAACTACCGAATCTACTACTCAGCTATAACAGTAAACTGAGATGACTAAGTTAGAAAATGCATAAAACAGAAGGTAGCACAATGGGTCCAACTAGATGTCATAGGATGATAGACAATTCCGATATATCTTCAGATGTGTGAATACATTTTTTATAAATATATTAGAGTCTTTCTTATCTTAAACACTAATTTGTTTTATAAAGGAAGGGGCACATTCTGAAAATTTTAGCCATATGTCCTTACTGAACAGTTTGTTCTTAACTAACTGATCAGTCAATACACTTTTTTGAGATTTATAAATTAAAATACCTAAATCTGTAAATAAGTCTGATATTTGTAAATAGATTACCGTTACAGACAGTAAAAATTAAACTTCCAGTTGAAGTAAAATGAGGCATAATTGCAGTTTAAAATTCTCTATTCAACAGTATATCATAAATTATAAAACTATAATGATAAAATGTATGTAAGTTATAGTTAAAAATGAGAGTTGTTTAAAATATATTTTTAAATATATTTACTATCTTATATTATTATATTTATTTAAGAAATGGCTGAATTACTGGTAGGTTCGTTTTTTACTTGAAGTCATTAATTTATTATTATATTACTAAAAGCTACATGTAAATCAAAACTGAAATGTCAAAGTATATATTTCTTTAATGAATGTAAAAAATAAATATATGTGATACTTAAAAGTTAGTTTTAATTTTTTTTAAGTTTCAAATTACTCTACATTTCAGGGATTTTTAATCCCGAGTGCTGTATTTACCCAGTAAACATGAGGTAATTTGTTTTTGTTTAGAAAATGTACGAATTGTGAATTATTCGAGTCGAAAACATTTGCAAATCAAAAATATATCTACCCGCATTTCATCTTATAAATTAATGTACCCCTTAATATTTTTTATTTTATCAGTCACATCAGAATTTGTTATGCAACAACTGTAGTTGTTATAATCTACCTACTTTATTGCCATTTTATGACTTATGTTATACTTTGTTAAAAGTGAGGTGTATACATCTCATCTTTGGCATTTCGTAAATCTGGTATTGAAAGTGAGTTTTAAGCCGCAAAAGTTAATCATTGTTTATTTATCTCATGGTACAAAATAATGAACGAAATAATCTAATTTAAAACCTCTAAACTGATGGTAAAGATTGCCGAATAACCAGTCATATACGAGATATGGAAAATTTATATTTATTGATAAAACCTGGCGATTTCTGCCCCATCGAGGTACTAAATTTTATGTTCTGTTTATTTTTTTCGGATTTAAATTAAAAAACTTTCCACTGAAAGAAAAACTATATTAAGTCATTAATTTTCCTTGTGAACATATATACGAAGTCTTAACGGTTAGGTTATCACAAACTTTTATGGCCTAACTCCTACAGTTACATTTAATTGATTTTGAAGATGAATTCATTCCCCCCCCCCCCCCCCCCCCGTGTAAATATTTTTGGCTACTGGCATAAATTAAATATCTAGAAATTATTTTACGTCTTACCATTTATTTATTTTATTTTGTTCCTTAGTTAGTATTTGATCTGAAAAAATTAGTCTAAATGTTTGTAATTGCGTTAAAAAGTAAGACACTTTTTTTAAATTAAATTTAATAAGAATATTTATTCAGAAAATATACAAAATAGAACTCTCTTACAACACACAACTTTTTAAATATCTATTGCAATAAGTCTCAATAAAGCATTTTTAGATTTGTTTATAGCTTAAGATCAAAAATAAATACTCAAGCGCAAGTTATTAAAGAATATTGTTAAAAGGTATCCTTTGTGAAATTAATGCGTTTTAGAAATAAAAGGAAAATTGATTTTGATTTTTTAATAAGAATAGATAATAAATTAGCCTATCAAGACTGAGTTGTATTCACACAAATTAACATTATTTAGTTTTTGCAGTCATTTTAATACCTAATTACACTACTCTAAATTACATTTATGTAAATTATTTTTACATTTTATTGTTACTCTAACATCACTGTAGTCTGATTTTAAGGATCCTATACAGAAAACCTGTCTAAATAGGCTGAATACTTGTTATTTATCTCTTCGTTGCATGCTTTTGTTTTGTCAGCATTACAAAAAGCGATAATTGTATCGGCAACTATTTGCAGCTATAGGTTAACAACAAGTTCCAGTTTAGTTTAATAACACATAAAAAAGAAATCCATGTATCACATCTACTCTGTAACTTCTAAAAAGTACAATTAATTTTTTTATATTAAATACATAGTTTCGAAAAACTAATACTTAATGGATTCTTAGCATTTTGTAATATGTAAAAGACAGCAAATATCAGTTCTATTTCATGTAAATTCTATTAATTTTGTATGTAAATACAATTGAACTCATTTGAGACTTACTCAATATATATTTAAGTAACATACATTTTGAAATATGTTTGTAACACTTTTAACACAAATTTTGTACAAAAACAAATTATATACAGCACAGAGAAGCTATGAAATTTATTTCGATAATTCTAAGCAAATATTTTTTTTTAAATTGTATTGACAATAGACAGATAATTAAGTGCTTCATTAGATACGACCTGCAATACATATATGGTAAATGCAAAAATTAACATGGGCTTTTTAGTCTGGATCCTTTCGTATATTATAAACATGACCAAATCGAATTTTATACATTCATGTATAAATAAAGACATTATTGTATCAAGATTTATAAAATTAATACATACATATTTAGAATCCGGCCCTTACCTAAATTATATTATTAATTATATGAATCTTTTTTTTGTTTTAATTAATGTTAGGGTTTATATACCAAGATCTTATTAAAAACATTCCACTGCATTTCTAATCAGATATATTTAAATTATTAAATACATACTTATCAGTCTGTTAGTTTACCCTTTGTGCGTATGCGTTGCACTCATTGAAATAACTTTTATATAATTTAAGAAAATTTAAAAAGTGACTATTATAATGTGGATGCTAAAGACTCACAAGATAACTTTAAAAATTGCTTACGATTTTTTAACTTTTAAATTAACGTTCCAAGATAAAAATTAAAAAAAATAAGTAATCAGGAATGAAAAAATTGATTATAGACACAGAATATATAAATAATTTTCAAATGCAGCAATAATCACCTACCTTGGTATTTTATTCTAGGTAAATTTCTTATATTTTTAAATAAGGTTTATGGTTGATAAATGGCAAATTTTGTTAAGCCGTTCCTAGACTTTAATTTTCGTTTATATGGTAGTGTCTTAGCTATAACAAAAACGGTTTTTACAAAGATAAATTCAGGCGCTAATGAACTTTGTTATAAGTGGCTCGCTTCTACCGTTAACATATATTCATTTCACCAATGAAAAACCATGTATAATACACTGGTATGACATGCAGTTTTAGTCCTATAATTCGCTACTATTTATAATTTCGGCTCATTGTAAATAAGATGATATAATAAAGAAGAATGGGATGTTCAACAGAAAAAAATAATCATTTCTGTGCAATCACTTTATTTTTAAAAGTATTTATTAGCTCTAAAATTAAATATTTAAAATAATATCGGAGATTTTGTCACTAAACTCGAACTATCGACTTAAAACGCTTTGTTATTAAACTTTTATTTAAATATAAAATTTTAAATTTCTAACAAAAGATAACACGGTGTCGTGCAAATTCCACATCTTGAATTACAAATTTTAATTTTGTTTTTATACTAAAAAATGTTCACATACCCTGACTGATTAAAATCCACTATTTACATGCAGTAAATACCGAACAGAAAAAAACAAGGTAGCTATAATACAACTTTAAAAAAATAATATATGTAGATATATAACTTATATCTTTTCTTTCATAAATGGCATAAACGTTAGTATAAAACAGGAATTTTAAACTGGTGAATGACGTTCACGCATCAAATCGTTTTGTAAAAGCTAAACGGTATGTATGTTAAAATTTTAAATCATTAAGTAATTTATTAAGTAAGCTAGTTAAAAAATGATTTAATAAAATAATACAGAAATACCAAATTATTAAAACGCCTCTTATTGAATTGGTCCACTTTTTTGGCCAGCTCAAATGTCAAATATTGATAACTATTTAAAAATTCTAATATTGTACAAATAAATTATAATTTAAATATTACGTATGTATATGTTTAATAAGGATAAATTATATAAATTAACTGTTATATTATATTACTCGTATAAAAGAATTTGATGAAAACAGTCAGCAGAAATCCCCTCCCCCTGGTGAACCAAATTATTAAAAAAGCGAAAACAGTTGAAAATTGCTTTTTTTGAAATGGTAATTAGTTAATTGCTAAAAATAAAATAAAGATTGATGTGGTGAAAGCAATTTTTCTTTCCACTTCTTTCTTCAAACTTGTACATGGAACCTAAACAAGACTAGTTTTCCGTGTACGTGGGGACTAATATAAATTTTGGATCTGTAATAGCTAGTTCATTTTTCACATCCGTTTGGCTTAGAAAATGGGTATATATTTAATAAAGTAATACGAAGAATTAACTAAGTTATAATTTACAAAATTTACAAAATATGCCACAACCTCTCTGTGCTACATTTTTATTTTTACTTAAATTAAGTTTGCAGTATAAATTTAAATAAGGATTCATACACAAAAAGTAATCTATAATACTATGGATAAGTAGAAAAATGTCGTATACAGGATGATCCACTGTACATCATAACAAAGAAAATTTAATAAGTTACTTTTGTCTTTTTTTTTTAACTTGTTTTTTATTTGTAGGTGGTAGCCTTCTGTGATTCTTGTATTCTCCATGATAAAAATAAATTCTGTAAGCAATTAAATTTGAATATGTGGAACTTCAAGTAAAATTGTTTCAGTTTTTTACTAATTTGTTTCAGGAATATCTTATTGGTTTTGTAACAGACTTTTGTCAAAATATGTTTAACTTAATTTGAGATCATACACGAAATATTTCCAATATTTGAAAAATTTATGCACACTTCTTTAGGTGGTTTTCATGAGTTTCAGCAAGAACGTCTATAAAAAATCTTGCAAATTGAAGAAGTTATCTAATATCATAGATATGATTAAAATATATTTATGCAACCTTGGGATTATTTTAAACTATATAGATTTGAACTAAACTAATCTGTCATACATTTTTGACATCTAAAATTAATTTGATTTATAAAAATTATATAAAACATGTTTGAAATTAATTAGAGATTTTTTTTCGAGTACTATTTCTAAATTTAAAACTATTGCTTAAACCCTTCAACATGTAGTGATTTATATTTGGCTTAAAAACTTCCCAGAGGCAGTGATATTTCCAACTAAATATTACTTATAGAAACAATGAATGATATGTTTGGTGAAATGTTTTTTAAAGCATTTAGCAAGAATAGTAAAAAACGAAAAATTTATTTTTAGTACAACATACAACTATAGCACATTAATAATTTAATATTATTTTTTATATTTGATTCTTAACCAAGCA
This sequence comes from Neocrepidodera transversa, assembly GCA_963243735.1. Lineage (NCBI taxonomy): Eukaryota > Metazoa > Arthropoda > Insecta > Coleoptera > Chrysomelidae > Neocrepidodera > Neocrepidodera transversa. The sequence goes on from OY725339.1 coordinate 14,391,607, forward strand.
ATATTAAATTAAAAACATAACTAAATCATAGCATAAATAAACATTTCTGACCTTGTCAAATTAAATTCAGTTTTTTAACAGATTTAAGAGAAGTTGTTGTAAAGTGTGAAATATGGAAATAAAAGAGAACATATAAACACCTTGTACTTGGCATTCGGTCATAAACGTTCAAACCCGTCTGGTGACAGCCTTAATACATTTTAGCATTGGTCTGAGTGTCTATATTTATATATATATATTATGTCTTTTATAATCTGTTAGCCACACATCTGACTAGCAAAGGAAATTATCAGACGCTTAGTAACAAAATAAGGGGGTGATGAAAAGTGTAATTGTCTCCCTGAGTTGGAACAATATGAAAACTTTTTATTATCGGTTTTATGAAAATGTTATTCTGATAAAAAGTTTTGCATGGCCTAAAACTCGAAATGAAATAACCAGATAACACTTTTTTGTAGTCTTATATGAGATTCGTCAAAAAATATAAATTTTTCTTCAAGCGTATAATAATAACAACAACTATATTACTTACTAATACAAAAATGAGTTTCATTATTGTACTATACCCATTTTCCATAAAAACTGATAGTAATGGAATGTTAGGACTGTATAACAGAGTTGCCACACTATCCAATATTTGGAAGAATTCCTTTCATCAAACAAAATTATGCAAATCAAATCTTTAAAATACATAATTATTGCTTAATATTATAATATATCATATTTAATATCTCTTGTCTCAGAGGTAATTTACAATACTTAAATTATAGTACAACAATAATGAGAAAAGATAGCAACGCTTTATTATGAGTGCTGTAAAAGATTTTAAGTCCATTTAATGGTTTTTAGTTAAAATAATAAATTTAATCTAGTTTAATATGCTCACTTTTTATAACAATTGCGTGTTTTCTTGGTGCAAAATTAGTATTTTACTCTGTAATGGCACATTAAACTAGCTTAAATCTATTATTTTAAGTAAAAACCAATAAGTATCCTTAAACTAATCTGTGGAAACTAATTTTATATGTAAGTTTATTTCGAACTTTGCTAAATGAAAAATTAAAAAAATATTTTTTTGATATAGGAGACTGTTAATGCATATATTGTTTCTAAACAGGTTTTCCAAATAACATTTTCTATATTTTTTAAAATAAGGTTTACTCTTAAGCAAAATTTTTTGACGAACCTCGTATACGACTAAAAAAAAGATATATGATTATTTTATTTTGGGTTTTAAGCCATGTAGAACTTTTTATGAGGAATAACTTTTTTTCCTAAAATTAATAATAAACACGCTTTCCACATGGTTCCAAGTTAGAGAGACATACTGTATAATTTTCATTGCCTTTGTGGTAAACCCAAGATGTAAATATAATGTTTTGAATTGAGCAAGACGTTAAAGATTGCAAATTGTTTGGACGAATCATATGTGAAATACAACGTGTAAAAATTTGAAACTTTGATGCTTGTAATTAATTCGATCATAGAATTTTGTAAAAATAACCAATCTAGCTTGTGGCGGTGTGCATGGAGCTTACATGAGCAATAAAAAAATCGTATTTCGTACATATTTTTATTTATTTTGCAAAGCGCTTTCGGCCTTAAGCCATTATCAGTGCTTATCTATAGAACACTTATTGTATTGGATTTCACTTTATTGACAATATGTATCATAATAAATTACATTATAATATAATAAAAACAAACTCAAAACTTTCACACAAAAATTTATTATTATTAGTATTGTTTTAAATGTAATTTTAAGCATGTTAACTATAAGTGACAAAAAATTTATTGAAGATAAGCACATAAGGCCGAAAGCGATTTGCAAAATAAATAATAATTTTTCATTGCCCATTATAGAAATTTGTTTATAATTGTCAGTAATTCCTAGTTTACACCTGATGAATATCATTTGCTATCACCTTAATGTTGATACTTACAAATATCTTTAATACATGTATCAAAACAAGAGACAATTATGGGTGCTAGTGCTAGTTTTCCACTTCTTTCATGAACTTCTTGGGGTTGTTAAAAATTGCTTATTATTTGTATTAAGAAATTTCAACATCTTGTTATCAAAGTGAAATTTTGACATTTTGGGAAAGCTATTGAGTTGTAAACATTTTGAATGTTACCTTCAGCTCCTGGATAGTGGCAAATTAAGAAATATGAAAAGCCATTTGCTAAGTGATAATATTAAAACTGTACTATGAACCTAAAAATGATCTAACTAGTAAATTAAAAATTTCACCAACATATAACAAATAGTAATTTTATGGTATTTAAAATATTTAACAATATATCAATAACTTCTAAAACTAAAATTCTATGATATTCGAAAAACTCCTATCCTGAAGCTCATGGCGACAAACCCCATTCACAATATTTTTAAACATAAATAAAATTTCAGTGAAAAGAGTTGCTAATTAACAAGCTACCAGCAGCATCTTTTCTCTACTAGTTTGGAATTCAGGAACCCCTGTATAATAAATAGCCTCGTTTGATTTAAAAAAAATTAAGTCATAATTTAATAGATTCTTTCTGCTGTTTGGTAGTGGGGTAGAAGTATAAAAGAAAATAAAAGTAGCAGGGTGAAAATTCTTCTGAAACTGGTTAGTCGCAACTGATGCGCACCATTTAATTTGATTCATAAGAATCCACTGATACATACATATTAAAAAAATGTATAAGAAACTATACAAATAGAACGAAGATTCTCACATTCAATATACTCTTCTATTTATATTTATAATAAAAAATGTGAAAATCTCTACAATTGAACTGAAACGTAGAAAAAAAAATAGAACAAATCACCAATTTTGTTAAATAATGAACATTCAGTGTTCATTTACAATTAAACGTGCTTTTACTACATCATACAAAAATTTTCTCCATATCAATTTTCAGTTTATAAAAACAATCTGTTTTAATCAATAATCCTTTAAAATTTCGACGACGATTTAACTAAAACTCACTATACAGTCAGAACAGTGCAGGCTGTTCAATTGGGCGCACAGCTAGGCCAAAAAGTCCGGATCACTATAATCATTTTCACTTTCATCTCCTGACGAACTCGCGAACTTCCGCCGCTTCTTTTTGTGTCTGTGTTTTTTCACTTTTTCCGCTTTTTGAGTCCGCGGAGTACGTTTTGTATCACTATCAAACCTTCGATTTGATATCACCAATTTGGGCACTTTTGGTGGGGAGTCCTGCAAACAAAATAAAATCACATCAAATGCTGTTTGTTCAAAATTCCAAATTTTTTTTCTACAACTGATTGATGACACAATGCTGAGTGATTTACCTCAATTGAATATGGAACAAAATAACTAGTATTTAATTATATATATTTTTGTTTTGTTTTGTTTTATTACCTTATAATTATCGAGTACTACTTGGTCAGCCTCAGTAAGTATCGATGAAGGCGCCCCAGGATTCACTTGTGTATTAGCATTCGTAGCATTCGCTAAAGCAGTTAACATTTTTGGAGCATTTTCATCATCATCTGGGTCATCCGGGTCAAGTTGCAACATCAGCTGTTTAAACTGAAAAAAAAAACAAAAAAAAATCATTTCAAGAAATAATGTAGAAAAATCACTTACGTCTATATATTGCCGAATGAGTTCTCGTCTACCAGTTTCATCTAAATATTCGGGTGGTTTACCTTCTTTAAGCTTCTGTACTGTCGCTTTTGGGTTAAAAAGAGCATTCGACCTACGCTGAATAGCTTTTTCATAAACCTTTGCAGCTTCTGACGGCGAATACTGCTGGATTTTTCTAAAAATAATATTTAAGTAGGCTCGTAAAATCCAATCAAAAATTTTATATGTAACAAGTTTTCATATTAATTAAATTGTAGATAACTAGATACACATGATAAATTGCATAAAAATGATTTTGAAGAAAAACAAAGCGAATATAAAATAGTTTTGTTTATTATTGAGTTACGATTTTTCGGCTCAACAAAAAAAGGTGACAAACAAAATAAAAAATGAAATGCAGTCCCAAAGTGTTTCAGTGCCAGATAAATATTTCACACTGACAAAAATACTTACCACGACCAATAAGTACTACTCACGACATAAAACTACATAGCCCGACGGAATAGCTTTATAATTGATAAAATAATCATTTTCGCTTCAAAATAATATATTCGCCGCTCGTAATTTTAACAACAAAATATACCAAATAAACTGCAACAAAATATTTTCGAACACACATTGAATATCCAAAAATTTTAGTTTTCACAGGCAATTTTTTTGCTATAAATTAAAAAATAGGAAAAATATCTAACAGGCACGATATGATCCATTTAGAATTAAAAAAAATAATTATTAATTTGATCCATTTAGATTCTAAATTAATTATTAATTTCTCATAAAAAAATCAATGCAAATAATTAAAATTTCTACAAGGCTTTTGCTATGCGTAATTATTTTCCCAAATCAGTTGATGAAATCTATAGTGTAAATTCAAATTATTGGCGAAGGAGGTTGAATTAGTAGCCATATAGAATTTATTAAGTTTTACAGTATGAAATTAGTGATGTGATAATAAATACTTCTTTTATCCTTATATAAAACATCTGTATTATTGGTGATATATGAATAAAATGAAAATAAGCATAGTAATGTACTTAAGAATAATTACTTAGGAATAAACATGATAGCAAAAGTTTATAAAATTTTAAAGGATAAGAATTTTAAAATTACATAATTTCTATAAAAGAATCATTACCCGTCGCTTAAACCGTAGACATCCTTTATGTGTTGTTTTAGCATGAGGAGAAGTAAACAACCTTGGGCGGCTATTATATAAGCTTGTAGTTGACTGGTGTCTTCAGGTACGCGAGTTAACAAAAGTTCTTCGTCGTCATCATCTTCGTCAAGTGCAGAAATAATATTCAATGTTTCACCATTTTCGCTGTCAATGATTTTATTTGGATTTTGACCTTCCAACATTATCAAACTCTAAAAATTATATATAATTTAATGTTTATTTATTATGTTAATATTTAGACATTAAAAATATTTACAAATAATAAAATTACTCACATCTCTAAAATTCTGCAACAAGTTTGTTCCAGAAACTGAGATCATAATATCAATTTGATGAACAATAAACAGAGGCTCATCCTGCACTTGATAAGGAAAATATGCCAAATTATCGGCCAGGTACAACATATAAGATAAAGTGGTACGCTAAAAAATAGGATAAAATGTCAAATGCACATCAGATAAATCACATTTTTTTATCTAAGTATGTAAAGGTTTTATTGTTCTTTATTATTTTCTATAGAAATCTTAAAACTAGAGACATAATGATTATTATCCAGAAAGATTTGACAGATTAATTTAAAATATATTTTTCTATGGTAAGTTCATTTGGAAGTTTTGTTATAGTGAAATATTTGTTTTTAAAGGATTTACTTACAGCTTGTTCATCAAATTGTTTTAAAATATTAAGTATTAAGGCACGTCTTTGTTGTCTGGAATTACGAAGAATAGAGTACAAATAGCCATTCAAGGCACTGGGATATTCCCCTTGTTCCTTTACCCGCGAGCCTCGGACAATACTCTCATCTTGTAACATTTTCTGTAGCTGGTATGATAACCGAATACCCAATGACGATTTGGTATGAATAAATCCAGGATATTTCTTCTCAATTTCAAGTAATTGCTTATCAGCACTATGAGAGACCAGTTTTTCACAATCAGTACTCATACAGATCAAATATGGTACTATATGGACTGGGTGAACTAAACCTTGCTGCAAGACTAGTTGTATGACTCTTAGTGCGGGTTGTCTTACTTGCAGGTTGTGATGTAAGTAAGACTGCATTATTTCTTTTAGATATAGTTGAATCACTGTGCTTGCCATTCCAGATGATACGTCGCCCATTTCTTTTAAATTTTCTTCTTTGGATCTTGTTTTCCCTAAAAATTATAATTCAAAATATTTAACAAGAAATTACTACACTTACTGTCAGTAGATAGAACGTCCTTTAACTTTAACGGTTCTGTAACTAACGACAATGACGTTTAGATTGTGACAATTGTACAAGAAATCAACTTGTTAAATTTTATTCTAAACGTCATCGCCTTTAGTTATTGAACCTTTAAAGTTAAAGGACGTTCTATCTACTGACAGACAGAGTGTTTAAAAATGTCATCTCTACCGCTAATTGCGAATTGTTAAAATTCTCAAAATTTATGAGAAACCTTCTATAATCAAATTATAAAATATAAGCAGACAAGAAAATTTTAAATCAATATTTAAGTAAACACTAAACGTGTTACCCACTGGAACATTAAAAAAAATATCGACAAATTAAAGTTTAAAATAATTTTACTTACACTCCAAATCCTGCTGAATCATTCTATTTTCTTCTTCAACTAAATAATTCTCTATATTAATCAGAACTTCAACTTTCATCCGTAATGGAGCATCTTCTGAAGTTAGTTGTTTGTGGTAGAACGTTTTTAACTCGTCTTGTAACATAAATTCATAGTGTCTAATACATATGCCACCAATTGCCTTTAGTGTATTAGCTTGCATATCAATATCGTCTTTTTGTAGGAAAAATGTCATGGTTTGATAAACTTCATCCTTGATTTCAAGCTAAAAATTCAAATGTAAATGTTGACTTAAAAAATATTGTTGTAGAAATTAAATAAAGTACGCAATTTTGTGGCCCAGACAGTTACTTTTTTAGTTTCTTGTAACGAAAATAATTTATAGTAAAAATAGCACTTAACGACTAATATTAATTTTAATAATCCACATCTTGCAGTACTTTGCTTCGTTAATACTCCTTTCTTTTTATACTTACCGATAAATCGCCCAATACCTCGGTATTCTTAAAATCAAAATGCCTTAAGAGCAACCCAATGGTAAACAAAGATCTTCTAAAAAGGGCTCTATATTGCACCTCTTGATATATCCGATAATCAGCCTCAACCCAGTTCTTATATCTATTTAAATAATTGTAGAATTTCTTGAAACAATCTCTGATAAGCTTATAATTTCTTGTAACTTTATTGATGATTGAACCTAAACAAGATAAGCAACTGCTTACTATTGGCCTGTCATGTTGTAAAACTAACTTCATAGCGTCTTCTTCTAGTTGTGCCAAAAACGAATCGCTAGGATGCTCCATGAGAGGTACAACTAATTCTAACATTCTGGCTACACTGCTTATTATCTGTATATCACCTGCCGATTGACATTTCAGGCCTAGATAAGGTTGTAATGTACTGGCATGTTTGACTAATAGTTGTGGTCTTATTTTGGCAAATAGATACAACGTTGTTAAACAAGCTACCAATCGTTGCGATGAACCGCTGTTTTCAGTGTTTTCTTCTAGACTTAAGACATTTTCTATAAGACAATCAACTATTTGTCTACAAGCTAAAAGTAGAGCTTTCGGTGGTTCAGTCATTATCTTTGTGGAGTCATCTTTATCTTCTTTTGGTTTAAATAACTGAAAGCAAAATTAAACTTGTTGGATTTTAATTTTTCTACAGAATATATTCAAAATTATTTTTAAATTCGTAAACATAAATTAGTTGCTAATATAAGATATATTAAAACTTACACTAAGAAGAAGTTGTTCAAACCACTCCAAACCAATTTCTTTGGAGGACGCCACAACATCAGTTATATTCATAACCTTCCTCAGTAAGGAAGTGTCTTTTGTAGGAGTGAACCACATGTTCTGGAACACCTCCATAACCAATTTTCTAATACCTTCTTCATCGTTGACCCTTCTAATCATTTTAACACATATCTCAGGAACTTTGGGAAATTCGGGACATTCTATGCAAATATCCTTTAGGATTTTTATCACTCTTTTTCTTACACTTACACCCGTATCCAATATTCGAGCCGACAACATTTCGTAATATTTACTTATCAGTTCTGGACGACTAAGAACGAATTTACCTACTAAATCTACAGCTGCCTCTCTGACGGATGTCGAGTGATCCAGGAATGATAAGTTTACACCCATTTGCATGTCGCGTCTACCAAGAACAGATGGATCTGCTTCTACAATCATTGTCAGACATTTCATTGCTTTGGTTCTTATTGCTATTGAAGTTTCTCTTAGAACCATCAAAATCTACAAAACAAACTATCATGTAGTTTTTGGTTTTTAACATTGAAAGCATCACAAATAATCTAGTATTTCTGTATGATATTAAAGGCTTATTAGAAAACAAGTTTTTTACTGAGGTTAATTATACATTTTAGCAAAAGAGTTCGGTTAAAATTATTATCATTGAAAGTTGATTAGAAATTGTATTGTTCTCAATTACAATGAAACAGGGAGCTAGCCAACCTTTTCAATTTTTTTGACATAGTAGAAACACTAGATTCGTTTGTTTTCTTTTTTTTTATTTAAATGTACTTACTGCCTTGAGGTACTGGTCAAAACTCTGAGAAAAATACCTCTTAGAAGCTAAAAATTGAGCAATGAGTTCCGCGCTGTTATAATCAATATACGTCTGAAAGACTTGGACCCTATTCCCACTTGAAATAGTTTCCTGAAACGGTTTAACCTTACTCAACAAGAATTTCTTTTTCTCATCAATCTTTTGAAATTTTTCAGCGTTTTCCTGATCAGTTGTTTTTTTAGACTTTTCTTTTGTTTCTTTTTCTTCTTCTGATTCTTCTTCATCCTCTTCTTCTTGATACCTCTTAGATCTGTGGTTGTTGTCTCTAGAACTTTTCTTTTCGCCTAGAGCTATTTGAGATTTTTCGCTAACAGCGTCTTTGTACCATTGAGCTATGTAAAAATGCCTTGCGTATTTGTAAGCCTCGTCATTCTGAGAGTTTACAGCTAAAAAATCTAGAAGGACTCGTTGTAGAAATTGACTACGCTCGTGATCACTGTTCACCACATTGTTCTTTTTCTAAAAAAAATGTTACAAAATTAATATACCAACAGATATAAACAAGTTTTGACAAAAAAAAATAGTTTTTTCTAAAATAATAGTTAATTATAATTTTTAATCTACATTATATATTATCAATTGCACTGAAATAATTAAACAAATATAGCTAGTAACTTAAATAGTAACCATTATATTAGTAATCCTTACTTTACTCTTAGAGACTGGCTCATCTTTATCCTTTTGCTCCTCTTGTTTAATATCTTTAATCATTTGATCAATAGTATTTAATTTACACCTGGATACAACACTGTCCTTTCGTAATTTAGCAGCAACTACTCCTAAATAGTCCAAACTAGCTACTCTCAATGACATATCTGTGCCTTTATTTGAGAAATTTTTAACTAACATTTTTCCTAGAAGACAGAGGAGCAATTCTGTAGCTGGCCATTCTGGTTTATTAACGGTTGACAGAAGATCTTGCACGAAATTTTCAAATAGAGGACGGTAGTCAATGTCTTCTTGTTTGCTACCGCATTTGTTGAGAAATACGGTAAGAAAAGTTCCAGCTGTAGACGTCGCTTTTTCGTATTTGTTGCAAATGAAAATATCGGGGTCAACCTGCATAATAATAATTTAAAAGTGCATGTAATAAATACACTGTCCCTACATAAGTACAAGAGTTCATAATGACTTTTGTTAATAACAAATAATTAAACCAAACCAAACGCAAAGTCTTGAGCAGTTATCAATTTTTGATTGATATTTTTTTCTAGTAAAAAATATGTTTCCATCTTTTAAATTTATTAAATAGTTGGTAAAATATAAAGGTCGAATTGATAAAAAAATAAGTGGTATTATTTGTACATTCACTTAGAAATATTTAGCATTACTAGTTGCGCATGAATGTACTAATGAGAAGATAATACAAGAGCCTACTTTTATAAGGAATAGCCAGAAGTGCCAAACTTTCCAGTGGTCGAAATCGAACCTATAACACCACGTGAACACATAATATTTAAGGTACAGTAGTACATACAAGAGAAAAATAACAAATGCATATCACTAGGGCAAAGGAAGTCGGAATAAACATAGTAATGTACTTACCACCTATTAATAGAACAAACATATTGAGCACAAAATTATATTTGCACCAAACTAAGAAGAAAATACATGACAATTTAGAAACTAATCAAATAGTGTGGCACAGTCCAAAAAAGGCAAAAAAGATCTAGAAAAACTTAAAAACAAGTAAAAAAGAAAATATTGAATAATTTATGCAAGGGACTAAATGACTATGTTGAAGTCCTAGAGGTTCAAAAAAAACTGAAAATAGGAAAAGCACCAGACCAAAACTGAATCTCACCAGAAGCGTTTTAAAAAAAGTGGTAAAATATGGATTTCACCTTAAAAATGTCAGTATTGTCATTAGCAAAAACATTTATTAATGTTATTTGATATTGATTGTGACGTTCCTTGTCATATTAAAAGTAGTTTTAGGTATTCTTTTGATTGTAACTTAACTTAAACTTACCTTTGCGACTGTCTTTTCATTAGAGTGAAATTTTTCTTTCGAGTCTTTTTGTAAAAAATTATCCGGTAAAGATACCACACACTGTATAAGCTGAAGGACTAAAGCAGTCAACATTTGTATGTGTTCTTCACTATTTAATCTATATGTTCTTAAACTACGTTTTGTACTGGGAAGACGTGCAATAGAAGCCAAAATGTCGTCTAATAACAGCCTTCGATGTGTTTCGTATTTTGTGAAAATCTACAAATAAGTAATAAATTAACTCTAATAGGCTTGTAAAGTCAGATCATTAACATAAAAATGTTGCTAATTGAATTTTTAATCAAAATAAAAAATTTGTTTTCTTAAGAAATAGTGCCTAACTTATCAAATCGTAGTGTTTTTCCGTTAGTGTGCAAATACTGTAAGCTAGACTACTGAAATACGGGTATAAAAAAAATCTAAAATTCACAAAACACCTATTTTAAATTTGATTAGAAGATTCGTAAATATTTTAAATAGTATCTAATAAAAATGAAAAGAAATTTTTTTTCATTTAAGACACTTACCGTTGTGACAAGCTTGAGACATGCCAGTTGAAGCTCACTAACATTTTCAGCAAAAAATGGTGAAACACCCATGGAAGAAGCATGAAGCACCGATGTATCAGTTAAAACTTGAATATTTAATAATTCTGCTAACAAGTTTACCAATTCGGATATTTTTGTATATAAAACTAATATACCCTTTTCCAAAACCTGAGTATTTTTCTTCCGGCGACCATCTTTCCTTTTATTATCTAACCTGAAAATTAAAAACTTGTATCACTTATCTCTATCAATTTTGTGATAAGACTTTTTTAAGAAAGTGAATGCTTTATTTACCTATATGTGGAGTCAAAAGATGGAAATATAGTATGATGGAGTTGATACTTTATATAAAGTACTACTCGGTCAATGACTTCTTCTAGATAGACGCGTTTCGACATGTTTCTAGATGTCATTATATACATACAGACCAAACATGCATCCGCAGCGCCCATTACCCGTTCCATAGCAGTTTCCAACCAGAGCTGACGAATACTTTCGTTGTCTTCCTACAATAAGAAAATACAATAGATAAAAAACTAAAATAAATCACATTTGATTTTTTGTCAGTTTTGGCTGTCTCAAGGACAGTCAATTAATCAAAAAGCTACGTTGTTAGTCCAGTTAAACTTACGTCAGATATTGGTGAAACTCTGTCTCCGCCACGAATATTCAATTCCAAAATATTTAATAACCTTGTAAGCTTTTCTGTGGGTATCATCTCCATAGCGCCAAGTATTTTTAGTTTAGCTGCTTCTGTACATAATTCTTGCATGATATTTCGACTTAATAGACATTCCTCTTGCATCATACCATCTTCTCCTAGAAATGAAGAAACAAATTTTTATAAGAAAAACAAACTCATTAAAAATATATTATTTACAAATAATTTGTAAAGTTTCTTACCTATTTCCGCCACATCAATATCCTCTCCTGACCTGAGAACATGTTCTATAGATTTATTGAACTTATGATATGTGTTAGTCTCCATAAGTTCTTCCTGTGATAATTTTTCCAAGACAGGAACAAATTTTTTCTCTACTCTCCTCAATTTAGGTTTAACAATAACTGGTTCTGGGACTTCTTCCTTCTTTCGCCTTTTACTTCCTACTAAGGCAGAAAAAGTATCAGGTTGGTAATCATCGTCGCTATTATTATCTGCACCCCTTTTTCGTTTTTCTCTCTTTCGTTTTGTCCCACTTTCTTCTTCAGATTCTGATTCTTCTTTGGCGTCAGTGACTTCTATACCCATGTCTTTAGCCAACTTTGGTTTGCTTTCTACAAATTTCTTAAGACTTTTTTGTAAAAGCATCTGGTCTTCTTCTGATAACCTATTAAGTTTAATTACTGGTTGTTTAATAGAGGAATTAGTAGGTTTACTAATTTCTTCTGATTCTGGTTTGGGCGGCGCTACATCCTCTAACTTTGGTTCTTCCTTTGATTTTTCTTCAGATTGCACTTTAGATTCAGGTAATATGGCTATATTCTGTTTCAATTGTGAAACTGGAATTGTGGGTGATGATTCAGTCTTTGTTGAATTTAATTGGCCTATAAGAAGGCAAAAATTAACAAAATCAACCAACTAATAACTGATTAAATATATTGATATATTAGGCTTTTAAAACAATTTTAAAATATCAAATAAGCTATTTTACCTCTTGCAGGGTTCCGCCTCAACTGCCTGAGTTCGCTGGTAGAAGTCTGAGAAGGTTGTTTTGTTTCTATAAGACGACTGTTATTGCAATTATTTACAGAAGTTGTTTGAGGCGGTGATTGAATACTTTCTTGCTTTTCTTCGGACTGGGACGGTTTATTAACGCTTTTTTGATCTGATTGAGTAGGTTTACTGGCTTCATTAGGCGCTGCATTCTGGGGAATTTGGACTTGGGGTGGTTGGCCTACTATTGAAACAGATACTGTTATTTTAAGATTTTATTTACTTCCAACGGGAAGGAGTTAGGAGAAGAGCAGTGGCAATTGTTGTATCGATTAGTTAAGCATTTGTTTGTAATTCAAAAATAATTTAGTATTTCAGGATCTGCAACTTATGCAAACGATTCAATTTAACAAAATCTCGTTGATGATCATCTTTTAATTTTTTATTTATTTAAGCAGAGCATTCCAAATGTAGAAACCAACTAAGTAGTCCTCGAAAGTTGTAAAACCAATAAGCAATAATATGGTTTCTGCAGATAGTGCAATATATAGAAAGCTGTGATTATATAGCATATATCTGGAAAGTTTATTTTGAATTTTCTCAAATCGCGATGTCATGTTGTATCCCAAGAAGAGAATGTGAACAATACTGATGTAATGGGTCTGATATCACTTATGTGCTAACAGTTCTCTCTAATGAAACCTTTATATATCCTTAATTATTTATTTAAATATGAAATTGTAATAAAATAGTATTACGAGAATAATAAAACACTATTCTCCTCTAGACCTGTCAAATCTGGGACATTGATGTTGACATTAATTACATAACAAGATTGAAGAATTTTGTTGAAAATTAACAAGCTGACTAAAACTCGAGAGCTGCAGCTTGTGTGTTTAGTCTCAAGTAACATTTTCAAACAAAAATATTTGACGGAAAATTGTAAAATTTATTCAATTTAATAAAAGTTATAATTGATTAAATTTAAAATAACTTCTTAATTTTGTTTTTTTAAATCTTGACGTTTTTAAATATCACAAAAATTTTATTATCAAAACTAGAAGACATGTTTTGCAAAATATATTGTTTTAGGACTTAAAAATAAGACCAAGTAGTTTTGTTCAAAAGTGACGAAAAACGAATTATCAGCGAATAAATCGTGACAGATGAGGGAAATATATGTAAATAAATAGTAATAACAAAATAATATTAAATAACTAATATTCACTAACCTTGGTGATTTGTTGAGTTGCCACTTCTACTAGAACTACTACTTGTCTCAGATGAACTGGCCATCGAGCTTGTACTTTGGTTTGAATTCTGTGAGTAAGATTTAGAACTCGACTCAACACTACTCAATATTTCTTGGTTTTGATTAGAAGGCTGATCCACTTGACCAGATTGTTTTACTTCCTTATCTTTTATCACCTAGAATTACATTAAAATATGGGTATTTACCATGTAAAATATTGAATAAGAAATAAAACAGGCGTTTATATAAGGTATAATACCTGTACTGTTGGTTGACCCGTATGGTTCCATTGTTGAGATTGTGTTTGCGATTGTGCAGCATTTGTTGGCTCTACCTTCTGTTGCTGTTGGAGTTGCACTGGAGCTGGTGCTTGTTGCACTTGCTGTTGTTGATTTGGAATAATTGTCATTTGTGGTTGTTGCATCACTTGGGGAGTATAAGCTAAAAATGAACAAATGAGACATATAGTATACGACATCCAAGGTGAGTGAAGTAATGATCCAGAATATCTGTAAATAAGTTGCTAATAGTTATAAAACACAAGAATTACTTACATTTATTAGGACTAAAAATGCTGGGATTTGCATCCAAGAGAGCTCTTAACAGCTCCGGCATTGAATCCTGTTGTTCAAGTTTGGATTCCGCTCCTGCGTAATTATCTTTCACTTCACTGAAAAAAGAAGTATGAAGTACTTGAAGCACAGATAATTTTTTCATAATTTCTCTTACATAGAGAGTAAAATCCACTTTAATAATGAAACTGTGCCCCCATTATGAATTAAAAAATGTATTAAAAATATAAACAATGTAAAATAGTTATTTATGCAAGTAGTTTTTTTTTAATAACTTGAATTGTTTTCATAGTGTACTCTGAAGACGGATTTCCACAAGGCGGAAAATCTGGAGGCGGATTTTCTGTATCTAATTCTATTAGTCGATTTATAATTCATTTTCAGAATCGACCAACAGAATTGGATACAGAAAATCCGCCTACAGATTTTTCCGCCAAGTGGGAATCCGTCTTTATACTCAGTTTAATATTTCTTTTTTCTTAAAATGACAGACGTCAGGCTGACTAGTAATTTTGTGTTAAAACATATAGTGTGGCTAAAAGAGGTAGGAAAACTGTTGAAAATTTAGAATATCTATATCCATTATGCTAACTTAAATTAGTATCAATAGACACTACCATTTTTGACAGATTATTGATAGAATTTGTGCAGATTTAGTTAGTTTTTCTTTCGCCAACTCAGCTGGGTATTGTCGAAAAGTTAAAAGAAATATTGGATGGACTATATATGTTGGGTTCAGAAATAACACCTTACAACAGACATTTAAAAGAGCGATTCATCTTCTTTCAAAAAATGTATAGTTTGATATATTTTGCTTTCCTAACAACAAAGGTATTCGAGATTTCAAGAAACACCGCATTTTTCCTTATGGAAAAACCTACAGTAAATAAAAATTAACAAATCTGAGCAAGAATTTATTCAGCACCAAAACATGACAAAAATTTAATAAAAACAATAATGCAATTAATAGTAATAAAGAATGTGAAAATTACAATAAATGCTGTACTCTCTTCTTCAATGCACATATGCAAGCGAAATTTTAAATTTTCAAACGATTTTTCTAATATGTCTGTTGGAATTTTTTCGATAATATCCCTAATGTTATTTTTTAGTTCTTGTGTCAAATTTGTTAATTTTTATTTAATGTCATTTTTTCATAAGGAAAAGTGCAGTGTTTCTTGAAATCTCGAATGTCTTTGTTATCAGGAAAGCAAAAGATGTCAAACTTACATTTTTTAAAAGATGACGAATCATTCTTTTATATGCCATCCATTTAAAATAATACATATTTTTTCAATTTATTTTGACCAAAATTAGTAGAAAACCCTGTATTGATGGGAAAAAATGTAAACAAACTTCATACAAAACTTTTTGGTAAACGAAAATAATTAGTGAAAACCCGATTTCTTAAAGCCAATTAATAAGCTATGCATTTACATTTAAAATCGATCATTCTTATTTGGGACACCCTGTATATAAATATGTAAATGTAGACATTTACTTTTTGTTGTGACTCATTACGGATCATTATTTTTCCAATTTTCAGATTTTTAATGTATAAAAATTAATTTTACCTGTATATAAACTTCTTCTCCACGTTAAAATATTATTTCAAAATGGACTCCCTTGTTGATTTTTCTAGATGTTTATTAGTTTTTTGTTTTTAAGCAAACTTTTATAATTATCAAGATATACCAAATCCACCAATCAAAATTTTGATGTCTTGAAGATTGACATTTGATTGGCTAGATACGTTTCTTTTAAATGTGAGTTATAAGAAAACCAACATCAATAATTTTACCAAACTAATTTTATTTTGATTTTTGAAAAATTATTTTCTTGAAATTATTCATGGTTAGAATAAGTATACTCTGTCCAATATTTCTTTTTTCTTAAAATGACAGACTTCAGGTCGACTAGTAATTTTGTGTTAAAATATATAGTGTGGCTAATCTGTTTGGATGTGTCTACTCGTCCATTACCAAGTTTAAAAAGTAGTGAATTATTTGAACATAATATGCATAACAAATATAATTACAGGGAATATAATTTAGGATGGTGTAATCTATTACTAAATATTTATTATTCTGAAAAAAAGGTAGGAAAACTGTTGAAAATTTAGAATATCTCATACCGTTTACTCTAACTTACATTAGTATCAATAGACACTACCATTTGTGACGGATTATTGATAGAATTTGTGCAGATTTAGTGAGTTTTTTTTTCACCAACCCAGCTAGGGATTGTCAAAAAGTTTAAAAAAAGATTGGATGGACAATATATTTATAAAGTTACTTTATTTATTCACATCGAAATTATCAATTTCTCTATTATTACCTGTCAATGTCATTTGATGTCAATTTAAATTTATTTGAAATTTATATAAAGGGTGAGATAATTTTAATATTTACCATAATTTTAATTTATACCAATTTAATTTTGATAAATTTAGGTATTCAACCTTATAATTTTTATTCTTTCTCTATTTTGTTACCAAATTTTACTTTCCCGGCACACCTCCGAGAACGAAAAATGTTGTGAACGAGCTAAAAAAATTTTCGAAATAAAGATGGAAATATCCATTTTGAGATGCCCTGAGATGATTAAGACCATTTCCAGATGGAAGTCTGTCTGTCTGTCTGTCAGTGTGTCTGTCTGTATTCTTCCAATATAGAGGCCACACGTGAGTTGAAATTTCCTATATGGGTTTGGGTTATCCGTCGGAAGAACCCATTAGTTTTTGTACATCTGGGCTCCGTTCAGATTTACGTCCAGAGTGAACACCGATCGTCAAATTTCGTTCGGATTTAGATGGCGTTTTGTCCGAGTGTACATACTTTTGCGTTCATATTTATCGTCCAGACGACAACTTTTTACCCCAGTGAATACTTGGAAGAAATTCATCCGACATGCACAGTTTGAGCACAAGTCAATGTTTTTAAATGGAATGAACGTCTTTTAACCTCACAAATATCACAAAATCGGCAATTGCCTTATTAAATAAATAAGTGAAAAAAATTAAAATCTGATTAAAATGGATTCAGACTCTACCAAATTTTTATTTCTTCAAGATGATGAAAATAATTTAATAAGAAACAAAAATAATTTGGTATGATTACAAAGGTAGGTGAGATTATGTAAACTTGATTTTCATAAGCTGGACGTTTTAATCGAAAATTTTCTCAAAATTTCATTGAAATTTTCCATTCTTGCTTGATTTCTTCTATTTATCCTGTTTCTCATTCTATATATTTGCAATCTCTTACAATTTCTTGGTCGCTAGAATTTGATTCAGAAAAATAAATAATAGCTTACATAAACACCCCAGAGTCGTTCATATTTGCAAGACAATTCGTACAAGACGTCACAACATTCTGGGTGTAAAACGCACTTTAAATCTGAACGCAGCCCTGTTAAACGGAAGTGTCACTGTCAAAAAATGACAGAAGCAAGCACGGAATTTGACTTGCAACATGTCATTTAAAAGCCTTTGAAAAACTCTATTCAGAACAGTCAAAATTAGTTCTCCAACTGACACCTGTCAAAAACAAAAAATATCAAATTTTGAAATTTTAACAATAAATATCTGAAAAAGTATTCGTCTCTGGATACTCGTCGGGAAAGTTTTAGGGTGACACAACCCATTTTTTTAGTGTTGTAATAGAAATAATTTTGACTGTTCTGAATATAGTTTTTCAAGGGCTTTTAAATGACATATTGCACGTCAAATTCCGTGACATATTGCTTCTGTCATTTTTTGACAGTCACACTTCCCTTTGACAGATATCGGACAAAAACTAACTGGTTCTTCCAACGGATAACCCAAACCCATATACCAAATTTCAGCTCATATTTTTAATATCAATTAATAAACATACCATAAAAATTGTAGAATGCCTAAAGTACAATTTTTGCGTATATTATTTAAATATATTCGAGAGGGTGTAGGTAATACTTTAAAACTGACAAAATAGTCTGGGATTTTTATTTCTAGATTGTGTTAATGCTAAAATAAAAGATAAAAAATCAAGTTGTCTAAAAGATATTTTTTTAGTTTATTTTTTTGCAAATGTCATATGCTGCAAACGCTTTGCCTGTCTGGCGATTTCGGATTCACCCATTGGTAAAATACTGTTTTTTTATTATTTCGGGATTATTAATACACTCGCATCTTATATATGAAACTCGCCTGCCGCTTGTTTTGTATCGTGTATTAATGACTATCATTACATGATCATTGCATAATATACTATTATAGCAAGATCAATAACAAAAAAATATACTTACATGTGTTCTGCAGATGTCTTCTCCAATGAATGTACTAATTGGGGTACCAACACTTCATCTCTGACACCAAGTAAATTCTGCGCTTCTTCTGCCACCCGAGGATGAAACAGCAACGACTTGTTACTTAGTGTTTGTGGTGAAGGGGTTGGTAAAGGCATTTCGGGGAGTACTAAAACAAAAATCATATATTTATATCCTCAAAAATTATAGTAATACTAAAAACTATTGTGTTTTCATGCAACTTATCTAATATTTTATATCTTTGATGCATTATTATGTTTTCCTTTTTTAATTTAATTTTTAATATTTATTATTTTTAGATAATTATTTGTATTTTTTGTCTTATATTTTATGTGAGATCATAAATATTATTTTAACATAACAATTGATTCCAAGCATCTATAATCAGTTAACCAAATATTAAATTGTTCACCTTATAAAATGGTAGCACAAAAAAGTATTCTTTTAAGTAATCACAAAAAGAAATTAATTGACAATAACTTTTTTTAATACTTCGACATGCTGTCATTTCTTATTTTCATATATTATAGGCCTACTGGATTGATTTTCAATTCAAAAGAGGGCATTTATTAATATCATTATTATTATTATAATATGGGCTTTAGTGAAATGTTAGGCCCCTCTTAAATTGGCAAAAATGTATAATTTAGTAAAAATAACTGTAAATTATTTAATAAAATAAATTAAATATAAAAATATGTTCTATTGCTGGCCTTCTAGATTAGAAGTTTCCCTTCTTTTTATAGAACTAATATTATTTAAATTGTTTCTAAACTAAAAATTAAATTGTTGTAGTTATGTAGAACAATGATATTAGTGGTCTACTTAATTAATACTCACAGTCTGTAAGACTTGCTACACCCGCTAATGTGGTGATGGGTACACTTGGGACTCCTGGATCCATCTCCACAAATTAATGTTCTTTATCCAAAAACCATATTTAAATACTTATACTCGGATTAAAGAAGAAAATGATGTCACTGTAAGGATATCATAAATGGGATTTTTGTTTCTTGTCCATAACTGACATAACCCCAGTAATCACTTTGAATAGTGGTAAATAGATATAACAACTGAACTTTTACACTGTAAATACTGTAAAACAACTGACTAATAGTTTAAGATGAAGATATAAACAATATAAACGTTTTTTGCTGGTAAGTGACATAACTGTCAACAACATTGTAGCTGACGTTTGACAAGAAGGATATTAAAAAACAAATAAAATTGCATTTTTTCTGCATTTTTATAACTTCCTGACGGTCATTAGCCATAAAAATATTCCACTTTTCTTTTAAATATTACCAGCCATAGGTTGCATTATTGAGATGCGAGTTTGTTTTGATGAAGCTTTGCTGATATTCCATCCGATCTTGGTGGTTTGTGATGTACCATTCACAAAATAAATGCATACAATGGTATTTGCTTGCTTACTACCCCATTATATTGATTTCACTGTTGAAAAACATTTTATTCAATTAATTAATGCAAACGAATGGCGACTTTCTAAACAGACAGTTGATTGAGGAGGCAAACGACAAACTCTACTTCATTCCCTACTCAGTCGGTAGCAGTACTACCGATATTATCGGCAGAATTTGACATATGAAAAGGCGGCCAATATAAATATTGACAAAAACTTCATTTTTATTAAAGAATACATGAATATTATACCATGACAACTACCGTTTATTCATTAAAGCGAATTAATAATAAAAAAATTATAACTTTAGACCTTCTTATGTCTTAATGTCCTTAATTTATAAAACAACTATGTGACATATTTGTGACAATCGTTGTTTTTTGAATATCAGCATTTGTTATTGATAGATGTCGCAACCTTCGTGTAAAAATAACAGTTACTGATAGAGGCGTTGACATCATTTTGAAAAGGTTATTTGTAAAATATTTTAATTTGCCGTTATTTAGCCTAGATACACAAAGAACATTGTGAGTGTGATACGCAGGTTTTTAGATGGTAGCAACTGTTTCAATTACCTCCAGCACCGAATCAGTTTCAATATCTAAGAATCGTTTTTTATGGATGCAGCAGATCCGGAATAAAAAGTAAAAGTACAGTATTTGAAATGATTTAAGTCCTTCAAGCAATTTGAAAAGTAGCTTATTTACACATATTTTATAATACGCTAATTCAAAGATTAAAATCTGTTTCATAATAAGTTTCATTATGATAAAGATTTTTCAGCCAATCGAATCGAATTATTTTTTAGATAAGTAGACAATTATTTTGACAGCTGTCAAAATATTTTAAATTGTTTAAAATTTAATAACAAAAAGATTATAACTAATTAATTTTATCTAAAAAAGTTACTTTTCATTTAAGATAATTAATATATAATATTCTTAAAATAAATATTTATTTCGTTTATTAATGGGAGTCGAAACGCTCTGGGTGCCTTAACTTCCATCTATTTTTTTTTTCAAAAACTAGTAATTTTATTAATATCAAATATTGTATATTTTTTCACTAAATTAAATAAGCAAAATTGACAAAAAAGGTTTTTTTTTAAATATATTTAGTGGCGTAGACAGTTGGGTGCAAAAATATTCGGCCATAGCCAACTGGAACGCCACTGGTAAAAGGTTTGAAAAAAAATGTCTCGTCAAAATGAAAGTAGTTAAAATTTCGTTAAAAAATATTTATTTTTAAAAAAATCACATTGAAAAAACTGTTATTTATTAACTTTAACTGCCCTGCATTTTGAAAACTTATAGGATTTTTGAATATTGATTCCGGACCTAGATATTCTTTATTGTATGAGAGGAGTCTACCATAAATTGTTGAACGTCGAATGCTGAAACACCCTCTGAATATATGTAACGGCAGACCTTTAACCCCTTAGTGCGACCCTGGCCGTCTCCATCATGGCCAAAATGAGAGATATAGTAGGGTAGATGTAGCATCAGAGAAAGAAATTGTATCCAACATAAATCCTAAATGTTCGCATTAGGACTCATAACCAACCTCTGAAAGCGGTGTTGACAGATTTAATTTATATAATATTCGCATTTTATCATTTTTAAGTACATATCATCGAATTGATATAAAAATTCGTTGTCACTGAGTTGGATAATTGAAAAATTAAATAAGGAACGAAAATTAAAATATGGTTTTTATATTTCAATTTCAAAATTACCATGGCCCTGAACCAACAACGTAGGCTCAGTGCCTTAAAATACAACGTATGCACAAAACACATGTTCACGCACGTGTGTTATACAAACTTTTATCTACGACTTTTAAAATTTGCAATTCGTAGATGGGAAAGTACTTTTATACATGGATAAATAATGGCGTCTCGTTAATTATCCCATTATTACGTGCTTATCGTTTTTTATGTTTTTCACTAACTAATAACTATAGCTTAATAATCCACTCATTGCGTGTTTTTTCCATTCTTTTATAGATAATCTAATCTTAGTATTATTCTATTTAATTTGATAAACAAATAATTAAAATGCTGAGCTGTCAAACTAAAATGACCATAAAAGTGAAACAAATAACTATCGTCAATGGCGACTGACAAACAACTAGCTTAAAAAAGAGCTAAACCCATTTAAAAAGAATTGATCATTAATTATATAAAATAGTTTTGAGTCAATTTGAGTGTTATAAATAAAACTCCCATTTAAAATGCATTGGTCTTTTACGCACTGTTTTAAATTGCATGTATAGATTGTCCAACAACTAAAACGACACCTCCAACGTCCCCACTTCTAATTTTCCCTTTGTTCTTTCGTTCCCCATTTCTCTAATTTTTAACCAAGCGGTCGATTTAGTAGTTGGACAAAGTTTATACAGAGTATCTTTACGTACTAGAATAAAGTGTAAAAATGCTCGTTTTTAAGGAAGGTCGTAGAAACTATTTTTAGGTATCAAACGCTAATAAACAACTTCATTTTAAACTAATTAAAGCAAAGTACATGAAACCGTAAAAGTGCTTTACCCAGCCATAATATTCTGACTATTCGGAAAAAGAAAAAAAAATTAACTTAACACGGTCTTGGTCACAATAAAACAAAGGCGCTTCTAAATGATTACCGTATCTTAAGCGTGTTCTAGAAAAGTTAGTTCCCATCTCTAACCAGAATAATAATACGAGTGTTTCAGGGCTTTTATGAAATTAAACGACTGACCAATAAAATGACATTTGTCTCAAGACAGGGATGTGCCTAGTATTACATAGTATTGTCAAAAATCGCATTTAGTAGACTGCATTAGTAGATGGCGCCACATCGATTAAGTCCAAAAATGGATAAACAGGAACCTAACTTATTGGGCAACGACGTCAAGTCAAGTCCTTGTCAAGCCCTCTATTAGTATAATTTTGAACGTGGTTGTCATTGTTGCATTGTTACGCAGATGATTATATCAACGCCAGAGGGCGCAACGAGCATTGTATTTATTCAAACTGCGCTCCTCGCCCACAGATTCGTTATTAGAATAGGTGGTTTGTGCCACAAACATTAAATATGGAACACAATTTATGATATTTCAAAACCCCTTCTTTAAAATAAAATAACGATGGTGGTTAATTTAAAAAGGAGATAATACTATAGATTTTACTCGATGTTTAATAGATGGCGCTTGCGATTGCATTCAATGCGTTTTCGTATGGAATATGTAGAATAGGTGCCTATACACTCATTCATAGTGGTTCCATACAAATAATACAGATGTCTATTTTGTGAAAATTGCAAAACCTTGAGAATAATTAAGACGTCAAAATTATTGAAATGAAACTTGAAAGTGTAAATTTGTGTACATAAAAATAAATATGGATCATGAGAATACAAAGTTTAAAAACGAAAATGACTTCAAGTATAAAATGTTAAAAGAAAAAAAGGAACGTGAAGAATATTTAGAAAAGTTAAGAAAATGGTTAGATGAAGCTAGGTTATGGCATTATAATATTTGTTCTGGTTTTGCAAATAAATTTGGAGAAAATTCAAACATCTCCTCCAATCCTTTTTTAAATCAACCGAATATTAATCAGGCAGAAAACATTCAACAGCGATTTTTGTTTTTGGCAAATAGAAATTATGAAAATGCGTTTTTTCAAACAGGTAAATAATTAGTGTTTTTAATTTTAATATGAATATTAGTTATACTGTTTTCTACTTATATTGGAATGGGAAGAAACTACTGTGCACTAGCTCAAGAGATTCTGTTCCATTTACTTTAGTCACTTAAAAAACCACAGTTTTGGTGGAAGAATCGAATAGACATTTATTCACAAACAACTTTTGGTTACAAAATATTGGGTTTTCACAAATATTTAAACATAATTAATCATGTATCAACACTTACATGACAAATGAATCTAAAAAGTACACTTGAATTAAAAGAAATTCAAAAAAATATGTATATAAAATACTGGATATATGACCTATTACGATATGTTGAAATTGTCAGCTAATGAATAAAAGGCGTGTTTTAAAGAATATTTTTTATTTTTATTATTTGTCTTTAATAGAAGTTTGTTTATGCTCTGCCTAAAAAGTTCCTTTATCAAAGACTGATGTTTGAGGTTCTAATTTAGTATGTCGTTCAACTTTGAGGTACATAAAGTAATTGTCAACCAGGATGAATTGCTAGTTAATACTATAATATCATCAAAATATTGAGCTAACATTAGCTCATTCTAGTTAGTCAGATAAATAAATATTTAAAAGCCTTAATGGGAAAATAATTCTGTCTTATAGGACACTTCAGATGATTTCTTATGTTAATTTTTCTTCTATAGTTTAATTTACTACCAAAAAATTTATTTCTAATAGTCATCTTGTTTCTTTACGAGTCCCATAGGGCTCTGTATTGGATCATTTAATTTTTCTACTATATATTAATCACCTAGCACTTATGTTACTTAAGGCTGTGTGCCAATAATACATCAATTGTAGTTTCAGTAATTTATGAGGATGAATTACTAGATAAAAAAACTCTATTTTAAAGATTTTTTCAAGTGGTGTCAAAATAATGGATTTAATATTAAATAATATTAAAGTCAAAATTAATTCATTTTCAAGATGAACCTACCTTAATTTTCAACACTAGTGATAAACTTTGGTTACTTTATAATCAGGCCTAAAATTCAAATATCATATTCTAAATTAAATAAGACATATCGATATTGATTTTTTCGCTGATACCAAAAATTAAAAGGCTTTTTTGTTAAAAGATTTTATAATAGTGATATTAATTTTTTAAAAAATTTAAATAAAGACAACCTCCTATATTAAGTTAAAATTAAAGGATCCCAAATTTTTAGGTGAAAAATGACCTTCAGTCAAATTTGCTATGTATAAGTGTTCAAAAATATAATATTTCCACGTTGAGTTATGTTACCCGCCATCTGATCATATTAAATTTTGAATCTTAGTTTCTGCTTGGCCACCCTCAATTTTTTTTCTCAAATACGGACCTGCACTTTTTATATGATTTTTTTAAAGTGTTTCATCTCCTGAATTTATCCATGTAACATTTTTAATTATTTGAATGAATTGTTAACTTTTTTTGAATAATGGCTTTTAAATACGGTCCTGTACATTATCTGCAGTTAATAATACAAAGGAATGTAAAGAAAACAAATTATTTTATTTCATAATAAATTTATTAATTCACTAAACCTGCTCAAAATGTTTACCACCAAAATGGGCAATTTTGGTTTTTATCAATTATTATGAAAACCGTCCCTGACCTTTGGGTGTAATGTACCAGTCAATTAGCCTTCAAATTGGACAACTTTTGTTCCATTTAACCGACTTCGGGTCACCGGGATTACAATACATTGCAATGAAATTTTCACCATCCTGTATATATTATAGTGTTAAATGTTACACCATATAGCATTATGTATATATCCATATCATCGCGGGTGGGTTCTAAATTTTGAATAAAATAACAAATATTACAATTATAATTTATAAATTTAAAAATGTATTTTTTTGTCATATTTCACTACCAAAATTTCTATTGCTTTTCTCCAAATATCTTCTTTTCTTCAATTTTTTTCACAATTTTGAATAAATACTATTCCTTTTTTCTGCTAGATATCTTCTAATCTTCTTTAATTCGCTGTTTCTTAATTTAATGGCTGCTTTACCAGAAATTTAATTTTGTTATATTTTCAATTAAAACTATATATATATATACAGGATGTCTAAAATTGGAACAGATAACATTGCTATATCAGGTACCGTAAGAGATACAGAGGCGGTTAAATGGGGAAAAAAGTTAACTAAAATATACAGAGACTTTCGCCCTTCTCGAGTTATACAGGGAAAACTAAAAATACTATTTTTGGTTTTTTACGCCTATAATTTTTATTTAAAAAAATCAAAAAATAGAAAAGGAAAGTTTTATTTCAAATTTGCTACGAAACTGTAGTAATAAATCTTTGATACGATGTTTTGTGCCTTAACGGCTCCCATCAAGTTATTTTTTTTTAATAACCGGACCTGTCTTTTTTATTATAAAAATTGATAGACCGTTAAAATTCAAATTCAGTGATATGTTGAACTTGGCACTTTAACGACGTTTTATCTGAAATAACTAACATTATCAGTGATAACAATTTTTAATTACGGTTCTTTTGTAAATTCTTTATAATTTCGGCATAATATTACCTAAAAATTTCGATAAAAAAGTTGCATTGTCAGTGAAACAAAAAAAATTATCAATTGTAAAAATTAAACAAGTAAAAAAATAATCGACCTGCGTCATGATTAAAAAATATTGATAGATAATTTAAAGACAAATTGAGTGATGTTTTGTATAACAAATAATCATTACTATCAATCTACAGGTCATCCCCAAAGTATGCACCATGTGGGAAACTTAAAAATTAGATTTTGAGACAAAAGTAAAGTACACTTATTTTGAAAAATCTTGGGATATGTTATTTAGAAAAGTTGTTTACCGTTAAAAAATAGATCTATATTTGAAGTCAAGGCCATCTAAGTGAAGTTTAATTTTTTTATCCATTTTTTTAAAATGGGGACCTGGATCTTATCTTATGCAAAAAAGGTGAAAATAATAAGAATAACAAATAATTTAATTTAGGAAATAACTACAAATATTCAACCAATGAATTTAAAATATTTCTAGGTACATCTCTATTGAAAATTAATTATTCTTAAATTAATGTTGCCTTTAAATTTTCTATTAATAGTTTTTAATCGTGACGCAGGTTGATTATTTTCTGCTTGATTAATTTCTACTATTTTGATATTTTTTTTAATTTCACTGATAATGCATCTTTCTTATCGAAATTGTAATATTCAGGACCGTAATTAAAAATTATTGTCACTGATGATGTTAGTTATATAAAACGTCGTTAAAATGATAAGTGTGATATATCAATGAATTTGAATTTTAATGTTTTATCAATTTTTGTAATAAAAATACAGGTCAGTGGCCATTAAGACAATGTCGTATCAAAGATTTATTAGTACAATTTTGTAGCAAATTTGAGATATAATAAAACTTTCATTTTCTATTTTTTCATATTTGTATAAATACAAATTCAGCATTTTTAGTTTTCCCTGTAGAACTCGAGAAAGGGCAAAAGTCCCAATAGATTTTTTAGGCCAATGTAATGCTCTCCAAAATAGTTAACTTTTTTACAATCTAACCGCTTCTGTATCTCTTACGGTTTCTGATATAGCAATGTTATCCCTTCCAATTTTAGAATATTTCTCAGTTATTGGTATATAATTATATTTTTTTACATTCCTCTACATTAATACCATTCAATAAACTTTCTCAAAATTTTTTTCTGACAATTTTTAGAATTATCAAAAATTGATAACGATCTTTGTTTATTATTTTTTTCTCAAAAAAATTTTACTTGCTTAAGAGTATTGAACAAAATTATTTTCAATTGGTTATATGTAAGAGTAGCCATAGGCTAAATCTTGGCCTTAATGGCACATGTATAAGAAATATAAATAGACTAATTTTATTATTATTATTATTACCTAAAAATACATGACGATCTATCATGTCAAACGCTTTTGTGAAATCGAAAAACACAGCAAAATAATTAATTAAACGGATATACATAGTCTTATCCATATACCGAAAGATTAGACATAGGTCTATAATTCTAGCTCTAATTTTATTTGTTCAAATTAATATTTTGTTGAATCTATTGGCCAAGATACTATTTGTATTATCTATATTAATGCATAGATCATTACTCATTTTTGTAGTAAGAGAGCGTATCAAATTATTTTCTTATTCTTACTGTTCATTTGGGTACTAAATTTTATTGCAGGTCAATCTGCACAAATAAATCAACCACCAAGTACTTATGAGTTTGTTATACCACCATTATGGAAGAGAGCAGTAGCCGAATTAATGGATTTTTTACTATTGTTACTATTGAAGGTGGCTCTAACTTTCATTCTTTTAGAAAGTTTTGATGTTATGTAAGTGAATATAAAGTAATTATTTAATTTTTATGTTAAATAGATCCAAAATGTTTGTTACTTTTAAAACACAAGATAATTTATGATTTATCAACTAATAATATGACAAATTATGTTATTCTTATCCCTTTTTCACATTACATTTTGTTTTTAGAGATATGGGTTTTTACGGCTTTGAATTGTATCAAAAAAATTTAGAAAATTCTGAAGGTACTGTACCTATGGCAGTTGAATTACTTACTCTAGAACTTCTACACCGTGTTATAGTATGTGTATATGAGGTTAGTAAGTTATTTTTGAAAGTACGTTATTATTTTTATACAAAAAAGTTATCTAAAGAAAAAAATATTTTGAACAAAGAAATGCTAATAGCTATAAATATTTCAATTTTAAATATACATTAATATTTTAGAATACCACTATAAAGCTAGTCATGAACATTTTTTATAGGCTTATTTCCTAAAAGGAAAATTTTGCGCTACACCAGGCAAAAGGTATATGGGGCTAATGGTAATAACAGCTGAAACTATTACGACTGTACCAAGTAGACCAGCAGAAACAGTATCAGTGACGCGAGCAAAACCTCTAGGATGGCAGAAATCTTTTACCCGTGCAACATTGAAGAACATGTTTGTAGGTTTGTTCTTACCTTTGTGTATTGCATTTTATATATTTCCTCATAATCGGACCAGTTATGACATGATGTCTAAAAGTTTGGTTGTGGAGTACCATCAAGAATTTATGGTCTATCATTCCACTGTATAATTGTTAAACAGATATATTTATACATATTGGCCAAAAAATAAATGTGATATTGTTTTCAAAAGTTTTTTGTTTTAAATATACTAAAACAGAACAACCTTATTATGAAAAACAAAGTATTTGGGTAAAAAAATCAAAGAATATATTAAACTTGGATTAACCAGAATTAATATTTTAAATGTCTTTTCTGAACCCCTAAAGTTTAAAGGTTTATCAAAAAAATCAAGTTCTGTAACTTAAGAATATACGAGACTAAAATTTCTAACTTTTTCGATGAATAATTTGGCACAACGATTTATTAAAAAAACATTCGAATTGTTAATAAGAAATTCCTTTATTGAAGTTAATATTTTATACATAGATTTATATATAATATATGTAAAAGTAAGTAAGACCCTATAAAGTATAATTTGATATGTTCATAGAGCTATAAATTTAAACAGTGATGCACTTAATTATCAATTAAACTATCAAACACATTCACAATAATCCAAAATTATCACTTTCCTAATTTAAAGTAGGTACAAATATCAAATTATTGTCAATCCAATTGGTTTATTACTTAAACCAGTTTGACAATCTAAATTTTTTTATTCAAGATTTTGTATATTTTTATAACTTTAATATATGGCCTTTTAATCATTATACTATAATTTTTTATCAATTTTGGCACATTCTGTCTTAACCGAAAGTAAAAAATACATAATAATCTGAATTATACAAAATGTTCAAGAGATAAATAGAGTATGATCGATAATCTTAAGCTATCAAGAGGAGTCATTACATTTTACTATTTTGGATTAAAAATTCACATTGACAAACTGGTATCTGAGATAAACAAGTTCATATAAATAAATTATTTAACAACTAAAACATAATTAGAAAAATGTGTCAAAAAAAATCACTAACCGTTCGCGATATTAATAATTTTATATAATTATATTTTTAAGGTAAATTTGACCTAGTATCTTTTAAGACTACAAATATAATGAAGAAGGTGTATTACAATATAATTATCAATCCCCTTATCTCAAACATGACATTTGGAAAATCCCCTTAATTTGACTTGACACTATTGAAAATACAGTCCAGCTGAATCACAATTTAAGTTCTTTTAAAAAAAGTACACATTTGGTTACACATTTTATTTATTATATAATTTATTTTGTCAATGTTTGGATCAAAAAATTCTAGGTCATGTTTGAGAAATTTCTTTTAAATAACCACGTTTAATTAAATACAAAAACTCAAAATCAACAAGATATATTTTCATTAAACGTTAAGTGAGTGCTTCAGTATATAGTTAATTTGGCACTTGTGCATAATAAATGTTCTTTTAACGAAAATTGTCAATTTAACAGCCATTTTACAAACTTTTTTACTAATCTTCTTTTTATTACTTAGAAATTAGATAAACAAATTGTAGTAAGTACTTAACGATCTCTTGAGAAAAAAATACTTAAAATGGTTGAAAATTTAACAAATAATTTCAAATTTATGTGATATAGCTATCAAATAAAAATTTTACAAATCAACCAATTATATAACTAATATACAAAACAAAATACCATGTATAAATTATATTTACAACAAAAACTATATTTACATAATAATATACCACAGTCAGTATGTCAAAAAAAAACAATGTACAACCCATTCAAAATTAACGAAAATAAACAGTGATATTTAACGTGATTTTGATAAATTAACATTTTTAATTTATTATTTTTTTTAATTTTGAGATAAACAGCGACTTGAAAATTTTGTGTATATTTGGTTACCCAGATATTATAAAAAAAAACGTTGGATCATCTAGGTATATTTTCAAGGATCAAAACTTTACTGATTGTAGTATCGTATTAAACACAACTGAATTTAACGCCATCGTCACTGGAGTAGCAATTGTGGCAATGTAATTTTTGATTTCGGACTTTTACATCAGTTCCCATCATACCATCGCCTAGTTGGACATGGCAGACGCAGCACTTAAAACAGTCCATGTGGTAGAAAAGGCACAGACTTTCGACTATCATCGCAGCTCCTCTTCCTAAAATTATAACAATAAAAAACTTTAAATTTAAAAATTGTTATTACAAACACAATAGCATTTAAATAAAGTCGATCATTATTATTTTCGATATATCGAACGTCCCAAACTAAAGAGCCATTATTGTTTACTAACTTCTGTAAAAATTGTTTGACTTAATAAAATTTCGTCAGTGATATGAGGTTTTTAAATCTAGCGACTCGTACTGATTTGCGAAGTCCTCTTTAACCGAGTGTGATGACACTTGCCCTGATTGCCAATGCTGAATTAATTTATATGCATTAAGAGCGTTTGTCACATTAATATGAAGCAATGATTCGTTAACGGCAAGTTGTTTTGGTTTGGTTGGATTACAAATGAAAATTTAAGTTCTGAAATCCATAGTATATTTTTTTCTACATGTATATGATTCATTTTACCACCGGTTACTACACATGAAAGTGATATTTTTTTACTCTAGAAATGAAATATTTCCATTTCTAAATGAATAACAGTCGTTTGACAGTTGAGAAAAACTTTCACACATAGGACGCTGGTATCAGTGTCAATTTAAAGTGAGTTTATACGTTTTTTCGTTCGTAAAATTTACCCAATCGCGGACAAACTTTCACTTACGAAAAAACCAGTATTTTCATCTCTTGTACTATTTTCATTGCCAGAATTAACGTATTTTCTGAAGATATTTTTTTTCAACAATAAGTAGTAATAAGTAATTAAATAGAATATGTGAGTAAACAGTAAAACATTAAAAAATATTTTACTCCAGATCAGAAACAGGCAACCCAACAAATTAAACTTTGCATTTTTAAAACGTGAAAAAGAGAAATATAAAAAATATATAATGAGCAGAGGAAAGTACAATAGAAAATTTGGAAAAGGATCAATGAAAATGATATTACAAACAAAAGGAATAAGAGGAAGCTTAAAAATAACAAAGCCACAAGTTATATCACAACTTATAAAAGGGCACAAGTATAATAATCAAATAGTCCAAAAAGTATAAAAAGTGGAAGCCCATAGCAATTTCAAGTAAAATCCTAACAAAATTTATGAGTACAAGATTAAATAAATTAACTAATGAGGAAAATCATCAGACAGGATTTAGATCAAATCAATAGTGTTCTGATGATATAATATGTTCAATCAGGATTATACGAGAACAAATATCAATGAGATATATGTTTATTTCCAATAAATAAAAATAACTTGTTAAAAAATTTGTATCTTAATGAATTTTTTTCCTTGAAAATTCCATAAAAAATTGATATTGAACATTGTGATTTATTTCGTCAATTAAAAAGTGACGAAGTGACGTAAAAAGTCTTTTCAAATAATAATATGTTATGATGAAAATTGTTTGTAAATATTTATTTAAAAACTTTTGGCGAAATGATATTTGCCTTATTAATAATAAAAAGCAATTATTTATTTAAAAAATTGTTTTATTTAACTATAAGCAATACCAAAATACTCATATTTAGTATTTATCTACAAACGAGTATATAAATAATATTTGATATGATACAGCATATATTCATTGTTCTCAATTTAAAATATTATAAACTTGTTTTTTTGCACGTTAAACACTCACACTATCATAATTACTCCATCAAATATTGACAATTGTTCAAGCATCATGTCATTATTTTTTTTCAAAATTAGACAAACTTAAATATTTTATTCTGTGTAGTAATTATTGTAGGTACACACACTCTGAAGAAATTACCACGAAGCGTTTAATGCCAAGAGGCGCTAATAAGCTAATGGATGAAAGGTTGATGCCATTTCAATGAAAAATGGGAGCGCGGTCTACTTTTAAAAATTTATTTCAAAGCCATTTTCAGTGCTAGACAAAAAATGCGTGGTTATAAAAATATTAAAAAAATATCGTCAACAAGTCACTGCAATAGGAAGCTCAAAAATGAAGCTGTGTTACTAGTAAATAAATTACATAAAGTTGTTACAAATCGAAATTAAAATACTAAAGCGCATAAACCTCACAACTGACCTGCTTATCGAATAGGTCGAAAACATTCTACCATTTACCTAGAAAAGTATTGGGTTTTTTGAGAAAATACCTAATGAAAATTGAAAAATTAAATGCCATTTTTTTACTTCAAACTTATTATATAATTAACGGATAAGAAGTTCGTTAATAATTCTTTTGATTTGCCATTTTGTATTAAAGTCTTTAGCTTTTTTCTTACACTAATCACAAACTAGTCAGAGCGAATAAGATATTTCATAATAAATCACATTACAAACCTTGGATTACTTTAAAGACACATCTGATTGGTTTTGACTAATTTGTGATTTATGTTGGAACATAGCTTTTAATATTACCAACCTAATTCGTTGCCACAATATGAGCACTTCTTCTTGCCACTGACGCTCAAAATCCGGTCATGTGACTCCTTTGGCACCGCTGGTGGAGAATAGGCCACAGTTGATAATGCATGATTCATAGATTGTGGGTGGTTTCTATAAGAATGTTGCAAGTAATCTTCTTTAACGTTTGGTTCAGACCTATAAAGTATATAGGATAATATCAAAAATTATCTTACTTGATGTATTTTGGAAACATCTTTTACCAAAGCAAATCTATGACATGTGTTTTTGAAATATTAGGGTGTAATCAGAATTCTTTTTCTTTTGTGAAATAAGTTAGAATTTAAAATTATATATTTTTTTGATAAGGATATTACATTAAAATCCTGAAATGACTGGCAAATAATGGCGATAGAATGTTTTATTTGTTGCCAAGTTGTAATATTACGATAATTTTCCATCTACACCTTAGGTACGCGATAATTAAGATTCGCCATGTATATGACATTATTTAAATTTAATTTATTTACAATTTCCAATACGCTTTATAATGAAGAACAAATTTCAAAATTTTAAAACAACGTTTATTTGAAAACAATTTTTTATTTTGGATAAACTTTAGCAAGTTGAATAAAGAAACTTAATTTCGCATACTCAGCAGAAGGGGGGTTTTTGGGTGCCGTGGAGATATTTTTTGATAGTCATATTCGGGACTCGATTAAGAGTGAATAGTGCCTCTCCTAAAAGACGATTTTCCCCAGCAGTAGAATGTGTCAATTAGAGTAAGTATTTTTATATATTGTTTTATTAATAAATTTGTTACGTTTATTGTTGGACTGGTTAATTTTGATTTTTGGTAACCGTACGTTACTGAGGTATATTGGAAGCTGCACCCCATAGTACTTTATTCAAACGTGATTATAATAATTGTATCTACTCTCATTATAAAGTTTATAACAGATTCAATTTTTTTGTAATAGCAGGTGCTGTCAAAAAGAGTCCAATATTTGTTAATTTTATTTAGGGTTCTAACCTTTACGAGAAAAGAAAACGAAAAAATAATAGCGAAATAATATTTTTAATAACGTCAATTTTATGTTTGGTAATAAATTTCTAATTATAGAATCCTAAAAAGTTTAATTTAGTTGTAGAGTTTCGATTTGATTCAAAATTTACATTTACTTTTTTATAATTTCAATTTTATTCATTTTCCAAATTTTGTAAACAAATTTGCTGACTTCTGAAGAAATATAGAAAATTTTTTAAGGAGTATAAGTTTCAAGTGAAGATGTTTATTTGCTACTAGAGCACAATGGAAAATTTTTGTATGCCTACTCGAGATTTGTACAATATTTCAGTGTGAGGAAATATTCGCTTTTATACTCAGGACAAAACTGGATCATACTTTCTAAGGATAATAAGAAGATGATTCAAGAAAACTTGCCTCTATACAAAAATGCACCTCAATGAAGTTACATGATTCATTGAAAGTTTTAATATATTTTCACTTTAATTCAAGAACATTTGATGAAGAGGGATTTGAAATTAATATCTGTTTTATAAAAATTTTTGGTGGGTGACCCCCATTCTATTGTCTAATAAAATGTAGTTGTTAATGGACAGGTTATGGATTAAAACCTTAATATATAGTCCGACCCTGTTTTCTGTCTAAGGATTCCCGAGCTTGTTTATGTTGTTTTAAGAATCACTGATTCATTTGAAACATTTTATCTTGTGGAAATAAAAAACATTATTAATATATATGATTATTAAGTAAGTTGTATACATACAGTTGCCGTTAAGGTCAATATGTATGACAAAATTATCTAAAAATGTTTTTTTCTAAAAAGAATAACCGTAAATACATTATCAACTAGAAGATGTAAAATCTGAGAGAAAACTTTCGACAGAAATGATCAACAGTTGGAGTAGTGTGAGAATCGATAATAAAAAAAAAATTGCCACTTAAAATGCATGCGATCTTATAACCCCTATATCTCTAGTGGGGCTGAAAATCAATCTCATAGAGTGCCTCGACCTGAGGTGCCTGTGTACCAAATATGAAGTCAATCAGATGTCCAGAACGGAAGATATCGTGTTGAGTTTTTTTTCTTCTGAAAATGCTATTCTTGACAAGAGCGATAAAATTATGTTTTTTTGGGAATTGCATATGCCTGAGTGGATTTTCATGTTTAGATGTTGATTCAGTTATAAGTTGTCTTGGTTCTAAACACATATTATTTGCAATGATAATGTCTTAATTGTGCGATTATTATCCTGTTTTGATGCCGAAAATTACCGCTGGTAGGTATAAGAATAAGTAGAAAAATCAAAGATTTAGTATCTTAAATGTTCCTTAATTAACCCCATTATCCTCTATGTTTCACATTATTTGACTTTCCCTCGTCGACTAAGAAGTGGGCGTTGACATTAGTACAAATAACCGCGTAACTGGCGCTTTTCATTGATAGGAGGGCGGATTTCGATTTTAAAAAGATTAAGTTGATTTATGCTTGGCAGTGTTCTTTAATACTTTAATTTTTTTATTTTATACGGCATAGTAAAATTTCGACCTGTCAATGTTATTGATGGCTTTGAGAAATCTTTAATATTATCAAAAGGTTAAAAGGTATAGAAATAGAAGAATGTATGATTAAAAAATTGTGTATTTTTACAAAATTACCTACCGATGAACTGGGTGTTGTAATTTTTCATTAGGCAGTCTAGCTGGTTTACACTGCATGGGTTGGTGTCTACTTACTGCCAAATTTTTTTGTTGCTCAGATATCCGCCTTAATTCAGCTTCCTGTAAAAAGTAAACTAATTAATTCACTAAAAAATAAATTTTATTATTCTCATTTTACACCATATTACAAATATGTAAGCAAGAATGTTATTATCCTTTCAAGCTTACTCGGGTCAGAAGTATCATTTGATGAAGATTTATCCAAGATACATTGTATATGGTTAAATCGTTTTTATATTGCACCATCTGATGCTTTGCAAACCGAAAAATTTAACTTAAAGCATTGAAAACATTTGTACAATGTTGAGATCTATCTTATCCCATATTTAAAAAAATAGCTCAAACAGATACAAAATTTGTATTTACCTGAATTAACCAATGTTGATTGTAGTTTTTTCCATCATTATTGGTTTTGGGATTGAGCCATTTCTCATGCCTATTTCTAAGAATAGCACCTGATTGTCTAGGTACAGGTTGGGCATTTTTCTGCTCAGAGTAAGTCCACTCTTTAGCTCTTAAAGTCTTTTGTGGTATTTTAAAAGCTGAAGATTGGGCACCTAACTGTAA
Organism: Neocrepidodera transversa; assembly: GCA_963243735.1. Taxonomy (NCBI): domain Eukaryota; kingdom Metazoa; phylum Arthropoda; class Insecta; order Coleoptera; family Chrysomelidae; genus Neocrepidodera; species Neocrepidodera transversa. Next base: position 14,428,299 of record OY725339.1, read on the forward strand.
TTCTGGCATAGATTTTCGGTGTTCCATAGAAATTCGTATGTTGGGTTGGATTAGAGGACCATGGTGTTCTGGACTCGATTTTTTCTGAGTATGTTGGAGGTCTGGCATCGATTTTCGGCCATCAATGGGTATACCGATATCACCTAAGTATTATATATATAATGATGATGCCTTTAATTTACTATAAAAAATTAAAGAAAATAGAAGTTATCTACTTACCATCTACTAAATACCCAGTCTTCATAGAGGCCTTAGATTTTAAATCTCTGACATTTTCATACCCATAATTCTGACTAACAGGTAGAGAGCGTCCATAATCGAAAGATGAAGCTTTCTGTAAAGCTAATTCAGGCAAAGATTTTCTACAATCGACACGATTTTGGTACATATAGCAGGGATACATTTTATCAGTGAGGTTTTCTAAAGAACGTCTGTTGTTTTGGAGATAAGACTTTGCTCTGCTTTCGCGAAACAACATGTTTTCTCGTTGTCGTTCAAGTTCTTCAAGTTCTAACTGACGAAGTTCTTGTTCCACTTTTAGGACCTCTGAATCTTGATCCAATAAATCCGCCGGCTATTGGGTAAATACAAAATGTAATTAAATATTTTATAGCTGTTATTTATTAACCTTAGTAAGAATTAAAATTAGGTCAAGTCCTACTAATTTAAACAAAACAAATGTAAAGGTATAAAATTTAATGTCCTTATGATTGAACAATTTATAACATAGTTATCTGTTTTTTGTTATAACAAAAATTGTTCAATCGGTAAATTTGCTGTAGATTAATTATTACTTACTGTGTGAAAATAGGGACTTTTGAATTGTTCACTGCCTAATGACGGTTCATATGCAGAATCTTTTTCTGTATTAACTTCCAGGTCTATAGGTTCTTTATTTACATACTCTATAACATCACGAAACTGCTCTTCTTTTTCTACAAGCTCGATTATTTCTCGTTCTTTTTTGGTTATTTCGTCTTCTTCTGAGGTAATACTGTTCGTTTGCTGTCAAAATAAAAAAAAATTTCTAGCTTTTAGCAAATATTAAAAAGAAAACCAATAATTAATTTTATTTAAAGAAATATATAGTTCTGTAGATAATATATAGTTCTGGAATTTAATTAAATACTAAATTAAGAGAATGAAAACAATCCTTTCTAAAATTTTTAAATTAGTAAAAAATGTATGTTTTTACCTCACTAACTTGCCTCTCATGACTAGGTGCACTGGAATCGCAGACACTGCTACACCAAGTATCACTTGACAACCTCCCTCTATCCAAATCTAATCCAGAATCTTGACTTTCAACCTTGCTAAGTACACCTTCTGGATTGTCATCTTGAAACTTTCGTTCAAAAGACTTATCTACCTTTTGTTCCCTTGGAAGAAAACTAGTTATATCAGAAGATTTTTCAACAGGAAGTTCTACATCAATTGTGGTTCCTTCTAAACCTAAGAAACTGGATCGCTTTATATTGATTTCTTTTTTTATGCGTTTTGTAGAATTAGCTCGTTGGATGGGATCAGAAATCTTTTCATAGTCTTCTTTTGGAGGAGGAGGTGGTGGAGGTTTGACTTTAGGAGGCTCTATTAAAGGAGGATTAAAATCAGGGAAAGGGCCATCAATAATAAAATCATTAGTTATGAAGTCTACTGCTGGTGCGAACTTCTTAATATCAATATTTTCGTATATTACAGGCTTTGGTTTGGATACTGGTAAAGACTTTTTTTCAACCTTGTTTTCTATCTCTTTTTGGATATGAACTAAATTATCTGAAGCATCTTTCCTACTTCTTTCTAGAAATTCTTCAGTTATAGTTCTCACTTCTTTAGTATTTTCTATATTATTTTTTTGGCCTTCAACTATATGTTTGCTATTAAGACTTTCCGATTCTTCTTTCTTATTAAAAGGTATAAACTGTTCCATGTCAACTTGGAACTGGTGTAAGTCCTTTTCAAATTGAGTATCTTCGTGTAGTGTATCATTACTAATGGAACTTATTTCTACATCGATATCTGCTGACTCATCAGCTTGGCTTACAGAACAAGATACATCTTCTGTATGTATTCCACTGTCCTCTCTATCCGAAGATATACAGGTTAACTCTGTTGAAGATATTGAAGGTGCATAATTTTCATCAATGGTTTTGTTAATTATAAGGTTATCCAGATCTCTATTGAACATATTTAACTTATTGACATACAGTTCTGTTTCTGGGCTGAAACATCTAACTTCGCTATTTTTTTCAAAATTATTACTATTAGTCTTATTTACAACGTAATTACTAATTTTATTTGTATTTATTTTGTTCACGTTATTGTTTGCATTGTCGATTTCATTAGGTTTAATAAAGTTTTGTAGTCTTTCTTTAACGGATACTTGTATATCACTTTTGTCTACTGTTTTTGTAATTTGATCGCTATTTTCTTCGAAATTTCTCAGTCTATCTTTGATGCTTACAGTTTTAACAAAGTCTTCTGATAATCTTCTTGAAGATGATGAGCCCAACTGATTGATTTCAATGGTTTGTTTTTCAAATAAGCCTTTTCTTTTAAAGATTTCCCCTTTTGGCAGTAAAACTTCAGCAGGTTCTTTTGATTTATACCTACTGGATTCTTCAGAGTTAATAGTCTGGATTCTCGATCTATAATCTTGAATAGCTCCTTCATAGGTATATTGTTTCGTGTCTTTAGGTTCTGAAAATGAGTTAGTTTCAAATATTGATGGTTTAGTTGTAATATCAGGTTTAGGCCTAGATGGAGATAAGCTAGTAGAATAAGTAGATGTAAAAGTTTTAGTAAATAAGCTGTTGTTATTAATTGTTTTGGGTTCAGTTTTGGTGATATTAGCTTCATCTTCGCTTTGACTTTGGTTTGAGGCAGCACTCGAATGTTCTTTATTACTAGATAAATCTAATATATGGTTGTCTTTTTCGTCCTAAAAAATACAAAGTGATTAAATTTTTACCTTGTTTATTTACATAGATTTAAATGTTACATATGATCTTACGTGGATTAAAACAATAAATTCCCGACTTACCAAGAGGCTACTACTGTCGTCTGTATCAGCATCTTTAATACTATTCGTTTTTGAACTACTGCTACCAATACCATAGTCGCTAAGATCATTTGAATCATCTTCGTATAAGGGTATATTAAATTTGTGTCTACCTTTACTCCTAAAATTAAAACACAAGTTTTCAAAATAAAATTCATAATTGAGTGATTTTATAAAAAAACGTAGGTTTATTACAGTTTAAAATATTTTGACCTTCATTATCAAAATTCTGTGCTAAATGAAATTTCTTATCATATAATAATGTTACAATGTTAAATGCAGAATCATCTACTTTAAATATATTATTATAAAATATTTTCCCAAACATATAATTTGGATTGAATTATGTTTATTAACAGTTCGTTTAAAAAATATAACAAAGCTAATAAAAATATTAAATTATTCAATTCGGTTTTATTTTGTCAGTAAAACAAATATTTTTTCTTTAATAACTTATTTAATAAAGTTATCAAGTTATTTTCTCATAAATCAATTTTCCCTACAAATATGTTTAGCATTAATATGGAATACATAACTATTAAATTTCAAATAAAACTATTTATTCCATGAAACTAAATACCTACATTGTCTGGTTAAGGAGTTTTATTTTACATTTCTCATGTTACGGACGTCTTATTTTTATTTTTTATCTCTGTGTACGAGCAAATTTTTATAAAATAAATTTCGTGATTTTCCAAGTTCTCTATGACTCCTAAAAAATATTCCTGACTTTTAAATTTACATCCTTTTTTTGTGAATCTTATCTGATACAGCCGTTAACAATGTCATATAGCATAACTTTTTGTACTTCAATTTTTATTTACATTTAAACTTTTATATTTGAATAGACATAGTTGAATTATTTTTTGATATGACAGCGAATAAAAAGTCAAAGAAACATGCTCGCATTTATTCACAACTTAATAATGTGCAGAGAATCAAAAACTAAGGTGAATAGCTGCTTCTCCAACATATTGTTTTTCAGGATAATGGAACCTAACAGTGATGAGTCATTAGTACTACTCCTATTCCTAGTGTATATAAATATATAAATAACATAACATAGCAGATCAATTAAATGTTTATGCTGACAAATAAAGAAAAATTTCTGTGAATTATGTGCAGAAATGGTATCAGTGAAACATATGCACATATACTGATAAAAGACAGACATTCCAAGGATATCGGAAAAACATCTGGGTGATAAGGTCAACCTTTTTATCAATTTATTAAAGGAGCTTAATATTTAGAATTTAATTTAATTTTTATATTATATTAATAGTTTGTATAAAAAGCACTCTAAATAAAAAAAATACACCAACAATATGAAAAACATAATATATTATAGAAAAAGCATCTTACCGCTCTTCCATCATTTCGTTAAACGTTTTACTTTTTCTTCTACTTTTCTCATATTTTTCTTGTTCTGTAAGTTTTTTTACTTCTACTACTCTTTCTATGATGTGCTCTTGACGTTTTCTTCTACTACTCTTCCAATTATCAAGATTCTATAAAAACAACTGTGAACTAAAACAAATAAAATAGCAAAATGTACTTACTGTTTGCCAATCTTCAACTTCGGTTCTCATTTCTTTTTCTTCTTTTTTTATTTCCTCTACTTTCTTTATTTGTTCTTGGGCTTTTTGGAAGAGCGGACATGGTGCTACTTTTATAAATTGCAAAGGGTTTGTGGCAGGTTTTGGAGGGGCTGGTTTGGTTATTCGGCATTTCGTGGGCATATACTCAGTATTAGAATTCTATAAATCAAGAAAAAATGTATTAGAGCAGTAAAGCCGGGTTTTTCCATTTGGTAACGGGATTCTATCACGAATTTCAGAAACAATTAACTCTACTTCAGACAGGGGCGTCACGATGACAACTTCCGATTACTTTTTATTAATAAAATGATATTATTAAAAGTAAATAAATATTAGTAAAGGTAAATGTAAATGGAGAAGCAAAAACAGAGTTCAATAAACGACACCTGAAGGTGAAATTAATTCTTGTGATCAAATATTTCAATAAAATAATAATTATGCCAAGTAATGGTAAATGTAAATATAAATAATTTCTTTGCGTAAAGAGGAAATAAGCGGCCATAAGCATTCCCAAGTCTTTGTAACCAGAATTATTTGTCAATCCGTAGGAGACATGGTCCATAAACTTTTGCCGGAAAAATAGGCGTGGGGCAACACTTTTGAATGGCACAAAATAGGATTTGTTTTATTAATTATTAAGCTTTAATTTGAAAATATTTATACTATACTTTAAATTTAAAACAAGAGATTCACCCGTGACCTTGTGGTATTTACTTACTCGTCGTTCTTTTTTCTGGTCCGTTTGATGGTCGTGACTATCCATTGGGCCATTTAAAATGTCATGCTGTCAGGTATACGGAAATCTGAAAAAAAAATTTGTAATTTACAATTTATTCATATATTAGCAAATTTTGGTTAAATTTAAAACTTTAATTAAAAATATGTAAAAGACCACATATATATTTAATTACTGACATTTTCGTTTAGCTGCGTGAAGTGTAACACATAACAACTATAAAAATAGTATGGAAATTTAATCTAAAAAGACTCGAGAAAGTCATGAATTGCAGTGGCATTCATCTAGTTATTTTATAATATTTAACATTACGTTTTCTCTTAAATTATTATACAAAAGACTTTCTTTAAAAATATTTCTTATCAGCTCGGTTCGGCAGGCCTCAAGAAACTTTATTTTATTTTTGTTTTTGCAGCACGTTATATATAATGTAATATTTATTAACATGTTGACTATCCAAAGTTATGATTTTATGATATATTGAAAAATCATATATTTTAAAGGGTAACAGATATGGGACCACAACTAATAAGCACCTATTGATTAGTCGTATAATATATATTTATGACCTAGTATTTTTAAATTAGTAATTTTAACCATTTGTGATTGACGACAAAATTGAGAGCAAAATTTCTTTGTCACTTTTTTAATGAATTATCGTAATTTTGGATCTTCCTTTATACATTTTTTTGCTATTCGATAATTGTCCAAAAACTATCAGTCATTTTAATAATTCTTCAACTGATTTTAAACAAAAATCCATTGTCATACTTTGTTTCGATGTGACACTAAAAATCTACAATTAAAATTTGAAACTTTAACATTTACCGCTTGTTTGAGTACCTATAAATGTTAGTGTAGTGCCTTGTTGTTGTAATATTGTTTTATGATGTTGATACTTATATCGTTCGATAATGATGTTTGGCAAATGATTAAATTGACTTTTTACGATCGTTCATTTTGTCATTCGTTCGCCAAAGATAGTTGTTAGAATTGCACTGTTTTTTGAGGGATTTCAGGATACAAGGTGATATATCAGAAGAGTTTCCAAATGCTAATTAATGACCAATTGATAGGGTTCTGAAGTTTATTTTCTGTAGTAAGTATTTTCTTTTTTCGATCACGTCGGGGTCACCAATATGAAAAGTTGCCTGGATCTATGTCTCAAAAAATAATTTTTTTTCTGTGTTTTTGTTTTTGTTGATAATCCTAATCTTTTTTTGTTTCTTTCGTCTTCTTCTTCTGTTTTTCTGACTTCTTGATTTTTGTTTCCTTTTTCAAAAAAATCTGACTCTCCTGATGGATCACCTTGTATCCTGACATCCCTCAAAAAACAGTGTCATTCCCGCAACTATCTTTGGCGAACGAATGGCAAAATGAAAAGTCAATTAAATCAATTGCCAATCATCATTATCAAACGATATAACTATATCAACGTAATAAAACAATATTACAAAAACAATTATGGCATGTAGTAAAATGTGCCAACGAAAAGCAGGCAATTACAGTTTAAAAGATGAAGTTAATACTTTTTGAAAAATTTATATTAAAAGTACCTACTAAAAAAACAACAATTTTAATTTACTTTTTAGATAATTAAAGCACGAAGACTTTTTTTAGCAATAATTGATTTATTACGATTCTTTTTTAAATTTAAAAATAGGAAATATAAGTTTGTCCACAACAATTTACAAAAATTCACCGTTTTCTGTTTATTATAAAAAATATTATGCACCTGATTTAGTTATTGGCATCTTATCATACCATGACGTAAACAAATTATTAATCCATCAAATAAGAATGTAGCGAGTGATTTAATACTGTTAAATCACAACTAGTAAAAGAACTGTTATATCATTTTTACTTCAATACATCTAACAGTTTTAGTGCTTGACTGTTATTCCGAGATAAAAACGAATATAACAATCGGTTTACTTTCCTAAAGACTTTCATTTTCTCAAAATATAGTGGTACAATGCTAATGATGTGAACCATTGCCAATACCAGGCTTTTACCGTTTACTCGAGAAAAGGCGTTTTTATTAATTTCATATTCTTTCTGTAGAAATTATAGTTTTATTTTAATACACTGAGACAATTTCACTGACAGGTAAGAAACAACTGAAGAACTACTTTATTTTATTAATGCAAATCTTTTCAGGATATATACGTGCGAGATATTTTACTTTCCGGCCACATAAACCATATATACATATAGTATATTAGGTATATATAACCTTTTTTGGAAAATGTATGTATGTGATGTGTCCAGAAGTAGTCGACGATTTTTTCAAAAGTACTGAGCCGATTTTAACCAAAATTTCACCAAAAAATATTATGGTTCTAACTTAGAGCTGATTAGTTTTTGATCGCTATCAAGAAATGTTAATGGCAATTGCAACGTTGACAAAGCTTTAAAAAATTATTAAAAAAAAATTGAATGGATCAAGTTTCAATAAAAAAGTATTTTATGGTGGTATATTATCTTTTATGAAGATTTTATCTTTATACAGTTTGCCGTTGATTACAAATTAACGTATTTAATGGGTGCTCAATAGAAAGATATTTATTGTCAACGAGCTGTCTAATTGTCTGTAGGGTGCGTTTAGTAATGCCAATATAGTATTTTTAATACACCAGCGCAATAGTCCCAACCTTATTAATGATATGAAAAAAAAATACTAAAAATAACGTATGTCGAATTGTACTTGTAAGGTAATTATAGACATTTTCATTATTTGTCATCCGCATCATTACTCGTTATTTTCAATGACATAACTGTACTTTCTAGCGGGGATTAGGGTGTTAGGCTATAAAGAATTCATTTTTTACGTATAGTTTATCCATTATCAATTACAGAATACAGTAATGTAGTAATGTGAGGAGTAATCAATATTTAATTCATACAGAGAATTCAAAGAAAGCGTCTGTCTATGGGTTTGTAACGAGTTTATATGTTTTGCAATTGATAATGGATAAACTATAACTATGAAGCAGTAAAACTTGGACGAGACTTGGGGTTAATTTAATCTAGAAACCATTGAACGACTTGAAGAAGAAATTAAACTCAAGTAGCTGGCTACAATAATATCAGAGACAAGACCCACTTAATCAAACGAATTAACTACCCTGTAGAATTAAGATTTCTAGTTAAAAAAAGGATAGTGAGAACAAGATGGTAACAGTTGGTTTAGGAAAAATGTTTAACCGTGTTAAAGTAACAATAAAAAATAAGTTTTTAATTTTTCAGTTCGAAATACTGTAACCACCATTTGGGGGTGGGGGTGTATTTTTGTATAGAGGATAGTTACCTTAAATTGACTTATTTTCACCGGTACTGTTATTACATTTATGATCTACCTTTTTATTACACCCTGTAAAAAGATTGATAACTTAGTTTTATTTTAAACAATTGTTTGTACCCCGATTGACCGTGTTTTTTGAGTAAAGATGAAACATTTTATTTACCACACAACTAGTCAAAATATACAAACTTTTCTGATTTGCATACAATACAATAAAAAAAACATCTCTTAATCATATTTAGAATCCTAATGAGTAAAAGAATTAATTTTAAACTACTTGTGTTAAGAGTGCGTTTTCTTAGTATTTATCGCAACTCTGATTCTAAGATGTACATAAATTTAACTCTAAAGTTATTGTTAATTAAGGTATCTATACCTGTTTGGGTTAAGTTATTTACTTTTTACAAAATATAATCTAGAAATTTCAATAACAAATAAATGCACAACTTAAATCCCAGCGTATAATAGGAAAATAAAAACTGTATTTAACTTCAATTCTTACAAATATACTGATTAAATCAATCTGTTCTCTTAAAATTACTTTATCATTGAGCGATAATAAGTAAGTAGATATCTCAGCGGCCAATTTAAGGGATACATTAAAAAGGGTAAAGTACTTGACTTACATTTCATGACAGACCCAAGAAGTAGAATAATTCTGAAAAACAGCAAAGTATTGTCGTTTACTTGAAATTAAAAATTAAAGTTAAGTACTTTAAAGACTTAAAAGTCAGTTTTGGTATTTGGTATTAGAAAATATACATAAAATAAAAAAAAACACAATGACTACATTTCAACGTTTCAAGACATAAAATTTTGTATCAACCTCGTTCATTATTTGATGTTTATATTCTCGGGCAACTTGCAAACTCGAAGGGCTTGACCCTCGGATTTGTAAGTCTGTCGTCCTCGCGTATAAACATTAAACATCTGCATAATGCCTTTGGTACATAAATAACTATTAATTACTTAGGCAAAACACTGGGAGTAACAAGTATCATTACATGGATTTAAAAGTAAATACGGTAAAAAAGTACTAAATTGTTTATTTGTAGTATACTTTGAATCCAAGTATCTCAATCCCATTCAGAATTGAAAAAAAACTCAAAAAGGGTCTGTTACCGTATGATTACTAAATTTTTAATCTTTAAAATGCTCGCATCGATTACTTCTAAAATAATAAAATAAGTGATGAGGTTACCTTATTTTTTAGAAATCCACATTCAAGAAAAAAAAAGAAGAACATTAATATTGTAAATGGACATTTTATATGTAATTAAATAAACAAAACGTAATTCTAAAAGAATCTTAAAGTTTAGATTATTAAGAGGTCCATATTTTAAATTCCCTGACAACTTTCCGTTAATTATTATGTTAAAGCGGGACTATTGTTGGTCATTAAAATTATGAAGTTAGTAAACACGACGGTTAGTTTAAGAAAAATTGTTTTAACGTTAATAGATTCTAAGAAAAACAAATTAGGTATAATATAAAAAATTTTAAAAACAGTTATGCAAATTATTCTAGATAAATATGTTGGTTCGTCAAGTTATGGTTATGGATGTACCCAAAGATCTTCTACACCTAGATTCGCCAAGTAAACAAGGGAAACTGACGCGATGCCAACATTTTGTGCCAACTTTACAGTTGTTTTTAGCTATTGATGTGATATATTGGTTATTTTTTGAGTTTTTCTAGTTTTAAATATTTTGGAAATTTAATAAAAATGTTTTTAAAGTCAAATAATGTCAAAACACTATTTAAATTATCAAGCTTTCAGCCAGTAAAAGAACAACTATTGCCTTGTATAATAAATGTTGGGGATATTTTGTAAAAGCATTATTTTTGTTAATGTTGGTTTCGATTTTAGATTTGTGATGGACAAATTAGTTCATTTCTCGTAGCATAGAATGAGTGAAACGTTGTAACCACTTTTCTTTCAATAATTTAGAAACTTCACTTCAAATATAGCCATTTTTTGTGTGGTTGTTCCAGTTTCACATGTCTGATTATATTTTAGGGTTTTTGAAAAAAAAATCTACTGCTGTTGTTTGTTTTTATCAAGTAATAGATTTTATTTAAAAAAAACACAATAATTAATAAATGCTTCCTTACCCTGCTGAAATTTTTATAACATTCATTGGAGTAATACGGATTACAGCGCCGGCTCAAGCAACGGGGGCGGCGCTAAATTCCGACACACTATTTTTAAGAATGCTATAGGAGGAGCGCCTAAGTCAAATTCGCTCCCGTCTTAAAATAATGTCGAGACGATATTACTTGTACAGTTAAACTTTTTCGAGTTCAAATTTTATGAACTTCCATGTCGATGAATTTTTTGACATATTGATCCACAAAATTAAAGTTTTGGTTATGAAACACACAAACTGATGACCGTCATTTCTAATCCATATTACCAGAATATGTGGAATGAAATTTTAATAGTTTATATTTATTATTTTCTTTCTCTATTTTTTTCATTTTGAAACAATTTGATAATTATTTTACTTACATTAAATTGGATAAAAGTTATTAAACTTATCTGCTTATAATTGATTCTAATATAAAGCGCGTCCAGAACGAATTTCGCGGCATTGCAGGAGGCCTTTCCTTCTGACGATTGATTATGTGTTTAAAAAGTCTCATAGATCGTATATTAAAACTTTAGACGGAGGAAATAAAAAAAAAATTCGACAAAGAATTTTTTTTAGGGTATCTGACACCCCTTAGCAGTGACCTAGTGGTCTGACGATTTATATACTTCATCTGCGACCTTCAAAGAGGTGATACGTAAAATTTTCAGCAGGAGGTACGAATATGTTTTAGTAAATATTTTTTAACTTTGATAGTTGCCTGACGTGTCCTTTGCAGGGTTTCTCAACTAAATCCTTGCAGATAGCACTTCCTGATGATCGCGTTAACCTCATAAAATTCCAGTCGGATGTACGAACTTGCATCCGCCTAACTCTCCGTCTACAACAAAGCATGCAGTTTCGAAAGTAAATGCGAGTACAACTTTTCAATTTTTAAATAACCACTTTTGTCATGTCTAAGTAGACATGGGACATACCCATTTTTCTAATAAATAAAAAAAACATAGGTCATACTGGTTTTAATATTATACAACTTATAGGAAATATATAATGTGGTTTTATTCGGTTTGTACAAATTTATAGTTGGTTTTAAACAATTATACTTATTTATGCAATACATTTTTTAAGAGATTGAAACTCGTAATTTTTATTTTACCTTTTGTTTAGAATATTTTTTTTAATCTTAATGGATTTGTCTTAATTTTCCATTGATATGATTCTCTACGTGTTTTGAGTACCTATTTAAATTTTCATTTTAAATTTTTAATAGAATTTCTTGCAAACATTTTTCTTAACTAACGGTTTCATAAAAAAATTAAAATACTTTATAAAAGGATATACAACTTATCGTACAATAAAAAAATAAAGATAACGTCTAAATTTTGACACAGATAACGTAATAAATGTTAAAATATTATATGTATTTTAATTTATTTGGGGTTTTTACCGTTCAAATGGAAATCTTCATATTCGAGATTTATCTCAAAATATTTTATTTGTTCCGTTCTTTTAACGCTCACTGTAACCATACATTTTAAAAAAGTTATTTTTTAAGACAAACCTGGTGTATAAAAATAAAAAACTCTTAGGCGAAAGATAAGAAAATAAAAGTTGTTAACTACTCAGATAAGACTGTTTATAAGGAGTCAGGTCGATGTCCATTGTCTTCCATTAGCTTACCTATATGTACCGTTACAAACGGAACACTCTGTATAACTTGTGTTTAGCACGGATAAAGTAAATATATTTGGTATTATCGTATTTTTATTATAAAGATAGGTACTGTTTATTATTATTATTATCATCCAGTAGGTATTATAAAGTATATAAATACATGAATTTCAAGTGTTCGATCAATTTGATTGATGGTTTCAATTTATCGGGCAATTCTTATTGCAATATTTTTCTTAAAAAAAATCCGTCTGATATCGATCTAAAACAATAAAAGTATACATTCTATATTGGAACTACAACGATATGTTATCAATTATGAACAATCAAGTCAATGTAGACCAAAAATATACATAAAAGAATTAACTCCAAAAATTTCAATGTCATCTGCTTTTTTTAATATATGTATCTATATAAAAAACAAATAACTTTCCGTTTAGCATTTGTGATTTGGCCCTTATTAACTTAGATACAGGGTGATAAATACAAATATTTTTAATCGGTTTAATTTAATTTCTAACATCAGGTTTCAATCCTGAACATGATTTTATTAATGAAGAATATTGCATCATAAAATGGTTATTTGTTAAAAAAACTAGAGTCAAATATAGAAATGACGTATTTTTTTTTTTAGAAAAAGCATAGATAAACAACAGTTTCGATATTATAGACAATTGAAAAACACTTATACGCATAAAATTGGACAAAACATGTCCCTCTTTTATCTTTTGTATTAGTTAATGGCAAATGATAAAATGTATGTAGGATTTGCACACTTTTAATAATACTGTATACATTTTGTCGTTTCGGTGTAGCAATCACATAAAGTTAAAAAAAATGCATTTTCCAATTCTCTATAATATCTAAACTATTCAGGCGATTTTATTAGTGCATTGTTTTTGAAATTTGATTCTTAGGAAAGATCTAAATATGCAAAAATTGTAACTTTGATCTATCAGGATGTTATTGAACAACCTGTGTATTTCTAAATAAATTGAAAATAAGGAATTTAAATGCCTAAATCCAAAAAATTGGACTTGCTCGCATTTTTGTCCCATTCTGTGTTAATGTTCTATTTACTTCCTTCCAGTCAAATATAAAATTGAATTGTTTATAAGGTCGCAATATTTATGAAGCAATTTGTATAAGTTTATTAGAGAATGCAGTAAGTTATAATTGAAAATATAATTTAAACTACTTAAAAAATTCAGAATTATTGCTTATATAATGTGTAAAACTTATATCCAATATCGATGCTACTGTGTTTTTATTACAAATTGCTCGATTTAATCTTTTCTAATATAAGTATACTGCAAATCAAATGTAATCAAACAATATTAAGAACTTTTTGGAAGTAATATCTGAGTTAATAGGAAGCATTAAAAGAAATTATATTTCTTTTTTTTTTCTAAAGAATATGCCAGCGTTTTGTGGGACGCGAATTTAAAAACATCCTATATAATGGAAAATTGTATTACTCATAAAATCATACAAAAAAATAATGAATATAAATTTTTATTAACCTATTCTTCGCGAAATTTCATCGTACAAAAAGAGATGAATGTAAAATTTAATGTGGAAAATTTTCTCTACCTTTATATCGAACGATGAAAATACTAATTGGCAACCAAAAAAAATTTTTGCCATTCAAAATACACGTTACTTTCTTACCACCATATCTCGAATCCCTTTTGACACACGGTGCCGAAATTCAATACCAAGAGAGATATATTGACCCAAGTAATCTACTAAACATAATATGAAGTGAATCGCACTAGTTGATCAAAGGTTATGGTACCCACAGACTAACAAACCGACACACATAAAGCAAATCTCATTAAGTTAATAAGTCAATAATGGTAGGCGTATAAGCTAGTAGTGGAAAAATATTAATTAAATATGTACCTTTTAATACTTTAAATCTTTGAAACAGTTTTAAAACTTACAGATTCCTTTTAATTTGTGCTACTGTTCGAGCATCGGAGCATCAAGTAGATAAGGGATTTTTTAAATTACTATTTAAAGCCAAATACTCTTTAGATTCTTATTCATGTATTGTTTACCTCAGCTATACAAAAAAATCGTGTTAGGGCACATTAAATATTTATAATATGCTTAATTTATTAGTTTTTCAAATTAATATTATTGATAGAATGATTTTAAATGGCGCAATGTTTTTGTAAGGAAAATTGATGTTTAATAGCTATTATCGAAATATGTGATAACAATTAAAAGTGTTATTCGGCAAAAGTCATGTTTGTGTGTTCGTTCCATGTTGTTGTTTTACGAACGCATTTATTACTTTATTGTTTTATAATATGGATATAAACATTATTATACCACACCAAATGTGATTTCCGGCCTAGTCAATTTAACAAATTTATGTGGTTGCCTAGTGATTTTTTAATATTATTAGTTAATGTTTAAAACCTTTAATTAATTGAAAATAATGTTGAATTTAGCAAATAACATCGTTAGTAACATGAAAAAATAGACAAAAAGTTTTGTGTACACATTTTAACAAAGTTTGATATCTAATACTAATAATTAAAAAAATACCAAAATGAAGACGAGGATGCTAAGCCGTTTAGGACAGTAATTGTTTTTCTATAATTATTAACCAGTCTTAACTCCTGTTATAATATGTAATATCACAGTAAAATGATTATATATAATCATTTTACTGTGATAATATTTGACCATATTTTGGAACACCCCTGTATATATTTAGTTATAATTAAGTATTAATTTACTACTGATCATTTCCAAATTGCATTTTTATTATATTTTTACTTAGTTAATATTCACTTTTTAATGTAGGCAAATGTAAGTTGAAATAAATTAAAATAAACATATTAATGCGTTATTTTCTAAAAACGAAAGTGTGTGTGTGATACAATTTCGTAAGACGCTTTTTTCCAATTTTGTAGAGATTTTATTTGAAAGTTGTAATAAAAATTTGTGTAAAATATAAAATAAAATTATTAGAAATTATACAAAGTGGTTAACTTAAAATACTTGTTCTTAAAAAAATAAGAAAAGATATTTTACCCAAAATCAATATTTTTTAAATTTAGACAAATTTTATTCTAGTTTTTAAGATACAAAAATTGTTTATAATTAAAATTTACTTATTATTTTAAAATATTGCCATATTATTGCAGTAACATCCCATCTCCTAAGCCTACACGTAGACGATATAAAATACAATTTTACGTGATTTCATAAAAATATTTGTGATTGTATAGTAACACGATTAAACCCTATTTTAGTAAAATCAAATAGAATTCTTTGAAAGTTCGTGATTTAATAAATTGTACATAAACTTGTTACACTAACGAGTAAGTAATAAAGTGATATTTTTTTAAAAATAAATGGTGGTACATACCATAAGATCAGATAATGAAAGTAAAAAATACATGACTGATTATACAGTTATTCAAATATTTTAATTCTATTTGCCCTTAATATGTTCAAAGTAAATAACATATTTACTAAATTTAAGTATTGTGCTCATAAATGTTTTCGCTGTTAGGGTATTTTCTGTTTGTATGAAACTTTCCTGTAAATTTATTTCTGACAAATAAATAGACTTAAAATAATACAAGTGTATTGATAGTGGTACAGAGATGTAGTATTTGCACTATAATTAATAACTCTATTGAACGAATAATTGAAAAGAGCAACTTTGGATATAAACTATAAAATGATGTATCAGATAAAGTACCTGGTTGTGTGTCATACAATACATTCTCGTATAGTACCAGAAATGGGTATAAGAGCGACTTTAAAACAGATCGAGTGAGAAACAAGATGACCGACTAACGAATAGATTGCTATATAGTTAAAGAGAAACATTTGTTCGGATCCATATCTTTTATAGTTTTCCATTACATTATGATCGGAATAAAATTATATTGTTATTTTAACCAACAAACAAACAAATCGTTTCTAACTGAGTCTTTTACCTATATAATCGGAGTAGAATTATTTAAGTATTCTACTTTAATAGCAAAGGTTAGATAAAGATTGTTTTACTAATTCAATTTACATATTTTTTAGAAGGTACCACGTTGGTAATTCAGAAAATATTTAAAAAAAAAAGTTTGCTTTAGCAAAAATATGGTTCAAAATTTAAAACGATTATGATTGTCCTAATTTTGCGAAAACGAACACATGTTAGGCATCGGCCCAAGCTTCGGTTATTATTTGGATAGGTAAAAATGCATCTTTATAGAACAGTATAGCTAGGCATGCAATATATCAATATCGACACGCAATACGGCTAAAAGAGCGAATATCAGAATATCTAGTTTGGCAACATTGTTTAAGGCAGTTTTATGGCTACTTTAAAACTAACCATCTGTGGCCTTTTAAGTTAAAAGGAGATTAACAGGAGCGTATTTCAAATTTATTATAATTCTCTAAAGTCGGTTAAATGCATGTTTGGACATTGTTTTTTCTTCATTACATTTTTCTTGATTTTCAACATTTATTCAATGGAAGAAAAAAAAATGGTCACAGGTTTAATCAGGTGGTTTTCTATTTTTCGAAAAGTAGCGACCTTTCAGTACCTAAAATCTGAATCAAAGAATTAAGAAAGATAAATATAAACCAAAATATGATCATATCAAAAAAAAGACAACCGCGCAACATTATAGAAAATAAATCAAGTAAAAGGATTAAAATATTTAGGGAAATGATATACATGAAAAAATATAGAGACAAGAGACAATTGATAAGCGATCATAAAGAAAGAATGAAACAAGAATACAAGAAACCAATAAAGGAGGTAGGCATCCATTTAAAGAAAACAAAATAACTATAGATACTAGAATCGTAATCGAGCCGGAGTAATATACCTGTCAGATCAAGAAATTTCAGGTGTGGGTGCCTATATTATTATTTACGGATTACATAAAATCATCAAATTAAAAATATATTTTTTTGAATATGTATCGGAGCCTTAAAAGGGATTACAATAAGGGTAGCCTATTGTTATGTTTCACAAAACCGGGTGGCACATGTAAAATTCTTAAATTCACCATATCTTTTAACTGCCGGCTCTTTAAAATCACAGATTTTGTTTGAGCTGCCTGTGCTGTTAAACTCCCATAAAATTTTGATTTATTACTCCGTGTCAATTGCGATTTTAGTATACTAGAAAATAGAAATGGGTGGAAAAAGATCAACTAAACTCACCTCTGTCGGTCTTACACGTTTCGGTAAAAAAGGGCATTATTTAAACATGTATTTTATTAAAATATTACTACGATTTGAATTCCTTTTATCTATCACTATTTATCTCAACTATGATTCAGCAAAATTAACAGTTAGAAAAAGGTGTTAAATAAACAAATAAAAGAAAAGTCTAGAGGTTAAATTTGTAAGAAAGTATATTCTGGGATTGGAATAATTCGAAGATACGGCTTAGAAAAAGGGCAAGGTTAAATAAATAAATAAATAAATAAACGAGAACTCTATAGGTAAAATTTGTAAACATAAATTTGCAAGAAATTGGCAAATTAATCTTGGTTTTACAAAGAGTCTCAAAGAGCAACATGTATGCTAAATTTGTGGGAGTATTATGATCGCCTTAAGTTTGTAGGTGTCTTGAATATATCCTTCAAACCAGTAAAATGGGAATATTTGTTAAAATTATATAATTTTAAATTAAACATTAATTTTCAATTAATATAATTATAATACACTACTAATATACACATGAAATGTGTTCATTTACACAATATCCAAATATGGTAACATTTTTTTAAGAATACACTTATTTTATGCAATAGTCGTAGTAACTTTCCCTAAAATTTCTCCAAATATGTTTTACTACATTTGCTCATGTAAAACAAAACCATTTTACATAAAAAGGAAGCTTAAAATGCGAAGCACGTGAGAACGACAGAAAAGAAATCGACTTGTCGACAGACAATGTTAATTGAATCGATATGTTTTTATATTAATATTAATCGAATTTTTTTAAATATAAAACTGTCTAAGCATTTACATAAAGTGGGACTTTCAGTTTTAACATGATTTGATTTACGCAGCATCGCAACGCACACAGATGGATAAAATCGTACATACTTTGAAAATGAATCAAATTTGGAATCCACATAAATAATAACTCGTTTGCATAGTCTGGTAAAACATAAAATTAAATACAGCTTTTTACATAATAGTTCCGAGAGAAGACCACACGAACACCTACATTCGGATAATTCATGGTAAACTTGAAAACTGACGGAGATTAAACGGGAAAAGATGAAACCATTAACACAAGAGAGAGAAGAATGAAGAGCAGCATTATGCAAAACAAACACCAAATGAATAAACTACCATATTAGTGCACTCTTTGTCGCACACCGTATATGAGGACAACTTGTGTATTTCAAAATAATTTTAAAATAAATCCACTTTTTTTTTAATCTTTTTCAATAGTTTTTTTAAAACAAGAGAGATATTGTACTTTGTAAGAAAAATAACTGTATTATTATTGTTTTCAAGATCATATTGTAGTACTAGTAGTAGTCCTTTAGTTCCGCTACTGAGCGTAATGTTAAAAGAAAAAAAAAACCTTATCACCTGAAATTGGCTTAATTTAAGTTGACTCATTAGAGTTCCCACACTTTTCTCATGTGATGTTAAAACATCGATAAACAAAATCAATGTTATAGATTTATATACATTTAGGCCCTTAGCTGGAAAACAGAATGAACATATAAAATGTGTCCAATCACAGATAATATTTTCGTCAATAATAAATAAATAAAAAACAAAATCTAGAATTGAATTTACATTGGGATACAGTAAATAACTTTTGAAAATTCAATTAAAAAAAAGTATTTTCTAAGAATACAAAAGTATGAATTTCTACTAAAATTATAGTTTGTTGTTAATTCTATGAATATAAAAATGTAACTGTCCGTGAAATAAAGAAAAACAAGTTCTTTGCGATAAATCAATTTAATACTTAAAGTCCCGTAATCAGCACTATTTCAGGAACCAGAGAATGGTACTATAAGATACTTCCTACCCGTGAAAATTCAAATCCAGAGAGTTAACAAAGGATTTGAACATCTGCTATAAAGCTGGTTATAGTTCCAGAGATGGTTGGCTATTTTTTGCAGTTTTCCTTGGGAACATCAGTTTAATACAATTTTTTTAATACAATATGACAAATTAAAGGAATAAAAAGTCCATAAATAATTATTGTTTATTGAAAATCGTTGAAAATGACAGATTTGCTTAATTTTTTAATAATTGGGTATACTTTTCTTGTAACTCATCTTACTGAACGTTTTTTTGAAACCTGAATTTTCTCTTGTCCTGGATTTGCCAGGTGTTGTTCATTTTTGATTTTTCGTGATGGTGTCTCAATCTTCCAGTTGGTTGGAATTTAAAAAAAAAGTAGGTACCCTAAAATGTGACAACTTTTTGATTTTGTCAATTAAGCTTAATAGTCATTGTGGATTGGCAGAGCAGATATCCATTGACAGGAATTTCTTAATCGTCAAAGTTTATTTAAATACGTGTTTGTTTTGGTTCCTAATTTCTTAAATGTCCATTCCGCCATAAAAGTATAGTTTTGTTGAGATTTTTTATGTAGTAGTCATCGTGTGTATATCCAAAATACAATAGATTTATAATCAAAAATTAATTATTTGGAATAATTACCTTGAACTCACTGTCGTGAAAAATGATAAAGACTTAATTCGAATGGAAAGGTATAATACGTATATGCAATATAAATGTAATCTTATTACAATGTTTCTTAGATTTATTTCTATGGTTTATAGTTCTTTAAAGATTCTCATTATGCTTGAATGTATTTTTCTCAATTTACTGAACATTATAGAATTTGATTAATTGTGTCAATAAAAAAATATTGAATTTTCACGAAATGAATGTCTTTTTACAACATAATCGATTTGTATAGATAATTTAATAAAGTTAATTTTAAATCATCCCATGTAGTTTTGAATTTCCGCGTAGTTTTAAAATAATTTAATTTAAAATATAAGTATTTTAAAAGTTATGTGGATTTTGTGTAGAGGAAGCGATATTTGAAACTCTTTATAATTCTTGTGAAGTGATCGATCGTAAAAAAACTACCTGCCCTTAGCACATTTAACAATAGTTCATTGTTACCGACATAAATTATATGATTATTGATCTCGCTCCGAAGCTTCGACAGCTTGCCGGTACTACAAATTTTATTTTTAAAATACACTCAAAACATAGTATATCGAATATTATTCTATTTATTATTTTCCTACAAACAACTATAATTTTATATTGGTTCACCTATGTTTTCTACCTAATACCTAGTTCCATTATCAAGCAATTAAAACAAATTAATAAAACAACATAAAATTTTACTGAAGTATGGTCCATGCATGTTTAACCTTTACTTTAATTGATTTACAGCAGTTGCCCGTTAAGCGGTAAAACCCTTGTAAAAGAGTCTCGCATAAGTCAATTCCAAATATCCATTCCTCTTTTTTAAGTTTTCAAAATCCCTTGGTATTTCATCCAAAAAGTGTACTCACATGAGGATAAAAACGACTTTGAGCATATCACTTAACTAATTTATAAAGATGACCACCAACATATGCGGTTTTGTCATCTCTGCAAATCGGGACAATTTTATCCTAGATTTCACTTTTCAACTGGTTTTGGTTTTTCAGAGGGCCTGGGTTGCACTGATTCTTCAAAAGAATCGATTTCCTGATTTTTAAGGAGACGCCAACAGAAAATCTCACATTTTAGCGGTTGGCGCAATGTTAACACATGTTCAGAATTCCATGGACTACATCATATCAAAAATTAAAACAAATCCACCGAGACCCAATTTCCATAAGGAATTTGCGGGGTCCTTTGTGTGGGCTTCATTTCTGTTTGTTAATAAATACATTTAGACATTTATTATTTAGTCACATTTCAGCACATGGGCAACAAAATATTTATAATTTTACGAAAACAATCAACCCTTTAAAAAAAACTAAATAATAGTAGTGACTGATTTATTAGAATGTTCTTAAGTCCCACAGATGGTCAGCGCCTAGATTAATGCAAGGTATTCCCAAAGCGCACGAAAAAGTTTTGGTTCGCAAAGCCCACGTTAGCAGTTCCACTTGGCCGAGAAAAGTTATCCAGAACGTTTATTGTATGAACAGGTATAATCTTGCATTAAGTCTGAAATATTAGAATTTAACCAATTTAAATTGGTGGAAGTTTAAAGTAGCTACGTGCAAATTATATCAGCCAAATATGTTGACTGACAATCGTCTCTTCTTATCTGTTTTGTAGATTCATTAAATTAGTCAGTAATTATTCTTAGTTTTTCGTTCTATAAACATCAATCACTGATTGCGCGCACTTAATAAAAAAATAACTATTTTAGTGTTTTAAGAATATTAAAAACTTTAAGTGAAATATCGTTTATCAAATAATTTTTCCCATTTAACCTTTATATGTTTTATGAAATCTCAAAAAAAGGACAATATATTTAACTTCAAAATAGTTTGTCATTATTCATTAATCACGATAACGATAGGTTAAGTGACAAATTCGACTTGCGGATTGTATAAAATCAGCAAATTTTTATTTAACGAAAAAAATAAATAATAACATATTTTTTAATGGATTACCTAATATTTTCTATAAAGTTAAAAAAAGTGGGGTAATTTTTTGCTAGCTTATAAGCATATCATTATTGATCTTATTTGCGCATTGGAAAAGTGTTCTCTATCTGTACTCAGATTACGTAAATATTATTATTATATGGTTAACTAAAAAGATAAAAGTTCGTCAGAAATATCAAAATCTTAATATTTTTTAAGAGTGACTAATTGTCCGAAAACGGTATATATAACACAAAATTGTCCAATCGTTACCTTATTGTTAATAATTATTAAGTTTTGTTACTAACAATTATCTGATATATAATATAATATAACGCCTATTACCCACTTGGAGAATTACACCACTTCATCTAAAGACGCTAATTTGGTTTTACAAAACATGTGTTTCATGTAGTAAAAGAACGTATGTAGTATAACAAAGTATGAAATATTTGTCAATAATGATATTATATTATTTAATATAAACAGTAAAACAAAAATTTAATAGTCAACCATGCCAAAAATGGATTGTAATTATATAAAATGAAAGAATTAAATATAAAACAAAGTAAACTTTTTCAGTTTTCTAAATTTAAAGATGACTAACGGCCTATAATTATTTCGTAAATACTTAAGGCTATTAGACAATATGTGATTTTAAGTAGTTTATTTTTGGGATGTGGTTTTTAAATATTTAGTCAAGACTTTTTTACAGAATGAAAGTGTTCCCACAACACATGATGCATCTCTATGAATAATCTGACTAAATACGTCAATAGAATGAAATTGATAGCTCTACAATTTTTGGTTGTAATTGTAATATAAACTGAAATTTCCGGTTTTTATAACAAAAAAATACTTAAAAAAACTAGTTTTAAAATATGTATATCTATTTATTATTTTATTATCCTCAAAAATTTAAGAAATTCTTTAAAAATATGCCAAATATGAAAAATTTGTTTTATACGGTTTTGACGTTTTCTAGAAAATTTTCTTGGTAACTATTTTTTAACAAATTCTAGATAGAACTCAAATAAACGATCATTAATATTGTTTTATGACCACAGAAAAATGTGACACAATAAAGTTTGAGTTTTCAAAAAAAAAAACTCTTATACAATGGCTGTGACCGTTAGTCTGTCTGTCTGTGACAACACCCCTAAAATAATATTAATTTTTTATCTATTTTTACTTTCCCGCTACATATATCATATGTGCTATAGTATATAAGGTATATAATAATAGAAATTTGTTATCGTGACTTTAAATTTTCGAAAATTAGAAAAAATTAGTGCAAAAATATTACAGTTTTTCACTGTTTATTTATGTAGCTTCATAATTATCTAAAAATAAATGATTTGTTGTTGATTAAAATCTTCAACGATATATTATTTAAATAAATTTTAATTTGATTATGAATAAATATTTTAAGTATGTTCGTTATATTATTCTTACTATTTTTTGCCTAATTTCAAAGCCTGCATTTTTACTCTGATAATATATAATTTTAAAATTATAACATAATTTATGCCCGAAGATATTATATACTAAATGCGAGATGTTTGTCAGAACGGAGAAAAAAATTCATCTAATTTGCGTGATGATAAAACATGCACACCCACACGCCCATTACCTTGTTTGAAGGCATCAGTGTATATCTGTAAAAATCGGTGTATTAGAAAAACTTTGGCTGATAATTGTTATATTACTAATGATTATTAATAAATTAATTTTTCTTCTTCTTTTGGGTAGTACCGGACTCACATTTGTTGAAAACCTATAGACAAACTTACCCTAAAAATAAAAATTGGGATTGAAAGAGTTACAGTTTATTGAAATGCGTTAGACAAATATATAAGCTCCAATATTTACTTATTAAATTAAACTTTTTAGTACGGGCCTGAGTGATCATTGTTTATTAAGAGACATTGTTGTTTTTCCTAAAAAAGAGAGTCCGAGAGATGCAAAGTTATCAAAGGTTAACGAGTTTTAAATAAAGAAGCCTATCTTTAAAGGTCAAAGGTGCCATTAGAGAAATCAGATTTTTCTTTTCTTCCTAACATATTTTTGCATAAGAGATAAATTTTATTAAATCCGACAAATTTCTAGTCTATAATACGTAGCGACAAGGGCTCTAGGAGTACATTAAAAAATAACTTCAAATAAGCACAACTTTATTTCAGAATAGTTGGGACATATTTTAAAATTTTTAAATGTATGTTACACAAAAATAATTAAATATTTAAGACGGTTTATATGAATATAATTTAAACTTATTTTGTGTGCAGCCAAACAGAATAAATAAAGCCAACCTGGGATTTCAAGAATCGAATCCAATACTATTGATAACACATGTTATCATTCCTAAATTGACCGGAACATTGTACTTGGCATAACTTGAAGTTCAAAATAAATATTAATAATAAATGAGTTAAAATTTTGACCAATAAATATTGTGTTCCTATTATTGTTAAATTATTGATGGCTACACAAAAAATATTGTACAATCGGAATATATTTATAGGGCTCGCATTTTTTCAGGATTCGTCTTCGGCGTAGCCCTGAAAACTGCATGCTCGTATTGTAAAATACCACTTTCCGACCTTGGTAAGTAAATAATTATTAAATTATATAGGATGTTCCAAAAAAGATCTGCGTCAAAGTTACAATTGATAAAATATCGAAGTTTAAGATATAAAAAAGTTTATATCTTTTCATTTTTTATATCTAAAATATTTTAATTATTACCTTAATTTTTTGGAAAGTTGATTCTTTATAATGTGCCTTCAAATATTTTTAAAACAACAATATGTATTTAATTATTTTTTTAGCATATGTTTTATTTATCATATTAAATAATTAATTTACCATTTAGAATTATTACATTTACTGTCAGTAGATAGAAAGTTCATAAATGCTAATAATTCAATAAGTACAATAGGTTTAGCTTGTGACAATTGTTGAAAGAAATGAACGTGTTAAATTTTATTCTAAACGACATAGCCATTTTTTAATCTTAAAATAAGAAGTAAAAAAATAATTTCAGATTTTGTGAAATAAAATTAAACAAGTCAATATTTATACTTTAATATTTATTTTTTAAATTATCCGATTAGATATTCGTTTTCTTAGTTATGGATAATTTTTTAAACAATATTAGAAATATTTTGTATCTAACAATGTTTAATATAAAAAAATATTTATCAATTTCGTAAGAAATTGAAATCGTATGGCGTATTTCTGTATCTTAGGACTAGATACAGATCATAATCGTTCAGCTTTAGATAATTACTGCTTTTTAAAATCAAATGTGGCGTAGACTGAAGAAATCGACCTAAGAGCGTTTCACGATATTTGGATATTTTAGAGGGTATCTCTCCACAGTTAACCGGCAGGTAGTATTTAGCCTTTCTCAAGCAACCCTAACTTCAAGCCCTTATAATTCCATGAACCAAATTTTTTAGAAACACGAACGAGCCTTTATCATTCAATCGGGCATATGCTCGCTCAATTTTTAAAAATAATCAAACCCTTAAAAACGATATTTTGGCTCTCAGGTCGATTTTCAGGCATATGCTCAACTTTTAAAAGTGATTTCTTCAATGCACGCCACAAATATTTTTTTAACATTTTTGTCCTTAAAATACACGTTTCTTTCCGAAGTACGCCAATGTTATAATATGATTGAACTACAATTACAGTAATTCTGCACTGCATAGCTCTATAAGCAGATAATAACTAGGTTACCAGAGCATAAGTAAATTATATACATTTTTATTCATAAGATAAAAAAATTAGCGAGTAGGTCTAGTCACTTAATAGAATCTACCTTTATGAAAACCTTGACGTTCCTAACATTGAACTTGTTTAAGTCTAAAATTATGTATTATCATAAATGTTGAGCAAATAAATATTAGTCATTTAGTCGGTTAGGAGATTTACCAGCATTGTGGTTAGAAAAGCCTTCAAAATATTAATAATAAAACACGTCATTCTCTACTACTTGTTAGATTTATCATATCAATCACAAAACTTTCTTCTGCATTTATGGATATTAAAAATTTTAATTCGGCGAAAAATTAAATAACGAATATTTTACAGTTTGATAACATATTAATAAAGCACACATTTGGTGTTCAAAGTATTATTTTCATAATCTGTAAATTGAAATTTGTAGGTGTTTGAGAATCACTTGATCGATGATATCAGTGTCGAAAATGACCAAGACAGATTAAACCATAATATACAGAAAAAGATTATTTTCATAATAATTATAGGATATCCTTTTAGTTCATAATTAGATCAATTTTAAATGTCGAATTTATCCAGTATTTATTTATCAGCAGGGAATAACCTAATCCGAGATAATTCTACTTTATTTGTTTATTTACTAATTTGTTTTACATGACATGAGAAAAAACTATAAATAAACAATTTTTATCAGTACGGAAAATAACTTTACTAATTGTTTAATTTAATTAATTGGGATACAAATTAAATAAAATATTACGTTTCAAAAAAAAAATTATAAATATTTCCCAGTAATTTGTGATTAGAACTAGAGAGATTTTCATGCATTTTTGAATTCGAGTAATTTGACTCATATTCGGCAATTCTTAATTTTACTCGACGCAGAGGCAAAATCCTGAAAACTAATATCTATTTTTTTTCATTGAAATCTTTATATGTTTCCATCCGTGGACACACTGTATATATATATTTAATTTTAAGCCCTAAATTTGTTTAATCATTAAATCAAATAAAGCTTATGATTTAAAACAAGAGCCTCATTTTTGTTCCGTTACGACTTCTAAATGACTATTTGCATGTTTCCTTTTTATTTTGAATGCATGCGACTATAGATTGTCCAACAATACTTAGATTTTTTCCTATTTTTAAATATATTTCTTTCTTTTCTATATTTACCGACAATTACATGAACATTCACAAATTAGGTTAAAATTAATTTCAGCTGTAAATCAAACTTTTAATTTTAATTAGTTATTAGGTAAAATGGATATATAAATAAATATACTGCCAAAATAAAAAGATGTTTATATTTTTTTTATACTATTTTAATAAGAACGATCGAATAAAAAAATATTTTTTAATAAAAAGTGGCCATAGTAGCAAATAAACATTTCACTCGAATCCGAGTCTTCATTCTAACCAAGATCTTTAAGCTGATTGACTCTTAAAGAAATAAATAAAAATTACAGACTGTAAATTTTAAAAACAAAGTTATGTTATATTATATATATACAGGGTATTTCAGCATAATGTAAAAACATTGAACTGTATATTCCTTCTCAGATTCTTTATATTATAGAACATTTTTCCCTGTCAATTAGTTAATTTTACTCAAAAATTTCTCTATTTTTTTTTCGAAATCCAACGAACCAATTTCGGTATCGTATATCACTTTTTTTGGACAAAAAAAAACAGTTTGACGGGTTATAGCATGAGAAAGAAATTTATTTTTTAGAGTATACGAGTATAGAACCAACTTTCGATTTTAATCAATAATCTACAATTACATTTTTTGCATTTTTTTGCGAACACCGTGTAGACACTCGAAAACAATGATTACAATTTTTTTTTGAACAATAGAAAAATTCTTTAAATAATGATGGCTGCCTATACGATTTTCATATTGATAGAAATTTACCATGTAAAAAGCTAATCGAAAAATTAATTTAGTAATGTTTATTTCAACCCTTTGTAAAAAAGTGAGGATGAAAAAGTTTCATGGCAAAAAAAAGAGAGATGTACCAAATTTTTATAACAAAATAAAACCCATTTTTTGATCTCCACTGTGAAAGACAGTGGATATAGAGCCCACCTGAATTTTGAACAAGAAATCTACACTTACATTTTTTGCACATTATTCACATATAATATTTATATTTTCATAATTTTTACTCATTCAAAGTCAATGAAACTAAGCAAAAGTTTTTGACTAGGTCAGTTAAATTTATGAATATTTTTACTTTAAATGTACAAAGTCAAGGAATATAAATATTTTGCAACACTTCATACGATTTTAGTCGTGTATTAAAGGAACATATGTCTCTGGACTACATAAAAATTTAAAGAATTTTTGTTGGCATGACCCGATTCCGTTGAACCATTTCCCTTTCATCAAAATATAAATCAAAGTGAAACAGAGCGTCAAAATATGTCAAATAAAGAATAAACTTGGGTAAGTACAGAAATTCTGGAAAAAATGGGAGTTATATTAACTCATTTGATTAAGATATAAAGCACATTTTTTTTTACCAAAACGAGATGCAATTCGTAATTTAATTGTTTGTGATTACCGTGATCTCAACATCTATTCAATAGAAGTAGAAACGACACTTAAAATTTGAGTACATATAAATAAACTTTGAATTACACACGGTCACACCACACTTTCAACTAAAATGATAAGACAAAATGAATCTTAAACCATAGTACATTCTCAGAAATTGCTGTGATGACGAATTACACAATAATTAGATACCAACTAGTAGATGATACGTGATACCT
The DNA here is from genome assembly GCA_963243735.1 of Neocrepidodera transversa. Classification (NCBI taxonomy): domain Eukaryota; kingdom Metazoa; phylum Arthropoda; class Insecta; order Coleoptera; family Chrysomelidae; genus Neocrepidodera; species Neocrepidodera transversa. The sequence continues at coordinate 14,456,925 of OY725339.1, forward strand.
GTTATATTTTAAATATTTTTTCATTTCATTTTTTAGATTCTTTCTGTAAAAACGTTTTTTTTTCAAATATTTTGTTTTGTAAGTAATTTTTTTGTCGTGACAAAACCAAATACGTCGCGTATAATATATTGGAAAAAAACAAAATTCCTTGGCAAAAGAATGCACTAAATTTTTTTAACGATGCGGAAAAATGCAAGGTATGGTGCCAATTGGCGCTAATTTTTTTTATCACATCATTCCAATTTGCAAAATTATTTTAACAACCGTAAGTGCATTCTTCTCGTGACAGATAACAAATAATTTCTCAGATTTACAAATGCATTGTCATAAATTTCTTTATCAGAACGGGCAAGAAACAAACAAGTGTTATGATATTACCAACGATTAGATCCAGAACCGGAGTCATTAGAAATAAAATTAATTTTTAGAATTTTTAAGGGATACCTATAAATAAAAGAAAAATTAAATCCATAAATTAAATGTGGTCCAGTGTTTAATTAAATAAAATGACTTGAATGACTTCGAGTTTTATTTCATTTTACAAAAAAAAATCGAATATAGTTGTAATTAAAGACATTTATTTTAGATTTCTATAGTCAAGATACCACTGAAAATCAAATATCGAATGTAGTCTTTTCTTTATTCTCACAATATTAGACTGCTAATTCCAAGATTACCATAAACTAAGTTATAATTCTAAGAATAAAATAATGAGAATTATGAGTAAATTAACGAAAAAATTGTTTCTTTTAAAAACGGATGGTAGTTAGCAAAAATGGACAGCTTATTTGTCAGATGACTAAAATTTCAAACGAAGAGGGGATATATCCACCCAACCTTCTGAACATTTCTAGCAAAGATATTGTTTAGTAAAGTAGAACTTCTTTGACATAAAAGCATAAATCATGCAAGCATATTTTTTTAATAAATATCATTCGCTCTCAACACATTCACCTAATTTAGCACTTCATCACTTATATGAATAACATAAAATGATCATATTAAAATGAATATATCACAAATAATTTTATTTTTAAATTAAAAAAAACACTAAAAGTGCTTTTTCTACAATAAAACATTTTTAGAACAACATTTAGTAATTAAAGTTGGATTAAGATGGTATCAAAATAGTAAGTACAAATCTAGCTCGGAAAAATAAAGTTAATTAAAATAACAAAACTAGGTTATAGCGAGCTTGATTTAACAAAAAATCCTTTTATTTTTTTCAAAAACCCCGCACGTTACTATAAAAAAATGGCCTTCATATGGAGGAGCATTGGAAAAATCGGAGGCCAATTGGAAAACACGTGTATATTCATTTTAAACCATCATTTAAATCACCTAGAAGTTAATAACAAATTTTAGTTTGGAGGCCATTTTGTAGTGTACACATATACAGGATGAGGCACCCACCATATTACTCTAGCATTTAAACGAGAAGTAATTAAAAAAAAATTATGGAGGGTATCCAGATTAGTGCTACATTCCAAAAACATTTTTAAACAAGTTTTTTTTTAATGGAACACCATGTATTTATTTACAATTTTTAGATTCGCCCAGAAAAGCTGATTTCAAAAACTTATTACACTTGTAATGGAAACTAAATAGTTTTTAAGTTATAGAAAATTCGAAATGGCATTTTTTCAACATTAAGTGATTTCTCCGGCCAAACGACAAAATCGAATAAAACGACTTACATGTCCGTCTTAACTTTTCGAGTTTTATTTAGTTGATTACAAAGAGGGTGACAATTTCGGCCCTATATCCCAGCGCCACAGGCCTTATGTCCGGTTCACAGTATTTCAGTCCAGTTCTGGATTATTCCAGTCATTTTAAAACCTAAATAAATTGAACTCGGCGAACCATTTTTTTCGGGTGGTAAACAGCACCACTAGCATCAGACGTAGATAATTTTTTAATCTTATCTAGTTCAAGATAGTAAGTAGATCACATGCTTTTTATTTTATTTTTCACATCTACTGTGAAACCTTCTATTTGTATCCGTCACATTTTTTATAAAATTTCAAATTAATATTCCAGAAACGCACATGTTCTCTGTATAAAGAAACAAACTGAAGAGTTTAGTTTTAGTTAACTTTAGCATTATTAGGAATTATATGAAATTACAACAATACATGTTCACAAAAAACAAGAATGCGTGTACACTATTCCAATGATGTTGGAATGGGTACATTCCAGTGCTGGTTCATACTATTCCAGTGGCATTCTAGCGCTGGTTTCGATCGCTGGACTGGAATGCTACTGGAACCGGACATTAGAGGCAACAAACGGCATTCTAATGTAAATTTAAATGAATTAGACGTACTTCGTACTTGCCGAAAACACAATTTTAATCAGTGACCTGAAAACTAAATCACGGCTTTGGACCTACTCATTATCCGGTTAACCCAAATCAACGACCAGATGTACCGGACTTTGCTATTTTAAAACATACAAACTTCCCATGTAAAAATACCCTTTAGGAAACGGGCAACGGACACGAACCAATAGTTCTCGAAATAAAATTATTGAGACCATACGACAAAGCTGCCGGAGCTGATAAAATCCCAATATGGCTAATTAAAAATTACGTAAATAAAATCGCTACACCACTTTGTATGATCTTTAATAGATTTTTAAGCGAAAGCTGCTTTTCATTAATATGGAAAACATTTAAATCTGGCATCTGGCACCGTGGAAACTGTCAACCAATCTCAAAACTGTGTTATAGATTCTATTATTTGTGAATATTTATTATCAGATGTTAAGTATATTATAAAAAATGATGAACAATGTAAGGCTTTGTGAAAAATCGTTGTATTGAAACAAACTTATTTATTTATCTTGAATACTTGTTGGAAAATATGAATAAGGGTCTTCAAATAGATACCATACTTTCTTCAGCAAGGCGTTTGTTAACAAAGATCACCGTATTTTACTAACGGAACTTGCTGAAGTTGGCATATATTAGCCATCGGACTTAATCCGTTGTAATATTTAAATATACTGTGGTATTACCTACTTCAGGGCTACCTCAAGGGACCATTATGGTTTGCATATGACTTAAAAATATACCATAAGTAACACTGCAGAATTCGCATTAGTTCAAAAGTACTTTAAACGGATTTATTATATATTGCCATGAAAATTTTCTTTCCTCAACCTTAATAAATTCCACAATCATTACTTTCTCCACATGTCGGCGTTTATTTGATAATCAATATCTTTCCATAATTGTCCAATAAAAAAACGTTTTTGAGATTAAAAACTTAGGCATTTATTATGATTCTAAACTTATCTTTGATGATCATTAACTACATTTCTAAAAAAGCTTATATGGTTCATAATTAGAACCTGTCACGACTAAAAATGCACAATCAGTTCATATTTTATAAATGGCATTTTAAGTTTTGGTTTAATCATTTGGCATCCTCATTATCTTACATACATTCCTTGTCTAGCACATATACAAAATAAATTCATAAAAACAAAAAAATTTGGACGTATCATGACAATTTGGATGCTAATAATAATAATTTTAATTTCATTTTTCATGAAGATAGATGTCAAATATCTCACATAAAATTTTAACAAAAAAATTGATTCTACAACAATTACTAATCTTATCTCTCATTGATATATTTTCAGATTCTTTTGCCAGTTTCTGCCTCAAATTAAAAAAACTGTATCAAATTAAAAATTAACTTATTTCCATCATTTCTGCTTTCTTTTAAACTTTCTTTTAAATAGGTTAATGTACCCTGAAATTAGTAATTTATTGATAATTTGTATATATATTGCAATCATTGTAACAATATAAAATATAAGTGAATACTGCTCATTGGGCTCATTCCGTTTGTATTGCCTCTAATAAATAAACAAAGAGGTAACGAATATAAAGTCTGTACTATAATCGAGACAAAGAACGTAAATTCGCACAAACTATTAGACGAGGTAACGAAGTATACGCGGTACCACGAATTGAAAATATATTATCGATAACCTCAAAAAATGAATACATGACAAAAACCGACCATAGTAGAACTAAGCGAACAGCCAATCGTCGTCGTGAACAAGTCAAGAACCACCTAAATGAACATCTTCAAGAAGATTGGGAAAAGTGGATTAGCGAACTTAATCCACAAGAAGCAGCCTTATGAAATCTTTTAAAAAATATAGGACAGGACAGGAAACCAGTCCTAACATTAAAAGGAGCAAACGGTCTAGCACACACAGCAGATGTATTCAAAACCACCTTGGAGAGATTTCATGCTAAACGAACATATGAGAATGTAGACATGTATTTCATGGATAAAGTCGAGGATGCTGTTCGCACGTATCTGAACGAACCGGTAAATCCCGACCAGCTAATGCGATTAAATTAGTTTTATCGATAATTAGCAATTATTAAAGCGCACTGTGGGTAGTTTAGGGTTCTCATTTTACTTTTTATTTTCTCAGCAAACAATTTTTGTATCGATATACCTCTTGAAAACTCATTGATGTGGAGTCATCCATGGGTGGTTTTTACAGCGTGGGGAACAACGAAACTAGACACCTGAGAGTAAAGTTTGCCCAAGACAAACGAAAAGACAACACTGCATCCTTCCGCAAGACACTTATTAACAAAGGAATAGAGTTTATCTTTTAATGTCTGGTATACGTGAAGATGTGCTAGGCATCTACCGCCACCTTTTTCGAAAAAAAAACAGCACGGGGTTACTGAACAATGACTACGAGGAGCAGATAAACCTGTCCATCTGATTTGCGCCAATTCGGAACAAAGTCGGAATGATTAACTGGGGGAGGTGGCATTCAAACATAACTGAAGGTAGATCCTTCTCGTTCGGGCTTATAATCAGGATGGAATGGAGGCCCTTAATTTTAATATTCTTAATAACTTGTATCCATTTTTCAGCTATTAGCTCTCTACTTGAAATGAATTATTTCTGCATCCTCCGTATTCTTTTTTATCTTTTCCTTACAGCATCATATTTTTTTCGCCTCCATCTACACCATTCAAAACCTTTTTTGCAATTCCGGATCGTACTGTAATATATCACCTCGTTAAGTGGAGTTAAGTCACGCAACTCTCACTTTATTGGTCCCATTAGGACCAACATATATACAGATCATCTTTGGGCTATAAATATGTGTGCAACATGTCAGCTCAATCGGTTGAGCCGTCAAGATGCAAGCACACACACAGACAGGGATCATTACGAAAATAGTTGAATGCATTGAAAACGTAAATATCCATTGATATTGCCAAGGGCGTAGATATGGGGGTAAAGGGGGTAATTACCCCCCCCCCCCCAGATACCAAAAAATTGCACGAAAAGAAGAAATAAAATATGTGAAATTTAGAAACCGACAAACATATTTTGATTACCCCCCCCCAGGAAAAAGTTATCTACGCCCTTGGATATTGCGGTCGTCTTCTTGTATCCAATTCAAATATTTTTTAAATAAATAATTACGGTAATTGAAGAAAAGGTTTACATTGAGTTTTAAGCCTAGAAGTAGGATATTTGCATAGTATTACAGGGTCTCTACTCAGCGGAGCAAGTGTGTTTTTAATAATCTTAATGGGGCCGATCTTTTTCCACCAGGGAACTTTTCCCACCCTGTATAGATACATATACAAATGTTAAATTATTATTATTGTATTATTAGACACTGTAAAAGGGAAGTAGTTTTATGTATAAAATAACAGATTGGTTAAGTATTTTTTATAAACAAATTTAAAATATTCAAGAAAATTCGCAATAAAATTTTTTAAACTTCTTAGTATAACATAAATAGTTTTGGGTGTACCAAAGTTTATCAATGCATGTTAAAAGTTTCTGTTTAGAATTTTATACTCGACAGAGCAGTGAATAAAAGAAAGTGAGATTGCTTAAATGATTAATATGCTAGTTTTTTGTCGTAATCAAGTTTTTAAGCGCAAGATTAAAGTAATTAACTAAGTAATTAATAAACTATTTGGAAGGTTAAAAAAATTAACTAACCGAAGTTGTTCAGTAAAGTATAAATAAATAAATAACTTTTACTTGTTGTTTAACGGAAAAATCCCATTTACATCCCAACGTCAACCAAAACATAAAAAATTAATACAAAATATATGTCTAAATGAATGTGTAATTTAAGTCTAGAAGTAAAAAAATAGTGTATTGTTTCAAAGATTTGAATGTTGTTAAAACAAAAAGTAAATTTGTTATACAGGGTGTTTCATAAGTAATGGTCAATATTTAAATCATAGGTTCAGGACCTCCAAATATTAATATTTTACTAAGTAACTCTAAGATACAGGGTGTTGATATTACTTACATTAGATGGAATTTGGTGAACAAAATTAACACTGGAGTCATTAACTTAAATCTAACAATTAATTATTTGATAGCTGTACATTTTCATTTTAGTTTCAAATAGGTTGAATTTACGCTATTGTTTAACTTTTTTGTTAAAATTCACAGGGCGTATCATAAAAATCAAAAAAGGGCATGATTAAAAAAAATGGATACTTTTCTTCATCAAGTAGATTGATTTATTAATTTAAAAATATAACCATAGACCAAATTTCAAGTCAATACACTACATAGTGGCATTTATACAGGTTGAACAATGTTTTCCCAGTAGAAATAGGGAATAATGGACCTATTAGATGATCCATCTATTAGTCCTCATTTGACTGATGGATTCAGTTTTTTGAGTATTGTAAAAGATTTAATAACAATAATAACGACAGTTTTCGAGTAATTAAAAACAGAATTTGACTTGGAATAAACAATCTAAATGTTAATAATGAAACAATTTCTAATACATTTGAGAAAACATGAAAATAATATAAATACTTATCTTATGATTTATTATGGCTATAACAAGCAAATATTTGTATTTTTACCTTACTGTAATTATTTTGAATCTAGAAATGCTATTCTAGTATATAGGTACCACACAAACTCCTGTTTTGGAATCTGTGTCTTTGTCTGTCTGTCTGTCTGTCAGGAAGTAATATTGATTTTTAATTTCGAGTATTTCTGGTAAATAGACAAAATCATATAGTTTGATTTATAGAATTTATTTCAGTATTATTATTATTAGATAAATAAATGTATTCGAAATATTACATTCAAAAAGTTTTTATAGTTGAATTAATGAATTTAATTTAAAGTAATTGGGTATATTAAAAAAAAAATTGTATAATCAACAATTCTGGATATATCTAAGGAAGGTCTTATGAAATTTTAATAAAAACAAATTTGTTTATATTTGGAAAACTATTGATTTAAAATATTAAAGATTTTGGAGAAGATTTAAGAATCAAGTAACGATTTTTTTGTTTTATAAAAAAAGATAAGTAGTAGGAATTAATTAGATATAAAAAGTTAATAAGAACAGTTATAATTTTTATATATATAGTTTGTCAGAGGTTTTGATTTTTTTTATTTATATTTGATAAAAAGGGCTAAATTTATAAAATTTTATACATATCCAATTAAAAAAATATAAATTATGATAAACAATTAAATTTCTATTTAAAATTACATAAAAAAATACAATTTATGATATAAAACAAGTGAAAAACGATATTTTTGCCGTAATTTCGAGTTTTCGAAAATGTAAATTTACGAAAATAAATTTTTATATAGGGACGTATATAATTATAGTATAAATGGTATAAGTAGCGGGAAAGTAAAATTAGATCAAAGATTAATATCATTTTTGGAGTTTTTAACGATGCTGAATCGATTGCCGTTGCGCGTTTGTCTCTATCTCTCACCGTTCTCGAGTTGAATCAAACTAACAGACGGACGGACGGACAAAACCATCTCATAATAGTTTTTTTCTCCGAAAACGCTAAAAGGAGATTGATAGAAGAAATATGGACTTGGAGAAAATGTAATGGAATATTCAATGGTATTAAGGTTATAAAGAAGAGCAGCAACAATTATAAGAAAATATATAAAAAAAGTAAGAAGTTAAAAGAAGTAGATTTCAAACTTATCATCAAGGAAGGTGTAGATAAGAAGAGGAAGAAAAAGATGAAGAAAAAGAGGAAGAAGAAGAGGAATTTAGCAGGCAACTCACAGTTTATTAATTTTGTATAGTTTATTTGTAAAAATTTAGGACTTGTAATTTAATATAGAACCCAACCCTAAATCAACAAAATTTTACAATACTGGGCATATCATTATAATATACTATATATTATACTACTAATCAATAGGTGCTTATTAGTTGTGGTCCTATTTCCATATTTATTACTTTTTCGTCCTAAACAGGAATCTGAAGTCAGATTTGAAATATGTTACACACACAAACACAGAATTATAGATTCCAATACTTCACTCCGAAGGAATTTGTTAAATGTCACTTAGCTAACATAACATTGTCATTTTCACAGTGTACTTTAATAATGTCAACTTTGTAATAAATACAGTAACTAAGTCAACGACAATATTCGACGTGCAATAATTTAACAAATTAATGATTTCTACAAAACTCTAATAATATACAGGATATTACATTTAAAAATATATTTTTTATACTCTGTGGTTTCTGCACGCCACTGTGTTTTTGACGAGTTTCAAAAAATGTAGACACAATCATGCAACTTTTATTAACAATATAGCTACTCAAATTATGTTTATAGAATAAAGTCCTTTAGTTTTATGACAGTAAGTATTTTTCATTTTTCATACAGGATGAAAAATAATCCAAGTTGTGTATAGAAACCCTAATACTTAAAGTAAACCCTCTACTAAATAAACCTAATAAGTGGGTCATAAATATATGTAATTTAATTAATCACTTTGCCAAAAACGTTCATCAAGCCATAAAAATCCTATTCTGTACTTATACTTAGTGTAATAAAAATAAATAAATAAATATGATAAATTTTGAAGGTACCGAATCATATTTTATAATGTAACTACAATATTATTATTTTTCTTTACAAGGATTACATCTATAGAGAGCAAACTATTTTGATTAATCGATTCATACATATCAAGGCAATTTAATAATATTATTATAAATATTCTTGGATATCAATCTTAGAAAATTTCTAGATTTATCTAAAATTTTGGTATTAAGCAAAAGATAACCTACAAAAAGATCTGCAAGTTAAAATTAAAAAATTAAACTGTACTTAACAGGGATTTTAAACAACTAAATATTACCATCCTAAATTAGATCAGATCTAGAAATACCTACATAAATGTGTTGAATTGATTTACATCTAAACTAAAGTAAACACACCCTCGTGATTACGATTGACTATAGGTACATACCTATATAAGGATAATAAATGACTTAATTATTTAATGCCTAATATTTACGTAATTTCTGTATTGCAAAAGAGTAACACTACAACCTATAAACAATTTCCTGTAGTTTGTATTTGGCATTCTTCAACAAAATGTTATATGACCTTGATATCTTGCACACCACATACCACATATTTACCTAGGTATTTTATTGCACATATAAATAAATGCAGCCATAATCACATTAACTTTTTAAGAGTCAATTAAAATGGCACAAATTATTAATGACAGCACCAAATAATAATAAAATAAACAAAGAAATAATTGTATTTCTATTACTAGTCCATTATATATCTAGTTTTAATAGAATTATGGGTTTAAAATGAAAATCTACATACCTTTATGTCATTTAAAACCGAATTAGTTAATCCTTTTAACACTTTTGGTTGGCACTTGGAAAATTAAAATTTGTTTTTACACATAATTATTTGGGTAATTCTGTTAAATACCTATTTTCTAAAAGGTGAACGAACGTACTGTATAACGAAACTCTATGCCGTGTTGCCAACAGTTCTTACTATAATGACGGACACCGCAAACTGAACTGACACGATACTGGGAGAGAGAAACTGAAAATTCAAATTCATCTGTATCTGTTAGACAGGTACACCGTAGACCCGTAAACTCGATCCTATCTAAGGCGTCGATTACATTCAGCTAGTTTACGCGCTACTCGTAGTAAATGAAATACTCCCTCTCTTCCATTAAGGCCCGTGTGAATCTTTAAGCCGGATTACGCAAAAACTTTAGCCCCCAGAGGCGGCGCGGTAGTAGAAAATTGGAATATTATAATTAAATATTGTTTGTTTATTGTTCGAGTTTTATGTGCTGCTGTACCGTTCATCCGATTGCGATAAAACTTTTGTCAACTTATTTGTATCAAGGATTAAGTTTACGGTGCGAGCCGTAGGTGAGTGCCGTAAATTTATAACGCTCTTGAAATTTACGGCACTTTAAGAGGTTGTTCTGAAAACGTGCGCGAAGGTTTCTGATCATACAAAAAACAAAAAAATTGAATGACCGAGCCTAAGCCATAATATAAAGGTCATTCAAAATTACGGAACGAAAATATGGCATTGCAATCATCCACGCTTCTCACATGGACAACTGTATGTAGCTATGGTGGATATATTATAAGTTTATTACACGAGCCGTAGGCGAGTGTCGTAAATCATCTAAGCTTCTCACACGGACAACGGAGAACCGACATGGCATTAAATTGCAACGCATGCCAGGTACAGATAGTTATAAAATAAAAACAGAAGCTCATGTTTTGCAATCTTTCGGTCTGTCTGTCAGTAAAGAGTGAATTAAGTAAAAATTTTTAGATAACAAAATATTAATTTCGAATTCATATTTAGCGTTCAAATAGACTTAAAATAAACTTTGACAAATCTACATAATTTTTAATAATTTTAAATGAAGTTATTTTTTTTTCGGAAACCAGATTTTTGGTGGTTGGTGATATGGAATTTTTTGACTGATATCGCAACCGGTTATTTTTACTTTTGATTTTTCTGGAAATTAGCTTAAGAGGCGCCAACATCATATGTTATCTTGCCTGAAATGATTATTGGACGGGCGCTCCATTAATATTAAAGATAGGAAGCTGCGGTCTTCAACAATCAATTCTGTATTTAATTGTCAGAGCGCGTCTGTTGCCTTTTTTTAAATTATTTTTAGTAAAAGTGATATGACCATCAACTTTTTTTCTCTAGATAAATTTGAAAAAAGTAGCACAGATGCGCCCTTAAATATCATGAAAAAAACCGCCTGTTTTTAATTGCTATATTAGGCGAGTTATCGTCCAAAAACGAATAATTATGTTTTGTGGAGCTCCACCCTGTTCTGCGCCTTAAAATTCTACTATAGAGGGTAGGATTAGGATTACTTATTACATTAAAGAGACTTGGGAACCGCCGCCATTATGATACAAAACGCGGTTTCGTTTTACAATCAGTTTTTTATAAAGTCTAGGTGATTATCAGTTCTTCAAAATAAATTATTAAACAGAAAATACTAAAATAGTAGTCGTTTTTCTACGATCACTATGAAAATTATAGACATAGAAAATGCTTATATACTTCCTTTCAAATTTACTTTTTCTCTACGGTGCGAAAAAGTGGTGCGAGAATTTTCTGTACCGCACACTGCACATACGTAGAGGATAGTAGAGAACTATTATAAAATCCTCCACGCATCTAAATTTTTCGATTTTCCCTAAAACAATTTTGTTTGGAAAAGTAACGAGTTCAATTCGGAGATTGATGTTCTGAATAAAATCCGAAAGCTTTAGCATGGGTTTTATTCTTTGAACATCAATCATCGAATTTAACGAGATGAATTTTATAAAACAAAACCAAAAACCATTTAAAGAAAAATCGATAAATTTATTAGCGATGGTCGAGTTATATTTGATCACATTATTTCTGAAATATTTATATTTTCTCTATTTTCCTTTCCAAATCTATGAATTTCTATGTACTAAACATAGAACTGAATGGCACCCAACATCCATGGTACTAAATGATTAATATATTAAACGTCAAAAATGCACGCATAATGTGTTGTCTATATTTAAGGAACTCTCAACGGGATAAGGTTAGAGAGAGCATGAAAGAGATAGACTTATGGGTATTCAATGTAAAGTCGACGTACACAACATCTCGACTCCAAAAGCACCTTTTGTTTTGATTAGGACCTAAAAATATAAAAACATTTGATACCTCCAGTTTTAAAAAAAATTGTTCCAAATTACAAGTTTTTCAGTTTTTTAAATTTTGAATATGTTCATTTAAAAATCATGCCATTTTGTAAATCATTTGTACGAGCGGAAGCCTCCTGATGATGGCCATTGTTTGGCCGAAACATATGTTGCCCATGTCGATTTTGTTCAACTAATTTTCAATATATTTTATATGATATGACTTTAAAGTATATTCTTTGAATAATTTTACCACATTTGAGAATGGATAATCTTTTGTTTTAGAAGAATAATTGATTAAATATAATTACTTACTTAGGAGTGTTCGGAAAGTTGGATGGGATTTCCCCTCATTTTTTTACTTTGTCAAATAATTCTCTGTTACTGTCTTTAATGTACTTACGAAGGCGTCCTTAATTTTTGCAGGCGTTTGTAAAGTTTGAATTTTGATATAAAGTATCAGTTTCAATTTCTCCACGAATATGATTATTGATGGGTGGGTGTAGTATAGAATGGTGGGAAATATGAGTGTTCTTTAATATATGACTTGACATGGTAATCGCAATACTTGTTCATTTTGTGGTCGAATTGAATATAGGTCGAATACAAAACAGTCTCCAACATCGTTTTTGTTTAAATATTCGAGTCAAAAACTGTATTTTAACCACTTTCGTATGTCCGAGTCCTTATCCTTATAATGCTCTGTCCCAAACTTTTGACTAATAACACATGATATTTCCATTTTCCGTATATATCACGATTTGTGTATGTAGTACTCGTGAACGATTGCTCACTCTTCTAACAGCAATTCTCCGAATTCTGGGAAAATATCGTGGCATTTGTGATACTACAAAATAGAAAATTTAAATCAACGTGGGTCCATCTATTAAGGAAAAAAGACAATAAAGAAAATAGTGGCGATTAATCAACTACACGTACATCGTGGTTTAGATTCATTATGTATTTATAAGAATGAGTAAAGAAAAGTTATATAAATCATGTCGAATTTTCTCCCAAGCCTTTTGACGCATTCGCTTATTCTTGATTTTATATATGTTGTAAAGAAATTTATGACAATGAAATAAAGACGTGCGTGTAAAGATGGCAATGTAATATGCGTAACATATACAAGGTGAAATTTTGAAAAAAAAAATTGATTTCCAATGCAAACCGAAATACTAAATTGATTCTAGGAATAAAGGAAAATAAATTAACAACTACAACTAAGATCAAATCAGAAATAAATAAGTGAGATAACATGAAAAAACTAACTTTTACTCTCCATGCATACATACACTAAAATGTATTATAAACATCTTGAAAATGTTTTTGCATATAAATCGAAAAAAATGTACGTAACGAGGATCGAACCCCAGATCTCGTGGTTGAAAGCCACGTATCCTATTAGATGCAAATATATTATGAGCGATGTCACATGGAGCTCACGTGACAATGTTGTGTCCTCACCTTCAGACAGTCACATCTATAAAATACATACATACATACATACATACGGTATTGTCACGTGCTAGACAGAATTAGGAGACGGATCTCAATCCTCGGTGAACTGGTGACGATTTGCAAGGTATAACCCAATGACATTGCTACACACTTATAAAACCTACATCCGCCCTGTAATGGATTACAGAGCTCTAAACTTTTCCTCACTCCCTTCTCGTATCCTGCACGCCGTCACGGCAACTGAGAGGATGAGGATCCTTAGAAAAATGTCCTACCTTCCCTGGCACTTCCCATCCAACGAAATCTACGAACATGTTAATATTCCCACTACTATTTCCAGGTTCAAGAACCTCAAAAGAGGATTCGTCTGGAGAAGATTGGACAGCACCAACACACACGCTCAAGAAACTCTAAGGACCAACTGGACAGTTGACAGGAACAGACGAACACTCAGCAGAAAACCAAAGAAATTTATCCAGCCAACCTCAGGATCCTTTGTGAAGCAAGTGAAGATATAGATCTCCCGGACGAGCTCCTATAGATCTATTGGAGGACGCTCCTCTTAGCATTAGATGGGCTCGACCGACCAACACCGACGCTGAAGAACCAGTCACCTCTGAAGGCTCGTAAATATCAAACCAACATCATATCCCTGAAAATGAGAATCTTTCTCTTACATCAGGGTACAAGGAAACACCACACAAAATGGACAGATTACCGAGGAGGGTTTAGCAGGTATGCCCCTGACTCTGCCTCAAGAGCGATCAGGGGGGAGTCCGGTACTACCTCACGCACAGAACCAAGCGTGAGGTGTTTTTAAAAGATTCCCGCCTCCACAACTCATGTCAATAGTACAACATGTTTCGTAAGTGCATGTTTTGCTTCCTTTTTGGCTTCTGTACAGCTCCCTATGTTTTAATTGAAATCCTAATTAAATCAGTAATTAAATTTCGGAAAAAAAGCAGTCGACTCGTTTGTTTGAATCCATCAATTGGTCCCATTTTTGTAAGTGCATGTTTTGCTTCATTTCTGGCTTCTATACAGCTCCCTATGATTAAATTGAAATCCTAATTAAATCAGTAATTAAATTTCGGAAAAAAAAGCACTCAACTCGTTTGATTGAATCCATCAATTTGGTCCCATGTTTTGTAAGTGCATGCTTTGCTTCCTTATTGACCTCTGTAAAGCTTCCTATGTTTTAATTGAAATTGTCATTAAACCAGTAATTTAATTTCGAAAAAAAAGCAGTCGACTCGTTTGTTTGAATCCATCAATTTGGTCCCATGTTTTGGAAATGCATGTTTTGCAGATTATAGAGTTCAATGGCGTTATGGTGACGCAATGTGTCTGATAAATTTAAATACACTGCAATAGTGTCTCAAGTCTCAATCGGCCAGTTGGGAATTACTATTACTTTAAATTGTGTCTTTTAAATATGACGTTCGAACTAGCAATTCCATTACAATAAAAATATGTCTCTTGCTAATATTACATAGCTCTCCTAAATGAAACAATGCGATTTGTGATTACTACAATTTTCATATAAGTGTTGTAAAACAAAGACATACTCATTGAAAAGATACGGGGACCACCAGCATACTGACAAAATTGATTGTTGGTATGTCAAAATAAACTAAAACTGTATTACTATGAATAAATATCTTTAATGTAACAAACTGTAGTATTTTACAAACTGTGCTACATATTACAATTGGCCATATAATTCGTAAATATTCCTAGAAAACCATGCATACCGAGAAAAAAGTAACATCGACGTTTATCACACCACACTGAATCATCTAGTGATAACATTTAGAGAGATATTCCGGAATATGATACATTTCCGAATGAAAACATGTACAAAAAATATTTTTCCAGCGCTTTGGTATGTTAAAGTAATTATATGTACCACAGATTATACCTCATTTTTATAACATATATTAATCTAAATTAGCCATATAGGCAGAATTAACTAAATTAAGCTATTTTAGAGCTAAAAATGTATTTTTTGAAAATTCTAGAGGAAATTTAAATAAAAATAATATAAAATTTTGTTCGGTAGTTAGTACAAGAAAATATAACCAATAAGATCGAATCTCAGCAGAATTTTAATACTAAGTAATTCAAAAGCCTTGACTGAAAATGAAACGAGGGACTAAATGCAGTTCTAGATTTTAATTTTATGATAGCAGCCTCTGTTGTCCTTATAGTTTACTGCAAAAGATAATCGGTTCAATGAAGAATTCACTATTTTTTGAAAAAACAGTTAATCTTAACCTCTTATCAAGAGGAAGAACTTTGAATGGATTTATCAGGTGTCAAAATGATTTAATAACCAGTAGGAAATAGTAAAACTGGTTAAACATTAGCTTATCCTCCTTGCATCTTCTGAAGAAATTATAAAAGTTTTGAATAAAACTGTTTTAAAAACCAAGTGTTTTAATTTAAAAAAACCGTAAATGCTTTGGATTTTCTGAGTATGGAGGTCTCCAAATTATTAAATTTGTATTGATTATAATCGGTGTTAATAATAGCAATTGCAAGTTGCTTCAGAAGCATTTTTTTCTTAACTACTTTTTTATCACATTCCAAAATACCTCAATGTTTTTTTATATTATGTAGGTAGTTACATTCATTTTTGAAATTATGTTTATTTCATAAACAATAAGTAGTTATAAAAAAGTATCATTCAATTTATTATATTTACTTCAACATTCAGATGGATTTTTTTGAGAATTATGAATTGTAGACAATAAAACTTTGGGAAATTACTCCATGTAGGTATAATGACTATGAAGGATCTTCATCTATATCACAAAAGTGGTTTTCAATTCTTATTCCCAGAATTTGGACATATTGTAGAAGTTTTGTTCTTGATTAAATCAAAAATGATTTGTATTGAAAAAAAAATGTGCGTGTTAAATGCGATACCATCAAATGAATTTTCTATGTAAAGTTAGTGTTTACAGTGAATAAGATGAAAAATTTTTCTTGGTTTGGGATAATTATTTCATTAGTAAGCTACTTTTAAACAAGGTACTGTAGTTGTATTTTAGAAGGTACTTCAACGATGGAAGAGTTAATTTAGAATCCCTACCTTTGGGTACTTTTAAGAACTTTATCTAACTAGAAAATATAATAATCATAATCGGGATGAAAACTTCTACCAAATATTCAAAATAAATAACAAAGATAACCAGTACAGGTAAGAAATGCGAGCCGCTTCTTGTAGGAATTTACAGATACATTTGCTATAAAAAATTGGAATAACCCATTTCTAAATAAATAAATTCTATCAAAATATCACAAACTAATTAGATTTCAATAAAGTATTTGACAAATACTTGATTGACTACCATTAGTTTGTGATTTATGACAGAACAAAGTTGATTCTTTTTTTAATTGAAATTTATTATTTTCTAACAAGTTTTATTTATACAGAAATGGTCCCAAGGTAACAAAATTCATTTAATCATTTTTGAAGCCATTTTTATAAGTAGGAACATAAGATATTTTTCCTCAATGGCACGAAAATTATAATAAAAAGATTAATGCCATAAAGTATACAAAATTGTGAATATAAAGTAATGGTAAAATATATTTTATTACAAATCAATATGGAAATTAAAAAAAAGACAATATTTTTGTACAGCTCATTGAATGGGCAGCTAGTCAAAATTAAAAAATTTTTAATGATGTAATTAAAACTTTGGTAATTAAAAAATAATTGTTTTATTAAAACTGAAAAATAGTTTTGTGTAAACTAAGTACTTAATTTAATATAAAATATGTACCAAAATTGGTTTTACAAAACTAATTCAAGTAAAAATTAGTCCTTTATTTCAAATTAGAAAATCGTTCTTACATGTATTTGTTACTTTTAGTACTACTACTACTTGTAACAGATGGTATTTAACTTTCAAATGCCAACTTTATCTGGAAAATAACAAAACGTATTTTTCATTTTTAACTATCCTACACTATTGATTTTTAAAATAGTTTCTATACTGATTTAAAATAAAATATATTTGGGATATTTTATGAGCATTTAAAAAACTGAACAAAACTGTCTTTTTCACGAATGAAAATGATTATATCATGAATTTAATCAAACAGATCCAATGTACAATTTGATTAGCAATACAATCTATTTACAAAAAGGATATAACATTGACAACTACATTTTTCGCTACTAATGTGTACAAACACGTACAGCTTTGGTCAAAAAAATTGTTACAAACAAGATACTTTAATTGATGGATTTGATCCTCCTTTCTTAGGTCATTATACGATAAGTCACAGCAGATACATTATACTCCATTTAATTCATTTATATAAAGCTCTATGATATTAAGAGATTAGGTCTAAAATAAACACCTAGTGACAAATTAACATCGATTCTGTGAACATAAACCCTACATTTTAAATGCCACTTGTAATAATCAATTCAAATTAACTTTTTGAAAGCTAAATTTTTTCTTTAAATCATATATGGGTATGTACTTAATTTGTGACAACATCGCAAGTAAATTATACTCTTTTCGAAAATTATACCCTGAAATGTAGCAGTTCTTGTTTGTCTCAAAGTTTTTGAGTGCCTTGTAAAATTCACACATCCTATACTGTGCATTTAGGCGAATACCCTTTGGTTTTTAACTAGGTGATTAATACAATCCAATGGACTGAATAAATTAATAGGCCAATTGCATCTTCAGATAGAATTGTACGAAACACCTAGTCATGACGGATTCTTATACGATAGCAGCTATGACAGTTTCATCAAAGAAAATACTTTGTAATTATTATTTTTGATACAGATTTCTTTAAAATTTGCCTCAATCAATTTAACAATAATTCTGGATCAGTATTATTTTGCGTGATAACTAGAGATTTTAGTGAAATCTTGTTAAAAAAATCTTTATATAAAATAATGCTATGACTGACAAAGTATACCTATGTCAGGTTAGCATAACCGTTGTCAATTTCTACTAAGATACAAATTGTTGTAAATTGCCAGCGTAATTTTTAAAAAGATTAACACCACCAATTCTATTGAAAAAAATGTAACAATTTGACTGCCACGTTAGCATTTTTATAACTTCACTAATGTTACGTTACTATAACTACTTTTTTTGTATAGCATAGTAAATGTATTGAGAGGATAGCACGACAATGTCGCCGTATCTATTTCTCTCCGGTTGGCTAGTCGTATGGTTGGAACTTAAAAACAATATTCTGGGAGACACAATTTCGACTATTCTACGTGGACTTGACTAATTCTATTGGTTTAGTCTTTATTCCAATTTGTTAGATATCAGATCTGTGAAAATGCTTTTCGAGACACTGACAAATTTAATTCGAGAAACTGACAAATTTAATTCGAGAAACTGACAAATTTAATTCGAGACTTAACCAATATAATTAGGTCTTCATTAGAGGGAGTGTGTTATTAGCGAATATGGACTATTGCATCGTCGCTCACTCTCTATCTCTCTCGTCAAAGCGGTAGTCTAAGTTGGAACCAAGAGAATAATTTTTGAATTGAACTTACATACTTCTCTCCGGTATGCTCGCCGAGTCGGATTCATGGTAGAGTACTGGTGAAACTTCATTCTGCGTAAAATTAAATGCACAAATATACTTGAACGCAAACACTTGATAAAACTTACACTAGAATACTAGAGCCTCCGTACTAGTCGTGGAATAATTGAAAATTAACATTTGAAATACTTTTGAAACTGTTCGTTGACAAGATATCTAAGGGAAGAGAATCGCAAGGTTCTCGAAGAATATATAAGTATTTATCAAAGTGAGCTATGTCTTTGGTTAATTAAATCCAAAGAATACCTTCAGGCTGTATATACTGAAATAGACGCAGTGCTGATCGTGTAAATGTTAAAATCAATCGTCGCCTTCGTTCAAGCTACGTTTACTTTTGTTATGTGGAGTCGATACGGCCATCAAGTACATTTGTATAAAAAAGTTGTGAAAGTATCCATACTGCTGAAATATGCAGTTCCGTGTTTATACGTATGCAGAATTTATAGTAGACAATTTTTATTGTCGGCAAGAAGAAATAAACTTTAATTATGGTCACATATATTTATTTCCAATAATAATTTATGATCATCTTGTGGTTCCATAAAGTTAAAAAGGAAAATCGGCATTAAAGGTTAATATAACGCTAAACGAGCACAATTTATGTGACGTGTACATGTTACTAGTTTTTCCACAATGAGTACGATGCAATAAAAATAGACCTGGAACTATTCCTTAAAATGCAGCCAGCTAAATGAAATCGTCAATACGCCATGAAAATTTCAGCACTATTCTAAAAATTACAGCCTTCAAAGCCTGCCTTATAAAGAAAGAAAAGGCGTGTATATCGTAAAATGGCACTAGAGAGGAAGGCAAGAGACATTTTTATTAAAAGTGAAGACATTTACAGGTAGGTGGAAGTAGCGAAAATATCCACTTGTTCATTGATTTATCTCTTCATGCGGCAGATTATGTGACTCTCTTTAGTGACCTATAACATTCCTGTTCCTAGCAGGTAGTATCGTGTCATTTAAATAAAAGTTGACGATACCGCTAAACTCAGATTCGATTAAAAATTACTGAACATTATTTCTTGCAATCCTCAAAAACTCAAATTATCTCATCCACATAACCCATATTGCTTTATCAACGTACTTTTTATGGCAAGTAGAAAACTTTACAACCTGTATAAAAAAAAATTTTAAATCATAAGATGAATAATATGGTGATAGCGAACAATATTACAATAACAACAAATCTGGATAAAAAAAAATTGTTACTTACTGCTTATCGGTTAAAATTTGTCAATCCTCTAAAATATCGAACCAATACATAAGTTGTGTAAACCCCGTCCTTTTAAAATTGTTTTTATTCCAGATCTTCCCTTAATTTTTTTGACCGGTTGCTAGATCCATTGTCTTCCTTGAGATTTGTTAAAGTCCATCGGAGATTAAAGAACATTTGTCGTAGTGATGGCATTCTAAATAGGATACAGCTTGTAAACTTTTGTGCTTTACTGATTTTCTATGGTGTGATGTCATGCCTTATAGAAATATGGCATCCTTGTGTTCGCTTAAAATGTGATTGCAAGTCTGTTGTCATATTGCTTACTAGAGATATTCCTATGCAAAGTACAAAGATTTACAATCTATATTTTAATATAAAAATGAAGAAAAAAATGCAAGTGGTGGTTGGTATTAGATTAGTTATTTGGTTTAATTATTATTTTCATGTGTATTAAACCATTTTTGTAAATGTTTTAATTTTTAGCCAGTTTGGCATTCTTTTATGAAAGCAACTTGTATGTTAATTAAATAAAAGGTGGTTTTCAATGACTCATTTGTTTACCTAGAGTCCACAATATCAAAGAAAATAAGTGAAACATAAGGAAACGAATTAAGTGGTAGTGCTAACTTGACATAGGTACCCATTTTGCCGATATTTTTGATAATTCATCAAGTTTCAATTGAATAGTTAAGTACTATTAAAAATTATTAAAGGCATGTCGACTATCGCATAGGTTTCCTATTATATCTATTTAACAGGTAAGACGTAGAGTAGCACTAATGTGGTTTCTAATTTTCAACACTCATAATAATACGTAAGATACGTTCATAAAAAAATAAATAATATTCACAATTCGGATAATATATTAATTTAAATATGCATTCAGAGTATCCTAGAGACCTCAAAAAGGAGGTATGATAAAAGTGTATAACTGCCAGAAAAATTATTTTGTATACTTTGTAATTTTTTAATGTAGCTAAACAGACCTTTTCATAAAATTATTTTTGCAATAAGCATACAATACCGATCTAAAATAGTTAAGAAAGGTGACAAATATGAAGCAATGTCAAATATCTATACGTCAGATAACAAAATTTCGATTTTTTATCAAGTTTTCAGGAAAGTGAGAACTATTAATCTATTATTTGTACTTTTTGAAAAATGACGTATGAAATATTTAACATTAACTTCTGATTAATTGATGGGTATAATCAGTTCTTTAAATTTAAAAACAAGGATACCCTGAAAAAATATTAATATGAATTCCATAATTCCCAAACAAAAAATAATAGTACACATATCTACACTTACAAAATAAGCATCTTTACAAAAACACATTTTAACTAATTTTTAAGTACCTACGACTAGTAAATCTGCAGAGATGTCTCAGCTGTAGTTTTTAGCATAAAATTTAAAATTGATTCCTATTAAAATTTTAGTTAAGACAAAAATACCATTAATGTTTATAAGGAGTCCTATTATAATGGTAATTGCGCTAGATTTGTCCAATTTATTGGTCAATTTTATGTTAATATATAAATTCATTTTGTTTTTAAAAATTAAATTATTTTTATTTATAATAGGACCCTTATATTGTCCAAAACAAAAACTTTCTTTGGTTTCTTAAACCTAAATCTAGTTTTTAGTCAAATTAAATATCACACCTATTTATAATTCGCAAAATAATTACTAAAAACAAGATGAATTATAAATCTTAAAATATTAAACTTAAAAAATATTAAACATGGTTGATTTTCTAATTATATATTTAAAAGAAATCGCTTATTAAATTTGCGAATAAATATTTCCAATTCAACAGTTCGGAACATCTGATTCCTCGACGAAAGACTGCATGATTATTAACTTAAGCCTAAAAGGGTTGTTCATACATTTAGTGGATTAGGAGACAATTCTATATGCTAAAATATAAAAAAGTTCACACAAACATACAAAAACCTGCATCAAGCTGAAAATTAGAGAAAATTGTCTAAGTTAATTAAATTCCTTAAATTATTTTTTTAAATTATAAAACTACTGGAATATGTTATGGAATAATCCGTTGCAAGGTATTTCTATTCAATTAAATCATTATTTATTGTAATTATATTACAGATTGCAAATATATGATCAAACTTTTAAAGAGGTGTTGGCAAGAATATCGTCACCACTAACCAAAACTACACTTTTTTAACACTCATCAACTCCTGATGATGCTAACATAGTTAGCGAAACGTACTTAGAATGTTAAAAAAGATTAGTAGTGATATTATTCAACATTGTTGAAAATCAAAGGTTCCATTCCCTATTTAAATTTTAAAGAGATCTCTCAAAAATTATATCTTTATTGATAACTTTGGATTGTTTAATAGTACCTAAATAAAATTAAGGATATTTTCTACAATGATAGATTTGAATCACCATTTATTAACTTCGGGTCGGTTTTTTACATTTTTGAAAATAAAATCACACTCTAAATATATGAACAACCTTTCAGGGATGTGAACAAATACAATTAATATAATACGTGAAATAAAAAAGATTTTAAACAAAAAATTCATGTTTTATTTGTAATTCCTAAGATATCCAATTTTTTAGAACAATAATTATGAATATTGAGTACTGTCATTCTTTTGGCCAGTTATTTTGAAAAATTTTATCTTCAATAACTTTCAAAAAAAAATGACCGTAGAACTACTAGTTTTCACTGTAGACTAACTAATGTGCATTATAACGTCACTCCACATTTTTAAGTAAAACCATTGAAAATAACTTCATAATACTAAGGAAAATGAATTTGTTTCTAAATATGTGAGTGGACACTCTATTGCACATTTGTGTCCGATGTGTATAGTGTAAAATAATGATAAAATTGCCGATATTGTGAGTTATGACTTAATAAATTGACTCAACTTGATTTTTTATTACATAAGCGTTTTTTAAACATCAAACAAATATATGTCTAAAATAAATACTGAATGCCAAGATGTATTTTTTATTAATAAATTATCAAAAATTTATTTCGAAAGAAACAACATATTTTTCTAAATTTTTCCCGATATTTGATGAAAATTAAAAACGGAATTCTAAAAATTAAATTAAACTTACTACAAAAATCAAACTGTTCCAAACATTTATATTGAGAATGACATCTTTTAATATATAATCGAGTTGCATTTATAGGTTTTCAAAAGTTACTATATAATAAATATTTTAAAAATATAGAAAAACATATATTGTAAAAAAAATGGTTAAGATTATGACCATAAGTTAGAATACATAGTACAATTGGCTATGTAAACTAAATTCACAAAAAAATTAAAATAAACGAAATTATTTACAAAAATTACTTGAATTTACTGATAACCAAATAAGAATTAAAAATATACAATATTGCACAAAAATTTTTAGCTCTTTTAAACCAAAAATTGGCACTGAATAAAATAAAAGCAAAAAATCAGTTGCTGTAATAAGTATATAAATAAAGAATGAGGTCCACTTGATTAAAATATAAAAAAAAATCTAAAATTATTTACAAAAATCAATAAAAATGAAGAAAGTATAAGTGCAGAATCTTCCGCTTTTTATGTGAAGAATCCTCCGCTTTTTTATAGGAATGCCAAAACGATCTTAACACATTATGAAAATAAAAATAAGTAATGAAAAAAACATTTCTGAACATACATATAAAGTATCATACCTTTGATTTCAGTAACCTAAAGTATGGCCATGATATTTTATTTAGGATAAATGGGACTAATTTTCAAATTGTATTCTACTTTAAAATATATCTATGTCAATCTGATTTTATACTTATCTTTAAAGCTAAAGATATTTATAATTGAAACTTTATATTGTAATTTCGTAATTAATTCAAACGAGATTATATTGGCTCTATCAAAATATTTAAAAATAAATATACCCTTTTCTATCAGATGTATTAAAAAGATATGTTTGGCACAATATATTATTTTTAATTAGTAGATAGAATCTAAAAATTAAGACTGTGTTATATCTTAAGCGATTTTCATAAGTTCAAAAATGCTATTTGCCACATTTTTTGGGCGCTTTTATGAAACAATTTTAATCATAATGTGTAAAGACCTTTCCTGTAAAATCTGTATACATATATATACAATTAAAAACAATAACTCAGACATCCATCCAGATAGGACTGTCAAAGCATATGAGAATGAAGGCTCCACGGCCAGAGTCAGAATGAAAATTTCGTTTTTCTGGATTAGACAGTGTCAATTTCGCTTCCATTATAAGCAGCTTCTTAAGGAGTTGTGACAAGCACGGTAACTCAGTATGTCAACCACATGAGAGATGAGTTTCGCCTCTGGTATGGTTGACATAATGAGTTACCGTGCTCGTCCCAACTCCTCAAGAAGCTGCACGTAATGAAAGCGAAACGTCGAATTTCGACCTAGAAATTGACAAGGTCCAATATCGGAAAAAGAAATTTTCATTCTGTCAAAACATAACTGAACATTTATGAACATTCTTTACTAAGCTTACAATCTATTGGTCACTGATTATTGTTTCTTCTGTCTTGACATCAGCTATGCCTTGCATTGCTTTAGTTAAAACTGTGGCGTCTTTCAGAGACAGGACTTGAAGCACCTGTGGGGCATCACCGCCAGAACTCTGGATCATCATTGAATGAGTGGTTATACCACTCGGTGTGACGGTTAATGTGTCCATGCTGTCACCAGAATTTGGTTCAACCTAAACAAACAGGTATTTAATATCCTAGTTTATCTTCGATACCAGACTACGGTCACACTTAATATTTATAAAAAAAGCGCTCAGTAGTTTGAAATTCTTAATCAATTATTATCAGTTACAGGAAGGCACATAACTACTGTAGACGTTACAAAATGTAATATTTCGATGAGTTTTCCAAAACAATCATTATTTCTATTCATTTAAAAACAATAACCTTATAACTCAGAATACGTATCCGTTTTAATTTTAAATTTCATTTAAATAAGAAAAATAGGAACTTAATTTCAAATATACAGAAGACAATGATTAAAAATCTGTTGTCGATAGCACTTAGCCTTATAGCATATAACAAAAATAAGAGAACTTTATCAGTATATTTTATTTGGACTTTAAAATCCATGAAGCACCTAGAATGGGGTATTATTTATTAGGAAAGAAAATTTTTTTTCTTCAGATTTTCTTATAGTTCGTCTGTCACTAAACGATTAAAATAATTCTGATTCTAATACAATGAATATAATTGTTTTATTATATTTATCTGAAAAATAGCTCATTATGTAAATTATAGCAAAAATAACATTAATTGTTTATAAATTCAATATTAGTAATAATAATAATAAAAAACTAAATGACATAACAAACCAGTTGAGACTGCTATCTAATTCCCTTAACGAACCTCGAATCATTTTGTATTAAAAAAAAACAAATATGCATTTCCATAAAATATAAATTATGTTAAAATTATTTTTGAAATTTTTGAAAATGTTTAAACTATTTTTTTTTGCTAGCACTTTCTGCATGTTCCTGAATGGTTTATCAGACATTTCTATTCTACTTTTTAAGGCTCTAACGAATATGAAATCAAAATACAAAAATAAAAATGCTACACAGACAGCAATACGAACCTGAGTTCGTGAAAAGTTTTTTTTTTAATAATAAATATTCAAATTAATTCTGATATACAAGATTAAATCAACTTTCAGATTTCAATTGGAGCATTAAGAGGTGTACGAACATTTGAACCAAAATTTCAAAGTATGTAGTTTAAGGAATTTCACGAACTATAAGAGAAGCAAATTCATTAAATAAAAATCTGTTTAGAGAATCCTTAAATTCCATTAAAAGATATGTTATTATTATCCATTAAAAGATATGTTAATGTTAATTCTTAAGTATTATTAAATTTTAATTGAATTTAAAATTTAATATTTTGTTTGTTCTATTCTGGACTTATTTTTTAGTCCTTTATGATTAGGTAAAATCCGTTTATAATAAAAAAATAAGCGGTAACTCTGAGCTTTATATATGTAATAGTGCGTACTAAGTGTGGCTCCAAGTATAGTACCTTTGGATGGTATAAAACTATAACTAGATAACTCGTTTTTTAGTATTTCTAGAAAAGAGAGTAAAATGTACATTTTTTATCAAATATTAACTATAAAGTATATAAATCAAACATATTTTATTATTCAGCTTAAAAAAACATTCAAGTAAATATAATGGTATTTATGATGTGAAGAATTAGATATATCAAAACGACAACAAAATTGAGATATCTAGTTCTAGTTCTATAATACCATCGATTTAATATCTACTAGAAATAGTATATAAAAATAACTCTCGTTTTATGAGACATTTACCTATCAACTTTCGAAATTACTGTCTAGTTTTATTGAAGTTAATTTTTTGCTCGTTTAAGAGGAAGATGTACTTTGCAAGTGATTCGTAGTACACCATTTTTGATTTTCAGTAAAGTAAACGACATGTAAAACTCTAATCTGTGTTCTTGTGTTCCAAAGATTCAAAATTTGATTAGGCTCTTTTTCCGTTTTTTTAGACTAATCAAATTTTGAAAAAGATGAACAAGAAGGAATATATAATATATAAATACCAAAGCAAACATATTCTTTTTTTAATTAAAAATAAAAAACAAAAATTAAAACTAATGTAATACTGTAAAAGTATTTTTTAATAAGAATTATATAAATTCACTTTTTCTACTATTTTACGAGGGATAAACAATACTTAATTTTAAATTATTTTATATCTTACTAGTTCATTATTGTGTATTAATTGTTTAGATATGAGATCCTTAATTATAAATTTGAAACGTTTTTGCTTTTAATAAACAAATCGTAGAAAAACAACAACTGAGTTTTATTATTTCATTAAGATAACTAGGTACTTACATTCCAAGATCCTAGCTTCAGAAGGCAAGTCTACACGTCGTATGGAAAACATTACATTACTTATCATTTTATTAATTCACTATAACTTAACATTTTAAAAATTATGTTTGTAATTATTAACTAATATTTATCATTACTAATTTATTTTTTGTATTTATAACTAAAATTGAGAAGTAAAAAAAATAAAATTATTTATAATCAAGAAATTTTTCTAACATTTGAAATAGTAGGTAACATAACACCAATAAGATTTTTTAATCCGTAGCTATGTTGTAACATCATCAGTATACTATATACTATGGTGTTACTATATTAGCACAAGATTAAATTGTTATCTTTGTCTATGCACATTAGAAAATCTTTAACATCTGCCTCGACTTTTTAGAGAACTCACATCAGACTCATATTGAAATTTCAGATTAATGCTGAGAGAAATATGGTTAATTTTGAAACACATTTAATATAAAAACAATTACCAATGAAAGCAAAAATGTAATAAAAATTTAAAATACATATGAGAAAAATCCACAAAAAATTATATTTTAAATGATTATTCATTATTAATAATTTTATATAAGTACAGTCCAAAAATTACGAATTAGTTTCTATACGTAAAATATTTAAGGATTATTCTGTTTAGATTTTGAAAGAGTTTTTACAATTTGTCTTGGGTCTAAACACGTTTTGATATTTGCAATCTTAACTGCCTGTTTTGAATTTCGAGAATTATTGTTCCGATTTATTTCGAAAGCCGCCTCCAGACTATGCCGAATGGTGCCGATCGGCATTGCCGAACAAGTATGGACGTGCCAATTCGGCATAGTCTGGACGCGGCTTAATAACCCACATTGGAAAAGCCAAGATTTATGGTCTAAAGTGGTTCAACTACGCTTCGCTTTGGCGCATGCAATTAGTCAAAATAATATTAACGAATTGACAATAAGTCGAATTGGCAACACGAAAAATGCGCGCTTTTCAATGATTGATTATTTTAGAGAACGGTTTCTTAAATATTTTTAAATTAAAAGTGCATTATCCTGGGTCATGCTTGTCTTTGGCCGTAACCAGGTAAAATTGTTATTTAATCGTATTCATAACCGCATATGGGAAAATTCTCACATGTGAATGTAGCCAATTATTAACTAAAAGTGTCCGGTCCGGGGCATAATTGACGCTTCATATCTCGTCTATACAGGGGAATCTAATACAACAAAACTGGCGTGACGTCTTCCGAGGTGCATCGAAGTATGCCCCAGACTCAGAAATTAAAAATAAATCGAGTAGGCGATGCGATACGACAAGGTGTAGATTAGTTACCTTCTTACTATGGTATATTAAATTGTTTAAATCTGATGTTTCAGTTTTCGCTTTAAATGTTTATTGATTCAATAATGAAGTAGTAAGAGATAAAATTTTATATGTACCAAGGGCATTATGTATATGTTTATAAATATCAAATAATTATTACACTATGTTTAATTTTCTTCTTCTAATATTGAAGTGAATAACATCACTAATAACTAATATTTCAAGTTTCGTTTTTTACTTTACAATTAATTAAAGTTTTAACAAATAAATACTAATAAGTTAAACGAACTCTTTTAAAAAAAGTTTACTAAGGTAATTATTTACGCATTAACTAAACATAAACCTAGCCGCCACGTTATAGTGTAGATATATTGGCGTCTTTTATAAATATACCCCGGATCTCAAGACGTCATGACGTAAATTCCAGGGTTGCATTCATGAATGTTGTGCCGTTAACACGATAGGCCATATTTAATTTAAAAAAGATATTTGAGGATTCTGGCAGCGTGTGCCGTTAACACGATAGGCCATATTTAATTTAAAAAAGATATTTGAGGATTCTGGCAGCGTGAGTGATTTATTTCGAATTTCCCACGCACTTCACGATATAAAGATAATTTCTAGTTATCTGCTGAAACAATGTTTCTATCTTCCTTAGAATTGGAAGAGTGACATTAAAAATTGCCATTATTAAGGCAATAATCATTGTCTTGTCCAGCTGAAAGTATTTGTGAATTTGGTATGTAAAAAACAATTATTTATTAAATTCAGATCATCTGTTTCTGAAATGTGGTCATAGAATGAATAAAGGAAAATCAATATAAAGTACCTCACATTTATTAAAGTCTTCAGCAACTAGTTTTGGCTTCAAAAGACATTTTCTAGACTATAAATTTAAATTGTAATTTATAAAAAATAAATAAATTGTCATCTGCCTTAATATTGTACGAAGTTTCTCTAACATTATAAAATTTGTAGATGAATAGCCTATCTAGATAAAATATATTTAAAAACAACTACAATAATAATAATAATAAAAAAATGGATAAATTTTTTTGTCACAATAATATTTGTATTTATTATTACCATGAGACAGACCTTGCCAGAACACTATGCAAATTTGAAAAGAAATCAACCATATTACTAAATTAACAAAATATCTTTTGGCTGGATGGTAAATTCGAGATTCATAATTTACCACTATTTAGGTAGGTACAAACCTTACCTTGTATGTATAATATAAAACAATATAAACTGAAAAATCTGATTTCTTAGAATACGGCGCAGTGTTGCTGCATCTTTTTTATCGGTAAAACGTGTGCCTAAAATTCAGTAGGATAGCGAAAAAGAAACCAATAAAACATTAACAAATAGGTATGAACATTTATTTTGTGACAAAACAAACATAAAAATAAATTAAAACATTGTAAATTTTGATTTTATTTTATTGTACACCGAATTTACAATTTACTCTAATCTATAATGAGTAATTAGCAAATGTTTTGGCAGTCATTCAGGTGAGTTGGATAACACCTAGTGATTGTTCTGCAACGTATCTAGTTAGATCTTATAGGCATGTGTGGAGTTCCGTTTTTGAACCTTGTTAGCGTGAAGACGAATCACGTCCTTGATGATAAGGGGTTGATTTGACACCTACTAGTGCGTTAGCTAGCATACAAAGCATCTTGGATTTACTTTTTGTGTTAACCAAGTACAAACCTGTAGTTTTGTCTATTGTATATGGCATTTCTTAATTTCCCGTCTTTGTGAAGGCCCATGTATTTGACATCTGCTTTTATTGCGTTTAAAGGATTGTTCAAATGAGAATAGTTATTCATTTTCCATAGATTTAACCAATGCTGTGCAGCATGCATATTACAATATTGTATATATAATTTTAGACCGGCAAGAAGTTATCCCAATAAAATTAAATCATATATTTAAAGAAATATATATAAGCAGCTGCTCAATTTGCAAATTCTAATAAAAAATTAATAATTTTAAAAATAAACTATCGATCCACTGTATATTTCTCAGACTACAAAAATATCAATTTTAGAATGGGATAATTTTTGTCATTTATTTAACACACCTGTAATTTTTGCTGGTGATTTTGATTCATATTATATTAGCATGTGAAGGTCCTGAGTCATTAGATAGAAATAACTTGATATTTTTAAATGGTAAAATTTCGCCTTGAATATTTTTAGAAAAAAATATTATGCTTAGCCTTCAAATCAGAATTAGAAGAAAAAATACAATTGAAAGTCTAACAAATTATTTCAGATATATAATTAGGATTCACAAAAGACCAATACACAACAGGTCTATTCCTGGACATTCAACAAGTCAACTTAACTTATTATACCACAAAATGTATAACCTTAGAACTATAATAATACTCTCCCTATATTTCACCACCTTTCAAGTGAACTCCAGAATCCAAAGATGAAATCAATGTAGCAAAATTCGAGTCATTACTTTTAAAACCCAAACGTTTTTTTCAAATAAAGTCACAGGCTGCGAACACTTAGCTAAATCACTCGGAATATATGTTATACTTCCGAACATATTCTCTCCACCTCCACAGTTGCCGACGAATGTGGTAGACACAGCAGATTTGAATCAGTATTTTTCTTTTTTGCGAAATTTAATGTTTTTAAAACCAAAAGCAGTAGATTAGTAGTACAGTAGATTAAGAAAGTAATCAGAAGATCTACTGAAAAATTATTAGATGCAGCAACACTGATACGAAGTGCGATCAATAAATTAAAGTAATATGTCAAAACTGTCAAAAATACAAAACCCAAGACAAAAACATAAAAAACCTTTTTAATGCTTTACTGAGCTTAAAAATCAACTTCTCTCAGCGTTTTTATTGCTAAAGTGTATACATTTAAAACGTAAACTATAATTCTTGTAATTATAATTATGTATGTATTAGCTTCTGTGAAATAAAGTATTTATTATTCTTGTTATAAAAACACAATAACCCACCTGACCGAGCATTATCATGTTGGCGAATATCGCGTTTTCGAAGTATCAGTTATGATGTACAAATGACAACAACTGATTAGGTTAAGTATGTTATGAAATGCGTTTTATTGCATTCCACTTATTAGTCGACTAGCTGTTTGATCAATAAATATGCAAATAATGACACACGAAATAAGAATGATGTTTGCATTAGCCAATAAAACAATAGAAATGAGTTTTTATTTCAAATTCTGTTAATATCAAAATTATTGGATCGAAAATAGTTAATGTAGCTCGCGCATACGGAATAACTGATATGAAAACCCATATACAAAACCTCGGGTTTTAGTTAACCATGATAAAATACCAAACTAAATAATCCAAGAACTGTATAGTCCTATAAAAATCTGTGACCCTACATAGTCCTTACGGTTTGTATACAGTCTACATGTTGTTTATTTTAGTGTATTTTACACTTTATCATTACTACTTTCCTTTATACCCTATGATTTCTTTGAATAAGGTGTCCCCAAAATAGGTAATTTTGTAATGTTGGATGTCACTTGGATTCAGAAGAATTTTATTATTGTAAGATGTGGTGGTTCTAAAAGTACCTAGTAACCTTTTTTTTGCTGTTTAAAAAATTGAATGGCAGGGGTTTAGAAAAGTCTATAAACGCGTATATAGCAATACCCCAATATTGGACCAAGGCCAGCGATGGGTTCTGAATCAATGGATATTGTGCGTGTTAACGATTCCTTTCTTTACGTGAAATATAATAGGGTATGGCAAAATTTCCAGTTACCGCTGAATATTAAAATAATTTATAAGACTGAAGATGATTGTAGCCGAAATTAATCGCCTAGATCTTTAATACAAGTGTGTGGTACTTGATTTTGATTTTTCCTTTATTTATTAACGATTTTACCATACTAAATACACAATCCTACCATAATCCGTAAATAAATATATCAACGCGGATGATTATTTTAGTTTAGCAACGAATTAGAACAGAAGGCAAATTGTTTTTGTAATAAATTAATTTTCTACCTCCAGCACCTTCGATGCCCCTCAGGTCTTAAAGTTTGTAATGTAAATCTTCCTCTTAATGGTATAAATTGGAAGGAAAACGAAATAAAAAACGTGACACTGACAAGCGTTTCTAACGTAATAGATAAAGATGTGTTCGATACTATTCATTATTAATTATATTATTATTATTTATTAAGAAGGTACTTACTTTTGGTACTTGTACTACAGGAGTAACGCACACGGTTCCATCGCTGTTGGTATGGAGATGTTGAATATTGGCCACCATAGTTTGGTACATGGAAGCTGTGACTGGTACAGTTATGACGCCGCTTACTGAAAGTCACAAATTAAATGTTTATTCAATAGCTAGAATAAGATACAATTGATTTTTAAAATTACACAATCTGTACTAACTGAACTGATTTTAGAAGCATATAATAGTATATTATGAAATGAGCACGAAATGGAGCATATTGTGTATGAGTGCAAAATTTCTCTTTCGTGCAAGTTTCATACTACACTTTTTATACTATTTTACGTCACATATAAAGTATAAATACAGATCGAATAAAAGATTAATTTGTTTTATTTATCAACTTGAATATTTTACAAGGCAAATAATAAATTGATGACAAATAACAAATTGGATTGAAATAGAAAAACTAATTAGGTCATACCCTAACTTTCTTATGCAATTTATTAATTGAAATTAAAGGTACAATTATTAAAAACCATTTTTGGGAAGGATGCTGTTTAATATTTATATTTTCTTGAATCTAGCAAATGCCTGTGGTTATTTTTAAATCCATGTCACTATCACATTGCATTTTATACAAAATTGTAGTTTTTAAGTGCGTGAATTCTGTCACTATTAATTAAAATGACATTTCAATTTGTTTGAAGCAACATGTCACAACAATCACATAGCCGCTTTAGTTTTAACAGTAAAATAGGGAATCTAACGCGAAAAATTTTATTCCGCACGCGGTGCTAGCATCCTGCTAGGCAACGCGTGCAATATGAAATGTGTATAGTATAAGTTTCAATAGCTGAATCAAAATGATGTCGTATAAAAATATGTTTATTGATTTTCTTAAAGTTTAAGACCTATATGTCTATACTTAATTTCAATCAAAGTAGTCATATACTTACACCAATATTTTGAACCTTTCAAGTGCAATTAACATTTAAGCTTCCTTTTTGTTCAGACAGTACCCACTGTGTTATTTTTTAATTTAGGTTCATAATATCAATACGTCGATTTCCATGCAATATGCATGATTTTTTTCAATTATGCAATTAATTAGTATTAGTACAAAAATGGATACAAAGGCTTATACGATCAAGAAAAAATTAGACGTAGTTTAGTGGAGTAGAGCATTGCAAGTTTTTAACTTATCAAATTATACCATACAAATATCAAAGCAGAGTGTTAATTACAGTTATAATGGTCAATACTATCTACATTTCGAGAATTTAACTACATCACCAAGATAGTTTTGAACTGACTAACGCTTGAAAACATAAAACTGTATTAGACAATTAAATGAAATTAATTTTTTGATAATATATAATTAAATCGGTTCAAACTAGTCGATCCAGAC
Source organism: Neocrepidodera transversa (assembly GCA_963243735.1). Taxonomy (NCBI): domain Eukaryota; kingdom Metazoa; phylum Arthropoda; class Insecta; order Coleoptera; family Chrysomelidae; genus Neocrepidodera; species Neocrepidodera transversa. Next base: position 14,491,084 of record OY725339.1, read on the forward strand.
AGTCACATCTGTCTTAAAATGAGCAGAAAATGTAAAACTAAAATATATACTATTCTATTCATACGCGGTTCTCTTCAGTGGTCTTAATTATTTTTAAGGATATTTGATTACATTCCGCTGATTAAATCGATCCGGAATAAATAAAATTAGAAAATTAAAAAAAAAATATTTTAAACTATTTTTATATTATGACTTAAAAAAAACTAATATTTTACTTAACTTATTTATTATGATACTAAAAAAAATTAAATAAAACGTATTGCAAACCAATTACAAAATAAATCCAAAAGGTTATCCTTATTACAAAATGTATAAAATAAGTAATAGCAATAATTGAAATAACCAAAACAATTTAACGTTTTTTTTTTTAATTTAGAACCAGTGTGAGGCAAGACAATAGAATGCTTTCTTAGTTGATTTTAATTCTACCCACTGGCCTTACTTTATTTTTATGTTTCTATCCTAAATAGGAATAAGTCCCGTGCACCTTTCTTTTTTCTCAGGCAAATTTTTCTTGTTTATTAATCACAATATAGTATTCATTTTGTAACGATTATGTTAAATATTAAAGTACGTTAAATAAATAACGTACGTAAATACACGAAAGTTATTCCATAGTGCTATGAGGCTACAATTTTCAGTCAACAGTACTCATATATTCTAATAATTTCCATTCGGTAACATTTTTCATGTTAAAAAATAAGTAGAAGAACATAAAAAAGCCTTAAAACCATACTTTTAAAGGGTATCCTATTTAGTATCCTTTAAAAATTAACACCAAGTGTAAAATGACTTTGAAAGTATTAATAAGTATTGATCTAACTGGAATCCTAGAAACTTATTTGAGAATATTTTGTGTAATATGTTGTATTATCGGTCTCGGTGGCACATATGGTTGGCTATCGGTCATATTCATTTATAGCTGTTTAGATGCTTCGTCAACGTGTGTTCGAGCCTGGTGTCTTGCAGTGAAATTTTAATTTTAAAATTTCATTGTGAGATACATAAATATTAATTTAATTAATGTTTAATGCGTAACCTAAATTTTCAATCCCCCTGCATCACCGTGCCGATGGTGGTGATGAGTTTTCCTACTCCTATAGCCAAATAATTTCTAGGGTTTACTCGTAAGGGAGTGAACTATATGGAGTATTATTATCATCATTATTATAACTTAATTAGTGTTGGGATGTGTCTACTCGGCCAGTACCAAGTTTAAAAAGTAGTGAATTATTTGAACATAATATGCATAACAAATATAATTACAGGGAATATAAAGTGTCCCATAATATATGGCCTAAGATCGAATCGTTTGGCTTAAAATAACACTATATAGGAGTACAAAGTTTAATATACGTTAAATATTTAACACAATCGTTATAGAATTACCACTTATAACTATAGACATAAAACATAATTCATTACTATTATGCAATATCATTATAATAAAGAAAGTATTTATAGTTTTAGAGAAAAATTAATTGCAATTATCTCAATAAATTGAGTTTTGTAAATTAAAAATATAAAGAACTGAATTATTAATTTCTGACAGTGTATCAATGAATCGACGTTTAAGTCGTATATTCTTCTAATAAAATACCATAGAAATTTTTTAACGATAAATATTTAACACCACTTATAACTATAGACATAAAAGGTTACTCATTTCTATTATGCAATATCATTATGATAAAGAAAGTCTTTATAGTTTTAGAGACAAATTATTTCCAATTATCTCAATTAGTTGCGAGTTTTGTAAATTAAAAAATATAAAGAACTGAATTATTGATTTCTGACAATGTATCGATAAATCGACGTTTAAGTCGTATATTCTTCTAATATAGCGATTAAAGTATGAAATTTTTTAATAACCCTACAATAACAAATGAAATGTTTTGCCAGTCCAGTTGTCCAGTGAAAGCAGCTCACAGTCTCAGTTCATAAACTAAAGAATTTTGTACGAGTTAGAATTTAATATAAAAATATGAAAGAAACAGATAAGAAGTCTTGGATAAATATATGTAGATAAAATTTTTATATTAAAAGTATTTCTCTAATTTTATAGTTACTTTTGAAATAAAAAGTCATAAAAATATAAAACATGCAACACTCTAAATTATAATAAAACACACTATGTACTCAGTAATTTTAATCACTCTCTAATTAAATACAGTTTAAAAACCATTAGTCGTCAATTTCAAAAACAATCTTTCTCTGAATAAAAGTGTCACTTTTAGATAAAAGTACTAAGTATTTGTTTTACTTATATCTATGGTATAATTCGACCACTTAAGAGTAATAAATGCAACATTAAAAACAACTATTACATTATACAAACAACCACAAACAATGCATGTGAATATATGTAAATAAGGTAATTCAAAAAAAGACCAACAACTTAAAATTTTGTAAACCAGTTAAACCATAATAATAATAAACATCCTATGTTTAGGGCAACAGCTTAAACTAATTAATTTCAAATTATCTTCACTAACAATAACCAAAAAATAAATGCACTCTACTAAATAATTTATTTCTTGGAAATGTGTTTTAATTAACTTCATGATATTCACTAAACATATTTTTGACTTAATTAACTATTTCTATTCAATTAGAAATCAAAATTCATAGAAACATTTGCAGTTTAGTTACAACATAAACATAATCTCAAAGTGAAAAAGCTCTTCAGAATATGTTCTCGGTAATATTTCACACATTTTACATTTTTTGAATCACCTTTTAAACACACAATATTTAAAGTTTAATTTCAACTTACCATGCCCATCTTCTGCAGTCAATATGATCTGTCCTTCAGAATTCAAAGTTGCTTCTGTAACAGAATTGAGGTCGACAACTTCTCCAGCAGCACCACCTTCGGTGATGGTTTGAATGGCGTGAACTTGACTACCGTCGCCCTGTGCAGACTGTAACTATCAGAAATCAAGAAATTCAAAACTTTTACCGTTCTTTTTCTTTTAAACAACAAACCAAAAAAACACTGAAAAGCCAAACATAATAAGTAAAAAACTACTTTATACAAAAAACAGAATGTTTCCCAAATGAAATTAAGATTTGTAAAAAAAATTAAACCTAAAAATAATATTCTTAGCATTGTATAAATATAATAGGTTAGTTTTTATCGGAAAAACTTTGATATTCTTTTTGCCCAGCTGTAATTGTATATATTTTTGGAGTAAAAGATGATAAACACACCATTAAATAAGGACGTCGACCAGGAAGTGGCCAGATAGAAAGATGACTTTATCATTAACGCGACAAGCAAGAAAGAAGTTTTAGAATAAGAAAAAGACTTCACAATACAGGTTAAGGAACTATACAAAAAGGAAGGAAACCACAGAAGAGCTCTTTAGATAATACTCCGTTGGCCCAAAAATCGTCGCCCACGCGGTGGAGGTCCCAGATGATCGTGCAATCGTTCCCAAGGACTACTGACAGACCACCAAAAACATTAGTGGACTATGGTAAAATGATATGGACAATAAATTCATTTGAACTGTGTAAATCTTTTGGTCCAGACAGAATTTATTCGATGTTACAGTGGGAAACAAAACTCCTCCTCAGAGAAAGTTTGGCCTTTAGGTACATACCGAAATAAACTTTTATGATGATATGGTAATTCTATAACAGGACAGACTCAATACCGAGGTTGGTACTTAATATTGAATGTCTAATCCTAGTGACAGCTTGGACATACTTAGAGAAATCTATTATAATAGAATTGACTCGCAGACGGAAACTACAGAGTATAGGTCCTCTACAACTTCAAGAGTAAATATGCAACTGATGAGAGGTTTTAGTTTACCAGTAAAAAACAATCAGACAGCCGGAAACCTCATTATTTTGGTTTTCAACATGGTGATAAAACCAGTCATAATATGCTACTTTAGTGTGAATCGCAAAAGACAATTTTTATTTAGGCAACTACGAGGTGAACTGAGAATGTAAACTAACCCCCTCAGGAAGATTTCTACAAATTTGTACAGGTACAAAAGTACTAGATAGGGTGATATGATGTATGGACAAGAACACAATAAATTAGTGCATTATTATTAGAAATATTAGTCCGAGCAAAAATAATTAATTGATATTTCCTTATGAACATGTGTTTGAGACTCCCTCTGGTGGTGGTCTTATTTTATTTCAAACAAAAGATATATTTATACAATGGAATAAAAAGCAGAGTGATTTAAATAAAATATTTACAAAGCGGTTCGGGTACAGAACATACAGGTGTAAAGTAGAAAAAAATATTTGTTAATTAGGAAGTTCAATTTACATCTGAGTCTGTTTTTATTTTTGGCATGTTATTTATACTGAATCTACTTAAATTTAGAACAAATCAAATGCAGGAGTAAGTAACAAAATACTTAATCTTACGTGTTTTATTTTGTAGATAGTAAAGTTCAGGTTAGTGTAATAAGTTTAAATTAATAAAATAAATCTACATGTATTACTATAGAACACGAATAAATTTGATTTGTCACTAAAATTTCTTTTATCTGAATATACGAGTTATAAATATTTGTTTACCTTATCTCGCCCTTTGATCCAAATTTAAGTGGTTTCAAAAAAAAAAGAACAAAAAGTGCCACAAACAAAAGCATCAAACTAATTTTATAACATTCAGTGTAAGTACTTCAAAATTGAGACTGACATTTTTATTTTACTTAGTAGCATGTATATTTTTATTTTTATCTACGTCATTTGTTCTGTGAATTTTAAAGTACTTACTGTGTTTTCATGAAAAATCTCTATAATGATTTAAAATATTTTTTTACATTATAAAATTTTAATAAGAGCAAATTATATTAACATTCATAGATAATCTTATACTCATAAGCAAAACAAATGAAATTTTATTTGAATCGTAATTGAACGTCCAATTACAATAACTTCAATAAAAAAATAATTTTTAAGTCTTACTAGTTCAAAATTATGTATTAATTGTTTGGATATTTCTAATGTCTCTGTGGGCTACATACTCTACGTAAGTGTTAATTATAAATTTCACAGTTATCTGCCATCAAGTGTTGAAAAGTTCAGTGAAAATGATTCACCAATCAAACAAATTACCCAAATCCGATAATTTAACAAGATAAAAAGGATTATTACTGAACTGAAAGAATTTCAGCCAGGAATTTTGAGATCAACGGATTTACCGAAGAATTACCACAAACTATAAAACATTGTGGATGTTTTTTCATTTATCCACGAATTTAGTTAAATGGTCTTAAACAAATGTCTTCAAGAAACTGTCAAAAACAGAAGCATAATATATTGTGCATTATTTTGAGGATACTGAGTTAAATGAATTTCAAATGGAGCAGTACATAAGCGGACAGAAAAGTTGCAATTTTATAAATTATTTTCCAGTGAACATTCTTGGACCCTCTGCCATCCGACGTTTTTGCTTAAAGAAAAACATTTGCACAAATACAACAGAATTTAACTATTCTATCAACAACGTAACGAAACTAACGAATATGGCTGGAACGGAATAAACATTAATTTTGACAGCGATAAAAAAACTTTTTATCTGATTCTGTATAAATCTATGATTTAGCATGACAAAAATTGAACGTAAAACTTTTTATCAAATCAGTTTATATTTTTTCGTTTTCGCGTCTGTCTATTTTTTTAATTTATTTTAACGTTATATTTCATTTAAATTTCTATTTTGTATACAATAATTAATAAAAAATGTAATTATATATGTGATGCAGCACGCAAACCTTTTAGGTCCATAGCTTGTTGGTTTTCTTCCACTCTTTCCTGTCTCTTGTCTTCGCCTTCCTGCCCTCTCTTAGGTCTTCTGTCGCTTCAGTTTACCACCTTTTTTTTGGTCTTCCTATTTTCTTTGTTCCTGTATGATCTATATCTATCATTTTTTTGTCATTTTAGTATCTGGCATTCTCTGTATATGGCCCAGCCATCCTAGTCTATTTGCTCCCAATTATTTTGCTTATTTCTAGTTCTCCATATAAATTCTTTATTTCTTGGTTTGTTCTTAACCACACTGCTTCATCTTTTTTCCTCCTTATTTAATATCCATATTGTTCTTTTATTTCTTTTCTGTACTCTCTTTTCTCTTCTCGTGATTTCTTAATTTCCGTGACCATTTCGTTCATATTGTCTCCTATACCTTTCATCATCTCCATCATTTTCTCTAGGTTTTTCTTCTAACTTTCTTAGATTCTTTGACGGATGTAATATAAATTAATAAAACTCATGGTTTACTACTGAAATTAGTTCATTTTCACCTAATTCTCAATTTGAATGTGCCATCTAAATTTATTAATTTTATTACCTATTAGGAAATTAAATTATGAATTCACCTAGGTATTATTTGTTAATCTACAGTGACATAGGTTCAACATAGAAATCATAAAATTTGGTTTTATAGAAGCCGTAAACGAAGTAAAAAAATATATGACATTAGTGTTTTAAATACATGTATTGATTAAATAATGAACTAGGAAGACTTTTATATGCGCCTCGGGTATACATATATAAAAATGTACATAATATCTTTCTTTAATGACCATTAGAATAAAACTAAAAAGATATATATTAGCTTTATTTTTGAAGTTGAAAATGCCTATAAACAGGACTAATCTATATATTTTTTTAAAACACATTTATAGAGAAGTTTTCAAATTTGTATTGTTTTTGATCTAGTCAAAACTAATACTTACGGTTGCCATTCCTTGAACATGTGCTGTAGTGCCATCTGGTAAAGTAATAATAGGATTGTTGGGGTCCACTTGAACAATACTGACAGTACCATCGGGGTTAGTAATAGTATGTAGTACTGTTGGTGTGTACTGTGTGGTAATCTGCAAAGTGTTTAAGTATCTAACATGGCAATAAACCTTTATAGTAATTATATTTATTTTTAAAACAACGTGTAGCTACTTAAAAAATTGTAAATAAAACGTAAAAATGCAAAAAATAAATATAAGTACTGCTTTAAATAAAAAACAAAAGAAACAAAACCAAGCTAATAGGTGATAATTTAACTAAAATGTCTAATTATAATTTTTCAAAAAGCAATTGTAGAGAATTTTTCCTAAAATTATTTATGAAGCTAAACTTCATTTACCACAAAAATAATTCATTGGATTATTTTACGTAAAAACTTTCCTCAGTCACTAACCCAGAATGCTGATGTACACTAAGAAAACATGCTAAAATTGTTCTACTATAACTCTGCAAGTGCTTGATGGTATAAATTTTGACCATTTTGATTCAGACAAGGGTTTGTAGTGTTCCGTCTCTGTATTATTTAAATTTATAAATTTATTTTAAATTTACATTTTAATTATGTTACTATTGATTACTAATAGAAGATATTGATTAAAAACAAGATCGTCTTGTCTGCATAAGTAATTTTTTTAATATGAAAAAAATTACTGACCAATTAGTCTACAAAAGCTACCATAACTTTGGGTCCATCCTTGCTTTTCAAAAATCTTGTACTTAATTTATAGGTAAAAAAGATATACATTTTCTATTGTGCTGTATGTAATCTCAGTTTCAGAGTATTACCATGGGATTTAAACTGATCCATCATACTCAATAAGCACTGGTTACGGTTTGGCCGTAAACGAATTAGCCTTTTTCTGATCCTAACGTTCTTTTTATTCGACCCAAGCTAATAATTTTTGATTTATCAGTGTTCAAACTGCACCTCTAAATAACATTGCGTGAGGTACAAATTCAAGTTTTTACTGATGAACTGAACCAACCTATGTTTAAGATTAGAGACAAAAAAAGGTATGATTTAATAGTCAACAACATATGACCAAGCATAATCATGGTAAAATATTGCTTACTGATGATTTAAAATCAAGTACAAAGTACAGTACCTTAAATCCAAAAAAATATAAGTAAGGGTCTTTCTCTAAATTTTCCAAATTTGTCAATTCTCCTCTGCTTATCTACACAACCAAAAGTAATACTCAACCAAACGAAAAAATACTTAACTAAAACGGAAAAATTAAAATTTAAACAAAATAACATTCATAGTACAAAATAGTACACACATCAACGTCTGAACTATATCCGGCCGGATCTAAGCAAACCTGCGTCGATGAGCCTGACAGCCCATCGGGAGAGGCTGCTATAATTTGAGGCGACCCGTTAGCTTGGATCTGAATCTTATGTGTGGGCACCATGCCCGAAGAATGCATTTTTAATACTCCTACTGATGTACTGACATTTGCATTTGCAGTAGCAGCTGCATTTGCTTTTTCATCCTCTTCTGTGAAAGCGGGAAGGAGGTCCTCTCTACCATGAAACTTGTAGCAGTTGATAACAATTTGTCGAAGAGCATGTGTCCAGGAAATCTAAATAAATATATACTTGTAAATTATGTTTCATTTTTGTCATCTAGTAAAGAGAAAAGAATAAAGTATTGCTTACCTTTTGTTTTTCATCTTCACTGCGAGCATCCATTCTAACGTTAGCCCAAGGTAATTCTTTGGGCCACCAAGGTGGTCTGGTAGACTCTCTGCCCCACCCAGGTTTTCCTCTACCTGTTGAATACTTCAGCATTAATGGAATGAAAGCTCTTAACTGAGCTTGCGTCATTTTTTCCACAGGGGTGGGAATGCCATCTATAATTAGGGGTGGTAGTTCAAAAAGCGTGGGATCCTCTTGAATTGGAGGTGGGGCTTGATGTGCAAGAGCATTTTCTAATTCATCCATTATCATACCCCGAAGATTTTTTATCACATCTTCTAGAGGCTTAGCTCCGAAAACTTTATAACTAGTATTTGGTTTACCAGGGGTTGCTACTAATACTATCGCTTGCTGACCTACTCTGGTCGCAAATTCATCAATGGTTTGCTAAAAAAGTAGTTTGTTAGTACAGCTAACAAATATACTTAATTGAAGTTTATAGGTCAAGTTAAATTTAAACATATTTAATATTTGTGTATATTTATTATATAGCTATAATATTACTTACCCGAAGTTTTCTCAATAACCTATTTTGTTGTCTTTTACGTATAGAAGGATTCGTTTCAAATGAATGTGGTCGTTTTCGTTTCTTTGATGAAACTATGGCAGCTGCTGCAGCTACCCCAACGGGACCTTAAAAAAAAAAAGTGAATGCATATTACTCTGAAAGGTTTAACAGTAACCAGATATCGTTATTTTTTATTATCAAAACATTTTTATAATATTAAATAGAAAAATCATTAAATGTGGAACAAATATTAAGGCTCAATTTCATTCTCGTTAGTCTGTATCCTAATTTATACGAGAATGTTTATATGAAAGCAGTTTCTAAATTCTTGAAAAATACAAGCTTAAGTACCATTTATAAGATCAAAATCTCCAAAAAAAGATTGTTTATGGTTAAGTAGACTATTTTAATGTATGTATCTCGAACTTTGTAAAAAATAATTTGGGGTACCCTAAAATAACTCACCTGCAGCAGCTAATTGTGCGGTAACCTCGTCTCCCATGGCTGCCGCCATAAGATCTGAGGATTCCTCATAGGCGGACCCAGGTGAAGAAGGGCAATTGTCATCATCATCAGAAGCGCCAGACATTCCACTAGGTGAACCCACGACCATGGCGTTTTGCTCTATATTATTCTGATTTCCGTTTGAACTATTCATTATCAAGACCATTTAACGGTACCATGGAAGACAGGCCCCCTAAAAACAATTAATAAAAAAATCAATCATCAATTAAAATTATTCTGATACACTAAACAATATAATTATATAATCAATCTGACCCGTTATATACCCCTAATAAATAATGTAATGGTGTTAAAATATATAAATTAAATGAAAAGTTATTTTCATTATAAGGTAATACTGTATGTATACATTTGAAATTTTATAAATATTTTTGAGCAACATTTATTAAATATATTAAATTGGTTTTAATTTTATATTTCAACAAAAGAAGTAAATTTGACCTATTTTTTATTTTGATAAACGGTAGGGTCATTTCAAATAGTGTCACAATATAAGATTTTGATTAAAAGTAATACTCTTTCAAAAATATGCTTTTTGTTTTTAAGGAATTCTATAAAGCCAAATTTCCTCTAAAAATACTTAACTCTTCTGAATCGTTACTTTATTGTGGATTTGGACATTAAGACGCTGGGATAGCAATGTCCATTAATAAAACAGATTTTTAATTTCGTCAGGAAAAGAAAATTAATATAGGTAATTATTATTTTCTATTCCTCATTATGCTAATGTGTAAAAGATAAAAATAATACATTTTTAAGATATGTGAATTAGATCCGATCTATTCTTTAAAAAAACGTAATTGTGTAATAAAGCCATTTGATATAAGCGTGAAATTATAATAAACGCATATCAAATATGTTTTCTGTAATTTAAACTAAGTAAAATTACAAAAAATATATTTTCAAATAATACCAAAAAAAGATTAACAGTAAATTGGTACAACCTTGTTTTTACTATATCTGGAAATACAATAATGTTTAATCATATTAATTATATTACTTTTCTTGTGTCTCTTAATCTTCCCTTTAAATAGTAATTTACCTGCGGACACACACTACTACTCTAAAAAATAGTAATTATATCTATGATGGTATTAAAGTCAAATATAAGGTAACCTTTATTTGTAACTAGGTAATTGTGTTAAGTTAAGGTAACAAAATATCTTCATGCAATAATATACAACAAAATTCCAATATTGTTAAATATTTTGTATTTTACAAAGGTACATGAATAGGATGCACACAAATAGGTTTAAAGCATAGTAAAAACAGCAATTAAAAACTATAAAAAAATAGTAAATAGATTGGATGTTACATACATAATCCAGTTGCCCTTTAAGAGACTTTTGGTAATAAAACTAGGGTATGGACAATCGTTTTTCTGGTTGAGGTTAGGAAGGTGCGTTTGAAAACAGAAAATACAAGTAATTATGATGAGTTGATTACATACGCTGTTCATAGACGACAAAGACTACATTAATCGTAATGTTTATATTAAGTAGGTAACTTTGTTTGATTCAGAACATGGAGATATTGGAATATATAAAAGCTATGTACAAAATCAATAATTGATGTACCTATTCCCCTTTCCCCTTACCGTAAGGATGTTTTGACAGAGGTTTTCATTTCTAAAGCTAATACCTATATATGAAACATACAAATAATGAAGAAAAACAAGATTTTCATTTTGCATTTTGACTTGACCCATCAAATTTTTTAACTTATGCACATGAACATATTTAGGGTTTGCGCAAAAGGGTAAGGTGGTTTGGCGCGATTCATCATGGTACCCCATCGTATTAAAGAATCTACAGGAAATATGGCACCTTAGTATGGAAGCATGTTTTGAATAAGCTAGTAATTAAGCCTAAAAATATTCCTAAATAAAGTAATGGTTTATTGTATCTGTGGAAAAATGATAGATTTTCTAAAATAATAAGTCGCGCGGTAATCAGAAATGGAGCAAGCTCAGTTAAAATTATTAGTACGTCTGCGTACGCACCTGCGTGAATCTTACACTTTTAACACAAAAACATGTCTGTTAACACAGTTTTTTATTTTTGTCCTTTTTGGGAGTTTATTTCGGATTTAAAACACTTTATAGAACATATTCACATAGGTAAATATTTGGTGTACACTATGACTGACAGTTTTACGTCACGTTGGGTGATATCGATCGAAGCGGTCACCATTTGTAATACCCAACATTATTTTCGGGTACAGCCATATTCTACGAGTCTGCGCAATTTTGATCCAGGGAAAAGTTTAATTTATAAATTTTCACGCACCACGTGTTTTTTTTCAATTTTTTTTTAACTTTTTACACAAATCACTCATCTAATAATCTATCTAGACTTTAAACTTTTCTAGAACAAAATTATCTTTCAAGTTCTTAAATTATTTGCTAAATTTCTATAACTAGCGACATCTATTAATCGATAGATTAATTGTGTACATGACCTACAAACGGTTGTCACAGCAAATAGTCCATTATTAGCGTTATACACATTCGACCATTCGTATTACCAACATAAATTACCAAAAAAAGATTTAAATTCAAACATAACTAAAGATGTATTTCTATTATATTGGTTAATATCTGAAGATCTGCACTTATAATAGTTATCTTATTTAGCATTTACGGTATGATTGTAAGTAAAATTATAGGTTTATTAAGTAGAAAAATAATAGGATTTATTTTTATCTAGAATCAGATCTTTCACTATATGGCACAGATCAGTCTGGCGTACATATTAGAAACAGCCTAACAGTCAAAGTGCAAACAATTTTTCAATTTTTTTGACAGGGAGGTTCGCCAATAAATACAAACCAAAAATACGACATCAAAACAACAAAGAACTGTCAACGTCTTTCACCAGTGACGTCATTAGAAATACAGGTCTAATGTGATGTGTGCTTTATTTCTATAAATCCTTGTCTTTATTTATCAGTTTGGTAGTAAGGTTTGTGTAGATATGGATATTAAGCGCAAGCGCACTTTATATTTTATTGTACGCGGGATTTAAATTGCGCTTGCATATAATACGGACGTGTTTTAATTTTAATATCCACCCAAAAAACATCCAAATATATTATGTAATTTAATTTTCGTATTAAATAAAGAAAGAAGAGGATATTGAGGCAAACAAATTGATGAATATACATATCTGAAGTAATTCTGAAATTAGGATCCCAAACGAACTTAGAAGCTACACTGAACACATAAGAGTTGTTGAATTATAATGAAAAACGAACGTCATGGTATTTCTCCTAAAGGTTTGTAATTTTATGGATCGTTTAATTTATTTTTATTTCTTAATATTTGTAGCAACGAGATATACTAATGGACATGCCCTAGCGGGGAGAATTGGGGTACTTCGAAATAAAGAGATACAACGATGTTTCGGATCATCTCTGTCTGTCTCAAAATCGTAATCGCCTATAATTAAAGATATACAGCTAGTCCGAAACTATATGCCACCTTCCTCACTTTTTGAGTAAAAAAATTATTATAACGATATACGGGAAAGGCACGTCCATTAGTATATATCGATGGTCTACTCCATACATAACCTTAAAAAATATGACATGTGATCTCGTTGAAGTTGGAAAATACCAGAGATATGGTGGTAGGGTAGATACGTAGCATCAGAGAGAGAAGTTGTATCCAACATAAACCCTAAATGTTTACATTAGGGCTCATAACGAACCTCTGAAAGCGGTGTTGACAGATTTAATTTATATAATATATTCGCGTTTTATCATTTTTTAAGTACATATTAACGAAGTCATAAAAATTCATTGTCACTAACGTTGGATAATTAAGTAAAAAATGATGCACAAAAATTAAAATATGGTTTTTACATTTCAATTTCGAAATATTACTACGCCCCTGAATCAACGACGCTAATGCATTTTTATGAGTCCTAATCAAAACAAAAAAGGTGCTTTTTGAGTCGAAATGTTGAGAAAATCGGCTTTAGATTGAGGTCTCTCTTTCATGCTCTATCAAAAACTTTCCTATCTCTATGAAAAGGACGAATGAAACTAAACTGCGATGTTGCCAATTGGCGCATAATTATGGGAATTTAAGAAGTCTGCCCATAATTTTAGCATCTAAATTAAATCGCATTATTTCCGCACTTTTTCCTAATCTTTGTTTTTGTTATTTTGTAAAGTCAATAAAATGTTTTAAAAGACACAAAACTTTTTTACTCTAAAAATAACATGATTATTTTTTTTAAAGATATTTACTATTACTTTTTACTTTACTAATTTTTCCTGGGTGTGCTGTAAAAAACAAGCAAAATAATATAAGTTATATAACGAAGTACTAATTACAAAAACGTCTCAAAAATTTCGCATTATTCAAATCAAAATCGCATTATTTTTATTCGTCTCATAATTTTATTTAAAGCAGTTGGCAACACTGCGTAAAATGAGACATTCCAAACAATCAACAAACAAATATAAAATAACAGTTCCAATATAACAGAAAAAAAATGTATTTGATTACAATTTACAAGCAGCTCAAAATTGAAATGAAAACCAAAAGTAATTACTCTATTCAAATGTTTGTTTGGAATTGTTAATAAAATAGATAAATTTAAATGTTTACAAAGGCATGCTATGAGTATCACTGACGTAGATATAATACTCAAAAGACTTTCGAGCAAGTTCCATAAAATATTTTATGACAGAGAGTTCGTTTGTTGCGTTCAGGAAGATTTTGAAGTTATACTAAAAAACAGAAATAGATGTTGGTAAGTTTATTAACCTTCCACATATTATTTAATCGATTGCGCTGTATAAGCACGCGGAAAAAGGAATTTATGCTGTGCAGTGAAAGAGAAAGTAGTGTTCAGACAGTGACTTCACGTATTATGTAAAACATCCTTTGATTTTACTTTCGTTGGCATTTGTGTTTCAGTGTTGTTGTCTTTCCTCTATTGGGACCTATCTATTTGAAAGCAGTCCAGTACCAAGCAAAATTTTTTGACCTTGAGGTATTTACCTTGGGAACAGATAAAATATGTTCTATTGCAGTATGTGACCAAAAGTTTTTAATGTAAGTATTTAGTCATAATTCTATATGTTTATTTCTAGACACATTTTGAAAATTTGGAGTAAATATAAATATTTATTTCTTTTCATATAAAATGTAAGTAGGTACCTGATTAAACGTAAAACATTTCTCATTTAATTTAAACTAAATTGTAACTAGGTACCTATGTATATATTTTACCAATATGCTATTAACTAAACATTTTTAAAATGCTTCCATAATGTAATAGTTTAGACAGTTGATTTAAATAAAAAACTATTAATTAGAAATTAAACCACTGTATCGATACAAATCATAAACAGTGGTTTAATTCCCAATTATTGCTTTTAAATTTTCGTTATGTCACAAGAAAGAACATATCATATTTACAATGATGGTATGTGTCAGATATATGTTCTAGATTTAGTAAATTAGACAAGACATCGAAATGTCAAAAATCAAATATGATTTGTATTGTAACAGTGATTTAATTCCTAATTAATGCTTTTTAATTTTAATAATGCCACAAGAAGAAACATATATATCATATTTACATATTATTCAAGTTACTAAAAATCTTTGGATATTTTTACTATGATTTTAATTTTAAAATAACATTTTTTACAATAAAAATATTTCGTATTTTAAAAATGTTATTTTTTTATCACCAAATTGTAATTTAATAAGAATGTGCTATTTTTGACTTTTTTAATGAATCATTTTAAATTTTTAAATCAAATCAAATGTAATTTTGCACACTGCACAAGAAATTATCAACAATTAAATTTAACAGTTAGTTGTGATAATATTAAATTACAGAGTGTTAAAAAAGTGTAGTTTTGGTTAGTGTCTTCAACAATTTAATATAACACTAAAATTTTAAGTGGAAACTAGTGAATCTTTTTAAAAATTTTCATTATTATCCAAAGCGGACTATTTGAGATAAAAAATGAAAATTCTTATTTTCATGTGCTGCAGTTTTTTTACATAAATTTTTCTATGTTAAGTTATTTAAATGTATGGATTACTCCAGAAGTAATTAAAGCAGCCAATACTAATATTATTCTATAAAAAATATAAAACAAACTATATTCTTTAAATTTAAAAGAAAACAATAAATAAATATCAAAATACTTTTAACAAAAATATTTATTAAAACTAACTAAAAAACTATACTATAAAAATCAGATTGAGAAAATGAAACAAATAAGTAGTAAATATCAAAAATTAAATAACATAAAATGTCAAATTTAATGAATGTTTTATAAAATATATGAGAAATACACTAAAAAAGTAATTAAACCAAACACATCATTGTTTCTGGATCCAGGTTTCTAAATCAGAAATAAAAAATATAATAAACTCTCTCAAACTTCCCAAAAACCACTGGTTTCAATAGTAATAAAACTGATAGTCTAAAATTAATGGTAACTAAAATTGCTTATATTTATGGTAAATAAAATATTTATTGCTGTCACTTGTCCCTAATAATTCAAGCACTCAATTATTATCACTTATATAGTTAAAAATTGAGATACTAGACAAATAATTAATTATACACCCATATTGTTGATAATAAGTATGAACCAAATTTTAAAAAAATGCTTTAAATGAAAGAATAACTCGAAAATATTACAAAATTTTATTTAATATCCAAAAATTAGTATGAGTTTAAAAAAGTCATATTAACTTTAAATATTTAAGGAAAATCTTAAGTCAATCTTATATAAAAAAATACTTTGCTGTAGTAGAATCTAGAATTCAATTTGACAAAAAATGACTAAAGAATTAAGAAATAATAAAGATAAAAATATCAATAAAAGTATATGAAAAATAATATTTAAGAAACCTTTACGATTCTAATGAACTTGTCTTCAAAGAAGCTGGTACATATTGTAATGATATCAGATTACTCTGAAAAATCTTTCATTTTAGGGTGGTTTCTATGAAAAATAACAAAATAATAAACAGTACAAATTAATTAAAAAAAATTGTGTATGTCCTGTTATTGCATTTTCCTCTTTTATTTCCTGTACAACTTTTATTACTCTATCTTGATCTGTTATTTCTTCTTCATGCTTATTCTTAGCTTGATTTATTGGTTTCTGTTACCTGATTTCTATAACTCTATACTTTTCTATAATGGCCCTTATATTTTGTAAATTGTGTTCTTATATTTTGATTATTTTATTTTGTAATTTTTATTTTTAAATTTTTAAAAATTATATAATTAATCTATTGGTATATAATTTAATTACTTTCCTTCCACATCTGTACATATCATCTCTTTATATAAACCCTTTCTTAATAACATTCTTATAAAACATATTTCTGTTTATTATTCTCTTTCATATGTTTCTTTTTTACAAAATACAAAATTTTGTTCATACTTCATTAATTTAAAAAAATCTTTTAATCACTTTTTTCTATCTCTTATCATTTACTTATTCTATAGCCAAAATTTTCTTTTAAATAATTTCCAAAATAAAATAATAATAATAACAATGAGATAAAATTCCCTTATATTTCACAATTGTTGATTTATGATATCCCTTTCATATTTTATATACTATTTAATATCAATAATTTTTTTGCAAATATAAATACTTTATCATAACATAAAAAAATATGATATCAAACTTTTTTAACAATTAAATTATATTTATAAAATTTAATAACTGATGCAAAGTGTTCTATTACAATATATACAACAATAAAACTTTTTGTGTCACAAAAATTCATTGGCCAAAGATATTCATAATGCCCATAATTGTTCGCCTAAAATTTATAAAATCTATATACATACAATAAATTCTAAGAAGCTTTTTAAATTCCTACTAAATACAGATTAAAACATTATTGCTAACAAACAATGATTAATACATTGTGTGCAAGCAATAGAAAGCAATAAAATTAGTTAAAAAAAATATGAATATTATAATTGACTTTTACTTTATAGTTAACGAAAATAATTTGTCTCAAAGCTGAAATCTGTTGAAATTTTGTTATATAATGTAATTTTGTACTTTATTTTTATTTGTTTGTATTTATATAAAAAAATCGATAAATTGATTGAGTGTGGTTTATTTTATTTTTATTTTGTAAATAAGGATGACGAAAAAATTTCATTGTATTCATTTAAAAAATAATGAGACATTTTTGTGCTTGTCATTGACAGGTTATTTCTTGACAAAGTAAGATTTATTTTGAAAAATGTTATATAAAGAATCAGTCTTAAATTCCAATAAGCAGTCTGCAGTTACATTTTTGCACATTATTCACAAATATCCTGTACAAGGTATCATATGCTTTCTGCAAAACAATTGATTCTTATAGTTTTTGAATATACAAATATATAAATAGTTTTCTTAAAATTTGTATGCTTTTAATAACACTTTCAAAATTCATTTTTATTTATTATAGAAAAAAAACTACGAAGTGTGAGGAACAAATAATGCAAATTAATGAACAAGAATGTGGAGCTGGTAGTACTTTAAAGAAAAAACGTCCTGAGAGACAACTTTATGTGCCTCCTGCTCAAAGAAGATTACCTGTGAGCGAGTTACCTCTACAAAATAATGCAAAACATGATCAAGGAAATAGTACAAAACCAAAAAAACATACATCTTCCAATAAAAAACGGGAATCACAGAAAAAAATTAAAAATTGTGATGAAATTTTCAAATGCGAACCTGAAAATATACTGCAATTAACTGAAGATCCTATTACAGATGCTATTGAAAATAAAACTTACACAAATATAGAAAATTATTCATTAATGTGGTGGAAATATGGATTGTTTGAACCATCATTTAAAATTAATAAAATATCGTCAAATAATTCAGTAATGCATTTTAAAGAAATGTTGTGCAATTTCAACTTTGATGGGTATAAGATTTTTGGTTTAAAAAGGAATATAAAATCTTTATACCTATTAGGTAATAACTATTTTCTTTGGCAACCAAAAATGGATGTTTTTGTAGATAGGAAAGGAATAAATTTCAATGTGAAAGTCATTCCACCCAGTAACCTTGATGTGTTAAATATAGAGGTAGGTAATAAGAAAAACAATTTTAAGTAGTAGGTAAGGTATATATTTTTAGTTGTAAGTAATGTGTATATTTTCAATGAACAAAAGTTTATCATGTGATTTTGATTATATATGGGATAACTATCTGAAAGGTAAAGAGCCCAAATATTTTGGTGAATAGACATGCTAAGGGATAAGGCGTCCAAATATTTAAAAAGCAAACTGAAGGAGTAAAGGGGCCAAATATTTTTTAAATTGACAGGTATAAGTGGTAAAAGGACCAAATATTTTTACATGGACAGGAGTAGGAGGGAGCAACTACATATTTTTACACGGGTAGGCCTAAGGGGTAAGGGCTTTCCAAAAAAAAAATTTATTTTAAATATTTAAAAAAAGTTTAGTAATTTTTAAGATATACAATTCAATTTTTTTTAAAAATGTCAAACATTTTTAACAGTTGAAAAACATTAAAAATTTTCAATAATTTCAGATATTTCAAAATGGCTGAAAAAACATTAATATTTAAAAAAATAAAACAAATTGTCTTATCAACCTATCTCATCAGTAACGGTCAAAATGGCTGCTAAAAATATAAAATTTGGGAATTTTTTTTCAGCTCTTGTTAATCATTGCATTGCAAGTTTGCACATTCTTAACTGGTTGGTTTTTAATTTAATTATTATTAATGGTTATATTTTTAAATGTACAATTAGATATTTTCAAGATAATTTTTTACAATGTTTTTTTATTCAACCGTGATGGGGTTTTGATCTCTTAGCAAGGCGATCTTAATCTAGGAGAAAGTTTTTAAATACTAAAAACATTCTAAATTGTAGATTTTTAACATCACATTATCCATGTACATATAACAGTCTAAACAAATTACCTGATAAACGGATTAGAGATAATTTGGGAGACAGTAAACATTTTTAAATAGAATATTCTGTATTTACTACATATTTCTCTAAACAGACACAAATATCAATTTAATTATTAAAATTCCAAATAATTATTGTAACATTTAAACAAGTGAAAAAACGGTAATATGTTTGCCGTAATTTCGAGTTTTCGAAAATTTAAAGTTACAAAAATAAATTTCTAAATATGTCAAAAATTAATATCATTTTTGGAGTTTATAACGATGCTGAATCGATTGCCGTTGTCCGTTTGTCTCTATCTCTCACCGTTTTCGAGTCTAACAGACGTACGGACAAAATTATTTTGTAAGAGTTTTTTTCTTTGAAAACTCTAAAAATTATTCTATTCAATACTATTTTATGTTTTAGGTTAATGTATGTGAAAGAGTAGCTTTAACAGAAGTTTTCGTTCCAAGACAGACATATTTAGATGTTTTAGAGAGCTGTAGTAATTATTGTGATTTTAATGTGTACTGGCTAAGAAAAAGTGTGGAATCATGTAAATTTTTGGATGTATGTTGTCAATGTTATTATTATATAATTAAAGAAGATATTTATAATGGATCGAAATTCATTGAAGAGTGGATGAGTGATTTAGTAAGTACAATCAAAACAATATATTCCAATTTCCTGTAAATGCTTCTTACTTCTTTTAAGGTTTTTTAAAAATAGGTTTGTATATTTATGAATATGTTTATTTTATTTTAGCTATCAAGTGAGGATTGCCATGAACAAATAGAATTAGAACCTCAAAATATTAGCGAAAAAGCAGAAACACCGGAATCTAATATACCAATCAATGAAAAACCTATACCAACTGACTTTTATTTACAAAAAAATAACATGAATAATAGTAATTTAAATTATTTGAAAAATACAATAAACGTTAGAGAAAATGTCAAAGAGAAAAACGAATTGGAAGAAGAAAAAGAAATTATGAGAAAAGCCAAAGAAAATATTAACAGGAAAACTCGTCCTATTATAAAATATGTTGACGAAGTTAAAGATACTTTAAAAATCGAGAAAGACGATGTTAATAACTGGGAAGATTTATTTGATGAAGAAGGTCAATTGCAAGATGATTTATTAAAAGAAGTAAATATTTTCATTTATTTTTTCGTTTTTAAATTTTATCAAATATTAATATTCATTTTATTACATTATTTCAGAAGAATCAGAATTTCATCGAATTTTTATTTATTTAAAACTAGGTGCGTTGCTTTTAGAACATTTCGTTACAAAATAAAAATATATTTTAATCTAATTCTATCTAATTTAGTTTTGTTTACAGAAATAAAAGCATTTCTCGCAAAGTCTTAAATAAATAAAATATGTAAATTAAAGTTGATGACATAGTTGTTAATGACTGTTGACAGAAGACCTACGCCCAAGAACACCAATGAAGATCATAACCCATATAGATGCTTTTCTGTGAATACTTTTCTGTAATTTTTGGCTTGTAGGAAAACTTTTTATACCCCAAAAATTCGAATCAAGGACGAAAATTATAAAGTTTCTTTAATTTAAAACCACCCTTTCATTTTATTAAGACTAATTTATAATAATTGACCTATATTCTGTTAATTTATATAGTTATTTGTTGACATATTTAGATTGTTCACAAAGTGGGAAGTGATGTTACAATCATTAAAGCGAAGGAGGACTACTCAGATTATTTCACAAAACATGTTAACATCGAAGAACTTGAACATATGGTGGAGTTGTATGATTTTCCGTCAACGTTAGAAACTCACGATTTAATACATGCATTTAGTGAGATTAAGAGTGATGCAATGTATGTTAAATGGGTCGACGATACGCATGCCATTCTTGTTCTTGGCTCTTCTTCACAAGGTAGGTCACTAGTTCCTTATCTACATTTTAATAGTGTCTTCAAATAAAAATAGCAGCATGAATGGAATGTAAAAGTATTGAAGTTAGGAGTCATTGGAAATCGATTTTTTATAAGTTGTTAGTAATAGTTTAGATATAATTCCTATTGAAAAGAAAGCAGAAACCATAAAAAATGAAGAGTTTGCCAATGAATGTTGTAATTTAAAAAAGTAATAATTTATATATTGGTACATTTCATACAAGTTCCAAAAATGCATTTATTGTTAATGTGAAAAAGTTCCTCTCTTCTACAGAAGCCTCACCTATATAGCTGTTATATCTTCAAATCATAGTAACCTTATCCTTTATAATGTATTTTCCGACCGTTTTCAAAGAATATTTTAAAGAACAAACCAAGTTGATCTACTGCTTTATTACCAACTTAAAATATTTAGCAAATGCCCAATTATTTTTCTAACCTAACCTTTTTACTACAAATTACTCTTCCCTGAACAATATCTTTCCCTAATTTCCGATACTAGTCTAACGAGTTTAAACAAATTAGAGATGTCAAAAACCATAATAATACAAAACTCACCAATTAGTGCATTTGATACAAAGTGTATACTGATTCCTCAAAAACTAAAGATATTCAAAATACCACCCAACAAGACAATTTTCGCCGTCGAACTATTCGCAATTTTAAAAGCTACGTCAACGGAATGTAATTATTAGTGATTCACTCAGTTCTTTAGCTGCCTTTAATCAACTATTATTAGGCACCCACTTCTAGTGTTCATAAAATAGAAATCAAAGCATACGGTAGATAAAATCATTTTTATATGGGTTTCCTTCCCAGGCAAAGGAATGGTATACAAACTAGGAAAAAACGCATTAGCAAACCCAGGATACAAAGATAATAACACTTCGCTACATAGTGGCTAAAAACCCATGTTAAACACAAAATGAGGCTAAAAATAGGAAAGATGAAGTAATTCTTCTCTCTCACCTTCATATCAGCTTCACAATTATCACTCATGTTCATTTATTACAAAGATAGTCCAAATCTTGTTAAAAAAAATTGGTACTAGTTCAAATGTATTAAAATGGTATTAATTGTCTCTTACAATATTCAACAATTCTGTAAAATGAAAACAGTATATGGTATATTCCAAGAAACAGAGTTTTACATCCAATTTCGTTTTGTTTACCCTTTATATTATTGACGTTGTTAACTATGTAAAAAGATGTAAAATTCAACTTTTTGCCGTTGATACAGTTCCCAACTATGAGGGTAATAGCGTTAAAAATTGACATAATTAGTTAAAATTAATACATAAATGGGCAATAATGCCTTTAAAATTAATGTATGAAAAACCAAAATTATGTAAATTTAAAATAAATTTTCTGTTACAAAAAGGAAAAAAACGTATATTAACAACATGGAAATTGAACATGTACCACAACTAAAGTACCTTGGCATTATAGTTGATGAGAATTTAAGCTTCTCAGCCATGCATCATATATAGCAAGTAAGATCGCAAAAAAAGTTAATCTTTTAGGGAATTTAACATTACAGTCAAGATTAACTATTTACCAGATAATAATAAAACCTTATTTCACTTATTATTTAAGTATTCAGTTTTTATTGTAATCAAGAAATTGAGTTGCTACCAAAGAAACAAAACCAAGCAATGTGAACAATTTTAAGATCTAATCGATACACAAGAATTCAGTGCAAGTTATTAGAGACTGATTTTTCTAAATATGAGACAAAAGATAGATTTAAAATGCTACATAACCTATTACCCTCGATTTTATTAGATATTTTTTAGTTTATACATGATATCTATACACAAGATCTAAAAATGGCTCAGAATAATTTTTTCACAGATGTTTAAAGATTTACAGTAACACAACTAAATTCAAGTCTATAATATATCATTTATATAAAATAGTTAAAATATATATTTTAAGTTGCTAGTGGTAATAAAATTATCTCCTCTTGATAAAATATTTTTTCTTTGCTGTAATAGTAAACTTCTTAACATTTATTTTGATAAATTGTGTTCATTTGATCTTTATGTATTTAATATTTTGTAGCTCAAAAAGCCATAAGCGTTCAGAATCCACTAATAAAAGTTCGACCCATGACAGCAGCTAGCAAAGTATCGCTTTCAACTGCTTATAGAACCGATTTGAAACCTGCAATGAAACGACCACCGACGAACTTGCAAACTGCAAGGAGACTGATCACGACCCATCTTGGTACCAAGAGTGGGATTAGCAAGGAAAGGAGTGCCAAAGAACGGGATGATTTGAAAGCTGCTCGAGGTAATAAACGATTTTTATTTCCGATAATGTTTTGACTTACCCACATATGAAGTTTTTTATATGTAAGTGTGATATCTGAAAACTGTGCATCCAAGCTATTACCAGAATATATTTATTGTCTTTTAGACTTTAATAAAAGTATAAGACTTCAAAACACTTAAGACACTGTTTCATCCTCATAAGACACTTTAGTGTCAGTATGCCAATATGCATAGCTTCAAATTTCGATCTCAAAGTATCAAATGATGAAATATAGGAATCCGTTTAAAAATAATATTTTTTTATTGATTTTACTGCATTTACTGGATGATACAGAATTAAAACAATACTTGTTTACAAAATTTTAAGATACGTTTCCTATAAACTCGTGTTTTATTTGCTGCTTGACTGACTACCTTCAATGCCATTTATTTCTACAAATTAATAAGCTTTATTTTTAGAAATGAAGAAACTAGTCAAGAAAAACGAGCAAGATGCTTGGGAGGGCAAACTTAAGTCATCCATTAACTAGAAACCACCAGAACACGTTACCACTTTGTCTAATAAAGCCTTATTTGATTTCGATTTAAAATATTAGTTCTATTCTTTACAGTACAGAATGTACCTTACGAACAAACTTTTCATTCACTTTCTACCCAAATGCCCATATTTTTTTATAATCCTTGCACACGTCTCTCTCTCTCTCTGTCTTGTCATTTGTTTTATTTCTTTTTCAGCCATTCGCCTATATTTCTAAAAATGTTGAGAACACTAAAGGATCAAATTGTAGTCCGGTTTTTTGTGTTTTTATCTAGTCATTTCGATTTTCTGTGAACTCTTTTTATTGTTTTCTCTTTGTTCATTCCCAAAGAATTTTTTGATGAAATATTCTGTAATTATTTTTAATTCTTTAATTGATGTTTTTAATGTAAAGCTTACATTGGAGAAAGTGGAAAATATGTTCACAGCAGAATTAACGAAGATAAATGTTGTCTCCAATCAAAAGGGGTCCAAATCAGAAGTTTTTTAGTACCTACTACAACAATCGTGCCTTATATAAATTTATGTAAACTATATGTATATTATTTAAAAAAAATTATTAATAGTTGATTTAAATGCAATGTTTGACATTCAAATATTTTAATATTTTTTACCATATTTCTTGAATAAAATGATATTTGTTCGATTGTCAAAATTGTTGTTTTTTTTTTCAAAATTGACAAATTGCAAAATATTATAATATATCTAACTTTATACTCTTAGAATTACACATATAATTATGGACGGATGAAGAATGTCAAAAATTTAACATCATGAAGAGATTCCTCATAGAACAAGTCGTATTCAATCGTAATGGGATCTAAAAAGACCTCACTTGGACGTCTTTACGTAGCCATACTATCTACGAAGGAGTTTTGAAATAATATATTTATTTCTAGAGATATTAACATAATATACAATGCAAAAAAAGTGTATGCGCCGCGTCAGAAAAGTGATACGGCCATACGTAAATCCTCGCAATGATATGGATTGTGGAAAGGGTAGAAAAACTAGTCTTAACTGCGAAACTAAGAGAACGGCTTGGATATGGTCATTTTATAAATAACAACATTTAAGATAACTTCTTGTATAGCAGCCGAATAAGTTGACGATTAGAAAGTGTTTAATTAAACATTTAATATTTGTAGCTTGACGTGTGTTAAAAATTTCTAGCAAAATAAAACGGTTAATTTTATTGTTCAGAAAGCTTTAATAAGTTCGAATCTATTAGCTAGAAGCACAATTTTTCATTTTTCGCGCATCTATAGTGTGATATTTTATTAAAATAAGAGATTGCCCATTAATTGCTCGGATTTCTAAGTAGCTCGGTTCAATAAGGTAACGTATGAGTATGATGTTTTTATCACCTGAAATAAAAAAATTATGTATCTCCAAACATGCAGTACATTATATATTGTAGACCCAGGCGGTAAGGCTATGATTATATATCATTGTTTATAAACCGTTATTTGCGAACTTCGGTAATAAAACATTCATTCTGAGGTACTGATACAATATCGCTGATTTCCGGTTTCGTTGGAAATACTATACAGCATATTTTATTTTGACGTATCTATTCTATTGGTCAAATCCCATTTTTTCAATGTTTACTCTTTCTAAATATTTTAACGAATTATTTTATTGTTTTTTTCTTACACAATTGATAATTAACACTAAACTGAATTTGATCTGTAGAAAACGAAAACAAGTATTTAAAAATATACAGGGTATTTCCATTTAAACACTTAAATTTGTGGCTTTTGCGTCAAAAAAATCGGTATTTTTATATTGAACATGCACCGATTCTCATAGAGATTGATTTACAAACAAGGAAGATACAAGCATGGCTTTACCCCAGGGCCACCCAGTATACTACCAATAAATAAAGCGGATAATTAAGATCTCCAAGAAATGGGGCACATAAAGTTGTAGGTTTTTGACTTCTGGACAACATAAATTTGACATCTTTCATCGTTTTTACATCAGTCAAGTACCAAAGAGATATATAAATTCCATTGGTTATTGACGTCATCTACAATATAAAATATTAATACATTTACCATAAAACATATTTAGTAGAGAAAAACTATGAGTCTGAACATAATATTAATTAATTACATAAAATACATATATATTATTTTCTTTTATTTTTTATTCTCATTTGAACAATTCCTTATCCAAGGTTAAGCGTGCACTACAAATTTGTCAAGTTGCAAAAATTAGAAGATTTTTTGTCATGTGGCATTACGGCTTTTGACAACGACTAAATACATAAGGGATTTCTAGGCGTTTGTCTATCATTTTTCTCTCTCGTACCCCTTAATTAGGCTTTACATATTTGAGTACCCATCCTCTCATAACTTCACTCTTCTTACCCATATGATTTTTTACAAAATATAGCAAAAGCTTTTGTTCTTAGGTTTAAAGTATTGAGAATTGGAAGTTTTGCAAATATTATTCTGATCAAGTATAACGAAACATGTTACTAGTCAAATAATAATTGTGAAAACCATAAAGTTTTTTTTGGTTAATTAAATACCATCTCTGTTTAAACTCAAACAGTAAACATTTTTGTAGAGTGCTGGAGTAATTCAGAAGATCGTTCCGGATTTTGATTTGACTAGTATTGCAGTATAATCTGTAATGGTGACCGTTATTGTAAGTTATTTAAAGGGAAATCTGCGGTGAAGAGTGTATAAGATTGGACCCAGGGTTGTTCCTTGTGGAACTCCTTTTATTTCATCTATTTGGGTAGTATATTCACCATAAGCTATTTGAAAATGTCTTCGAGGTACGACTTTAAGACAACAATTAGTTTGTATAATAAACCAAGATGCCACACTTTATCAAATGCTTGTCTAACATCTAAAAATGCAGCATTGTAGTAGCTTTTTTCTTGAAAGATTTGTTGAATACTTTTTACAACTCGACAGTAGAATATTTGTCCTGAACGCAAATTGGTGACTGGTATTAACGTTTTCTCATTAATTTGTTTTTGCAGTCTATTGGCTACGACTTTTTCTGCAATTTTAGACATTACAGATAGTCGACTATATGATGTAATTTCATTAATAGGTTAATTTGATTTACCAATCAGGATATTGTTTATAATTTGCGTATGTTTGATCTCTAAATGACGCATTAACAAACTATTCATACCACCGTAACAAAATATCTCTCCGCGTACTGATATTTTAATAATATTAATTTGACCACTTATTGGAACAGGCTTAAAAAACGTTAGACTACTTCGAATTACTTGGAGTTACAGTATCAGCAGGTTGAATTTCATTGCACTGCTTTCGAGAGTTGCATTTTTTAACAACATCTCGAAAGATTAAAATGTAAACAAGTAATTGGATGTCGTTGGTACTGATCCCAATAAATTATCATTATATTTTCATATTACAGTTTGGTGTTTTCCGTCATTAGTATAATTATGTTTTCGTCCCCCATCTGGTCTGCCTTGTATCCCTAGTGGTATGCGAAACTTTATGTTGGCGCGGTCCAGGAGGATACAATTTATACTCGCCTATATTTGATAGACCAAGTCAAATCCATTAAATCTCATAAATACCAATGCCAATTGATCGGCTACAGAATCGATCTATTAAAAATTTGTTCTGTGTATTAATAAGTTTCAGTATCTCGAATTTAGAAGCAATATTGGCGTACTGTGCGCACTTCCAAATACATAAATGTACTACCAAATAACCCACCACAAGTTTTTCGCTAATGAGTGGTGCGCGTTTAAGCCTTAAGTGTTATTTGTATAGCAATAAATCTTACTTCATCTATCATAATCTGTCCTGCATGGCATAGTAAGAAAAATCCCACTACAAATCCAAATAAATGTATAAAAGCTCTAATGGATCGCTCCTGAAAAACATTAAACATCTGTAATTATCTAATTAGTTTTACGCAATGGAAAAAATAATCACAGTCATATTTAAACAACAAATAGGTGGAGGTTCTTAAAAGTTTATAATTCCAAATAAAAGGCCCCAAGAAGATTTTTAAAAGATATTAATGGGTGCATGCTAGAAAAGAAAATAATTGGTAGTCCGAACTGATGAAATCAAGTTGTGCCCGGAGATCAGAAAAATATCCGAAGTCCGTTCGAAGTTAAAAGCTACATAGCTGAGTTGCACACTGTCCAAGTTGCATTCCATTAGAATTAGCGTATATCAGCGTACCGATTTTTAAAAGAGGTTCCTTTTTATAAAAAAAATGGTGAACAGCGTTCAAAAACGGACATATTAAAAACAACAAGTAGACGATTGAAAAAAAATATACAATACACAATTATTATCTGATGTGTATGTTTCACTCCAGAAATTAACCTTAAAGCACTATGCCAAATACAACTCACTTTTGTATATTAAAGATTAAAGGAGGTTTTTCTATCGACTACGTTTGGACATATTCCTGTCATCTTCAGATCATCTTATTTGATCAATATAAAACTACGCATATATTAGACGTACTTAATAAGCTTTATTGGACTTTCACTCTTAATTATATCCTCTTTCGCAGGCTCGCTCGGCCATAAACATAGGCCTGTCCAATAAAGGCATCTATTATAAAGTGTTTGAATTATTATGACCATTTACCCGTATAAATAAATAGATTTAATATTTTCAGATTTTTATTTTTAATAATAATAATAAAGTGTGATTTAATCGCGAGTTGCAATTATATAGGGAACTTGATCTGCTACGGTCAAATTGTTCAGGTACTGGACGGAACTGGACTAGATTCATCCGGATACAGGCAAACCTGTTCTAAAAAACAGGATTCAAGTACAGCATATATTGTCGGAATCTTTACATATATCTCTTTTATTCCTTATTTGAGGCGATTGGGACATTCGATTTCTACATAATGTGCGAGTTAGAATAAGCATCAGACGATAACAGTCCAAGGTTTATCTATTGAGAAAAATACTTTTTCCTACGACCACATAGGAAAGTAACATTTATCGCACTATAGAGTAGAACGGAAAGTGGCTTTTATTCACACGCGGGTGGAAGGTATATACTTTCCGCACGTCTGCGGAAAATACTGTCTAACTAGATTTAGATTTATCACATATATTTTTTGTGTTATTTTATTAAAACAAAAATTATCTTTTTAATAAGAAATTTTACAAATTGCAGAAATAATCAGTTCAAAATAATTCAATTTTAGTTCCTAGTTGTTTTTTTAATTAAACGTTATAATTACCAATATTTATGTTTATTTTAATACGAAAGTGATTGTTTATATAAACTTAAAACAAACAAACATAGAACCTGCCAAAAAACCTCAAAATGTACATTATTTGGTAAACTTATCGCGTAGTAGAAGGAAAAACAGTGTACATCACTTGAGTAATAGTAGTTCATGCAAAAAGTGTGGATATGATGGCAATATAGCACGCGGACGGATTTTGATCACGACGCCGTAGGCGGACTGCTCAATGGTCCGAGTGCGATATTTTCTACAACCCACTAAAGGAAAAACTAAAAAATATAAAAAAAAGATTACAGTAACAGGGTTTGAACCGAGGACCTTCGTATCCGAAAGCCGAGAGCGTTAGCAGTGTGCCATCACACCATCAATAGGCACCTTCTATTTTTAAGTAGGTTATATTCATATTTTATTTTTGATTTTTGGGGTAATAATATTATTACTATTACATCTTTGCGGCTAAATGAATATCTGGTGAAGTACCATTTATTAAGTCATAATTGGAATTACTCATTTTTACAAATATGTTTCTGTATTTACAAAAAATTCGGATATTGTTTTTGACACCTTATTTAAAATAGAAAAAATAGGTGGTGATGAGTTACTAAATGTGAACGCTGATTGATGGATTTCATATCTCACGCTAATGAAATTATATCCGTTCAGTAGGCTGATATTACATACACACATACATTCTGTAAAGTGTGCGTAGAATCGACATCGACGATATCCGTGTGGGTGTAGAATAAAATGATTTTTCACACACGTGGGATTGCCGCACTCGTTTCCCACTCGCGAGAAAAAAGTCACTTTCCGAACAAGTAATGTAATATACTAAATTTTAACTACCTAATACGTACATTAAGACTTTGATTTCCAAGACATCCAATACAAATAGCTGATGAAATACTAACATGCCCCGTTGTAATGTTTGTTAAATACTTCAATTCCTGTCCTAGGCTAAAAATGCAAAAAAATTGTTACTTTTAGACTATATTATTAAAATTCTTGGTTTTCAAGTAAAACATAAGATTCTCAAATTGATAAGAAAAAAATTTATTTACTAATTGAATTATGTTCTGGAAGCTAGCTATACTAAATACTAATTTGTGTTTATTCTTTATTCCTAAACATCTGGGAAACTTTTGGAAATGTAATGTACGGTTGAAAATACGACTAAAACTGCATATACATTTTTGGTTTAGCCCTATTCGTAGTTGTTCGACCCTAAATGAAGTATTTTGGATAAATGATAGATCCCTTTATAAAACAAAGAAAATTTGGTGCATAGTATTACGGTTTACTGTTCATTGGAATATAGGTCCTTGTTCCAGTTCCTATAATAAGGCATAATTGTTATAATTTTCGCCGTATATTTTGTCTGTGTAATACCCATTAATATTTTAAGATTATTTAAATTATTTACCGAAAAAAAGTAATTTATTTTCCTGTATCAACCATTTCCGTCATTTTTAGTATCGATTAGTTACAGAGATTTTACACTGTTTTTTTATTAGTTTTTGAAAAAAAAACTTTTATACAACGGCTCTGTCCGTACGTTCGTCTATCTGTCTGTCTATGTCCCTAAAATGAAATTTATCTTTGATCTATGACCTCAGGCCATTTTAAATTAATGAAAACTCGAAAAATTATGCCATGTTATTGCCGTTTTTCACTTGTTAAAATATTTCGACACCCCCATCGAACAAGGTTGAAACTCATATTATAGCAAAAATGACTTAAAACCTTGTTCAATGGGGGTGTCGATTTGATCTATCACCTCAAAGATAATTTAAATTTTTGAAAACCCAAAAAAATTAGTCAAAAATAGTTTAATTGGTCTAAAATATCTCGTTTTCATACTTGATGTTGGCAACATTGTCAGTTAGACTTTTTGATGTGAAGTAAAAAATATATTTCGAATATTTTAATATTTTTGTGCTAACGGAATATCTACATATACAGAGTGATTCACGACCGACGCCACGAAGTTTTATGGCGAAATGGCATATATTCGTTAACTTTTATTGAGGTGGTATTACGTAAGTCAATAAGGACTATATTTTAAAAATATTTTGAAATATACAGGGGGCCCCAAACAAAAGTGCCATGCCAAAGTTATGTTTTTTAAATGGTACACCCTATATTTTTTTACATTTTTAGATTCGTCCTGAAAAGCTGATTTGAAAAACCAGTGGTTTCCAAACTGGGCTCCCCCTTAAAAATTGATTCTAAAAAGGGCTCCGTGAGTCAAAAAGGTTGAGAATTCTGTATTGTTTGTAGTTTTCTTTTTCAAATAAAAACTGCTAATTGAATGAGGTATAGCCAATTTTTATTCTAGAAAGAATAAATTGATGTATTCGAGACTTCCTTTCAGGGTTAAATATGGGTTTATTTCAAATAATTTAGTTTGCTTTTGTCCATCAGCTCAATTCTTCTATTTTATAGATTTGTAAATAAATACATTATTTATTTAAAGAATTAACAAACTTTTAGTTATTGACGTACATTCCTTTAATAACTGCTCTATGATTACCTTCGACAACGAATGTATTTTTTTAAGCGACTAAGCGACAGGAACGCTGGTTCTGGAGTATTGTTTGAGTATTTATGCGAATTGTTTCAGAGCGATTAGGCATATATCAGCAAATCCTAAGGTGTTTTATAAACTAAATGTTTAAGATAGTCCCCAAAAAAATCAAGTCGGTAATGTCTGCTAGTTCTTGTAAAACGGCTTTATTTCTTAAGCCTTTATGTTTAATTCCTCTGTACGGGTACAGAGGGCTGACCAACTTATAGATAATATTAGAAAAACGTACATAATACACTAAAGAAGTACTATAAGTGAACCCAAGCAATAAAATAAATAAGGATAATGCAAAATAAAAAAGAAAGAAAAAAGGGCAAAAGGAAATAACAACTTCTACCGCATTAATCCAAAGGCATTAAGATGATTTCGCCAATTACTGCGAAAAAGGTTTGACTAAAATACTTATGTAAATATTTAAAGATGTTAAATTGTACTTGTAGTTTATTAAAAGAAATACTAAATATTTAAAAATTGGTGTTATTCAACTTTTAAAGTAACAATGTGCTTTTAAACTTATTTTTAACCGTACTTTACGTTACTAATGCATTTCCCAGATATTTAGAAGTATGAATAATTTAATCTTTTCTTTTTTAATTTGCTTGTTCTGATTTGCGAATATCTTTTCTGACTACCTTTTATTTATATTTAACACTAGACTTTCCGTTTTATAAAATAAAGAGAGAATAGGTACCCAACCATATTAGAATTTTACCCACAGTTACTTACTGTATAATATAATTATGGTAATTAATACATGTTCTGAGTTTGTTTTCTTTCAAATGTTGATCGTTTTCTTTCACAGCTTCAAAAAATAACTTTTTTAAATGATCTATGTGTGAAGCGATTATCAAAGCTATACAGTAGATCAAAAAAATAACTGATATCGAAGAGAAAAACACAAACATGTTAGAACACAATTGGAGCATAATGATACTCCACCAAATATTAGTAGTGACTATATTAGTACCAGGTATCCAAAATGGTGTCATTCCACAAAATTCATTTAAGTTTTTTTCAAAGTTTATCCTTTCACATTCCGGAACGTTTACATATGAATTGCCAAAGTAGATACCTACGGCTAGAAATAGAATAATCCTTATATTTTTATTTGTATGATGGACAAAAAAGTAGGTAGAAAATTAGGAGAAAAAAATGAAGAAAAGGGTTTGGTTAGTTGACTTAAAAGTTGGTAAACAATAATTGTGTACCAGAACCAACCCAATCTAAATTTTCATTTATACAAACCTACAGCACCGTAAAATAACATTAAAAAAACAGCCACATTTCCTTTCTTCTGATTTTTTTCTAACAAAAAAGGTTTTCCAAATTTTGAAAAATCTATTGTATCGTTGCAAAGACGCAACCATCTTTTATTTTTTATGGTAAATATAAGTATGCATACAAATAATCCACCATAACTAGTCAGTACTGCTATATCTTCACTAATATCAACTCCAGTATTGTCTAAAATAAACAATGTATTTTGAAATAATTTAGTAGAGCACAAAAAAACCAAAAAGAAAAACAAAATTAGTTCAAATTCATGGTTGGGTAAAACCAATACTTTTTTAATTATTCTTTTATTTTTTACATTGGGTAAATACTTTAAAAGTTAATTTAATATACTTTAGTCTAATGTTATCCTAAAGGGGGAAACTAGGCGCTTAATTTCTTATAAAGTGATGTCGTTTCTAAAATTTTCTTGAATATATTCGATAAACAGCTACTTACTCTTAATTGTCATAATAAAATGCATAATTTCCCCAAGCAAAATGAAAGATGCTAATAATTTGACTATGATTGTGAGAGTGTAAAATACTTTTATGGAATATTTTTTTGAAGGTATACAACACGTAGCAGTTAACATTTTGAAACTAACAAAATATGGTTTTTTATTTATTAACTCTAACATTTTGTCGTTTACTGAGACATTTGTGGATGAGAAACAAATCAATCAATATTTTGGAGGGAATTATAGAATATAGTTAAAAATAAATGACAAACAGAGCGGCCCAGATTAGTAAAAAATTTATACATTTTTTGTAAACTACAATTGACGTAATAGCCGATCCAGAAAACTTTTTTTTCTACTACCGTGTGTAAATTACTAACTTTACACATACTTTGTCGTGCGTAAAGTTCAACTTTACGCATTAGTGCGTAAAATGAAATACTAGTGCGTAAAGTATTTTTTGGTAGTAGAAAATAGTTATTTATGCAACAAGTGTGTAAAGTGATACTTTTTTCACGAATGTGAATGTTGTCGCACTCGCCTTTGGCTCGTGCGACAATCACATGAGTGAAAAAAGGCACTTTACACACTAGTTGCATACAATATTTTTTCTACTACCATAATTTTTATGAACAAAAATAGATTTCGCATGCAAGAGGTTAACAAGCTATTTTCCAAAATCTTGAAGTTAACCAGTTGATTTCTGGCACATAGAATCTTGGCAAGCTAAGAAACATAAGGATATTGCAAAAAATGTGTTGCACGTGTAAAAAATTTATTTTGAAAATTTTATTTTACTTTACGCACTAGTGAAAAAATCTTCAACTTTACGCACTCCTTAGCGTGCGTAAAGTAAGTACTTTACGCACGGCAGTAGAAAAAATATTGTATGCAACTAGTGTGTAAAGTGCCTTTTTTCACTCATGTGATTGTCGCACTCGCCTTTGGGCCGTGAAAAAGTATCACTTTACACACTTGTTGCATAAATAACTATTTTATTTATTAGTCAGTTTAAGCCTAAACGTTTTATTAGAAGGTCTGCGAAAAAAGTATGAAATAGATTAATGTTTAACGAGTTAGATTTTTAATTTATAAAATTAATAATGACTTTCACATCTGATTTTCAAAATAATAATTTGGAGGTCATTCTTTAACGTAATGAAGACAATAATTTTCAATGTAATTATTTTTGAAAATCTTCAAACGACAATAAACAAAATAAAATCTAATGCCAGTAGCGGATAATGTTTCTTTGGAGACACGTAAATTATGCACGTGAGTCATTCTTTTACAAACCGCACACCAATCAAACTTGACATTTTAGAATTGTGTGAAAATTTTTTTACAACTCTCATATACAAAACCCATTTCACGAAAAAGTGGAGTCCCTGTTAGATTGGAAGATATTAAATATTTCTGAGTGCAAGTCACGTAGTGCGCTCCTTGTGCATTAGAGATCTGAGACACTCGTACGTATTTCCCACTTTTGAATGTTTATCATGGTGCATTACAGTTTGAAAATATTTGTTGATGATGTCCATGCATAAAAATCAATGCACAGAATCCGAAAAAACGGTTTCGTTTCCAAAAGTAAATGAAAAATGCCAACTTCCCTAGAAACTTCAAAACTGAGGCCAATAATATTTTGGAACATATAAGGAAATCTAATGAATGTATTACGATGTAGAGAAATAAATATAAGAAAATTAAAGTTATGAAATAAAATGCATACTTTGACAAAACCCACATTTTGTGTGTTCAATTATAGTTTAATTTAAAGACATTTAATTCGTTTTCCTTCATTCACGACCAATAATTTTACTTCTTGTGCTACCCTAAATTTTCGAACAAATTGTTTATAAACAAATTTTTAGTTTTCTTATATCGCATCAATCAGGGTTCAGAAAAGGAAATACTACTGCTCTTGTCACCTAACATACTTTTTAATTTCTGAGTTGGATAAGAGAAAAGGTGATTTTTGTGTTACGTGATTATCCAGATCGGAGGAAGTTATTATTCCCATATGTATCTAATATGATTAGTCCAGTGTTCTTTGCCCACTTTTGCCGAAGACTTAGACTATTTGTCGTTTACATCAAAAGATGTACATTTTGAGTTTATAATTTGTTCATTATATTAACGCTTCTGACCAAACCATACTGGCAATTATAAGGTGGTAATTTCAGAATTTTAATTCTATGTTCTCTGGCATAACCACAAGATAGTAAACTTTTTTTTATAAATGTTCAACTTCTACATGGAACATTTTCTTTTAATCTAGAATGTGCATAATAATGGATGTAATGAATTCAGTTTCAAACCACTTTTTGAAGTTGTTAGCGTTCATGTTAATCACCGCTGGTGAAAGTAAAATTAGAAAATTTTAAAGGGTTTTGCTACTTATATTTTTTTAATTTTCGGTTTACTTTGACCCTGTTCTAGATTTCTTGTATATGGTAACCACTGTATCATCTTGTTAGCATTTTCTAAACTAAACAGTTTCGTCGAGGAATACCGGCTGAAAAATTTTCATGGTCTCTCAAAAAACTTAGTAGCTGATATAGAAGGCAAATCCATAAAAAATATTCTAATGTGGGATTTAATAAATTCGAGACTATTTTATGGATCCAATTATAAACTAATCTGGCGCACTACATATAAAATCTGGATATACTTGACCAAAGGGCTGATGTAACGATTTAATAGTTAAATGTATATTTTGAATAAATATTTTATGGATAAATTTCTTGTATTAACTCCTAATTCTTTAGATGCTATTAAATTAAAGGTATATTTTAAAAATAAACTTAGCCATGGTCCTCCATTGGAGTACCTACTTCGAAATAGAGATACCAACTTTAAGTGGAACATTCATTTATTTTCATTAGACTGATTTTACAATAATGTTAACGAAGTTACATGTCAACCAAATTTTTATTTCTAAAACTACTCCAATTTGATTTATAACGAGAGTAAATTAATCCATAACCTTTTTGGGTACAGATAATAAATATATTTTCGGAGTTTCAGATACACAATTTTTGCTAATGGACAACCCCGTTTAATAAGGATATAAAAAAACACATTATAAATTTTTAAGAACGTTATCGAATTAGATGAAAATGATATATTAGATTTACAAAAGAATATTAAATTAACAGTAAGAATGTAGGTCTAGAATTAATAGGTTATTCATTTAAACTTAAAATTAAAAGGCTCGACCTAAAGTAAACATTTTTTTATCTCGGTTATTACTTTTTAATCATATAAGGATAATTTCTACTGTACACTGTGTGTAAAAAATAAAGAAAGAATGAAAAGGTTAAAAGGTAAAGATATTAAGACGTAAAAAAATAAATGAAATACTAATTTGATTAAAGGTGAGTGGTAGCTACAAATTGATTTCATCGGTTAGAGTTAACCGAATTATGCGGAATTATCCCAAAATACCTAATTATATACCTAACTTTTTTATTAATTCGCTTACATATTTTTCTTATATATCAATAGCTGTGAAAAAAATAAGTACCTATTGAGTATTGTTCTATAATTTAAAGCTAGTGTTTCCTAAAAGTTCATTTATTGGAATATGGTTGACAAAAATTTTATTTATATTTTTCGTTTTGGCTATGCACCAATTTTTAATGACAAAAAAACCAGATATAAATTCAAATATGTTGACCGCAGGTACTTTATGTCGTACATGATAACATACTCACATAATAAAACTGACGCAATCACCACGAACCGCTTCCTCTAATTTTTAGAAAGATAACGAACAAGTGGTCAATAAAAATCAAGATTTTTTTCTAATATATTATACCAGTTGTCCTGTTATTAGGAATAATAATAATTTTTAACCATATTAAAAAAATTCTTCAATATACCATTGAAATATTTCCGTCGAAGCAAAAAATATTACATTATTTTGTAATTATTTTTCAAAACAAAATTTTCACCCGTTTTAGCCTTTATCTCTATAGAATTTAATATATATAACGTAGGTAGACTAAAAAGAATTTATTAGGATATTTCTACATACTTCTTTTTGATGATCCTTTCTACGTAGAGTAGAAATAGTTTTGCACTTAGATTCTTTTATTTTCACATTAGTTTCACAAAAAAGCCTCTTATTGCAGATTGTTTGCCTGTTCAGAAGCTTTTGGTGGAATT
Source organism: Neocrepidodera transversa (assembly GCA_963243735.1). Lineage (NCBI taxonomy): Eukaryota > Metazoa > Arthropoda > Insecta > Coleoptera > Chrysomelidae > Neocrepidodera > Neocrepidodera transversa. Next base: position 14,529,005 of record OY725339.1, read on the forward strand.
TTCCGAAGTTTGAAATGTTTTTGACTTATACTCGAATATCATATTTTATTTTTTAGACTAGCTGTCAGTAGATAGAACGTTCATTAACTTTAACGGTTCTGTAACTAATGACAATGACGTTTAGATTGTGACAATTGCACAAGAAATCAAATTGTAAAGTGTTATTCTAAACGTCATTGCCTTTACTTAATGAATCTTTAAATTTAATGGACGTTCTGTCTACTGACAGTAAATCTTTAAAATTAATATTGCATCATTTTATTGCAGAAATTGAGGCTACATTTAAATTTACCACTAGTATTGAAGAAGTGCCTACACCAAATTTTACCTAAAAATAGGGTTAAAGTAATCCGTTAGTTAATAATTGTAATTTATTTATATATAATAATAACAAACACTTAACAACAAATAAAAGCATTAAATGTTCTTGGCGTCTATCATCAGACTTGTGCTAGACATCACTATTTTCTTCAATAAGGTATGTTTAATCACGATTTATTTTTTCAATAAAATAAATAGAGTATGCAAATATAAAGGAAATAATTAGAGAGAGGTCCTTTTGATTTATAAAATAAGAAAACTTTGATATTTTAATAAAACAAGTAATATAGTATTATTATTTAATATTTATATTTTATTAAACAAAATTATTTGATAAAATAGCTATTTAGTATGCAAAAGTTTGAAATTTATATCTAAAACACTATGAAGAGATCTAATTTTTTTATGATACAGCACACGTACAATAGGAAATCCTGTAAGACGCTTCAATAGCAGTGCATAAACGAAAATGACGATTCATGCTGTATTTGAATCGCTAAAGATCATACTGTTTGGGAAACACGATTTCAGGAAGGTCATTCCAATGTGATGACGTTGTCCAGATAAAGGAGTACAAAGTTGGACATCATATGGAAAAGAGTCAGATCGCACATCTTTCTTCGATGTTCTAAACTTTCATTATTCCTAGTCAGTTCTAGGTCCCTAATAAAGAAAATTGCTCTCTTCTAGATAAAATCGATTAACCACAAGGTATGCTTAGGAACAGAGCTTCAGATGTGGGAGCAGTATTCTAGTGATGGTTGTAAAGTAATAAAATCTCTTGCATGCGGTGACTTAACCTGCACGTTTAAATTAAGCTGATAACAATTTATTAGAAAACAATCTACATAAATTTATTATTAACTTGGATGTACTTTTTTCATATGACGAAGAGTTGTTTATTTTATTTTATTTATTGTCGGCCTATTTGTGTTACCAGGGCTAATCACCGACGCTGGTGAGCACGCTTCCCCTGCCGGGAATTTTGCTGTACGATCTAGTAGTTAATTTTATTTCGCACTGAAAATATTGATTCTTTATATACCCATAAGATGAGAATGATTTTTCAGCTCTGTAAAAGGTATTAAATATTTCATGCTTCGCCACTAAGTTTTTCATTTTTACTTTTGCCCCCAGAACTTGATATACACCCTACAACATTTTAGTGTTTGGCCAAACATCTGATACTGTCTTACGTATGGTATTTCAAAGTCAATTGCAATTTTTTTTTATTAAAATATATTTATTTGTTTAAAAAATCTTGGTCTTTAATAACATAAAAAGGTTTTTGTACGTGTCAGCTTTTTTATCTCTCAATAGACAAATAGCGGAATGCAATGACCTTTTCTCCAGGATCACTAGTGAATATAATAATTCCGAAATCATTTTTAATAATAGAATGTAAACATTCTCACTCTAGAGTATGAATATTTATTCTATAACACTTGCCTCTTATGAGTTTTGCATGTATTTTCCTTCTTTAACAAGGTAAAGAATGGATATTCTGTAATCGAACTAAACAACATGGATTGCCATGGATTTCAAAACTGTCAGTGTCAGATTTAAAAATGGCGAAGGCAATAATTATTTTCATACAAGTTATAATTTAAACAAAATAATTATTGAAAAATCGAGTGAAGTAGTTATGGAATTCAATAATACTCCATCCGTAATTGAAAATAAGGAAAAACACCAACGCACCGGTTTATAATTTTAGTAAGTATACCAACACTATAAAAATTAATACAATATAATGCAAATATGTCAAAAAATAACTTGTTGTGTTCAGATTTAATTTAATTTTGAATCATACTTTTTGATCGTGGAGAAAATATAGTCTGTTACTCGGTTAGAATGAAAAAATTCGTGGTTCCTCACGCTCGCGTTCGGAATTTTCCACTCGAGTCGAATTTTTCATTCCAACCTTGTTACAGAATCTACTATTACATAAGTCATACACAGTAAATAACTGAGTAAAATATTTAGTACAATATGAAAATGTATCGTCCATGTATATATTGAACATTTTACAAAACATAATAATATTTGTAGAACAGGAGAAAACAATAATGCCACTTTTAGGTTCGTATAAGAAATTCTCACTTCCCTTTGTATTTATGTCAAATGTATTTAGAACACTATGCACCTCATCAGCACTTATTGGAGTACACCCTAATTACTAATTATTTTCTGATTATGCTTCTTGATATTGGCATTATATAAGTATTGAGTCCTTCATGTCTAGTCACTAATAGTTCAGGACCAACGGTAAACACTTTTGATTTGCATCATTTTTTTGAACGTCTCCAAAATATTTCACCGCACTTTATCTTCTTTTGTTTTTAAAAACAGTAACTGTTTAAAGACGGCATTTCTTTTCCACAATTGATTTCTATTATTTTTGCTTGCAAGATTACCAAAATTTTATAAAAATTACACCTAGCTTTCTATTACTTTTGCTTCCATGATTACCAAAATTTTACAAAAATTACACCACAGAAAAGCACCTTATTGTATCAACTTTCAATAATTTGAATTAGGTATCTATACTCTGCTTATTATATCGACTATGGACCCTGAAGATTTTAATTTGGAGAAACTAACTGTCCACCTCTTAGAGATCAGTGTGAAATATACGGTCCATTTAATTTAAGAAATTCATTAAAGGATTATTGGTGTGTAATTTATCTGTATCCAAAAATTTGTTCTACTTCAGTAATGTTTTCATATATTAACGTATTAAAATAAATTTAATTTGGTCTACAAAAATAATTAAGAACTACGTAATTATATAGTTAAATTATCTTGTCACAATTACAATAAGTACAAAAATGTCAAAAAAAAACACTGCAATATCTATATTACGAAATATTGGAAACATAAGTAATACAATTTTAAATTTACTGTAAAATCAATGGTTTTAAATATTGTTTTTACCGTTACGAAGGTTCCAATTTAACCGATAGATGGCTTGACAGTTGCCTGGCATTGTTGGCACATTAATAAGTCACCAATATATTAGGTTACAAATCGGTGATAAGTACTCTATAATGAAGGTCGAAATTTGTAATTATTTCCCTAGACATCTTAACGAATTTCAAAAATATTTAAAAAAAGTACTTTATTAAAATTAGGGCCCTAAGAAGTTTTTATAGTAAAAATAGTAGGTACTCATGTCTAATATCTTTTTTCCACTACTAGTATTAGAAGATGTCATTATTTATGCTGTGTTCGAGTTGAGAAATTAAATTTTTCTCCTACAAGTAGATAATTTTTGATTATCTACTAGTAGTAGATAATGAAAACAATCGAAGACTAAACGTGGTGTCAGAGGTAGGCGATCTTAGGAAATCTTTCAAATTAATTATAAGCAACTGTCATTGAGTTTGTCAACAGAGTTTTTTTTAAATTATTATAACAAAATTCGACAACAAATAAGCACTTTCTATTGAATTCCTATAATTTAAAGTGAATTATCGACCTAATCAAATGAAATAGAGGTAAGTAATTCTTTATCAAATATATTTTCGTTTGAAATAGTTTAAGGTTATGTAATAAAAATTTTGATATAGATTCGTGCCATTTATGCAACAATACCTATTCTAAAAGTAACCTAAAAATGAATTTAATAGTTTTTCAAATCTAAGTCTCAAATGAAACGAATTCTTTATGTCTTCATCGCTACTTGAATGTTTTAAAATTCACAGTGCAATTAACATAATTTAATTGTCAATTTAATTTATTGAATATTCTCATTCAACTGTTTTCAGAAACTGCTTCTTTTCCATTAAATTCTTTTCAAATATATACCCAAAAAAATCCAAAAAATATCATTTAAAAATGATTAAAAGTTCTAGTAGTGGTAAAAATAGTATATAAACCACGGAAGAGAAGATTTTTCTCAGCCTCGCAACTTATTACCCCTCGATGCTTCGCATCTCGGTATAATAATAATGGTCGGCTGAGAAAAATTACTTCTCTACCTTGGTGTATAATATACTATTATATTTTCAGATCATTGCCTATTAGAAAAATTGAACCATTTAAATTTTGAAAAATCTGCGGTAACGAAAAATCTGCAGATCGCTACACGTTGAATCAAGGGAAACTGAAAAACATATAACCGAACTGGTTCTGAAATGGTCCCTGTTTTTCAAAATATCCTCTATTAGTTGCTCACGCAGTACATGTGTGAATAAAAATAAAATTAGTTTTGTATTAGTAAACAAGAGATGTGCCAAATAACAATAGTGACGTAATTATTAACGTTCACCCATATACGAACATAGATTTAAAAATAAAGTAAAAAATGGCGAAGGTAATTATTAAAATTAAGAAAAAAGGTGTCCTAGGCAAACATATGGTAATACGAAAATGGAAAACAGAGTAAAGTGGGGTTAACTTTTTAAGAGACAATCTATGTATAAACATCTACACTCATGGACAGTGTTCTATTCTTAGGTTTATACATCTTTACTTTACGAGTGTGCTCAGTCTTGTTTTAACCACAAACTAAAACTGTTACAAAAGTGCAATGAATTTCTGACTTTAACCTTGTTTTTTCATTTTAAAATAAATGTACCTACATGTGATTAGTACATAGAAGTAGTTTTACGTTTAATTTTAATCTAGTACTATTACCAATATTCAGAGGGAGTGACAGGATCTTCAGAGTATTTCAAATATTTCAGGTAGAGTAGATTTTAATAATATATACATACATATTTTTTAGGAAACGCGGTTTGATTTAATTACGTTGTTTGTTTTTATATTTTTAATAAATAAAGTTTTAGGTTATAAGAAAACAAGTAGAGTTAATTTAATAAGATCTTGACATTTGTGGCTATTTTAGTCTATCAACTTATATTTATACCGGTAGACCTATTATTTTGATGTCATTTCTAGAAAATAGGTCATTTACTCATTAAATCATTATTTAGGAAAGAAATTTATAAGTTAAATTGGGTTTAATTAAAAAAAAAACATTGAGTTTAAACATCTGATTCTTATATTTTCAAAAAAAAAATATTTTTATAAAACTATTTTTCTCGCGGATAGGTGCCTACTTGTGACATTTTTATTTGTGTATAATTTTATATGAAGCGATTAAAAAATTTCTATTCAGAGTTCGACGACAAATAATAATAATAATTGTTTCGTCCCCTTACAATCCTTGACTCCTGAGATTTACTCGTAAGGGGGTGGATATATTTAGAGTAATATTATTATTATATTAAAAAATAATTTAGTTTGTTACTTAAATAATGATATAAGTACGAAATTAACAATATTTTTTACAGAAGGGGGATGCTGAAAATTATTTTTTCTTATTCCTTTTTCGTTCTAAATTTCGAACTTTAGATAAGAACTTTAAAATATATGTATGCTTTCATCTTTTGGAAAAATAGTGTGATTCAACCCCTTTCTTATATTTTTGTTAAGATACACACTTTTTCAAAGTAAATTGTAATTTTTTTTATGTTTACATTTTTATTATTATAAATGAATTGGCATTTGTATTTATGTACAACAATACTATTTAAAATATTTTTTTTCTACTCCTATTTTATAATACGCTAATTAAAAGACTAATACCAGTTTCATGATATTCATTATGAAACTGGTTACTCCAAATACTCACACTATACTCCAAACGCTCCCATTTGTTCAAGCCGAACTCAGCTAGAATCGAATTAATTTTTAGCGAAGTTGGCAATTATTTTGACAGCTGTCAAAATATTTTAAATTGTTTAGAAGTTAAAATAACGAAGATTAACTTATTAATATATTCTAAAAAAGTTACTAATTAATATATGTTGTGAAAAAAGTGTTAAGCCTTACACCCGTAATGGTAAATCTGCAATATGGATTAAGTAAGTAAAAAGAATGCTACTTTTCATTGTTATAAAAATGCTCCTTTTCATTTAAGATAATAAATATATAATATTATTAAAATAAATATGTATTTCGTTTATTAATGGTAGTAGAAAAAATAGCGTATGCAACTCTCATATAATGGCCATTAATAGACTCGCATGTTATATACGAAACGAGCTGCAGGCGAGATTTGCATCCTACAACATGCTCGTGCACATATATACTTGCATATATTACTATTCTAATTAATATAACAATAAAATACTGAAATATGGTAAAATAACATACGAGGGTCATACAACAAGTGCATTTATTAATTATTAAAATTAATTAACAACAACTGTCAAACTTACAATAGATTTTAAATAATATTCCAGTTAGCCGTACTTACTACTAAAATGATAACAATAATGGCTCTATAAGTATTAGATGTCGAATGATGGTATATTACATATCGTTGTAATATTACGTATTAGTAATTCTACGAGTTCGTATATTGCTTTACAGCGCGATTTATGTCCTTTATAGGTAATTGCTTACGACTATACTTATACCAAAATATAATACATATTTTTTCTACGATCACTATAAAAAGTATAGAAATAGACACGGCATACTTATTTTCAAAGTTACTAATTCCCTAATTCGTGTTCGAAAAAGTGGTGTGAGAATTTTCTGTACGGGACACTGCACATGCGTAGAGGATAGTAGAGAACTATTATTTTTCTGTACCGCACACTGCACATGCGTAGATGGCAGTAGAGAACTATTAAATTTATTGTCGACAGGTCGTTTGAAGTTTGCTATTTAAAATATAATTTGTGTCATGTAAATTATTTTCATATAAAAATAGTAGATAATAATTATTAGTTTTTGTATCCGATTTTCTGTCTTTATCTTATTACTAAGCATGTATACCTTTATCTCACTTTTTAGGGCTACCCTTGGCTGAATGACATAAAGTCCATGACATTAAAAAAAAATCTCACTTTTTATTAAAATAATTTACCTTCCCAAAAAATGGTTACATATTTCAAATAATTATGGCTTGATTTACCAACACTTGCCTGACATCTCGTGTTCGCAAACCTCAACGCTCGTGGGAAAAGTATCACTTTGCTCACTTGTTGCACAAACTACTGAACTGCACAACAAAGCTGAAATGACGTCATCTAAGATGCGTCGTGCTATTTGCCTCTGATACTCATTTTGAGCTAAGAGTTAATAAACGCACATATACGATTTTGTGACAAGCGCACATGTGAGTAAGAGCCAGTACCGTACATACTGGTCACTTTTCATTATTTACAGTGGTGGTCGTAGATAAAGTGATACAGCACTTTTAGTTTAGGTACTTATTTGTTAGTAAACTAACACAAACTTCAAATTTTGTCTCTATCCACATACACTGCGTCTGTAGCCTAACCCTCGGCCCCTCGCCGACTCGTAATAAATGAATACTGTGCGCAAATCTACGAAACTGTTTGTGCAAACCGAACGCTGCATTACTCAAGCTGCACTTTTTGGTTTGCGCTGGCTACCGTTTTGCCGTCCGCACATACGTAAAGATTGTCCAATAACTAAAACGACACCTTCAGAGTACCCACGTCTCTAATTTTCCCTTTGTTCCTTCGTTCCCACTTCTCTAATTTTTAACGTCGAGGTCGGTTTAGTTCTTGGACAAAGTTTACTTATTTGTGAAAACTGGTTTGCGCAAGTAAGCGCGAGGTAAAGCTGGAGTTTTTGAGATACAGTGTGATCCATTTTTACATTTAAAAAATCACTCATAATTGTTGGGCCACAGGATATCCAAATAATAAAAAAATAAAAATCTAAATGTTTTTAAATAAAAAGCATCAAAGAAGTAGTGTCAAAGAATAAAACGGTAAAATTTAACAAAATGTATTTAAATAATAGGTTAATTGTTAGTTCTATGACTTATTCTATGACTCGTCCACATATAGAATCTATATGTAACATTTCTACACATGGCAAGATAAAATTAAATTTTGACGATTTTTTTTGTGTCATTTGTATTATAAATTATACCGATAAAAAAATAGAAAAAAAGAATTTAGTTTATATTTTATTTGTGTAATATATTGTGATTTTGAAATTCGTTAGCACTATGTACGAAAAATTACAGAATGGTTCATTACTGGAGGTTCTTGTCTCCTATTTAGGTTAAATTTCTCGATCATTTGGGTTATGTGTAAACTGGTAATACTAAGCATTACCATTTAAGGTGTTGTACTCCTTTCCATCTACAGGCAATCGTCATTTTTTCTATACTTGGCAATCAAATTATTTTTATTGAACGCAACGCTTTGCGCTGCTTTGGTTTCGAGATCGTCGACTATCCACATGTAAGTGTATTCGACAAAATTGTGATTGTGAAGACATACTGTCAAGGCCTATAACACGATGCCATATACGGGGCGATCTAAAAAAATGCTGTGTATTCTTGGGCGGTCTATTGATATATGGAAAATTGGGCATCAGTAAATTTTCGCCAAATTTAAATGTGCTTTGTCTCTTACAGAACTGGTAACAGGCCCGGATTAAAGGGGAGGGATGCCGGGTAGTTTCCCGGTGGGGGAGGTAAAGAAGAGATGTGTTGAATAAGATCGGTACTAATAAGTCAATACATGATCATTTGACTATGTACACGATTTTTTAAAGCACTAGTTACCGTAAAAATAACATTTCGAGGTAAAACCTATATTTATTTTATTTTAGTTATTTATGTATCAAGAGCATTATGTAGATGTCAAATATATCACAATCGAAACAATTAAGAGATCAAGGTGTATGTTAATATCACTTAGATTTATAATAGAAAGTGGCAGAAAAATTTATTGTTATACAGGGTCCTTCAAAAATCTGGAAACGGTTCTGGAATTCAAAAACTACTAAAGATAAATTATCCAAATTCGGGATTTAGTAATGACATGTCTGTTTTCACATTTTCATGCGCTTAAAATTCAAAAACATTCATTTGTTTTTGCTACAGGTGGCCATCTTGAATTTTTTTTAACAGCAAATACCTATAATGATTTTTGTAGCAAACTCGACGTATTGCAATGAGACGAATTCAACAATTTACCATTTGATATCATTATTGTAACTAGTTTTTGAGTGATTTTATGAAAAATATTGAAAATTATGGAAGCGGCCCTGTAATTCAAAAACGTTACAGATAAATAATTCAAATTTTGGATTTACTAATTAGATGTATTTGCGTTGTGACAATAAATCCCGAATTTGGACAATTTATCTTTATTATTTATTGAATTCCAGGATCGTTTCCAGGGATACGGCCAACTTGCGCCCTCTCATTAATTCAGCCGGTTTGCGCCCATAATACTAAAGGTCGACCGATTTGCGCCCGTAATAAATAATCAATCTATATCGCATTGCCATTCAAATCATAAAATGTACATAAAAACGTAATGTTGAGGGATCTTAAAGCAGATAATATCAAAATACAGAGGTATAATTATTTTATTTTATGAATATGTTATCTTTCGAATAAACTGAAATAAAGTACAGCGTTTTCTTTCTCTTATTATACCGTTGTTAACGTATTTGATAAATAAATAAGTAGTTATTTGGAAGCGAAATACCTTTTTAGCGAAAGAAAAATTTTTTACGATTGCGTGTTTTCTTAAAATTTGTAAATTTATTAATTTTAAAACGCGGGTGGTATTTAGGAAGAAAATTCCGCCAATTTAAAAACATATCTTGACACAAGACAAATAATTTGATATTGACATACTGGTTGCCTTGACGACGTGGTCTTTTCTTTTTGGTCTTTTTATTTTTTGTATCTTCGCTCTAATTTAGCGAAAATTCAACCGCTCTTATGGGATTTTATATTCATGAGTGGAATTTTCTAGGCAAGATAATCTTGAGGTCGCAGAAAAGTACATTACAAGTCAAAATTGATCACAGAACAATCATTTTAAACTTAATTTATACTGTTTAGGATTCATCAGAATGCTGAAATATCCTATAACGTTTATTTAAATAAAATTTATTTTAGACCACCCTGTACAAAATAAAAATTTCAAACTGAGTCTAAAAAAATATTCAGTCTATTGTCTTTGTACATTGGTAATTTTAAAGCTTTACCGTTAAATCTAAAAAAGTTGTGATATTTTAAAAAAGGTTGTGAACTTCAAATATTTTTGGTAAAAAGGTTGTTTTCTCCGAGATGGCTGGGAGTTTTACAACAAAAATTTAGGAGTGACTAGTACTAACTATGTTAGTTCTAAAAATGTAAAAAAAGTATGGCATTCCATTTGAAAAAAATTAAGTCATTTGCCTAGGTTACTAATGGACCACCCTGAATACATGAAAATAATTTTAAAATATTTGCTTTTAACCATCATTAATAAATACCTTTCACATAAATCTGTATTAATAATATACATTGAGTACGTCCGAAATTCAATCTCAATTCTCGTAATTACTGTTGCAAAATATACAGGGTATCCGATTAAAAAAACTGAAGTTAACACCAACTTCTGGTATAACCTGAAGTGGAAAAAGAATGCCAATATTTTCATTAAATAGTTCACTGTTTAAAACCTCTACATTATACAAAATAAAATCTTTTAAGAATTATTACGGTGAGCGCAAACAGGCCATCCAGCAGGTTCCCTTAATACATTGGGCGCAAACTGGCTGAATTAATGAGCGGACGCAAGTTGGCCGACATCGTTTCCAGACTTTTGAAAGAGCCGGTATAAAAAATTATTATACTTTTATCTACTCCAATTAAGTTATTTATGAATTTGAGTTTGATCAAGTAATAGCGTCAGTAACTCCCTTGTGAGTAATGAAATAACCGTTTATTTTCACTCCTATCTTGTCTATTCGATTCGCTGGTTGATGGTGTAGATAGACAGATTCAGTAGAAATTGTTCATTTTTTGTTTGTTGTGTGTTTGTTTGTTTAGTGGCAAGTGGAGTATATGATTACTCCATTACATCTAGTGGTAAATAAAGCAAGTGTGAAGTAGTTTCGATATTTGAAAATTTATTTCATATGTTTTGGTAAAAAGCGAATCCACCGTCCCTTGTAATTGCCTTGTAATCTTCATCTCGAAACAGAGTGATTTTGTCTTTCGGTAACTGATCAAAATATTGGTGAGACTTCGTATATATGAAATAAATTTTATGTATCTCTTACTATACTTGCTACTAAATGTTGTCGCATAATCGTTTACTTCACTTGCAACTAGATGATGGTAAAGTAAAATTTTACATAAAGTGTAGTTGAAAGATCGTAGAATAGGATATCCACAATTACCACGCCAAATGAATAATTGCCTCGTAGAATTAACAGTTGTTGTCACTTGAATTATTAATTATCATGTTGAATTAACTTATCTATTAACTTTTTCTACCAAATTTCAACAAACAAATAATAATACTAATAAACGCCAAACTACAATAGTTATTTACGCGTCATGCTTAGAAAGTGACATTTTACAGCATGCAAGTCCTGTAAGTTCACCAGTGTGGCGGATACAATTATTTTTTGTTCAGCAACTGATAATTTTAGCTCTAAACGGTTTAGAAACTTGTAATAATACACAAAATGCATCAAAACGTCAAAAATATCTACTGACCGATGGCTGCAGTACTTTATAGCAAATGTGATTTTTATTGCATCTTTTGATACAAGAGCTCTGTAAAATGATACTTTACCGAGCAGTTATGTCATTTTACCGAGCTGTTATATCATTTTTTGTGTCTAGACCAAGCTAAAAATTGATCGGAAAAACGCATGTAGTGAAATGACAGCACAAAAAAGTATATTTCGTTACTCGTTATAAAATTTGAATGTTTTATTAATAGTGTCTAATGCTCCGTGGCTAAAATTGATCATGGAACGTTGCCTGATGTCGTTTATATTTGCAGAACTTTTGTGTTTATTTGATGATTTCACAATTCTGACTTTATTCTAGTGGAATAGTCAGTTAGATAGAGTTACATGATCAATCCTAACCAAGTAGCTTTAGACGTTAGGTGTATTATTCATTGAATTACAAAAAACAACATTTTCTGCAATTATTCTATTGGCGTAGAAAAATGAGCGAAACAAGGGCACGCCACTGATATAATTAAATAGGATTATTTTTTCTTCAAGCGTATAATAATAAATATCCTATTGTTTTACTGGTACAACAATGAGTTTCATTATTGCACTAGTACAACAATAATGAGAAAGGAATGCAACGCGTTGTAATCGAGTAGGCAGGAACTGTCAATTTAATATTTATTTAATTTGACGTTGATCAGTTTTAAAAAGGTCTTTTATTTTTTGCTATAACTTGAATTATCTTTACGCTTGGAGAAAAAATAGTATATATTACTAAGTAAACTTCTAAGCTCAACAAATAATAAGAGCGCCTTCTACTGTTGTTAATATATTATACTATTTATTCGTAAATGACACTAATATTTAATATTTGTCCCCCCCATATTCACATTACAACAAATATTACAGGGTGAGTTATTTAAAATAAATTTAATTTTTTTAACACGTTATAATATACTGAAAACGGTACATTTTAGGACATGGATTTATTGCCTAATTTAATAGTAGAAATCTCCTGTAGGAGTTTGTTCGTTTAGTTCGGATAAGTAAAATATTGACTATAATTTAAGTAAAATTTTAGTAAATTATTACAATCAGATTGTTACAGTATTTTTTTGGGTAATTTTCTCCATATTTAACTCTGATTCTGTGTATAAATATATTTATTCACAACTGCAACTGGGCGATAAAGTGCTATTACCCTATTAGAAAGAGTAAAGTAGCACTTTAACGTCCGCGGACATTTATCGCCCTCTGACAGTAAAGTAGGTGATCGGGCGCTAAAGTAATTTTCTGGTTTCTTAAAATTTCTTTGTTACCTAAACCGTGATGGATTATTACTTAAAAAATAACTTTAAACTATTATTATACCGGACCACGCGAGTCATAATAAGTAACAATTAAAAAATTTATATAAACTATTAGTAATATTTTATTTGTTATATAAATTATTATTGAATATATGGTCTAAAATCGTGATGGATTTAGATTTCTTTCAAGGTAAAAAATAATTTGATAAAATGTTGTTATACTATGAGTAACATGGTTGAAATTATAATTTGTTTTGCTTAAATCTATTATTTTTTAATGAGTAATAAAAAAATATTTCAATTACAATATACTATTATTATTCTGGATTTTAACTATTTGAATTACGCCATATATATTTACGGTGTCAACTTCACCATTTTTTGTATATAGTATAAATTGATTTGCAATGTTTTCAAGTAACAAAATGCGATTGGTATCTTCCTCGATAAGAAATTATCATTGAAATAAGTCAGCTAAAATGTTTACTCAATCTCGTTGAACTCCCCTTTATTTGCTTTTGATGTCAAATAATATGTATTTACAGGTATGAGAAAAGGAGTGTTGACATTGCAAAAAAAAATTGATGAAACATTAAATATAGAAAAAATGCAAGTGTGGCCTCGAACGTTACCAATATCATCATAAATTAAAAATGTACATGTAATGGTTGATGTGAGGCAGACTCGATGAGTGACCGAGAGGGTTTTTTCTTGAAATCGAATTTATAAGGTTTAGTAGAAGATCTTAAAACTATATCTGATTTGAAGAATGTGGAGAGAAATCATCTTCATTGTTTTTTACAAAACCACAAACTATTTAAAAATAATGATAAATTACTATTAAATGGTGAATGCACTATTTCAGTATTCCCCGGGCTCGAATTTTCTTTGTATTGGCTTGGTGTGAGGTTGTGTTGATATATTTGCATTAAATTAAAATTAGCAACGCTGTGGAGTTTAAATTGGATAAGAAATCGATGGTATGAAGTTCGTAACACGTTTTTTAACGCATTGACTAGCATTACGGTTACGGTATTCATATTTATTTTAATCCCGGCTTAACTATGAAATTACGCACGTGATGTCATTGACAGCCGATATCTATACTAATCTCGGGTAACATTTTTATTTATGTATTAAGAACCGGAATTTGTAATAGTCTTCTCATTTTAATCTCTTGAGCAAAAGTATTTGAGAAGTTCTTTACAGGGTGTTTCATTAATAATTGTCCATACTGTAACAAAAAATAGACCGATTTAAATTAAAATACACATTTTATTGTGTTAAATCAGGGATAAACCTAATGAAGACTGTCTCACATAAAACATGGACTGCTGACTATCTAACTCTAATGAACCTATATAAATCCCTATTACGTTTCAAACTTGACTATGGATGTATTGTCTACAACTTTGCAAAAGATAATAAACTCAAGCAGCTTGACAAAATATATAACAAAGCCAACCGAATAGCTCTAGGAGCCTTTTGTGTTAGCCCAGTCGAGAGCTTATACTGTGAATCCGGAGAACCACAACTAGCATGAAGAAGAGAATAACTGACATTGGAATACATTGTTTAACAATGATATCCCTGTTCACAACTATGAGTTCACAAAAAGATTCCAGGATATTTTCAAATCAAGACATAGACTTGACCCGTCTTTTTACAAACGCGTTAATAAATCCTCCACTAATATCCACTTCTTATTCCCCACAACCTATATACCAATAAAAAATTGAAAGATCTCCTCCTTGGATTATCCCTCTACCCACTACTGACCAAAGTTTAATGAAGTACAAAAAAGCCAGCACAAGTCCTTAAATCAATACTACATTCAACCCTATGAAAACTAGCTCGATATTTATACACAACTCCGCAAGTGCACTAATCTTTACAACTTTCTAACACGTCATCCGCATATTCTGCAGAACTAACTTCTATCTACGTACATCGTCCTCTTAATTATTACGGATTCCTTAAGGGCAATATCAGGACAAAACTAAATATATCCTACTCATCCAGTACTTATTTTAATAAAAACTATGCTAAAAAAAACTTGGAGAAAAAAGATCTTCCCGAAGTATATGTGGGTACCTTCACAGGTGGGGATAACCGGAAACGAAAAGGCAGACAGCTTATGGAAGAAGGCAATATCGGACCCTCAGGCAACGGTTGTAGCAACCTCAGTTCCCAGTGACCTAAAACCATTCATAAAACGGCTTAGTTCATGGCAAGACCAATAGAATCTGTCCAATACAAAGTTAGCGGAAGTGAAAAAGTCCATTTATCCCTGAAAATCACTATCTTATAGGAGAAAAGGACAGGCTATATTGTCCCGTTTAAGAATTTTCCACACGCGCCACGCACGGGTACCTAATTTTTGGAGATCCCGAATCAATTTGTTACGCGTGTGATAATATAATAACTGAAACATATTCTAGTGGAGTGTTCCCTATACAAGTTGTAAAGAACTGAAATAAACTTAGCTCCACATTTAAATAACGTTTTTAATAATAGTGCTGATCTAAACTAAACCGGTTGTTAAACTTCCTAAAAAATATCAACATTTTACAAAAACTATAGATATATAATAGTAGAGTGATCTGCTCTTAACTTATTGTTTATATGCTAATAACCCTAGTGGTTAATGCATTACTCTAAGTAAAAAAATTGATTAGATTTTTTTAATACACAGAGCAACACTTTGAAAATTATAACCATATAACTATGTTTTTATTGTGGATTAAAATTAAACGATAAAATAGTACACAAACGGGCACATTGTTTCAATTATTTTCAATCGTTTTTTGTATTCGAGTAATAATCGATTTCTTAGCCGATTTCCAATCGATTTTTTAATCCATTAACAAATGATTTTTTAAATTATTAATAGTTAACATTGAATAGCCACTAAGCAAACTACACGTACATTTCGCTAACTATGTTAGCATTATCAGGACTTAATAAACAACCGATTTTAATATATATTGATAATTTTCATATAATTAATTTAATCGATTAATAATCCATTTTTAATTGATTATCAATCGATTTTTTTAAAATAATTTTATAATCAATTTATCTTTAATCATTATTAATTCATAGATATTCGATTATTGATTTAATTCTAAACGATATCTTTCTTGATTTAAATAAAGCTCCTTTAAAAAATCCCTTAATAGAAGGACAATGTGAGCAGTAACTCGAAAATATAAGTTAAAAGTATAAATTAAGTTTGGATAAATATTGATTTGTTTCGATTTATCGGTAACCAAAAATTAAATTACATGTAATTTTCTAATTAGGGTGAGCAAAAATTAAAAAATAAGTTACATTATGATATAATTTTTTAAAGATCGGAAAAAAGATTATAATGATAAAGCTGATATACAGGGTCTTTCAGGATTCGACGTTCAACGGTTTATGGTAGACTCCTCTCAAAAAATAAAGAATATCTAGGCCAGGAATCAATTCTAAAAATCCTTAGTTTTCGAAATACAGTTAATAAAAAACATTTTTTTACTTTTTTAAAAACAAATATTTTTTAACGAAACTTTGCAGCTGAGTTACTAGTCTTACGATCCTTATTGTAACGAGACTTTTTTGTCAAAACCTTTTACCAGTGGCGTTTCAATTGGGTATGGCCGAATATTTTACCCCCAATTTTTTACGCCGCTACATAAATTTTCAAAAATGGTTTTTTTTCAATTGCTTTTTTAATTTAGTGAAAAAAATGCATAACATTTGATATGAATAAAATTAACAGTTTTCAGTAAAATTAAATGGAAGAGTGTTTTAGTATCTATAGCGCGCTACAGCATTTTTATTTTTTAAATAATGCTTTCTCTTGTCCAAGTTATTTTAGCATATTGAATTTTAGATATTAAAAACACAATATTGATGTTAGAAGGGAGACAAAAACGCAAGAGCGCGCTATACTAATTTCGAAAACTAAGGATTTGTGAAAATTGATTCCTGACCTAGATATTTTTTTTTCTGAAGCAGTCTACCATAAACCGCTGAACATCGAATTCTGAAACACCCTGTATAAATAGTTGTAATGATTTAAATAAAATTTACTCACTTTTTGTCTTTAACCAGAAAATGCATTTTTTCGATCATTTTTTAGGTCGGAAAATGCGTCGTTATCGGCCTAGATCCGAAAATTGACATAACTGCTCGGTAAGGTGACATAAATGCCGACAATAGTATATTATATACCAAGGGACTAAAGTGCATCTTTTAATCCCGAGGGTGAATCACCTGAGGGATTAAAAGACACTTTAGTCCTGTGTGTAAAAACGAAAATTAAAGACTATACTACCGAAAATTGTTTCCTATACTCCTTTGTTGAAGTACTTGACAGTTCTGAATTAAATTAGAATAAACAAGGTGGCAAGTGAGTAAAAGTGGAACTTTAGTCCCGCAAATGCGGGACTAAAGTACTAGTTTCACTCCCCTCGGTGTAAAAAATGTTTTGAGCAATAAATATTCTGCTCCTATTGTTAAATTATCAGTGTTGCACAAAATATAAATCAATAAGATTATTTCTAAAGTTTAATTCCATTATTTTTTTTATTTCTAAAGTTCGATTCCATTATTTTTTTTTTAAAGTTTGATTTGATAACATTTCTCCGTTTTGTTTGTGTTACACATTTTTAATTATAACTCGTAATTCCATTATAAATTTAAAAAATATTTAAAATAAAGTTCTTATTTTTTCTTATGACTAGTCGTAGAAAAAATAGTGTATACAACTTACATTTAATGGCTTCTAAGTTGCTCAAATTCATTACTACATTCGCTTACTGCTCATGTTGTAATTCACACACTTATGTTATTAGCTATCATTAAATGCTCATTGAATAATATACTACTTCAGTTCCAAAATGATCAAAACCTTTAAAGTCAATATTTGTAATAAGGTTCGGTAAAAAAATTTATTATTAACTTAAAATCGTGACCAAATTTTGAAAATTTCGGTGACGAACTATGAAGAATTTGTTTTTGAAGTGCATTGTACAAAATCACCATAATATTATATTTTTCTATAATTTTCAATGACTTATATATTTGTCAAATTTAATACTACATTATTTGGATGGAATTTGAAGCCGATTTATTATTATAAACAAAATTTCCGAAATAACTTCATTAATATTGAACAAATATTCAAATCAACTACAAAGAAAAATTTTGACAAAAATTTATAATAACAAAATACAATTATATCAAATTAAAAAAGTAAAACAATCTTTAATACTTAAAAAAACATTCATATAATCATTAAAATATTCACAAGATATTTTTAACATGTAGTCTACGGGTCAGCGTACATATTCTTTGGCGTACCCTTAGGTTGTTGATGAATTTTCCAATCAGATTTTTTTGTAACATTGCAACGGTTTTAGCTGAGGTCTAGTTCCAATATCTTTAGCGTACCCCACTGTTGTTGAAATCGTCTACTGGATTAAAATCCGGACATCTAGGTGACTATGAATGAGGATCATCAAATATCTGTCTTGTGTATTTATTCCGTCTAAAATTCTGGGTAAAATATTTTCAGACGTCTTTCGAAAAAGAAGATTCATTAGTGTTTCGGGCGTCGCGTTTCATAAAAACTCTTTCCTCCAAAAAAGCAATACAATTTGATACGTGTAGGTACTTTTTGATACAATAATAAACAACTACAATTCACATTTAACAGCATGCTCGAAAATTGAAAAAAACTGAAAACATGACTGTTTTAAAAATTAATTTTTTGCTCTACCTACTGTACCAAAAGTTTAAACTTTTTGCACTAGTGCAAAAATTACGCAAAAATTTCAAAAAATCACTGGAAGAGTTATTTGTGTAACTAGTGTAAAAAGCATATTTGTTAAACTTGTGGTACAGTAGATAGTGCAAAAGTTTTGCACGATCGCAGAAAAAATAGCTATTTGTGTATTAAGAGCGGAAAGTGATACTTTGCCGCTTGAGGCAGAGAGTTGCCCGCGCGATGCGTAGCGGAGCGCGGGCAATCTGCCGAAAGCGGCAAAGCACTTTCTGCTCGAATTGCACACAAGATTTTTTCTACGATCACATTATTTTTAGACAAATAATTAAAAAAAAAACATGAAAAATACACTTTTTCATATTTATCTCTGGATTTAGTCGGCAGAAGATTCAGAGAAATATTTTTAGCATAATCTGCTACATCTGGAGGTGTGCTTGAAAATTCACATTCACTCTCACTCTCCATTTTTCGAATAGCTTTTTCATAAACTAAAAATGAAATAATGACGTTTCATTAATTTCATAGTCTACTATTTGCACAAAATAGTAAGTAGGCACTTAAATTTGCAATCACTATTGCATATAGGTGTACCTAGGTGTATCTAGGTGTACCTTCTGACTGTTTAATTTTTACTAGATAAATTTTATAAAATAAAGTTTAATTTTGTTCGAAATATCTTCAAATATTAATATTTCAACTAAAATATTCAGACTGCCCTACATTTGGTTTTAATATACCTATTATTTACTATCTTTCTTTAGTTTATTGTAATTGAAAACGGCGAGCGGAAAAGTACGCGCTAGAGCGACAATAATGTCAAATTATTACAGATCACGGAAAACGTCAACTTTGCGGTTAGATTTGAGTGTGCAAAAGCCTACTTTGGGTAGTGATCGTAGGAAAATTCATTTTTAAAACAGTCATGTTTTCAGTTTTTTCAATTTTCGAGCATGTTGTTAAATGGGAACTGTAGTTGTTTATTATTTAACACGTAAAAATTAAAAAAACGCGTACCCGAAAAGATGAAATTTCGCCATTCGACTTTTAATTTGGAAAAAGTATTTTTGACTGAAAAAAATGAATATCTCAAAAAAAATTTAAATTATTTATCTCAATTTTTTTTTGGATATTTAAGACATAAAAGTAAACATTTTTAGAAAGGTTCAGTAAAATAGAATGATTTTTGCGGAAATGAAAAATGAAAAACGAATAAAAAATTAACAACGAATTACCTCATTTTTCTCGAAAATTTTAAGGTTAGTGACAAAAGTGACTTTTATAAAAGTTGTAGTTTTTTTTTTATAAACTACAACTTTTCTGTTGAATATTTTTGATACAACGTCAAGTTATGCTGGAAGTCGTAAAAAATCGCAAACAAAAATCACCCCTTTTAACCACCTCCGAAATAAATTAGACCAACCCTCAGAGCACCGTTTTTATTGTACATGTTCCTTGTGACCCCCTTTATCATTTCCCACTGCAGGTGTTTTGCTATCAATTAGACTCGGATTTTGGCGGTAAATCTCGCCTGTACTAAAATAATCTGGAAAGGTCAGTACTTTACATATATACCACGTATCGCAGTGAACGTGTTAATTTAACCTTGACCAAATCCTTTAAACGGAAATGATTATCGAAAAAGTTATTTCTGAATTCTAATCCACAACTTTTCTATGCCGATAGTAAAAATTTATTAGGCAAACCATAATTATTTTGTTCTTCAATTTATTAATATTGTCAATTTCGGGTGGTTCAGGAGGTTTGGCCAAAGTTCATATCTTTAGAATGAATCAACAGATTATTTTAAATTTTGGGGTGGTTATACTAGACTTAATTTCGAATTATGAATGAAAAATGGCGTACTTCCAGCTTCTTTGATATTTAATTTTTAAATAAAACACCCAGTATATTTTTACATATTTAGATTCTAATAAGTTCAATTACATATATGTCAAATATCATTTCGGCTATCAAAATAATTAAATATTTTCAAAAATTATTATTATTGTATTAGTCTTTAAATTATTCGACAAACATTTTTTATGGATAATTAAATTATTTATATAGTTTTTGAAAAATATGAAATTAAAGAAAAATACGTATCAAGGTTCTATTGGCTAATTTCATGTAAATAGCCAAAAATAATTTATATCTTTGTATAAATTCCAGCACTATTGGGATCGGAAACTGTCGCATACCTCCATATCTATTATACAGGGGTCACGCTAAAAGAATTAAAACATTTTTGGCTAAAACCTTGATACTTTTAGAAAATGTTGCGTGTGAACTTTTAGTAGTTGTATAATGAATAATTTATTACTTATCTAGTAATTACTTGCTTTTATTTTAGATTAAATTCAATAATTCTTAATCGGTCGGTCTAAATTCATTCCCTTCACTTCAACTCTCTCCTTGGTTTTAGGTATATTATTTACCGGTACTATACTTTTAGTGCTTTTACTCATAGAACCTGAATATGTAAAAATACCGAGTGTAAATGGGTCATGGACCACCCCTATAACGTTTAAACAGGTTAATTGATTTATTCAAAATTTGGGTCGATTATAGTACAGCTATTTTTGGATTTTTATAAATAAAAATCGTAAATGACATGAAAATTGAAAATTCAAATGGAACACCCGCTACAATTTCACATATTTGGATTCTACGACTTCAAACACATACAGTCAAATACTACATGAGAAGCCATTTTTATTTTATTTTTGGATTTTTTATCTATCCTAGCTGCTAATGATTTGGTCTAAATTTATTTAAAATTACCTAAATGGTACTAAATTTTGTCAATTATTTATTCTTGTTTTTTAATAATTATTTATATTTAAAATATGATATTGTAAATATCCTTTATTTGGCTTTTTTAATTAAAAAAAAAATAACATTCTTCCTTTATTTGAAAAAAAGGAATGGTTAAGTACATCATTTTAATCATTTTAATTTTTACTACCACATCTATGTTTCATTAAAAAAAAACTAGTTTTAGTTAAATAACGGTATTTGCTGAATTAAATGTTTAATAAAAGTAACAAAAATAAATAATTGATAAAATTGAGACTTTTTACGTAATTTTAATTTAATTATGAGCACCTAAGATGGATAAAAAAATCTAAAATAAAAAAGTTAAAGTTGTAGAATCCAAATATGTACAAATGTATCGTGCGTTCCATTTGAAATTCCACTTTTTATGTCATTTCCGTATGTTCGCCATGCCATATTGTATTTTTATTTAAAAAAAATCAAAAAATAGCTCTATTATAATCGTCCAAATTTTGGTATAAATCTATTAACCCGTTTAAAAGTTATAGGGGTGAACCATATCCCATTTACACCAGTTCAAATTTCAAAATAATTCTTTTGTTTATTCTGAAGATACGAACAAAAATTCTTTTCGAGGATTATAACAAAAATTCTTCAGATAAATGTTATTGAAAAAAATAATCAATTTGTATTTAAAGCAAAAAAAACTTTAAAAGTAAAAGTAAGAAAAAACATTACGCAAAGAAACAGGTGTGAGCTGAACCCAATAATAGGGTGGATAAGTAGGACTTGCTAACGTTGGCTTTGCGAATTAAACCTTTTTCTTGGGCATTAATCTAAGCGCTGACAATCTGCGGGACTTGCGTACATTCTAAAGATTAGAAACGAATGATTTTTTGTAAAATTATAAATATTTTGTTGTGTGCTATTAATTACCTATGTGCCGAAATCTGACTAAATAATAAAGGTCCTCTCTCAACTTTGTGCCGATTTGGGTTTTTTAAAAGTTACTACTAATAAAGGTTTAATTTGCTGCTTTATTAAAATACAAAAATGTACCCAACACAAATTTTACTCAATAGAAAAGATTCTCAAACCCCAAGGTTGCAAATCCCACGTTCGCAAAACCTAAAATTTACGTTGTAAATTTATGTAAAAATGAACGTCGTTATGCAAGAATTGTCAAACCCACAAACCTTCAAAAACTGTTTTTTTTATTCCATATCGATTATAAGGGACGATATTTTATTGTGCAAACTAAAAATATTAACATTTTATTCTATTAGACTTTGTTAAACGAATACTTAGAGTTTTTTTTTCCTGAAAACAAAATTGATTGATTTTTCCAAAAACTAATTGTTTACAATTAAGTAAATGCTTTTGTAATCGTAGTTGGAACACCATGTATATAAAATTAATAATAAAAAATATTTTTATTGTTTTAAATAATAAATAATTAATGTGAATACCAATGAGAATCTTGGTTCTAAACATTATACGAAAAAAGTAGCAGGAATAATATTCAAGTTTTGATGCAGGAATTTCATGAATGCGCTTTTCTTCTGCAGGACATTTTTTAAATTCTTAACTTGTTACAGAGGGTCATAGCTGACTAAATTGAAGACATCACATACTGCAGGAGAGTAAAGCGCAAGAAAAGAGTCTGCTGCAGGAGACAAAACAAATCACTCGACGAAGATGAGCCACCACTACCACGACTCCGGCACCGGTTTCAGACCGGTTGAGCCATGTCTGCCCGTGCCCGTGGCCGTGCAGACCCAGAAAGCGCACGTCGATACGACAGAGTACTGCGAGTTAGATGACGAGGACGAGATGGTGACTACGGAACGTGAATTAGCCGAGGATGCACAATGGAAAAAAATTCAACAAAATACGTTTACGAGGTGGGCAAACGAACATCTAAAAACCGTATCAAAATATATTGGAAATTTAGAAACAGACCTTAGTGACGGTTTAAGGTTAATAACGTTGATCGAAGTGCTGTCTGGAAAAAGGTTGCCGAAATATAATAAAAAACCGTCGTTCCGGTCACAAAAACTCGAAAATGTGTCTGTGGCCCTTAATTTTTTGCAAAACGATGAAGGAATTCGAATTGTTAACATTGGTAAGTTTATAACATATATTCTTAAATATTTTCAAAACTTTAGTTGATATTTTATGGGTACCTCCTAGACTATCTATAGAATAGTCGCAATATTTTAAACCATTTGATTTATCTCACCAATTTTACAAATATATATTCTATCTTACCAATTATTTTTTTAAGTTATTGCTTATATTTTTGATAAAATAAGGCTAAAGTTCTGATTTTAAATATTCTTTCCCACTTGTAGAAGAGTTTTCTTCTCCGTTAATTTTTTTAACTGTGAGTTGTAAATTCTGAATAGGTTAAAAAATGCTCTTAAATTACCTATTCAAAAGTATCCAAGAGTAATTTTTCATAAAAACTCTCAAAGAATATAAAAATGATGCTGTATATTGTAATAACATATAAAAATTGTGAGGAAAATTTGAATGGGGGTAGTTCCTGTTTAAAGTTGCGACATAATTTAGTATCAATAAAACGCTCCTTCTCAAATTTTATACACAATCCATATTATACAGAACTTGATGTATGTTTTCTGATTAAGTTAACGATTTCTGTTTTATGGCGGTTTATTTTCATTTTTTTCTCCAATGGTAGTCCTGCTAGCTATTTTCTGAAATAAACTGTTTATACACTTTTAATCAAACAGTTGACTTTTAGATCGTCCTTGCATAAGTGACTACTCAACTATATTAAGTTTATGAGATTATACAGTTTGGAATTGTATTACTTCTTGGGATTCTGAGAAATTTATAGGAATTTTTCCACTCCAAATATAAACTATATAAAAAATATTTTGGTATGTGGTTTTGAAATGTGATCATTGATATTTATTTGGTATTTATTGATTGCCTTTAGTAAAAAATTTAAAAATCTTAAATTATCTATTTAATACTAAGCTTATGTATACCTAATTGGTCTGAATAATTTATGTTTGAACAAATTTATTGTTAGTAAACATGCCTAATATGTCTAACAAAATTCTTATAAATAAACAAAATATAGAAGAAACTATAAATTCAAACTAAAAATACTTGTTTGTTATCATTCTTATTAAATAATATTAGTGTTTAAACTATGTCAAAAATTTATAATATTATTATAATAAGTAAAAGCTAATGTCATTTTAAATACTTTGTTTACATTTAAGTTTGTTGCAAAGAGGTAGGAATGCATTAAGACAAGATTTCTTATCTTGACGACTCTTTCTTATCTTGTTTTGAAATGCAAAAGAAATGTTTTATTCTTGTTCGGACGATTTATAAATATCAATATACAGTAGTACGAATAATCAGTAATTGTTTTTTAAAATTTGTTTGTTTTTTGTTCTAATTTTAACTAAAATTGTCATCGTTATATTAATTAGTTTAATGGTTTTGAAATTTTCCAGTTCTGTTCCCAAAACTTAATAATGGTTTTATAAAAAAAATGACAATCAAGATAATAATCTTAAAAAAATTTAAATAAGAAACTGATTAACTTTAGATATTCCACAAGTAAAAAAATAGACAATGATAACATTTGTTATATTTAGAAAATTATTAATTTAGTTATCTCATCCTGTTGTCAGAGCTAAATTTACCAATTAACTAAGTACATTGCAGTAAACAGCTATTTAACTAAATTCTAGTTGAATGTACTCACTTCAGTACCGTATATAAAATGTTGTATAATTATAATATTTATTATTGCATTCATTTAAATGAAAACAAAATATGGTTTTATTTTAATGGAACCTAAGTTGCTTTTCTTTATAGTATACAAAATCTTATACTTTAGGGGACAATTAGTACATTACTAACAATGTAATAATTTAACTATTGAATAATGAATTTAAAATTGCTTGATAGAACATTTACACAAGTTTTTATTTTATATATTTTATAAACCATGATTCATGAGAAATAATTTATCAATTAATTGTATAAAATTGACCCTTCTGCTGAAATTGAAAGTGATATTTAAGATGAAATACTACTTTGAAACTTGAACCCTATTTCTGCATATTAACCAAATTATTCTGGCACGCCCAGTATTATTGTTAACTTTATTTAAAGTTAGTATTTGTTAAATTAAAAAGGTACATATATAAAACAATTAATGTCACTGCTTTGCACAGAGTTTACGTAATATCTTCTATTATTTTAAACTGATATCATTTTATTAGGTAATAACACACATATTTTAATTATGATTACTGTTTTATGAGTCATAAATTTAAAAAGTAAATTATTTTTGTTCAACTTTGCAATAATTACCGAAAATATCACTAAAAAAAATCCATCGGCCCTGAAATAATGAAACATTTTTGATTTAGATATTTTTTTTAAATCAGAAAGATTTTGAATTTTATTATCTCTTTACTATAATACATGAAACGATTGGCTAAAGTCAAGAAATAGATCTCAAAAATGTTATAATATAGTCACTAGTTAAAATACAATGATGTATTATTTATTTAGGAAGGTAGATTTGAAGGTCGATCTGTTTTAGTCATTTGTACAACTGACGTCATTGTTGTGGAGATTCTGAATACCTCTACCAGTGATCTCATATACCTTTTGTGTTAAAATCAATTGTTTAGCATATCTTCATAAATATCATTATTTTTATTATATTATAACAGCGACAAAACGCTGAAAGTGAAAACGGTCAGTTAATATCCCGACCGACAACTAAACGTTATGTTCCACTAGGCCCACAACAACCAATCTTTCAAATATCACAAGTCTAAATGTGTCTATAGCTATTTAATCTAGTAAATGAGGCATTTAACCCATCAGTTTTTTCAATACTGGCAGATTTGTCGAAAAATTTGACATAATATTCTTTGAGGTATTTAAATTTTTCAGATCATTTCAAAGTAGGGGGAGTAGGAGAGGTTGAAAGGGATGAGCTTTGATACTTGTGTCTTTGTTGCCTGTCACTCTGTAAATATTCAAAATATGAAAAATTTTTAACTTCGGTTATTTCTTATGCTCTAGTGTTAATTTTAAGTGAGATATGGTCCTTTGAAGTGTTAGATTGAAAACTAGTGACTTAAAAAAAATTCAAAAAATTAATTTAAAATTAACCAAAATTCGCATAATGTTCCTTTAGATGATGCGGTTAAATATTCAGAATATTCTGAGACGATATTGTTTTTTAAGGTTTGTAATGATTTTTCCGACTTTAATAACAGTTATTCTATGATATGAGTACAAATTTTAAACTTTCGGCAAGTATTCACAATAGAAAAATAAAAAATGACCGAAAGTGAAGGTAATTAAATCAGCTATAATTTTGTAAATAATATTTTTTTTGATATTTGTAGTTTTTGAGATATTTACAAAACAAGAGAAAAAAAATATTTTCCATCCCCTTTCAGGCCTTTTAGGGCTTCGTTTACCAGACTAATTGGTCACATTCATTCATAACTGTTTAGATGGTAAACCAGCTTGGGTTCGTGCCCATATTTCGGAGTGAAATTTTAAATTAAGCATTTTTCGACTCCCAATAGGTAAATAGCATTGGATATTAATTTAAATCTTTGATACAGTTTATTTTCAACACCCTTTTTTTATTTTTATCACCGTGCCAATGATGGTGGTGAGGTTTTCCAGAGCTTTCTAGATCCATGGCCAAATGTTGCCATTATAATTATTATACCAAAACACACAAAGCTCACAAAGCCAATAAAATGCTTCAATGTGTAAAGTCGATGTTTTGCAGAATTTAATGACTTGGCCACAGTTAAATTGATCATTTAATAAGTACCGAACAATATTCTAAAACAAATATCTACAAATTAATAAAGTGTATTAATTACATTTTGCAAAAATTTTTTTAATCTACATGAAGAATAATATTATAACGGTCACTAGTTTTTTTTAAATGTATTTCAAAATGATTTATATTAGTTATGAGATACTACCTATCCTAAAATATATTTTTTAACCTGAGTAAACTGATTTAAAATATTATAAATTTTTTAGGAATTTTGTTGAACAATACAAATAAATCATGATTCAGATTTGATAGGTATACAATATATTTATTTTTCTTATCATACAAAAAATATTCAAGGCAAACATTTCTAAATCTAAATTTTCATCTTCTTTATTTACTATGAGTATGATTTATATTAAGAATGATTATTCATAGCATTGTAACATATTTATCACTAATTTACTTAGAAAAGTTAAAAATCTGCATTAATTAATAAGTGAAATAGACACACCGTTTCAATAAATAAAATTAATCAAACATTTAAATTAGTTATTTTAAAAAGTGGACTTGGCTGGTAAAAAATTTGATGCTAATACCGGCGCTTAACGTGTTAATATATTCCTTTGCTACTTGGAATTCCGTGTTTAAAAATGTAACCTTAAATGTAGACGGTTTGTGGTCATGAAATTCGTCTCGGTCTCTAGGCTTATATAATTCTCTTGCCAATTTATTTAACAAAAAGAACAATACCAAAACTTTTATTTTCGTTTAAGTTACTTACATTCATTTGCTATTTTTAGCATGTACCTAGGCATGGTTCTGTATAAAAAGACAGCATTTATTTTTTTATAATAAATTTTTAGTAGGTATGTGTAAAAAAATAAATTAACATTATTTGCAGTTTAAAGATTAAGACAAATATAAATATATTCTGTTTAGTAACTTTATTTAAATAATTTAAATTAATATTTTTTTAAGCAAAAACTTATTAAAGTTCATTAGACTATGTTAATCTTAAAATAATAGGAATTATTTAAAAAATCCAAGTGTTTTTAGGATATGCAAGTTTTATGATATTTTTACTGTTCTATTTCTAAAAAAATCGTTGCATGCTGGTATATGTAACATACAGTTAAAAACAAAATTAGCACTTATTCCAATATAACAACTTTTAGTAGTGATTTTCAGCCTGTAATCCTACTGAAAGTGTTAAACCGTTTAAAACTCGGATTTATGAAGTAGGGGAGATTGAAGTAGATATCTTCAAAACGGCCAATATACACCTCATACGCATCGTATAACATAATCCCACCATAAATTTAAATATTTTTGGATGAGTCAAAAACAAATAAATGAGGCATGTATAAGGCATTTTTTTGTAGACTGTGTTTATGAGTTGTTGAACAAAACAATCTCTAGGGCAGTTTATAAGTTTCTAATGTAAATTTTGGGATTGAATACGCAGATGAGTTGGCTAGGCAGGATCAGGACAATCTCTAGAAGGACCAGAAACCGCACTGCCTCTTGTGCTATCCGAAATTATATCTAAAAAAAATGAGCCTAAGCACCAAGAAGCATGCAGGTCGGATCTTGTGAGCGTCGATAGTCACTTTTTACACTTTTACACTTCTGTGTTTAAGAAAAGTGCATTATGGGATATATGGATAATTCTCTACAGTAACAGAAGGGCAAAAGGAAGACAAGAGTGTTAAAATCAATCATGAAATCAAATATTGGTTTTTCTTATTAATATGGATTTCACTTCTGTTTGTTGTATTTCAAGCAACCTTTAGCATAATGCTAGTAATTTTTAATCTATTGTCATGTTTGTTAAGATCTCTGGTGGTGTTATCTTACTGACGAAGGCTTTGATGATGACTTTGTAAGCCGAAAGTGCTCAGCCCATCCTCAGACGAATTTTTAATAAATTATTATTTTACACACTGACGTACTCTTTCCACTCTTCACCTTAAATCAATTTTGTTCGTCAACCAATTTTTAGATAATGTAAAAATTCAATTTGAGATTAAAATACAAAATAATACCTCCAAAAATTTTTGGCCAAATTCATTGTATGCAAACAACTTTACAAACAAAAAAAGTACTGTTGTCTAGGCGTACAAGAAGTATCTAATTTCATATAATTGTCACGTGACTAAAAAGTAATATTTAACAAATACTTATAATAATGGGTTCATTACTTCTTAATATGATAAGCATAAAGGTAAACATACACTATGGTATTTTAAAACTCGATCCACATTATCGAGCCGCCCACGGTTCGTTGATTCACCAAACTTAATGTCACAAAAAAATACAAGGTTAAGTTTATATTTTCATTTCATAAAAAAAATACATCATTTCAATATATTAATTATAAATAATTATTAAAATGTAGATAAAAACATTTTTGATGCTTACAAGAGTTCAACCCAAATGAATATTCACTACTGAGCGGTTTACCAGAGAATATGTACTGAAAGATTCTTTATTCCTTTACATACAGTGAATATCATCAGACTTGCACTGTCTCTTTTTGCATTATTGGCATACTTGTTCTTTTGTTTATTGGGCATCAAAGATACCTTTATATTATTATGTTTTTTTGTATATGGAGGACCGTACTGAATTATGACCACAATACCAGTAAGGCAACGCTTATATTTCGGATAGGTCCATAATTTTAGAGATATAATTCGATTGCGACAGTATATCAATATTTTCTAGAAAAATGATTGATAAAACGCAAGTGAGCTGAATGTGATTGTTGGTTGAACCCAACTCACCTATTTTATGGTTCGACAAGAAATCACGCCCGGTGACGGACTTTGTACAATCTGGATGGTTTAATTTTTGAAACTAGACTGGTTTTTGTTTTACCATTTGAACTACTATTTACACTAAATTTATACTAATTAAGACTGTGAGACTTGTATATTTGGAAATATTATAGAAACACAATAAATCAATCTTAAAATGAGCATTGTGATTTCTAAACATAGGCAAACGTCTGGAAAAGTATTGAAATAAGATGAATTATAACAACGCTTCAAAATAACGAATTTCACAAGAATGTTGAGAAAGGTTATAAAATTAATACCAGGATCAGACCGTCACAATACACTTACAATTTCATATGTTTATATTGATCCCTGATAAAATAGCGCCTATGGAAATTAGGGATAAGTAGGGAAGCTTCATTTTATCAACGACTGAAATAAATTATGAAAAAAATTTAATGTTTAAAATCTATAGGGTAGCGGATTTACTTTAAAAATCTGAATATCGAAAAAAAATCATGAATACAATACTTTCCTTTCTATACAACTTTGTTCGAAAGTAAAAAAAGCTGTACTACCCATGGATTTAGAAAATGATGCAAGCATATAATAAAGATATGCCTTGAAATTTATTATCCATAATTTTTAACTTCAGAATCTTTAAAGATACAATAGAGGATATATGACTGATTTTTTAATTCCAATGGATCTCAGAAAAAACATAATTCCTACACTAAACATATTTGAGTCATTAATTTTTCATGAAATAAAAAAAGAATGGACATGTGGGAATAATTCAAACTTTTTTAGAGAAATCTAGTGCAGAGGCATGCCAGGTTAGTGACATTTTTGCTAATTTGGATAGAGTTCTGTAAAAATTCAATTCATTAATACCAATAATATTGAAAATTTCCTTAAGCATATATCTACGTCTTTGGAAAAATAAATAATACAAAATGTTTCTTCTAAAATTATCCCTTCTCACTCCTACTTACTTTTTATTAATCACCTAGTACTAAAGATTAATGTCACGCTTACTCAAACGCTAAGTATGAATTACAAGAAAAACATGAAATCATTAAACTGATGAATTGTGCAAAAATCACGTACGGTCATGGTTCTCGTAGCAAGCTTAACATGGTTTTATTTTCAGTGTATGACTAACGAAAGTATCAATTTATACCAATTAAAAATTGGTGTTTTATTGAATCTTAAATTATGAGGGTCATTGAAAGTGCTCGCAGCTTGATAAATGATGATATTTTTGTATAATTATTTAGCAACATTAAAGGGTCAAATTGTCGCATTTATGTAAATAATGATGCATTTATAATTAGACAAAAAACTATAATGAATATAATTTGAATTAATTTCTATATAAAATTAAAATCTGAATAAAATGCTTGTATCTTATTTTATTTAATATTGACTTGTAGAGATGCAATGTTGGTTGACCTATAAAAGTAAATACCTACCCAAATCCGTTCAAGATAATTCTTATCACAAATATACATTCTTGGTTGTGCTGGGAAAGTTAAAAAAATATAATACTTTTGTATAAATGCTACAGTGGGGATATGAATTGGTTGACTACTTGAATGTTTTAGTTTAGTTTTGCACTGGCTTTAACAGAAGATCAATATTAAATTAATGTATCAATTTTCCAAAATCTAATATTCATATTATTTTATTATTTTCTGTATTTACCTGGTCCTAAATTATTATTAAAGTCTTCTGAAAATAAAATTTCACTTTAAACGCCTGACTATTAACATTTTACTTAGGCTTATTTAGTCTAATCCTTCTAATTTTTGATTTTATCCATTTTTCGGTTGTTAAACTTAACTTTAGGAACCCAAAGAAAAATAATTGAATTGTCAAATGGCCATTTTTATTAAATCGTTTAAACCAACTTGGTACTATGCGTTCGTTAACATCTTCGTCTTCGAATTATTTTAGGAGGCTTTTATCCGTTCGCAACTTGGTAATTGACCCATTTTGCCCCACTTACAATATTTGTAAATTTCTGTTATTTCTGTCTAAAATTCAAAATTTTGTTTCCAATATTTTGAAAACAATTTTACTAATAGTATTTTCATTGGCATTTAAATGGCGTTGGGTTCAATTTAATATCTTGCATAGTTTTCTTGTCATAAAGGTTAAAAGAAATTTGAAACTTTCAGCATTAATTCTTAAATTTGAAAAATTTCTCTTTGAGCAAACAAAATAGATCATTTTTTAATCTTTCTGAATCAAAGTAACTCGAAAATGATTTTCAAACACAATTTTTTTCAAAATTTTGAAAAACAGAAAAGAAACGGGAACAACATTTTATTTCCAATATTTAAAAAAAATCACTTATAGTATTTTTTGTTTATAAGATTTAAAAAAAAAACATTGAAACTCGAAATTCAGAATTTCTGAAATTTTAAAAATTATCAGTAGTATCCCTAGAAAAATGATTTTCAAAGACAAAATTTTTCAAGAAAAAAAAATTTAAAGGAGGGCCTTAGAATATTTTTAGATTTCGTTATTTCTCTCTCAAGTCCCAATTACATTTTCATTATTTTGAAAAAATTGTCATCTATAGCATTTTTTATTGTCGTTTTAATTATAACTCGAATGTTTAATCTTTTACCGTCTATATTTGTGTATCAAAAATAAAACTAAGTATGTAAACAAATAAAACTTAACTAACAGTACTTTGGCATAAACGGCTTTTAATTTAACCTTGAAATTAGTAAGCAAGTAAAGGTGACAATAAATCTATGTAGAGGTAAGCCATCAAATTCTAATTTTGTTGCTAAAGTGAATCCAACTGTCAAGTTGGGTTGTCCTTGAACATTAATTATAATACATTTGTTAGTTTATTTGCTAAAACAATTTGCATTCTTTTTTTGAAGATCAAATCTAATACGTCTATTATTTGCTACAATTATTTAAATTGTTATTAATACATTATATTTTTAATTCTCATAGCCAAAACTGCACAAATAAAGATTCCTTCAAACATTAACAATAAAATTCTTTAAATTTTTAAATTTAAGTATTGATTTAACCTAACTAATTGAAGTAACTAAACAGCCCTTACTAATATTTATTTATTAAATACAATTATTAAATCACTACAGATTTTAAGTAAGTAATTTGTTTATCTAATCTACATACGCAGTGAAAACCTTACTTATCGTTTTATAATTTGCATTGTTTAGCTTATCTTGCAGATTATTTATTTATTAAACAATTTGCACAAATGCGAGTATCTACAAATTTTTACAATTATTCATACCCTGTAGTATTAATTAAATTAGACCATTATCATTATGTGTGTACAGGTATTATATCAAAGAGCAATTACACTTTTAAGCATATTATAAATTTTAAGTGTTATTTTCATTATCTTTACTGTGATACTTCCTAATGAGATTCGGTTTCACATGATTACTATTTTTGATATATTTATTATTTACATTAGTTATATTTTTTTATTGGTTGATAATAACATTGAGTGTAAAAAATAACTAATTATTATTAGGTTCAGCTATACAAACAAAAATAAGTAGATTATGCAACAAGTGTAATAAGTAATACTTTTCCCATGAGTGCAACAGTTTGCGCCGCACATGTGCTATATGATTTCATAAAACAATGATCTTTTATTCATTCATAGGCTTTAGATTGATTATACATTCCAATACCCTCATAAAACAGAGAATTTTGTAATGCTGCTGTTCTTACAAAGTCTATGTCGTAATGATGATTTGTGCGAGTAAAATGTCCATGAATATTTTATTTTTTATCAAGATAATACATTGATTACCCTTTAGTGTTTATGCTCTATTTTAAAGATTAGTATTAGATTTGCACTGTTCAACGCAACCACCAAAATTAATTTACCATTTGAGAAATACAAGAAGAACTCTCTTGATTTAATTTCTAAAAATAATATTATTCAATATACTACAATTCATTATAACTCTATTTTTTAATACTAATTTGTTTTTTCTATTGAAATATTTAATTTATAATGTTTTTAATAAAAAAAGGTACGTTAAGAAGGCCCTCGGGTTTGTAAGATGGTCGCCCTCAAGGCATAAACATCTATTTATAACCGCGGTGTATAAAAACTTTTATGTAACTATAGTACTAGTTCGTTATTGCATCCACAATATGAATATTTAAAAAAAAATCTGAAAATTTAATTTAATTTTAATAATATAATAATTTATTATATTTATATATATTATTAATAAGTTAAACAAAACTGTTTTTTGTCTTTATGACCGAGCGGGCCAAAAAGTTCACTTTATCCCAGTGCGGGCCATAAAGTACACATTTATGTAGTCAGTAACTAAGCAATAAAAATACAATAATGAACTAGTAAATACAATTTTGATTTTTGCATAATTACCAAAAATTGCCTTTGTCGAGATTATATTTTAAAAAAGTAACAGATAACGTGGTATACGGAACAACGAAGACGTCATAATTATGGTTAGGGTATCAATTTTTTTCAAATTAACGTATTAAAAATGCTACATCTTCCCTGTATAATGTTTACGTAAAATAAATTATAATAGTGGGTTTTTTTAAATAAATATTTTATATTAGATAACATGAATTTTTACAACTTAATGTTTTAGTTTTATTTCTATTGATGTAGTTTATGTTATGTTTTTTTGATTTTATTTTAATAGATATTTTTGTTTTCGGCATTGTATTCCATTGTATAGAATATTCATTCGAAATCCAAAGCATAAATTTTATCAAACAATTGGAACATTAAATTTGACCAGAATAATACGCCTTCATGCTTCAAAATGTACAATGGTAATGAGCAAAAAAAGTTATTGTTAAAAAAAGCACCTAACGTTAAAAGTAGTTAATCCAATGTGCATGACAAATTCATCATTTTAGCAAGGGCAAGGTTAAAATTTTGTATGTAAAAACAAAAAAAAACACTTAAACTTTCTCACCTAACTTTTATATTCACCAAAACTGTCATAGTCTTAGATAATAAAGGCTTAGATGTATCATATAAATAGTTTGTTTGAAAATGAAAGGGGAATAAGGTGCCTGACGAGCTCTTATTAGTTGATTTTAATACCCGCCTTGTAAATGACGAAATTCACGTATTGTTACAATAAAATTTGACAGTTCTTTTTTCACATATTTCATAAGTGGGTACGAATTAATATAATAAATAAAGAGAGAGAAATAGCCAAAAGAAAGGTAAGGATACGAATTATAAGTTCGTTGAAAATTTTTAAACATAAATTTGACTAAATATAAATAATGACTAAACAAAAAAAATAAAACCCATTTTAAAACTGTATACTACTGATTCAGCGTCCTTGTGCGGCTTACCTCACTTTGCCCTACCCCACACGAACCAAACAGCATTTACTGAAAAATTCGTCTACCGAAGCGTTAATGATCTAAGGTATGATTCGAGTTGAGTATAAGGTTATGTCGTGATAATTAATTATAAATTTAATAGAAATATCACTCATAAAACAAAAGAATCCTTTCATTAGTATATTAACCAATAAAATCACTAAAAAATATCATAACATAAAAAAAATTATAACTTAAGTTGCTAGTAGGGAAAACAATGGTATATGTATATACCACGATTGAGAAGACCATTATGGTTTCGCTGACTTTAAATCCATCTGCTTTGCACTGACTTTCTGGCGGTCTCAGCTATAAAATACTCTCCCTTCTTCTCTATTTTCCACAACTTATACGCCATTAACTTATTTATGTCTGGTGTAATTGTTCTCTGTACGTGTTCAGATTAGGTTAAATACCTGTAAATAATTATTTATGTACCTAGGTACTAAAATACAACTTTTGTGGAATTAAGTTACCGTGGCCACCTGGGTAGACGCAAATAAACCACATGCGTCAAGAAAGGGGACTTTAAGGAGTTATATACGACTGTTGAATTTTCAAAAAACCGACAAAAATTTTTTAGATTTTTTTGCCAATACCGATATTTTACACCGCATTATTAAAAGATCTGGTAACTAAGCGATATACGTTGAAATAAATAAAAATTGTCAGTTGTGGCAACGCTGTCAGCATCGGTAAGTCAAATACTGGCTTGGCATCGTCGTGGACGTAACGTAAACAAATCGCGGTAATTCCCCGACCGCCCGAGTGATTACCCGTTTTACGAAAAGTAGTGATCAGCTTTTGAATTTTATGTATGTAAAATATAATAGGGGAAAATATTGATAACAGTCAAAAAACTAATAAAATTGTTCATCTGAAATATGCCGATATAAATTGATAAATTTTGCCGATACACCGATATTTATATCGGTATCGGCCGATCACTACTTAAATGGTGCTTTAGGGTCTTTAAAATGATATATCAAAAGATGGAAGGCGGCAAGAATGTCTAAAAGTCCAAATTTCAATTTTCACAGATTAATAGTATATCAGAATACAATACGATTTTGCAGTATTGAAAACTTGGGTTTTTTCTCGAAACCATTTTTTCTGAGCTGGCCTCACAAATCTTTATCGATCGGTTTGAAATTTTCACCATATATTAAAAATTACTTTCTCCAGCTACGTACGTAGGATTTTTTTCATATTGTATGGTTTTTTTTATATAAACAATTTCTTTCATTTAATTTTTTTTCAAAAGTGCACTAGTTCGCGAAAAAACAATATAACAAAAAAAGTTAGGTTTCCGGTCGCGGCGGAAAATGCTGCACAGCCGGCATTTTGTTATAAAATTACATGAAAAAATTATTTTTTCTACTTCACAATTAGTATTATAAATCCCATTTGATAGAATTTCGATTCATCTCTTTATTGCGCAAAAAAAATCCCGAAATATGCTTATTTTTTCGTACATGGTATAACCCCTTGATGTTGCGGTATACATTAGGTTTTTTTTAATTGACAAACTTTTAAATTATATTATAATATTCTTTTTAATAAAAAATATATCAAAATCGTTACAGAAATGTCACTCATAATACAAAAGAATACTTTCCTTTGAAATGCTTTTGTGAGTATGTTAACTTTGTTGCCAATAAAATCATTATAAAAATTAAATATTATAATTTAAGTTGCGAGAAGTGGGAATACATTATATATTAACCACCACCAACGCCTTGGTTTTCTCGGCTTATTATATTTATTAAATATCATATTTTAATCAATCAAAATTTATTGTAAATAAAAAATACTAACTTACTCCTGTAGAACTATTGAATTGTTTGAATTAATGAAAGTTTCCTTTAACTTTTTTATCTTAGTTTATCCAAAATTTCAGAATAAAATATTTGGACGTATAATAGCATCTTGATACTAAAACATCCATCTAAACCTTGAACTAGAAATATTTGAGTATTTGCCCAAAAGCATAAAATTACGTAAATGTTGAGGCTATTCAACTACAAAAACAAATAATGGGAAACAAGATTTATTGTAGTTTATATCTAATCTAGTACAACAATCTTCTTCAATCAGTGATATTTTTTATAAAAAAACTATTAGTAATGTTCAATCGGCTAAAAATTAATGTTAAATTAATTGCAGTTCCAATTGTAAAAAAGCACTTTCACTGGATTCAATAAAATATTTGTGCAATTTAAATAATTTTCGGACCCACCGCATTCTTCATTACTGTTATTACTCTGATGTTGGTCATAATATAATCTTTAATACATGTATATTATCATAATAACTGCATCCCTGGATGCCAGTTGTGCTATTTCCGCTTTTTTAGAAAATATTTTTATGGCAACATCTTGTTGAAGTAAACTGCACCGTGCCGTATGGTTGCTCCACAGGAATTTATATATATGAACGTACTGACCATTATTATATCAGAGGCGGAACATAAATATTTATTTTTATTGTTTCCTTACGTGCTATAAATTTCGG
The DNA here is from genome assembly GCA_963243735.1 of Neocrepidodera transversa. Classification (NCBI taxonomy): domain Eukaryota; kingdom Metazoa; phylum Arthropoda; class Insecta; order Coleoptera; family Chrysomelidae; genus Neocrepidodera; species Neocrepidodera transversa. The sequence goes on from OY725339.1 coordinate 14,567,180, forward strand.
AACAATGCTACATATTTCCACTTATTTCATTTTATTACTTATGTGTTTTTCTAACTTGGGACAATAATTACTTATTGCTTATTAACAATATTTGACTGTTTAGTTTCTTATTTTGACTATATAATATTTAGCTTGTTGATGATTTTATCGATACTAATAAAATGTTGATGTGAATGTATATTATATTTAATATTTATTACTAAACAACAAAGTATAAGTACAATGAACCGAAAATTATATTTAATTATCCCTAATTTTTTCCCACAATGTAGCCTGAGGGTGTGTGAATTCCATATTTCTGCTTCTAGTTGAATCCGATAATAGATTGGTTTAATGATTGTCATTTCATATAGTAATTAAATGATTATGTGGGGGTTAGGATGTAGTATTTAGGTAATTTCGTGAAGTGACGTTCTTTCAGCAACTTGTAATCTAAGATTTTTAATGATTTTGCATATTCTAGAATATGCTTTTAATATTTTAATGTTAAAAACATCGGAAATTGAGTGGATGCTTATTACCGTTTTTTTTTGCTTTCTTACAGTGCAACTGAAAGCTTATCTTATTGTTACTGTACGCCAAGATATTTAGTGTTAAATATATTGTGTAATTTAATTGAGAGACAAAGTGGAACAAGTTAGTTATTTTATCATTGAAAATGAAAAAAATTGTTTTTAAGGGATTATCCATTTGTTGAACATCCCTGTTTTGATATTAACATGGCTTATAAGTGTGTCATTTTTTTATACAAATAACAAAATTTATGTTCAAAGTAACAGCACTCTTCATATATGTTTCATTCAATTTTTTTTAATGAATGAAACACCTACATTTTTTTTGATAATTTTTCTTTAAGAAATATAAAATTAAATCAAAAATTACGGTTTTGTATACAGTGTCCAGTATACTGTATCAATTGTTATTAAAAAACACATATCCTTTTATTTTTAATCTCTTTTTAATAAGAACGCTACTGCGTTTCAACGACATTTGGTTGATTGAAGTTATTTCGATCAAGTTATAGCAATGAACTTGAACTGGTCTTTACACTAACGATTTTTTAAATTCCGAAGGCAGTTATTGATACGTTTGGTATTAAATGATTATTTCTCGGAAAAGATATTTCTAAAACATATGACATATGACTGTTCTTCTAGCGTTTATTAGGGTTTAAAGCTTCTTTTCATCATGTGATACGAACATTAAAGGATTAGGAAATATTTTTCAGAATAAACAAAAATAATTTAATTTAGCATATTACCTGATTTTGGATTTCCACAAGGTTCATTTTATTAGATTGAATCTGTATGCAGATGGTACTTTTATAGGGAGATTAATGATACTAAATAAAGTAAAAAAAGATTTGCAGCTAATAGATGCCGGTTTATGTTTTTATAAACTCTTTTTAAAAGTTCATATATCTTGCTACATGGCAGCAGCGGTCCCTGCTTATCGGAAAGAAGAATAGATGGTAATGATTGCAACAGTATATAGTTCTATACATTAAATTAAAGCTCAATTAGAAAAAATAGATTAAATAGACAACTGTTTATTGATTTATTTCTTCCTCATTCATTTCCATATTTCTGACTTCAGCCTATCTAAGTAAATAAATATAGTTACCTCAGAAAATGCTTCATGTATTCCTTATAGCAGACCTATATATTCTTTACGGAATAATGGTTGTGCACTTAATGTACATTATTCCAACATATACAGTGGCGAATTTGAAAAAAAGAGCAAAGTGGGCACATGCTTCCTATAGCGGCCCTGTCACCATATTTTTTAGCTCTCTTCCCTCATTTTATTGTATATACTTTACATTCCACTTGCTATCAAATGTTATTTCAAAAGTACATAATTAAGTAACAAGAATATGAATAGATAATTTATTGAACACACCTCATGAACGTTGTTTAATTTATTTTTACAATGATAATAGTTACATTTTTAACTTCTCTTCTCACTTTTTGGCTTCTCGAAAACTTCTATGGTAGCAATCAAATGGATTTGATTAGCAACATGCTGTTCAATAAAAGGTATGCTAAAACTGTTCAATGCTTCTGCGCCCATTGTAGCATGTTGACGATTTTTGACTTTTTTCAAGGAGCTCATTGTTCATTCGGCATTGGCTGTGCTGACGGGAAGTGTCATAAGAATAAACAGAATAAACTGCAGCACTCTAGGAAACTGCCATTAAATTTTTAACTGCCAATCCAATTTTTTTCAATGATAAAGCTCACATATTGCAAAAAACCAAGTCCAGTAAAATCTTTTTTTGTGACGTCTCACAGCTTGTGAAAAGTACAAATCCGCGAAACTGATTTACTTCGTTCTCCAGATCAGTTGTGAAAGATATTTCTTTATCAATTGCAAGGATTTTCTCAAACTTCATGTTTCTGAATCATTCGGGGTTGAGAAATCCGAGAAGTGAGTTTATCTCATGGAAACCTTTCGCCCTTTCTTCTAATTCGCAGCACATTCTGTCATAATATGATGCGATGTTTGATTGCCATATATAGACGACTGTCATTCAGCTTTCTTACTAGGCATTTTTTTTACGTCGTCGTTGAGTGAACGGAAAATTCTTCCACCCCATTTGTTCCCATTACGATGATTTTGACACAAAAAAACCGTACTTGCTCTCTGCATGTAGGCTTTTACAAATTTTTCATTGCATTCTGAAGCAAATGAACTGTAAAAAGATATATCTGTTTTTTCAGTAATTCCAATTTAGCAACGTAAATAAATGATAGAACTGAATCCTACTCGGTCAAGTTTAGTAAGAATAGCCAATCGATTGCCGAAAGTAGATAAAGAGAAAATTAAAAACCCTATTTTTTTTCAAAACAAAACTTATACAACGGTTTTGTCTGTCCGTCCGTCTATTAGCCTGATTCAACTCGAGAACGGTGAAAGATATATACAAACATTACAAACTGACAACGGCAATTAACTCAGCATCGTTAAAAACCACTAAAATGATATTAATCTTTGACCCATACTTTTCCGCTGCATATACCATATAGACTTAAAATTTTTGAAAACTACGCCAAATATATTGCTGTTTTTCACTTGTTTATTGTTTGCATATACAGCATTTTTTGCTGTTTATGTAGTTGTATATCTGTATTGAAAAATTATTTATATTAGGAAGCTTAAGCTGCTAATAGCAACTTAAATTTGTTATATATTTTATTTTGTTTAAGTAACCCAAACTAGTAAATATTATGAAATAATTTACAGGCTGAGTTGGTGTAAAGTAATACATACGTGTTTATAATACATAAGTGTTTATTTACACGTGTTTTGTATTAATTTATTTATTGACATAAATTAAATTTTATATTTATTACGAATTGGCATCTTTTATAGTTATGTAAAAAAATGACTTTTAAAGTAGTGTACAATGCAAATTCTTCATTTTTGCATATGTTAATATATTTGTGCCGTGATCTTGACAGAACTAATAAAACAGTATATGGCAGAAATTCTAAATTTAAATCACACTTTAATTTATCCCAAAATAAACGAAAAAAAAAAGTATAAAACCACTTCTATAAAGTCTATCCACCTAACATGTATTATACAGCCATAGATCCACTATCTCAATCGTAGTAGTTGGTCTCACACAATATATTGCTAAAGCAATAGACGATAGGCATTAAAGATCAATAGGTTTTTCATCAAGAATTTACTCTCCTTGTCTGTACCTTTGTCCAACTTGGATCAATTACTATTTTGATTGTTTATATCTTTTTAAAGTTTATTTATTAAAATGTGAATTAATGTTTTACTTGCATGGCCAGTCGCTTTATTGTATCCTAATAAGTGACTGTTTCCATGGTACCCATCAAGCTATAATAGATGGTGTTACTAAGTAGTGGTGCTTTAAATATAGTCCTATTGATCCATTTAAGTATTAGTTGGAATATGGTTAAAATAATAACTTTGGTTTAGTATGATAGTAACCTAATTTCCAAAGCTACAAAAAAACTGCGTTTCATTAACAAAAACTTTTCTAATAAAGTTGGGCTAAAAACACATAATGCTTGGATATTGTGCTTCCGTGTTATCATTATTTTTAAGTTAAATTAAATTATTGTTATCCTATAAATGGTAATAAAAAGTTAATTTAGATTACATAAAATTATATCCTTCTTTGAAAAAATATTAAGCACATGCATGGTTACCGTGTTAGTTACCAGATATGTACTTAATGAATAGCTAATCAAAACAACGTAGTCACTAAAACGAATAACTTATTTACTGAATTAGCCACATTGAGTATTTTTAACAGTGATGTCATTTAATAAAATGCCATTATTTTGTTTAAACTAAACCACAAACTATTTTTTTAAATATTTTATTTGGTTTTCTTGCAACAACAAGAGTGTAGCAATAAAATTAAAATTTAAAAAGTATGTACGCCTTTCAGAACAACTATACTTTTATATTTTTCTATTATTTACGATTGGTGAATAAATGAAAACTAAATTTGAAAACAAAGTACCGATTGGTACATTAATTAAAGCAAAAATATTTTATTACTTTTAAAACTTTATTTTAAAATGAAAAACAATAAAGAGGTGGTAATCCCACCCAACTTTCCGAACACTCCTAGTAAAATAATTGTTTAATCAATTATTCTTCTGAACTTTTTTAATACAGTATATTATTTCTATTTCAAAATGATATTTTTAAATTTCTCTAAAAAATATATAATTTCTTTCACGCTCTCTAGCGGCGATACTATGCAGAATTCGAAAAAAAGTACGGACAAAATATGTAGAAAATTGAATGTTCTACAATTTTGATATATTATAATTTTTCATAAAAATCCTTAATTTTTGCTCAAAATCTAAAAAAAGGTGCTAAAGTATATATATTTCTTTCACGCTCTCTAGCGGCGATATTCTACGGAAAAAAAAGAAGACTGAATTTGTACGAAATTTTATGTTCTTCAATTTTGATTTCTTGCAATTGTTTATAAAAATTCATAATTTTGGCTCAAAATCTAAAAATAAGGCGCAAAAGTCTTCATATATTTCTTTCACGCCCTCTATCGGCGATACTATACAGAATTCGAAAAAACAGTAACGAGAAAATGTGTAGAAAATTTTATGTTCTACAACTTTGATATCCTGTAATTTATCATAAAATGCATAATTTTGGCAATTTAAAAAAAATATGAAAAAATTAACTTTTTCATAAATCTGACAACAAAGGCAAAAGTTTTTAAAATTTTTAATCATCAAATTAAACTTTAATATATAAAAAATATATTGTCATCACTTGTAGTTTGTCGGATTAACACCATAATCTATACAGATTGTCTCCTTGCTACCCTAAATATGTATATACAATTTCATCTAAATCGGTTCAGCCGTTTAGACGCTATCCTGTTCACACACACAGACATACATCATGCTAAAAATGGTAGAAGTGGATTCAGGTGACCTCAAAACGTAAAGATCAGTTAAAATCTGGATTTGTCTAAAAAAATCATGATTGCAATACTTTCCTTCTATACAACTTTGTTGGGCTCGGAAAGTTAAAAGCCACTATAGCGGCATAGTTTGTTATAACATATTTTTTAAAAGATATTTTTAGAATATAAACAAAGTTTTAACAATGACAACGGTATTGAAAATAAAAAAAACTAATTTTTTGTAAATTTTAGAAAAATTTTGTTAGTCAAAATTTTAAAATAAATGAAACTTTGCATTGTTCCTTCTTTAATCAACCATGTATTGCAGAGCATATGAGGCTGAAACGTCGGTCAAAGTAAACAATTAAAATATACGTTTACTATGAATTGCGGAAACAGGCAAAAGTAATTTCTCCTGATTAATCAGCATCGGTCATTGGTTATCTATTTTTAATTATTTATTTTTTATACATTCATCCTGGTTAGTTACTAAAAATTTAAATTCAATAATATAATACAATTATTTCGTGAAATAATAGCGGCGTTAGAAATTCTGCGAAATATTTTATTAAACAAAATTAGTTCAGAGAAAAACTGGAATTTAAAACCTTGTTAAGGCTCCGAAGTCTCTTGTTACTCTATTTATAGTTGTCCAATTTGGTGTTTATGACAAAAAGAATGAATTATTAAGCATTTATTTGACAAACATGACTATTTAGAGAAAAAATTGTAAAATCCATGTATTTGTCATAACTTGCCATTAATTCACACTTGGACAACATGATGATGCCTAGCTATTTCCAAATAATTTTTTTAGATATTTTAGCAATTAAAATAGCGACCTTGAAGAACTTCCTGTTTTGATAAAAATATTAAATTGTTAAAAGTATATAGATAACTCTTGCACGTATAGGCATTTTGTCAAAACCGCACAGGAGGAAGTAATACCTACATATATCGCCTTCCTTTTTTGATAAACCCAAGCCAATAAAACAACTAAAGAAATAATTCAACAACTTTATTTTAATACTGCTCATCAGCCTCTAATTTAAAATCCTGATTATCAAACTTTTAAAACATTCAATTAAAGTTTGCTATGCGACTAGAGTGAAAGTAAACTATCGCAGACTACCGCTTACGTGATGATTTTATAATTTATAGAATTCTCCTCAGAGCTACTGCAGATATCTACTTTCCGGTTTATGTTTTGATGAACTTTTGGGCGTCGGTTACGTAATACTACTTGGAATTTTAAGTCGTTCTTTAGTGAAAGCTTTAATGCTAGGTCATCACTTATATCTATAGTCTACACTTTTAAAAATTATCAAATTTGTATTGTATGGTCAATTAGTATAATATTATTTAATACAGAATTAAAATTTCATTTTCAACTTAATTTTAGAAGCCTAGTGTAACACTAGGTAGATAGAACATATGTTTAATCCAATTAATCTGTAAATTTCTCATAAAACTTTACACGTTAATTTATTTTACAATTGGCACAATTCGATTACTTATTGCATTATTAACCTTAATGAGCGTTCTATGTTCTGGCTGTAATTCTAGTTTTTTATGTATGGCTCATCGTTTTAACTTGTCTTTTTCTAATAGTATTGTCACTGTCAAACAGTTAAGAAATATTTATGTTTGAAATTATATAGGTTTCGGATAATATTTTGATGTATTAAATAATTCTATATGTGTATTTGAATATTTTTTATATTTTTAAATGAAAATCTGACAATAATCGAATGTAAAAGGTAAAATCAAAACAAGGTAGCCTGGCAACACTTTACGGTATCTGATACTGTAATGTTCCACTTGCAAATGAGTACAGGTTAAAATACTGGACAGGATGAAATAAAATATTTTATGAAATTTAAGTTCATAAAACTCCCTGAAAAGTTGTTCACATAATGTGGCACCCATTTAAATTTTACTACCCTTAATGGGTGTCACATTATGTGAATATGTTTTCTCCTTGTAAAGTACTAAATAATGGCCTGATGATGGGTAGTTGCCGAAACTAGTTGCCTGCCTTTTTAATGCTATTCAGTTATTGTGTTACCTGACTTCGTACTTTATTTCTTAAATAATTAAATGTGTGAAGAATTATTGCTTAACACAAAAAAAACCGCAGCTTTCCTTTGAACCCAAAAAGCTGATTTTATGATTCGATGTTATGATACACATTATAATTTTGTAATAGTGCTATAATTAATTGATTGAGTACCCAAAAAAAGGAAATCTCGTAAAATGTAACACATTCCTATTATACTGGCTCAGCGACCATAAGAAGTATGGTATTTTCTAATATTGTTTTGGACATTTTCTAAAAAGTGTGTTATTTTGTTTTAAGTAAAAATAATCATTTTTTTTTGTGGGCAAAATCTTTTATGTAGATCAAAACGGCAGAAATGGTTTTGGTGTCAAATAAGGCATCGCGGTACGGCAGAAATATAAAAACGTCTGGAAGGGGGATCAGTACTTATTCCATTTAGGGAATAATTTGTTAGGGAAGACGTGGCACAGGTTGTCAAATTTATCTGGGCACCAACAAAAATACATGAAAAATTAATAAACGGATATTTAGGGTGCATGTGGTAATTTCTGCAGATAGCAGGAGTACAAGTGAACAGGACAATTTTACTAACGCACATTCAATCTTCGGGTGCCAAGATAAATTTGCCAACCTGTACTAGTAGAAATGAGACATCGCGAGGGCTAAAGTGTTTCATATTTAGTTTTATTGGAGTAAATAATATAAGCTTATTAAAATAAAATTGGAAACTTATCTGTAAAATTAGACCAAAAGAATTTTTAGATAAAACAGAGATAATAGCAATCTTCATCTTCCTCTTTTATGTATGTTTTTTTTTTATTTAATCTAAATATTTTTTCTGTTTGTTTCAGACTCAAGCCACATAGTAGACTGTAAATTAAAATTAATATTAGGATTAATATGGACACTAATTTTACACTATTCAATATCTTTGCCTATGTGGGAGGGAGAAGACGACTTAAACAATGGTGGCACAGAACCCACACCGAAACAAAGGTAAGCAATAATAGTGATAGTGCAGTTAAGTTTAATTTATTTAGGGAATGATTAACACTGTGTCTTTATATTATCCATAATGTATTCCTAAATAAAAATAAATCTTGGTATATCTTAATGTAAAATTTACATTGACTGAATGATGAAAGTGACACAAATTCATCTATTTTTATCAATATTTCATAAAATGTTAAAGAATATTATATGGTATCACCAAATAAAATGCTATATACTAGTAGTCTCTCTCTATAACATAAAACTAATGGAATATTAGAAGAAATTCCTGGATCAAATTACAGATCTTAAAGTTTTCTACTTGCTATAGCTGGGTTAAAAAATACGGCAACTAAAGTTATAAATTCTTATAGAAAAAGAGAAATCCTCCAAAATAAAAAATATCTGTATTTTTTGGTTTTACATCAGGAGACTTGTTTTATCTTCTTTAACATATTATAGCGAATCCAGGTGTAGCAATATTATTAATTCGTATTTTTTAATGCAGGCTGATGAACTGGATTCAAACAAAGCTTCCAGATTTACCAATAAAGAATTTTACAACAGACTGGAACGATGGCAAAGCTGTTGGTGCTTTGGTTGATGCAGTCGCTCCTGGACTTTGTCCTGACTGGCCCGTAAGTATAAAGAATATTTTTCAGCGACCTCTCTGCTTATTATTTGGTATAAGTATTTGGGTAACTATTGTATATTGAATTTAAAAATAAACAGTTGCGTAAAATAATATTTATATACATGCGAAATATTAAATTATATTTTCTAAAATTGTTACAAATGTGATGTTTACAATTGAATTCAAGGCACAAAACATTTAAAAACTAAAATATGAATTTTATGTTTCGAACTCATGTTATTCAAATTTCAGTATTTACGTATTATTAAAAATATTTAATTTTGTTTCAGGACTGGGACTCACGAGATGGGGTCAAAAACGCCTCAGAGGCTATGAATCTCGCCGATGACTGGCTAAATATTCCACAATTGATTAAACCTGAAGAATTAGTTAATCCAAATATAGATGAACAATCAATGATGACATATTTATCTCAGTACCCCAATGCCAAAATTAAACCCGGAGCACCGTTAAGGCCTAAAACAAATGTAAATAAGTAAGTCATTACAAAAAATTATAATTAATAATTTAGCTAATAAAATTGAAATTTTCTTATATTATAAAGAAACTAGCTCGAACGGCCGCTCGAAGTTTACTCTAAAACGTCAAAATGTTATAAGTTTGTCCACTGTGAAAAAATTGTTTAACGTAATTCTTTCAGGCATTATCCTCCTGTACTTTCTGATAACCATCATAGGGTGTAGTTAGAAATCTTACAATTTATTTTTATAGTAGAAATTCTTACCAAAAATAAACTGGATGCATATAAGTCGCATTTTTCCGGCATGCGTTAAAAATATGTAATAAAAAATACAAATATAATAAATAATGAATTATAAATGATAACCAATAACAGAGAATTTCATATTTATATATATATTAATCTATTTTTATTATTTTTGAATACTATAAGTATGTTTTGATATAGATTTCTGGTACATATCATTTGATTTAAAAAATCAGAAATTCTAAAATATAACTAAAACATTTTTTCTTACGTAGCTTATTTTATGCACTGCGACCATAAAAATCAATATACTTTTAGGTACTGGTACTGATTTCTCTACGTCATAGCTCATAACTTCATTTAGGTTCGTCTGCCAAATTCGATAGAGTAGACTCATCTATACAGATTGTGCCAAATTTGATACCGGGGTATTGCACCTTCAGGCCTAATTTTCGACTCTATTTTCAAGAATTAATTCTGAAGGAACCAAAAAACATATTCAAATAAAATTTTTTTTGTTCAATTTGTACTTCATTAAAATTAAAACGTTTTACACAGGTGTGACCTTAGGGTGCCTTTGACTGAGTATCCGAGTTTGTGGCAAGAAATTATCCATCCACTTTACTTGGCACAAAAAAATTCATAATTTTTTAATTGTTAGCATAGTTATAGCCTGACCGGTGGGTTTTTAAAATTTCGAATTTTCTGTAAATGACGGACATTACGTCAAAAATGTTTTTTCCCTATTTTTGTAGCAAGTCGAATGTGTAAAAAATGAACCAAACGTTATTTACAAAAAATCCTCGGTCAAACTATATTTCTGAATATTACAACAAAAATAATTCGTTGAATAGTTCTTTCAAACTCTTGCCACAAAGTTGATGGAGTAATTCTTTTAGGAAAACAATTTAAAGATTTATAATCGAAATAAATCAAGTATAAAACAACTTACAGCGAATAGTCAGGTCAAAAATTTTAATCGAAAGAGAACACGTACAAACATCTGGCAATGACTTGTCAAACCCTTTGCGGAAAGAATTGTCGCCAGGAAAAGCGGAGTTGAGCCCGACTGCCGCTGAGTCCTAGAAAGGATCGTGCTCGGCCGTGTTCGAGTCTCCATAAATTACATAATACGTCGAATTCGACACAAATGTTTTCTAGATGATAAAATATGCAACAAAATCGAATTTTGGAAATTCTGTAGGTGCAATACCCCCTTAGAAAACAAAATATCTTACGATATATAGGTACTTACTTTTTAAAATATTAAATTACTCTATTGGAATAAATTGATGTTACGACTATACTTCTTTCTGATTAATTGTCCTTTTAGGATAAATAATAATTTTAGGTGTGGATTTGATTACATAAGAATGTAAATTTCACAAACAATGTAAATAAATTCTTAGGGTATTATATAAATTTTAGATATAAGATAAGAGAAGTTAATGAGTTTTGGATGCCAGTTATTTAAAAAAAAATTATAGTGATATATTTTTATATTAAAAACAATATGTAATTTCTTTTAAAAAAATAACAAAATATAATAGTAAGTGCTTTCTATTTGGTGGACGATGATGGAAAGTTCTGGGCTATGGAAAGTTTTCCACAATTTGAATTTTGAATATGTTTATTATATAAATATGTAGTCGTTCTCCAAGATAGGAAAACCGGTATTTTTTCCACCACGGAAAAGTAGGAGTCGTTCTCCATTACGAGAAAACCACGTGCATCTATTTTCAAATATCGGAAAAATCCATAATCTAATTGATACAAATATAACAGAATCAACAACCATAAGAAAAACCTCTTATATCTTATAAAATAAAATATACATTTCACAAAATAAAATTCTTAGCAAAAAAAATATTAGCCAGTGTAATGAATTTAAAATAGTTCAAATAAATATTGAAACCTAATTCAGGTATATTTTAGATAAAAGAAAACATAATGGCTAATTGAAACACCACTACGTTAAAGCTTTTGAAAGAAAATACGATATTCGATAATAAAAGAGTACATAAAAATGTGTGTAATAATTTAAAATGATTAGCAATATATTTGTAAATTGTGACGGTTCAGAAACTATGGATTTGATGGGAAATGATAATATTAGCTTTCTAAGGACCAGATCCTTGTTTTAGTTCGTAAGAAAAGGATTAAAACTTATTTTTCATTAAATTATTAAATTATACAAAATTGTTACTGCTAGCTCATTTATTTTGTAAACCACATATAATCCGATCAGTAGAACGGAAGTTATAGTGTTTCCGGACTAACTAACACACATACAGACAACTTTGCATTCTCAATAACTTTAAGAAGTTAATATTGCGATATTTTAATAAAAACATTTTTCAAAATTTTAATTGAAACTGTGTTTATTAAAATCGGATTTTTTATTAAGTTGTAAAAAATATTTTTCTTATATTTCAGAATTTGTGATTTTTTAATTGAATGACTATGCGGAACGTACGTAGTATTCATAAATCAAAATAATTGATATATGACCGAATACCATAATTGTATTGTATTTTTTTTCTTACGATCCTTCGATATAAAGTCAAAAAGTACAACGCTAGGTTAGGGTTATTAATTAACTTTTTTTTTTTTTTTCACAGAGTAAGAATATATGGTCCAGGAATAGAACCAACAGGTCCGCTCGTGGGAGCTCCAGCGGTATTCACAGTGGAAACGTTCTCAGCAGGTCGAGGTGATGTAGAAGTCATAGTCGAAAACCCCAAAGGACAAAGAGAACAGGCTGACATTAAATTCAACAACGACAAAAACTTAACCTACACAGTTTCCTACAACCCACAATATGAAGGTCCACACACGATAATTGTGAAGTTTTCCGGTAGAAACACGGCAAAGAGTCCATATCATGTTAAAGTTGAGGGGTATGCAGGAGACGCGTCAAAAGTTACAGTTACTGGTCCAGGTTTACAACCTGATGGTATTCATATTAATAAGCCCACCTACTTCGATATATTTACTAAAAGTAAGTGCAACGAGTTTTTTCTTCTAACAACTTCATTTTATACATTAACTTTGATTTTCTTACTGTTACGACTATTACGTCTTTTGTCTATTAATGATCTTACTATCTCACTCTCAAATATTTGCTATATTGTTACTGTTTAGTTCATATCAATAATTTAAATTGGTGGCAAGTTTTTATAAAAATGATTATTTTTTCAGATGCTGGCCTTGGTGTCCCCGAAGTAATTATCCTAGATCCCTCCGAAAACAAAACTACAGTACCTGTCAAACTCCAGCAAACCTCTCCAGGTACCTGGCGTTGCGGTTACGTTTCTCCACTTCTTGGTTTACATTCCGTTAATGTATTTTTCGCTGGAAAACCCATTCCAAATAGCCCCTTCGGGGTTAGAGTCTCACCAGTATCTGATTCACGCAAAGTAAAAGCCAGTGGACGTGGTTTGCAACCAAATGGTGTTAGAGTCAAAGACGATGCAGATTTTAGAATTTATACTGAAGGAGCGGGAGAAGGCGTTCCTGAAGTACAGATAATAGGTCCTGATGGAATCTATCAAAATAGTACCATAAAAAAGATTGATGACCATACGTATTACGTCGTATATCAGCCTTTAAGAGAAGGAAAGTACGTTGTTATGATCAAGTTCAGTGGTAATGAGATTCACAAATCTCCTTTTGAAGTCAACGTGGGTCCCTACAAAGAAACACTTATTCGGGCTTATGGTCCAGGTTTGGTTGGAGGCGTAGTTAGCTATCCTGCTTTATTTACAGTAGAGACTAATGGAGAAACTGGAGCTTTAGGATTCAGTATCCAAGGACCGTCTCAAGCTAAAATTGAATGTCATGACAATGGTGATGGTTCTGCTGACGTAAGGTATTGATAACATTTTATTCATTCATTAGTTCATGTCTAATACTTTTAATAATTCATTTTGGTTCACAAATCACATGCCAGCATAGTGTTGTCTAAAAAACTTTAATTTAGAGTTCAAATTTTTATTTTTTATTTTTATACCACGCTAACCGAATATTATGGAACTCAAGCCAGGGTGTGCAACCCAACCAAAACATACATCATTGTGCTACTTAACCCCGCAGGAGCGTTTGTGCAACATGCATCACGCAGTTAATCCTATGTCTATCTCCATCTCCCCCTCTCTCCTCTCCTCTTGTTGCTGTCTAATCCCGTCTCATCCTGTTGTTGCATTCCCTCCTCTATTTTGATCTTCAACAAGCTTCGAGCCCACTGTCTGATCCTCCCCACTGCTTTCCATTTCGTAAATTAAACTTCTAAACGCTTTTTGTCTACAGTGTATCTTTTGAATAGGTTAGCTCTGATCCGTGATCCGTAACCATCTGCATTAGGTAATAGTACAGGACCATGTGTCTGCAGCTTACTTACCTGCCAAAGTACTTATTCCACTTATCTTATTGCCCTTTTTATCGACTACAATGTCTATCCTGTTTTTCGTTGTTTTCTAGCATCGCACATGATAGATATTTTTAGTACTGTATAGATGTTCAATTGACCGTAATTATTTATTTATACTTCGTTGAGGCTGTATAGATAGTATATATTTTAGCTGTATCGGTTAGAATTCACCTCCCTGCCTTTAATAATAAATTTCGTGTAGTTATTGATGTTAATAACTTGGTCTTGAATTGTAGTCATGGAGCATTCAGTCTCTGAAAAAAGTTGCCCATCAATTAGCCACCTGTTTTTTCCTCTTTGTCTATATGGGGCTGATTATCGTCATGATGATATCGTCTTTGATGTGTAGTTCTCATTACAAAGGAGGGTTGTTTTTTGTATACATGGTGCGTGTACTTCTTTGCATATATTCTAAGTTAGACCATTTAAAAACTCCAAAGGAGACGGCAATTTCATAATCGATTTGTTATATTATATTATTATGATCGAATTTCGTATACACACTATCTTAGCATTACACTTAAACGAATTATTATTATTATTTTTGTTATTAAATGGGATTTACGAGGTATAAAGAGTATAAATCAAAACTTTGATAAAATGATAGAAATCTTTATGACAATGTATTTTACGTACTGCATCACTTAATATCATTTTCTCATATACATTTCGTACTTGTTTCAATATTTATAGTACAACTCTAAACATATCATTTGTGTAAAAAAATAGAATGAGTTGGCTTCTCAGGATTCTTAATTATTGAATATATACTCCTTTTCCCTCGCCCCACAAAAATATTCATGTCTTAATTTATTTTATTATTATTTTGCTAGGTAC
Source organism: Neocrepidodera transversa (assembly GCA_963243735.1). Classification (NCBI taxonomy): domain Eukaryota; kingdom Metazoa; phylum Arthropoda; class Insecta; order Coleoptera; family Chrysomelidae; genus Neocrepidodera; species Neocrepidodera transversa. The sequence goes on from OY725339.1 coordinate 14,582,290, forward strand.
TATCCTACTGCTTCTGGAGAATACGCTGTACATATTTTGTGTGACACTGAAGACATTCCTGGTAGCCCATACATTGCTCAAGTTTTGCCAAATACTGATTACTTTCCGGAAAAAGTGGAGGTTAGTGGACCTGGTGTTCAACTTAGTGGAGTGCAAGTTAATACTCCTACCAAATTTATTGTAGATACTAGGGAAGCAGGTTCTGCGCCTCTAGATGTTAAGGTAAGGATAACTATAAAAAATACCGTACATTTACGTATTAAAAAAATACAAGATTTTTTGACATTATTTTATATTTATTGTTCTAGGTCTGTGATTCAAACTTAAATAACGTAAAAATTAAATTACAAGAAAAGAAGGATGGAACAGTTGAAGGTACTTACACACCAACTACATCAAATCGTCATACAGTTCAAGTGAATTATGGTGGAGTGGCGGTGAAAAATTCTCCATATAGAGTTTACGTTGGAGAACCACTTGATGCATCAAAAGTACAATGTTTTGGACCTGGTATACAAGATGGTGTCAAAGCAAATACGCCTACTCATTTTAATATAGACGCAAGGTGAGTACTCTGTTTCGAAAAAAATCCATTTGTTAGTAATAATAGTAGTTTTTCTTATTTATTTATACTTATCGTTAAATGCATTTTCTAAAACACTTATAAATTTTCAATCTGCCCTTTGATAGCAGTAAAAAAAGTTATATTGGGTGTTTTCGTTTCATAAGGCGTTTTGCATTAACCCATGTTACACTTATCCTGAGTTTTTTGTTACTGTATTATTTATTTTGGTTTTTCTAGCTTATTTTTCTTTATGAATTTGTTTCTTATTAGTTTTCCTGGAAATACATTGTCCATCTTTGTAAGCATTCTCTTGCCTTGTCACTTTACTGGTATCTATAAACTTTATTGCAGAATAGATTTTTGTCATCAGCTAAATTATTATTTTGGCTGTAATATACCAGTTTTTGAATGTCAAGATGAATATTAAAATTTATGATAGCGGCCTTATAAAAATTGCCTATCTAAGCTTGAAGAAGAAAAACTCTTTGAACGACACATTTAATATAGTTGACTACTTTGCATTTAGAAATATTTAAATCCAAGCTATTATGTCGATAAAAATCATAAACAGTATCAATATCATTTTGCAATAGTTTTGTTAATGATTTAATGGTGTTTTTTAGTTCATCCGCATACAATAGAACGCTTGAAGGATTATCGTGGTTTTAAATTTTGGAAAAGTTCTATTTTGGATGTTAACATTTTTTTGTGTTAAAATTGTCTTAATTTCTTAATTGTTTGTTGGCTTGGTTTCCTCTTAACTCAAACCGTTGGTACTGAAAGCAGTAAACACAACATAACAAATTAAACATAAGTCGAAATGGTAAAGAGGATATTTTAATTTTTGGTTATTATTGTCAGTAATAAACCTAATTGTTAATGATAATGTTCTTTATTTAATGGTTTTTAGATGGTAATCCTGACCTGTGAATATTGCCTATTCGCAGCCATCTATTTGCCCTTATTTGTTTAACTTGGTAGTGTTTGCAATTGTATTGAATATTAATTCATTCTTATTATATAATTTAGTAATTTTCATCAGGTTTTAGTTTTTCAACATTCTTTTTCTATTTCAGGGAAGCCGGAGAAGCTGACTTAGACGTCCACCTAATAAACGAGAACACTCGGGAAGAAATACCTCTGAAATTGACAGACAACGGCGATCAAACTTACACAGTGGATTACGAAACAGTTCTTGCAGGAATCCACAAATTGACTCTACATTATGGAGGCCAAAAAGTCCCAGCAACTCCGGTTAGATTTAAAGTAGAACCTAGTGTTGATGTATCAAAAATAAAAGTTGATGGACTTGAGCCAAGTAAGTAGAAATTTTTTATTTGTTAAATTGTATTACTTTATTGTAAAGTAGATTTACTATATAATCAAGATCGAATAACAGATTTAGAAAATACACAAGTAAAAGATTAATTGTTAACTGGAAACTCAGTAGCTTGCATTTTTTAAATAATAAACTTTGATTGCTTTAATTTATGTTAAATTCCACATTCTAAATATTCTGAATAAAAACTTGGTCACAGCTACACGTACGTAAGAGTACTATCCAAAAGATTTCAATACTTTCCATATCAGTACTTTATAGGCGCGTGGATGAGTCAAAAATATCATTACTTTGTATCGCTTTTTTTTTCGGACCTAATTTACTGTCACCGTTACCAAAACTGGTTGGCGAGAAAATTTCGGGCGGCGAGAAAAATTTTTCGGTGAGCCACTAATTTCCGGCATCCAGAAAAAGTTACAGAATACCCAAGAGAGAAATTTTATCCTCAACGCTTATCCGCGAAATTTGTATATAGGGTCAATATATTTTCCTAACTGGGTAAAAAAATGCATTATAAATTTGTCAAAAAATTACTTATTTGTTACAAGTTTCTAAATCTAATAAACTCTGTTAAATTGGAAAAAAACTTTTTTTCTTTATTATTATTAATTATTATTAATATATTAATTTGTTACAAAATTGTATTCGTAATCAGGGTTTATAAATCCTAAATAAACCTAATTAAATTGGAAATAAATATAAAACAGGTGATTTGAATAAACAATCATAAAAAATTGCTTTTTACACGCACTTTAATTGTACTTTATCAGAAAATTATTTTTTTTGATAAAAATTACTTAATCGAATAAACTTTTTCAAATAAAAAAAAATATTAACAATAATTATAAGAAGACGTAAACTATCATTTAAAAACGTATTTTTTGCTCATCCTGTATTATTCATCAGAAAACTATTTTCTTGAGAAAAGTTTCTAAAACGAATAAATTGAAAAAAATCTAAATTAAAAATGTGCAGGGTGATACCAAGAATATATAATTTATGATTCAGAAAGTACATTTTTTTCTTACTCTTAGAAAATTGTAATCTTGATAAATCCTAAATAAACTTAATTAAATTGAAAAATACATATAAAATTTATAGGATGATTCGGATGATTTTCCGCCATTTCTTCCGGTCTCTTGTTTTCTCCTTTCATTTTGTAACTCCTGCCTCGCTTAAGTCGTCTTCTACCTCTGCCAACCATTTCGATCTGTGTCTTCCAAGTCTCCCTTTTCCTCCTTGCTGATATTGTATCATAGCTTTTGTTACCACTTTTGGTCCTTGTCTCCATATATGTCTCAGCCACTTGATTCTTTGAGCTTTAATTTTCTTTATTATATCTTCTCCATTCAGTTCTTATAATATTCCTTTATTCGTTCTCCTTCTATATTCCTGCTGTCCGATCTTCACCGACCCTTTCTTCTATTTTCGTCAAAGTGATCGTTTCCTTTGTTTGTTCAGTCAATATTTTGCTTTTTAACAGGTTTTTATTTGTTTCGTATGCTCGGTTTGTTGCTATTATTTTTCCTTCGATCTCCATTCTTCTTTCCCCTTTATTGTTTATCATTACGCCCAGGTATTTAAATTTTTGTACTTCTTTGAATTTTTTATTTCCTAGTCTTATTTCTCCATTTTGTCCTGTTTTTCCAAATCTCATTATTTTAGTTTTCTTCACATAAAATATTTCTTAAACCGAATTCTAGAGCCAGATTGAACACCTTTGTTTATTTCAAATTCTTCCGTTTCTCCTTTTTGTGTCAGTATACTACCTTTTGATTGTGTCATTGTGATATTTATTAGGTTCCTGATTAAAGTTTCTAAATTCAATCAAATTTATTGAATTAAAAAAATATCAAAAATTTATATATATGGCGATAATAAGAATACATAAATTAGTATTCAAGAAAGTACTTTTTTCTTTACAAATGATGAAAGTTTTTACATCCAATAATAATTATTTATTTACCGCAAAGTGATTCTTTATGGGGCCGAGCGAGCAAAGCGAGCGAGGCGAGTAACAGCCAAGTTCGATAAAGACACTTTACTCAGTGGCGTATACAACATTTTTATAATTAAAAAATGGAGATATTATAACTTATCACATTATATTATGACAGAGTAAAGAGGTGCACACACTATATTCATATTTTTTTCAATTCTATTAAAATGAAAAAATGTGTAAAAAAAAGTATGGGTAATTTCAGTAATATATAGATTAGCATTAAAAAGTACTTTGCGATAAACACATGGTACCAAATGTCACTCTCTAATTGGTGTATGTTTGTGTTTTTTTAAATTAGCAGGACTAAATGTAATTATCTCTTTATCGTCCCGGAATCTGCACCTCTCTTTGGGACATCGGAACTCCCACTATATATAAGGTTAAAAAAGAGATGGTATTTCAAAACCAAGATCGATTATTGTAAATACACACTATATTATAATGTTTTTCATTGCTGTGTTTAAGCTGATTTTAACGACTTAAGATACTTAGGGTTTAAAATTAATAGTCTGGTGGATGTACATTTAAAAATGTGATTTTCAGATTTTATAATACTGCAAATATCTCAGTTATTCCTTAAGACAGGAACTTAATTCAGTGATTAGTGTAAACTGAATGCAAAAGTATACGAAACTACCCACAAAAATATCATCCCTTCTAAATTACCCTCAACCATTTCAAAAATGTAATGTTTTTGGGGCTTTGTAATTGTTGGTTAAAAAAATAAGGCGTGTATCAATTTTTCTCCACTTTCTTAAAAAATTGCATTTTATAATGGACATGAATAATTTTTAAGATGGTTGATTATAGTTGAAAAAACCACATTACATTTTACTATCAGCTAAAGTAATAACACATTCTTGTGGATATGAAATAAAAAAAAATCTGAATCAATATAAAAACTTATATATGATATCAAAATAAACTAGAGAAAAAACTTTTTGATTCATCAGAACAATTTGTGCACACAATGAGTGGCGTGATCTAAACATACAAATTTGAGACACACAAAAGTATATGTTTTTTACAATATGTACAATAGTTGCAGTATTATCAGGAATGAAGTTCATAAGACGATGTAAGTGAACCTGATGTACTTAATATGTCTAGATAAAAAATTTACATATTATTCTAAAATTAACTAAAAATTTCTCAGATCTCCAAATGATCCAGCACTTACTTATTTAGACGCTGGCAAATATTATACTGTAAAATCTGAAAAATTAATGTTGGTAAAATGACTCATTTTAATGATTACTTTATTAGACTCGGGAGGAAAATTTACGTTTACTTTTGATATTAGAAAATGTGAGATAGTAAGAAAGTATTAATCGTGTTTAAAAGTAGAGGTAGAAATCTATTAAATAAAAAATCATTTTAAATATAACGAAATTTAAAGATTTTTTCCAATTTTAGGATATCAGTTTAATTACTATTAGATAAAAAAATTATGAACTTTATAATTGCATAAACATTCGATTAGAACAATCGGCAATAACATTGAGATTATTACCTGTTAATTTTATTTCACTATTATTACCATTCATTTGTTAAAATCAATAAGGTTATCCATTTCTCAAATGTGGTCATAAAATACGAAATAAAACACAAAGTCATGTACTATAATAAAATAAAACTTAGCCGCTCTTAGTTTTATTTAATTGTGGTACATGACTTTGCGTTTTATTTCGGTAATTAATTTGTTATTAAAATAAAACGTAATTATTATACCATAATATCGTTTACATAAGTTTAATAACTTAAAATAAAAAAAATGTTAAGCACGAAAATTTCCATAAAAGTAACTTAAAAATGACATCACTAAAGAAGTGCCGCCTGAAATATTTGCCTTTCGCCTGTCCTGCTCGAATTGGAAAATTTGTTTTAGTGGTTTTTATTTATGATTATTTGAATTTAAATACTTTTAGCAGTAATTTTGGGTTCCAAATTGTAAATATGTCTCTAAAAAAAGTTATATGAAGTACTAGCATTATTTTGATTTCATCTATATGCCTGTGAAATTCTGGAGCAGACTGTATAAAATCATTTTTGACCACAAGTTCAGCCCGGATTTGGGATATACTATTTTAATGAACGCAAAAAATATTAATTTGTATGATAAACTTTCTTGCATTCAACACTATAAAGCATAGTCAACTAACTAGATATTTCGCGGGTCATTTTCAGATCTTTAGACTTCTTTTTTATTTTTAATCGTCCTGATTCACGAAATGTTTGGTCTCGGACAAATAGTTTCTTTATTTGAAATTTCCTTCGCTTTCGCTGTTACTACCTTGTTATTTCCAGCCACCAATTTTCCTTAGCTAACTCGTTCTTTTTAGGCGATTCCTTTGTATATCTTATAACTTATAATAAGTAGTAAAATTTCCTTATTTTTTACTAATCTATTTTGTTCCAGTGCTATTTTAGCTCATTGGGGTTTTAGTACATTTAATAATATGCTATATATCTAGGCATTGTACTATTTCTATTTTAAAAATTGTTGATTCCGTTCTTAAGGGGTTATTTGAAGTTAATATATTTTAATATTCTTACCTTAAAATATTTTTTCTACTACCTACCGTCGTATGCAAATTACTAACTTTACACATACTTTGTCGTGCGTAAAATGAAAAAGTAAACTATTTTACGCACTACTGCGTAATGTAGATTGTTTATTGTTTACTTAATACATACATATTTTTTGATAGTAGAAAAAATATTGTATGCAACTAGTGTGCAAAGTGTCTTTTTTTACTCATGTGCTTGACAAAATTCACATTCGTGAAAAAAGTATCACTTTACACACTTGTTGCATAAATAACTATTGTGTTTTGACTCAAGTTAAAGATATCCAACTTTATGAAGTTGAGAATATTTGTTTTAGTAGTTTCATTAGTTATTATGCCTTCTCAGTGGCAAATATGCAGATTCGACCATATGGTTCTAAAAATTACAAAGTCTTAAAAACCATTGTCTCTATTAATATTTTTCCAATTTTAGATATAAGTAGTTTTTCTACTTAATATTCAAGTATTAGTTTATTGTTTTTAGTTATATCCTTATTTATAGGTTCTTGATAATAAACGTTAAGTGGGATACCCGGTACTATTTTAGTGTAAAACATTATTTTAAATACAATTGTAATTTAACGTACATGATAAGTTTCATATTTACTTGCCTGTAATCGACATTATACATTGTCAATTGTTTGCGAAATTCATTCGACGTTTAACATATTAACTATTGGTCAATTGACTCTTCACGACTTTGTGCGTGCCAATAATTTGAATATATTTTATTCTATCCAACATATGCTGGTAGTTTTCAGGTGGTATTTGACAATGGGATAATTATTTGGTATCTGGTATAATTTTTGTCAACTATGCTTCGTTTAAATTTAAATGTAGTTAGACACTCAAAATAAGTATCAGTAGACCAAAGAAAGTGCACGGAGTGTCGTCTCCTAATTTGTTTACTGTGTGTGTTTAAGTACATATTATTTTAATCTTAAATATATGGAAAGTGTTAAGACATAAACGGTTTAATTGTGTTTTAAAAATCATTTCAGGTCTATATACAAATTTTTAAAAAAACTTTCCAAAGGCCAATATTCCCATGAGTACTAACTAATACGAGCAATATTTCCCAATACCGGATCTGAACTGTTCGATAAGGAATTTTTTAAGAAGTGGATAATTAGAATCAAATTCAGTATATTTCTTTATTACAGTTTATTTAGTTTATGTTTAATTTTTCTCGTATATCATTTATTTGTTTTTAAACATAAATCCGTTTTCACAAAAAAAGTAATAAATAGAAAGTTATTAAAAATATTTTGGTTACACATCAAAATAAATTGTAACTGGATGTCAGAAGAAATCGAAATATTGTGGAATCGAATGTAATTTATATGATCAGATTAAAACAAAACAAACAAAAGTTAACTAAAAATAGGTCATATTTTAAACATTAGATAGGAATGCAGGGAATAAAATAATAAAAAAGCGTCATTCGTTATACAATTTAATATGTGTGTGAAAATTTAATTCAAAATATTTAAATTTTATTCCCAATTTAATTCAAAAATATTATAAGGTACATTTCAGCAATACTATAGTTTACAGTCGCTTAGTTCTATACAATTTATGGAGGGTATCATTGTTGGTATTATTATTTAAAGTAAAAATATATAAAACGTTTCCTTTTTTAACGTGTAAATTTAAACCAAATCCCTAGCGGCCCCAGTCAACAGCCTACAACAATTTCGAGTTATAACTCAAGACGCTGGCAAAGCAGAGTTTTCCATATCGATAACAAGTCCATCTGGAAGCAAGGTGAAAGCGCACGTTATACCAACACATGAAGGCTACTTAGTTAATTTTACTCCAACGCAACTCGGAGAATACCTCCTCGGTATATCTTTTGGAGGAGAACCAATATCACATAGACCATTTAAATTAACCTGTTTGACAGGTAGTGATCCTTTAAAAGTGAAAGCTTCAGGTCCGGGGCTTCACAGAGGAGTAGTTAATAGACCAGCAGAGTTTATGATAGATACCAGAGGTGCTGGACAAGGTGGCTTAGGAGTAACAGTTGAAGGACCTTGTGAAGCTGCCATAAACTGTAGAGACAATGGCGATGGAACTTGCTCAGTAGCCTATTTACCTACAGAAATAGGTGATTACGGGATCAATATTACTTTTAATGAACAACACATACCTGGTAGTCCTTTTCAAGCGATTATTGTTCCGGAAGTTGATATGAGCAAGATAAAGGTGTCGGGAAGTGGGATCCAGTTGCATGGTAAACCTGGATGTGACGAGTGTTCTACTAATTATAGTTTTTTGGTGTGTTTGATGTTTTATTGTTTTTTCAGATTTTCTAACAATTATTTTTTTTTGATAAGATTTTGTTTGCTTTGTTTTTTAAGACTAACGTATGTAAAAGTTGCTCAAACAGCGAAGAGTACAAAAATTATACGTAAATTCTTACATGTTTACAAAAAAATAACTAAACAGTCCGAAATGACCTGGAGTATATAAAATATTTCCAAAATACAACGCACAGCATGTTTATTAAATATACGTATATGACCAATATAACTGGTCTAGGTAATACTGGTTGCATAGTTCATGGAGGTTGTATCTTACATTTTAAAATTATTTAAACTTCTTTTATGAACACTGATGATTTGTAATCTATTTTTGATATAGTTACGATTTTTTATTTTTATCTACCTTTCTTTCATTTATAAAATACGAGTCTTTTAACTATATTTCACTTCCCTCATTTGATCCTTTTGCGATCATTAGCATTTAAGGCCTATCAGGACCCTTCGTCACATCGTAAGACATTTTTAAACACCAGTAACTATCCTTGTGGGAACCGAAATCATTCAATAAAAAGCATAATTATGTGTTGCAAATTATTAATTGGATCCTGACCACAGATACTGTGTGGATGTAGTCGTTTAATAAAACTATTTCAATATCAAGAAGGAATAAACATTCGAAAATAACTTAAGGATAGGGTTATGTTCGAAATATTTTTTAGTACGTTTTTGTTGCTACAGGTACTGCTATAAAAATAGTGTATTTTCAGAATTAACAACTTTAGGCAGTATTGCTAAGTAATAAGTATCTTCTTGATGTTAATTTGGTATAGATTTTCTTTGTCAGCAAAAATGTTATAAGAATGTAGTTTCATACTTCTGTACAAGTGCAGATAAAAAGTGGGTATCTCTATCGATGCTATCGAATCAAAATCAAAACATTATATACTTTTAATTGTTTAAAACGTGCTTGTGCTATATCCATAAAAAATACCTAAATTATATGAATTTGTGAAACCTAGAAATCATAACAGTCTTAATCAGAGGAGTATATATCGTTTAAATAAAAAACGGGTGTGAAAGTAAACGGGAAATATAGTATGGGGTTGATAAAAAGACATGGTCGTGTACCCACCCACTTTTATATAAATTTCAATAGTCGTGGGTTTCTCAGAGTATAAGTAAATTTGTAGGTAGATGCCAAATCTCGAGATAAAAGTAATTGAAAATTGTGATTTCTTATGAGTCATGAAAATGTCACTAGTTTGTTATTAATTAGAAACTGCAATCAACAAGTGATATAAAAATAATAAATTTGGCAATGTTTGATATTTTCATTTCAAATTCAAAACAAAAACTACATTATGCTTAAAATACTAAATTTATTGAAAAAATAATTAAGAATATCAACTTGTCTTTTATTATCCAATTGTCTAAATGTATATAACTTATTTGTTAAAAATACGTTTTAATTCAATTCAATAGATAAATGTAAGTTACCCAACGTTTCAAAGTATGTACTTAATCAAATCATAGTTCTGTATCTTGGCAAATTTTCAATAATTACGGTGAGTAATAATTAATTTTATAAGAAAAGCTTTGCCAAGCAACTAGACTATGTACATTGTTTGTCACTGATTATGTCTAACCAACTATAAATTTTTAAGTATGTGAAACAAATATTTGACAGTTAAACAACACTTCTGTGTTAATGAAATAATTAATTCTGTGAGGAATTTCTAAAAACTTCACATCTCGTAAGTTTTTAGATGTAGCCAATTTTTAATAATTTATCGAAAAATAAATTTAATTGATATAATCAATTTTTAATAAAAGTGTACTGATCTATACTTATCTTATTTTATAACTATTTAACTTTTTCTCTATTTCAATTTAACGAGCTCTATATCCTGTTTATGATTTTATATATTATTATTTAAGACTTTTTGTTTGTTGTTTTAATTTCTTTTCTAGTATTAATAATATGCTATACATCTAGGCATCTAGTCTTCTTTAAATTAAACAATCTTGTAATTAAGAGTTCTATCACAACCTCACATTTATATAAACTATATACTATATTTCCTAAGGAATTGTTTATTTTTCCATTTTCTAATTTATTTAATTTTTTGCTCAGAAATGTATCGAAAATACTTATTATTGCAATATTAATTATTATTATTTAATTAAATTATAAAAAAACTGCTTGAGCAACACTTTAACTAAGATACATCTTTGGTATCCAATTAATGTATTATTAATTAATATTAGTGTTTTATGCCAACAAATTAACAATATGCGCATATATGCATTTGTTTTAAATGCTATATATAATTTATTTGCAATGCAACTCTAAAATCAGAATTTTTTTTAATCTAATTAGGAAAAAGTATTAAGTTTAAATTACTTCTATTAGTTCATATATAAATAAAGTAAACATGTTCGCCTTGTAGCAATAATAATATATTATAGGTGCGTTGTTCTGCCGACGGGAAACAGATGTATTATATAGGAGAGAATCACTCCTATATGTTCCAGTAAAGCTAATATTTCAACATCTCAACACCTTTTTTCTACTGGAAAATGGGGAATTTTAAATAGTTTAGTCGGATAAAAATAGTTTACTTTATATAATATTGGTGATCCTTATTATTATGACCAATTTCTTCGATATACCTTTGATTTGAACTCTTTGCAGATGCAAATGATTCTGCAAATATAATTATTTCTACATTAAAGTAGGCCGTTGCGCTTAGAAATTTCTACGAAAAGTTAAAGTTTTCTGAACTGTCAACAATTTTCCGCTTTTATAAGCGCAAAGTTATTTATTTTTGCTCGCTGTTGAAATATCAAGTAGAAATAGCTATGCTAAGACGGCGTGTTTTGTTTCCCTGACAAATTTGACATTTTGAATTTACTGCGATAAAATAGAAGTTAATAAATATTTACAATTTTTTTTTTAAATTCGACTGTAAATATATTTTTTCTACAATCAAAAGTACGCTGTTGCGCTTTGGAATTTCAACGTTTCTGGAATTACAACAATTTTCCATTTATGACCGCAAAGTAATTACTTTTTGATTAGAAAATATATCAAGTACCAATGCTGAGACGTAGTGTAATAAATTTGACACTGTTGAAATACATATTTATACTTTATTTCTTTAAATGTGATTGTAGAAAAATTATTGTGTATGATTCTAGAGCAAAGTGATATATTTTCTCCCCAGAAAAAAAATTGGCGCACAGATAGCTATTGTATAAGTGGCATTGTCGCTCTAGAACGACGGCAGCGCTCCACTTCGCTTCGAAATGTATCACTGTGCGCTTAGGCATTAGGGTTTCCCAGGAAGAGTTAAATGATAATCGGAAAAATAAGAGATTTATTTTTATGAAACAAAAAGAACTAATTTAAACTTTAATGCTTTTTTATTTAACTACGTTTTGCGATTACTGAAATCTACTGATAAACAATGAAAGTTTTTTACCAGACCACTCTAACAATGAAATGTTATTCTCTTGTTCCAGGTGTATATGTAGATGCTCCGACTGATTTCTTAGTTGACACAAGAAGCATTCCAAAATCTACAGATGATGGTAAAGTAACGTGTACTATCACAAGCCCATCTGGTACCCAAACAGATAAGCTAATAACACCTTTAATTGATGGAACATACAAAGTTAGTTATACCCCATTTGAAGAAGGCAAACATACTATTGATATATTCTACGATAATGTACCTGTACCAGGATCTCCATTTATAGTTAACGTTAGGAGAGGTTGTGATGCTAAAAAATGCCATGCTTATGGTCCAGGCCTCCAAAAAGGAATTCTCAACAAAACAAATATTTTTACAGTAGAAACCAAAGAAGCAGGCACTGGAGGTCTATCACTTGCCATTGAGGGTCCCTCAGAGGCCAAAATGACTTGCCAAGACAACCGCGATGGTTCATGTTCTGTAGAATATGTACCAACCGAACCAGGTGAATACGATGTATCAATTAAATTTACAGAAAGTCACATTCCCGGATCGCCTTTTAAAGTTTTGGTAGAGCCTGAAACCGATGAAAACCTGGTTAATGCCCATGGACCCGGTTTAGAAAAATCCAACTGCAGATCAGGAATACCTACTAAATTCACCATAGATGCTTCAAAAGCAGGACCTGCTCCCGTAGCAGTAAACATAACCTCTGATTCCAAACCATTGTCAAAGCGACCTGAAATAGTCGATAATGGAGACGGTACGTTTACTGTAACATACATCCCACCTAACGAAGGGGCTAATCTACAAACTCAAATTCTTTATAACAATAAAAATATTCCTGGAAGTCCGTTCCCTGTTAAAGTTAAACCTACAGTAGAGCCTGAGAAGGTTAAGTTTAGTGGTCCTGCTATTTTTGACAAAGGTATACCTGCATCGATGCCCACTACCATTAAAATAGACACCAATGAAGCCGGTTACGGAGACTTAGAAGTCAAAATTATCGGTCCAGATGGATCAACAAGGCCAGTTAAACTTAAGGATAATGGTGATGGTACATTCAACGCCACCTTTATTCCTGATGATTGTGGAAGATACAAGTTAGAGGCAAAGTATGGCGAGAAAGAAGTTTCCAAAACTCCTATTTCTATCCAGTCTTACGCCATTGGAAACGTAAGTGAATTTTTATTTACTTTTTTAAATTTAATGGTACTATGTTTCGGTACATTTCAGTTTGAGAATAACGCCAGCAGTTAAGAACATAAACTTTACACAGCATATAAATAAATACTATTAAATAATATAATGCAAACAAAAAATTAATAATTATTAAAAATATCAAGACTATTTTAGCTATTAATAGGACGCAAAATCGTTTGAACTTGTTGGTTCATTATCAAACTGTCCGATTCTAGTTTGTAAATATTCATTGTCATTTTTATTTTCGGGACAATTATCTTTTTTAATGTATTATTTTTGATTTTTTTTAAAATGATGATAACCATCTTTTTTTAATCATTATGTATTTATTTAAATTGTTTTAATGCCTGTTTTTTATTTTACTCTATTTTTTTTGCTATGGGGCGCGGTATTACTCGATATAGGTGTTCATCAAGATATTATTTGTAATTAATTAAAGACAGAAAAGTAGTTTACATCTTTGTATTTGAGTTTTTAACTTGATGAAGTAAACTCTAGTAATTTCTTTCTATATAGGCTGAAAAATGCAAGATTACGGAAGGTTTTGAAAAAAATCTGTTTAGTGGTCAACCTTACCAAATTATCGTAGATACTGAAAATGCAGGTGCTGGTGCTGTCACATGCAAAATAAAGTCCGTGGACGGAGGGTAATTAAAATTAAAAAAAAACATTCAGGGTTATACACAAGGAATGGTATGTCACTTAGGTACAGATTTATATTTTCAAGTCATAAACCTAACTGTATATTTTTTGCGGTGTACACATAAAATGATCACTCATCTCGTACTTTAACCTTCTTTATTTTTTGGTAATAATTTCAAAATGATGAAAAATACCAATTATCGTAGCCACTAAAACATATTTTTAGGGTTTTTAACTCCAAATGTTTAATACTTTTCTTTTAGTTATTTGTCCAGTAGCGAATGCAAACTGATCTAGGTACCTACTTTTCTGGGAATTATTTACACTTTAATAATATGTATAACTGAAAACAAATCGATGTACGAAAATACTATAAATAGTTATCAAAATTTCAACTTTTAACAATAAAATTTCTGTAACTTTTGGTTATCTAAATAAGAAATACCTAAAACATTAAAAATTTGTAAATAAGTGGTATGCCGTTCAGAGTAGGGAAACCCTGCGAGAAAAAAAAATTAGGTTTACTTTTTAATAGGGACGTGGATATTAATATCGTTGATAATGGCGATAATACTGTAACTATCTATTACACAGTGGAAGATGCTGGGGAATACACGATCAACATTAAATTTGGTGGTCAAAATGTTCCTGGAGGGTTCTGCACTTTTGTGGTGAGTGTAGTGGATGTAAAAAATATAACTTTTGTGATTTTTGTTTGAGAACGTTGCTTTCAGCTAAAAACCGGCTTTATTGCATCCATACGACTGTACCAGATTAGCGATTTAAGCTGTGTGAAAAAATCTCTAGAACAGAGTCGGAGTGTGAATATTTTTACATTAGTAATTCACAAAGGGTTTAAAGTTTAGCATATGTTGCAGTCCATTTCGACTTTGTTTTAGATGCTCTTTTACTGTTTTTAAAATGAAGCTTGTCTACATTTTTAAAGTATTTTGATCATTGTGTTTTTAAAGTTTTAGGAATATTTTTATAACTCTTTTGGGCAAATTTTATTACAGACAAATAAGTTTTTACATGTTTGATGACGGTGTACACATTAAAACAATTGAATTCGAGAATAAATGTATTAAATTTAATGTAAAATAAAAGCCCACAAGATTTGATAGGAGGCTATTAACTGACAAAATATTCAAAATCACTTTATTTTCGACATTCCATAATTTTTTCATTGCAATCGTTAGAACTTTTGAAAACTGCTTTGTTATAAGCATTATATGATAACAACAATAAATTACATGATAGGTAAACATTTTTATTTGCTTCTGAAATATATAATGTCTGCAAGTAATGGCTTCATATAATATATATATATATATATATACATTATAGGTGTAATAGGTTTTTGAAATCAACTTCTCAGGATGAAACTATTTTCTAGTTATAGGAATTTTGAAATAAAATAAAACGGTTTTTTTTTTCATTTCGATAACTCGATGCATTCTGCTGGAAGATAATTGGTCCGCCCTGTATATATTTAGAAAAGTTTATTTTGAGGTTGCAGTCCTGAACTTTTTGGGCAAAGTTAAGTAAAACTCTTTGACTCAACGTCAAGCGTTCTGAAAATCTTTATTTATTACGTATTTTAGAAACTACTTCATTGATGACTTTTTGAATCTTCTTCTATCAATTCATAACACTGATAAAAGTTTTAAAAAACAATCTACTTATTTAAACTAAAGATACAATGTAATTATCCAAGGTAATATGTTTTAATATGAAATATTTTGAAAACTAATAATTTCACACAAAATCGTATTGTGACAAAATTATTTTCAATTTTATAAATTATCTTTCAAATATTCATTAAAGAGACTTTGGATTAGTATAAAGGAAACTTACTATGTTAAATTATGTTTTTAGATATCATATAAACCTTTCATATTTATTTATTATATTTTAATTTATGCACTATTATATAACGTCAATTTTCCAAAACTCATATTTTTATGTTATTATAAAAAGATTTTTTTAAAAGTTACGTGTTATATGAGCTATTCCCTACATATTTATACTAATGTTAGTTTATATGATTATATTAGTTTATTATAAAGTCGTATATTTAATCATTAGGGAGTTTCTTATAACTGAGCATTAGAACGCTAAAATATGTGGCTTAGTGTCTGCGTCTACTTTAGAAAAGTACTTCAAGCGCAAATCGCAAATGGGTCGGTATAATAGAAACACTTCCAAGTTATATCTATAAAACCTGAAATATTTGGCTAGACAAGATTGTCACAGGATTCGGCGTCCCGACGGCGATCGTCCCCTCTCCACTTTAAAATTTCAAAGAGTATCGTCATCACAGGTTAAAGCCAGCAGAGCTCCACCCCCAAGTTATATTTTAACTTGTATCATTTATTAATCAAATGTGTATTTTGTCATAAAAATAGATTTTCATACAGTTAAGAGGCAAACACGTAAACAATTTTTGGAATCGGAAATGCCTCTTTTAATTATAATTTTAATTTTTGTATTTTTTTTTTCTTGAAAATTGAATATTTCCACGAGAATAATCGAAAACGTCCGAATGTATGCTTCTTACTCTTCTGGCACCCACCAAGTTTAAAATTTGTAGAGATCCATGATAATTTTATTGTTTCAGTCTTGTGAACACTTTTGAGTACAACTACTTAAGGTACGTTTTGAAGAAAGTGTTCTTATCGGTTTTGTGTATAAAAATGTGAGAAATGTGAGTGTTCGTGTATAAAGCTGAGAAAAATTTTAATTTTATTTCTAGTATCAATTAATTTTAGACGGTTTATTTATACTAACATAGTTTGCTGAAATATTAGAACGTAATAAATTCTTACATTCATAAGAAACATATATTTCGACAATGTATTTAAAGCATTGTCAATATTTTGTTAAACACGTATAAAAATATTTTAAAACATAAAATACTAGTATTTTTGATTTCAAATAGAAATGAGTAAAAATGGTGGATTATCTAAATATTTTAAATACATATATGTTTTGCTTATTTTTCCATTTCATTTTAAATTGGTCTTTTTTACTTCAATCACGTTTATTATGGATAACCTTATAAATTTTAGTTGTCAAACTTGAAACTAGCTTTTCCTAATTTAGCGCCAAAAATAAGATGAAAATCAACTTTAAAATTAATAGTACACATTTTTTGAAATTTTAAAAATATTTAATAAGACTAAATATTCAAACAAGAATATTATCAGAATTTTATTTTTTTAACTTAGCTTATTGCCTTTTATGTTTTTTTTTTAGATTTTCAAATCATATATGTCTTATGTACAAAGGATACCTTAAAAAATAAATTTGCAAATTTTTCGGAGTTGCAAGTTAACAGTAACGATTTGAGACATTTCCGGACGAGGCGTGTCGAGTTAGTAATTTCGAAACGAATTACTGTAAAATCGCACCAAACGTATGACGTAATTTGTTTCATTTTATACTAAATTACCATAAAAAAGAAATAATTTTGTATTGTGACAATTAATTCGACAATTATTTTTACTGAACCCAGTACCGTAAAATTTCAAAAGTTTAGTTTATATCTCGAAAAGTAACTATTTTTTAAGATTGTATATTTTAAATAATAATAAGATGACTTTATTTTAATGATTTATGCATACGTAAATCTAAAAACAAGATTTGGCCAGTGTCATAAAACTTATTTTAGGGATATACTTGTTTTTTGCCTTTAGTAATAAAAAAAAATTAATGTAGAAATTATAGTTAATTTTAACACCATTTATCTTATAGACGAGAGATGTCTGATTGAATCACTTTTTGAGCCAAATAATCTATCCATGTTTATATCTTCATGATGAATAAACTGATTATTAAAAAATTTAGGCTAGTGATATTAGATCTAATGTCGAGTTAAGTGACAGAAAAATCCATATGGCGGACTTTCGGTTTAAACCGCCAATTTAATGAATAAATGCCCCACCATGCGTTTAATTTACAAAAATTGAGTTTTACATAAAAATTCTAAGACTAATAAAAGTGAACACTATTTAAATTTTTGCAAAAATAACGTTTTTTTTGTTACTCCTACTCACCTTTTGATTGATTTATCTCGTAAACTATTAATTTTATTGCATAACACTTTGGGGATGAAAATGGTAATAGCTTCCCCAATGCAATAGTTGTATTACAAACGTCTGCACTTCGGTAACCACATTTTAATGTCCCTATGTAGCTTCTTTTTCCAATAATTATACCAAGGCTTTTCTTTTTAACCCAAGATTTCTAAGTTTGTCAATAATTATGCCAATTGATGTGCACTGATTTAAACTTTTTTATTAATTTATATTTTGTTGTCAAATGCTGGATATCGGTGATGGTAGTTTGTAATTTCTTAGTTGTTTTTTGTTACAGTGGAGCAAAGGTTGACAAAGTCTTGTTCTTTAATTCTGCTAGTTCAGTTGTAATTAGTAAGTGCAGGACACTTTTTGGGGCTACCCCTACTGATGGGAACTATTTCTTTTAGCTATGAAATAATTACTAAATGAATGATCCAAACTATCGAATTTCAACTAATTAGATTATTATTATTTTTATATACTTATGTAGGCACTTCTCTAAAAATAATAGTAGGACAACTCTTGTACATCAAAAACTCTATTTTTTACTTATGTGAATTGATCTAAGTAGAAGATATTCGTGCTGGATTGCCAACTTACCTATTTTCTAAATATATCAGAAAATGAAACAGTAATTTATTATTTGAGAAATAAAACAAACTATGTCCAGTACCACATTATTATATTCGTTGTGATTTTTTTTGATGGAACACATATGGTTTCTTTAGAAGTTATCAGTTTTTTTCAGTATTATGCCTTCATTTAATTTTTAATTTTTAACCTTTACTGTATTTTATTAAGATGTTACGTGACATTTAATCGCTGACTCTCCCCAGGACGTGCATGGCCTGATGATGGCGGAAACCGAAACTAGTTGTCAACCTTTTTAAAAAAATTTACAGGAATATACTATTGTGGTACTGGACTTGGTGTGTATTATTACTTATTACTTGACCACTTTTGAGATAACCTTTTGGACTTAATTCGTTATTTGACCAACCGACCTCAATCTTCAATACAATTCGTGATTTTTAAATGATACTTGTTGTGGCATTGTGGAAATCAAAAGTCGTTTGTCAAAATAAAATGTCAGAAAAACGCTATTTTACAAAACTAAAATAAATTGTCTTACTTTTATTTGTCGGGAAGTGTAGCAAACCTACCAATTGTTACCGCAGACAGAGCTATATACCGAAGGACTACGAATATAATTTTTACTTAGTCGTTTATTTTATTCGTCATTCATTTGCCGCTTATAAGTAGTATTTGCTTTATATAGACACAATTCAATAGTTCATTCGTTTAACTAAAATTTTAAAGAATCAGGTATGATTTCAGTATTTCTGAACGTTGTTGGGGTAAGAATTTTTTAACATATATTTTATACTTTATCGAACTCATAAAAATGGAGAACAATTACCGAAAAACTTTAAAAACTAATAAAATCCAATAGAATATGAAATTTGTACAAAATGTAATGAGATCACTAACACATTTTCCTAAATTATAGAAAGTACCTCTTAGACAGTAATTGTATTTTTAAAAATTTTAAAAATAAACCCAATAGTGTGCTGGAAAAAAAGAAAAATCACTCAATTCAATAAAATTAAATAAAACAAAAGTATTTAAATTGTAATCTTTTTTAATATGATAGGTACTAATTATTGGGTTCAGTGTAAATAAACTGACACGTAAGAGCAATTGCTAGATTAGAAAAGATAGGCTTGGCATGTGTCTAATTATTATTATAAGATCCTAGACTAATTCGCATATTTAATCTGTGGCAGTTCAAATGAGGCGGAAAATTTGTGAAACATCTGGGCCAAATCATTGATAGCGAATGAAAAGATATATCAAAATAAACTGCAAATCAAAATATGCCAATAGTTTATAATAGAAGACGATAACTCTTTTCAGCATTGATTATCTCTGATGCTCTGTAACTTATATTAATAATATTAATAGTAAGCGAAGAATTTGTCTTCTTTCTTATGGATATTAAATGTTGGATTTCCTTTCTACTTTTTTCTAGGAATAATTTCCAAATTTTAGTTCTTAAATTAGTTGATGGGTTTAATATTTTTATTGCCTCGTTTTTTGACCATGATTTTCAGTGGAGATGGGTTTTTTCTCTTCTAGTGAACAATTGACGGTTTATTACGTAGTGTAAAAATTTTAAAAGCTTTTATATGACAAAACAATTAAATTCGAATTATTTGTGGGAAACTGTTTATGTATACTTAATATACTCACACATCAAACCATTCTGCTGACAGTTGAGTGATTGATATATGTGTAAACTAAGAAGTGTTGAGTTCTAACATGAACTATTTACTATTTGTTGTAGGTTTAAATATTTTTAAGTTTTAATAAGTATTTAATATACTTTTTTTTTAGTTAATATATCAGGGTGTGTTTAAAAAAAATTAGAAGTTTTATTATATTTATCTTATAAAAATGAGTTTCAGTTAAACCATATTTAAGATTATTTTTTTGCTATCATATATCATTTGCATTTAACTAAAGTAATTTTTCGACGTCAATGTCTAGACACAAAAAATATGTTCAAAAGCTTGATGTTTTTGTCTAGCTTTGAAGAAGAAAAGAATATTTTTACTTATGTCAAGATTTTCTATAATTTCAGGTTTTTTTTATTATTTTTTGGTAGAATTGAACAGGTTTTTTAAATTTAATTGCTTTTTTAGGGTTATAACCAAAACTAATTAGTATTTTTTAAAAACATAATTAAATCTAATTATACGCCAGCGATTATTTCGTCATGTAGGAAACATACCTAAGAATGGTTGATATTTTCAAGATTATTTAAATTCCAGCTATGTGTCGGTGATTCATTTTAAATATATTTCAAATTCAGCTGTATGTGTCTGTCACACAATTTATCGATTGCCAGCATACATCTATCTCGATCCTTCTCTCTGGGACCAATAATCTGGCTATTTTGAGAACTCCGTTTAAAAATAAGTTTATTTACATTCTTAGTATCTTTTTTGATAGTTTTCCGCTAGGGTAAAGAAAAAGAAAGTTCTCTAAAAGTATTTTAATGTAAGGCAGGGCAGTAATATAATTTTTGTCACCCGAATACCTGGTTATCTTTTTAACATAAAAAATTCCCAATAACAAATATCTTTTAGAATTTAAATGAACGGGCGATTTTCGATCCCACAACTATTCGGCCCAGTAGCTTTTCAATGCTACAATATTTCGATGATGCAAAATTCGATCCAGCAAGGGTCACCCAGTTAAGATGTTAAACCTAAACTTCATCTGGTAAATCGCCTGTT
Organism: Neocrepidodera transversa; assembly: GCA_963243735.1. Taxonomy (NCBI): domain Eukaryota; kingdom Metazoa; phylum Arthropoda; class Insecta; order Coleoptera; family Chrysomelidae; genus Neocrepidodera; species Neocrepidodera transversa. Next base: position 14,603,738 of record OY725339.1, read on the forward strand.
ATTCTATATGCGCTATCGAACTATATATCTTGCTATATTATTTATTCAAGCTTTTACATTTTTACTAAAGGAAACCGTACTTAAAAATACAGAAGATGTAGCAAATTCCTTAAATCATTTTTTTGGATCTCACCTACTGTTTTATCCTAGTTTACTGACTGATTAATCTTGACCAACCGACACCAAATATTTTAAATGGTTAGAATTGGATCGTCTCATATAACATGTTCGACTATCTCGTCTTCCAATTTGCTCATAGATAAGTCAAAACATGATTTCCACCGTGTCCCATACGGTTCCACCATGTTATAATCGTTGCAGATAAGTCATACTTGTTAATGATATTTGTTTTATTTTACAATATGCAATTTTGCAATTGATGTATTTTAGTAGCAGTTGCCATACGTTTGAGTTGTTAGACATATTAAATTGAACTTGTCAAATCACTTTAAATAGCCGTTTAAATGAACTAGTGGTGTCTCTAAATCGATATTCCATAAGCTATTATAAATAAAATTAAAGTACTTTAAATTACTTAAATACAGAATTATTCTCTTCAATATAAATTTAATATAAATTTATATCATACATTTCCTTTTAAAATCAAAATAAAACATATATTATGCCATTTAAGTTGTTCACAAAATATGGCCATTTTAACCAAGTAATGGTACAGTGACAAATTTGCTGTTCACTGTGTTGTTCCAGAACTTTTTGGTTGAGGCATGTTTTCTTATCTTATTATGACGGATGTATGCCATGTCGTAGGAAATCTACATTGCATTGCATTCTCCATTAAGGAAAAATCTTTTATAACTAGTTACATAAATGATGTTTTGTTGTTGTTAAACATCACAAGAATAAACTAATTTACTTAATCGGAATCCGTAACATCAGGTAATTTAATATCACTGTTACTCTCGTCACTAGATATTGCTTGAATTATTAATATTTTTTCTTTTTATTGCCGTCTATTTTATTCTTTTATAAACTGGTGTATCAGTTAGAATATGTGTGACAGTTTGAGCCATAAAATCATCATCGTCGCTAAAATATTATATGTCAATACACCAGTAACTTTTGACGCTGATAGCACATTTTTAGGACCTAACCCAAGTTGATTATAAAATATCTCTGTTTTATCAAATATCATCACTGTAACTTACATAACTCCATTAAATTCCTTTTGGAGTTGATGAGCTGGTGTTTTTTGCAACAATTCTAGAATAATCTATCAAATTTGAATTTAAAATATTTTTCACTTTATTTATATTTTCTTTTTACGTCCATAAATTAGAGCTAGAATTAAAACAATGTAAAATTTTTTATCTAATTTTAACAACAAAGCTGATAGTTTCTGTATTATTTTTTAGCAAACGATCATGTTGATAGGTCCTATAATAACATGTTGTCGCTCTATGAATGTAAAGAGATATACTCGAGACAGGTGCAATATCATGACGTAAATAAAATTAGATTGCGAATATCTGTGCTAAGCATATTTTTACTAATAATAAATATGAAATGAGCGAGTTTAAAGCCAGAAAAGAGATGGTAAAAGAAAACGTTACATTTGTCACTAATTTTATATGCGTTACCAGGGCATTAATAAATGGTTTATTATTTATTGTTTATTACGAATAAAATAAATCAAGTAGTAAATAAATAAAAAAATTATTTATAAATTCTTAGGATCAAAAAACTGTCCTATTATTAACTCTCTTTTTTCTTCTAAGTACAGATATTTGTTTATGTCTTAATAAAACATTGGGTTAGTATTGTGTAGATTAATTTTTTGGGCTAGTCGCCAGAATTTAATATATTTGTTAAGCTGTTAAGGAATTCGGCAATAAAAACAAAACAAATATCTAATCTAATGCCAAAATCGTTTGGTGAAATATTGGATACTATTGGGATAATATTTTAAAAGTCACATCATTTGGTGATTGGCTCCGAATTTTCTGACCAAATGATCATAACCACTCGGATATTATTAAGTTCCATTAAATTTGAAATGTTTATTCTTCTCTCCGCTTTTATGACTAGGCGTAATTATTTTTAAAAAACGAAGAGATGCCATCTGAACCGTAAATACAATTAGTCTTAACAAACACTGTCGTTTTGAAACTAAAACTAAAACTTAAATTTTTATCAATTGGATTTAAATTTGTGTTGCTTTACAATTAAATCAATTCGCTCATTATCGTACTATTTCTATACCAGACATTTCAACTCCTTGATCATTATATAATCCAACATCGAACAAGTTGATTTATACATGTCACTAAAAATCTAATAAATATTGTATACGATGATGGTCTAAAAAATTAATATAGAAACAAGAAATTTGTTCTTCAAATGTATTTTTATTTTTCTACATAGTCTCCTTGTAATACTTCTCCCAGCCATGCTGTCATCTCTTTAGCCCGTCCAAATAGTACTGGGCATCTTTCTCTGCAAAAACTTTTAGCTTAGGAAACCAAAAAAAGTCGATTGGGGCTAGATCCGGTGAATAAAGAGAGTGCTCCAGCAGTTTAAATCGTAATTCGTGGATTTTTGCCATGGCAACCGATGAGATGTGAGACGCATTGTCTTGGCGAAGTAATTTTTTTCAGCTATTTCTGACTTCAGCTTGTGTGATAATGATGGTATGCTCCTGTAATTGTTCTTCCGTTTTTAAGATAATAGATTAAGACAACTCCATGACTATCTTCAAAAACAGTCTCGATCACTTTCCCAGTCGAAGGACCAGCTTTTGCTTTTTTGGGGACCATTTTCCCTTTGTAGTACACTGTTTTGACTGTATTTTTATTTCTGGTGTATAATGGTGTATCCAGTTTCATCTACAATAATTAATCAGCGCCGAAACTCTGATTTATTGTGGCTAAGCTGCGTTAACAGAGCGTTGGAAATGTTCAAACTTTTTCAGTCTAAAGTGAGCAAATGGGGCACACAACGTGCGGGCAGGTTTCTGATGCCTAAATCTCGAATCAATATGCGACAAACACGTTCTTTGGAGATATTCATAGCCTCTGCTATCTCTCTAACTTTAATTCCTAACCCTTTTGTACAACTCTTGAAGATCGCCCGTTTCTACTCATTTTTTTAACTATCCACTGTGGAAATAAAAGAGTAATACCATGCGCTCGTGAGCTTAGAGACACAAAATCAGCCGAGTTTTTCTACAGGGTATATAGTGCCTAAGTCACTGTAGAATAACTTACTGTCGGTACTTTTAATATTCGTTATTACTCTTGAACATTAACCCAATATTTTATATTATATGTTAGGTATCTTACTCAAAGTGTTTTCGTCTCTAGGCATTTCCTGAATGAATCAGTGTGGAAATGAGTTTTTCTTCTAGAGTAAAATCATCTAGTAATTTTAGTTTTAAGTTTTTTTTTGTAGGTATAAACAAACTTAAAAAATTATTGATAATTTGGTAGAATATTTCTAGATTTAATTTCTAGAGACTAAATAACGGTAAAATATATTTCACATGAATGCAGGCTAACGAGTAATAAATTAAATTAAATAGACGTCGTATTAATATTTGCTGCCAAGCAGGAACTAAACCTATCGAAATTAATTAACTTTTATATTTGTGTGATGCTTACAATAATTAATATATGCATGTACCATTACTGATATTTTGAGAATATTGAGTTTTTTTATACTAGTAAATATTTTTGAATATTCGAGAATTCAATTTACATACTTTAACTGTAGAAGTGAAACACTAAATCACCCATTAGTAATTAATCAAAGTTTTTTATCAATACTATTACAAATATATCTATGTTGTAGTATAAAACTTCTTTTATATTATAGTGTAGTCTATCATATTAGTCAAACTTTCAGGTTCGGTTTTATAAAAGTGGGTCAAATACAACACTGAAAACCGTCTCTAGAGTCTAGAGGTCGGTGCTTCCTCCCTTGCATTCGAAACTCTGCCTATTTTGCACTCTAAAATCTTTCTACAAACTAAGACTGGCCCTTTTCGCTCTTGACTTGTTTACGTTTTTATTTACAGTTAAGGATCATACAGGATTGGACTGAGCTATATTGGCCGCATTTTTTTACATTTCCGCTTTACAATTGATACATACCTATTTCAATTTTATCACTCCTAAAATGTGACTGTTAAATATCTTTAGATTGTTAATTTTTTGCATTTTTTTCTTATTTACTTAAATAATATACCTAAATGGAACAAATAAGCAAGCACCTATGCTTTTTTGCACAATTTAATTTGATCCTTGACTCTTATATTGCGGGTCAATCAAACCCAATTCAATTAATCGTTCCTTTAAATTGAAGTAGACACTTTAACGTGGGTAAAAATATTTGCATATAGGTATTGAAGCCATATTAAAAAAAATGAGATTAAAGTTTACATTGTACGTTTCAACAAATTTCATAAATATAACAAAATTAACTATATTTTTTAATAAATTAGATTACATCAAATAACATCAAAAGTATAAATCTTCCTCTCAGCTACATAAATAAACTCTTTTAAAATGAAGTACTTTAAGAGGCCCACACACCACGTGACTTTTGTGTTTGCCGGTTAGAAAATTACCCAAGGAAAATGTGCTTGTATTCTAGTAAATTGGGTGCAAAAATTTTTTTTTTAGTATTTTCCGGTTAATGTTAAGTAATCCTACTCTCTTGTCCAATTTTTTCTGCGCAGAACAGGGTAGAGAGCTATAAAAAATAATTATTCGTATTTGGACGAGAACTCGCCTAATATAGCAACTAAAAATATGCGGTTTTTTTCATGAAATTTAAAATATTTATGAGAAGAGCGCGTCTGTGCTACATTTTCCAAATTTGTCTAGAGAAAAAAGTTGATAGTCGTATCACTTTTACTAAAATCATTTTAAAAAAAGTGTCACAGACGCAATCTAAAGAATTAACTGCAGAATCGATTGATGAAAACCGCAGCTTCCTATCTTTAATATTAACGGAGCGCTCGTCCAAAAACGATTTCATGCAAGAAAACATATGGTATTGGCGCCTCTTAAGGATTTTTTACTAATCCAATTTTACGAAAAAATTATGCAAAATCAAACACAACACAATATTTTTATATATAATACAAATACCGACTATGTAGTAACTTTTATGGTTTTGTCTCTTTTCCAGCATTTACAGCTTTAATATTTTCTATATTTAAGAAGTATCTAACCGTTGTGGTTTATATATTCATCTGTCTGGAATAACATGTGTTCCATTTTTTAGTTTAAAACTTTATTTCGGATCAAAAATGGGAAGGTGCAAATACATTTTATTATTTATATTTTTACGGGAAAAGTAAAGACCAATTATTTTATACACACTCTCAAAACTTAAACCTACAATATCTCATCTATAATTTAGAACACGAATGAACGTAGATTTATATTTATTTTGCAATAAAATTATTTTCATCGATGTATCACTAATATGAGTTTTTTGAAAGATATTTAAATCGGATGTTTTAGAATTTTCAATCACTGCTAATGGTACATTCTCTTTTAGTCCTCGTTATTAGTTACCTATTTTAAATGAGCTTTTATAATTCATTTACCACTGATCCTTTTATAAATTCGCTCCGCCGTTGTACGAATATGGCACATGGATTTTCCGTATGCTGCTCATTGATATTTCGGTAGTTTCGTGGTTGATTCTTCTCCGTGAATCAGAATTATTGAATTTATTTGTCTTTTTTTGAAGAATAAAATAAAATCAAATCAAACAATAATTTTCCAATAGTAGAATTAATTTAAAGAGTTATTTAATTTACATATTTTAAAAAGAGCATTCTAATACAAAGGTAGCTAATTTTTTATTTAAAAAAACTTTTTCGAATAACAAAGGGTACTTCATCCAAATTTTTAAACATACCTCGTATTTGATTAATAAATTTTAACATTTCATTGTTGCATTTTAGGCATGAAGCCAATTCAATTCAAAACATTTATTTACAGATTATACAATTTAAATTTATAATGGTCTATAAGAAAAGAGTAAGGTATTATATAGGGTGTAACAAAAAGATAGGTTATAGTTTAGATGGATAAAAGGTCCATGAAATTAAAATTATACTAAAATTAACCCCAAAACGATTACAGGCCTTTTAAGTAAAAAATTAAAAACGAGATTGTTTGTTTGTTGAAAGTTGGCGTGTCCGTTTCTAGTATTTAGCTTGTGGTCTGACCAAAAGCCAAGCGCTGGTACCTCGGCGTTTACGTAGCCCACGGAAGTAATCCTGATGTCTCTCACTATGTCCCCTTTTGGGTTCCTGTATTATCCTCTGGTTTCCTTTTTCTGTTTGTGGTTATAGTTCTGTCTGCTTTATTATTTTTCTTTCCGATCAATGTTTTGTTTCTTCTCTCTTCTAAGATGTCAATCTTTGTCTTGTACTTCTGTAAAATTTGTCGAATGATTCTCTCGTGTTTCACACAAGTGTCTGGAGTATCTTATGTTTTTTGACATTGTTAATTTGGTGGCGATCGAAGTGTTTAAGACTGCATGGAGATCTTTTGTTCTTGTTATGGTAATCTAGTGTGATTCTTGGAGCGGTAGTGATCAAATATTTATTAATATTTATTATTCTTGAATATTTAGCATTGATTTCGTGGGTTTTCTGTGTATATTTACGTATGAACACACGTAGTTTGTTATTTTCATCGTGTACGAGTAATGAGGCATTTTGTCAAACCTTATAGTTTCCATCAATATCTTATGGTTACTATTGCTTTCCGTGCATGTGATCGGTGGGATAAAGGTTTCATTTCTTTGAGGTTGGCAACTATCCGTCAATAAGAGAGCAATATAGGATTTTGGTTGTCTCTATTTTCGTGGCTTTGTCGATTTTTTTGGTGATATGTGCTTTTGGTTTGGTGCTTTAGTGTTATGTGGTTGACTGATGAGTTTTTACTTACTCTTTCTGCGTTCGCTATTCTGTGTCTTTAATCTCTGTATATCTGAATCTTGTTTTCAACGTTTCTGGCGCTGTTTGCTTCAGCTTCGAACCTAGATTCTGTTCTTGTCTAGATATGCAGAATTATTGATACTTTTATCTTTTATTTAAAGTGGGAATTTAAAACCTTTGGTTTTCAACAATGACTAAGAATATCGTCTGAAGTTCTACGTTTCGCTATGTTGAAAAGGACGTCGAGTGTTTTTAAAAAGTGTAGTTTTAGTTAGTTAGTGGTGATGATATTCTTCGACATACTTAAATTTGTCACAGTTATCTTAAATTTTTGCTGCAAAATGTTTATAGTACCTTATATAATCTTTAATCAACTATATTTAATCCGAAGAAGAACCATACGCTATCAAAATTTCTCACTTTCTCTTACTTTAAATACCTATTCAATGTTCCATGTTTTTAATCAATGTCAATATCTTATAGAGTAAAATAGTATATTAAAGTGTAAGTGGATGAAAAGGTCTTTAAAACATGCTCGAAATAAAGTCTTTTAAAGGCCAGTTATCCACGAATACTTTACCCATTTTTTTATTGGTACAGTTTCAAATAATAAATACTGGTATTATTACTACAAAAAATGGAAATAAAAAACTAATAATGGTTGCATTCGTAAAGCAGGATCGCGGTTAATACCGAAAAAATCCGAAGACTTATTAAATTAAATACATCACCTCATTACTAGGCTTTTTGAAGAAAGTACTTAATAACTAACATTTAGAGACTAGCTTTAATCCTGTAGTATTAATCGCTGCTTCTATAAAAAAATAAAATTGTATTTATTTGCTTGAATTGAAATTTTGACAATATTAAATTTTGCTTTGAAAGTTATTTTCTATATTACTTACTTTAAGCATCATTGATTTTGATGATACTTGTTTTTCTCATTATAGTTTATGATACGAATAATATTTATGTTTTCTTATTACATGGATTACAAAACTTTGACTAATATCCATTCAATCCAATTCGACGAAGTCAAAATTTTACGCCTCTTAATTAAATAAATTAAAGGATACTTTTATATTACCGACATAAAATAAATATTAATATCTTTTACATGTAGTCTAAAATAATCTGTTTTGAGTAAAATTTTAATTTTAATTTAAAATTTCTTGCAGTACAAAATATTGAAAGTCAAAAATATGAAATTAAAGATCACGTTTTAGAATATTTCACGGTATATTCGTCGTTCGAAATTTCGACCTTACCTTCTTATGGAAGAAACTGAGGAGGTAAAAGAGTTGTGCTTGACCGGAAGGGCATATATAAAAAAACAGCACATCTTTTCTGAACATATTGGGTGAAACCGACTGTTTTTATTTGATGATTATATTTTACTTAGAAGTAATGTTTATTCTTTCAGGCCGAAAAAAGTAGTGAAATCATAACTCAGACTGAAGTTCAAGAAAAAGTAACCAGTACACAATCCTCCAAACAGCAAGTATTCAGGCCAGTCCAGTTGAATAACATCCCACTATTGAGTACAGGAGGTAACGTAACAGGTAGGTCGATGTTTTTTAACTTTTATTTTATATTGTATGTTCTTAAACTAAATAGATGCAATTTAAAAGCGATTATTTGGTGTACAAAAATAAGAAATTAAGTACAATCAACTATCTTACTCCAACTATTTGATACTTATTACAGAAAAACAGCGTCTTTCCTTGGTTAACCGCACAGTTGTAGATAAAAGATTTAATAAATATATTTAAAATATTTTATTGTACATCATATACTTAAATACAGCACAATCCAAACTGCGTTTAAAAAAAAGAAGAGAAACTGTATAAAAAACAATGGCGAATCTGATATTTATTTAATTAAAAATATTGAAATGCAAAATAATTTAATGTTAAAACTATTGATGAATTAGGAGTTGATTCGATTATTTTTTTTATCGTTTATAAATAATAGTAATTAGGATTTATCGTTCGTAATTCCACATGGGACAGTTTTACTAAAAATTAGGAATATCTGATGCTATTTTCATCTCTTATTTGTAGAAAAACATATTGATTTCGTCCTGTATATACGGTTCATATCATTAAACGTTCGAGTATAATTATTGTAATGCGAGTGTAACGAATTTCTTGGCAGATCTAACCTAAACACTGTCCAGCTTTGTAACGCGATATATTTTTTATGGAATCTGATATAATTAAGTGTCGTCCAAGATATTTTTGATTTAGCGTTTCTAGTTTTTTGAAAACATTTAAACGCTATTTTCTACCTCTAATTAAGAACAAGACCTTCAGGTTTAGAATTCGTACGGTTACATTTATAGTTTAAAAATTTAACAGAATATTGCTAATAAATATCAGCTATTATTATTTTGCAAAAGAAACAAATATGTTATTTTATTTTAATCATGGATTTAGCCGTTATTTGAGATTTGATATGAGAATAATTTCTTAAATAATTGCGTACTGCGGAAAGCTATTGTAATAATATTTTTTTATAATAAATAAAAACACGTTTTGAACTTGTTTTTATGAAAATTTATTACTAATTTATTTTTTTAAATATAAGTGTAAACAAGATAATGTTGAAAATATAATGTTGAAAATTCAGTAGCGTGCAGATTACATATTTTTGCTATAAAACATCCATATATTTCCATAATTATGATATTTATTTTATTTAATTTTTCACTTACAATACCAATAGACCTTGAATTATTACCCCAAAAATTTTTTCGAGTACTAAAATGTTTTGAAAGTTATCATGAGTGAGAGAGAAATTTTTGGTTATTAATTCAAGTTTGCGTGGTATTCGGTATTTTACATCAAAGGAATATTTTTTCTATAAAACTACTCAAAAGACGTTTTTCTGCATAGTTTTATGTTCGTAAACTTGATCTTTTCTCACAGTAATTGAAATATGACATTAGTGTGCCGGAAAGTGACATTTCTTCATACTCGTGAGAAATTAGCACCTTTCTGTACTCGTTGCACAATATAATATTATGTAATACCATCCAGGATACCCTATGCGAAAAGTATTTTCAGAAATACGTTACCATGGCGACGATGAAAAATAATTGTAATTGGTATTTAGTAGGACGTTGGATATCATTTTTTAATTCATTTTTAAAACCAATTTCTTTAATACCTTTCGGTTTACTGTTTTCTCTCCCTTAATTCCCAGCTCATTAATTCTCTCCCTCATGTTTTGTTTTGGTCTATCTTTCTCATATTTATATTTTTTTTTGACTATTTGCCTTCTGCATTTGTAATGGATGTTGAATGACTCTTAATTTATTCTTTGGCTCATCTTTTTTACCTGCGAGTCGCATTAAAAACTTAATCGCTGTCACAATAATATTTCCTTCTTATTTCTTCTGTAATGACCATGATTTCTGTATTTCTTGTCACTTTTAGTTGTTGCTGTAATAATGCGATATTACATACTTTTTGATATGAATAAACAAACAATAATGAAAATCAATTGTATTAAATTTAAAAATATTGTTTATTGATATTATTAAAACACAATTTGTTTACTCCTACACTTCCAACTCGACGACCCGCCATTAAGAACAGATTTCGCCATAAAAACTTATACCCAGTTATTTGTGTATGTAATATTTCTATAAGCTACGTGATGTTTATTTTGGCAAATTCTTGTAACGCATACGATGATTTGAAATAAATATATATCAGTAGAGAGTAGGTATCATTTCTGATAGACAACAAGCTCGTGTATCTAATGCTAGAAAGACGTCATTACATAGAAAAGTGAACAGTCTTTAATTTAAACAGATTAATGTCATACAACACACATGCCGAATGCAAATAAATCAATATCATTTAGGATATACAACATAGCCACGAACATCTAGATTTATTTATTATTATTATTATACAGTTTAAACCATTAAGAAAGTTCATACTATTTATATATAAAAAGAAAACAAAAACATAGTAATGAAACCTAAATAACTAACTAATAATTATTATTTAATAATAATTCAAAATTTCATTAATCAAAGTCATAGTTACCTTATTATTAGTTATTACAAGCAAATTTGAAAACAAGAAAGGTAGTGACAATTTGAAAGAACGATACATTAAAAATTTCCATTGCATTATTTCCAGCTGTTTAATATGGACTTAAGCATATGGTGACCAAATAACAGAACAGTATTCCAAATGTGAGTGAATAAAATAAGATTTTTATTATATGCAAAAGTATAAAGTCTTCTCACCAATCCTAATGCTTTTAAGGCTTTCCCAGCAACATAGTCGACAAGCTGAGAAAATTATAGATCATATTGAAATATAACCTCAATATCTTTTATACTGTCAACTTTATAAATACGATTTCCATTAAATTAACCAAGTTAAGCCCCTTATAAGCAGAGGAGGATATACATATATTTAACACATGTAAAGAGCATATATCTATAATTATTTTAGACAATTTAATATCATCAGCATATAATAAAACTTCAGTATCATGCTTACTACATTAATAATGAAAACGCTAAATGAAAATGGACCTAAATGTGATCCCTGAAGGACCCTTGATATCGCTATGATATGGCTTGTAAAATATAAGAAATTAGCCAATTCAAAGCATTGTCATTTATTCCTAGACAATAAAGTTTACTGTTTAAAATATTATGGTCAACACGACCAAAAGCCTTTGTCAGGTCTATATAAATTTGATTTTCGTTTCCTGCTAAAGTTGCAACATACTCGATAAATACCATAGTTTGATCTACTAGCATTTAAACCATTGGCTGTTTCTAATCATATTCATTGGTCATTACCCATACTCTCTAAATTTTAGAAATGGACAACAAAATGTTAATTGATCTATAATTAGTAATGAAAGAAGGGTTTTCAGACTTCAACAAAGGTTTAACAAACGATTTTTTCCACTCGGTAGGGAAACCCCTTCGGCTATCTATTTTTTAAAGGAGCCCCAAAGACCTTGCCACACTCCTTCAAAACAGATTTATAATCTTTCCAATATCAAGTCCATTTAAACATTCTAACACCTCGATTATAGATACTATTATTAACATCAATAGAATTAGTATTAACAGAATTAAAATAATTTTTTTAATCACAATTGTAAACAAAAACCAAAATATTTAATAAAAGCTGCCGCAATTGTCTGATTCTTAGTAAAAACGTTTCGTTTAATAATGGAATTATATGAAATTTAATTATATCAATGATAGTTTAGTTTAGTATTTGGCAGGCAGTTGTTTGGAACGTTTAGTACATTCATAAATGTTGTTAATAGGCTTTTGGACTGAAAAAGTCATCATAGATGATCTTAATATGTAGGTTTCTTTGAAACAAAGGTTATTCTTTATAGAGAACGAAAAAACTACACTTTTTTCTTCTTGTCAATTTATGGAGGCGGTTAATTTTTTTTATTGAATATAAACCACATCATTCGTGAAGATTAGTTGCGGAATTCTAGATATTTACATACACACGCACACACAACAAGATGTCTCAAATTAGAATACTATTACTATACTATATCAGAAACAGTAAGAGATACAGAGGCGGTTAAGTGAGAAAAAAGTTGTATATATTATAGCACAATAAAATAATGCACATTGTCTATCGTCAATTTCAGATTATACAATGGAAACCAAAAATGCCTTTTTTAATTTGCATGGCCTATCGTCTTCATTTTAAATAATATCAAAAAATTTGTACGGAAATCTTTTTTATACAGAATTTTCTATTATTCTGTATTATTAAATTTTCGATGCTATGTTTCGTGTTTTTCTTACAGTTTCTAATAATAGCAATGTTATCCCTTCCAATTTGAGACATCCCTTAGAGTATAGATATTTTTTTTAAACAAAACACTGACGTATCTTTTAGTGTTTCGCACTTACATGGAAGGCTTTAAAAACAATATTTTTCTGGTTATCTAAAATTTAATTTAACAATTAAATTAAAATGCACACTTAAAAAATCTTTGACAAACAAGATGGTTTAAAATCATATTTAACGGTTTTTAGGAACCTTAAATAAATTATTAAATTGGCCAATATACTGGATTAAAATAAGTTTTTCATAGATTATCACTTCACTAAAATTTTACAATTCTTATTATGTTCCCTCTTTGCTAGATGTTGGTGGGTTATTCTAGTGTATCGGAGTCTAAATCTGGTTAAAATGGTTTGACGATACCGACTCATTCCAGTAAAATTAATTTCTTGTGAATTTTTTGTTTATTTAATTGAATTTTGAAATTCTTATTAGTTTGAGTACAATAAAAAAATTACTATGTGTCCCAAACTCTCTCTTTTCTTATGATTGTGATACTTTTTTATTGATTTTTTATAATGAAACCAATGGAATTTGTCAGCAGTAGAAAGTGGTAAGAGGTGCAAAGGTCTATCAAAATTATTGATATTATGTGTCATCATAAATAAAAATCATCGTGGACGCAACAGAAAAATTTTTACATGAAAACAGATTTAGTTGTATTTTTAGATATCAAATCTCATCCATCTTGCTTATGCTTCTGCACAGCTGTCGTGCTCCCAACTTTTCAGATTCCCACTTTATATTAAATATACTTTTCCCCGTCGATGATATCTAAGTATCCTTAAGATTTTCCAAGACCGATCAAAAATCAGTCTCACTTGGACTTCTAACCGCGGTATCCGGTCTTTTCAAAATGATATTTTAAAGTGTTTTTTTTAAGATTTTTCTATTCATGTGACTCTTCTAGTTGTTTTGTTTCCTTAAACTCGGCCTATTTTAAGTACATCTGAAATTTTTTATTTTATAATTTATTTCCATTTCGAGGAATCTAGGTAAAATTCAGAAATATTTATTGTATGCTTTTGAAAAATTTTCGGCAAGTAATTTGTGGAAAGGTTTTTTCGAATAATAATTTAAACAATTTGGGTTTACTTATAACCTGTTTTTGTGGATCATTGATTTTTTTAATAAATGTTTTGGATGTAAAGTTTTACAGTGAAAAAAGCTAATTATGAAAAGTAAATAATATTTAATTAACATGTAATAGAAAAAATTTTTGTTTTTTCTTTTATTTTAGTTAAGAGTTTAAAAAAATTAAGCAAAATAAGCAATTCGTTGGGTCATTTAACCACTTTTAGGACAAGTAAACAAATGAATTGAAAAAATATATGTTTTTACACTTGACAAAAAAATATTGTTGGCAATTGCTATAATTATTTTAAAACATTAAATTTTCTAATTATCTCAAAAATTTTCTGTTGAATTAAATCATTCTGAATATAGCTCTTTTTTATTTTGCATTGTTTTTTTATCATTATTTTACTATTATTGGTTAACAGTTTACAGTTTACTTTATCCCTACATATGGGTATTTATATGTATACATTTACAAAGTTTTATCACAAACTTGCAAAAAGCGAAATATTTATCAAGGTATATATTGTTTTAAAATGTTACCAAATATTTTAAAAAAATAATTGAATATACATGAAAAAATCTAAAAAGATGTACGTGCTTTTAAAAAACACTAATTGGTAGTTCTAAAATAACACTTTCTGAAAAAAATGTATTTTTTGAAAAATGATTTTTGAATTTTTGTTCAATTTTGTATAACTTATTATTTTACTATCTAAAAAAAATACATTTAACCTATTTTCAAGTAGAGACGTAGGTATTTGTTTTTTTTTAAAGATGTCTATAATACATATATAAATACCTAATTTAGAAAAGTGTCTTGGTAAAACCATAAGTGACAGAAAGAAGTGAAGTGTGTAAAAAAAAGTTGAAAATTATTTTTGAATAACCTCTGCCAAATTCATTTTAATAACTCTAAAAATATAGAAGAAAAATGAGTCGGGTAAAGATTAATATCTATTCATTAAATTTAATAGCTGTTATCTCTGTTACACATAATTTAGTAAGTTGTGGTCCACTACCCATTTATATTCTCTTTTTTTCACTATCACTGTCCTAATCATTTTCCTTTCCCATCTAATTAATGTTTTTATATATTTAAATGTGAATCTAACTAATGTGGTACGCAAACAAAGTAGAAATCGTACCGGTTTTTGTCTTATCTACTCCTTATAACGCCTTTCAACACCATTTATGATTTATTTAATTGCAAAAAGTCTAATTCCTGACTAACTTGTAAGAATTGTAAAAAAATAAATAAAAATTATTTTTCTTTTTTTAAAGATTTTTTTCTATTTTTTTAAGAAAAATAAACCTTATATTAATCAAAATTTTAGAAAGAAAGTTTTTTTCTATTTTTTTACGAATATCGATGAACCTTATATTAATCAAAATTTTAGAAAATGATAAACGCTACAAAATATCCACATAAATTTTGTTAGCTTCTGCAAAAAAATGAGCCTGGAAAAGATTAATAGCTATCCATTAATTTTAATAGCTTAATTTTGTGTCTCGTGCCTATGTTATACATAATTTCGACAGATTTGACGATTTGAAAAAGATAATATTTTTTTAGTTGGAGATTCATGCCAATTGTTTTAAAATAGTTTAAATTTTCTTTTAAAATACTTTAAATTCTTCTTTAAAAGTTGTCAGTAATTTTTAGAACATCTGGAAGGTCGGTGTGAACACCTGTTAATTGAGGAAAACGATTTTTCTTCAATCTTAGTAAAAATGTATAAATTGTAAAAGTGTCTAAACTTGATTTATGTCGACTTTTTCAAATTGAACGTATGAAAAAGTATTTTATTTTTTTCATAAAAATACTTATTTTATGGTTTTTTAACATTATGTGATATCTGTGGTCCTTGTTTATGAATTCCTTTGATGTTGACTCATGCTCTTTGTTACCTGGTCTATTCGATGTTTAAGTATTTAAAGTATGGAATTCTTTTTGTATGAAACAAATGCCTATTGATCGTGTTTTCTTCATCTACTAATATAACTTCATTTCCTTTTCTTTATACTCAACATCGTGAGTTTTTGATCGCCAGTTACGATATTGTTTTATCAGGCTCTCATAATATTATCATAAATGAAGGGAATTGTATCCAGTATTTTTTGTTTAAAAATCAGCTTTCTGCCGGAACTTTGGAATAATGTAACATATTAACATGAATTTTAGTATTTATTCTTCTTTCTTGTAGTTCTCTTCCTCTTTATTGTTCAATTTGCACTCGTTTAAGGATTGATTTATTCAAATTACTGTTTTCTCCATTTGCTTTTGGCTCCACAAGCATGAATACTTCCTTTGTTGAATGTTCCGAAGTTGTCCAACCAGTATAATCCGGATACATAATAGGAGATATTTAATTTCACTGATGGATAGCTAAATTTGAATCAAAATGACTACATATGTAGTATCCACTTGTTCATTAGGAGCTGGAGGTTTAAAGTATGCTTAAAAATATTCTTCAATAGATTGTTACAAATTCAGTGTAGTATGGTATGGTAATAGCAAATTTTTTTCAAACTAATGCTGAACTTTTTTTATCAGAGAGTTCTTTGCTTGCAATTGATATAACCTTTGGTATGCTATTTTTTAATTAGTTAATTTTAGTTGATCGTATACCTCTTTTTAAGCATCTACTGGTTATTTTAAGCCAATTCATCATTCCCAAAATATGTAACTACAACTAATAAGCACCTATTGATTAGTCGTATATTTATGACAACTTTGTCCATTCACCAAAAATACCCGAAATTAAAAAAAGTCAATATTACTTCACTGACAGATAGAAAGTTATATAGATTTCAAAACAGGAGTTTGTGCGATATATGCTATAGAATAGCAGTCCCAGATGTTTTATATTTCTAATGTCTGCAACGGCCTACAGGAAATTTGCCTCGTAACTTAAATCTTATTTAATACGAGTACCAATATCAAAATCTCAAAGTAGCCAAGTGTATTAAAGGTTTGAAAAAAATATCAATTTTCATTTCGTAATGTCACATATAAACCTCAATTTTTAGTTTTCGAGGAAAAAAACCCCAAAAATGATGTTACTTTCGAAAACTCGAAATTACGCCAAAAATGTTGCCGTTTTTTACTTGTTTTTTAATATATTAAAAAAATTATACCGCTGACTTTAACCAGTCGATTGGGACAAGTTACTCTTAAACTTTTTATCCCCTAATTATTTCGCTAATAGCCTAAACACAATAAATTTATTACATTTTGATTCCTTGAGAAATTTTGAATATTTCCTAGACCAACAAATTTGAATCTATAATTTTTCCAGAAAATGGAACAATTGTTTAATCAGTAAATATAATTGGTTTGTAATATTTTTTCAGGAAAAATTAGATTCAAATTAATTTACAATAGAAAATATAGTACTAGTAACAATTGGGGGATAAAAAAGGTAAACTAGTTAGATAGAGGTGTATTATTTAGATTATATTAAATAGAGTCTTTACAGATACATATACAAACAAAAATTGATATTTTGTGAAGTCCTGTAGCTCAGATTCCTTTATGGGTTCCTGAATTAAATATTATTTATTTTATGAGAAAAATCTCCTGTAGACCGGGTGACAGTTAAATTTTCCCCGGTATAAAAAAAATCCACATGTTATAAGGTATAAAAAAAATCCACATGTTATAAACACAGTTAAGTTTTGCTAATTAAAGGGTTATTGCTTGTGTTCGTAAAATTGACTAATAAAATTTGGCAATTAAATCAATAGGTCGGTTTACTACTAATACTATTTTGTTTAAAGTATGCCATTCATTATTTTTCTTTTGGCAGAACAGTTCCATTCTTAAACTATATATATATTTTAAATGAATGATATGAAACATCCTCGTTAATTAGTTAATTTTTTCTGCATAATTTAGCAGTTCTACCAAATTTTAAAAAAGTAATTGTTTCTGCGTATATCATTTTCTTGATTTAACCTTATTTAAAAAAAAAAATAACAATTTGTATTTTTTTACATATTTTAAATATTCTTCTAATATAATAGATGGATGTAGGTATATAAAATTGTTTGGGACCTGTATACGCTTACATGCCCTATACGATTGTCCAGCAGTTTGGCAATCAAGTATTTGAATTAGAAAATTTTAAAATGTATATTTTTTCTATTACTGAATGGTATAATAATAGATTAAGAGCTAAAGAAATATATATCACAAATTTATATGTTTACACAGATGCCTGTCATTAAAATTTTTATATAAGATAAATAAAAGAAACAAATTTTCTAAGAAACATATTATTAGTGATTTTAGTTATAAATTCTTATGAAAATCATAATTATTTTATTAACCGTCAAAATATTTGTATTAATAGTTGTAATTTTTAGTTTTTTAACTTTTGTCATCTACTTAGACAATATCTAAATTTATTAAATTATAGACGCTAAAACAAATAAAAAATATGTTTATAGTTTTTTCATGACTTCATGAATTTTCTATTTTTTAAATTGTCAACACAATTTTTTTTTATTATACCAACAGTGTGTCCCAAATTTGTATGTTTTTCAGGGTATTTTAAAAACAAGATATTGAAAAAAAGTAGTCAACATGTTGTTTTATTTTTTTTTAAACTAAGGACGGCCTAATCAAATCTTCAACACTTTGTTTCTTGTTCGAGATTTTTGAAAATGGTAGAAAACTGCAAGTTTCTCTCTTTATTAAGAAAAATATTAAAACTTTAAAAACACTTATGATAGATTTACTAAGGTTCAGTATATATTTTTTAGGTGGCTCCACTAAGGAAATATAATATAAACTTAGTTTTTTAATAGGGCACTATGTATATTTTGACTTTTTTTGTTTCCATTTTTACTATTTTTTTGCAAAACATACCAATTTGGACACCATTAACAGTTAAAAATTGCCTCCTGAACATATTTCGAGAAATATCTTTTTATTAATAGTAAATTTTATTTTAATTGCATTCTTTTTTAAGAATATTTTTGTGTGTTTGACCGACCTCTGGGGTTACTTGAAAAATATTTTTTTATAAAAAAATAATTTTTTGGCTCAAGAACATATTTTGATTCTGTTTTTTACATGTCACAATTTAGGTGTCACTTTTTCCAAACAAACATCGTGCGCATTGACTGGTGACGGATTTACGTGATTTTAGTGTTTTAACTTGGATTATTTACTTACGTATGAAATCGGGATTTTCAATTATTGATGCCAAACAAATCTTACAAATTTTTATGGTATAGCGTCATTTATAACAAGTCATCAATTAAGTTAAAAATTAACAGGGATTTTGTAATTTTAATTTAAGAATGATTAAACTTTTCCATGTACATTTTGTGCAGTACTTATACATTGGTTAATAGATAATGATTTTATCCTATTTATTTATTAAATTTTTATACTGTAACAGATTTCTTAAAAATATAAAAAATAATATTTGTAAAATTTAAGGAACGATTAAAAAAACATTTGTAGATGATTCCACTTTTTTGTAGGGAAGATTCGATATTCGTTTTAGCATGGCAATGGGATTTATTAAATATTTTTCAGTAACCTGGATATGTTTTATAGCAGGTCTTTGCAGTTGTATTCTATGATACATTGTAAATTTTAGTAGCAAGGAGACATTAATTAATGCATTCATTCGTCTTAGTCGAGGAGCGGTAGAGATTGACTTAGGTTTTCTTTTTTAATATTTGGTTATATTCGATGAAGTTAAGTTTAATGTTAACGGGATGGGTTTAAAAGTTTAATAAGTTAAATTAAACTCTTAGGTACATAATAATGTGCTTCAGGAAACATGCATGAAAAATCAGTGTGTCTGAATGATCTGATAAGTTGAAGGAAAAAGGAAACAAAAAGTGTAATACTTTTATCAGATTTTGTATAGGCTTAAATATATTTACAAGACGTCCATGTCAAACACAATACAATTTGATAACAAAAATAGAAAATATATATAGAATGTCCCATAATTTTTCACAAAGCATCTGTTAATTCTTTATATTCAAATATTATGATTTAGCTCAACTTATCTTAGTCCAATTGTTGATAAAAATTATACAAGGTGATAAAGTTATTAATTGAAAAATGATTTTTATCTTTATCGTTAAGATTGGTTAGTTTAGGTTAGTTCAAATCTTATAATTGGTACTTTTTGAAGTTTATTATACTTTTACCTGTATACTCAGTTGGATTCCAGAAAAATGATTATTTTTAAGATATTTTAATTTAAAGACGTGGTTGCACGGTATGTATTTGACTTTACCTGTTATTCTTTTGAAATTTTTTTTCGCTCAATTAAAATATTTATATATTACTT
This sequence comes from Neocrepidodera transversa, assembly GCA_963243735.1. Lineage (NCBI taxonomy): Eukaryota > Metazoa > Arthropoda > Insecta > Coleoptera > Chrysomelidae > Neocrepidodera > Neocrepidodera transversa. The sequence continues at coordinate 14,623,927 of OY725339.1, forward strand.
TAATTGTGCATTTGTTCGATTTTGTGCCGTTCTAAATTTGAAATGTGCAGCTATAAAATTTAATTCGTGTAGTACACTACACATTAGATAAAATAAATACATATTCAAAGTAAAATAATGTTTACTCATAACACTTCGATTTTCAAGCTGCTCCCGAATGCTTTAGTTGTGAAAATATCCAATAAAGGGCTGTATAAGTTTGCTCAGACTGTGTACTTAGATCTTTTTTTTTGATTAAAGTTATTTTAATTGATAATAGGATATTCATTTCATTCACATTCTCTTTTTTAGATTTTTAACTAATTAATAAATTTATTTTTCTGTATGGAAGCAACAAAAGTTGAATTGATTTTGAAGTTATTTGTAAAACGCGTAACTTTTAAAAATATTAAAAAAATTCCTGCGGCACAAATTTGTACCAAACTGGGTCCGATGCGTTTAAATACACTTGTGCCAATGGCGTAGATATGGGGGGTAAAGGGAGTAATTAGCCCCCCAGGATACCAAAAAATAGCACGAAGAGAAGAAATATGAAATATTGAAACGGCCAAACATATTTGTCTAAAAGTTTTAGGAAAAAAATACCACCAAAAAAAGTTATCTACGCCCTTGATTTGTGCTGTTCTAAAATATTATTAAAATAGCCCCTGGCCTAACGACGACCCAACATTATGCCAAATTTCTACGTCACTTCGTTTTCGAGAAAACTGTCTCTGGAACTCTAAAAAGTATTATAAAAATCAAAAAAGTATCAAAATAAAGATTGGACTAAATATTTATGTAGTTCCTAATTTAGTAAATTTTTTTGCCAATTTTAGTAAATATCTTTTAACCAGTCTTAAAGCTATAGGTTAAAATCATTTTTGAATTTGTAACTTTTATCATCTTGTATCTTTGATAATATTAACAATTGGACTAAGGTAATTTGAGCGACATCGTAACATTTTGATGTAAATAATTCACTGTTGCTTTCTGGCCAATTCATTATGGGACACTCTGTAGGACTGTAACTTTTGAAAAGAGAAATCTTTAATTTCTACATTTATATTGAAAAATTAAATTCGTTATTGCCGAAAATTTTTCAAATTTATAAAAATCGAAGAATGTGCTAAAAGTTGTGTTTAGACGATGTTTTCTTGGATAAACATTCCACATGTACCTGAAGCCACTTGGTCAGAGGTAACAACCCTTTATGTTGACGACTACTTAAAAAGTGTCACCTATTCTGAATGTGATCGTCCCGAAAAAACCATAGTCTTAAGGAACGTACCATCTATACCAATCGGAGGAAAAGGATTTGGGGTCGATTTCGAACCACTTACATTTTGTTCATCATTTTTCGTACAATCACATAAAGGTAAATAAGTAGTGTATCCGCTAATAGTGTATTAATATCTAATACCTAAAAACAATAAAGTAATAACATTTTGTAAGTTTTAAAACCCTTAAGTAGTATCACCCAACTTTTGTAAAATAAGTAGCTAGCTATATTCGTTATTTTTTTTAGTCTATAAAAATAGGTATTATTAAATCTTGATTATAAATATATGGGAGTAGGAAATAAAGAGAAGCATCTAGATTTCTTATCGTAAACACTTTCGAAGGGTGAAAGAAATTACTCTTCTTCCGGCAGAGAATCACTGCCAATTTATACTGCCACTAAGCATTTTCATTTTTAGTTATAAACTTTTTCCAACCATAAATCTTTGGTCAGAAAGACATCTTAGTTCCCTAAGCACACTTTACGTATAATTAATTATGCAAAACAAATTTTAGTAGCAGATTTATTCTGTGGGATTAAATAAATCCAAGTCGACCAAAACACATATTTAATAATTTTAATCAAAGAAAGATATAGATTAAGTCAGGTGGAAGAAAATAATAAAACGTATTATTTAAAAATTGAAAGTTCCTTCACAAAGAAATTGTTCATTTTATCACATTTATTTACCACTTGTTTTGTACATTATTTGTATAAAGGATTTCCTATGATTATATGAAAAATAATGTCCAAAGAAAACAAATTGAATAATTTAAAAATTTTGTTTCAGCCGAAATAAAAATGCCAAGCGGAAACATCGACAAACCAATTATCGAAGACAATCACGATGGTACAGTAACGATAAAATATGAGCCCCGAGAAGAAGGTGTTCACGAACTAGCTGTTAAATTCAATGGAGAACACGTCCAGGGTTCACCATATAAAATCCATGTAGACTCTATTAGTTCTGGTTACGTCACTGCCTATGGTCCCGGTCTCACACATGGAGTCACAGGGGAACCCAGCAACTTTACAATTTCCACGAAAGGTAAAACATGTTAACTGATTCTGCAATTGTAATATAAAAGAAATACGCAAAGGAAGTATTAAAATTACAAAAATTTGATGTTCTAACATAATATAAAAATCAAAGAAATACAGCTGTTTTAACTATATTCTTGAATTGAATATACTTAAATTGTGTTCCAATATAAAGTGCAAATCAGTCAGAATAAATTAGATATATTTTTCAGGCGCCGTTATTTGAAATCACCTTAGCCTATTTGTGATTTTGTGCTGGAACAAAGTTTTAGTAATTTATATAAAAAGTTTAAAATATAAGGGACCACAATAACATAAATTACCGCTATTCCTTATAAAATCAAAATCTAACCGCAACCTATAAACAAAATAGAAAAGCATAAACGACCACTATACACCTGTCTGTCACATTAGCTAATTTCAATTTTCCATATTTTCCACGCCAACTTTTAATATTATATGCTTTTGGCAATTTTATTCCACATTCTGGCATAATTTGTGGCTTAACTATTTAAAAAAAAGCCCAAGGTCATACTTGTTAGCTACTAAATCTCTAAAAGTTGGCTACAAAAATCATGAATGAATTTCTTATAAAATTCATAATGCATTTTATATTTAGTTAGATATTTATCAAAAAAAAACTTTTTGTGACTGAAATCGTATTTTAATCAAATACTCATATCACCTTTACACTTCTTTATACTAGTTTATATTATAGGTGCAGGAGCTGGTGGATTATCCATGGCTGTGGAAGGACCAAGCAAGGCTGAAATTAGTTGTCATGACAATAAAGATGGAACCGTCTCTGTATCATATCTGCCTACTGCTCCAGGAGAGTATAAGATATCAGTTAGGTTTGGAGATAAACATATTAAAGGTAAGTACAAAGAATTTTAAAAATATTACTGTTCCTAATTTAGTTAATAATGTATTGATAACATATCTTTGTTGCAGGTTCTCCATTTAACGCGAAAATAACCGGCGAAGGAAGAAAACGTAATCAAATCTCAGTTGGTTCATGTAGTGAAGTATCTCTGCCGGGTAAAATTTCAGACGCTGATATCCGATCTCTAAATGCTTCTATTCAAGCTCCAAGCGGTTTAGAAGAACCATGCTTTTTAAAACGTCTTCCAACGGGAAATATTGGTATCTCATTCACTCCCAGAGAAATTGGCGAGCATGTAGTTAGTGTTAAGAAAATGGGCAATCACATTACCAACTCACCGTTTAAAATCAATGTTTGTGAAAGGGAAGTAGGTGATGCTAAGAAAGTTAAAGTTACTGGTAGCGCACTTAAAGAGGGTAAAACCCATGTAGATAATACTTTCACAGTTGATACTAGGAATGCTGGCTTTGGTGGACTCTCATTATCTATTGAAGGACCTAGCAAAGCTGAAATCCAATGTAACGATAACACTGATGGTACATTAAATATTTCTTACAAACCTACTGAACCAGGATATTACATTGTTAATCTTAAGTTCGCTGATCATCATTTAGAAGGATCACCTTTTACGGTCAAGGTAAGTGTTATTCTGTGCAATAAGATCCAGTTTCTTATTTCTATCTTTTTACTCCATTCTTATTCTTTGTCACCTTGAATTTTTTTTTAACACTTCTCTTTATTTTTTTTCGAGGTAACTATAGATTTAAGCAGTTAATTGGCTGTAATACTTAAAAAAATTCTGAAACTTCCTTGAATTTATTTATTATTCTTATATATTTATCATTTTACTTGAATTCTAGAAACCGAAATTTTGGAGTAGCAGTTTTAGATCATTAAAATTTATTGTACTTATCAATAATGTTTTAATTATTTTATTCGTAATTTATTTATTCTAAAACAAACAAAAAATAATCCATTTTTATTTTGTTTTATAGGTTACTGGTGAAGGTTCAAACAGACAACGAGAAAAGATTCAAAGACAAAGAGAAGCAGTACCTATTACAGAAGTTGGTAGTCAATGTAAACTTACCTTCAAAATGCCAGGTAGGTGTACGATTTCATCATTTAAATTTCTAGTACAGTTCTAAAATATTCTGGATAAAGTATCAAATTAGCCCAGATATTTTTTGTTATATTTTTTTTTATTTCAGACAATAAATATGCAGCAATAATTATTTAAGTTCGCAATATAGTTTCATTTTTTTGTCTTTGTTCTTCTAAATTTCTAATAGAGAAGAGATTATAATCACAGAGATCAATCGCTTTCGCTTATTTGATGAGTAACTTATTAAATTGATACCTACTGTGACATATTACAAAATCACAGTCATAGCAAACTTCTTAACAAATAAAATAAACTAAACGGGTCTGCTACAATCTTTAGTGTCAAAAAAGAAGAGGAAAATCCAATTTCTTTAAAAACGCTTTTATAGGTTGTTATTTTATTTTATACTATTTAGCAGTCTTGTTGGGAAAAAAATAATTCACGTTCTGAGAATTTCTAATTAATCTAGTTGATATTAAACATAATTATTATTTATTAAATACTCCTTTGTCAGAACAGGAGCCTTCTACTTATTTATGTATTTTTATGTTTTCTTGAATTGGTATAAAAAAATAAATCGTTCAGTAGCTTGTTTTGCTCTACAATATAAAATTTTATATATGTCATTTTTGCTTTTACAGGTATTACATCATTTGACCTCAGCGCCACAGTCACATCTCCTGGTGGGATAACTGAAGATGCCATAATTAACGAAGTTAAAGATGGACTTTACGCCGTTCATTTCGTACCTAAAGAATTAGGAGTTCACACTGTATCTGTCCGATACAAGGATATTCATATTCCCGGTAAGTCTAACATAAAATAAATACCATATTCAATACAAATAATAATTTCTGCTTTATCATCATATCATCATCCTGTGGTGGTCATAGACATTTTGTTATATATTTTTACTTATTTCTGTATATCTTAAAAATTTTAACTAAAAATTGAATTGTTATTTTTTTTTAGGTTCGCCGTTCCAATTTACCGTTGGTCCATACAGAGATCATGGTGCTCACTTGGTTAAAGCGGGAGGTGCTGGTTTAGAAAGAGGAGAACAAGGTGAAGTTAACGAATTTAATGTTTGGACCAGAGAAGCTGGTAGTGGTCAACTTGCCATTTCCGTAGAAGGCCCCAGTAAAGCCGAAATCAATTTCACTGACCGAAAAGATGGGTCTTGTGATGTATCCTACAAAGTTGCTGAACCAGGTTAGTAAAGTTTTAGAAGTTTTTTGGGTTTAAAATAAATATAACATTCTTAATCGATTCAAATGAAATAATTTTGAAGATGCAGATAATGGGGTGCTTCAATAATTTTTTTTATCTTTAATATGTTTATTACTCCTATTGACGAGCATAGACCAGGATTTAGCAAAATTTTTGGCGTTCCGTGCTCTTAATTTTGAATATTAAATATTTCTGTGACGTCATAATGTAATTGAGAAAATAGTAGCCTGTAATTACTTTTTACATTTATGAACTCTATTTGCGCGAAGATGGCTCTGCAATCGATGTTATTTATTCAAATATTTTCTTACTTTGTACTGGCAAAATGCCTTATAATTATTGTGTCGCAATGCTCAAGAATAGTATTTTTAATCGTCTTTGAAAAACTAGAACAAATTCGAAGCTAACTTCCCTTGCGCTATCGGCACCATGTTTTATTTTTTTTTAATTATAGGGCGAATATAGGTTTAAAAAAAATACGGGTTAAACATTTATTGGACAGGTTTCTAATGGCCGATTTACCTAAAAGCATGCAAGCACACATTGAAAATTGCAACTTCAAGCGATTAATAGTATCTACATTTTTGAATAGTGACAACAGAATGAAAACTATGTTAATCTATTAATAAAAATAAGAATATTAATAAAATTAATTTATAATGTAGTTTTTAAAAAAACGATAATCTGACAAAACTAAATTCAAAAAATTAATAATTCTCTTCACTGGACCATTCTTCATCATTCAAACTCTGCTAAATCAATAATTATCTTGGCTTCCTCTTTATTATATAGTATATGTTGTTATTAATCGCTTAGAATTAATGTTTCTATATTTTTCCCAAACTTTGCCGCAACTGTAGGTAGTGTATTACTTTTTCTAGAGTTTTGTTCCAAACTTTCGTAACTTCTTTGTCCTCATATCCATTTTTTTCAATGTGACAATCATAGTATTGATTACATATTCCCAAGACAAACTTAATTGGTTTGTACGGCAATGTTATTAGGGGCAGTCGTAATACTGTTCATTTATGTATTAGTTCGTCTATACCGTATCTGGAATTTTCTGGTTAATTTAAAAATACTCAATTGCTCTATTTTGAGAGCGTCTTTAACAAAACTCATGGTTTACTTATAATCATTCTTGTTACTATGATTTATTCTATGATTATTGGAGTAACTTTTCTATTGATATTAGATTTTCATTCGCCCATTTTTTGAAAGAATCGAATCCACGGAATCATGGTAGTTCGCACTTTTATTTGTGTAAAAAGCAATACAGGATCTTCAACAAACCAGAATTTAAAATGACAAATCATTTACCAGAATTTTTTTAAGTCTTTTCTGATACTTTTTACATTTACTTCTTGCCATGTATGGTTAAATGACCTTCTCGAAAATATCCACCTTACATTTAGGGAAACGCACTTAAATAGGTTTAGGCTTTTCATATTTTTAATTTATTATCAAAAATATAGTTGTTTATATAAAACATTTGGTTTTTCGCAAAGGAGTTATCAATTATTTTCAGATTTATATGAAAAGTCATATTTTTAATAAACGCCATATCAGAAGCATTGTATAAGTAATTGCTCCTTTGGCAGTATCACATATATCATCAGTTTTTTCGGTTCATTATGTATATGACTATGTAGAATTTATGTTTCATCTTACTTGTTTTTCATCTTATACTGCGAACACTGATTTGCAACTCGTCCATACACAGATGATATAGATACTACAGGTCATTTGTTTTCTTTCTCTTTCTTGAGTACAAATTGTTGGCTTTGTCCAGTTAAAATTATTAAATGAAACACTTTTCAATTTTATTCACTTTAACTACACTCTATTAATATCTATTAATCGTTTTACAATAGGGCAACTAGTGCATATTTTTGCCACTCGTATAATTCACCTGAAGCACCACGTTTACATAAAAAAATTTAATGTTCATGATATTGTTGTCAAGAATATCCAAGCTTGCGTCAAAGTATCGGACTCCCTGTTTTGTCTCTGTGAGAAAGAATATTTATTTTTTCTCAATTTGCAAACGCAGATGTTTAGGTATCATCTACATATCAATTGTTTTGTTCGAAAACTGAGACTAAAAATGTTAATATTTTTATTATTTTTAATGTCATTCCTATAGGAACATTTTAATTTAATTGCTTTTAATATTGATAATACTAAAATAAAGACATAAATTTTATTGTAGCAACACTCTAAACGTTATTCTTAGTAAAATAGAACTTTGTAATAATTATTATTTTCGTCCTAACATTGATTAGAGTCGGATTCGAAACAGTTGTTGCATTTCATCCATGACTCGTAAATTAATGTAACTTGAAAATTTTCCATGGTGTCTGTGCATTCTCAGCGTCAAGTATATTTTGTGATGTGTGGTTTATTTTGGCACTAAAGAAAAGTAATTTTAGACTCAAGTGTGGTAATTCCACTTTTGTAGAACAGAAAGCTATGTTACTTTCGGTAACTGTTATTTTATTTATAATAAGTAAATCTCTTGAATTTTGTTAAAAAGAAATATTACTTATTAAATATTAAAGTTGTCATTTTCATAGCTTACATTAATAATGTTAACTATTCCATGAATACAGTAACTATAGTCCAGTTGTAAAATAATTGACAGTGACTTAGTCGCACAATAATAGCCATTATATTATGGTGCGTTGCGGTTTAGGGATAAATTACTGGAAATTATTTTCCAACACGGATAGTTCAGCTACGATATTCGACGATTAGTAACTAGGAAAAATTTAAGGTAGGGATATCATATGGTATATTTTGAAATCAATAACAAATGTTTATAAATTTTAATAATATACCCGGTGTTACATTTAAAAAAATATTATTTTTTGAACCATGTGGATTCCACACGCCAGTGTGTTTAAGATGAGATTTAAACAAAAATAGTCACAACCATAATGATAATATAATTAGCGAAACGTACGTCGAGTATTTTTAAAAAAAGTGTAGTTTTGGTTAGAGGTTCCAAATTCCCAATTTAAGATATTGGAGATTATTTGCTGGTACATGACTGACTCAGAATCGTTTTTATTTGCAAAAAGTTACAGTATTTAAATTTTTGTAACATTTCCGTTTAACTGCGTTTCCTTCATATTAATTAAAAAAAAGAGTGACGAAAAGAGGATGAAATTACCTTTAAAACGACGTTCAACTCGACCTAACTTACGATTTAAAAAAATAGTATTGTTAATAGCGAAGTGAGGAGGGGCAAATAAATTTTATAATAATTAATCCAGCGTTCTTCAAAAATTTCCATATTAATTTAAATAATGAAAATATTCCTAACTTAACAATAAATCAGTTCTGCTAATTTGACAATCGATTAGACGTTGTTATGGAGAAACGATCTAATCCACAAAGCTCCGAAAAACCAGATTTTTGCTACTTTAAACAATATTTATTATGACTAATATTACTTTCATAAACCAATATCTCGAAAAACGGTTAAATTTATAATGGCAGTTCTTACATAAATTTCATTGAATATTCTAAAAACATATTTTATTTTCCATTATTCCAGTGACGTAGAAAATGTAATTGGAAAAAGTACGAAACTCCAGTCTACGCCACTGGTACAATTTAAAAAATCTGTTCTTTATTCAAAAATAATACTTTAACTATTTAATAACCGTTCTCAAGGATTCCAATAATTAATTCAGGGTAAATTATTCAAACTATTTTTTAAACTCTAACACACTTTGGAATCTCCTGTAGGAGTTTGTTTCCTTATTTCGAAAATATTATTATTTGCTATTACAACTTATTAAACCTTCAGTAAATGAGAACTAGGATTTTGTAGACTGAATAGTTTGAATAATAATGTTCAATTATTGCTCTAAAAAGTGAAAAATGTATACAGGTCAAATATCGCAATACATTACTGAAACTATTGACAAGTCGGTCGTTAACTGCCTAAAACATCGTTTCACATAACACTACTAATAATACTCTCCCTATATATCACCCCTTTTCGGGTGAACCCCAGAAGCCAAGGCTTCTGCAGGGAAGTTCATTACTTACTATTAAAAAATCTGATTTTCTGTAACATCGAAATATAGTCTAGTTTACAATATAAGTGCAACAGATATTGAAATCTTCAGAAGAATTCATAAATCGTAAAATATACAAGGTGTTCCATTTAAAAATCGTAACTGATGAAGATTTTCTTTTTGGATACCATATTTCATTCAAAATAATTTTAAATATAAACTATGTGTGCATTAATCAATTTTTATTAAATCTTACGATTTTCCATATATAACGACCGACGCGTATATAGTAGGCCTCCCTGTATAGCCGAAATTTTAATTTTTAAATGGAAAATTTTAGAATTTTTTTCTTAAAAATTTGCATCTATACTAGGTGGTAGGTGAGTCCAAAATATTGGGTGTTTTATCAGATTTAGTGAAAAAATTAAATCACAATCTATTCAAACGGTGAGGCTGAATTTAATTAAACGGAGTACAACGAACAGGACCGGACTAAGAATAATAATTCTTTTAACTTATTGACATTAACATCACCTTATTCCGATTTTTTAAAATTTGCCTTTATTTTTGAAAACTACATTAATTGGTCTTTACTTCAACATTTTAAGATTTATTGATACAACTTCAGATTTTTTAAATTATTTTTTATACCGTTTCTATCTCAGATTTATTTCCGGCGCTGTCAGTGTCAAAAAATACCTTTAAAGTTAAATAACGATAAATAGCTTTATTTTAATTTAATACCTATTATGTTCAATTAAGTGATCAAATAGGAGAAGCATAGGGCCGGGCTAACTTAATACTATTTTATTCATGATTGAAAAGTAGTACTTTAGCAATCATTTTAGTGCGAAAAAAGTTACTGGTCAAATACAAATTTCAAAAAACTTGTTTCGAATGACAGTTGGAAATTTAAGGAAAGGATTTATGATTTAAGATCCAGATTTTAAGGAATAAACACCCACTTCAGTATAAAAAAAAAACATGATAATAATTTAAGGAATAAGAAATAAGATTTATTTGAGTCTTCGTAAACAAAAAACACTAATTATTTTATTTTATGACAAGGTGGAAAATGACTAAATTGTTCTTTATTGCATATGGTGATGTTAAATCAGTTTTCAAAAAATCAAAAATCATATAATTTTGAACTAGATAACAGTATAGGTCATATTGAACATTATGAAATGGATGCAACATCATTTATGAAATGTATGCTTTATTTATTTTATTGTGTCTTATAATTTTTAATTATTTTATAAAATTTTAGAGCTTTCTTCTTATTCCATAAAATAAAGAAGAAGAAGAGAAACCTGTAGAACCATAAGTTATAAACGGGTGTTTTTTCCTGGTCTGTGACTACATATTATGCTACACACTATAACAACATGGATTTTACTTCTTGATTTTATTTAATGTGTCAAAGAGGTGAAAAGTAATTTGTAAATATAAATTATTATATTATAAATTGTTCTTACTCTTATGACAAACAATACAACAGATTCTTATAGTTCGGTCAAATTGGACAATACAATTTTTTAATAACTAGCAAAATAATATCTAGGTATCAATTTATTTTTGACAAAGTCTTGTAAATTGATATTTCAGTTCTAAATTTAGTGAAAACGTTCTGTTAGTTGTTTAATAAATATAAAAAAAAATTTATGACTCAAATTTTGACATCAAATTCTATAATATTTAGGAATTCTGTTTACTGAAGTAAAAAGTGATTAATATAGTAAATATTAACCAACCCTGTCTCAGTCCTACTAAATCAAAATTGTTGATTTTTTTTAACTCTTGACAGCGAACTCGTAAGTATATTTTTAACTTAAGTTCATAACGTTTCACACGAGTATAAAATTAGAATTTTGTTACGTCACGGTTGGCATGGCACACGACACAAATTTCGTATTCACGGTTTTTTATTTTTCCAACTTTGCAAAATTCTGGATGTATAACAAAAATAAAAAGTTAACTAAATTTCAATATCATATGTAAGGAAAAAAAATATGGTAAAAAAATGTTTAATATTTGTTGTGACGAAGATATTCATTCATCGAAATCGATAAAAAAATTCAATCTGTTCAAACAAAACTTGTACTAAACCGTTTAGAAGTTAAGACAGTTAAAATAGTGGAACACCCGGTATATTCAGAAAGTCGAGCGATTGGAACAGTGAGATAACGTGAACAGATTATATTTTTGTCAATGGCTTACCGCTCGCAATAGGCTTCCATAAAGAAAGGGATTTGTAAGCGTTTGTCTATCGACCCAAATATTTGATTCCACATCTCAAATTTATTATGCAAAAATTTACAAAATCTGTTAAAAATCTCTTCGTATATATGGGGACCGACTACTTACAGGACATTATTTCATCAACGAAGTCCAATTTAAGAAATAGACATATTTTGCCAAGGTCAATGGAGGAGTACTTCCATATGACTGCATTTTTTCGAAGAGAATTTGGGACTGTACCCAATTAGGTGGATAGGAGGTCCACATGCTTACTAGCCAGATCACCTGATATTAGTTTACTAGATTATTTTGTGTATCCTAAAGAAAGCATTTTGTGTCCATTATTAGTAGACACCAATAATAGTTATTTACGTAACAAGTTCCGAAAGTGGTATTTTACGGGACAAGTAGGCATATTCCTGCGAGTCCCGTAAAATCACTTTCGGTTCATATCACCTGCAATATTTTTTCTGTAGCCATTTATTATTCGTTATTGAAACGAAAAATCGAAAGCACACTAACGCAACAACAAAAAACTTTTTTGACACGCGTTATCAATATCAAGTAAATTTTGATCCCAAAAGTCGTCTATTAAAAATCGAAAGTACAAGAAATAGTTCAGAAAATAAAAAAAATTGATTTTACATACAACAAAAAACACAAAAGCAATAATTTATTAAAAAATACAAAATAAAAGAATTTGTAAAAAAGGAGTTTATTATTATTCTTTGAAAAGAATTTGTGGCTGAAACAAGATTGACCACGGTCTTAAATCATATAGGATAGACGTAGCATATAAATTTGTTGTTGGTTGATTTAAATACGCGCCTTTTAAATAACGTATTGTTACAATAAAATTTGACAGTTCTCTTTTCACATGTAAATATACGTAGGCGTGTCTCATAAGTGGGTAACAGTATATATGAACTATTTATTGCTAAAGAACCAATATAATGATAAAATAGATAGAAATAGCCAAAAGAAAGGTACAATATTAAATGACGAAATGTAAGTTCGTTAACAAATTTTAAACATAAGACCACGCACTTCTCTTATGGAAACGGGAGCACCGTCAAATTGTCTGAATTTTTAATATGTTGTAGTACTTGATGTCCTGATCAAAAGTCTCCATGGGCCCAATTCCATCCTATGGCTAGTTTTTGACATACAGGGCGTTGAAGTTCGTTATCCCAATTTTTTTAAATTGCGTACCAAAAAGTCCCTTTTGAATATTTTTGGCTCCATATATCAGCCAAAAACTTTCAAAAATATTTAAAAGGGACTTTTTGGTACGCATTTTAAAAAATTTGGGATTACTAACTTCAACACCCTGTATATCGAAAACTAGCCATAGGATGGAATTGGGCCCATGGAGACTTTTGATCAGGACAAGTAATACAACATATTAAAAATTCAGACAATTTGACGGTGCTCCCGTTTCCATAAGAAAAGTGCGTGGTCCTTTGTCTAGATATAAACTGACTAAACCAAAAAATTAAAACCTTTTTAAAACGGTACGATACTGATTTAGAAGGAACTCTTATTGGGTCTCACCTCACTTTGCCTTTCCCCGCAAGAACCAAACATGTACAGAGTACTTTATCTAGCAAAGCGTTAATCTAAGACCACGGTAGAGAAGAAGAGACAAAGTCATAAATAACGTAAGTCACTAGATAAACTGATATTGATACTTCTCTGATACTTTGAAAAATAATTATTTTGATCATATACATTAAAATTAGGACCAGTCAAGTTTGTTTTGTATTGTATTTTTGTATGATTGCAATACAATTTCTTTCTTTATGAAAAATTGTCTTCGAAACTATAGCCTATTTCTTATCTAAAAAATAAAGAAAGCCAGTGATTACTAACCTCGTAGGTTTGGCAAGAATCCAAATCAAAATTTTGCGGCATGATTCGAAGTGTGTTATGTTATTGTGACAAAAAATGCTCAAGGTAGTTTTAAAAGTTAAATTTAGATGATTGAATCATATATTTAATAGTTAGCAAGATATTTTTCATTTATGCGTACAGACTTTAAATGTTTGTTGTTTTAACCATTTCGTCAATGTTTTTATTGAATCCTATATAAAAGTGGACAATGTACAAAGTGTTCCAGGAAATCAGTTTGAATCCAAACGTTAATGTTAATCCACCGGATAGTGAAGGTTGCAATTTTTATTAATAGAATTTAATACTTGTGTAACAGTATAGAGGCAGTGTATGTAGATCTAAGGTGGATATCCAGTTTTAACATACATTATTTTATTGTTTTTCTTTATTAAAAACATAAGTGACTGAGATACAATATTAAGGAGTACAAGGTTTTTTTTTACTTTTTATAATCTAATACCAGAGATAAGATTCAAAAAATAAATATATTTATGAAAAATTGTCTTAGGTATAATAATTTTATATTGTTTTATAAAAGTTTAATTCAAAGTAAAAACACACCAATAGATAAAAAAGTTTTTATATTTTCCCATCTGCTAAAAAAAAATAATGAAAAAATTCTAAAATTAAGCTTCAGTTTTCCTATTTTGTAAAGCTTAATTATAATACAGTTTCGGTAAATATTAAATATTAATGTAGTAATAGACTACAGTTAACATAAAAAAATTACCACTTATAAATTTTATTTTCCAACCTCAAATTATATTCTTCCAATACAGTTTACTTTTCTTCGTTAAAGTTATTAAACATTATTTAAAATCTTGTATTTTTTATAGGTTAAGAAATGTGATTATATTAGATAATATCCTTTTTTTTATGGTATACATTATTCAAATGAAAAAGGTAAAATACATGGCTGCTGAAACAGAACATTCGATCAGATTAAGGATAAACTTTATCGATTTGTAGCTTAATTCATTGTACATTTAAACCATATTGGTCAAAATAGATATAATTAATATCTTTTGTAAAATTGCCAACATATGTACAATCCATATATCAAATTAATTATATACACTGACCTGCAGAATAATTATTATGCTGCAATCTGCATTTACAAATATATTACTAGGTGGGCCAAAAATATGTACAGACCTAGGGGTTAATGAGCTTTCTTACAGCTTATAGTTCGTTGAAAAATAAATTTGTAAGCTCTGAGTGAATAAAAAAGTTTTAGTTATTTTTTAATGGTATTTTTTTCTCTGTTACAGGTGAATACCGTATTGGCCTGAAATTTAACGACGAACATGTCCCAGACTCACCTTTCAAAGTATACATTTCACCAGCCGTTGGTGATGCTCATCTGCTAGAGGTAGCACAATTCCCTGAAGGATACATTCAAGCTGATAAACCATCTCAGTTTATTGTTCGAAGAAATGGAGCCACCAAGGGTGATTTGGATGCCAAGGTAAGACATTGATTTCTTCCATCTATTTCATAAAACTGACTTTCATTACATAGATGATTTTTTCAATAAAAGTAACACAAGTATGGATAGGATAGATAATGATATTATTTTTTTCTCAATGGTATGTTTGTTTTCAACATCAAAAATAAAAAAAACTTTTTGTTTATATACATGTATCATTATTTAAAAATTGCTAATAGATATTTCTTTTATTTCTAGATTATTGGTCCATCTGGTCATGAAGACGATTGTTTCGTTCAAATCATTGATATGGAAGAATACTCCGTTCGCTTTATGCCTAGAGAAAATGGAGTCCACAAAATTCATGTCAAATTCAATGGAGTCCATATTCCTGGATCGCCATTTAGCGTTAAAGTTGGTAAAGACACTGCTGATCCCGCTGCTGTACATGCCACTGGAAGTGGACTTAAAGAAGTAAAAACTGGTAAGTTCGTTAAATAGAAAACGTGGTACCCATCAACCTACGATATTTTTAAAGTTCGTTAACTGTTTTTTAATGTCGAATATTGTTACGTATTTTTTTATTATGAAACATGGAAATTTATTTTTCTGTAATTTATATATAATGATGAATTTGCTGTGAATTTTGTTTGAACTTCAAATTTTATAAGATTTGTTTTTTCCATTTTTATATTTCTATTTCTTTCAAAACCAGATATTTACTCATATCAAGTTTACTTTTCTGATATTCTTATAGAAATCTGAATGTCATAGATTCTGATTTATTAGCGTTTTACATGCCTCTTGACTATCTGTTTATTTAGAGAAGATTGTCTTAATTTTTGACCTTTGCAGAGGTATAATCTTTTGCTTGAAAAATAGAGTTGTTGGTTTCTCAATGCACCTTTTATTTTATAAATATTATGAAAACCAATTACCTACACAAATCACGTTTAGTTTTCTTTACTCTTAAGTATTCGTTCTTTTTTATTCAACTCTGACTAACATATTTTCAGGTTTGTTGGTCTCTTACACGATTATTGACTATGTAATATAATTTTGATTTGTTTATTTAAAATAGTTTCTTTTAATTTTCGCCTTTTGCAGAGGTATTAACCTCTGCTTGTTAATTGTTGATATCTAAATCCATTCTTATAGAAATCTGAAAGTCATATCGTCTGGTTTGTTAGTATGTTAAATTAAACTTGACTAATACCATACTAAATTGTTACATGTACAAATCCTTTTGTAGGAGTAAAAACTGATTTCATTGTCGATACCGTAAACGCTGGAAGTGGAACCTTAGCAGTCAACATCGATGGTCCAAGTAAAGTATCCATGGACTGTACAGAAGTAGAAGAAGGGTACAAAGTTCGATACACTCCTTTAGCACCAGGAGATTACTACATTAGTATAAAATACAATAATCACCATATAGTTGGATCTCCATTTAAAATCACGAGTAAAGGTTAGTTTAACATTTTTTAAGAAAAGCAATAAATATTTAATAAAATTAATTCTCGTAAAAATTTTGATTGACGTTTTCCTTTTAGGTGATAAGAAAGTAGCGGATATTGGTGGTCAAGAATCCTCATCAGTAGTAGTAGAAACTGTTGCCAAAGTAGGAAAAGCTAATAACAACAAAGGACCAGCATTGCCACAATTCAAGAGTGACGCTAGTAAAGTCCAGTCCAAAGGAATGGGTCTTAAGAAAGCATATTTAGGAAAACAGAACCAATTTACAATTTCGGCACAAAATGCTGGTATGTATTGAAAATAAATTAAGGCAAAATAGAAAGTAGTCATAAATAATTCATTGTTTTTCAATTGATTTTTAGTAACAGGAAAAATGATTTAAATTTTTTGAGTCAAATCTATTAAAGAAGTTTCTTTTTATAATATCGAACGCCGTGTCCATCCCCTATATAGACGTTAATGCTAGTATTGTTTTTTCAGGTGTCAATATTTTATTCGTTGGTATTCATGGTCCTAAAGGCCCCTGTGAAGAAGTGTTTATCAAACATCAAGGACATAATCAATACGCCGTTAATTACATGGTTCGTGATAGGGGTGACTACTTAGTAATAGTAAAATGGGGAGATGATCATATTCCTGGTTCACCCTTCAAAGTGGAAGTCTAGATTTTTATTTTATTTTTCTACACATTATTGTTGACTTGTTATTTTTTTACTTTATAGCCATATCTTTATCTGTAAAACTTAGTATTTTAAAATATATTTCGTTTCATTTTATTTTGTATATATCAGTTTATAAAAAAAATTTATGTCTGTTTTTGTCGAAAGTTTATTCGAAAATTTTTTTGTAAGATTTGAGAATAAGAGATCATATGTGCCTTTAAATTTAAGAGATTAAGCTATGATATAAAATGTAACATATTTTTTAAAATTAAATTTACACAAAGTTAAAATGTGGTTTTATTTGTGTCTGAAGATTTATTTGTACCAGGATTTGTAATGGTTTCATATTAAGAATAAATTACTTGCTTTGGATTGATAATATAAACATTGAAAAATGATAGAAAATTAGGAAAGAACTTAAATTATTATCAAAAAAAGAAAAGACAATGGAAATAGAGAAAAATTTCCAAAATAAGGAAGTTGGAGTTTTCAACCAATCAAAAAATAGAAAAAGGATATTAGAAGAGACAAATTTACATAAAACTAAACCCAACAAACTTACAGTTTCCAAGTAGCTCAGCTATTTAGTTGCAATTTTGAACGATTGTAGTTGATTTAATGAGATCAGTGAAAATAGTAGGTGGGCGAGCTAAGCTGACCAGCTATCGATTACTGAAAACAGAATTCCAAAATTCGAAATCGTTCTAGAGTTATCGTTGGAACAGACAGATAGGCAGGCGGTTTTAATAGACTTAGGTCACTGAAAATATTAGTTGGGCGAGCTAAGGTGACCAGATATTGATTGCTGAAAACAGAGTTCCAAAATTACTTATAGGGGATGGAAAGAGAAATACAGTCTTTGCGAGAAGAAAACCAACAAATGAAGATATAGAAGATATAATAGAAACTAATAAAAGCTTATAAGAAAGTATAATAATATCATAAATGTTAAAAGTGGAAAAATATTAGTAAAATGATTAAATGTGGATACAAGAACAAATGATGCTGAGTGGTTGACCGGAGAATGGTACAAGAGATGCTCAAAAATAGATGGTGAAAATTAAAGAAATAAACTATATACAGTGTGTTCATTTAGAGCACCATTCTTCGATACCTCGTAATCCACAAAAAAAAAATTTGAATGGAAACTTATTACAGTTAATGAACTGGCACATTTTGAAAATATTGCCAACTTTACTGGGTGTTTTACAGGAATAGATATAGATTTACTTTAAGAAATAATCCATAGGTACTTGTCAAATCAGGAGATCTTGTAGGCCACTGAATTGGCCCTCCCCAACCTATCCACTTTTTGTAAAAAGTGTTCTTCAAGATAAGCGCGTATAATAATGTACACGAATATCACAGAAACAAGTGAGAAGCACCTGAGTGTTAGCAGGCACTTGACGACTTCTAAACACACATTATCTCATGAACCATAAAAGATATCTCAAATATGTTTTGAAATATCGATTCAGCGTTAAATTTCAAAATTCGAGAGAATGGTATTTTTGAAACCGGTAATATCACTTACGGTTCTGGTTTGTAAAACCAGTTTTGAAACCGGAAGTCATAAAAATCTGAATATCTATTTGGGAGCTATTCAAGATATGCTGAGTTTACTACCGTTGACCGTTTGTCTCTATCACTTTTCGTTTTTCAGTTATAAATGCGGACACACAGACAGGCAGACAGATAAACAGACAGACAGAGCCGTATTATAATACTTCTCCTTTAAGGTTTAGAAGTCTAAAATCATAAAAAATAAATCACCACACATATATAACAGTAACACCAACTTATATTTTTCTGCATCAGTTTAATCAGCATAGCCAACTTTATTCCCATTTCGAAAATTTTGGCAGGCAGGGCCATCTAGGGCTCTGTATGAAAATTAGAAATGTGTTTTGTAGTTATTTGCGTAAAGAATAGTTGGTTTGTGGAGTCATATGGAAATAGTTCCCAGATATTTAGGGTTATATAAAACGATTTAAACTATGTCTCTAACTAAAAAAATGTTTGAACACACTTCTATTGTCAAAGGTTGTCAGTCCGGGCTGAACTGATTTCTGACAATTAAATTTCAAAATTATTTGGAATCAAGTAGATAAAAAATAATAAAGTCAGATTTCTATTGTTGTCACAAAGAAATTTATTAGAGTTATGGATATTTTGGAAAATTAATAGTTGTTTTTCTTGTACTGTTGAAAAGACAAAAAAGTTAAATAACTGATAGCAAGGTGAGGCTATATTATTTATAATAAAAAATATAAAGAATATACCAGAAGTGAGACAGTTGAAGACTAAAATCCAGAAGAAGTAGAAACGAATGTAGGATCTGAGACAGAGAGAGAATTGACAATTTGTTTATTGTAAATTATTCCCCTATCTGTCCAAATGTATTCGCTGATAAACTCGCCTTTCTTCCTTTGCGAATAAACTACATAAAGGCAACATATTATACGTGGATTTTTGACGGTTTATAAAAATCGTTTAGTACTGTTATAGAAATGGATAGATTTGAAAACGAAAATAGAGAAAATATTCTGATTAAATATAACTCGACCATCGTTTATAAGGTAATAATTTTTTCGATTTTTCCTTAAATAGTTTTTTTTAGAAAATTCAACTCGTTAAATTCGAAGATTGATGTTCAAAGCTATCTCAGAATTCAACTCGTTAATTTTTCAAACAAAACTGTTTTTGGGAAAATCGAAAAATGTATTCGGTTATAAACGAGGTCTTGTTATATTAACACCGAATAAACCATTGAGAATTTTTGAGAGGGACATCTTTATACTGGGTGTTTCGTGTTAAAAGCGATTCATGAACTAACATGTGAACGATAACGCAAAGAGCGTGTTGGAACAACAAATCTAATATTATTACCCACATCTAAAAACGAAGAATCTAATTATTTAAATTACTGAAATAATGGCAAAATTTTATAGGTATTTTTTTATTCTCACACTTCGCTTTGTAGTTACCAAAATGGAAATTAAATAGAAAAACATACAGCTAATGGAAAATGTAGGGCCAAAATGATTTGTAATTGAGTTTAGAAGCTTTTTAGTTAGCACTTGATTTCATTATAAAGTCCTTTTATGTTTGAACCTTTCCCATCTACATATAACGGATAAATGTATTATGAAATTATATATCACTTTAAGGGGTTGATAATTACACTTTTATCACAAAGATCCTTTTTAAAAGGTGGTAACTTTTATTAAAATACCTACTGTCTGTTTTATGCAGGGTGGTAGTGTCATTAATAGGGCAGATATACATCTGAAGGAAAACAAACTTCGTTAAAATAATATATACGTACGATACAAGGAACATATTTATTTATTTTTACACACAGGATATGAAAATAAAAATCAATGTAGTGTACCTAATATATTCTATAAAAATATGTATAACATTATGTTCCAAAAAAAATTATTGTATTATTGTGTGAAAGTGTAATTACGTGTAATGAAGAAACATTTTGCTGGCCAGATGTACAGTGTCATCCCGAAAGTATGCACCATATGGGAAACTTATTTATTAAGGGTTGTTCGACAATAAGTTATCCTTGGTAAAAGTTTGATTTTGAGACAAGAAAAACTCCACCAAATAAATGTAATTAGTTTGTTCCGAAATACTTAATTTATTTTGATGTTTTGTGATTCGATATTATTGGATATTAAGTTCTTGTTACAATGCTATATAATTTTGAGCAATTTTCGGTGTTAACGAAAAAACTTAGCACCAAAAACTTTGAAAATTACTTTACTCTTCAAAAAAAGTGAACTTAAAGGCTTTTTAAATAAATCGTCGTATACAAGATGTTGTTTATTTATCGTTTTAGCAATTTTTTTTCGTAGTCCCCATTTTAAAAAAATGGATAAAAAAAAATAAAACTTCACTTAAATGGCCATGACTTCAAATCTAGATGTATTTTTTAATGCTGAATACCTTTTCTAAATAATTTTTGGCGAGATTTTCCAAAACAAGGGTACTTTACTCTTGTCTCAAAATCAAATTTTTGAATGCTCCATATTACGCGTGTTTTACTATATTTTGTGGGTGCATGTTTGGTTTTAGGGGATGCACAAACTTTTACAAAGAATAACTTTTTGTCGAACAACCCTTAATATATAAGTTTCCCATATGGTGCATACTTTGGGGATGACACTGTATATGTTTACGCAACAAATGTTAAAAAAAATTGAAGGGATAAGAAACACTATAGCTAAGTGTAGAATGTGTTTATCTAATAATAATTAAAAGTAACTAACATATTTTTACTCAAATACTTTTCCGGTATTTTTTATCTTTAGACACTTTCAAAAAAAAGTATCTAGTATCTTAAGATACTTTTTACCTCAAGTATCTTAAAAGTATCTAGATAATTTTAAACAGTATCTTTTACAGCTTTGTGGAACGTAACACGATCCAAAAGTAATTTTCCAGGACTCGCAGGCTTTCAGGACTCTCTTATCGTTCGTCCTGGAACGTGCCTACTTTACTCGCAAAGTATCACTTTCGGAATTTGTTACTAAAATAACTATTAATTTTTAATCAAGTTTTTTTGTAAAATTTTCTTGCCGAATACCACATGTTCTTAAATTTTTAAGCAATAATGAAAATTCAGGGAATTTTTACTACGACTTATTTTTACTTTGTATGATTATTACTTATAAATACCAAAATAACGCAAAATTAAGAGTCACTGTCATTTTCCTTTAGTTTTTTCGTGTTTATATCTACGCACAACGTTACGTCTCATGATAATCAATTTTCGTATAAATTGAAGATCTTTGAATTATCTATAACGATCACTGAGTCATCAGCTTATTATCTTATTTTATTTATCCATTTGTCCGCCCTATCTATTAAAAATCAATCTAAATCGGCCTTTTTACTTTCTTTAACTGAAAGGTGCACCATGACAAGTGGTTTTTAAGGCAAGAATTATCTGATACCTACTTAGTCCTAAAGGTATACACGAAACAATAACAATTGATAGATGTTTTGCTTGAATATTGTTTCAGCTCTATAATCCCTACTACTCATCTAATACTTAATGCTTTTTTGATAACTATTACGGTAAAGTTTATGCCTTTATGTCAGTTTTTAGATTTAAGTTTTAATAAATAAAATTGCCCCTCGATGAAGTTCTATTTAATAATCAAGGAAACTGAGCTAATCAACCCTGCTATTATTCAATAAACATGTATGTAACTAACACTAAACTATCTCACGGATCAGTAGATATTTGCAAAATGAAATTGTGTTCCCCAGATATTGGCATCCGCATAATCGATAAAGTTATTATTGGAACGGGCGCCGGAAGGAATAATATTCTCACTCTACATTAACACAAGTAAATCTTTTACTATTATAAATAATGATAATTTCAATGATATTTATGTTAGGTTAGACTAGATTGTTTGAACAACTGGAATAAGATTATTAAAAATTGGCATGCTAGAATTAGAACCACGAATCTATAGAAAAAAAAATATAGGCAATTAAAATCCAATCTTTCATTTCAGTTCTCGGGACTTTTGTCCCATGAGGCAGTCATTTAGTCAGAAACCATTTTGGTCCACCTTGTATATGTATTTTAATCGAAACACTCTGTATGAGTTATTTAAAGTTTATAGTTATAATTTTGCTAGCATCAATTTTTTTAATGTGATGATAGACTATTTAGATGTTGTAGTTTTGAATTAAAAAAAGTTGGTATATAATTGCGATATAATAATGGAAACATATAGTAAATCAATTTGTGGAATGTCAAAGAAATCTTATTATTATTATTATTAGGAATAAAATATTAAACAAAAAATTGTCAATTTATAAAAAAATTATATATCGTTTATCAATGTATGATATACAGGGTGACGCGAATTTAATTGCACACTATTGGGATTTCGTAAACCGTTATTGATACAAAGTTGATAAAATGTAGAAAAGATGTGTATTTTCAAGACAATTTTAGTGGTTTTTTCAAAATTAAAATATCAGGCGCGGTTTCAGAGATACTTTGGAAAAACATAAACTGACGATTTTCGTTTTATTTAATTAAAATTTTAATTTTTAAAGATAGAAAAAAAGTTTATAAAACTTTTATTGAAGGCCAAATATTGCTCAATATGGCGTATCCATTTTTTTAAATAACGTTTCGTCTTTGAAGTGCCACCCTCAACTATTTTTTTTAAATACGGAACTGTAAGTTTTATTTCATTTTTGAAATCTCCATTTTTTTCTCTATCCAACCATGTAAAACAGAATATTTTTATTAGGTTTTGACAATAGACTTGAAGAATTTTGCCAAGTACGGTCCTGTTCCATTTTCACTGAAATATTAGTATCTATTTGAATAAAATTAATTAAAAATCATGGATACTTTGAGATTATCGCCATAAGTATACTTAATTTCTATTAAATTTTCTTAAATAACTATACAATAAGAAATAAGGGCTAACTTCAACTATTTTTTCTGTTATTGAGAAAAAATTAATTTAATAGAAATTAAGTATACTTATAAATATTCATATTTCAGTAAAAATGGAACACGACCGTACTTGGAAAAATTCCAGTTCATTGTCAAAACCTTATAAAAATATTATGTGTTCTACATGGTTGGATAGAGAAAAAAATTGAGATTTCAAAAATGATTAAAATGTACAGGTCCGTATTAAAAAAAAATAGTTGATGGTGGCACTTCAAAGACGAAACATTGTTTTAAAACATTGGATACGATATGTTAAGCAATATTTGGCCTTCCATAAAAATGTTTTATAAACTTTTTCTATCTTTACAAATTAAGGTGTTAATTAAAAAAAACGAAAATCGCCAATTTCGATTTTTCCTGAATATCTCGGAAACCGTATCTGATATTTTAATTTTGAAAAAGCCAGTAAATTCGTCTTAAAATTACACATTTTTCCCCATTTAATCAACTTTGTATCTATAACGGTTTAGGAAATCAGAATAGTGTTCATTTAAATTTGCGCCATCCTGTATAGATGATAAAAAATTATTGAAAATTATAATTGCATGGATATAGAATAGATATAATTTACCAAGTAAATGAACGTATGCATTTCATTTCTTTAAAATAAAAATTTTATGTACCAAGGAAGAGAAATTTAAGTCAAGATTATTACTGGGACAAATTGAGTTATATAAAAGTATTTAAGAAGCAATAAATAAAACAAAGTAAGAATTAGAATTTTAGAAAATTTAAATCCGGGTTTAGAAGAAAATAAAAAAGAAGAAGAGGCAAACAACTGGGTATACATAAAATTTATATATTTTTTTAACATTTGTAATGTTTATTTTATAGGGTATAACAATATAATGTACACCACTTATCACAACCTAAACGCATTTGCCATTACTTAGTGAATAATCAATGTTCTATCTGCCAGCTGTTATTCTAAAAATCAAAACACAGAGAAACTTCAATAAAAAATCCAGCACCAGTTGAAAATTAAATTCAAATACACTACATAAATGCTTTAATATTCTGTATATTTATTTAGTTGTTATTCTGAAGTAATTTTTTTTAAGTGTTAATCCTTAGATTTTAATTGTGGAAATGTTAAAGTTTGCTACTTTTTGATTTTTGTATCGCCTACAAATGTGGAAATGTTCACATCCTTCGGTCTTGGAATATATCACTGTAGTATAATAGATTATATAATTAATAAACACTTGCATTATTTCTTTTATACGTCAATAACAATCAAATAAAAATGTGTTGTGTGCTTAATAAAAAAATGCTTTGGACATAAAGATCATAACAAAATTTTACTAAATTTAAGTAAGGTACCGCTAAGTCTAATATTGACGGTGCGATTCTAATGGCTTACATAAATATTTTTCAGATACATAAGAAGCGCCGAAATAGAATGTTCCATATAATTAAAATTAAAAGTATCTATTCAACGTATTTATTTGCTTGGATATCAGATCGGAACTTTAAACAGTGAGATGGTTTCACTGAGAATAGGTGTGACTGAATCTTTCTACTATCCTCCATCTCCATTAGATATAATTAACACTAATGCTGTTAGCAATACCATCTGATGAATCTGACTGTATACTTAAAAATAGTAAGATGGATATCGGGTTTTTTGTTTCATTTATGTTTTTATACTTTCAAGATAATTGCACGTTTTGGTCTAGGAAAGGGACTTCTGTGAGTTATCAAAAGACCCGCAACAAGACAAAGGATTGCGACACTTGATCAATTACTAATTTGTTGGCATTTACTATAAATATGTTGAAACCTGGAAAGATGCTATAAAAATTCTACTATATTATTAATTAATCTACAGCACTCATAGCCATCAAGAAAAGAAAAGTGTGACATATAAATAAGAATATGAGACATTAATAAACTTACAGGATATTCAGGAATTTAGTGTATTCGATTTAAGCTAGTTTTGGACATTTTTATTTATTTAAATTTTGAGTTAAACAGGAATATTCATTTACTGACCTGAAAAAGATCAATGGTAGGTATGCTTCAAGACAATGTCATAGACCTTATCCTCTATCTATTCCTACACCAGCGACATTACAAAACGGAAAGATGTAGAAATTGCTACATTTGTAGATGATACCAAACTTCTTACAGTAAACAAAGATCAGAACATGTCTTCTAGGCAGATGGTCAATAATACAATACTTGAATTGACCGGAAACTAAATAAGCTCAAGTCTATCCACATGAATATTTGTCTATATTTTAATAGCAATATAGTACCATATCTATGGCATGACTAAAGAAAAAATGAATTTGGTCTGAAATATAAACATCAATTTGACATTGGCTTCATAACAAAAATTCTAAAAAGAACCAATATGAGATTCTAATGCACAAATAGGTTTTCAAGTCTTTATCAAGACTTTATGATATTCAGCTCCGGGGTTGAATCGAAGATAGCAGCATCAAATATGTTGATACTTTTCAATATAAAGTACTGTATAACATAGTAAACGTCCCATGATATGCACATAACAGTGAGTTCCATCGAGATCTTGGTATTATATTGATTAAAAATGCTTTTAAAATATAAGCTGACAAGCGTGAAGTCGCACTATACCTTTATGTGAATGCAGAATATCTTCAGTTGCTGGACAATAAACATCTTGTACGAAGATAAAATGCAAACTAATTTTTTTTCTAGGTTTTGGACCTAGCAAAAGGTCACCACACTTTTATTATTTCGAGAAATTGTGTTGTTTTAGTGATCATATCAAAATGTTGACATTTTTGTGTCAGAACACGTTTGTGGCACTTTAAGTGGTCTTGCTATCCTACTCCCATAACACCTCTAGACACGTGCTAACTCATAAGAAAAATTAGCTATCGCAAGGCTCGGGAGGTGGCGTCTACCTCGAGTGGCAATATTGCAGCTAGGTCTATATTAGAGTTTGTGCCTAAGACCAGTCTAAATCCACCCATTTAAGGTCAATTTTGATTTGCATGGTCTTTGAAACCCACAATATTTTTCTTCTTTGATAATTCTATGTAAATCGTTGATTTTCCACCAAACGTAGTACTGATTGTACTCTGTCATCACTTTAACATAATTTTTTGCCCGTAAATATTTGATAAATGTTTCTTCATTAACTGTTAATCGACCGATTTTTCGGCGTTTAGGCGGATGTGCTAA
The DNA here is from genome assembly GCA_963243735.1 of Neocrepidodera transversa. Taxonomy (NCBI): domain Eukaryota; kingdom Metazoa; phylum Arthropoda; class Insecta; order Coleoptera; family Chrysomelidae; genus Neocrepidodera; species Neocrepidodera transversa. The sequence goes on from OY725339.1 coordinate 14,650,864, forward strand.
ATTTTTTATAACACTAGACACTAGATAATTCTATGTAAAATCACAATAGACTTCAGCTTGCAACTAAACAGAATACACAACTTGGGCCTCTATAGAAAATTGAGAAACATAGAATGGGTTAATATGGGAAATTCTTTCAGTTATATTAAAACAATAGGTACTGATACAAAATTTGAAAATAATCAAGATGGTCTGTGCAGTAATAATAGGGACTGTGGGTTTTTAATCTCTGCAAATATTTAGTTCGGTCCCGGCCGGAAGTATTAAAATCATTTTGCTTAAAATGACTTTTCTCGACGTTTTGAGCCACCCACAACACGATTAGATGAAAAAAAATTTCATGTCTGTCGGTCTGGATGGACGGATAGATAAAAGATTGGATGTATGTGGAGACAACTCAAGAACCAGTCCTCGGATTTCAAAAATTCTTTCGACAATCGTTTTCTCATATCTTCGAGAGGAACCCTATTATTTTTGGGCATTCTACCTGTAAGGGGGTGAAAACTGGAGGGGGTTAAAATTTCAAAAAATTCATACTGCGCCATTTTTAAAAATATCGAAACAGGTCATAAGACTTTTTTCATATCCTAATTATTATAAAATTAATTTGCTTAAAACTTTTTTCGATTTTACCTTCATGGCTGGAACTGGAGGTAGTTGAAATTTCAAAAAATTCATATTCGCAATTTTTGAAAATATTGTAACAGGTCTTTACACTTTTTTCATATCTTAATTGTTATAAAATTAATTTATATATTTTTTATCCGACCTATGGGGGTGAAACTGGAGGGGGTTGAAATATCAAAAAAACTCATAGGTATCTCCGCTATTTTTAAAAATATCGAAACAGGTCACAACACTTTTTTATGTTCTAATTATTATAAAATTAATTCGCTAATTTTTACGGTTTTTTTACGATCTTTTACGGTTTTTTTACAATTTTTTACGTTTTTACGGATTTTTAAAAAATTAAGAATGTTTTGAAGAAGTAACTGAAGGTTACGGGTTGGTGCGTACACACTTGATGATTAATAAAGGAGAGACGAATGTATTTTAAAGTGTGTAATTAGAAAGTTAATTTTCAGCAGAAAATATATATATATTTTCTTTTGTTAAGTTTTGTCAAGCGCTTTCGGCAACATTTGCCATCATCAGGACAACTAAAAATATTATAAAAGATATTCATTATACATGGTATGCTAGAACATTAATAATAATACTTACAATTTTGGTTACTTAAACTAGTGAGAAAGGATTTGAAGTTAAAATAACTTAAGAACTAACACACACTTTAAAATACATTCGTCTCTCCTTTATTAAAATTAAGAATGATAGAAAAAAAATGGAAAAAATAAAAAATCATGAAAAATCGTAAGAACTCTTAAAAAATCCTTAAAAAAACGTGAAAAAACGTAAAAAACTGGTAAAAACCCGAAAAACTGGAAAAATCTGGAACAAATGGAAAAAAGGCCTAATAAAAGATAGCAAAACGCGAGTAAATTTGAAAAAATCGAAAAAAATTTAAAACCAAAAAAAATCATAAAAAATTGGAAGACGGAAAAATGCGGAGATAGAAAAAGTTAAAAAAATAGGAAGAAGAACCCTAAAAAATTTAGTTTCGAATCATATATACAAAATAATACTCTCTTCAATAAAATAATATTTAAATAAAACTTAAATTTGAAAACTCCGATTTCAATACATTTTTCTAAAACTTTCATTATTTATTTAAAGGATTATCCTATTAGTCTCTTATATACCATATTTTTTTCAGAAGATATAGGGTTACTATTTTGATTGTTATTATCAAGAACTTGTTACTGGTATCTCAGTTGTAATTTTTCTGTGGCAATTATTACTATTATTATTTTTATTATCATCATCATCGATATGTTCAAAATAAAGTCTAATTGTTCCAAAACTTCTTCAACCAAAAAATATTTATACCTTGTGTTTTCGGTAGAATTAGTAAACCGTTTACAAAATTTAAATATATCTATTATTTTCCAAGTTATCGACCATAAGAATATCAACTGAAACACTCTGTATACACTCTACAATATTTTGTTATTTATGGTTCAATTTTCCTGTACATTATGGCAACATTAAAATGATTTCCTAATCTACATTGCAGCTAGTCCGATTTCAGTCAGACTATTATTGATGTTCTAAATGCGATGTTGCCTTTCTTACTTCACAGCTTGCAAATGAATAAAAATGGTTTTGCTGACGTTAAGAGCGTTTTTGCAAAACAACATCTCTGATGTAAAATTAGAAATATGGAACTAAAGCTCATTTTTTTGTAAAACTGCAATTGGCCGTCTTTATCATTTTTGTGATTGTACTGGGAAAATTTTCGGGTCTCTAGAATATTACATGAACGTATTGAGAAGCTCCAAAGTTTCCACCCTCTTTCAGAAAGCTAGCGGCGCATCAACGGAAACAATTAAATTAACAATGGTTGGTTTACTCTCGCACATAGTTAATGCTATTCAGATGAAATCTTGCAGAATAAAATTTTTAACATTAAGGGCGTACCACATTTCAATGAAAAAAATGAAGACAAATAGTATTAACTATGCTTATTATGAATGAAAATCACCCGATCGAATAATTTTAATTTGGGTTATTCTCCGTTGTTCAATTATTGAAGTTGAATGATAAGAGAGATGATTGTTCATTTTGGAATGGAAGCTCGAGATTCCGCAAAAGGTTTTCTCTAATTTTATTGTATATAGATATACAAGGTGATTTCTTTCAAACAAGATATTTTCCAGATAAAATATTATAAAATTGCAGGGAAGTATAATTACACTACAATTAAATGTTATTTGTGTACCTATATGCTATTTTGGTGATCGAGAATGAAATTATTTCTTTTTACAACCACTACAGATAATTACGTATTCCGTATTTCTTTCTTAACGTTATCTTTCACACAGTTTAATGCATTTGAATTAAAAACGTAAATAAAGAAAGACAATCGTCAAGAACACATTTAATTAAATGTAGGTTTTGGATTATTACAAAAAAAACTATAGTTATAGAAATGGTTATATAAAACACACTCTTCTCTAATGTTAATTACTGTAGGCAAAGCGGGAATACTGAAAAAAATGTAACAAGTATATAACTAAAAATGGAGCAGTATATCAGAAACCGTTCAACATTGAAATGTAATAAATAACAAGTGAAAACCGGCAATGTTTTTGCAGTATTTTTTCGAGTTTTCGAAAACTTTAAAGGACCATGAGGTCTCAGGTCAAACATTAATAAAATTTTAGTGGTTTTTAACGATACTGAGTCGATTGCCGTTGTCTGTTTGTCGCTATCTATTACCGTTTCGGAGTTGAATCGTCTCACAGACAGGCAGACAGACGGACGGTTGAGCAGGGCCGTTGTATAAGTTTTTTTTCGAAAACTCTTAAGAGGCTTGGGAAGAGCGTCATCAACTTCGAATTCCCTTCCGCTTCCTACCACTTCAGGTCACACCGAGTGGGTATCTTAAAAGTTTGTAGTAGGACAATCGTTTACACATGACAACACCGCTTAAATTCTGAAGGGGCATTGAAAATTACAATGTTATTACTATTGGGATATTCTAACCATTTTAATAAATTTACTACCTAACACGAAGTTTGTATTTTTAGCTTTACTAGAGATCGCCCAGTGGTCGAAATTCGACCGTAATTCATTAAAATTTAAAGTTTACGTCTATACCTATTTTTTTACTATTTTCCTCTTTTTTCCTATGTTTTACTATTTTTTTATTTTTCTCATTTTCTACTTTTTCATTTTTTCTATTTTTTCCCCATGTTTCCTATTTTTGCATATATTTTCCAATTTCTCTCTATTTTTTCTATTTTTGCTGGTTTTTTCCATTTTCCCCCAATTTCCTATTGTGCATGTATTTCTCTATTTTCAAAAATATTTTCTATTTTCAACCATTTTGCCTATTTTTCCCCATACTTCCCTGTTTTTTCCTATTTTTCACTATTTTTCCCTATTTTTTAACGTGTTTTATTATTGCCTATTTTTTATGTTTTCCTATTTTTTCTATTTTTCCACATTTTTTTAGTTTTTACTATTTTTTCTTATTTTATACTATTTTTTCCTATTTTTTTGTTTACTAATTTTCTATTTTTCCATTATTTCTCTGGTTTCTTTTTTTCCTGTTTTTTAATATTTTGCCAATTTTTCCCCATTTTCTCAATTTCTTCCAATTTTTTTTACGGTTCCCTAATTTGAATATTTTTTTAACTACTTTTTCTATTTTTCCCTCTTATTTCATTTTTTTCAACTTTTGTCCAGTTTGTCCTATTTTTCTCTATATTTTCTACTTTTTCAAATTATTTTCTATTTTTTTCGTTTTCCCCATTTTTTCCCAGTTTGATATTGTTTGAAATATTTTCCTGTCTTTTACCATTTTCCCTGGTTTTCTCTAGTTTTTATTATTTTTCCTATTTTATACTATTTTTTCTTATTTTTTTTTCTATTTTTTTTTACTATTTTTCACTATTTTTTACTAATTTTTCTACTTTGTCCTTATTTTCCCTATTTTTTTCCCATTTCGAATTACTTTCCCATTTTTCTAATGATTGCTATTTTTTCCAGTTTTTTACCATTTTCCCTGGTTTTGTCTAGTTTTTCTTATTTTTCCCATTTCATACTATTTTTTCCTCTTTCTTTTCCTGTTTTTTTACTGTTTTTTACTATTTTTTTTATTTTTTTCCATATTTCCCGGTTTATTTTTTTTCTGTTTTTTTCTATTTTTGCCCATTTTCCCATTTTCACTATTTCCCCCATTTTTTTACGTTTTCCTATTTTTCTCTATTTTGCCTATTTCTTTCTATTTTTTTTCCCCTCTACTGATTTCACTCCAAAATCACTAAAATCAGCTGTGTTGTTGTGTTGTTCAGCTCAAGTGGCGTGGCTGTCAAAACAATATAATCGATCCGATGTTGCCAAAGTTACAAACATGGCAGCACCTGTCGAACATTATTTATTTAAATACTAGGTTTCATTTTACAAAATATATAAGAATATTTGAGAAATGATATATTGGAAAAAACAATGCTTTTTTAATATTGTTCACCGGAACTACCTATTTTTTAAATTAAAAGCAATAAATAAAAATTACTTTATTTTTTTAAATAATTTTTTTATAAGCTCCGATAATCACTTAGACTATATAAACATGATTGTTAAAACTAAAACTAATTTCGTTAATTATTAAACCCGTAAAACGAAACCGCGTTTTGTATCTTAATAGCGGCGCTTCCGAAGGCTCTTAAAGTATAGCAAAAGGTTCTACGTCGATTGCTAGTAGGCGCAACTACAATAATATAATTTTTTTTTAGGTATACCATGCATACCATTTTTGGATTAGTTCTGAGAAGCTGATATCAAAAACCTATTACACTTATAATGTAAACTAAATGGTTTTGGACAATTTTAAAAATGAAGTAAATCAGAAACAACGGCTTACATGTGCCCATCTTAACTTTTCAAGTACTCTGATGGGGTATTATGGGATGGGATATACAGGGTGATCAATGGTTTCCGGTATACAGTCAGCAGCCTTTATTTGTTGCTATATTATTAAAAATTTGACAGTTAATTTTCTTCAAACTTCAAGATTATTAAACATTGATACCTGTAGAATGGACGGTGATAGCAGTGACAATAGTAATCTACATTTTAGAAAGACAACGAATAACGTTATAGAAGATTTATTGCTTCAAACGTCGATGAAAAATTTAGTTGTGGTTTATGTTTTTTTCATTTTGGTTGTAGAAAATGTATAGTATGCTACTCGTGCAGACAGAACCAGACTAAAAGTGGCGTGAGTGAATCGGCCGACATAAAACAGATACCGGGACAAATCGGTATGTAAAGTTGTTCTGTTATGAAAAGGCTTTTTTTGGTTGTCAACCTGTAATAGGTCTTCAAATTTTGTACACAAAACGATATAAGTCCACAATCAAATCGCGAAGTGAAAGACGCCGAAGATTATTTTGATCTACCTTAAAATAATAAAGACCTCAAATCTATTCAGCAAATAGATTATCTGATGACACCTTGAAATAATTTCTAGAAACAGTTTTTAAAGAGCTTTGGTATGATTTCGATATAGCGTTAAAACACCTTCCCAAGCCCTGTTAACTAGAGCGAGATGCAACTTTTAGAATTATACAATTTTTATATAATTTTAACAAATATACAGAAATTAAAAGGAAACTTCACCTAGGACGTTACTACAAACTTCCAATTTCTCACTAAATAGTCTAATGCAATATGCACAGTTAAACAGGTTTAATCCGTCTTGTGCAGAAACATTATACATACCGCATAAAATTCAAAATTCTCTAATTCTCTGTGGCTGTGTAAGTGCCGACAATGCCGCTAATTATACAGTTTCAGAGCACGACATAAGTTTAAAGGTTGGATGCAAGTTGTTTGAGTGTGGATTAATTTTATTTAAAAAAGAAACATTGGTTGTTAATTTTTTTGGTTTTTAATTTTTAACTGATTGGTGAAAAAAATAAAAGTGAATTAAAAAGAATTTTAAGAAGAGGATGTTGAAAGATATTATAAGGTTGAATGTGCGATTATTAGAAGGGATTTTATTGGTTACAAAATAAAAAGGATAATTGTTACATGAATTAGGATGTACCTGAATAGTAGATTCTGTAACAAGGTTAAAATGAAAAATTCGACACGAGTGGAAAATTCCGAACGCGGCGTCAGCGAGTGTGAGGAAAATTAAATTCAATCTGAACACAAGTTATTTGTTGACATATTTGTATTACATTGTATTAATATTTATAGTGTTATGCTACACTTACCGAAATTAAAATCTGGTGCATTGGAGTTTTTCATAATTTGCAATTTTAGATATTATTAAATTCTATATCTACTTCACTTGATTTTTCACTCATTATTTTGTTTAAATTAAAACTTGTTTGAAAATAATTATTATCGTCGCCATTTTGTATCTGACAGTGAAACTTTTGAAATCCATGGCAATCCCATATCGTTTATTTTGATTACAGAAAATCCATTCTTTACCTTGATAAAGAATGAAAATACATGCAAAATACATAAGAAGCAAGTGTTTTAGAATAAATATTCAGACTCTAGAGGGTGAATGTTTACATTATATTATTAAAAATGATTTCGGAATTCATACATTCAATAATGGTCGTGGAGAAAAGAAATTCAACAATCAAGAGCGCAATTTGTGATCCTTGGGAGAGAGGAATCTCATAAATTTTTAGCCAGTTCAGGGGTACCTCAAGGTTCCAATCTGGGACCACTATTGTTTGTAATTTTTATTAATGATCTGCCTTTAATTGTTTCATCGGATAAACAAATATATGCTGATGATTTTAAATTTTTTAAATCAATATCAAATATTAATGACTATTTAGACCTACAAAATGATATTCATAAAATCTTTCAGTGGTCAATAAACAATAAATAATACTTTAATAAATCCAAATGCAAAGTTATCACATTTAATAAAACAAAGAATAAGCTTAACTATGTCTATAGTATGGGGCTTTTACCTTAGAACGAGCAAATACTATATGTGACTTAGGCGTGACATCTCAAAGCAACTATAAATTTGATGAGCATATATTTAATATTGTTAAAAGCGCATACAAAATAACGGGGTTTTTGCAACGTTCAATGAAAGAATTTTTTAACATAAATACTATAAAAAAAATTTTTGATGCAATTGTGCGCAGTAAACTAGAATATGCTTTATAATATGGAACCCTACATAGATAAATTTGAGTAAGCATTTGGAAACTTTACAAAATAAATTTATAAAATATTTATATCACAAAAAAAATAACACTAATCCAGCATTTACTCCATACACGCCATTTAGACAAGAATTTTGTATTGTGCAATTGGAAAATAGACGCATTCTAAGATTCTTGATGTTTTTATACAAATTATTAAATGGTTTAATTGATTGCCCTTATTTACTTAGTCAAATTAACATATATGTTCCGTTAGCAGGGTTTCGTCCTCGCCAGGCCCTATTTCAAGTGTATAACAATAATAAACCTACAGAAAAAATGTGCTATTATTACAATAAATATGCAGAAAACTTTAAAAATGGCTTGTCCTTATTGCATTTTAAATCAATTTGTGAGGAGGTGGTTTAAAATATTTAGGTATGGAATGGATCTATAGTTAAAATTTGTTAAAATATAAGAGCATTCTATCTTCTATCTTTATCTATATACTATTGGGAATTGGTGTACCCCAATATTATATCAATATCGCGTCTCGTAAGAATCAGTATCTACTTCTACTTATGTCATAATATTTTTAACAAAAAATCAGTTACTAAATACGATATCAGTTCTGCAAGGTAGAGTATAGTATCATCTTCTTTCTTTTATGTTATATTATTCCAGTTGTAAAATAATTTTTTTGGTCTTTAAACAGGAACATGTAAAAGGCTATAAGCCTGTTTGTTTCTTACAATAAATAAATAAATACATAAATAAATAAATTAATTAGAGTGAGGTCTTCATAAAATTTTAAAATAGGGTCTTTTATATTTTGACTATTTTTTTTTTGTTTAAACCTAAAGGTACAGGCCTAGAATTTTATCGGGAGTAATACCACTAGAGCTCAGATTCGGCCAGATATTTTTTTATAAGTTTCATTTCGAGTGTTTATTTTCATTAGCAACTTAACGAGATCATTTGACAAAATCACAAGACCGTTAGGTCGAGTGATTTTGTCAAATAGATCGAGTAATTTATCCAATTTTTTTTCCACTTGCAATTCTGTTCCTTCCTATTTATCCGATAGCAATCTGACATTTTTGTATTAGTATGTGACATTATTTACACATGAATGGAATTGTCGTGATACATTTTTGAATTTGAGTCTTGTGATATTTTTTACAGAGAAATAATAGAAGCATGTTATATTAATAAATAATAAATTTTAAAATTAATCAGAAATGCTGATTGGACAGATTTGAACAGATTTCAAATTCTGATTTGAGTAGAAAGTTCATTGCTTCTTTCTAAAAGTCTAAAAGCTTTTAATACAAAAGTTAAATGTGAAGCGAGTCATTATCGAGTTTTGTTAGTTTTAAAGTTTACATTTGTGCTTTTGCTCATATTTTTGTATTATAAAAGTACTTGTTTAAAATGGAAATTAAAGTTTAGATAAATAATCTATCTATCTATACTTATTTTATACAAATATATAGATAGATAGATAGATAGATAGATAGATAATGTTTATTCACAACAAAGAAAAAAAATAGACAATAGGTACATTAATTCAAAATTAAATATATAAGTACATAGTTGCTATAAACAAATAAACACTGAAGCTGAGAGTAACTAGGTTACCAACAGCTTGTGGGTGATATAGGTACAATAAATTTATATAAATTTTCATTCAGTATAAATAAATCTTCACTTCAAAGGTAATGACGACAAACTCGGTAGATTATTGACAAGTTTAGTAAATTCATGAATATAATCTGGTAAGTTGAAATATATGCTTATTTATTTCTTAATATTCTTATTAATTATTTCTTAGTATTTCTTTTTTTTCTAATATTGTTTATTATATTTTAAAAAAATTCTCTCTTATTTGACAATATCCATTTTTTTTTTAATATTTATATTTTTTCGTTTGTTGCAGGTCTACGGGTAAATGGTTTAGAAATTTTGAGCCCAAGTAATCATAGCAACGTTGTCCGATAGTTTTTTCTCTTTTTTGTAAGTGATATGTGTTGTTTTTATTTCTAGTATTATGTGTGTGTTCGAGGCGTTCTAATATATGTTCATTTCGTTTTAAAAAAAGCATAATTTTTTGGCAGTATAATTGCTTTAAATCCATAACCTGGCTCAACATATATAATTCATCACTTGGAAACCTGATATTCTTTTGATAAATAATTCGAAGTATCCATTTTTGAATTACATTTACATTTTCAATGTGGCAATCATATACACCACCCCATCCCGAGATGACATAACTTAGTTGTGACTACACTAGTGAAAAATATAAAAATTTTAGGTGATGTAGATCTAAGATTTCCTTCAAGTATTTAAATTTTGATAATAATCCTCTAAGTTTATTTGTAATATTTTTTGCTTGCAGATCCCATTTAAGTTGGCAATCAATAATAATTCCAAGATATTTTATCCTATCTACTTCTGGAATTTTTGTACTCAAAATAACGGTATAAAGGGAAAGAAAAAATCATGTACACATTTTTTTTATTTCTAGAGTTGTAGTTGTAAGAGCTTTTACCCATTTTCCTCAACTAATTCGTCGCTATATCCATTATCCAATAAGTTTATTATTATACATCTGCATATTCTTCAGCTATGGTATGTCAGATTAAATACTTGACAATGACAATTTGGTAAATGTAGTACTTCTGTCCAAAACTTAAAATTTGATCAATTATGAAGAACTTTAGTTACGCTTTCTAATCATTCACTTTTCATTAAATAAAAAATTTTTTATTCTAAATATAATCAGCGATTGTTTTGACGTACAAGAAAAATTTAGTAATGGCACCCCGTACCTACATATTAATTAATTTTAAAATTATCCATATTGTATCTTGATATAAAAATCTTTCTAGTTTAAAAAATAATCTGGTATTTTCCAAAATTATGAAAAGTAGAGGTTTTGGAAATGTCTAAATAAATAAATAAAAACGGTCATTAATATAGGGTTTTCACAATGTTCAATCGTGCGACTATATCACAGATTGACAATATATTTAGAAATACAATGCGTGTCATGGGATACGGTTAAAACCGTGACCAGAATGAAATGCAATAGTATTATCGATCCAGAGGCTATTGTAGCAAAACCGGACTGTTTAAAATGAACTAATGCTTTTAGGATAAATATAGTAATTTGTAACTTTTCGATATATTGTTAAAAGGTTTTAATTCCGGCTTATTTAACTTTACATAAAATATTGGAAAAAAGATTTTTGGTTACATATTAAAATGATGTTTATTTATAAATATACATATGAAATGTTATTTGCAATAATAATGATTTTTTTAGTTATATGGCTTTTGAGTACAGTACGCTTTAATTAAAATACATATAAAAAAATATATTTATAAAGAAAGACGTTTTATGCATTAAACTATAAAAATTAATCTCCAATTCACTCCATCTCAAATCATAGGTTCAAAGTGTTCCATTTGTATAACTTTTCTTTCTTATACGGGGTTCAGCAGTTCATACTCAATAGACAGGTTAAAAATATAATGAAAGTACTTTATACAACTATGAAGTTAGGGAGCGAGCGAAGCAGGTCAAACCATTTGGCTGATACTGGAAAAACAAAATGGGAAGCAAACAAAATACCAACTTCTAGAGACGCTCAAACGGTGGTGCACCGTTTCTAAACTTCGGCCCATCGAGCGTGTGAAGCATTGGCGCTACTGAGGCTACTTGAGCGATCCTAGCCAAACTTCTCAAATACATGTAGAACACTATTATACATGATCTGACGTAATTTTTTTAATTTGCAGTGTAAAAGGTTTATCCCTTGGGAACTTGATTTTTATGGATCGTTGTGGGGCGGGTCGCGGAATGGCTTGACCAATACTGGCCAAAATTTTCAGATAGATTTAGGGGAATAATATACATGATGTGAAGTGGGAATATTATACATGATGTGAATTGGAAAAAGTTTTCCCATGCAAACCACTTTAATTTGTATGGCGGGTACCGGAAGGGTCGATCCTGCTCAAATTTAAAGGGTAAAGTGAAAACCGGAACTCATCGGAGCTTTCGTTCAAAAGTTAAAGTTTTTACATCCAGACAGACAGACAGACAGATAGACATCCAGACGTCCGCACAGGATTTTTTTTTGAATTTTCGGACTCTGGGATCTCAGAAACGTCGAGAAAAGTGTGCGTAAGAAATTTTTTTCGACATCAAGAAACTAATAATGAGGCTTTTGAGCCTCAGTAAAAACGAAAACGACCGACAAATATCGATCACAATACAAATGGAATTAAAAGCGACGTTTGATGAAAAAATGGGAAAAAATAGGAGAAAATAGGAAGAAATAGGAGAAAATTGGAAAAATAAGAAAAAATAGGAAAAACTGGAAGAAATAGGAGATATTAGGAAAAATAAGAAAAATTAAGAAAATATAGGAAGAAATTGAAAAAAATAGGAAAAAACAGGAAAAAATAGGATAAAATTGGAAAAAAATTAATAAAAATAGGTAAAAGAGGAAAAAATGTGAAAAAGGAAAAAACAAGAAAAAAATAGGTTAAAACAGAAAAAATGGGAAAAAATATGAAAAAACAGAAGAAACCAGCAAAAATTTAAAAAAACATAATAATTTATTTTCTTATTTTTTCTTCTAGTCGCTATCTTTTTAGGTACTCACGTACCCATGCTTGTTGGGAATTAAAAATGGTTTTTTATTTATAATTATTAAGCATTTATTTAAAGTTCTAAAATATTTTTCAACATCAAAAACACGTACTTATTGGCGTTATAAATAAATCTGCATTGACTTGTGAAGTCAATAGTTAATGACGCAAAAAAATGTTTTCATTATTAAACATTATACAACTTAATTCCTCAATCATTTTTTAAAGAAAAATGTATATTTGTGACAACTCGATAAAATTAACGGTTTAAAGAAATGTGCAGTTTTATATCTCAAATATTTTTAAAATAAAAATGGAATCTTGTGAATACAACTCGATAAAAATAACGATTTAATAAAAATGTGCAGTTTGATGACGCATTCGCCATTTTTGAAAATAATTATAAGGAATAATTCTCGTAGCCCTTTTCGGCACAGCGATCAGTTTTATCCGAATTTAATACTTTGTCCTTTTTAAAGGTATATGCTTTCTGGGCACGAAAGCGGGATTAAGGGTTCTAAGAAAATGAAATAGGGATTATTTAAATATTAAATATAATTTTTACACCTAATTTTAAAACTTGCCAAAAGACCCGTAGGATTAACGGAATCCCGCTGACAAAATTGACCGCTGGGACCAAGTGAACAACACCCTTCTCGTACAAAATATTTAGACTATAAAATAATTTCTAGATTTTTGATCAAAATTTTGAAGAATTTTGTTCAAAACTTCAAGAATTGTAATTAAAAATTATAAGAATTTTGATGAAAAATTTCAATAAAAAGTACAAAAAAGAGTTAAAATTTATTATTTTAAAGTCAAAGTGTTCTAATGCATTAATAATTGTAAGAGAATGTTTCCCTAATATTTTTAAAAATGGCGAATGCGTCCATAAAGCTGCACATTTTTGTTAAATCGTTAATTTTATCGAGTAGTTAACAAGATTCAATTTTCTATTCTGACGAAACTATATACTTTCCACAATCTGCTTCTGTCAATAGACACAATTATTACTATTACAACAATACGCATCTTTTTAGAATAACATCTCAATTTCGGTGGTCACTGAATGTTTGGGCGGTCATAATAAGGTCCTCTTTTTTTAATGGAACTGTTAAGGGTGCAAAATTTCTATAACTTTTAGAATATGATTTCGGAGGTTGTCTACACAACGTGCCTCCAAATATTGCTAATGTAATGGGCCTCATACACCGCGTGCCTCCAAAAATTTCCAACATAATGCAGTTTTAATTAGTTGGTGGTAAACGTCCACAATTGGCACAATTAGGAATTTGAAGATCATTGGAAGGGCGGGCACATATTTAGATTTCTTTTAGTGGATTTATACAGATAGTAAATCTTTGTATTGTGCATCAATGTCTCGAGTAAGAAATATAATAACAGGGCAGTCGACGATCGAAAAATCACCTCCAACAATCACATTTAGATACCAGCAAGGTTGCCATATTTTTATAAAGCATGCCGTCCCTTCTTAGAACAACGCCGTTACTATTATCGATAAATATGACACCACACCATAGAAAAGCAATATTCAGCTGTCATAATTTTCAGAATCACTTACGGTGTTTATTCTTCGCATGACAGATTCCCTACATACAACAGAAAAAATTACAAGCTGTAGAAAGAGGGCATTCGAGAGGCCACAACAATCACTACTGAAATGCTTACAATCGACCACAATTTGTTAAAGAGGACTAAGAACATAAAATGGACCACAATTTAAAAATAAGTAAATATTTGTTTTCTCGTTAAATTAACTTTTCGCTCAATGAGCTTGAAACGGTTTATTTTTAACCAATAAAATGTGGTCTTCATAGGAAGCTTTACAAATATTGAATAATATACAGGGTGTTATCTAAGTTTTACATTTAACATTTCGAAAATATATTCTTATCTTATAAACATCCTGTACATATTTAAGTAGTACCTAATGAATTATGTACTATAAATTCATATCTGAGCTAACTTCAACCAGGTTCTTTTTCACTACTGAAAATTAACATTTATTTATTTTTGCGAATTAGAGAAAATTCAAAACATTTATTTTTGAAAAATAACAGATAGGGTGACGTGGTTTCGCCCTCACTGTATGTTGATTCAATAATTATTACCTTGTAATTCCATTTTAGTACTGACTGACTAATTCTCAAGGCGAAAGAACATCCACCCCATAACGAATTCAATAATCATCGGAAAGGGATAATTTTAAATATCTATGTGCCGCCAGTTACACATGCTGATTGTTTTATTACAAGACTAGGGACGTCACAAAATTAGCTTATGATTACATTCATCACACAGTATTTACCGCTATTAGTTAATAAGAGGGTGACGTTCCCTAAGGATATTCCCTATGGCGCAGAAGTTCTGTATCCCCAATATATTTACATACATAACATGTAATACGATCCTCTTGTCGTATGTCCTCTAATCCTTACAATTTCATTTAACCATCTAAATTATTCTTTAAAGCAGGAATATAAAGCCTCTAAATAACTCTAGGGAAACGTTTTAAAATTCTAAAGATAAAATCCTTTACTAGATACTTTTACAGGAGGTAAATGTTTCATTATTTAGGAATTGCCAAGACTGAAGCCAAATATTTCTCGAGTTAAGGACTCCAAATATTTGAACAATATTTTCTGAAGCTATTATGCTTTCAATAAAAGTTAGTTAAAAGTAAATAACTAAGGTAAAATTATCCTTAGTTAGTATTATTGTGTCATTTTTGCACTTATGTGGAAAATTAAAAATTTCATAATATCACTTTAAGGTTAATGAATTATTAATAAAAAATAAAAGGGGATCAAGCAAAATGCAGTCTGTATCCCAACGTAAAATCATGACATTTACCACATAATGGTAAACTTTATTTTTTTTGTTTCTAGAATTTTAGGTTGTGTCCTTGGACCACTTTTGTAGTTCACAAGGTACAAAAATATTATATGGTTGAATTAGAGAATGTTTTTTAACAAAATTTGTCCAGAACTCACTTGAATATGTCCAAGCCAAATTATTAAAATATAAAATTTTTAAATCCGAGGAAAGGTTTCCAATAATTTTATCACCAGTAAAAACACAAGAGTTTTTATTTTATCGGATAAATTTCTCTTTGTAACGAAAAGTTTTGCCAATCAGTAATTTTACGAGAAAAACGAGTGATTTCGCCAAATGTCTGTTTTTCGAGCAAAATTACTGATGGAAAAATTTTGAGTTTAAAAGAAATTTATCCTTAAAGAAAAGCTTGGAGTGTTTTTTTGGCAAGATAAAACCGTCACATCCTGCAACATTTTTTCCTAAATTGTAAATCAAAAAACAAGAATTAAATTTGTAAAATATTTAGCGGTATACAGGGAAAATAAAAAATATTGATTTAAGCTGAAGAGTAACGTGCTTTTAAATTTAAATAATTTTTTTTTGTTAAATTAATAATAAAATAGTTTCCCATTTGTTGTCAACTTTTTCAAACATACTGTATATCGTCATTTTCACATTATGCAAGGAAAATCAAAAATGCCCTTTTTCATTTATGTCGTTTATCGTCTTTGTTTAAAATAATATCAAAAAACATACAAGGAATTTTTTTTATTCAGAATTTTCTATAACTGTATATCATTAAATCTTCAATGCGACGTTTTGTTTTTTTCAAGACTACCATTAACATAGCAATTTGAGACATCCTGTATATTTAGTGTTACATTATATGGCATCAAAAAATGGACAATTTATATATATTATTTATTTAATTTATTTGATGGAAAATCATTCTGCCAATAAAAATGAAATAAGAAAACTAATTTTATGATAACAAATTGAAATACAAACTAGATTATCCATTTCCCAAATGCGGTATAGTGTAGGAGATAGAAAGTCAATACCGCATAAATGTAATAATATTAATATAAAAAAAAAAAAAAAAAAAAAAAAAAAAAAAAAAAAAAAAAAAAAAAAAAAAAAAAAAAAAAAAAAAAAAAAAAATGGTACCTATCCTTTGAAATTGAAATATATTTGTAAAAAAATACATAATTAAGTTGAATTCAATATCAGAAAATATAGATAGAATATAGTAAAATAATAGTAATATGATAAAATTAGATGTTTTTGATGTAACTAAATTGTAATAATATATAGGTACTTACTACAAATTAGATTTATATACTGTATTGTTTTTTGATAAATTTGTAAATCGTTGAAAGCCGCCCCTAATGTATAATACATACTCCCTTTCCGGGAAATCTAAAAGACACGCCTCTAGTCTAATATAAAGCTTAAAGCCAAATCTTGTTCTTATTTAATAAACTTTCTACCTTATGAAAAGCGAAATCCACGACCCTAACTTTAAATAAATGAAATAGAAAGATTATGTCGGCTTCATAGATTTTTTGGAAAGGTAAATGTAACAAGAAACGAGAAAACAAGAAATGATAAATTATTATTTCTTTGGATATTTCGCAAGTATAAGGATTTAAAATGAATTACACTAATAGTAGGTAATATTCCAGACATTATAAATAATTATCTATACGGTATTTTTGTTTGTATTTTTAATCTGTTTTTCTTTTGAATTACAAATTGTTAAATAATTATATACTTCTATTACTTTTTTATTAATTGATGTCGACGTAGGTAAAAACATCTGTACCTATGACAAAACATAATTGTAGATATACTGATAGATCACTAGGGCTTTATACGAGACGAGATAAGGCGAGAATTTCAAAAATCTCGTCTCGGCCTCGTTAGTTGAGAAAAAAATAAGTCTCGTTCAGTCTCGGTTTCATCTCGTAACCGTTTGTCTCGTCCTGTCTCGTCAAATCTCGTTATTTCTAGAATACAACTTATTTTCATTAATTACAATATTTTCTCAAACATACATTTTACATTTCGTTAATGATAAAATTAGTTTAAAAATATTATTTTATTATAAATTATTTTTTATATGGGAGATAACCAGACACCATTTAAATAAAAATGCAATTGTCGAATTTGAACTGGGAGCATGTTAACTTTAATTTCGTTACTCCTATTTTCAATAGAATTAAAAATTTTATTTAAAATGTTTTATTCTGCACACATACCTTCAACAACAAATGTAGTTTCTAGGTAGATACTAGTAGGTACCTAAGACTTAACTGGGTCATAAAATTTTATTACCCTCTAACTGTTTGGAGTCCTAAAAAATTCTAAAGACATTGAGACTGTCATTTTATATAAAATCAAATATTTCACAGATGGTTACCAGATTTTAGATTTCGTAAATTTATTGTAACGTATGAACCCCTTTCTTTTATTATAAAAAAATTAAATTTTTATACTGCTTGTTAGTTTATTTTTCTCGGAAATTCAGAAAAAAATTCTGAAGAAATATGAACAAAGCCAGAAACGAGACTCTCGGGTCTCGCCGTATGTGATCTCGGTATTATCGCCTAAATAATTTTCAAACAGGTCTCGTCTCGCTCTCGTTTCCGTTTTGTAAAAATTATATCCCAAAGTTTTTATAGTTAAATATAATGAGTTAATTTAAAGTAATTGGATATATAAATAAAATTTTGGTATAATCAACAATTCTGGATGTCCAGGGAAAGTCATGAAATTTTAATAGATATAAAATTTTTATTAAATTTTTAAAATTTAAATATGAAAATTAAAAATCATTCAGTATAAAAGAATTTGGATAAAATTAAAAAATCAAGTAATGATTTTTTTTTTTTGGTTTTTAAGAAAAAAATAAAAATTTATATATTTCCAATTAATAAAAAATGATATAATTTATAAAAAAAAAAAACTATTAAAAAAAAAAATTACAATTTATAAAAAAAAATTGGTAGAAGAAATATGGATATTGGGGAAATCTAAATTGAATATTCTATGGAAAAATTTATGATTTTTCTTTTAATATAGAACAAACTCCGATTGGAGACAAATCATCAAAATATTATAACGATAATGGACGTATTATTATAGTATATTACCTATATTGAATATTATGAAGAAATATTATATGATTATAATAAGAACAGAGCTGTCCCTAAGCACTGTGCTTAGTGCTTTGCTAAACACTTTAAGCACTTTTGTACAGAGTGCTTTGGAGCACTTTTTAAAATCGGTGCTTGGTGCCTGGTACTTAAAACACTCATCAAAAGTGCTCGCGAGCCTTTTTGGAGTCCTTGAAAAGGCTCCCGAGCACTCCAAAAGGCTCGTGATCACACCATAAGGCTCGCGAACTAAGCACTAAGCACTTTTGTGAACTCTAATAAATATAACATTATATAGCAATTTTGATAAAAAAGATGCATTATATCAGTGAAATAAAAAAAATATCAAAATAGTAGAAATTAAACAAGCAGAAAATAATCGAAATGAGTCATGATTAAAAAATATTGATAGAGAATTTAAAGACAAACTTAAATGCAAAATTAATTTTTAATATGTAATAATAATACTTTAAATTCATTAGCTGAATATTATGTAGTTATTTCCTAAATTAAATTATTCGTTATTCTAATTATTTTCACCTTTTTTGCATTAGATCCAGGTTTGTATTAATTGATTATTGATAATGATGATTATTTGTCATACAAAACGTCGTAGAAAGAAGATCTATATACTTACATCACTGAATTTGTCATTAAATCTCTATCAATATTTTTTTATCATAATGCAGGTCGATTATTTTTCTGCTTTTGTCATTAAATCTCTATCAATATTTTTTTATCATAATGCAGGTCGATTATTTTTCTGCTTTTGTCATTAAATCTCTATCAATATTTTTTTATCATAATGCAGGTCGATTATTTTTCTGCTTGTTTAACTTCTACTATTTTGATTTTTTTTTGTTTCACTGATAATGCAACTTTTTTATCGACGAAATTTTAAAGTAATGTTATATTTGTTGGCGAAAGTCCCTATATATTTTTTTCGACCAATATAATGCTCTCCAATATTAGTATACAGGGTGGGGCAGAACATATGGCATAAAATTTAGTGCATGCCTAAACTATAACAATTAAAAAATATATATTTTAAAAATATGAATAAATATAGAGGTTGGTCCAAAACAATTTGGCGTGTCAAAGTTAAATATTTTTAAATGGAACATTCTATTTTATTTTTTTACATAATTTCCCATAATTAATATTTGTGTTATTGTTTTGTTTATTTCATCTTTTTAAATTTTGAAATTGTTTTTTAATATAGTTGGCATTGGAAGTAAAATTTACAAGAAATAATTTTTTCTCTATATAATTGTTTTTACAAATATTAATCTTATATACTCAACTACTAATTTTTTTACTAAGTTCTGGGATATTAGAAATCTGTTAATTAAATAATCCAACAATAACCCATTTTATATTTGATATTGTTTTAAACTTGCCAATTATTTAAATAAATATAAAATTTTCTTTTGCTAGTGATTTTTTGACCCCCTCATCATACATTTTTAGATATTCTCACAACCAGCTCCTTCCCCTTCTTTTAGATTTATTGTTGCTATATTTATTGCTCACAATTCTGTTAACAATTTTTTTCCATATTTTCATTCGATCTTTTTGTCATAATCGATATAGTTAAATTTGTTCATTTTCTCAAATGCATGCGTTCTCTAATTTTATTACTTTGATTTATCTTTACCAATTTTATATGAAATTTCGTTATTTTTATAATTTAAAATTTCGGCCAAAAATGCTATTATACTAACTTAGACAATATCATATGTTCAGAAGACATAAAAATCGAATAAAATGACTTACATGTCCTTATCTTAACATTTTGAGTTCTACTTGGTGGCATAAGAATAAAACGTTTACAGGTTGATCAAAATTTGCGTAATTTTATATATAATAGGTTTTTGAAATCGGCTTCTGCAGGACGAATCTAAAAATGTAAAAAAGTATAGGGTGTTCCATTAAAAAATATATAACTTGGGTAATTTTTTTGAACCACCCTGTATGTTTATTAATATTTTTAAAATGCAGTTCTTATTAAGAGCATATAAAATGATTTTTCTTAATTCTCATGGTTTAGGCACTAAATTCCGTGTCATATCTGCTGATGCCTCACCCTGCATGTTATCTCTTGCAATTTTAGACATCCTATATATAATACTATAAAATCACAAAATTATATATACAGGGTGTTTCATTGGTAAAGTGACATACGTTAACTGCAGATGGGGGACACCTAGGCGATCTCAAAAACCCCATACTTAATGGGTCTAACTACTTTAATAACCAAGATACAGGGTGTTTTATCTATTTTGCCAATTTCTTGCATGGTTCATAACTTTATAACCACACTGTATATTTTAATGATATTTTGGGGGCATGTTTTGTTTAAAGTGTCCAATCGATCAATAAATTTACAATAAAATAAATCCAGGTCTGGATTAAAAAAAAATATTATAAAATATTCCGACACAAAAACAACACCCTGTATATCAGATTTTTCTAAAATAGATTCTGTATTTGCAAAGAGCACGAAAAAGTGAATTTAGTGATATACTTTGCATTTTCGGCAAAATGTTTTTTCTTGTAAAATTTTGAGTTGCATGGAATTCTGAAATGGTGTGAAATTGTGAGTGCCCAAAATTGAAACTAATTTCTCTTTAATGTAATTTAGTTTTAATGAAAACTAGTTAACCTAAATTAGTAAAATTTTAATTTTAAGTATTTTTTCATTATTTGTGATAAATAGTTAACAAAAAACATTCATCTTTAATTAATGAATAAATAATAATAAATCCAGCAAAAATTTACTTAATGAAGAATTGCAAGCATTATAAAAAACGCCTAAAAATATTACACGGGATAAAAACATGTTTTTAGTACTTTGACGCAAAAAATTCACTTTAAAAATAAAAATAAGAACTATGCGCAAAACGAAATGTATGGACTTTTTTACGGTTTTTTACGATTTTTTACAATTTTTTACGATTTCTTTCGATTTCTTACAATTTCTTACGATTTCTTACGATTTCTTACAATTTCTCAAGATTTCTTACGATTTTTTACGATATGACCTATTTCGATATTTTTAAAAATAGCGGAGATATAATTTTTCTTGATATTTCAACCCCCTCCAGTTTCACCCCTGTAGGTCGAATAAAAAAAAGTTTTATACAAATTGTATTTGAAAAATGTTAATCCATAATGGTTTTACTTTGTTGTCATTAATTTTTAGGTGTTTTTTATAATTGTTGTTGTTTTAATTAATTAAAGTTTGTGTAAATTTATTATCATTTATTCCTTAATTAAGAATGTTTTTTGTGGATTATTTATCGCAAATAATAAAAAAATACTTAGAATATTAAAATTTTACCAATTTAGGTTAACAAGTCTTCATTAAAACTAAATCGCATTAAAAAAAAATTTAGTTTCAATTTTGGGCACTCACAATTTCACACCATTTCAGAATTCCAACTCAAAATTTTATAAGAAAAAACATTTTGCCGAAAATGCAAAGTATATCACTAAATTCATTTTTTCGTGCTCTTTGTAAATACCGAATCGATTTTAGAAAAATCTGATATACAGGGTGTTGCTTTTATATCGGAATATTTTATAATATTTTTTTTAATCCGGACCTGGATTTCTTTTATTGTAAATTTATTGATCGATTGATCACTTTAAACATAATAAGCCCGCCAAATATCATGAACATATACAGTGTGGTTAGAAAGTTATGAACCATGCAAGATATTGGCAAAATAGATAAAACACCCTGTATCTTGGTCATTAAAGTAGTTAGACCCATTAAGTATCGGGTTTTTGAGATCGCCAAAGTGTCCTCTATTTGCAGTTAACGTATGTCACTTTCCCAATGAAACACCCTGTATACACAAATATTTAACTACTAATGTAAAATTATACGAAACTAATACAGTTTAGTAATTTCACAATAATTTAAAGGAAGAGTTAAAAATGTTTGATAAAATAGGTATTACTAATATGCGTTACGACTTCCTACAAAATTTTGTAAAATCACCAAGAAAATTTTTAACAGTGTAATATTGCATGCTTGTTGTTATATTATTATTTTTTTATATAGTTGGCATTATTTGTATTATTTATATATCTTGTATTTATATATAATGTATTTAATATAATTCGAATATGTAGACCTTTACAATCCGCATATGTATAAATAATAATATAATATTTTAAAAAAAATTTCTTATCAGATTTTTTTTATTTGTAATAAGCAAAAAAATACCTACAATGACTTATTTACATGATGTTTAAGATAAAAGCATTATCGATAGGTACGTAGGTATTTGAGTTTAAGGATAATTGGAATTATTTAGGTTATCGACTAAATGCAAATTTTGGGAGTTTTAAGGATTTCACAGTAAACACAAATGTAAAGATTTTAGGGTTGTTACTCCCTTTTGTTGTTCGATAAAGGAGGTATCTAGAGACTGCCGTTTTCAGTTTAACAACATGGCGAGGCGGGGTTGTCACTGTTGTAGTAGGGGACTTTACTTTCTCATTGGACGGAGAAGTATACACCCACTGTGTGTTGCCAAATATTGGTCGACAAATAGTTAGTGTTTGTTGTAATGTTTAGATGTCCCGATGGATGCTTAGTAGTACAGTATAGTTTACCCTCTCATGAATGGCGGATCATGATTAATGATATATGTGACCGTTTATCCTCGCAGCAACAAGTTTATAATAAATAGTGCGTTTTTTTGGAGTGTGCAACAAGCTGGTTAAAATATGTGCAGCAACGAAAATTCGACGAATCAACCGACACCAAAGTTACCTATTCGCTTTACATTAGATGGAAATATTCCAAGAGCCATCTTTCCTATAGATCATTATAAGCTACAACTTTACCAATACGCAGTCGCTGAACGATTGAGGTATCCTTTGCTAAATCCTTTTCCGTCTACTTTGACTTGTTATCCTCTTTTGCCAAGAGCACTACAACCTGAAGAACCAAAACCCCAGCATAGTTACATAGGATTAATTGCAATGGCGATTTTAAGTTCTCCGGATTCTAAATTGGTGTTATCAGATATTTATCAGCATATATTGGATCATTATCCTTACTTCAGAACCAGAGGACCCGGTTGGAGAAACTCTATAAGGCACAACCTTTCTCTAAATGATTGTTTTATCAAAGCTGGAAGAAGCGCAAATGGAAAAGGCCACTACTGGGCTATTCATCCAGCTAATGTAGATGATTTTCGAAAGGGAGACTTTAGAAGACGCAAAGCTCAGAGAAAAGTTAGAAAACATATGGGTTTAGCAGTTGAAGAAGATGGAGCAGATTCACCTAGTCCTCCACCTCTTTCTGTTAGTCCTCCTGTAGTTCCTGGTCCATCAACATCTGTATTTCCAATAGTATCTACTAGAAATACAACACGAAAAAGGCAATTTGATGTTGAATCACTTTTGGCACCCGATTCAGGAGAAGAAACAAACGAAGAAGATATTGATGTAGTTTCTAACGACCAACAAGAAAAGTCTGAGAATAAACAGCAGTGGCCTATGTTTCCAATAGTTGATTACTATCAAGCTTTTCTTAATTCCACACCAATAGGACCATTAAATTCCGAAACTACGGAAAATGCGAATACTTAAATAATGCGGACAATCTATAAAAACAGTTGCGTTATTTAAATGTCAAAATAATTTATTTTAGACTTCTTTACATATATTATTGTAATTTACTTGTGATTGTTAAATAAAAGTGTGTTACGGTAATTTTATACTGTGTAAATATCAAGATACTACTGTGTTGTTCCTGAACTACTAAATAAAGCCAAAATAATAGCAGTGACAACAGAATATTTTAAAGAGATACGAGAAAATATGAAGCAAATTGCTTTTAAATCGTAAGTTATTGACAAGGCTAAAACAATATACTTTAATTTTAATTATTGGTAAATGTTAAAATAAGAAGTAAAATAAAAGGTGTATTATTGTTATTAATTTGGACACCTTAAATTTACTCTTCTTTTCAAAATGTGTATATGTATATATTAAATATTAGTAAGTTATGTATATTTGGAACTCGGAATAATTAGTGGAATTATAATTTTTCCAAAGTTAACCGAAATATAATCATAGTGAATAAAATAAAAATGAATGAACCGGAGTATTTCCAGTGGAGACCGAAGCTAGTTCAAAGTGTACAGAATATATTTAGAATTAATACATATATACATTGTCATTTGTAAATATCTATGAAAATAAATAGAAGTATCGATAAAAATTATAAAAAGTAAGTTTTTTAACTCCTCTAAAAATAACTCCGTTAAAAAGCTAATATATTTTAATATTTAGTTATCGATCTTCTGATTAAGACTAAAAAAAGCATCGTTTGTTTGGATTTACCTAAAGTAAAAAAAGTACCTATATACGTTAGGTATAATTATAATTTTTTAAATAATTTTGTGTTTTTAAGATGAAAAAAAAAATTTGTCACAATATTTTTTGGCGGTTAACTGTCTGGTTTTAGCACTATTGTTCCATTAAAGGGTATATACCTAATTTAACCATAGTTTTTGTACAATAGTTATTTGTGTAACTATAGTGCAAAAAGTTGTATATATTTGTTGCACGATGCATGCTTTTTGCACACAACAATTTTTCTATACGATTAAATAAAATTTTTTATTTCAAATTTTATTCAAATTTTACAGTACATGAAATATTATTAACGTTATTTTCATAAAACTTAATTTTTTTGACTGAATTTCAATTTTAGTATCACAGTTAGAGCAATTAGTCTGTTTCCACGGAAAATTTAAAAAAATCCACCAGAGGCAGAACTAGTGGGGGGTTTACATGTTTTGATTTCCCTATTGACAGTAATGTAAATCGAATTAGTGGAAGATGATGTACCTGGAGCAAAATTGAAATTTGCCAAATTTCAAGACTATCTTGCCTGGGACTTGAAACGATGGCTTGCTTGCCGTGGTTTACCTATTTCAGGTAATAAAAATGTACTCGTAGAAAGGTTAGTTTTCGTTGAAAGTCCATTCTATATTTTCTCAAAAGATTTTTATCATTACCATTTTCGATACATTCATCAATTCTTAAATATAAAAACACAAAACATTTACAAAAATAATTACATAAAATATTTAAATCTTTGACAAAATATAAAATGGACTGTCAACGAAACTAACTTTTCTGCAAGTAAATTTTTATTACCTGAAACAGGAAAACCAAGCCATCGTTTCAAGTCCCGGACAAGATGGTCTTGAACTTTGGCACAACTTCTGGTACACAAGATAGTGCAAAAAATAGAAACTTATTGCACGATCGTAGAAAAAATATTTTTTTATGAAAATGTATGCGATATTTTATGAAAAATATGTGAAAAAATATCTATTTTTATGTTTTTAGTGGGGTTACAGTCCTTCTGATCATTCAGATAAAATTTAGTTATTAACAGAAAATAATTGGTGGAGATGTGATATAGGGTGTCCCAGAATAAAGATGACAAACTTTTTCTTTACCAACCCAATCTCTAAATTGAGTATTAACGATGTTACAGGGTGTTTAATTTTGAGAAAAAAAATAACATTTTTGTATAAGTCCAAAACGGCTTTATATTTTTTTGATTTTTTTTAATTCTAATATTACCGTAATAATTACATGTCTGTAACTTGAACTAGGGACGTACGGTCCTACATGTACACCCCCTAATTTTTACGCCACTGGAAAAAATTTGGTTTTAGTATATTTTTATAAATTCTTTACCTTTCTAGTACACAAATTGTATAAGGTTTGTTATGTAAATTCTTATCAGTTTTTGAGATACCCAACATTAAATAAGTCAAAATTCAGTAATTATAAAAGTTGTTTCTTTTTTATAATTTTTTAAAAGCATTAACATTTTTTTTTTCATATTTATTTCTTGGTTTTGTATTCAGTATTTCAGTTTTGGAGTGTGTGTGAAGTTAGCCCCCATTTTTCGAATTGTTCCAGAAAATTATTCCTTAAACCTTAATACTAAGGCCGCAAAACTCAAAAAAACCATTTTTAGAGCTAGCCTCCATTATTTTTTTTTTGTTGCGCCAGATTGTTCTAGTTGTTCTGAACATTATGCCAAATTTTCATGTCTTAAAAAAAATTATTTCAGGCCCAAAATCCATAAAAACCATTTGGGTCCAGCACCCTATTATTTTTTTTCGAAGTTTCTTTATTGTACTAGATTGTTCTCGTTATTCTTAGCATTGTTATAAATTTTCATGTCTTAAACCAATATTTCAAGCTCAAAATCAATTAAAACCATTTAGTGCTTAGCCCCTCATTAATTTTTTTCGATTTTTTGTAGTTGTACCAGATTGTTCTTTATATCCTGTACAGTATTACAAATTTAACAAAAACTATTTCTTTTATTACATTTTTCAATTTTATTTTTATTGTACCAGATTGGTCCAATATTTTGAACATTGTTCCTTATAGTTTTAATCCTAAGAAATCCTATAGTAAAGATTAACCACGATCCTCATTGCTTGTTTTTGTTGAATAATTTTTTAATGTATCAATTTATCAAATTGCCAAAAATTTTAAGCCTATTAAATAAAATCATATTTTAAATTTACAAAATTTTACTGCATCTCTATATCTCTATATTTTAAAAAGTCATACAAAAACAAAATTATTTATTGTCAATTTAAGAATGAAAACAAAGATAAACAAATAAAAAATATTTGTAACATTTTATGCTTTGTTGATAAAATAAAACGCTTTACAAAACTAATTTTCGAAAAAAATGGGGGACTAGCTCTAAATGGTTTTAATTGATTTTGAGCTTGAAATATTTTTTAAGACATAAAATTTGGAACAATGCTAAGAACAATCTAGTACAATAAAAAAAAATTGAAAAAAATAATGGGGGGCTAGATAGAAATGGTTTAAATGATTTTGAGCTTGAAATAAATTTTTTTAATACATGAAAAACTTCGAAAAAGAAATAATGGGGACTGGACCCAAATGGTTTTTATTGATTTTTGACTTGAAATAATTTTTTTGTAAGACATGAGAATTTGGAACAATGTTTAGAACAACTAGAAAAATCTGGTGCAATAATAAAAAAAATCTAAAAAATAATAATGGTTGGGGCTAGCTCTCAAATTGGATTTTTGGGTTTTTCAGCATTTGTTTTTAGGATTAACGAATAATTTTCTGGAAAATTTTTGTACAAACCTAGAACAATTTGAAACAACTTTCAAAATATTAAAATTCGAAAAAATGGGGGGCCAACTTCATACACACAGTTTTGAAGTTATACAAAAAAATGTTTTCCCTGTAACTTATTGGCGTTAATACTCAATTTAGACAATATGTTGATAAATAATTTTGGTCTTAAAATTAAGTAAATATTCTACCGCCGAAGTTTGTTCCGTTTATTCTGGGACATCCTATATAATAATTTTTTTAATATATACAAATATACAAAACATGCGGTTCTTAAAAAATAATTTCAAATTTATTTACTCATCAATAGTGGATTTTTCAACTACACTTATATATTTACTATATTTACTGGTATTTGTGTTTGAAAACTTAATATCTATACTTGATAATAAATTGAATTAATGTATTGTACATATTTAACTTCATAGTAAAAAAGTACATATAACTTCTAAATAAACGATTGTTACGAACAACTACGAAAAGACAAAAAAAATTAAGAGAATAAATGATTCCAACCGCTATAAAACCTAATAAAAACAGACATTTTTTCATAATTATTTTCTTAAAGTACTAAATAATTGGATATATTTTCATTAAACAAAACATTATTTTTCATTATAAAACGTATAACAAAAAAATATTTTTTACATTTAAAATTTAAAAGCCTGCAGATTAGTATAGAACTTACCATATATCGACTGATGGTTTTCATCAAAAAAACCTGTGGTGTTACTTACCTTTACTTTACCTACACCTTTTATAAATATCAACAACAAAATTTTCATTAGGTAATTGTATATATAGTATAGAATTGTCGTCAATGGGAAATTGACTTTCGGTGAATTTGCTCAATTTTTTTATATACTGTATAGATCAAATGTCTATTGGGCTAAAGCTCTAAATTCAACAGTTTGGATTATACATGGTGCATTCTAATCTTAAATTTTCCAAAATTTCAAATGGTCATTGTGAATATACTTTTTTGTATATTTTAACCAAATCAAATATATATCGATTATTCATATAGCCTATACAAATATAATATATAGAGTATAATAATTCCTGCATACACCAACAGTATACAGGGTGAGTTTTCAGTGCGATTTTCAAAAAATTGAGCGGTGGAATTTCTTTCATTTACAGATATTTTGCAGAATATCAATATCAATTGATGTTAGCATCTCCTGAATCAGACATATTATATACAAGATGTTAAAAATATTTCTTGTATTAAATAGAAATCAACAGCAAAAGTCAGTATTTTTTTATAAACCCTGTATATTATGTATCTGCAAACTGATGAATGATCGAGTGTGTCCCTGAATTATTCGGAATTTCAGGCATTTGGATATATCAATAAACAGGACGGGATATGCGGCTTCATGAGTGATAGAATATCTTTTATATAATATGTCAGTCTGAGGCAGGATATGCCAACGCCAACATCATCAATCGGAATTGATATTGATATCCTGCAAAATATCTGTAAATGAATGAAATTTCACAGCTTAATTTTTTGGACATGGCTGAAAAACTTGCTTGGGACTCACCCTGTATGAATTAAACGATGCATTGTTGAATATTTTTGTATATTCGAAAAAGTATCTTCACTATTGCCATTTGAAATTTTGGAAAAGTTTTATAAGCATCGTGAGTTCTATACAATATATAAAAAATAAATCGGTTGTGCCGCCCCAAAACTTTCCCGACGAGTATCCACGAATATTTATTCAGATATTTAATGTTAAAGTTTAAAATTTTTACATTTTTTGATTTTTGACAGGTGATAGTTGGAGAAATAATTTTATTTGATCTGAATAAAAATTTTCAAGGGCTTTCAAATGACATATTGCCAGTCAAATTGCGTGACATATTACTTCGTATTAAACGTGTGGCCTCTATCGTGGAAGAATACACAGACGCACACACAGACAGACAGACTTCCATCTGGAAATGGTCTTAATCATCTCAGGTGACCTCAAAATGGATATTTCCGTCTTTACCTCGAAATTTTTTTTTAGCTCGTTCATAATACTTTCCCTTCTCGGAGGTGGGTCGGGAAAGTAAAATAGAGAAAAATTACAAAAATAGGAAATTACTCATTCTTTAAAAAATATAGCCGAGGGAAGTTACTTTATTATTTGGAAAATCAAAACTTTTTCAAACAAAATAAAATCGCAAAAATAGGAAATTATTAAATTCTCCAAAAATAAAGTAAGGATATTGTTTTTTTTTTTAGAAAATCT
This sequence comes from Neocrepidodera transversa, assembly GCA_963243735.1. Classification (NCBI taxonomy): domain Eukaryota; kingdom Metazoa; phylum Arthropoda; class Insecta; order Coleoptera; family Chrysomelidae; genus Neocrepidodera; species Neocrepidodera transversa. The sequence goes on from OY725339.1 coordinate 14,680,711, forward strand.
AAAAATTAATGATAACATCTAGTTAAAACCAGAATAAAATTACAAAAAAAAATAAGAAATTACTCAATTTTTTAAAAATATAGTCGAGGGAAATTGGTTTATTATTTGAAAAATCAAAATCTTTTCAAAAATATTTATGCAAATTTTTATCTATTTTAATATTTAACCACCACCAAAAAAATTACATAATTCTAACCTTTATGATGAAACTCGATCTTCATTGATGTTTTTCTCACTTCACTTTATTTTAACTGAAAAAAAAAAGAAATAATAGGGGCTTTAATTGAAAAAAAAAATGTCAAAATAGTTTTAATATTATAAAAAATAGTACAGTTATAATACTTTTAGAGAAAAATCAAAGTTTATAAAAAATCTAGAAAAATATTAATAGTACAATTTTACAAAAATATACCCGAGGGATATAAATTTACTTTTTGGAAAATATAAAACTACTGAAAAAATCTAAGTTACAACCAAAAAAAATTCTCATTTTTTTTTAATTTAGATCGGTTTAATTTGTTTATTATTTGGAAAATCAAAATATTTTCCAACAATGTAGACAAAATAAAAGAAAATAGCGAAAAAATAAGAAATTATTTAATTTGCCAAAAACATGAGTCAAGTGAAAGTTTATGTGTTGGAAAACCTAAAATAACTAAAAAAAACTTGGTAAAACTAAAGGAAAATTACAAAAAAATAAAAATTTCCCAATTTTATTAAAATATAGATGAGGGAAATATAAAATCTAAAATTACTGAAAAAAATCTTGTTAAAACTAGACGAAAATTACAAAAAAAGGGAAATTACTCAATTTTTTTTTTAAATATAGTCGAGAAAAATTAGTTTATTATATGGAAAATCAAAATTTGTGACAAAATCAAAAATTATGAATTTTTTTATAAATATGAGTCGAGGGAAATTTGTTTATTTTTTGTAAAAACTCCAAAATTACTAGAACAAAACGAACAAAAATTCAAAAAAAATTAGAAATTGTTTAAATTTTTACAAATATAGTAAAGGAAAATTATAAATTATCTACTGTACTCGTTATCAATAAATCAAATAAAACAAAAATATAAACAAAAATATTTATTAAAATTAATAGTTAACCACCACCAAAAAAAATACAAAATTCTAACCTTTATGATGAAACTCGGTTCTTCATTGTTTGTCACTTCACTTAATTTTAACTGCAAAAAAAAAGAAAAAACTTGTTAGTAATAAATAAGAGGGGCTTTATTGAAAAGAAAAACATCTTAATAGTTTTATTTCATCTAAAAATAGAACCTAAATTTACAATAAATAACTAACCCATTAAAAAAAAGAAATTTGTTACTAAACCAAAAAATATCATCGCTATACAATTATAAAATTTCAATTGTCCTCTGTAAGGACTATAGATTTTTTTTAATTCAGTATAAAAAATATTTTTAACTGAATCCGAAAATAATTAGCACTCTGTATAATAAAATATAGAAAGCAATAAAAAGAATATAATATAAATTCGAATCACCCTGTAAAATAATTATATATGTAGAAAAAATCTAGAAAAAGATCAAAATGGTTTTTCTATATGCGTTATGGTATTTTAAACCCATAAAAATACTGTTTTAATATAAATATAATGAAATTCGTATAAATTTCTACTTAACTATACCTTTTATAATTTAGAAATTTCAAAATCACTAAACACAATTTTTATATCAGTTTTGTAAAAAAACTTATTCACTGCTTTAACTAACGTATAACACGATTACCGGAATTGTTCAAACTTGTTAAAATATTTCATAGTCGACTATTTTTTTTTGGAAATTTCATTATGGCGTCGCTTCGGTGGAGGTGGAATTAATCTTTTTGTGTAAGATTTTGTTTTTAAGTAAAAAAATTATGTTTTTTAAAAATACGGTAGTAGGTATTGAAATATTTACAGCGCAGAATTAAGTTATAATAAAATTTAAGGGGTTTTGTTGGTTTTCTACATTTACGCAAACTATACGAAATATACAGGTTGTTTCTTTTATCACGTGCTAAGATTGCAATCTTCTAAATTATAAGAGATACGAAGATGATTAAATGGGCAGAATGTTAACTAATTCGAAGAACATTACATTGGTCAAAAAAAAATCTAGAGGGATTCTCGCCCTTCTCGAGTTATACAGGAAAAACTAAAAATGCGATATTTCTTTTTCTGCGCATAGAATTTTTATTTCAAAAAATATCAAAAAATAGAAAAGGAAATGACAGATGGAGAAATAATTTTGACTGTTCTGAATAGAGATTTTTAAGGGCTTTCATCTGTCATTTTTTGATAGAGACACTTCCGTTTGACAGATGTCATACAAAAACTAATGAGTTCTTCTGACGGATAACATAAACCCATATACCAAATTTCAGCTCAATCGGATTAATACTTTTTTAGATATTTAATGCTAAAGTTTAAAATTATGTCATTTTTTATTTTTGACAGGTGACAGTTGGAGAAATAATTTTGACTATTCTGGATGGAGTTTTTCAAGGGCTTTCAAATGACATATTGCATGTCAAATTCCGTGAGATATTGCATCTGTCATTTTTTGATAGTGACACTTCCTTTTGATAGATGTCGTACAAAAACTAATGGGTTCTTCCGACGGGTAACCCAAACATACAGACAGACAGACAGCATAAAGTTATAAAATGACCCGAAACTTAGTATGAGCTTATAAGTACGAAATTTAAAAAAATAATCCATCTAAGTATGGAAAAAAAATAATTCACTCAAATCTTCATTTGCTACTTTTTTATAATGATTTTAATGTCTTTTTGCATTCCCAAAAAAAATGATTAGTTTTCAATATATCTTAAATATGTGGTTGCACAGAATTTTGACTTCCATTTTAACTCTTGAAAAATTATATTCCCTAATTCTGCAAACTAATGCACTTTTATAAATGTCGATTTTATAATCAGCAAAACAATTTTTTTAAATAGTAAAAATAGTAGATATAAATATTTTTAAGGATTTTAAAGGATTTTTAACGATTTTTAAGGATTTTTGATATTTTTAAGGGTTTTTAAGGATTTTCAAGGATTTTTAAGTATTTTTAGGGATTTTTAAGAATTTTAATCTATTTTTAGGGATTTTAATATTTTTCAAGGATTATATTAGGATCTTTAAGAATTGCTTAAGATTTTTAGTCTTTTTAATTATCTTTAGGGGTTTTAGGGATTTTTAAGGATTTTTTAAGGATTTTAAAGAATTTTAAAGTATTTTAAAGAATTTTTAAGATTGTCTTAAGATTTTTAAGGATTTTTAAATTTTTTTAAGAATTTTAAGGGATTTTTAAGAATGTTTAAGTATTTTTAAGGATTTTTAAGCATTTTTAAGGATTTTAAAAAAAATTTAGGGATTTTTAACAATGTTAAACTATTTTTAGAGATTTTAATTTTTTTTAAGGATTTTATTACCATCTTTAAGAATTGCTTAAGATTTTGAGTCTTTTTAATTATCTTTAGGGGTTTTTGGGATTTTTAAGGATTTTTTAATGATTTTTTAAGGGTTTTTTAAGGATTTTTTAAGGATTTTTTAAAGATTTTAAAGTATTTTAAGAATTTTTAAGATTATCTTAAGATTTTTAAGGATTTTTAATTTTTTTTTTAAATTTTAAGGGATTTTTAAGGATTTGTATGTATTTTTAATTATGGATTTTTAAGGATTTATTATTTACAAAGAGCAGAGGAAGTATAATTTATAATCTAGAAAGAGTGCAGTTATATGTCATTCAATTTTCAACGTTGTTTCTGAATCTAAATTTATATCATTCAGTTTACAGTTTATAACAAAAATACTGTCCTTGTGGATTAATAAATCATCCGGTCATATTATAAGAGTCTTGTGTGCTGAACGATTATATATTCCGATTAAATAAGAACGCTCTTTAGCGTACCTATACAAGGTGTCCCATCTATTATTAGCTGGGTTCTAACCGTTATTATTATCCTAGTAACATTTTCAGCCTGGATAAATAAAAGCTTAGACATCCTGTATATTTATATATATTTATATTTCATTTTCAACTTCCACACGTTATGAAGCCATTTATATTGGAATGCTCTATATTAAATGTTACCAATATACTATTATCAATAATAAAACACAAATTTTTAGATAACAATTTTTAAATCACTAAAAACAAATAATGGAATAATATTTCGTTAATCTAACAAGATAAAATTTAAAAAATATATTATTGTAAACTTAAATTAACCATTTCTCTCTTGTGTAAGTGACAGTTTACCATATCAGATTTTTAATTGATTAAAAGTTTCCCTTAGTGTGAAAATAATCGATTTGGTCTCATTGGTCACTAACAATGAGATACCTAATTAAAATAAAGGTCTGGGGAAAAATAAAAGATTTAAATTGTGTACACGGATCAAAATTTTATACACGTTTCGATTATATAGGAAAAGATGAAAAAGTTATCCGTCTATGTGCCGCATTTAGATAGCGTCGGCGTCGGTTCGCGACGCTTACATTATTATTGAACCAATAGTATTTTACGAACAAGAAAGAGCAGGGTAGCATTGTTTTGTCTACAATATTTCTTTTGGTTGCCGAGTTAATCATATACCGGGTGACAAAAGGAAATAGGTCAGTCTTAAATCTTCTTTAATTATAAATGGATCTTAATGAAATCTAATGACAGGAACGCTGCTGTAACTTTTATCTGGGCTAATGGATTTTTATGAAATTTAGAGTATATATAGTACCAGTAAACAATAGTAAACCCAGAAAAGAGGTTTAGAGAAGGGAATGAATTTAATCCGAGCGATTAAGAATTATTTAATTTATTCTAAAATAAAAGCAAGTACATACTAGATAAAAATGTATTCCATGGGTCAGATTCAATATGTTCTGATATTCATTGCATTATTTCATGTAAGAAAAATCCAAAAATTTTATAAATTAGCGCGACCTCAGCACTATTAAAAACACCGCTTTGATGACATAGATTGGTTTGTTGATTTTAAATAGTGTTGATAAAATTTATACAATGAAAATTTTTGGACTTTTCTGCCGTGAAATTAGGAAATAAAACATTGATAATGTGGCTTGCGACCCAATACATTTTTGTCTAGTTTGTACTTGTTTTAATTTTAGTAGTTGCATAATAAATAATTTATTCCACCTCTCTCCTTGCAGTCTTATATTCTTTACCGGTACTACACTATAGACATAACTTACAATTTAGTGACTTAAAAACCAAAATAGCCAACTTCCGGTTTGAATCGAAATGAATCCAAGAATCAATTTTTAAATTGCACACTCTATATTTTTATATATTTAATACCTGTCAAATATTGGTTTAGTTAGCATTTTTTTTATATTCTTATTACCAACGTGTGAATGTATTGCTTTTTAGTTTTGTAGAGAAAGCATACTTTTACATGTTGAGTTTTCGCCGGTAATTATTTATCATTTGCAAAATCGGTTGTTCCATTTCGAAGAAATGCCAAAAAACCACTTTCTGTTAAACAACTCAAAAACTAAACTCAATAAACGAATCAGGTTTTTTGCATTTAGTTTGTATCGGTTCAAGGAAGAACTGATTAGATTTTGGAATATCTATTTAATTAATCAGCGAGTTTGATATTATTTTTGATAAGGTAGGACAAACACAAGTAACATAATTGGGAAAAGGCATATATTATTAAATTGTGATAAAATTCCATGATTTTGCCTTAAAAAAATACCACTAAGTCAATTTTTATTTCAAGGAATTATTATTAGTCAAAAAGAGTAATTTTTTCCTTTAGCAGCGTTCTAAAATATCAGTGAACTTAGAGCGTTCTTTATTTAGGCTTAAACAAGCAAATAAAACCTCATATCTGGTAGGGACGTTCATAACTTACAATTAAGCAAATTTGGACTTAAATATTTTCTTCATAGTTATTTTTGCTATAAAGGCCATCCCAAGTAATTATGAATGAACTTTATTATTATAGCCTAATCCGTAAGATAACCAACTTGCATACCAGAGATCCTGGGTTCAAACCCAAAAGAAGACATAAATATATAATATTTGTTTTTAGATACAGATACAGTTTTTAGATACAGCATGTCCAGAAATAAAAATTCTTGTAAATTGTATACAGTATAGCTCAAAAATAAAAATTCTTTACAATATGTCTTATTAGATGTGTGTGCCAAGGTGAGTTTTTCGGAAAAATATTGTAAGGTGCATACATTATGTCCCAAAAATGAAAATTTTTGTATGTTGTATACAGTGTGTGCCAAGTTGAATATTTTCAAAAAAAAATTGTAAGGTGTATAGATATGTCGCAAAAATGCAAATTTGTATATAGTGTGTCCCAAGATGAACCTATATGTGACGAAATTTGACTTGCAATATGTGATTTGAAAAATATATTGAGAACAGTCAAAATTATTTCTCCAATTTTGTCAAAAATAAAAAAATGTCAAAGACAGAAACTTTAACCTTAAATATCTGAAAAAGTATTGACTGGATTATAACCAATTTTGGTAAAAGGCAAGGCAATAATAATCGATATGTATCGGTTGAGATTCACTTTTTCTCTAATTTTGAGGTTAAAAACAAAAACTTTTTTAACCAATTGATTTCAAATTTAAAACCAATAGCAGACATTTCTACCATTTTTTAATTTTATTAGGTTAACCATTTTTCTGAAGAGACACCACCCTCAAAATTATACCATTTGTGTCTGGATACTGGTCAGGAAAGTTTTGGGGCGACACAACCGATTTTTTAAACATAAAGAAATAATTAGAATTTTTTAATACTTAAAAAAAAAATATTAAAAAATATCATTTCAAGTTCACAACTGCAATTTAAAAAAATAATTCTTTTAAAGATTTTAAAAGAGATATTCTAAAATTTCAGATCACAATCGTTCTAAATGCCCTATAGGGGAGAGATTACATGCTAATTTTTTATCAGCAACAATGGACAATACTGAAGTAATGAAATTAACTAGTGGGATCATTGTTATCTTACGTTAGTTTCATAGAATGAGATATACACAAATTGATTCCTAAACCGTGACCACAGTATTAATTTTTTTTCAATATAAGCCAAAAATAGTGGACATAGAAACACATATATTAGTTCTTTTGTAGCCAGATAATATATAATATAAAGCAATATACAACGTGATTAAAAAAAGCATGACAAAAATGATTTAAAAATTAAAAAATATTATTTTCCATAGATTTGAAACTATATATTATTTTACTTAGCAGACCACTTTTGCCATAGGCGTACAGCAGTATTGAACCCCTTAACTTTCTCTATTTTTACGTCACTGCTTATAAATTTGAATTTTTGTCGTATTTTTAAATATGACAGTGCTCTTTATCATTCTGATAAAAAATATACAACATTATTCCTGAAACGCATATAATTATGCTCTTGATACAACTGTCTCTTCATTCATTGAAACAACATTTATTGAGATCGTATGAAATATTGGATCCCGACTGGAGCGACAGCAAGAAGTGAGATAAAAAATTACGATTGATCTATATTCATAACGGTGCGGATCGATAAAGGATAATCGGTGGATAATAGCCTAATAGCACTAACAGACTTCATCGATTTGCATATAAATATTTCCTTACCTGAATAATGATCTATATTGTTTCTATATATAATTCAAAATTAATTCTACGGACACGGTAGTGCACCGTTTCGTGACTTCGACCCATCGACCGAAGCATTTTAGCATTGTGACGCTACCTAGGCTAGACCAGAGGTAAAATTCTAGAAATCTCAATAACTTGATTTTTATGCATGGCTGTGGGGCGAGGGCCAGATGGCTTGTGCCATCCTAGTCAACTTCACACATACATGTAGGATAATATTATACACGATGTGAAGTGAAAAAAGTTCTAAAAATTTGAACTGTAAAATAATTTTCCTATGCATCACACTTTAGTTTGTATGGCTGGTACCGGAAGAGTCGGCCTAGTCCTGCTCAAATTCAATAGGGTTCTTCCCTGAATAAAACTAACCAAGTGAAGTGGAAACCGGAACTCGATCGGAGCATTCGTTCTACAGTTATAATATTTACATCAATTTTAAAAATGATTGCGTTTGCAAATACTGCGAACTAATTGCATTTTGCCAACAATACGAAAAAATGATGAACAGTAATAATAAACATAACAAAATCGCCACTAAAAACCAAAAGTTTTATCTAAAATAAAAACAAAAATAAAATATTAGTTAAAAACGGGAACATTCGAAAGAAGGTAAAAAGTAATTGTAAATTTTTGGCTCCATGAGACTTGCAAACTTATGGGCTTTTCGAACATAACCTTATTCATCGGCTTTGCAAATACGCACTGGAATGAATCTAAGCGCTGACCATCGGTGGGATCTGCGAACATGCTTAAGCTATAAAACTATTATTATATGATATTATTAAATTATTATTTAAAAATGTTACAGCCCAAAAGATTAATATTATTAATAATCAATGATTTAATGGCTAAAACGACAATTTTTTGATTTACCTAAATAAATAATAGACTTTATACTAAATGTTATTGAAATAATTTTTTTATGATCCTAACAGCGTTTTTTCAGCGGACACATGTTCCCTACAAATATATATTACCATAAAAATAATATAACAACATATAATTATCAAATTCAAAGATTAAAATTTGCTCATTAAATTTCCATTTGAGAAAATAAGAAATAAATTTACATGAATGGGTTTATGAACAAAATATTTTCGGATTTACTAACTCATAAATAGGATAATGGCTCAACGGAAATAATACCGATCTCATGACATTTAAGGGTAATTTTAGCGAAAGTAAATAATTTTATATGGGAACTGTTTACCTAATAATAAATAAATAGGCTAATGCTAATACCTACAAATATAAATATAAGAAATTTGGTATTAAAAGTTATTTTTGTTAAATTGGCGCATAAAATATTAAATAATGCAATTTGAGGATGAAAGACAGGACTGCAAAAATGATAAAAAAAAATTTGAGTGTGCATGATTTTTCTAAAATGTAAATATCTCTGTAAGTAGGTATACAAAAATTCTGTGTGAAAAAATAACTGAAATTATTTGGAAAACTTGTTTAGAAACAATATGTAAGAACAAATATGAAACCACAGCCTCCTATTTCAAAACAATATTTTTTCTAATTTTTTTCTTGAATTAAAGTTCAAAATGAACTGTTACATAAAAAATTAGTTTCCACAAATAATGTGTAGAAACTAATTTTATACGTAACAGTTCACTTCAAACTTTGCTCCAAGAAAAAAATTGGAAAAAATATTTTCTTTGAGATAGGAGGCTGTCATTTCATATTGGTTCGTACATATTGTTTCTAAACAAGTTTTTCAATTAACATTTTTCTATATTTTTTAAAATAAGGGTACTTTACTCTTGAGCAAAATTTATATTTTGTGACGCCCCTCGTATGCGGGTAAAAAAATGTATTATTTGATGGTTGCATTTTAGGTTCTAGACCAAGCACAACTTTTTATGAAGAATAACTTTTTTCCTAAAATCAATAATAAAAAAGTTTCCCATATGAGTAGACTTAAGTAGACACACTGTATATGTTCGCAAAGCCCACGTTCGCAAGGCCCACGCCACCAAATTTTTTATAGAAAATTGTAAGAACCTACAAGAAAAAAAGTAAATCTAACAATCTTTTTTTAGTACTGTTTTAAAATGGGACTAATACCATGTAGATAAAAGTAAAAATCTGAATTCACTGAAAATTTTTCATACAAAATTGTACGCACAAGGGAAAAAATTAATTTGACTATCTTTTTTTTTACTACTGCATATACTAAAATGGGACTCATTCCATGTAAAAGAAGATAAAAATTGTTATGTGTTTTTTTTTTTTTAATTTTAATTGAAAATTGTAGGTACAGAGGGAAAATAAATTTTAAATTACTGCCGATATTAAAAGATTAAGATAGGAATTCTAGGTACGCTTAAACTGTCGTGCATCGTTTTGGGACTTCGGCCCATCGAGCGAACACTTTTTATGCCAAGAGGCATGAATGACTTGTGCGATCCTATCCAAACTTTTCATATGTAGGGTTAATATTATACATGATGTGAAGTGAAGAAAGTTTGAACTGCGGAAAAAAGTTTTCTTATGCAAAACACTTTAGTTTGTATGACAGGTACTAGTCCAATCCTGCTCAAATTCAATAGGATTCTTTCCTGGAGAAAATCAACTAGTAAAGGAAACACCGGAACTCGACTGGAGATTCGTTCGGGAGTTAGAGTGTTTACATCCAGACAGACAGCCATCCAGACGTCCAAACAGGATTTTTTTGCATTTTCGGACTCTAGGAGCTCGGAAACGTCCAGACAGCGGAAAAAAGTGCATATGAGAATAAGAAATTTTTTTCACCATCACGTAAGTAATACTGAGGTCAATTATAGAATTTTAGTTTTAAAATATCTTTATTTTGAATAACTTATGTGACAGAAACCCAAAATCCGAATTTGTTAACCTACTATAGGTTCGTGTATTGGAAAATTTTGTAGGTTTTGTTTAGTGCTTTTTTTATTGATTGATAGAATTTGACTGCAAATATACTTATTTCAAATTAAATATTACTTTGAATTGAAATATTCAGCTATATTTCCTAAATTACCTGGCATTTTAAAATAAATGAGAAAAGAAAAACTAATTTGGTATAATTTTGTACTAATTGGTTCACAACATACATATATCAAATATAATAAAAATTTAACGAAAAATCGAATGGATTATCCATATCTCAAATGTGGTCCAAATGTATTAAGGGAAATAAAACGCCAAGTATAAAATAAGTTGTGATACTGACTTGGCGTTTTATTTCCCTTAAAAAATTTTAAGCATTTTTTTTATTTTTTAAACTCAAACTGCATTGGAGGTAAACCATCCAAAATCGCATTTAAATGAAATAAACGGTTTTTTTTTAGTGTTTTTACCGAATATACTTTTGGTAAATAAAAAAGGTATAATAATATTTAACCATTATTTATATTTATTTGCAGGTAATAAATAATAACTTTTTTCAAAGATGGCATTTGTCGATAATCAAATGTTCAATGCATCCCTGGTTGTCGCTTCTGTAATCTTTTTGTTCTTTTGCTAACCATGATTTTCAACATATCTAGATTGTTTTTGTGATTAGAATTATTAAAAAAAATATTTATGGCTAGGTAGATTATGTTAGTTGTTCGAGTCCATTTAAAATAAATAATGTCCTCATTATATTTATGTCACAATACAAGAATACCATGATTTGACACGAAAATAATAATGAGGTAACTAGCATTATCGCACAAACTACCTGTATAGAAATCCTCGAATTTCCCAAAAAAATATATTTTTACCGAATCTTTTGAAATTATCTCTCGTCCTAAATCTTGTTTACACGAACCGAAGTAATATTAAACGGTAGCGATATAAATAGTATTGTTAAAGCAATCACCTAAGTAGTATTTGAAACGTTAACAAATAAAAAGAAATTTGCAGGTAACACCTCTTCAGTAATCTAATAATACACAATAGCTACATAACCGAACAAAGCGACAAGTCTCAAATTCTTTATATTGGCCAAATGTTAAGGTTAGGGCGACAGTCTCCCCAATCTAGAGTTTGTATGAATTAAAAATAATATTTTATAACGGAGAGAGCAAGAGAGAAAGAAAATGTTTTCTTTACACAAAATATACCATTGATCGAGATCCTTCATATTCATCTTTAACAATACGATACATGCCATAGCTGACCGAGTATTTGATGATGTACTTAACAACGACCTTTATATTTATTCCTTTTGAAGTGCAGAAGTCAGTTTAATAGCAAATCTCTTTCTTGTTTATGTTTGACGTTGTTTGCATATCAAAAAATATTTTAAACTGATTTTTATCGAATAAAATGTATTATATTAAGATTTTTTAATATTTATTAATGAAATTATTTATTTTGCTGGATAGTAATCTAGATTTGGAAAAATGTTTTAATACTCGAAAATTGTCTATTATTAGCAAGTTTTAATTTTTTATAAAGTTCAAAATTAATCTACAAATTTTAAAAACATAATATAATCGATTTACATTTTTTCGCGGTAAAAAATAGTAGGTACAACTAAAAATAAGAGCTTAATTTTAAAATAGGCTTAACTTTGTCTTTCCTATAAACCCACCCTGTTTTATAAGCAGTTTCAGTCAGTCGAGTTTTTTTTCTTGATTTTAGCGGAATAGTAACAAATAAGTTTTAGATACGTTGTAGTTATTTTTGTCTAACTAGTTCATTACTGTTATTTATTTAGATATAAGCATATGAGGATAAATATCCCGTCCATAATGGAAAACATTATATTCACTTACAATTTTAATAAATTACTATATAATTTAATATTTTAAATTTTATTTTAGTAATTATCTATCATTTCTAACTGAGTGATCTAATCTACAACTTATAAAGCCCCTCTTACTTGTTTCGATTTTAGTGCTCCACACGAGACGACATAAGGCGAGAATTTCAAAAATCTCGTCTCGGTCTCGTTAGTTGAGAAAAAAATAAGCCTCGTTTCCGTCTCGTCTCGTAACCGTTTGTCTCGTCTCGTCAAATCTCATTATTGCTAGAACTTATTTCTAAGATAGTACAAAACGAGGTAATTATTAATTCTATTGTAATTTATAAATGCGTGATTATTTATTTTTGTTTTTTATTTGGTAGTTACTAAATCATTATCTAAACAAATTATAATTACAAACTTATTGTTATATAATAAAATACAACTTTTTTTCATTTATACACGTTACAATATTTTCGCAAACATACATTTTACATTTCGTTTATGAAAAATGTTAATTAGTTTAAAAATATTATTTTATTATAAATTATTTTTTATATGGGAGATAACTGAATGTCTAACCAGACACCGTTTAAAAAAATTACAATTGTCGAGTTGGAACTGGAGAGCATGTTAATGTTGATTTCGTTACTCCTATTTTCAATAGAATTGAAAATTTTATCTAAAAAGTTTTATTATTCTGCACACATACTTTCAACAACAAATGTAGTTTCTAGGTCCCCTTTGAGTACCTAAGACTTAACAGGGTCATAAAATTTTATTACCCTCAATCTGTTTAGTCCTAAAAAATTCGAAACACATTGAGAGTGTCGTTTTATATAAAATAAAATATTTCAGATATTTCATTGGAGGGTTTCTGGAAGGAAAGCCTCCTCTCCTACTTTTGTTCCGGCTTATTCTGAACGCCCTATAAGGCGAATCGCTGTGACTTGGTTCACAAGTCTTCCCTTAAATAATTTTTTATACCCAAATTAAATTTTTTAAATAAGTGTTTTTTACCCACCTGGGTTCTCTTTTTTTCATGTACCCCATTCTTTCCTTAATACTTAGTAGCGGCACTTTTAATGATATGCTAAAATTATTTAACATTTAATTCCTACTATTATTATTTTGGCCTGAAGGTGGTTATTTAACCGAAACTAGTTGCCTTTGGAAAAAAAATTTAATAAATGTTATTGTGGTACATGATTTTGGGTTTTTATTTTTGATTACTATTTATTTTTTCCTTTTTGAATTCTACTAACCAAAATACGTATCATTCAACTATTAAATATCCCTTTAATATTGTTTTTTTATTTATGTTTATCACTTTTATGACTAAAGATCTTTTATAGAATTTTGTAACTAAAAGTATTATTTCAAGGTTATCAAAAATTTATTAACTTTGAGAATAATAATTGATATGAAAATGCATGTTTTGAATAGTAGCCGTAGACAAACATTATTTGTTAATTTAGTTGGACTAAAGATATATAATTGCATAAATATAGCCTTTAAATTTTTGTATTCTGTATAGAATCTTCTCGAACTTCTGAAATATATTTCTTTAACCTAACTAAAATTAATAATAGAAACTAACAGAAAAATAGGTGTATTATTCGAAAACATTTCTGTTTATACGAGAGTAGCTTTAAATTTTAATATGCAAGTCACTACATACACAAAATCGCAAAAGCTTATTGTCAGCTTAACATTTAGCAAGGATTTAGAAAATCAAGAAAAATTCTAAAATCTTTTTATAACAAGCTTTTAAAAGGCATAAATACTTAGAAAACCACAAATGCATTCAATCGTCATGTCAAGTAGATTAACAGATGAACAAAGCTTACATACTTCAAAACCCACAATATTTATACCTACCTCCTGGGGTGTGAAGGGTCTAACATCAGTCCCATTTCAGTTTATCCATTCATGATTTTGATCAAATTAGTTAAGTACCTACGTAGGGTAAAGAATAATTTAACAACATGACAACGACTATCTCTTAAAATAACTACAGGGTGCTAGGATTAGCAACACATTTGTATATAATTGTTAATTTTTATGGACTCTGTATGGTGCTGTACTAAACAAAAGCAATTTAGAAGAGTATGATGAATGCAAATAAGAAATAATAATATTGTATTAAATAAAATATACGTATATTACAGTGTACAATTTTATTAACACAAAAAGATTAAGATTATAAATTTTTACATCGAATAAAACCTAAAAAAATAAAAATATGTGGTTTTCTATTTCCCGGAAACCACTTTTCTGCATTTCTGTCGGCCGAGGAACTTTGCTTAAAAAATGGTTTTTCTGATAACTTGTGATCTAGGCAATTTAGAGCGAAGCCCATTATACAGAGTGTTTCATTAATAATGGACCATTGAATAATTGGAGAATCCTAGGCCTGACATGAAGATTATACCCATAAAACGCTTAGAGAAAATGTTCTTTCTTATAATTAAAATTTGGCAAAAGTCTTAAGAACTTTATGACACATTCAAATATGAAATTTAGGAATAAATTGTCAAACGCAAATATATCATAAAATACTCACATTATGGAAATCAAAAAAGTGTACGTTAAAATGGGAATTTTGATCTTTTTGTTTTCAACAATGTCGTCAGCAGTAATCAATACTAACTTTTTAAAAAAACTTGTTATACGTTTCGCTAAATATGTTAGCATTATCGGGAGTTGATGATAAACCGTTTATCACCAACTCCTGATAATTTTAATATAGTTAGCGAAAAGTATGGTGTGTTAACACATCTGTTTTCGCAAGTCAAGCGCCAAGCGGGCTCGACGTAACGAGCACGTGCGCGAACAGGGTTGTATTATATAATTTTTAGAAGTGAAGTTACATTCTTAAAATAACTATTAAACCCCCTTTATAACATTAAATCAAATTTGAAGAGACAGAACCTCCAAAATCCTCTTTATCTCCAAAATTCTCTTAAATACATTCAAAAACAAATACACTACCTTGTTTTGCTGATTAATTCTACAAGGTAAAACCGTTGAAAAACTAGAATGACTTCCAACAACTTCTAACGTCCACATTAATAAGTTAGTAATCATGAATTCGTATAGCAAGGAACAGGCTTTGCTCGCTGCAATGGCGTCCGTAATTATTTTTGAGGCAAGTAAAAGAAAAGTGCGGAAAAGGCGGTTTTGGGTCCATCATAGCCTAAAAGCAAGATCCAGATATAGTGGAAATCAGCTATTAGAAGATCTAAAAACGGATGATTATTGTGTCTCGCCGAATTTGGATTTTTGGCTACTGGAGACTCCTACCAAAGTCTTATGTACTTATTTAAAGTTTCCAAACTGACCTTTTAGAAAACGTATCTTTTTCTCAACTTCTCCTTTCTCCAAATTCATACTTTTAGAAATTTCTATCCATGCATCATGCTTCTTTTGTTTAACTTAAATAAGGGACTACGGGTATCCCATAATGCTATATGGTCCCTATATAACTCAATTAGTTTGCAGGTCTGTTCCTTGCTCCACTCCATTAATAATTATTATTCATGGCCAAAAAATAATAAACTAAATAAATAAATTTCTCAGCCCACTATTTTCATCCGCTCGCTACCCTGATAATATATCAAGTTAAAATACAAATATTGCAAGGTGGATAACATCTAACAAGTTATATAGCAGAAAAATTTGCGTAAAAAATGAGTAAAAAAGATGTAACATGTATAACTTTGCTATATCGCAGTATTATATAGTAAGTGTGGACCCTGCTTAAGACAGACAACCCTTTCTGCAATTACACAGTTCAGGAATAATTACATAATATACCCGAAAAGCAATCCATAATCGAACCCAAATTAAGGATTTAAATTTATATATCAAAGAGAACTAATTTTTGGTGGATGACATTTTGAATTTAAAATAAAAAAAATTTAAATGACAATTAAACAACTCTTTCGTTACTTCTAATATGTATAATTTTTCAGGACATAGGTCTGTATTTCTGAACAAATTTTATTGGTTTCAGAAAGATTATGAAGATAAAAATCTGCATAAAATACATAACCCCAAAAAGGATCAGCTGAAAAATAGGAGAAGGGAAGGACAGGATACAAAGAAGAAAAGAGATACAATCAGCAAAAATTTGGAGAAAAATGGAGTGACAAATTCGAGGACAATTACAAGAAAGGAACAATAAATCTAAAAACTTTTTTCCATTTTTTGCGAAATACCTATAAACAGTTCTCTTACCCAGAAAATAATAAAAATATTCGGACAGTTAGGTGGGTTTTGCCCCCTCATTATTTTATGAAAAAAGAAAATAAATTTTTTTGTCTTAAAAGCTACTTTGATAAAGCTAATCATTTATTAGTCGTCAAAGGTATAAATCTTTCTAGTCACCCTGTATTTTCGGCATCCCTATAAGGCAGTGTTAAAATTAATTATACCAAAAATTTGCGACTTACACGTTACTGAATTCAAGCCGAGACTTTTTAGTCTATTAGGGGAATGCACTATTACTACATAATAGATTTTTAATGCATGGATGCGTTGCAATACCAGCAATTGCAACTGAGTTATTGGACTGTGTAAATTAGTAAATAACCGTATTTCTAAATAAAAGCCCGAAGCATCACACAATACATTGTTACCAAATAATGGACACCCTCTGAGCTTTACTCACACTCGAGAAATCATTTTAAGTTGTTTGACATACCTATTCATTTGTATTTGTTCTGATACAGTAAGTGTTTTAACTAACACGTGTTTCATTTTCTCCTTATTGTGTATCAGAACCAACGATAAAACTTTGCTTCTGTTATATTTTATAATTATAAGGACCCGATTTTGAGTAGACAATACTACTCTAATTAGCTTTTTGCTTGTTAAAAATTACCTAAATTTTGTCCATAAATTTTAAAGTTATTATTTGCTAATTAATATGTTGAGTATATATCAAAAATTTAGATGTAAATGGCCCTAGAGATATTAGGTATCTGGTTACCTATATTAGGTAAAATATAAATATACCCATGTCTGGTAATCTTATATTTTAGGTAATACTATTATACAGGGTGTATCATAATTAAATGTACATTCGTTAACTGTAAATTTTGTTCAATATTTTCCTCAACTTTGATAGCCCAAGCGTATTGTCTGGTAAATACAATATCAAATTTTTTAATATTAGTTTAGATATTTGAAAAGAATTAAAAAAACTGAGTTATACAGGGTAATTCATTGGTAAAGATAAATACGTTAACTGTGGATAGGGGTCACCTAGCTGACTCTAAAAAACCCACATATTATGAATTTTGACCATTTTTTTCTTACTCATAACTTACGAACAACTCTGTAGATATCTTTTATATTTGGTATACATGTTCCTCATATCCCGTGGGATATAACGATGTATCAAAAATATTGATAAGCCAGGTCCGACTTAACGAAAAATTTAAAATTCTTACATCCTCCAAATAACACCCTGTATAGTTGATTTTTTAAATTTAATCGCCATATTTGAAAAGAGCGCAAAAACTGAATTTAATCGTGTGGTCGTATTGTTTGGGCAGACGACTTTACTATGAATTTATTTTCCATAACTAGGGAATCACCCTGTATAATATGTTTTTATTTCATATACGGGTTCTTGCTTTTTAGTGGAATATATCGATGCAGTAAAAAAATAATGCAGGTCCGGCTTTTTTTGTCATCACCACACAATATATACTT
Organism: Neocrepidodera transversa; assembly: GCA_963243735.1. Lineage (NCBI taxonomy): Eukaryota > Metazoa > Arthropoda > Insecta > Coleoptera > Chrysomelidae > Neocrepidodera > Neocrepidodera transversa. The sequence continues at coordinate 14,698,806 of OY725339.1, forward strand.
TTATATGTCTAGCTTTTATACTTTCAAAAATAATGGACAGTAAAGTTTTTAAGTTAACAAAAATTAGTTGGCCAATTAAAATTAAACCAATTAAAAATCAGACCGCAAATCGATTCATTTCTGATGTTGAATTTTTCAGATTAAAGTAATTGGGCTAATATTTTATAATTACAATGTAACGGGTCACTTATGCTTTTATGACATTTTGCGGCAAGTTGACGATTTTACTTCAGCAATTTCCACAAGATGCGCCTTGATGTCATGATCTGGTGCAACTCCGCATAATGTAACAGAAGTGCGAGAACACTGAGTTAATCATTTCGCAACTTGGATAGGTAATGCTAGAACGATTCGGTGGCCGCCAAATTGTCCTGATCTAACGCTTTTAGATTGCCTTTTAAGGTACCATTTAAAAGAAAAACTTAATTTCGATTCCAAAACCAGTATTGCAATAATTAGGGAGAAAATTGAAGCTGAAATAGAACTTCTTAACGATCAAAATAATAATGCAATTTCAAACAGTAATACAAATTTAAGAAGTTATGAACTTTGAATTGAAAATAACGGTGGTGATTTTGAACAATTCATTTAATTTGTTTATAATTTGTGGAAGTATGATATCGGTTTCCATTTCATAATAAACATTTTTATTATTATTATTTTATTGTCAGACACAAAGTCACCTCTTTTTGTAGGTGTTTATAGTCCATTAATTTTGAAAGTCTAAAAGCTATAATAAAAGTATATATTGTGGTTATGACAAAAAAAGCACTATCCGAATCTGTCATAACATACAGGGCGTTCCGTTAAAAATAAAAAAAATTATTTTATACCCCGTAAGGCATGGACGCTACCGGTGTGCAAAGTATTTTTTATTAAAATTAATTTATACTCCTACATCTTTTATATAAAACTTTTTTTGTACATGTTTATTGTTTAAAAACCACTTTTCAGTATATAAACAAATTAGTTATTTTTAAATTTATTCATTGTAACGATTGTATCTCACAAAAAAAAATTAAAAAATAAAAGAACAGGATCGTAATTAAGTACATTTAAATTTTCCCAAAAAAAAACATAAACATTTATAAATTGTGTGATTACCTATAATAATACAGATTAAAAAACAGCCAAAAAATATGATTTTTTTAATAGTGGTTTAGCGTTTAAAAACCCATTTATTGGGCCACAACTTTGATAATTTTTACAAAAATAAAGTGGGTAGCAAGAATACTCAAAGTGATAAGTTTTGAAATTTTGTATCTAAATAATATTTATCTGCATTGTGCGGTTGTAACATTACTCTAAGGAGACTATTATTTCAATTATCATGCTTAACGTAATTTTTATTTGGTAATAGAGTTTCAGAGGAATAATATGAACACATTATTGGTCTAAGGTTTCGGCGACGGGAATGGAAAGAGCTGCGGTAATGGAATACAAAAGACGATTCCCTAAACGAGCCTATTGCTAAAGTATTTGCTTATTTCCCTCAACATGGTAGATCTCCTAAAACACCAGTTGTTGATTTTTTACGGATACAGCACACGCACAAAAGAAAATTCTTTAAGCCGATTCAAGAGGGGGAAGCGGTCGAAAACAGCGATACGACGAAAGGTAGCTAAAAACAACCTAACAAGGCGCCTTGGACATGCAAACTAGCGTCTGGACATACCGAATGTACGTTTACTGCCTCGCCTCAGTAAATGGCATCTTTAATAATAATGATAATGCTAACTAATTAAAGTAAAACACAGCTCCACAAAAAAAATCTAAATTTTGTTTGCCGAGAATTGACCTACCGTACTATATCTACTCAAGCATGATGTAACAAAATCCGGAGTCCCCATCATGTCAATTTTTTCCTAACTTTAAAAAATAGACTAAAATGTAATAAAAACCAAAAATAAAACCACATAATCATATATATCCCATTAGAGGTGGAGAAATATCGATAGCACTATCGATAACTATCCCTAGTCTGGACTGTCAATAGTGTTTAGCGATTAATATCCAAAGTTCTAGATTTTAATTTTCAAAACGAAAAATAAACAAATATCCCATGACCAAAAAATCATAATATCCCATAACCATACAACTCTTCAAGCTCAAAAACCCCATAACTCCATAGATGATGGTGAGACAGAAGGGTCACTTCTATCAGTGTAAAAAAAAAACATTTTTTTATCGTGTGCTTGCAATCCAGGGCACCTCCACTCGGTTGACGGTGGGCAACGGAGTTATTCCGTGATCTGGCAGAGACACTGGATAACGGCGGTCATGTCGTCACGAAAAAAATTACGAAATAGAGAGTCAGATATACCTAGTATCGACGACTGGACAGGGTGAGCAAGTGTCGTCATCATATTAGCGCAGTTCTCTAGAGGTGATTATCTTGACATCTACAGAGTTACAGCTTCAAGACGTAACACAGGAAAAGGAACCCATAGACAACATAAAAATGACGATCAAAACAAACAGGATCAATTCTGTTGTTTGTGGAATGTAAGCACGATTAGACATTCGGAAAAACATTACTGATCTTGTTTGTACTGCATACAGGTACTGATTTGCAAATGATGTACCGAATTAGGACAAAAACTTAATTCCACATATATACCATGTACGCGAGATTCTATAATATGATAACCTCATATTAGTTATTGAACGCTTCAACCTTGCATAAGTCTCTATTCTACTGGGTTATGGGGTTTTTGGGTTTTAGAGTTATAGGGTTTAGGTTGATGGGGTTTTAGGGTCATGAGATTGTGGGGTTGATGAGATATATGATTATGGGGGTTTATATGGGTTTTTATTGAATTTTATGACTTTGTCTATTTTTTGTGACCAGGAAAAAAATCTGACGTGATAGGGTTATTTGGACTCTAGATTCAGTTTACTCTGTGATTAACCGAAAATAAATTACAACTTTCAACAAAGAACAATGCAAAAGTAAATAAATGATTACGGGATAAAATGAAAAAAAAACAAATTTATTTCGTTAAAACAAAAACAATTCTATTCGGGGTGGGTTTGAACAAAAATATTCTACCATAAAGATAAAGTTGCAAAAAAATTGGTTTTAAAATTATATTAGACCATATCTATAAAAATCTAATATTTTGACCCAAGCATACAACTCAACTCAATATGATTTTAAGTTACACAGCAAATTATGTATTTGTGTAAATTTTATACTCCAAATTTTAACATAAATTTACATTCGGGTTTAAAACTTTGATACTAGAATAAAATGCGTACTTACAAAATGTATCTCTAACTTAGTTTTTATGTTCGTTTCAAATATCTACACCAATTTAAAAAATTCTGATATACAAGGTGTTGTTAGAGCGAAAATTTATATTATTTTTCTTTTAATCCGGACATAGATTTAAATCCTAGTTCCTACACTGGACGATTGGGCTATCGAAACAAAATAGCTTTACCAAAATGAACAATATATACAGGATGGTTCCAAAGTTATGAATAACTAAAAAAATATTCAAAACTCGGTTGTGGGAGACTCATATGAGATTACTTAATAAACCAAAATGTATATATAAATCGGTTTTAAACTTGTCTGAATTAACAATCTTATGATATAATATAGCAAGGAGGTAAATTTTTGTAAATTTAAATTTGTTTTTTTTTTTATAAATCTCTGCAGAGGTGATTAAAAGAATATTATTAAATATACTACTAACTTTTTTAAATATTTTCTATATCATATAATTAATTTACAATTTTTTTTTATTAAAAAAAGTAGATTTTAATATAATAATAATTTAATTTTATAATCTTTTCTCTAAAATAATTTGGATATTTTCATTATTAATTGTAGATAATTTTGTTTATTGAAATTAAAATTAAATTAATACTTTCCTTGGGCGCTCCCGCCAAATATACGATTATGTTTAAACGACTCATTTGTAATGAACATTTAGAATATATATTGTCGAAATAATTTCTTTGTTTGCCAAAAGTATTTCCTTGATTATCAACAAGAAACATTTGCTGAAATGTTTGAAGACTTTTTGAATGGTAAATTCCTAATAATATTCCTTCTAAATAATATAACAGCTATGGAGAATGCAAATTATCATAATAGATAACTAAATAAAGTTCCTTCTTTAAAAGAGACAACAAATAAACTGTTATTGTCGATGTATGTATATTTAACTATGATACCCTGTTTAAATATTATCGGATTTACACAAATGTAATTTATTGTTTTAATAATTGTCATTTAGTGTGGATTTAACCAATCTAAAATTTTGTTTATACCATTATACATTTTAATTAAGCAATCAATCACTGCCATTCAAAAATAAAAAGAAAAAATCCTTTTAATAACAGAAGAAAACATCAATAAGTTTAGCTAAAAACGTCAATCATGGAAGAGGATCCTTAGCCTTTTATTACACTTCTCATTGGATTAGTGAATAGTTGCCACAACATCAACTTAAAAGATTAAAAGAAATTCGGCAGACACAGGCTTTATTGTGTGAAGACTACGATGAATATACAGAAAATATTGATAGCTATTGTTAAAGATCAGAAAACAACTAACTCTTCATTAAGAGGGCTCGCTGAAAACAATGACCAAACAAATACAGCTAAAGAATCGATTTAATGAATTACAAACATTACAAATCACTTTTAGCCTTCATCATCACTTTAAAAAACGTTTCATATTAAAATAAAAGCAATGGATATATGTAGATGATTTAAACGTTCTAAAATATACAGAGTGTCCGTAAAACTATATAATTTTAAATAGCTACTAGATGTACTTAAATATACATATTTTCGTCAAAGACGTTTGCAATCTTTTTAAAAGATCCACACAAAAATTTGTTTATAATAAATAATGATAATACTATCCCTATATTTCACCCCCCTACGAGTGAACCTCCGAAGGCAAAGGCTTATTATTATTTGTAGTGGCGCTCCGATGGTAAAACGAAATTAACAGTTCTCTAATTTTATTATCTGTTTATATTTATATGAAATTAAGTTATTAAAAAAAACTTCAAAGAAAATTTACATTTTTTTCCTTTTCATAAAACAAAGAAACCTACCTAACTTTTCCAATATTTTTGTAAGGTAAGAGAATTTTAAGAAATATTTGGGAAAAATTATAAAAAATTTAAGGCACATTACTACTTTTCTATATCTTGTAATTTTCCTCCAGTTTGTGACTCCGTTTTTCACCAAATTTTTCCTAATTGCATCTCTCTACATCTCTCTTGGCCTGTCCTTCTTCCTTTTTCTTCTATAGTATTATCCAGCTGATACTTTCTTCATTATAGTTTATTAGTTTATTATTATTAAGAACTCTCTATTTTTCCTTAGTACAGTCCCAATTAACCTATGAAATGAAACTCCAAGTCGTGTCGGCTTTTACTTGATGAAAATCCATTATTATATTTAAATAAACAAAAAAACGTTTTATGATTTTCACAAAAATAACAAAAGTTATTAAATTTATTGGCGACTAGTTTCGTTACATAGTAACTTCATCAGTTCTTTGTATCCGTTGATTTTCTTCTCTGAGCTTTAAACATTTATTGTGCTTTTTTCTTTATTCGTTGTTCATAATGTTTATTTCTTCTCCAGTTCAGCTTTAGATTCTTTGTCTTCGTATACTTTTTTACACTACTACTCTAGTGTTCAGTAAATAGATCTCTTTCATTTCGGGGTCAATTTTTGTAATGTTTTAAAAAGTTATCGTAATCTGCATTTAGTGCATCTATACGATCCTAAATTGGTAAATTGGGTATTATTCTTGTGGTATTCACGTTACTTTAGTATGTATAATTCCTATATATTTATTATTTTTATTTGTTGTTCTAATACAAAAGCAATTTGTCTTATTGTTAATGGAAATTACGATTATACTGTGACAACCGTTAAAAAATGGGTGTGTCATGTGAACGTTCTTTCTATTGGCTGTTAGTCAGTTATTATGATTGCCACTTTTGCATCTGAGTATCTTATTATAATTATAAAAAATCTTATTTGGAATACTATCAACAATTATCTTTAATTATTCATAAATTGTATTCTTTACTTCTTAAAATTCCCTTTCATTATTATTGAGCATAAACTGATTTTAGATCAAAGTAGGTACTACATCCTCTTCCATATTGTCTAAAAATCCTAATCCACACATTTTGCTGTTATTACCGCTAGTGTAATTTTAATTAAATAGGGAGGAATAACATGGTCTAAAAAAATATAAATTCTGATTACTTTCTGAGATATCCAAAAAACCGTCGAACGCAAACCAGAACCAATAACAAATAAAAAATACTAAAAATAGCATTTTTCCAACAAAACGAATTAAAGCACAAAAAAATTAGACTGTATGGACATATATTTAAAAGAGAAAAAATCTGGAGAATCAGTAGTAGGAAAACCAAGATTGTATAGTATCAAAATTGGAAATGGATAATAGAAGACAGAAAGAGATGGAGGGAACAAGTGTTATTTATCTATTGAAAAAAATGATCGCGAACCTGTATAATTTCAACTTAGTGGCACCTAAATATGGATACTCTATACAAAAATTCATAAATTATTATTGTTTTTTATATGAATTTTTTTTTGTAATCTTTCTACGACATTCCTCTTAAATAGCCTATTGATTCTCTGATGTTTCTCCTGTGATTCGTTGTTGACTTTGAAGGAACCGAAAGAAAGCTGATAGTATCTTCTCACCCTTATTTCTAATGCTATTTATTAGCCGCTTCGCCGGCCTGTATATTTCACTCACTCACGTACGTTGCGACAAGAACCATTATTGTCAGACAATATCTCCCCCTAGATACCCTATGAAGTCCAGGTATAGTTAAAATAAGATTATTTTTAAACTCAATTTATTTAATAAGAAATTATGAAAACGATGGACAGTTTTTTGAAAAAATTTTGTAGTATAGGAAATAATTTTTATATCAACCAATTATACACAATCGTTTGTTTAGAAGTTACAACCACTTTTTCACTAGAAGTTAAAAAAGTACAAAAGATTGATATCCAGTAGATATTAATTTTTTACAAAAAGACAAATACAAATTATAATAAATAATAATCAGTGTCGACGCAATAATCAGTTTTGATAAAACCATTAGTTTTCCAAAATTTTAGAATTTCGTTATTAAAACCATTCAAAACATATACATACACAGGAAACAAAAGGATATTTTGCATCGGTTATTTTTTAGATATCTGGCTATTTTTTAACTTCTAAATAAACGTCTATTTATTTATTGTACATTCGTGAAAACAAATTGTACTACATTAGGTTAGTATTAGTGCACTTTGGGCAACAGTTTAACTGGCTAAAATCCCCTAACAAAATAATTAAAGCAATTTATAATTATCTGAATAAACTAAGCTTGTTTTCCTGAAGATGATTATACATTGGTTGGAACGTTGATAAATGTTTAAAACATACCTATAATTTTTAACCAAAAAATTCAACCAAAAAATTACTCTGAAACAATTTAAAAGTCATTACTACAAAATAAACAGGTTTTGGTTGGTATTTTAAATATAATGACCTCTATAGACAAAAAACTCAACAACATCATTTTTTGCAAGTTTATTTTAGAATATTTATAACAGTAAAAAAAGATAATTTGACCGACGATTTTTTTGTTATAGCCAGTATTTTTTTAAATAGCCATTTTTCGTTAAATTCGCCCTCTTATATCTTTCTGTAGAGACTGTAGTGGTATCCAGTTTTGGAATAGTAGATTCTGTAACAAGGTTAGAATGAAAAATTCGACACGAGTGGAAAAATTCGACACGAGTGGAAAATTCCGAAAGCGAGCGAAAGCGAGTGTGAGGAACCACGAGTGTCGAATTTTTTCATTCTGACCGAGTAACAGACTATATTTTCTCCACGATCAAAAAGTATAAATCAAAATTAAATTAAATCTGAACACAAGTTATTTTTGACATATTTGTATTACATTGTATTAATATTTATAGTGCTGTGGTACACTTACCGATATTAAAATCTGGTGCATGGGTGTTTTTTCATAATTTGCAATTTCAGATATTATTAAATTCTATATCTACTTCACTTGATTTTTCACTCATTATTTTGTTTAAATTAAAACTTGTTTGAAAATAATTATTACCGTCGCCATTTTATATCTGACAGTGACACTTTTGAAATCCACGGCAATTGATATTGTTTAATTCGATTACAGAAAATCCATTCTTTACCTTGATAAAGAATGAAAATACATGCAAAATGCATAAGAGGCAAGTATTATAGAATAAATATTCAGACTCTAGAGGGTGAATGTTTACATTCTATTATTAAAAATGATTTCAGAATTCATACATTCAGTAATGGTCGTGGAGAAATGATATTTTATAGTTGTATCACAAAATACGAGGCAAGTTCAAAATGTACGACATTCATCGATCCAACTTTTTGACTGACCCTGTATAAACTCATTTTACATTTTTAGTGTACTTCTTATATACCCAATACATTACAATCCTAAAATTTAGTTTCGTTTCGATTATTTTTGACAAAACTATAGGTACAATATTTTAGGCACCCTTGAAAATGTCTCTTTTATTTTCAAAACTATTCACCCCGGTTCCAGTAAACTGTAGTCCAAATTTTTACAAATGCAGAATTGCAGTCTAAAGTTTTGGGTCATGTACATAAAATATACAAATTGCAGTCTAAATAAAAATAAAATTAAGTATGCATAGGCGTTTCTTAAAAAATATTTATTTACAAATCGAAAGTTACGATATTTGGTAAAAATTTGTACTTTTTCGTTTATTGTTAATTGTCTTTGAATATTTTTTTACATTTCTCGAATAATAATCTTTAACCAAAATTATCTTTTAATATTTATTTAATTTTTGGACGAATAATTTTCTAATAATGAGTTTCGGATTTATGTATAATTCGGAAATGTAGATATTTGTTTAGTATTTGCTATTAGCTCACCTGTCAGTTACTTTGATAAAGTTGTCAAGAGATGGAGATTACGGAAAGTGCCAGTGAAAGGGGCCAAAAATTATTCATTGTCGAACAATGTAAGTTCTATTTTTATAAAGTGCTCAAGAAAACTAAGGAGGAATGTTGGAACAGCAACAAAAAGGGCTTCAATGTTAAATTATATGTACTACTGAGAGCATATTCAAAACTCAATGGAAGTCATAATCATGACAATGACAGCAATTATTGAATATACATTAGCAACAAAAACAAAAGAAAAAAAGATTATTCATTCTCAAATGTGGTAAAATTATTCCAAGAATAATAATAAATTTGAAGTTATACCACATAAAATTTATTGAAAATTAGTTGAACAAATGGGCATGGGCAACATGTTTCGGCCAAAGAATGGCCACCATCAGGCCTACAATACAAATTATAAAAATTTGTTAAAATACAATATGAAATCACAAAAATTGAGTTAATTACAAAAAGCTTCCGCTCGTACAAATGATTTACAAAATATATGATTTTAACTGAACATATTTTTAGTTTTTCAATTTTTGAATATGTAAATCATTTGTACGAGCGGAAGCTTTTTGTAAGTAAATTAATTTTTGTGATTTCATGTTATATTTTAACAAGTTTTATAATTTGTATTCTAGGTCTGATGATGGCCATTGTTTGGACGAAACATGTTGCCCATGCCAATTTGTTCAACTAATTTTCAATAAATTTTATGTGGTATGACTTCGAGTTTATTACTATTCTTTTATTAGCAACAAAGTTAGACAAGCAGCTACAGAAAAACTTTTCAACAAAGCCAAGATAGTTCCTCAAGAAATCCATAAATTACTCTTATTGAAAAAATGCAAATATTCCTATACAATAATTAAAGCCTTTCAAGAAACTTGAAAAAAATGAAACTGAGAAAACGGCTATTGGTGAGAATTTTTTATTAATTAATGATATGCTTCAAGAAGTTATTATTTTTTCGTGCTTTCAAAACTTGCCAGTTTTATGTGAGCATCAAGAATATTTATATATGGATGGAACACTTGAAAAATATGCCAAACATTTTTACATACATTGTCTAGTGAGTGGAAACTATGTCCCTGTTGCATTCTGTTTAATAAAGTACAAATCCATTGTATCTTAAAAACATTTGTTTAGATTAGTAAAATGTAAATATTTCGAATTTCACTTAAAACCAAAATATATAGATTTTGAACTAGTACTCTTGTGCATTAAAGAAATTTTCTCGGATAGCAATATAATAGGTTGTCGGTTTCATTTAACACAGATTTGGTGGAGAAAATTTCAATCTCTAGGCTTATCGAATGACTACTAACAATGATTCCGAAATTGGAAAATAAATTCATTATATTTTTGGATTAGGTACTTTGCGCAGAACATATAATGTCAATAATGCCCGTAAACGAAAAATTAAACAATTTGGCTGATTATTTGGTCAATACCTACATATCTGAGGATGCAACCTTTCCACCTCAAATTTGGACTGCTTTAAAGTCTTCAACTTCCCGGACTACGAATAACTATACAGCATTCCACACAAAATTAATAGATGTCCAAGGTTAGAAAAACACATTATCCGAACAAAAAGCGTGATAAAAGAAAAATTTATTAAACAAAAAATTGATCAGTATTTATGTAAAGAAATTTGTAACTAGTTATATTAATCATTAGGTAAGTTTTCGTGTTGTTTTGTATTATTAAAAATTGAATAAATTGTATTATATCCTAATGCGTTTTAATAAATCTATATTTATATTAATTTTATATTTGACTTACTTTTATAATATACCTCAGAATTACAATAAAGTACGTCACTGATCCCATAGATTAAGTTTCTTTATCTAATTAGGCGTGTGTGTGAAGTTAGCCCCCATTTTTCGAATTTTAATATTTTGACGTGTGTGTGAAGTTAGCCCCCATTTTTCGAATTTTAATATTTTTAAAGTTGTTCCAAATTGTTCTAAATTTGTACCAAATTGTTCCATAAAATTATTCCTCAAACTTAAATACAAAGGCCGAAAAGCTCAAAAAACCATTTTTAGAGCTACCCCCCCCCCCATTATTTTTATTTCGATTTTTTTTCTGGTGCACCAGATTGTTCTAGTTGTTCTGAACATTGTTCCAAATTGTCGTGTCTTAAAAAAAATTATTTCAAGCCTAAAATCAATAAAAAACATTTGGGTCCAGCCCCCCATTTTTTTTGTTGTACTAAATTGTTCTAGTTATTCTTGGCATTGTTCCAAATTTGTATGACTTAAAAAAATTATTTCAAGCTCAAAATCAATTAAAACCATTTATAGCTAGCCCCCCATTCTTTTTTCTTCGAATTTTTTTTTGTTGTACCAGATTGTTCTAGTTGGTCTTGACATTGTTCCAAATTTTTATGTCTTAAAAAATTATTTCAAGCCCAAAATGAATTAAAAACTTTTTAGAGCTAGACCCCCATTATTTTTTTTCGATATTTTTGGTTGTACCAGATTGTTCTAGTTATTCTTAGCATTGTTCCAAATTTTCATGTCTTAAAAATATTATTTAAAAACAACTAGAACAATCTGGTACAACAATAAAAAAATCGAAAACAAAATAAAGGGGGCTAGGTCTAAAAGGTTGTAATTGATTTTGGCATTGAAATAATTTTTTAGACATAAAAATTTGGAACAATGCCAAGACCAACTAGAACAATCTGGTACAACAAAAAAAATTCGAAGAAAAAATAATGGGCCTAGCCCTACAAGGTTTTAATTGATTTTGGGCTTGAAATAATTTTTTTAAGGCATGAAAATTTGGAACAATACTAAGCATAACTAGAACAATCTAGAACAATAAAAAAAACTTCGAAAAAAAAATAATGGGTGGTTAGCTATAAATGGTTTTAATTGATTTTGAGCTTGAAATAGCTTTTTTAAGACATGAAAATTTCTAACAATGCCAAGAATAACTAGAACAATCTAGTACAACACCAAAAATTTGGAAAAAAAATAATAGGGGGGGACCCAAATGGTTTTTATTGATTTTGGGCTTGAAATACTTTTTTTAAGACATGAAAATTTGGAACAATGTTCAGAACAGCTAGAACAATCTGGAGCAACAGAAAAAAATCGAAATAAAAATAATGGGGGTCTAGCTCTAAAAATGGTTTTTTGAGTTTTCCGGCCTTTGTATTTAAGCTTAAGGAATAATTTTTTAGAACAATTTGGAACAAACCTAGAATAATTTGGAAAATTCAAAACATTAAAATTCGAAAAATGGGGGGCTAACTTCACACACACTAATTAGGCACTACCTGCTACTGAAATGCTATAAGACTGCAATTCGGCATTTTTTTTAATTACCTGAAGTAGACCATTTATTTCGACTGCTGTTGGTATGTAACCATTCACCCTGTATAGTTGCAATTTAAAAGTATTAGTATTTTTATTGTCGAATTATTATATGCGTATTCTAATAAAAATATGTTGCTAATTGATCATTAATGCAAACATAAGCCAGTGATTGCTATTTTTTTGTATGTATCTCATAAACTTATCATAATTTTTTGTGGTGCCATGGAAGCTTTTAACTAAAGCACTAAAATCTTTAACATATGCAAAAACCAGAAAATTGAACCGAAAGCCATTTTCCATTTAAAAAGTGCGGAGTCCTTTTGTGTCACCCTGCATAGTAAAAACAGTTTTATAAACCATATATAAAAGAACCGATATTATAAGATTAAAGAGAGTTTGGAAGAAAAGTAATTAATTCGTACGTAATTTGCTAGGTACTTAGAGTAGATTCTGTGGGGAAGCAAAAATTAAAGTCAAACCAAAATTGAAAATCGATTCCTTCTCCCCTAATATCTTGTGCATCCGTATAAGCTACTCAACTTAATTAAGTACGTATATATATAAGCAGTACGAAATTGAAAAAAAATCAGATGATGAAATCCAGACTATAATCCGCTTAGTATCTGCCACACGTACAAAAGTTAGGTATCCATGTAAGGCTTTACAACAACTTATTTCAGATGAGTATTATTCTTAAACACGAAGGATTTGATGTATATGTTCCTTTCAACGTTATTATACAGAGTGATTAGCAGTGAATTTTTAAAGGATCGTAATCCTTTCTGTTTCGACTCTTTTAGGAAAAAGATTACATCGGATGGAAAAAAACGAAAAAATATTTATTTACGGTAGGACAGAAGTAAATTAATTACATGGGAGATAAAAAGAAACTTGAGTTAAAATTGAGAAATTGCGAAATTAAAAATACTGAAACAACTATATTTTTTAAATAATTTATGACTATTAGTGAGATACAATTTAGTAAAAAAATACTGCATTATGTTTCTTATTAACATTAACTAAAAAAATCCAAAAAAATTGAATTATTCACTATATCTATTCGTATTCAACTGTAGTTCCATTTGAATTTAAAAATAGTTATTTACGCAACAAGTATGTAAAGTGACACTTTTTACACGAACATGTAACCGTAATCGTTTGAGTAAAAAAAATGCAATTTCGAAAGTTGATATTAATGCTTCTCATTCATGAATTTACAAATCTAAAATTAAATTTTACAGTAGTTCATCGCGGAAAGGACAAGAGACTAAAGTAAGACAATAAGGTACGTTCGGCATTACTTCTCGCAGAGTAGAGAGAACTGATCTGATTTTTAGTCACGTGAGTTACGAGCACAAAGATTAATTTCGCTTTTACCGAACGCTTAGCAAAAGTCAGTGTCAGTTGTCAACTGTTTATGGATACGTATTTTCTGAAAATAAAATTCATTATGTATCTGAATCATTAATTTCTTAGTTGTCGTTAATAACGATAAACAACATGTAAATATAAAATCCAAAATCAAACGTTAAAATGACACAAAAAGAGAAGATTGGTTGTTCGCCACAACAATTAAAAAAATAAATTAAAGAAATGGATTATGATGAGCGTCTCCTTTTATTTTTAGTCATAAAGAATTTGGAGCAGCGAAGAAAAAATTATTTGATACTTTTTAGTGCACTTTCTACGTATAAATAAAAGCGTGCTTTTTTAAAAAGTTTTTTTTAATATAGTGTTTTATACTTTTTAGTATCGTCAGATTCAAATTTTGAATAGAATCGGACAATTATCATATATTTGGTCTGCCGTCTTGGAGTCACCATTTTTAATTTATTAATTTTGAGAAAAAATCCCAATCTTTCGACCCCAAAAACCCCCAAATACCAATTTTGAATAGAATCGATTAATATAATCATAAATCTCGTCCGCCATCTTGGAGTCGCCATCTTGAATCTATTAATTTTGACAAAAAATTCATAACCTTCGACCCCAAAAACCCCCACCTATCAATTTTAAAAGAAATCGGTCCATAATTGTAAATCTCATCCGCCATCTTGGAGTCGCCATCTTGTTTTTAAAATTAAAAATTGGTTTCCTGCACATCTAATCACCATTGCGAACAAACTTTTCAAGTAATTTTACTTTGTTATGCATATTACGTTCAAAAAATTCACTACTTTTTAAACTTGGTAATGGCCGAGTAGACACATCCAAACAGATTAGCCACACTATATATTTTAACACAAAATTACTAGTCGATCTGAAGTCTGTCATTTTTAAGAAAAAAAGAAATATTGGACAGAGTATACTCAAAATTCATCATTATTTCTCTAATTATTGGGTTCAAAGAAGTGACTTAAAAATAAATAAAATATTAACAATAATTAATCTAAAACAATCGAATGTAGATTTGTACTCCAATTTTTCTTTTATCTATGAAATAAACATTTTTCAATTTTTGGATATTCGATAGAAATAATATTCCAATAAGTGGCAACGCCGTACAGATTTCTGACGGTATTTTGCAAGTAGGATTGATACTCTCCGTCTCCTTCTCCCTCAGAGAAAATGGGATGTCTAAACCTAAACTGCACGTTTACCAGTTTACTTCTTTTTTTTTTATTTTTGTGCTTTATGAAAAAATAAAAATACTAATTTAGTTATTACAGTAATTGGAAAGAAATTCGGCGGTAGACAATGAACATTATTCATGTAAAATAATTATTGTATGCACTAATATAAATAAATGACTTCTTATATTAGAGTAAATACCTGATCGTTCATGCACTCTAGGTACATCTTCTCCTTATGTCTCCATCAACACGTTTTATTCCTGAATCCTGAACATATTGTATATGTCAAACATGGCTTTCTTGTTCCAACCAACCTTTAAATTCTAAAACAAAGCATTTACATTTTTAAAACAATAATTTAACAAGTTTTTATTATTGTAACTCACCAACATATTATGGTAGTCTTTTCATTCCTGTTGCTGTGATTCCCATCACACACAAATGAAGACGCAAATCACTATTAAATTTAAAAGATATATTCCAACCTTGCAAACACTTGTATTTTTCAAAATTTGCACTATATTCAATCTTCACAGGTGATAATCCGTGAATGATTTTCCGGTGTCTATTTAAACTGACATAAACTTTTCACAAGTACCGCCAAAGCAGTTTTTAGGTTAAAGGTTGGAATCCCTCCCCCATTTAAATTACTAACAAAAAAATATTTGATAAAATCGATTATACACATTATTTCATTGCTTTCCTGTATGTAAGAGAAAAATTTAAATAGTAATATAAAAACTTTTATTAACAAAAATCGGTTTTTCATTTTACTTTATTCAGACGCTTTACAGTAATCTTCGATCTTTTTAAATTTACCGCGCATGTTGTTTCCGACTGTTGACGAGCCGATGCGAGGTATGGTTTCCTGCATTTATGCCCTCCTAAACTCACGGCCGGATTAGACAATCATATATACAGCTACGTGTATATTGTGTTGCATAAGCAAAGTTTAAACAATTTATATAGCAGGGCCGGCGTCACGCTTTTAACCCGAATGACTAGTAAGTTAGTGGAAGCAATACAGGATCAAAAACTGATAAAGGTATATATACTTTGAGACGCCATACAGTTTAAATTTATAGACTTTCATTTAAAGATACAAATAAATGATTTTCGTAGAGCGTATTTTCTAATAGGAACAAACAAAAAAATTCTCTCAGGGTGACAATTCAAAATAGCAACGTGGTTTAGTTGATTCCGTGCCATAGCGGATTTTAAATATTTTTTTATTCGGCTCCAAACTGGAAAACTTCTTTCATTAACATAAAAAGTTATTATTAATCTCAGAAAACGCAGAGGATTCGGGAACAACTAGAACATGTGCGAATTATATCATGGTATCATTCCTATATTTCTAAGAACGTTGATTATATCTATTTTACCAGGGCTTTGCTTTAATGATTATTATAAAACTTTGTAGAAATTCGTAATTTTCAAAAATATTTTTTTTTTTTTTTAAAGAACTTTTGAAGTCTCAAAAATTATTCTGCAATGCAATTTTCAAATGGGTAATTACCCACACGTTTTTTCTTCCAAGTGGGTAGTACATGTGTCGAGCTTGTTTTTACTCTTTAAAATAAACAAGTTGAAAGGGGGTAATACTTAATCCTCCTACTGTATATAAAATCGCCAAATTTGGCTGTAAATAAAAATAAATAAAATAAAATAAAACAAAAAATAAAAACTTTATTAAAATATAGAGAAAAACAGAATTATAAAAAAGTGTTAAAATACGTAATGTTCATTTTTTTAATAACAATAAAATGATTAGCATTTATTCAAACAGATTGTTGCAAATGGATAAAAAAATCTGCTTTCTACTAAATACTCCGACGGCGTATGCTACAGAGAAAATTCAATTCTAGGTACAACAAATATGCTCAAATATGCAGATCAGAAAACGTATCATTCAAAAAATCTGCATGTATGAAAACTACTTCTTCTTTAAAGCTAGATGATCACATTAAAATTTATTTTGTTATGAACACGTACATTTTACATCAAGAAAACCACAAAATTAATAAAGTATGTGTTTTTCTTAATGAACATGAAATACTGATAATATTAAAAATGTATTTTTAATGTAAAATTTTGAGAGCATTTTTTTTAAATATAATCTAGATACAGTGGCTTAAGAACAAAAATAGTGGCAGGCAAAGTACTCTTTTAATACCCAAGCAAAATATTTTTGGGTATTTGAAGTATGATTTTCTTTATTTGTAATGAGCTACGAACCAATAAATTTGCGTTCAATACATATTTGTAACAAACGTCACTGTTTTATTATTTAAAAGAATAAAATCATAATAAACTCAACTGATCAAAAAAATTTAATACAGGAAGATTATACAACATTAGGAGGTAGTAAACGAGTATTTAAAACATAATTATAAGTACACACTAGCTGATTTTAATTTTTTAAACTGCTTATTGATTGGAAAAGACAATTAAAGTGATTTATGCCACTTGGCACTTCTTGGAGAATTGTATTGTACTTTAGTTAAAAAAAAAAAGAATTAAAGTGATGTATAAAAAAATAAGGTTGATTTAATGACCGTTCATGCTACCAAATATTATTAAAAAGAAAGTTTTTTTTGTTATTGGAAGACAACATATTGGGAAAACACTAGAATAAAGAGAGATTTGATCAGAAGACTGTCTAGTAGTACTTTTCTAATAGTAATTGGTAGGTTTAATTGTCAGTGGGTATTTCTTTAAACGAAACTATAAAAATAAATATTATAGAGATCATTAAAAATAAGTTAATAATTATTATTTTATTTTACTTAATGTTAATGCCGGCCATATTAGGACTACTGATCCTGTTAGGTAGGTAATTTTGGAACCTAGACTCCAAAATGCGATACTTGCAAAAATTGGACCCACAGCTCTGGCTAAGGCGCCCAAGGAACGAAATATTCCCATTACAGTACCTTTTTGCTGTTCAGTTCCATATTGAGAAGCCATTGTCATTATGCTTGGAACTACCATTGCTGTTGCTGTAAAATAACAAAAAACAAGTTAAGAATAAATAAATAAATTATATAAAAATTATGCCGAATTAAAAGATTCAAACATATACTTACAAACAGCAAAAAATAATAATCCTAAATACAAAATAAAAAATTCAAAGGCCACGCCAACACAAATAAAGGACGGAATAATCAACCACAAACCCCGTATAGCAATTGCTTTGGTTCGACTTGGATGTATCCTTCTAACATATGCACCTTGTATTATTGCCATTGTCAACCCTAAAAAATATTAATGTGATAAGTTGTACCTGTGAGATTGGGCACAAAGACAAAATTACCTATGACGAAAAACATCCATCCTTGCTGCATAGCAGTATAGTTGAAAGTATGATGTGTTAGGAAAGTAAGAGTAAATTCAAGTCCACTGTATATAAATAAATACACAAAATATATTAATCCTAATGACTGTAATGTTTTCTTTTTCTCTTCTGGAATACCAGTAACGGCAGTAAATAAAAATAAATGTTTTATATTTATCAGTTCTTTAACTTTTTTAAACGTCATTCTAACGTCTTTGGCACGTTTCTCCTGAAATTAATTTAATTAAACAACTTTAATCTTGAAATAAAAACTTTATATTGAATTTACCTTAGGTAGCGTTTCCTTGAAAAAGGTCATAAAGAAAGCCAGATCAATTAGTGATAATATTAATGCAAATAGAGCTGGAACAACAAACCATTGGTCAGTTCGCTGTTTGGCCCAAACAGCAAAAATTGCTCCTATTAATGGTCCAATAATAAAACCCAAAGAAAATGCAATTCCCACAAAAGCCTAAAAGTAACAAACAATTTTGCTTTACAAAAGTGTCAATACCTAGATATAATTTTTTACATTGATTTTAAATCAAAAAAAAAAAATTTTTTCTAGAAAAGTTAAACCAATTTAGCTGATTCATATTAGTATTATTTTTGGTAAACTAACAATTTAAAACCATAATTATTTATTTTTTTGATAATTTAAATGGACTGGTATTGACAATACTGCTTCCAAAAATGTCATTAAATTTTAAACTCCAAACTTTAATCAAACTAATTTTTATAAGTCATAGGTATAAAAGAACCATTTTTTTTTGAAAAATAAAATTAATTTCTATTATTTGTTTTATTTATATATATGACCAGAGGCTTATGTGTTGCAAATTCTGATCATAATTGCGAATATTATTTGATTTGATTTTCCACAACTAGTTAAAATATAAAATTTATTATATATCATAGAAATATGAAAAATATTCGTTTTTTACCATTCCTTTATTTCGTGTTTCAATAGATGAAACATCAGTGATTATGGCCATACTCAAAGATACATTTCCTTTGCTGATTCCTCCCAAGAATCTTGCTATAATAAATATTATTAGATTACTAGAAAGAGTCCAAATTACATATGATAATGATATTCCAACCTAAAAAGAAATTTATATTTTTATAATTATTAATCGCACTTGGATTCCAATACTAGAATCTAAATTGAGATTTCATTACTTCTTTATTCTTTAATATGGTGGGAAATTTAATGTCTATATTATACAGACTAAATTATATATTTTTTAGAATTAGAATCGTATTTAAATAATTATTAAAAGAAAAGAAAATGTATTTTCTTTTCCACCAACCCAAAAATGTATTTGTACTTTATTCATTTTAATCTGAATTCAAAAATAGCAATATGTGTCAACCAAAAATGAAATATAGTTTACATAAAAAATATTAATAAGAACTACTTACAAGGCATATAAACATCACTTTTTTTCTCCCCATTACATCAGACATTCCACCAAACACAGGTGCAGCTAAAAATTGCAGAAAGCTAAATAGCGAACCTAGAAATCCTCCAAGTAGAATCGAGTTAAATTTTTCTGGAGCTCCCACCAATATTTGGAATCCTCGAATAGCATTGGAAAGCCATGCATATAATCCATAACTATCATTTGCTTTATAATGATCCAATAAGGAAGGCAAAAGGGGCAGAATAATAGTAAATGCTAACAAATCTAATAACAATGATATAAATACGATATAAACAGTTGGGTGAACTTTTTCTTTTTTAACCAACATTTTATTAATACTGTTAATTAGGTACTGATTACTAATGGAATGTTACATTTAATATAAAAAAACTAATAAAACAGTCTTACGGGTTTTCCAGTTTTAAACCCATAACCTACAAATGTAAATGTCCAAAACAAAGTGTCCACGTTGCCATATTTATTTACGAGTGGATTCGGATTGATGCGATACCAGTATCGATTCTTTTAGACAGTTCAGATATCGATACTTTTATTTCGATGTACTACGAATGTGTCACAGGGCAAAAAATCGTGACTTCCGACTGATTTAAAAATATTGGTAAAACAATGATTTACAAATGTGAAAATTCAATTTGTTACTGGTTTTACTTTTCTCTTACTTTGATACAATATTGTAAAAATGATAACTTTCACCTAAACTTTCTGCAGAGACGTCTTCATAACCTCATTCGCTGACATGTTTAGAACGTTATCCGCTGACGTCGTCAGACCGTTAGTAGATGACGTCGCTGGTCTGACATTTAATTCTAGAATGCGTCGGCCATTACGTAAAAAAATTTACACACGGCTATTATGTTTATAATGCACCCTTTACTTCTAATATTGCATTGTGTGTAAACGTCCACTTACTAATAAGGTCGTAGAAAAAGTATAGTACACTCTCTAGTGGTATAAGTCTATTACACTCATTCTAATTACCTTCGAAAATCGTGTGTAATAAAGGCTTCTACTACACTTAATTGTTATATAATATACTATTAAGCAATGCACGTTTCAACTCTTTAAACACGGTATAGACCAAGAGGATGTCTTCAAGTTTACCTTTCTTTTCTTCGAGCCATGTCTTCTTCAATGTTGTCCTCGCTATCACTATGTCTTTCCCTTTTCACTTCGTTACACTTTGAAGCGTTAGTTAGTTAGTTACTGTAAAGCGTTACTAGTAATTTCGTTACTTTTTAAAGTGGACGAAAAGTAACGGTAACACGTTACTGCAAAAGTAACGTGTGTTACTAAAAGGTAACGCGTTACTTTAAAAACAAAGATTTTATGTTTTGTTGCTACTGTTTAGTGCTGTTTAATGTGAAATACTATTGTTTTTATTATTTTTTTGTACCCCATCGATTTCGCTCGCCTCTCTGTTTTGGGTAGCATTAAAAAAAATCAATTTCAACTTTTATTTGAATTTTTTTCTGTATGTGAAAAAATTACGGTGATAAATCGTGAGATGAATAATAAAAGAACGAGGAGACATGGAACAAGAAGAAGGTATGCAAAAGTAACGCGTTATTGTAACTTCGTTACTTCAAAAGTAACGCGTTACTTTTGGAAAAGAAAAAGAATCGTTACTTTTAAAAAAAGTAACGGTGAAGTAACGCGTTACTTCTTTTTTGGGAACACCCCAGCTCTGATACGTAGTAAGACGCATTTATGGCTTGCCCTATGTAGAAATTTTGTTCCTTTTCATGCGTATGTCATCATTGGCATGATGATTGAGTTTATTAGTCTTACTTTTGTGATGATTTTGTCTTTGCTTCTTCGGCCTATAAGTCCTGCAAGTTGAGAGTATACGTATTTTATTTTATTTACTCTGTCGTTTACGTGGTCGGTAAATGTTAGTCCTTTATCTAATATGACTCGTAAGTATTTGGCTTTGTTTGCCCACCTCGTGTAATTCCTCCTTTCTCTCTCTGGTACACGTCCTTTAATTTTCAATTACCATTTTTCGATTTCGTGGCGATTTCTTGTAGTCTATTTGGTGATGTGAGAGTCTTTGGGACATCCGCTATATAGATGTTGCACAGTTGTGGTGAGAGTACTGCACCTTGTGGCACACCATCTTCTTAGTCCGATGTCTGATGTCACGTTTCCAATTTTAATTTGGAAAGTTCTTTCTTTCAGGTATAACAGTTTGATCATCACTTTGGTGTATCCCAGTTTCTCTCATTTTATGGATTAGTCCTTCATGCCATGTTCGGTCGAATGCCTTGCGGATGTCTAAGAATATAGCTCCCCTGTTGATCGATTTCTATTATAGCCTTGACTTTTATTCCAGTTTTTGTGTTCTACCATTTATACACGGCCGAGTCATTTAATCGTTTGGCAGCGAAGTGATTATATTGTATATTTGATAGTAAACAATAAAGCAATATAATTGACCAAGTAATGGAGAATATTGGCCATTTGCATTTCACGTTCCAGTTTTCTCGAATATCTGGTTGTAGTTTTTCCATTGCCTTCGTTGTTTTCGGATACACAGCGAATTCGAAAGAATAGTTCTGATTCTGGCACGCAGTCGGTTCATTGCAAATCCAAAAAAGTACTTTTAAATATCATCAGTAACAGCAGATTCCAATTCGAATATCCTCAACTAGAAGTACGATCCAAATCAATGGAGAGTTAATTTTTCGATTACAAATAGATGTAATACAATAGCACACTGATAACACTACGCGGCAATTTTTAAATTTAAAATTTTTAACGTATTGTTAGCTAATAAATAAAAAATAAAGGACTAAACCTGATATGATTTTAGAGTATTTTAACAGAGACCTGTTACTTCTTAAAATGTAGATTTAATTATTTCTACACTAAAAAATTTAAATAATAAAAATACTAGGGCGGGCTACCACAAATCAAATAAAAAAAGTTCAATCTTCACCATCAGAATCGGTAGTCGGGACACCGAACTTTTAAGCTTTTAGGTGTTTTGCTAATTATTTATAATTGTAATTTAATTTTTGAATTGTGTTTGTTGAGGAAATTGAGGAAGCCCCAACCAGTCCTATATGTTAAAAGGAACCTTGTGCTCTAGCATGATATCGTTAAAGTTCAGTGCACACTAGCGTTCCTAAATGTAGTAACTATATACAATTGCCCGATCTGTATAAATTAATGTAATGTTGAATAGCAAATACAAAATATTTGATGTTTGAATTTAAAAACAATAATATACATTTTATTCAATATATTGGATTAAATTATACTATATTATACAATAAATTAACACTAATATAAAATCTGGATTAATATGGATTTTAAAAAAATATACATTTTACAATACTTATTTCTTCATAAATCCGTACTAAGTAATAATTATACACACTGAAATAGTGTTATAGACATGTACTCAATACCAAGTTAAACAGAAACATCTTATCCATAATTAGACACATTTATTAACTTTGTAGCCAATTTGTTTAAAAAAAAAACAAATAGGTCAAAGGACAAATAGATTTACATTTGCGAGTGATAACAAAACCACAAAAAGGCAATTAATCTATTGTTAAAACATAAAATATAATAAAATACATACAAGAGTTCCTGTTATTGCAAATAAAAAACTAAACGATATAATTATTTACTGTTATTGTTACTGTTTGTAATGACATAGGACTATTTTATTTCTAGTGATTTAATACAAATTTAAAAGTGGATTTTAAACTTACGAATAACAAAAAAATCAACATTTTTAAAGGATATATAAACAATTATATTCCCATATAGCATATCGAATTGATAAATATTTTAATAAGGTTGTCATCTGATCCTTTTTATTAACCATTACGCTTTAGATATCACCCTACCAAATTATTTATTATAGGTATATCTAAGTATTCGGAATTTTGTTAATTTTATAAATCAGTTTAAAGTAAAATATACAATTGAAAACAAAAAAACTTAGACTAAATATATGCATTAAAAAATAATTAATTATAACATAAGCGCCGAAAGCACACATTTTAAGAGAAATGAAATGAAACAAAAAATCTCGTAATAAATTCTACTAAAAATATAAAGCAGAAATCCGACACCTATGCATTTTAGTGTTTGTAAGCTGAACACTTCAATCTTTGGCAAATAATCCATTTACATTCTAAGCCCAAAAACATTTGAGTGTTGTTTTCAATATTTCAATTAATTTGTATAAGATACGACTTATATAAGTTTATTCTTAATCCTACTGATATTAACCATTTTTAGCTTATTTCCATAAAAAATATTTATTATATCATACGAAAAACCGTTTTGAGGAAACAATTCATACCTAATTTGTAATAGTTCAGTTTAAAAGTACGTTTTAGCACATCAACTCAAATTTACATGTGTGATTGGCATTTCAAACAAATATGAAACTGACGAGATTAAATTTTTAATAAACGACAACAATTTTTGCCATTTCAAATGTAAATGGTTGTTTAGGGAAATATTATTTTATAACTGAACCCAATTAAATATAATCAGACCATTGATATTGTACGAGACAAATCCACATTTGGATAAAAAACACTTTAAAAAAATTCCAATAATTCCAATTTTATTTGTCTTAAAAAGTTAAAAATTAATCAACAAAAATTACACTTACCACGTATGTCAATACATTACATTAAATTTAATAAAAGAATTAAATAATATTACAGTATACACAGGGTTTTTAAAAACTAAGGGAACAAATTATTATAGAAGATTCCTACTATCAAATAAGGTAATATCCGCAAATATACCGTTGGTTAAAAAAAATATATTTTGAATAACTCATCAGTGATTGAATTATACCAGTGGCGTTCACTGGGATTTCGCATTCCTTTTTCCATTCATATTTTCTATGCTAATATAAATAAAAATTATTTTTGGGAAAGAATTTTACATAAAAACTGTATAACCTTCTACTTTAAACTTAGGCGAAATGACGCTTTAACTATTTAATAACTTTCCTTGGAAATTGTATGTCCTAATAAATATTACAGGGTGGATTATTTAAAATAAACTTTAAACACGCTGTATGTTGAAAACCGTTCATTTGCAGTCATGGGTTTATGACATAATTTAGTAGTTTGTTCCCATAGTTTGGAAACACCTTGTATTAATCTTTAAAACATATATAAATTAGTTTTTGAATAACCATTATTAATAAATATTATATAAGTATGCACATAAATGGATAAGTATAATTTTTAATTCAATTATTTTTCTCGTAAAGTGCTGACAATCGTTTATACATGAAACAGAGAAAGCGTAAAACCTGTTAAACCACCAGATGCATCAGACACATTGAAAATATAAAATATCGCGAACCAGTTCACTCATTTCTACCCACTTTAATCCATTCCTACCAATTCGTACACAATGTTTAGTCTTCGAACTTCCCATTTTTTAAAAAGCATTAATTTTTAAAAAAGAACTTTTGAAGTTTGCAAATTTTAGGTTTTCGAATGGGTAATTACCCACACGTTTTTTCTTCCAAGTGGGTAGTACATATGATTGACTAATCCGGCTGTCTATCGTTTTGTATATTAACTTTAAAAAAAATTAATTTAAAAATACTGACCTAATTAACCAATATCCTATCTCTTAAGGAACAAATAGAAAACCGCGTCGTTTTTCGTAATTTTCTTTAAAACTTTAGTGGTTTTACCGTTTTACAGGCAACTGTTATAAATTAATTAAAGTACCCTTCAGCGCTTTTAAAGTGTTCAACAAAGTGTAGTTTTGGTTAGTTGTTCAATATTCTTGAAAACCAAAGGTTTCAATTCCCAATTTAAGCTGAAACTCGGATAGATTTTTAGACTAATAATTACTTTTTTCAGAATTCTCTTAAAAGTAAACTATTATTGTTATATATTTTTAAATCATATTTTAGACTTCTAAAAAAGTCTTATGATACGGCTCTGTCCGTCTGTCTTCCCGCGCGTTATAACTCCGGAACCACAACAGATATAGACAAACGGGCAACGGCAATGGACTCAGCATACCTTGAATAGGCGCCCAAGCGAGTTTCAAGTTTGTACAAGTTCCGGTTTCTAAACTGGAGAATTATAAGATGTATGATTTTTTAGAAGTATAATTTGCTCTCTTACCAGCGTAAATATCTGGCAAAGGTTTTTTAAATTTATAATCATACAAGTAGAAAATACAGTTAGGTAAAATTTTATAGCTGTTTTAGTTAATGAGCATCAAACATTTTTTTTACAAAATCATTAAAAAAGGCTTTTTCTTTAACCAATTAGAATAAACATTTGTAATCAAAGTTGAAGTGATATGGAAATTATTTATCAAAAGAGATTCAAAATCCAGATCCCTACTTAAATACATAAAATTTTAAGGTGGCCCTCCAAATATGAAATGCCAAAATTAAAATTTTAGTAAAACTAGTTTATAACAAAATTGATTCAGAAAAAAAAATTGAGTTTTCCACTTTTAAAATTAGCGTAGTAACTCAAAAAAGTAATACTTTAATGATCCAAAACAAAGCACTTTTACTTTTATGGATTTTAGAGATTACGGGCCCTTAAAAGTATTTTAAAACACATGAGGCAACATCCTGATCAAAAAATAAGTGCTTATGATCTAGCTGAAATTTTATGCTTTTATAAAACTAAACAATATAGAAAGGTTCAAAAATATTTCGAAATTGGGTTGTCCCAATATATTCAGTACAGAAGATTATACAGATAACCAGAATTTCCCAGATTGATTAAAGATACCAACACGTCACAAGTTATGTTACAAAAAGAATCGTATCAGTTATGGAACAAAAACAACCCGCTAAGTTGTAAGAGGAATCAAATAAGGTGCAGGAAATGTCAGAGTTAACACAAAACCGGCTTATGTAACGCGACAAAAAGTAGAATTAAGTTTCATTTCACACTGAACAAAATTTAGTCCTAAATTACGAAAAGAGGTAGCCAATTTGGTAAGTCCTATTCCAGAAAAAAAAATAAAAGAGGAAAGGAGAAAAATTAATGACAAAGAGAACCATAGTTCATTCAAAAATTGAAAAAAAAATAGGATTAAAGAGGAAAATGTAGGCATCCAGACTTGGAATAAAAATTTCATTTTCCGTAATTGGACTGAGTTAATTTTGAGATGGACATTTGACGCACAAACAAAATTTTCGTTATTTCTGCAATTTAGTATTGAATAAAAAAAGAAATATTTGATCAAATGTTCCAGTAACAGTGATGAAGAACTAGTTAAAATTTCGTTATGTGAGGATGTGAGTTTTGATAGGGGCAAGAGTTGGATGAAGTCCGTCTAGTGTTGTGTTTGGAAAAACTGAAATGCAAAAAATTATTTATAACTTCAAAAATAATTCGCGGTTTCATCTAAAATTTTATTCTTTCAAGTAAGGTATTTCCCAATTAGTTTTTTTCTTCAAAATTTAATTTACTTCAAATTTTGTTTGAAAAAAATTTAAAAATCTATTTTTTTCAAAAATTCAATTTAAACTTATTTATTCAAAAACTATTATAAATTTTGTAGTTTTTTTTTTTTAAAAATTCCTTAATTTGTTTATTAATTTTTTTATTGTTCCATAAATATTTTTTTACAAAATCTCCCAATTTGAATTTACCAAAAGTAAGTTTTCTGTAATTTTAACACCAAAAATTTTAATTTTACCTCAATTTTTATTTTATCCAATTTTGATTTTTTGAAAATTCTGATTAAATCCATATTTCTTGTAATTCAAAATTTTTGGAATATCCATTATTTAAACACATACTACCTACTTTTCTCAAAAATGAATTAAAATAAGATTTCCCATGACTATTTTAAAATTCCCTGACATTTACAGATTTTCTATTTTTTCCAGATGGATGCCAAAACCTGCTATAGATTTGAATGTGTCTGATGCATTAAGTGGTTAAAATACTGTGTTACAGTTAATAAAATTAAATTGTGCCTATGTTTTCGAATTCTGTAAGTTTACAATCAAATTAGTAATCATATTCATTCATATAATGGTACTTATCTGTAAAGTGAACAAGCAGATAAACTTTAGAACTGAAGCCAAGACCTATATAATCAGACTTTGTTGCATAATGGCTTTATTTCTTTTGATTTTATTTTTTACTTCTTTAACTTTGGAAGCAAACCTGAGGGAGTTAATGCTTTCTCCATAATTATCCTCAAATGGAGAAATATTTACTATCATCATTGTTTTTGAGTTTCCGCCAAGACAAGATTGTAACAAATATGTTAATTTAGAGTTTCTGTAGGGTATGTGTTTGTCCTTATTATGTAAGGCGAGCATAACGTTACCTAGAGTTGATAAACTTTTATTTATAGACTTGGTTTCCACCAATCTTTCTCCATGACTTGTTTTGGCGGATTCAGACCCAGCCAAATCAACTAAATTTACCGAACCACTATAGCATGCGCAGCTTTCCGTGTTTGATCCCGTTATGTATATTTTTGTTATAGCATGAGACCTAGAACTGTGCTCATTGAAGTTTGTAGCAGCAACCATTCGATTCATCTGGGCAACTTTCATAAAACTGTCAAAGTCTTTACAGCACGATATTGTTTCAATACTTAAATTTGTCACAGTTGTCCCTTTACCGTCATTAAAACAAATATCTAGGCTGTGGTTAGCATTGGGATCCAATAAGTCTCTCACAGTTTCGTTATATATTTCCAAGAAACTTACTTTGACTACATAATTCCAATTAGATCGACTTAAGCTTTCTATTGTATCAAATATCAAATTAATTGTTCTAGGAATCATTCCTAAAAATAAAAGATGCATTGAAGTACAGGTCTTCTAAAAAGCTTAAGTATAAATTGTATTTAAAAAAATATATCAGATTAATCAGTTTTATAAAAATATTTAAAATAGAAATTGTTGGAAATAATTTATGTTTAGGTTTGCCACTAATTATTAAAAATCCAATGAATTTTAGTCTTAAGCTGAGGTAAAATTCGAGGCTGTAATTTATCATGAAATGAACACTTGCATAGAAATCGTTATTTGTGTAATAAGTGATTTATTGTTGGACGACGCACAGGCTATAACACTTGCAGGTCCTATTATCCATAATATTTTTCCTGCAACCATCTTAAATTATGAAAATAAAAACTGATGTGGTTTGATTTTGAACATTTTTTATAAATATTAATCGCTAAATGATATTAGGAATTGGAATATTTCCAAATCAGATTTAAAAAAATGTTTGTATTATGTTATCAATGGTTGACTGTTACTTATCTGTCACTTTAAGGACAATTTTCATAAAATCATTACTTTCATTACAACAATTAAGTTTGGGGATTTTTTGGTAACAAATTGGCAACGCGGGAATGGCGTATTTTTCATTGATTCAATATTTTAGAGTGGGTTTTTAAAATTAAATCTTCAGTGCTAGTTCAAGGGTAGGTTATTTAGTGACTGCGCAAATATTTATTTAATAACCATAAAACACATGACTGGTATAGTTAATATAATTGTCATACACTACTAATGTGTTAAAAACTTACCAACATGTTCTGGGGCATCTAACCCTTGCATAGTGTATGTTTTGCCAGAACCAGTTTGTCCATAGGCAAAAACACATACATCATAACCATCAATTGCAGATTGCACCAGTTGCGCTAATTCTTCAAAAAATTCTGCTTGAGATGAGTCTTCCGTAAATACAAAGTCAAAAGTAAATTCTTGTTTGCAATCAGTTGGTTTTCCACTAATAGAACTAATGCTCTCTTTACTTTTACGAATTTCTATAGAAGTCTCATCAGGATAGTTTATCGAATATTGAAGTTTCTCATTTTCTATTTGATTTATTGGGGGTCTTACTCTACAAAAAACACGAATATTTCCTTTTAAATCTTGAATAGTGTTATGTAATTGACGCCTTAATGATTCGTTTTTAATATAATCTTCCTTTAACTTAGCTAGGTGGGTTTTTAATGTTTCAATAAGAGCTGTTTGTTCTTCCAGCGACTGTTTTAAATTGTTATTTAAACTTATTAGATCTTGATTCAATGAAACATTTTTAGTGTTATCTTCACTAAGTTTCTTGAATCTAATTCTTAAGTCAAGCAAATCTTTTTCAACGTCTTGTAGTTTTTGAAGTTTTTCAGATTGATCTTTTTCTATTTTTACTAAATCCTCATGCTTCATTCTAAGATTGTCATGTTCGCCTAACAGTACATTATGCTGATCTTCTAAAGCTTCTATTCCTAAATACAATAAAAACACATTAAAAATTGTATAATCAAACATAATCCACAGTACTACATTCAAACTAGAAACAAACTCTAAGAATGAACTATAAAAATGTTCTTCTGTCAAAATGATTTTTTCTAATTATCAATGCAAATAAATAAGTCTATGATAAAAGGATTGTAGGAGATAGTTAATTCTTGTTTGAAAATATAATTGGAGGTAAGTAAATTTGACGGTTAACAATGCAACATTGTATTCTAATAATAATTACAGGAAAAATTACAAAATTTGTTTATATAGTGTTTTCTAAAGAAAAGGGTGATTTCGCCAGTAGTCATATTTGGTTAACTAGAATTTTAGGTTGGAATTAAATATTTTATTAATTATTTTAAACAGATCCGTACCAAAATACGTTTGTTTCAGTTTCCGAAATAAAATTTTTGTTTTCAGGAGAAAGCAAAAAAGAAAGATATTGTAACATACATGTTTACTGTAAAAATGATAAATAAAAAAAATCATTATTTTAGTTGTTTCAGAAATTGTTCCCTTCAAAGACAATTTTTAAATCCCCATCTGCATTTAGAAACAATTACCATCCAAAATGAGAAATCTAAGGGACATCAGGTGTGTCGGAGATAGAGATTATTTTTTACATATCAAATACACAGTGATGAAACTTTCAACTGGATAAATACAACAATTATTACAAAAATGGACAAAAATTGCTTACTCTCAAAATATTTTATTTTATTTTATAAACTTTTCTTCCAATTTTAAAGTAGATTGATTTATCGACTGAATTTAATAAACGAAACCTGTTTAGGCATAAGGCCCTAAAAGTTTACATAACATTCTAGTGGATCATTTTATAAGGGAAACATGACAAAATCTTTAACTTTTATGATGATAAGAATACATTTGTAATCACCGTTTTTGGTATTCATAACATTAAAGAAAAAAAAACAAAACACTTTTAAAGTTGAAAAATCTTGTAAAATAATCTGGGGAATTTAATTTTACTATGTTATATTAAACAGTGAGAGGATTAAGTCTTAACCACCCTACCAATTTTTTGGAGTAAAAAAAAGCTAAAACACGTCGATTTTTACACTTATCTGATGGTATAAAATTTTAGGTATTTAGATGAACCACCTTCAGGTGACAGCCACCCCTTCAATTTATCAAAGACCAAGGAGAGTCATGTGACACTTCATTTGAAAAGTTATAAAAATCTAATTTCAAATATATATTGATAATAATAGTTGACGTTTACGAAAATTCTGAAAAGTGATTATTGGCCAAAAATCGTTTTATCCGATTTTATGTCGTTTGGCCAAAGAAATCATTAAAAGTTGAAAAATGCGGATTTCCAATAATTGTCTATAATTTCAAAACTATTTCGTTTATATTATAGGTGTAATAGGTTTTCAGCTACTCGGAAGAATTTAAAAACGTAAAAAAATAGAGGATGTATCATTAAAAAAAACATAACTTTGATAATTCACAGGTTTCTAGGACATCCCATCCTGTCTGCTGGTAGTTATTTTTGGAACATGGCTTTCATTGCTCTTTACAACTTTTATTTAAGACATTTTTGCCTAGCTCAAATAGAGAAGCAGCTATCGTCAACCCACCCACCCTGTAGAAATTGGTTATGTAATAATTATTTGCTATAGATTTACTGGCAGAATTTGGAAACAGTCAACAAAGTACAGTTAGCCAAAGAAACAAAGCTATATTTTATCTTCTATAAACCACAAAAAAATTAAGACAGAAAGGTATCAATTATAGTCTAACAAGTGTCTGATTACTACCATTTTCTTTTCTTTAATAAAAAACCATTTTTAACTATTTTTAATATAATTATCAGCTAACATTTACTTACAGTAATATGTCAAATAATAGTATTTTTACATATATATCAAGTTTGATTTACTTTTTTTTTTATGACAAAAATTTCAAAATTTCTTGCAAAGATGCACCTAAATATTACATTTTTATAACGATAGGTAAATAATTTGTGTTATCTTAGACCAAAATGATGGAGAATTTATTAATCACAGGTTTAGAAGTCCTGTTTGATTTTTTTTTCAAATTAACTCAATTTGTCTGACAACTAATGTTGTGGCGAAGTCACCCTTATAAATCATGAACCAGAGTGCATGGTAATGTAACAATTGGACAGTTTAGCATTAATTAGGCAATAATTATTTAGCAGAGTGAACATGTACAATAAATTGACCAGTTCACAGATGGTAATAACTAATACCAATAATTCAGTAACTAATTGCGATTAACTTAAAAAATTACAGGTACGATTACTTACTGAATCTTTATGTATCCAAATATTAATAAGAAAATATTACTTACCAGCTATTTGCTCCTTTGTTTTCTTGTAATCCTCTTGTAATTTTGTGTGCTTTTCCAATAAATTTTGAAATCTGCTTTTATAATCCCAATCAGGAATTTTTCCCTGTCTTACTACTTTAGGCTTTGTCCCCGGATCAATTTTTACTGCAGCAGCACGTTTGACACCAGCTCTTGGTGGTTCATTTTTATTACTGTTCCCATTTTTTAAAACTGAAGATTGCAATGGATTTCCCCTATTAAATGTGTTCAAACGCAAATCTGACATCGATTTAGATCTTCTTACAAGTTTTTTGGGGATAATTTCTGTAGTTTTGGGAATAGTTGGTTTTACTTCAGTAGCAGTGGTGCTTTTATAATAACTGCTAGTATTAGGATACTTTAATCTTGAGGGTTTCGGCAATTTAGATCTAGCGTCCATTTTTTATTATTTCTAAAAATGTTGACAAAACAATAATTCAAGAATATTTATTCAGAATGGTTATCTGGTAATAACATAAGTGTTTCTAAGTTGGTATAATCTTTCACAGTAGATTTCTGGCATTAAAGAAGTGACATTTGGAACCAATTTCCAAATCTTTAAAATAAGAAAAATATAGGGATTTGAAGTTTTCAACAAAAAAATGGAAAATTATTTACAACTTTCTAGAGTTCAGCCCGTATAAAGTATTTTAGAAGATAAAATTTAAAGTTAATAGCGAAATGATATACAAAAAACTGAACAAATTATGAAAAAAAATACACAATTTTCCAAAAAGTATCCAATTGTACCATTTTAAATTTGTTTTTTTTTTTTGTGCAAATTTCAGTTTTGAATGTTTTTTGATATTTTTTTTTCAATTCTAATTTTTCATCAAATTTAATTTTTTGTCATTACTTAAAAACTGAAATTTAAGATTTTAATTTACTTAATTTTTATTTTGCAATTCTAAATTTTGAAATTTTTCATAAACTTATTATTTCGCTGTTCAACAGGGTCAAATTAAAATGACAACAGGGGTCGATTGATAGCTCATTTGAAAGGATTTTTAATTATCTATTTAACGGTTTAAATAATTCACTTCTGTTTCTTGGGAACTAATAATATTATAATAATTTAAAAATTGTCTAAATTTTATACAAAATGATATTGCTTATGGAAAACTTAAGTTTTTTTATCTGTGTGAATGTAAATGATAAGGGTCACACTTAAATAGAGTGTGAGAGTATACAGGCTATCATTGAATGTGCTCTACAAAATAAAGACATTTATTTAATCGAAATAAACAAAGAAGTTAGAAAAATAAATTCTTATTTACACCTGACTTTAATTTCTTATTAAACTATAATTATGTACCATTAATAAAATACAAATCAATTCAACCAGGTATAGTAAAAGCTAGTAGTTACAAATTTGAGAGCCCTTAGAAACATACAAATAAGGGTGAAATTATTTATAATTCAAAGTTAGATATTTAGGTATAAATCAATGTTAATTATTTTCAAACACGGGTATAGTTGATGTAGATTCCAAAATCACATACTAGAACACAAAAAATTACAAGGAAAAAATTTGACCATTTACAGAAAATAAAGTATTATAAGTAGCTAACTGACTTTTGAAAGGTGTAACTAGGTAGATTCTTGCTATTACGACTCTTGAATTTCATTTTTTACAGTTTGCATTTTAATAAGTTTGTTTATCTGATTTATTAACTAAACTTCTTAGAAATAGGTTTTACAAATTTTTGTGCCATCTCTACCTGCATCTTTATTTAAACATAAAACATTTCTTCTTAACTTTAGATTTTTATTGATTGTTAAACAGGTTTGTAAACCGAAGCGGTAACAAAATATTTTGTATTTATAACCATTTCATAATAATCGAAACATAATGTTTCTCTTTGTTTTTCTGGTTCTCCTGAAGTGTGAATAAATGTAAGTGGTATTGCAGTGTGACCATTGAATCCTATTTTGCAGCATAGGGTTTGATCCATTCAGGTATAATTTAAAATTATTATTATTATTATTATTACAAGAAATAAAGCACAAAGTCAGGTACAACGATAATTTAATTCAATTAGAAAGGCAACTAGTTTCGGTAACAAACCATCATTAGGCCTATAGGTACAATAGAAGATGGTAATTTTGCGTGTTCTACTTCAAACTGAATATTATCTTTTACAAAAATTAAAACCCCATCAAACTTATAAATTTGACTATTATTATATATGGATGTAAATCCAGGTATCGTAAAATATTTTCATCATTAATGATCCGAGATTCACTTATTAGAGGTAAAACATTAAAATCTTTTAAACAAAAGGATGTGAGGAAAAGTAAAAACTGATCAAAATGCTTTCCGACACTTCTGATATTGAAGTGTGGAACCCCTAATAAATTGTTTCCTATTGATATCACTTGTTTCTTAAATTCATCTGAATCAAAACAATTATCTTTATTAATTTGAAATGCATTTTCTTCAAAATTCAGCTGTTTAAAATTTCAAGTTCACTTCTTCTCATAAATACAAGCAAAAAAGAATAGAAAAAAGGATATATAATACAAGCAAAAAAGAAAAGAAAAAAGGATATATATATATATATATAAACAAGTTTTAGTCAGTATAATTTTTTCTTGCTTTTCAGAACTATATAACATTTTGTATAAATTAGTCTTGATTGTTTTAGCGTAGGGAATTAGTACCATGATTAATTTTGTAATTTGTGTTTAGACTTGGATCTTTGGAATTAATATATAAAATATAGTAAACAATGGTAACACATAGACACCAAATTGATGAAATCAATAATTTCAACTAGCACACAACTTATATTTTTTTAAACATACCTATAACCAAAAAATTATTTCAAGTAAAAACAACTTACTAGGGATTAACGTCAATTGTAAGCACAACTTGTAGATCTTTTAACAAGTCTTCATAACATAACGTTTTTTTTTTTTGTTAATTTTTTGATAAATATCATAAACATACCCTACAAAATTTAACATACAAGCAAAACTAACTAAACCGCCACTAACAAAATAGCTTCTTATCACAGACAACAGTCAACAGACATAATTTAAAAATTTCAGTTAAATCATATGTCCAATCGGTGCGTTTTATAAAATGATCATGAGTGGAGTGGGTAATATAGTCTAGAGAGAACATAGCCACAGAAAATCTTGTCCAATCAAAAGATAAAATGCGCTGGCGGGATGATTTAAAAATAACTTCATTACTAGATTTTGAAAAACAGGAAAAAAAATGACAGAGCAATGCAAACCAGTCACTATTTTTAAGTATTTTTTAAGAAGCTAAAATATTATTATAATTAATATTTTGTATCAACTCCAATAAAGATGCTATAGTTATATTTATTACTCATTATATTTATAGTTATATTTATTCTTCGTATTAGTTATTCAAAAGAAAACTGATCATAAATTTTTTTTAAAGTATTTTTTTTTGCGTTTCGTAACGAAAATTAAATAAAACTATGGTCATCAACTCGACACCATGTATATTTAACTGCATTCTATGCATACAGAAAGTTTCTGAATGATTCTATGAATGAAAGAAAATACATTAGGAATTTCAACTACTACTACCATTCATTTTGATTGGTCAGGACTTTCTGCAACTTGGCTCTGCTAGACTCGAATGACTAACCGCAGAAATGCTACGCGATGTTGCCAAATGACGTTTGAATCCACGATGTACGAACGTCAATATACTAACATTACTCGTTCCATTGGAATAAAGTTGAGTTAATTAGGTATAGAGTCTGTTGGTATTGAGTAGTAAATTTTGTTTTTTCTCTCATTTTAATTGGTCCAAAAAGTATCTTCATGAAAATAAAACAACGAAAAAAATTAAAATTTACTACTCAATACAAACTGACACTATACATATTACAATTCAACTCCATTTGAAGAAGTTTTGTTATATTTAATTGACGTTAATATATTGTAAATTCAAAATATTTTCCTGCTGTGAGACAACCATCATTTGGCAACATTGCGGAGCCCCTCCTTCATTAATTTGAATTTAAATTCGAAAATATATAAATTAATTCGAAATCATATGTTTAAAAGATTTTGCAAGAAGTGTAAAATAATAGTATATTATACATCTACTGACGACCTGTGTTTATACATAAATAATTAAATGATGCATAAATCTTTAACTTCATGGAATGGAAAACTTGATTGATAGATAAAGTCATAGGATAAAGTTTAAAGATAATTAGAATTCGTCTTCATGTTTATTCGAGTATTTCTATTTTAAATAGATATGTTCAAAAAAATAAGTAACAGCATAGTACAACATAGAATATATGTTCTGGGGGCCTATTCTCGAGTCATGCGATTACGATTCTCATAGGAAAAGGAGGCGTGGTTCCATTGAAATAATATAAGTCGTATTCTCGAATTTCAGGAATGTTCACCTCCTACAAAAATCGAGAGAGTGTTATTCTACTGATTAATTTTAGGAGAACGTGGTCTTCTCATGAGAATAAATCATCATACGCTTGCGCATTTGTAATTTTTTGTTTTGATGTCCAAAAGTAAGGTTAGGATTTTATGTTGATTTGATCGGACTTTGATGAGATTTGTGAATATCAATAGTTATTTTCTTCAAAGTACTATAGACTTAACTTTTTATTTCTTTATTATTTTCTGTGAAAAATATGGAAGGTGGATTAGGCAGATTTGTTGTGCTTAATGATCTCGTCGATGCAAAACAACAAAATAGGCGGGCGGCTCGAGTTCCCATCAGCATAACCCCTTTTACCTTAAAAGTGCACACGAGTTCCCGTAAGGGTTAAAATTTACCTTTATTCCCAAACTCGAGTTCCCGTTACGGTCATTCAAATTAAAACTACATAGTTTCAAGTTTCATTATGTTTATTCAAAACTATTATTAACTATATTATATTAAATTTATATGATGATATTGTGCAATTTTGTCAGTGATGAAATTTTGACTTTGTACAACTTCTTTTTTGTGAGAAACTTTGTCTTTTTTATTAATTCTATTGATTTTAATGTAAGTATCAGTTTGTATTCTTTTCAACGCCTCAATAAAGATATATACATTTAGATGATAAACCACACAGTAATTTATTAATTTGGAATGAAAGCTTTCACAGCAGTTCGTAGTTCTAGAAATGTCTCAGGAACATTCTGCCCAAATATAAAGGGGGAAACTTGAGTCTTCACTTATGTAAGTATCCGTTAAATAGACCGCGAATTGAACCACTTTTTCATCTTGATGCATATCTTATTAATATCCTTTTAACTATTCTGATCGGCGGGCAGGTACCTACCTACCTACCTAATTAAATTGTTTACTTACGGCAACTCGAGTAGTGGATTATGTCAATCTTCAATTGCTTGCCGGGAATTCCAGGAATAAGTTATGGTCCAAATTTTACTTGCCGGGAATTCGAGTCTCCTCAAAATAGGCCAGTGAGAAGATTTCAAGGACGAGAAAATGCATTTAAGTTAACAGATGAAAAATTTGTTAAATTATTAGAGCTTCAGCTTTAAGTACTGAAGTAAAGGTAGGAACAAATAAAATTGTGTAGATATATCAATACCAAAAAGGATAAACTATTTCAAAAGTTATTTGGTATTGTGTACTTTTGTATTTATAATTTTTGGGTTTTTAGGCTGGTTGTAATATCCTCCCATAAATTCTGGGCTTTTTTAAAAGTAAAATCGCTGCTAAAGTTGCTACATTGGAGATTATCGTTTTTTTTTTAATTCTGTAAACATTTCTTTTTGTACTTTGGTTATAGCAGAACTTCTAAATTGATTTTATGATAGATCGACACACTTTTTTATTACCAACTTTTTTTTCTTCTACTAAAAACACCGTAAAAGTTATCTAACTCAACAAATGACCAGAGCCCTTTTGTAAATTAAAAAAGAAGACGAACAAATTAGTATTGGCAACACAGCACGATTGTTTCAAGCGTTCGATCATAATCCTCTACATCCGAGAATATGGTTTTGTGGCACCGAGAGAACAAGGAAAGGATGTGACAATTCACTTCTCTTAAGAGAACGTTCACTTCGTCCGAGTTCGAGAATAGCCCCCCTGTGGTAACAGAAACTTCTATCGTTCGTTCTTTCGTCATAGACCATAATGAAAGGAAAGGTTAGAGAGATGAAAGAGAGACAGACTTATGGGTATGAAGATGTTCTCAACATTTCGAGTCGAAAAGCACCTTTTGTTATGATTAGGACTCATAGCGTCGTTGGTTCAGGGGCGTAGTAATATTTCAAAATTGAATTATAAAAACCATATTTTAATTTTTGTTCATCATTTTTTTAATTAATTATCCAACTTTTAGTGACAATAAATTTTTATACCAGTTCGTTGATATTGATATGTACTAAAAATGATAAAATGCGAATATATTATATAAATTAAATCCGTCAACACCGCTTTCAGAGGTTCGAGTCCTATTACCGAACGCAGTGTTTTGACGTGACAATTGACAGCTATACAATGACCGACTGCGGATCTGCCCCCAATTTATGAAATTTTATAAAAAATATTTTTCATACGTAAACAATAACTAATAAATTTGTCACAAGAGAAACTGATAAATAGTTTTTGTCCCTGATAAGTTAGGACAAAGGGTAAGAATTGTTTGTTTTCCGTAATTGTTTTATCTTAAGAACATTTTATTTCTGGGGGAGGGTCTTCAAACATTTTGATGTATTTCTCGAAAAGCTTATCTAAAATTTATATTTGTATTTGTAGCGATGCCGGCAGTTCGGGGAGATGGCATGCGAGGGTTAGCTGTATTTATTTCAGATATTAGAAATTGTAAGTATTTAGTTTTGTGGTCTTTAAGTCAGTTTTAATTATATTTTTTAGGTAAAAGTAAAGAAGCTGAAATAAAAAGGATAAATAAAGAACTAGCCAATATTCGAAGCAAATTTAAAGGAGATAAGACTTTAGATGGTTATCAGAAAAAGAAATATGTTTGCAAACTATTGTTTATATTTTTATTGGGCCATGACATTGATTTTGGACACATGGAAGCAGTCAATCTATTATCATCTAATAAATACTCTGAGAAACAAATTGTAAGACATATATATACTTTTTTGAAATATGGTTTAAATGTTCTAACATAAAGTGGATGTAAGAGTCAATTAATGCGTGATAGACTATTGTAGTTATAATTTAAGTAAAATAAACTTTAGAAGAGCAGCTTCTTATTACAGTTTAATTAACTTCTTAATGGGTCCTTTTATACACAAAGTGAAGAGATAATACATTTTGTGGCAAACTATAAAAAAATTAAACTTGGCAAAAAAAAAGGTTATATAAATTATTTTAGAATTATATTAGATGGACTACTGGAAAAGACAAAAAAATTTAAATTTTTTCTTTGATTTTTAAGATGTGAAATAGTTATCATCCTGTATATTAAAAATATCGGTTAATCAAATATCAGTATTAATGGTTGAAACGGCTATGGTATATATACCAATAAATTTGCCCACAGCTTATTGTTTTTGCAGGGATATTTGTTCATATCTGTACTAGTCAATACTAACAGTGAACTTATTAAACTTATCATCCAAAGCATTAAAAATGATCTTGGATCAAGAAATCCTATCCATGTCAACCTGGCCCTACAATGTATTGCTAATATTGGCAGTCGAGAGATGGCAGAAGCTTTTGGAAGTGAAATTCCAAGATTGTTAGTATCAGGGTGAGTATTTTTTAAAAAGTTTTAAGTTCTAAAAGACTTAATTGAATGGTGTAACATTCATTTTATAAGATCACTAAAACCGGTTTATACCACAGAAGAAAATTAATGATTAATGATTCATAATACAAAGATTATACCAAAATGTACATAATTAAAATTTAATTATACCAAACAAGTACAAATAAGATTTTTATTTTTATTGTTTAGTAAGTCTAGTGCAAAAAAATAAATATAATACTTTTAATTACTATATAGATTGAAAAAGTAAGTATGTAACTTAGTAAATTCTACATAATGTTTAAAGTGTTAAAATATTTTCTCTTATACCAACCGATGATAAATTATATAATATTTGTTTGTGAAAATGCTATATAATGAGTCATATCTACATTAAGAGGTAGATAATAGGTATCTAACAATTATATTATTATTGATAGGTACATTATTTTCACATATGTTTATACTTCCCATTAAAAAATTTTGAGAATATGAATGACTCTATTGTTGATTTGATAAGCAGCAAAGATATTTAACACATCACAGACTTCACAATTACTAAGAATACTGATATGGTTTAGTCTGCCTTATATTATTTTTTCCCCATGTCCTAACTTTAGTGACTTTCTTTAAAAGAACATACATTGCATCTTATGTAATCTTTTCCTTTTGAAAACCCAAATTGATATTTATGAATCATATAGCTACTTCTCAATTAACTAAACTTAAAAAAATTCGGCGAAATTAAAAAACAGCAAAATTTAGGCTTATAGGCATGTAACTACCAGATATACAGGCTATTTCTTTTATCATGTGCTAACAGTGCTATATTCTAAACCATAAGGGATACGAAGGCGATTAAATGGGCAAAAAGTTAACTATTTTCGATAACATTACATTGGTCGAAAAAAATATATACAGGGACTCTCGCCTTTCTGGAGTTATACAGGGAAAACTAAAAATGCGATATTTGGGTTTTTTTGCGCAAATTTTTTCTTTGGGATGGTCGATA
The DNA here is from genome assembly GCA_963243735.1 of Neocrepidodera transversa. Classification (NCBI taxonomy): domain Eukaryota; kingdom Metazoa; phylum Arthropoda; class Insecta; order Coleoptera; family Chrysomelidae; genus Neocrepidodera; species Neocrepidodera transversa. The sequence goes on from OY725339.1 coordinate 14,739,822, forward strand.
TCTGTAGTCTTCTTAAGGTATCGAGTTGGCAAAAGAACTACGACAGGACCGTAATTAAAAGTTATTGTCACTGATGATGTCAGTTATCTTAAATAAAACGTCGTTAAAATGACAAATGTCATATATCACTGAATTTGGAATTTAACGTTTTATCAATGTTTGTAACAAAAAAACAGGTCCGCATTTAAAAAAATAACTTGATGGTGGCAGTTAAGACGCGAAACGTCGTATCAAAGATTTATTAATGCACTTTTGTAGAAAATTTCAGATACAATAAAACTTTCCTTTTCCATTTTTTGATATTTTTGAAATAAAAATTCTATGCGCAAATAACCAAATATCGCATTTTTAGTTTTCCCTGTCGAGAAGGTCCCTGTAGATTTTTTTCAACCAATGTAATGTTACTTTCTTTTATAAATCATATTTCTATTTCAGTGATACAATGGATGTTGTTAAACAAAGTGCTGCTCTTTGCTTGCTTCGTTTATTCAGAACATCACAAGATATTATACCAGGGGGTGAATGGACTTCTCGAATTATTCATTTATTAAATGACCAACATATGGGGGTAGTAACGGCAGCTACAAGTCTGATAGATGCTCTTGTAAAGAAAAATCCTGAAGAATATAAAGGGTGTGTTTCTCTTGCCGTCTCTAGATTAAGTAGGGTAAGATTGATTTTTACTTCTGTGTATTCTTTTATAAGAGAATTATTTAAAATTTATAGAAGTAATAAAAGTCTCATCAAATATCAATTACAAAATGAATATGTTTATTAATTATTTTCTTGTAAATTTTATTTTTTAGAGCAAAAAAATCTTTAATCTAGTTTTATACATGATATATATTTATTTATTTATTAATCTATTTATTTATTTATTTATTTATTTATTTATTTATAATTAAAAATATTCAATTATGTTTTCAAATTATTATACCAAATATTTTGAAGTTGTAATCCACAAACTAAATGCTGATCATTCTACAGTCAGCAATTTTCCTCTGATTACTTTATCTTTTGTTAGTAAACTTCTTGAAATAATTATCAATAATAAATTGTATAATTTGATTAATAGTAATATGTCAAAATTACAGTTTAGTTTTTGTGAAAAATTTTCGATAATTAATTCACCAATCAAGCATTTTAACATAAAATGTGTAAACTGTAAAGTTAAATAACAATAAATCCTGTGTTGTTTTTCTCAATATTAAGCAAGACTTGTCATGAGGGTCTAATATTCGAACTACACCAACTTGGCCTTCGTGCATTGACCTATCATAATATTAAACAGTTTTCTGCAAAACAGAAATCTAAAAGTAAAAATCCTCAGGGATTTCCTCTTTCTCTGCTTTGTATGTTATTTTCTGTTACAAATATTTTTTTTGTTAATCCCAATTCTAACTGATACGTTCTTCAGGTATGCAGGTGGCATTGCGCAATCCATCTCTGAAACAAATCTAGCCATACAACAAATGTTGAATTTCAGGATTAATTGATTTAACCAATGGCATCTATTAACCAATCTCCTTAAACCAAAATACATTTTTTTCAACCACTAGATCTAACAGCTCAGCCCAAATTTCTATTAATAATTATAATATTTTTCGCCTCATATCTTGGAATTATATAATAAATAAATTTTAACAACCAGCCAAGTATTTCAGATGTCTTACATATAAGAGGATGAGCATCTTGTGTACCTCAATTGCACAAACCCTGCTTTAAATAATCTACAGGTAGCTGAAATATGAGCACCGCGAAATGTTTCCAAATTATGTCAATTACACAAACCCTTTTCATAATTCATCTAATTTACTATATGACAAAACTAAAATTTGCCAAAAAGCAGCTTAATCTACAAGTTATGGAGTCTCTGAGCATCAGCAGAAAAAAGAATTCACAAATATCTTGAAAACTCTTCTAAGCTCCAGTTGAAATTTTAAATAAAGCTGTATAATAGATCAAAGAGGTTTGGTTATTTTATCTTGGATTTGTTATGTCTATATTTACAACATTAAATAATATTGTAAAACATTGTAACATGTTTTATAAAGTTCTATTATTATTATTAAATGCATTTACACAACCAACATATTTTAGAGAAACTTCATATATACCGTCACATATAATAAAAAATGTTCAAATTCAGAATCAACAGAAAAGTTTTTTTTACCTTATATAAAACTAAAGATCAAAGATAATTTTTTGCCTTTAAGATATTTAAAGTTCTGAGAATGTAAGAAAAATGTATTAATTTTGAAATTATAAACACATTTTTTGATCCTCACTTTTTGGCAATTTTAAATTGTACATTGGGAAATTTTTCCATAACTTTAGGACAACTTTGACGGTATTCGATCTTCATAAATTGTATATTTTGGCATATTACAATAATTATCAATAAAAAATATTAAATTGACTGACTAAATTGAAATTAAACTGGGCAATATTTTCTCTTACAGATTGTAACTGCAAGTTATACAGATCTACAAGATTATACATATTACTTTGTACCGGCACCTTGGCTCTCTGTTAAATTATTAAGGCTACTACAAAATTATACTCCTCCTGGTGAGACTGGACATTTTCAATATTTATTTTCAATAAAAGTATTTTTTACTGACCAATTTGACATTAACGGTGGATTGTAGTTTGTTAACTACTGATTATTTAAACTAAGTTTAGTTACATACGAAGTTAAATTAATGTAACAAATAATTACAAACTACCTTAAGTAAAAATTATTTCACACAAATAATATTTTTATAGTGCTAATGTTAATATTGAAATTAACCATTCAATTTTCTTGAAAGTGACTTAGTTTAATAATTATTATAAAATAGGATTTTGAATTAATTTTTAGCTGAAGATCCTGGCGTTAGGGGGAGATTGAACGAATGCCTGGAAACAATTTTAAACAAAGCTCAAGAACCACCAAAATCCAAAAAGGTTCAACACTCTAATGCTAAAAATGCAGTTCTTTTTGAGGCTATAAGTCTGATTATTCATAATGACAGGTAGGTTTTATGAATAATATTTAGTACAATATAAACTATGCTTCAATTTGAAAACATTACCATGTTGATTACAGTCCTGATCTGAAAGAGAAAGACAAAGTAGGTGCAAAAAGAGTACAGGAACTTAAAAACCGTTAAGATAATTTGGTGTTTTTTTATAGTGAAGCAAATCTTCTGGTAAGAGCATGCAACCAATTGGGACAATTTTTAAGCAACAGAGAAACAAATTTAAGGTATCTAGCTCTAGAATCAATGTGTCATTTAGCTACTTCTGAATTTTCACATGAGGCTGTTAAAAAGCATCAAGAAGTTGTTATACTATCAATGAAAATGGAAAAAGATGTATCTGTTCGTCAACAGGCAGTCGATTTACTGTATGCTATGTGTGACAAAAGTAATGCTGAAGAGATTGTACAGGAAATGTTGAATTACCTTGAAACTGCTGATTATTCAATTCGAGAGGAAATGGTTCTCAAAGTAGCTATTCTTGCTGAAAAATATGCTACCGATTACACCTGGTGAGTTTTGCATCAAAATAAAATTTTTATTATTTATGCAAAAAATTGTATGTGTTGGTTTAACTCCATTGTTGCTCTAATCCATGTGTGCTAGAAACTGATGAAATGAATGAATCTTTATTAATAATATATCCTAATATAACACACTAAAATGTATTTTGTTACATTTTAATTTTATAATTGTCTTAGGTTGTTTCTTGATTTGAATCGAGTCAGTTGATTAGATCTTTTCAAGTGTTTTTTGTTCTGCCTGTGTTGGTAACACAAAGAAAAGAAGAGTTAATCTAGTTATTGTGAGTATTAAAGTAGCTATTGATAAAGCAGTAAATGTATCTGTCCTTTTTCTCTTTTTAACTTACAAGGTTTTTTCTATAGTCTTCTTTTTCGGTTTTTTTGTCAGTAATATTAGCAGTCATGTCAATTAAATAATAATAATACTCTCCCTACATTAAAATATCGTTTTCATTTTTACATAAATCTTTTTTTGGAAATAACTATGAATTTTATGTTACTACCTCATTACTCTTCTAAAGTTTTCATTTTCGCTGATGATTTTCCATGATAATTTCGGGATCACATTATGGTTGTCATTAGTAAAAAGTAAGACAGAAAATTTTGACTTTAAAAAAGGTTAAAACAATTTATACAAAAAACATGAATCAAACTAAAATGTATTAAAGTAATTACACACATATTTAAAAATATGTGTGATATCCTGGGGTTTCTGCTAAAATCGACCAAGTCAGTTTTGATGCTTTCCGAGAAATTGCATGTGAAAATTTAAGTTCAGATTTTAGATGTTTTGTCACTTATAATAGAATTTTAATTATTATAAGGAATTTTTTCGAGCACCCAAATGTTTTGGGTATTACCCCCAGTCGCTTCCCAATATCTTGGAAAGCATCAAAACTGACTTTGTTACTTTAAGCAGAACCCCAACAATATACTTTAGATGTCAATTATGCCAAAAATATGCCAAATAAGCATTTACTTAATCTATCGCCTAGTGAACAAATAAAATTGTATATATGAATCAACAGATATTCAGAATGATTTCTTTTCCGAGAAATATTTAACTATAGTAAATATATTAATAACTTATAAAATTAGTCCTCTTAAATTATTAGTGCAGTGAAGACACAAAAAAATAGCAGTAAAATTGACATTAAAGGGTTCAAATATTGTAAGAAATTAGTTTAAAAATATTTTTTTTTCACTTTTCATTTCCATTTGGTAATTGACTTGAAATTCTAGTACACGTGTTATTTCAAATGACAGTATAATTAGAACTTGCCATAAATTACTATTGTTACCTTGTAGTATTTATACGCTAATGTCCTAGAGTTCTGATAATAGTATAAAATTGTATACATTTATATTTGTACCGAGTTGTTCCATGTAAATAGGCCATCTGTCTTGTGTGGACGAATAAAATGGATTAAAGTAATTTCAATTGAAAACCAGAGAGAGTACATGTTTCATCCTTATAGGAATCATCAGTGGTACTTTGTCGGAATGCATAGTTTAAGTGACTAGTCCGGTTGGTACCCATAAAAGTATACTAAAAAACTTACCCACATGGTTGATTCTTTTGAAATCCAAATTGTTGACCTAAGACTAATTTGTATTCATCGAAACATTTAAGTAATTGCTCATGTACTACTAGTTTTACTACTTTTTCTATACCTGGTAAAAGATTTGATAGGCAAAATTCGCTTGCTTCATTTGAACTATTAACTTTCACTACATAAACAACCATACTTACATAATTATCAGGACAGACACCTTTTTCTCAAGATGTATTAACAAAGTTTAATAATATATGCTCAAATACTTTAAATTTTTCTTTTAAAAATATGCAATTTCATATCTATTTTTATTATTTAGAGAATGTACAATTTTTCACAATTTAGTCATAGTTATTAATTCAAATATGTATAATGAGGTGGTAATAATTGAATACTTTAATGATGATCATTCTTCAGATAGTAAAATACTGTTAAAAATATTCTGAATGCTATTGACAAATTAAATGAATTTCAAATAGTCCATTCTGTTTTTAGGTATGTAGATGTCATTTTAAATTTGATCAGGATTGCTGGAGATTATGTATCAGAAGAAGTTTGGTACCGTGTTATTCAAATAGTTATAAATAGAGATGAGGTGCAGGGATACGCCGCAAAAACTGTTTTTGAGGTAATTGATTTATTAGAATATGAATCATTTAATTTCAATATTATATTGTTTCAATTACGTTTTGTATAAAATAATGACATAAAAAAAAAGATGCTAACTAATGCTTTAACGATTAAACTGTGTACTAACATTAATCTAACAATTGTTACAAATTTACCAGTCTAGTGTTTTCTTTTCATCGATATAAATAATATTATTTTTCAAATTTATGTTTCACTCATATAAAACTATTGTTGTACAAGGTTTATTTTTTGGCTTAACAATCACCTTTACTATATTTTTTAATTACAGGCTGCTTTCTCTAATTATTTTATTAAATGTGATATGTTAGTAAAATTTAGTTGCTAAGTGAAATACAAATTAATAAGCACTTTTATTACAGGCTTTACAAGCACCTGCGTGTCATGAAAACATGGTAAAAGTAGGTGGTTATATCCTTGGTGAATTTGGAAACCTTATAGCTGGAGACCAACGGTCTTCTCCTCTAGTACAATTCCAACTTCTTCACTCAAAATATCACTTATGTTCACCAATGACTCGTGCTTTATTGCTTTCGACCTACATTAAGTTTATAAATCTTTTCCCTGAAATCCGTACTCAAGTTCAAGAAGTATTCAAGCAACATAGTAATTTGAGATCGGCCGATGCGGAATTACAACAAAGAGCATCTGAATACTTGCAGCTAAGCATTATTGCTAGTTCTGATGTGCTAGCAACTGTATTGGAAGAAATGCCAGCATTTCCAGAAAGAGAAAGTTCTATTCTTGCTGTACTAAAAAAGAAGAAACCTGGTAGAGTCCCAGAAAATGAAATAAAAGAAAATAAAAGTCCAACTCCTGTTAATAATAATCATATAAATGAAGTTAACAATACAAGGTAAGAACTTGGCAAAAATTTTATAATAAATAGTGGCTCTAGAAACGCCCTTCGCAGTAGTTCAGTAGCTATATGTATTAAAAAGTGAATATGAAATCAGTGATATTTAAACTACCACGCGATTGAAAGAAAACTTAGATAAAATCGTTTAAATAAGCAGTTTTGTAATATCAGGCGTGGTTTCATTTGTACTAGACTACATATGTGTTTAAAAGTCCATACTTATTAGCCAACTTTTAGTGTAGAATATTGTGAACTGATATTTATTTCAGATTTTTCGTGATACAGTTTGCTTTGTTATTATTTATTACAAATTTCATATATGTATTGGAATTAATAACTTATTATTATCATTATCTTTATTATATTATATTACATGATTGATTTTATTACAGCTCAAATTCTACAGATCTGTTGGGACTTTCGACTCCACCAACTTCTATGCCAAATTCTGGAAACACAGGTGTACTTTTAGATGTTTTAGGCGATATTTATGGCGGTAAACAAGCAAATAACTCAACCTCATCGTCATCTAATAGAAATTGGTTTGTAGACCCCAAGAAGTACGTGATTTAAATTTTAAATATAATTTTGTTTATAATAGTATAATAACTACCAGACAAATTGTTAGGTACAATTATGATGGCAAAGGTTTTTTTCTATATATTTTCTTAATTCCAGGTTTGTTTGTAAAAATAATGGTGTATTATTTGAGAATGACCTTATTCAAATTGGAGTAAAAAGCGAATTCCGGCAAAATTTGGGTCGTCTTGGACTATTTTATGGAAACAAAACTAGCGCCCCTTTACAAAATTTCTTTCCCACATTACAATGGACTGAAGAAAATAATGCTAAATTAAGCATACAAATGAAACCTGTTGAACCTGTATTAGAAGCAGGAGCTCAAATCCAACAAATGATCAATGCTGAATGTATTGATGATTATACAGGTTAAAAAAAAATATTTTTAAATTTGTTTAAAATCTTTATATTCCTGTTGATATCGTTCTCCAGTTTTATGAGAAAATAGTTTTTTAGCAAGGAATATCTAAATTGTTTACTTCCATACTTTATTAACTTGAAATTAATGACTGATTATTAGTCAAATTAGACAGCATTTAAATAATAGAAATTGCAATATGAAGTACTCAAGTTGCTAGGGAACAAATCATCGTTAGGGATTTAACGGACAGCATATATTACGAATAATTTATATATATTAGTTTTTGTTCTGATAAATATTTATATTACATTTTCCAAATCATTTTCTAATGAATGATATTTGTTTTAGATACACCTAGTATTGCTGTAAGTTTTGTTTGTAATAAAGTACCACATAAAATAAATATCAAACTTCCTCTCACTATGAACAAATTTTTCGAACCAACGGAAATGAATGGAGAATCATTTTTTGCCAGGTGGAAAAATCTTGGAAAGTAAGTTTTCTACCAAATTTTAGTTGCTTTCGGTTTACTGTATAATAATTTACTATTTTAGTACAAATCAGCAACGATCTCAAAAAATATTTAAAGCAAGTGCCCCTATGGATTTACAAGCAGCAAAAACAAAAATTGTTGGATTTGGAATACAGCTTCTAGATGGTATTGATCCCAACCCAGATAATTTTGTATGTGCAGGTATTATCCACATGAGATCACAACAAGTCGGTTGCCTTTTACGATTAGAACCCAATAAAAATGCTCAGGTTTGTAAACAAAAGATATGTATTTAAACGTAATTAAGATATAATTTATTATTTAATGGTGATCAAAATTCATATTGGCAACTTATTAGTGTACTCATTTTCCTTATATCTAAATTTTCAGGCAGTTTTTTATATTTAAATTTTGTTTTATTGTTGCAGATGTACAGGCTAACGGTTCGGTCAAGCAAAGAGTCTGTTTCAGTTGAACTTTGTGATCTCCTAGCTGACCAATTTTAAATAAAAATATGTACACATCAGTGTAAACTATACTACTATAGTTATATAATTAGTTTAATACATTTCTAAGTGTGCTAAATTATTTTGACCGAGGGTCATAGTCCAACAGCTTTATTAAGTTAAATGTGTAAAATATATATATATACAGTCGCAGAAGATCTATTTTTCTATCCAAATGAACCACAATCTTAAATTTTTAAATCGTTAAAAATCTATGTTGACATTAAACATAAGTTTGAATGGAAATCGTAGATAATACAGTTTACAGATACTTCAACTTTTAAATTGAAATGCACTTTTTGGACAGTATAATTTTTATTATGACCATGCTTCACCGCTGTGACGTCTTCACGACTGGTTTAAATATTTATATTTAGTTTATTAATATATTCTAGACTTCTAACAATCGTAATGTGGCCTTATGTGCTACGATTCACTTTACAAGTATACGATGTCACATTAGAAAGTTCCTAGTCCATAAACGACCTTGGAACCTTTGATACTGATCTGACATTCAATCAACATGTACTCGATTGTATGCAAGCATGGCATTTAGACTGCTCGGCCTCATAAAACGCCACACCCGACACATCTACGATACCAAAGCCATTATATCCCTCTATAACTGTCTGGTAAGAAATATTCTTGAATACTGTGCTGTAATCAGAGGTCGAAGTCTGTAAGAGTATCAGACTATTGAATACGTTTATACAGCTGATTTGGATGAAATTTCGTACACAGCTAGAACTCTTCGAAATGCAGGTTGTGATGAATACCGAATTTTAAAATTGGTCCTAGAACTCAGGATATTCGAGGTCAATAAAGGACTAATGTTAAGTGCATGGGCGGGGAATTAAAATGTTCTAATTGAATGTTTTATGTAAAAAAATTTCAGTCTCATAGAGATCAATTAATGAGATGTCATTTCCATAGCGAGTGCAGCTTCTCTTGACTATCCAAATGGCAAAAAGTGACGCCGGAGATTTGAATACTCTTGTACAGCCGATTTGGATGAAATTTCGAACATAGCTAGGACTCGTCGAAATTCAGGTTGTGATGAAAACCGAATTTTAAAAATCGTAATTAGACCTTCAGTAGAGTATTCTACTCATATTTGTACGTCAAAGTCTTTCGTAAAAATTTCGCACAACAAAATGTTTGCTATCTGTGAGCAGTACCAAAAATATAAGTGCCCTAAAATTTATTGACATTGATTTATTAACAGGTAATTTATTACTATACAGGAAGTGTTTGACTTCAGTGATCAGCAAATTTTCCAGATAGTTATTGAAATGTGTTGGTTTATTAATATGTTAAGGAAGGTAGTAAATATAGTTTCAATATCATTAGATTCATAAATGAACAAAAAATCTCATTTTTACTCATAATTTACTAAATGACTACTACAATGAAGATAAAAGGAAGGATCAATTTACACAAAAGCGGTGTTTATTAGTGTTTATTCACATTTGATTGAACATATATGTACATTGTTTCGGAATGATTGCACTTTTCTGATAGTTTTTACATATTTTTTTACTCTGTAGATGATAAGCAATAAAAAGTATTATTATATAAAAAAATCAAGATATTGAAATTTCGACTTACCTTTTTATTACTTTATAAGTACGTTTTACATAAATACTTATTTATTACTTACTTCTATTATATATTTTCGGTTATTTTTTACTTAATTATTAGGCAATGTTACTTAACATAGATTTTTAACAAAAAAGTAATATTATTAATTAAAAAATTAATAAATAATACATAAAAATGATTATATCTTAAATGAATTATTTGACTAATTGGTTAATGGAATTACTAGTATCCATATTAAAAAATTACTGATGAGGGACGAACATTTAAAACTAAACTAAAGTATATTTATATAAATTATCCTGTGTTTATAAAAATCCTATTTATAATAATATCAAATGCAATAATTAAGGAAGTAATTTTATTATTGTCGGTATTACAAGTTCTAACTTAATTTATAAATCAAATAATATATACATTGGCAAATTTTACATACAGGTTGTCTACGCTGCTAATTTCTCAGATACAACTAAGTTCTAACTCTCAAAAACATTGGAATGGAATTTTCATGACTTTTTGTTATTTTTCACCTGTAAATTCGATTTTAACTCCACAATTTAATAATAAAAATAACTTACATAACAAGTTAAGATATAAAATCATTTAAAATTGATCAAAATGAAGCAGGAAACACATCTAACTTAGATTATACGAAATCTGTACACACTAACAAAATAAAAAATAATAAAAATGACACTAGATGTTTAAATCAAATCAAATTAGCTAGGTATATCGAAAAGTTCGAACATTTATATAAATAATTACTTGAGACGCAATAAAAGTATTATCATACTAACACAACTAGAATCTCTTTAATAAAAAATATTAGAGTAAATACACAAATGAATCAGTTTTTTGATGGCCCTATTTTTAATATATTTGCAATTTTTTTAACAACTTTAGTCATAATAACACTTTATTTTGAGCAATATATGAACTCAGAACTTAAAAGTATATTCATCACACCAATTAAATACTATGTCACACACATAACAAATATAAGGTATATTTCTAAGTAAGATCTGGATCAGCAATTCAATACTAACTAGCTTGATGCATCTTGCCAAAAAAATTCAGAACCAATATTTTATGCAACACTAACTAATTATTTTACAAATAGTTAACCACATATATGATGTCAATTAAATATATTGATTCCGAATTATCCTAGCTATGAATTGAAACTGACTGGGCCCAGTACTCTGTTCCCAGCTGTTCCTCTTAGACAGTTGTCTCGACCCAAGTAAGATTGTTAAAGGTTTGTTTTTAAGCGAAACTCTAGGTTTTTATCAATTTTTTCTGTCGAAAGGCGTGGCAATGGATAAATTCTAATTTGCAAATATAAATAGTCGTCAAAGGTTATGGATATAAAAGAATCAAAATAATGTGTCCATACTCTACAGAGTTTAAAAATTTAAAGTAGATGGGTACAACAAAACTCAGGAACATATATTAATAAGATATACTCTAATTGTTTTTTACTACTTAAAATAAATCATCCATGAACTATAGGTCGATAATAAGGATTCAATTTTTAAAATATATAATCTATTAGTTGCTTTATTTATAAAATAAATACTAGGTTTGAGATAATGTAAGGGATCTTAAAATTTTTATAAACGAATAAATGTTTTACCAACATTTGTAACCATCTTATTTGGGTGTACTCATATCAAATAACGCATTCACATTTCTTTAAACGAATCGTCGAATGGACCGTTTATAGTTTAAATGCTTTCAAAATATTTTGAATATTTAAACTTCTTCTTCGCTTGTAGAAACTTCTACTGCTTCATACACTAGGCTAAATCCTTTATTTACAAGAGTATCATCTGTTTTAAACCTGACTAGAAGAGCTTCGTGAGTTGAAATTATGTCAAATGGTTTCTGAAATAAAGAAAACTTAGTTATTAGATATTTAGTAATAATATACTACTATGTTGACTTCCAAAAACTATTAAATGAATTTACACATACAAAAAAAAGTTGCACCACATTTATTGATGTGTAAAATCTTAGCTCTCGGTATATCGAAAAAGTAGTAAAAAATTGTACAGCTGTGTGCGTTCGTTCTACCATTAGGTTAATTGTTACTTACACATTATTGGCGACTACTGTAAGAGTCGCTCAATTTTTATTTATTTATTTATTTAGTCTATTTTGAATACAAAAAAGATAGACCTAATTAAATATTTACAAACTATTATATCGTGGGGTTTCTACTAAAAGTGACCAAGTCCGTTTTGATTCATTTTTGATGATTTCCGAGAAATTGCAAGTGAAAATTTAAGTTTATATGAAAAATCAGATTTTACATGTTTTGTTACTTAATTGCTACTAGAACTTGAAAATTATATTGAGTCGCTTCGCCATTTCTCGAAAAACATCCAACCAACATTAGCGGAAATCCCAAGACAAATGTATAATGCCAGTTATGAAATAAAATAAACTAAAAAAAATGTTTTTTTGAAAGTGAATTTAAAGAATTAGAAAAAATATTAATTTTTGTGGAATTGGGTAGTGTTGTAATTTTGATAACGAAAAAGAGCTCAAACTATTGTTTATTTAAGTTCCTCTCTCGTAGGTACACTATGCGATAATTTTATCTAAAACAGTTTTGCAATAGTGTAAAAATTTTGTATATTGTATATTTGGCAAGATACAATTTTTAAATTCAGAGGTATTAAATGGGTTATTTTGGCCTCATTTTTAAACTGTTGTATTTTGAATACTTTCGATTTCAGATCTTAAAAAAATAAATTGAGTTTGCTATTTTTCACAACAAAAAATAAATTTATGGCATCATCAACTTATGTTACGAATGAAATTGAGACATTTTTAATATGCTTTCCCTATGCTGTAAAACTTTTTTTATCGCACTATATTTCTTATGCGCACTAAATAAATATAAAATGTTTAATTTACTTTTTTTACAACTAAACATGAAAACAACAAAATCTTACTTTAGATCCACAATATTTTCCGTAAGAAGGTCCGCTGGAATCCAATCCACTAAAAATTTCTACATAATCATATCCGCAATCTTTCTCCTCTTCAATATCGAATGTCAAGAATGATAGTTTAACATTATAACCTCCACGGGCTTCTATTGTCCAATCACAATCGGCTCTGTTTTCATAAGTAACACTTCCAAATTTAGCATGAGAATAAATATGTTGCTTTTCAAATGTAGCTTCTAACATTCCGCCGCAAACTGTCGAGTGCGTAGCCCAAAAACCATTTCTTTGAACAGATGCATCCGATCTAAATGTCATATACATCTGATTTCCAGAAGCGACTATCAAATGCGGAAGTTTAGATCCACAAAATCTTCCTAGAGAAGGAGACTCTGGAGAAGGTCCATCGTAGAAGTCTACGTGATCGTAAGAGCACTCTTGATGCGGTTCTAGTTCAAATAGCTGGAAAGCTATTCTGATTCTATGTCCAGGAGTAGTTGTGAAATGCCAAACACAATCTTTTCTGGGAGGATAATAATCAGGATAGTTTGGACTACCAAGAGTACCGTAAGGAGTAGAAATCTCATATTTACATCCTCCTTCTTTACAATCTCTCCCATTTTCAGCTAAGGTGTATCCATTGTGACATGTACAGATGTATGCTCCCAGAGTATTGACGCATTCGTGTTCACAACCTCCATGATTAATAGCACATTCATCCATATCTAAAAAATAAAAAACTGTATACAGGGTGATCCACGTAGAAGATACATCCCAGTTAGTAAGTGAGATACTGAAATAATCTTTTTATTTTGCAAAGGTAGGACAAGTATTTTCTAACTTTTTATGGCGTTTCTCGGAAACAAATTGATTTTTTAAGTCATTTTTTGAATTGAATACTCCATATTTGTGATTTTCTTGCTTAATTAGGTATATCAATTAAATTAGAAGATATAATTGGTCATAAATTACCATTTATAGATATTTATATGTGCTTTTATACGTTTAATGCATGTCATCTTAAAAATCACCTCAATATATGGCATATCTATATTTTGTGATTTTATTATTCCAAATTTTGTGTTTGGATTTTTTCTGACATTTTTTAAAATGGCTGAAATGGAAATGTCCCTGTATTATGTTAATTATTTTCATGACCTTCATATATTTATTTTTGCATAAGAACCTTTCGAAAAATCTGCTGAATGTAAAAATGTTCAAAATGATTTTAATTAAAAAAACATGCTGGTTTCTTGTATTTTCCGTTAAATAAAACATTTATAAAAAAAGTACTTGTACTAAACTTACAAACCAAAAAAAATGCCCCAAAATATCAATTAATAATGAAGATGAACAGGGTGGAACATGACCTAAATTAAAAAAATAGATTCGCCACTAATTGGCCTGATTTGAAGATGGCATGTTATTAAATGTAAGTCATAAACATCTAACCAGTACCATTTCTTTTATTTAATTTTATTAGTTAAAAAAGTTATAAAATCATAATTTCAGGCCGGTTGAGAGGCCAATATAGAACCCAAATTCAGCCCTGAATATATTAGTCATTTTGACTAAAAATCTGTTGAGCTGTACTCACATGTACATAAATCCCTAAGGAATCCGAATTTGACTAAAAAATGGAGTATCTCATTTAAAACGAGGCTCAAAAACGCAATTTCTCGGTTGTTTTCCGGAAAATCGGAAGTAAAGAGAAATAAGAAATACAAAAAAATATATAAGTACCAATAAATCGATTGTATATTTCTTAATACGTTTGTCAAATACGAAAGATACTTTCAAACAATTAGAAAAAAAATCAATATTTATTTAACATTTAATAGTATTGGTATAGTAGTTTGTACAATAAGTGCGCAAAGCGTTACTTTTCTCACGAGCCGTAAGGCGAATGTCGCAAGTCTAGCGAGTGGGAAAAGTGCTTTGCGTACAAGTTGTACGCACAATAGTTTTTCTACAACTACATTTATTAATGAAAGAAACACAGTAACTTGTCAAAAAGAGTTGACAGGCCATAAGTAGCTGTGTTTGACATTTCCGTGGGGAAAAGTGCCATATCGTGTACTTTTCGCACTTTAAATTATTACTTTTCCAACGGTAATCAAAGAAATTAAGAAAAGCCCTGTTTTGCCTAGTGGTTGTAGAAAAAATAGTTTGTAATTTGTAGTTTGTAATTTTTGTTAAAGAATATATCATTGACAGTACATATATATATATATATCAAAACTATTGACAAAGCGACTGTTAATTTACTTTTAAACGTGATTTATTAACACTATTGTAATTTGGCTTTTGACACTAAAATTACGTGTTAAAAAAGCATAATTTTAATGGTGTTAATAGAAAAGAGTATACCTGTGATAAAAACAGCAGCAAATCCACTTTTTTGTACACTAGTATCGGACGAAAATACTATTCTCATAACATTTCCCTCTGATGTAATTGGACCAGGCGCTTTGGGACCACAATAAGAACCATGTTTCTTCAGCTTCTCTTCTTTCAATTTACTATAAATTTCCACTTTATCATATTCACATTGTTGTTGCTGAGTATTCATATTGCCTTCCAGTTCAAAATGAGTGAAATTAATGGTTATTCTGTATTGAGGTTGAGCTACTATTTCCCAGACACAGTTTTTGTTTAAAGGATATAGATCAGGAAATGATGGGGAAGTTATTGTTCCATTGGGTGTGTCGAAAATACCACCACATGCATCTAGAAATAAAAAAAATTAAATATTGTATATTTTTCATTAAAAGGTATTCTGATTTCAATATTATCGTATATCGGTAATCTAGCAAAACACGTCAACTGTGAAAATATTAATTTTGACAAAGTAGCATTTAAAAATTTAGAAGGAGGTAACTCTTATCAAAACGATTATCTTTACTTTTCATAATATAAATATGGAAAACGAACACATTTATAACCTGTGATAAATATTTCAAAAAATTGAACTTGAGGAAAATTGTTCTTAAAACAAAATAGGTTTTTTTGGACCTTTTTATTCCTCTCGTATCTATAGAAATGTGATTTTCACAGACAAATTTTCAAAATTAAAAAAAAATCGAAATCGTTATTTCTCTCTAAAACCCACAATTATATTTACAGTCTTTTGACAAAAATTTCACTTACATTATTTTTTATTGTCGATGGCGTTGGATTTAATTTAATATAAGAGTTAAAACAAATTTGAAACTTATAATCCAGCATTATTTATGAAATTTAAAAATTTCTGAAATATGGAGCAAGATACTTTTTTTGGTCTTTCTGGATCCATAGAAAAGAGATTTTGAAACACATTTTTTTTTTCAAACTTTGAAAAATAATTTTATAATTTAGCATTATTTCTGGAATTTGAAAAAATGTTGTACCTTACGACGAATAGTTTCATGAGACATAAGACATTTTTTATCAATTTGCCAGAATACAATCGATTTTTATGTGTTTTGGCTATTTTTCTTTTGTTCTGCGAAAATAAAAATATATATATATAGTTAAAGTACCTTCACAGTTTTTCCCGTCAGAATGAAGTTCATATCCAATTTTACAAGTACAAATGTAGCTTCCTAAAGTGTTAACACATTGCTGTGCACATCCATGATCAATTTTGGAACACTCGTCGTATTCTTTCATAATAATGGCAGAAAAGCCAGTCTTCTGAACAGATCCATCAGATACAAATTTAACCAGCATTTGGTTAGAAGAAGATATTTTTTCTGGTGGAATTTTATGGCCACAATATACTTTTAAGATTGGACTATCCGGTGTTAATCCATCTCTGATTTCTACATAATCATAGACACAATTGTCATGATTTTCAACGTCGAAAGATTGAAATCGAAGAGCCACCTGGTGATTTTTAGGAACAGTAATTTTCCAAATACATTCTTTATTGGGTTGATAGTCTTCTGGATAGTTTGGTGATTCCAAGTGACCTTCGGAATCGATGAAAAGATCGCCACCACATATAGCTGCAAAACTATACTATTTATATTAATTGTTACATTACGTTTTATATATACATAATGAGCATCTAAAGTGCATCTGTTCTGATTAAATAACTTAAAATCTATTTCATGTCAATATTGAATGAAGCTATTTAAGATACAGTATCTCCTAAAAATATTACTTGAAGCAAAATGAGAGAGGTGTAAACCTATTTCAGAGTACTGCGCAGTAATAATGATGGAGTGTTGTATGTTGTCATGACATGCTTTTCTATTGATGTTGAGTAAGTATCAACCATCAAAAAACTTTGCCATTTGAAATGCATGTGACCTTGTGACCCCATATCTCCGGTCCACTTTGACCTACAGGGCTTAAATTTATACTCTGCTGAGGTATGAATAAGTTTGAAGCAAACCGGTCCAGTGGAACGGCTGTGAGATCTCTCACAGACAGACACACTAACAGGATGATTTCAAATTTACTACTAAGCTCTGAAGTAAGTTAACAAGGTATATAGATATTAACAGACACAACTTTAGATGCGCACAAAAACCTACATTTACCTTCATAACTAGCAGTAAAACCCTTGTGTCCTTTTGGATTTTTGGACGCATATGTTACTAACATTCTGCTTCCTGTGGATTTAATAAGTGGAAATTGTCCTATTCCACAAAATAAACCTAATACCGGCGATTTGTGCCAATATCCATCTCTTATTTCAATAAAATCTGTTTTACAGTCCGGAGATTTTGCAATATCAAGATTGGTGATATTAAGAACAATTTTTTCCCCATGGGTTCCGGTAATTCGCCATTCACAGCGTACCTCGTCTTTTGGTGCGCTCTCCATATATACAGGTGGGGAAAACGTTGCTGAATTTGTTTGGTAGGTACGACCACATTCTGAAAAAATGTACTCTAATCAAATTGAAGCTCTCAATAATTATTAAAAAAAACTCTAATAATGTATACTATCTTTAATGCTTTGCAAACATTAACAAGTTATTTTAACTAGAAAAATGCAATTGAATTTTGAATATCTTTATATAATAAGAGAACATTTTCAATAACTTACTTGGACATTTGTAAAGGAGGTTAGTTTGAGCGATATCTCCTTCACTCAGCCTGATTCTTTGTCCTATTTCCGGTCTTTTTCTTCCTGGTACATCAATTGGCTGGATTGTATCTAAGTACGTTCCCTTTGAGAAGGTATTTCTAGCATAATGCATAATAGAGTCATAATCGTATGGGACACCTAACGAATTAACTTCATCCTCACTTAGTTTATTGAAATTATACTCTTGACCTAAAAAGCAATTGCATAATAAACAAATTAGTATGAAAAAAATTATAGGATTAAAAAAACTTACCGCTCATTATATTTTCTCTGATAATATTAACATGTTTGTCTCTATCAGGCCTAGTGTGTTCATGCCAAAATCCTACTACATGCCCAAGTTCGTGTACAATAATTCCAAATTTATCACAGTTTTTTCCTATACTAATGGCCTGACCTCCATTGCCTCTTTTTCCTACAAAAGAACAGCATCTAAAAAAAATAGACATACTTCTGAAATGTGGGTCATTTTAAAATGACGATTACTTTTCTTATATTTTTTTATTGAAAAGATTGAACATATATTTAAATATTTTGCATTTTTAATTATAATTTATTTTATATTTTCATTAGAGCAGAAGGTCAAAATAAGGTTTTTTATTCAAAGAGGCTAAAACTACAGGGATCTCCACAGTATTTTTACCGTATGTTTTTTGCATAATTTTATTCATAAAATGGCGGAATAATCTAAAAGCTCAAAATTGAAGTTTATGTAATAGTTGTATGGTCACTTAAATCTTCATATTAAAATGTTTCCTGTTTTTATTAAGTGTACCCAATGCATCTATTTTTGATGAACAAAAGTTCATCATATGAATTCACCAAGTCTGATCTGTTTGCCTGGATGTTTGTAGCTTTTTCCTGATAACATTTTAACATTTTGAAGATCATCATTCTTGTCTTACCAAAATGTTAATATTTTTAAAAATAATTTAAGAATTTCGTAATTTTAATTTTGTAAAAAGCGACTATCTCTATATGTTCTTGAGTTAAAATTTTAACTAAATAAAATGTAGGTTTTACTCGTGCCATAAAGTAGAAGTAGTGGAAACTAGCGTGCAGTCACTTTATCTTAATTTAGAGATTTCTTCCAGACGCTTATTCTCAGTGACTGTGGCGAAACTGTTGAAGTGACAAATAGTGGATATATCACATTTATAGCATTAACTGTCAATGTAACGTTAATCATAATAAACTTTTATATTTGCAAACCATTATGCATAAAATTACGCATCTCAGAAGAAATTCAATAAAAGTAATCAGTATCTTAATAAGAAATATAAAAGTCTTTTCCATCTGGCAATGCAAGCTTGCATATTCCCATTATTAGCAATAAGGGTATCAATAAATTGGTTTATTTGATCAACTTGATTGCTACAAGATATTACGTGAATGAAATAATGTCATAAGAAATTTTAGAGAAATAGAAATCCAGAATTTAACAAGAGTTGAATAAAAATGACTATAATTAATCATTAGTCGACTACTAACGTTTAAATAGAATTTATTTACGTTATATTTCTATGCTAGCTTCTGCTTGCTAATTCATCTGCGTATTGGATGAAAATTTATAATCATGAAATCATATGAATATTCTCTAGTGGTTTAAATTTACTTTACATAAAAACAGTTTTATTAAAAAAAAAAGAATATGATCGTTTTTCCAAAAAAATTGAGCAAGTTATTGTATTGGGAGTACAACTATGAAAGGTGTCTGGCTGTATACCGGAAACAGTTTAACAATGAGATTTAAGAAAAAAAATTAAAAGCGGCCAGAGAAGTTGCAATTTAAACACGTATTTTTTCAATTTTAAGTAATTGCTACGGCTAAACGACTTCAAATCGGACAAAACGGCTTCCATATCCCTATCTAGTTTACACAATCTACAAAACACGTCATCCGAGAGAGTCGCGCCAGGGTATAAACATCAAGTAACGTCCAAATTGTATGCAAAATTTCATGCCTACTAGTTCATTATTGAATACCTCTAGAGATGTAAAGCGAACACTAAAACCTTACATTTAAATAATTTGTCATCGGAAATAATCATAATAAGGAGGTTTAACGTACAACTTCAGAAAGTGGGCTTCCACGGCCAGAGTCAGAATTGCAATTTCGTTTTCCGGGATTGGACAGTGTCAATTTCGAGCTGCATACTCGACGTTTGGCTTCTATTATAGGCAATTTCTTTTGAAGTTGGGCGAGCAAGGTGAACCTCGTCTGACGAATTAGACGTCGACAGACGATGTTCGGTTCTGGTATGGTTGACATAGAAATCCTAGAAAACCCAGTAAGCTAACAGTATCCAAGTAGATCAGCTTTCGAAGGGTTGTAGTTGACTTACGTCACTGAAAATAGTAGGTGGGCGAGTTAAGGTGACCAGCTATCGATTGTTGAAAATAGTTCCAAAATTCGAAACCGTTCTCGAGTTATCGCTGGGACGAACAGATGATTGTAGTTGACATGGGTCATTAAAAATAGTAGGTGAGCGAGCTAAAGTGACCACCTATTGATTGCTGAAAACAGAATTCCAAAATTCGAAACCGTTCTCGAGTAATCGCTAGGACGGACGGACGGACAGATACACGGACAGACGGACGAACCTTGTAAAGTCAATCAGTAGTTGAGCACTAATTAAGTGGTTCCATCTATTGACCAATAAATAAAATAAATTTGTTCCACTATCCTATATCTCTAAATACAATTAAAGTACGGTTTATGCTCAAGAACTTCCCTTGAAAGAGAGATACAGAAACCTTAAAGAGTAACAGTTATCTTCATTATTGATAGATAGATAGATAAAAGGGTTCTTTTTAGCAGATACATATCCACCCTTTAAACTGAAAAGGATATATAACTGTAACTAACTTTTAATGGCTAAGGATTTATTATAAGTTTGAATAGACGGTTATCAAGTTCAACAAGGCCAAGGAAAATATAAATTACAATTTAGGTCAAATTACGTAATTTAAAAGAAAACGTATTTTTAATTATCATAATCTCATAAATACAGCAAAAGTAATTTATTAAAATAATAAGACAAATTGTATATAAAACAAATTTAAAATAAATAGAAGCTACTCAATGTTATTATTTGTGTATTCATATACTAAATATACCTAAGTACTCGTTTATTTATAATTTATTAGATATTTTATTTATTAATAAATTAATTTAGTTCAAACATAGCTAATCTGTAATAAGGTCATGGGTTAAACTATTTTGCGATGAAATTTAGCTTGAAAATTGAATTAATAAAAAAATAATTGTTCAACTATCATGTGTAGAATTTGTAAACAAGCAATCTTTGTTATTTCCAGGAAAAAAAACCAAAATAAAATTTTTGAAAAAAAATGAATTTTGAGAATAATCTCTTACAGTATTTTCTGCATTAGAAATAAATAATATAATTTGAAGCACGAGGCTAAACATCTGGATCATGTGTAGTCCCAACTTTCCGTGTTAGATAAAAACAAAGCAAACAAACAAAATATTTAAATATATCATTAAAATACCATTATAGAGAAAATTTTGGAAATGCACCTCTTACTTACCCACATGGCTTCTCCGTAAATATAATGTAATTTTGGTGTTCATCTCTATTTCTCTCTACAAACTTTACACATGTAAAGTTCTCCCAATGCCTCATGGCTTGTTTAAATAAAGCTTTGTGGAGACCACTGAAATTTCCATCAATTTCGTATGGAATTACTCCATAGTCCCAAATTCTTTCTTTTCTAGCAGTGGCGGCCCTAGTAAATCTTAAATGAGGCCTTTCGTACGTGGCAGTATTTTTTCTCTTGAGATCAAAATTAGGTTCGAATTCGTGCACAGGAGATTCTTTGGGAAACTTGTGGCTGTTTGTACTTCCTGCAGATCTTAAAAAAATATTTATGATAAATCAAATAGTTCCGATACAATTTTGTAATGTTTCATAATCAAAATGTTTACTGAGAATGTTCAAGGTATTTTATTTATGTTTGCTTAACTAACCTAATCGCAGAAGTTTAAATTTTGGAATAAACTTTTTGGGAAAATTAAAAAATAACCAACAAAACGTGTTTTAAATCCTATTTTAAAACTAGTTAAAAAATAACTGAAGAACATAAATTTATCAAATTAGTAAAAGTTCTTAATAACCTTTAATTTTTATGTTTATTCAACCATATATTATAGAAATAGGCAAAGACTTGCACAAAAATGATAATATTTTTATAAACTTAGATAAGAAATCCGAAACATTTGATCTTTTCTTAAAAAGAAGAATCTTACCTAATATTTCCTAAGCGACTATTGAGGTACCTTTTCTTCCTCATTTTAATTCCAGAGTCAATTTGTTCCTCACTGATATCTGCTGATTTTCGATTACTGTAATCAGTCTTTACTTCATCAACTTTGAAGTCGTCTTTTTCAATAAAAGTTTTTATAACTTGTTCGTTTTTCTGTCCTGAATTCAACGAGAAACTGTCGAAAGGGTCGTTGTAATGTTTTGGAATAGATATGGAACTGGTTTGTTTGGTTTTTTTCCTTAAATAGTCTGTAAGTCCCTCTTCTTCTATTTGCAATCCCTCAAGTATGTCTTGCTTATATTTTTCTATTTCTTGTTGAAAATTTGGAAATATTGGTAAAGGTTTTGGTGTCTGATCGTTTAAAGTAACGGCTATATCTCCCAGGAAAGATTCTATAATTAAAAACGTAATTTCTTTTAAAAATAGGAAAATTTGATGATTATAAAATTTAAAGAAAACAAGGAAGGAAAAAGGAAAGCGCGGCTGGCATATTTGTAAATAACATCCAGGGACGCAAAACGATCGTAGGTAAACAACATGATCGTAAATGTCACTAATTAAAAAATGACTAGACTGCGTCAAATGAAAACCAGTAACTATTTCTTGGTTATTTAAAAAAAGGCACTAGACTACACCAAATGCAAACCAGTCACTGTTTTTAATTATTAAAACAAGTCAGAAGCGCCTGAGCGTTAGCAGGCACGTGACGACTTCTAAACACGCATTATCTCATAAACCATAAAAGATTTATCTCAAATCTGTTTTCAAATATTGATTCAGCGTTAAATTTCACGTCCGAATGCTATTTTTTACCGGTAGTATCACTTTCGGTTCCGGTTTGTAAAACCAGTTTTGAAACCGGAAGTCATAAAAATCTGAAAATCTATTTGGGAGCTATTCAATAAGGTATGCTGAGTTTATTACCGTTGACGGACAGACAGACAGAGCCGTCTTATAAGACTTCTCCTTTAGTGTTTAAAAGGACTAGACTGAGCCAAATGGTTTACAGGATTTACAATCACAGATGTTGTTTATCTAAAAGATTTGCGGTATCATCTGTTATTTACAAATAAGCGTGCCGGTGATAAAATCGAAAAAATGGACTGCGAGTATACGCCAACCGAAATCCGTAATTTTATTTGCTGTCATCAATATATATTTTTGTAAAAATTCAAAATTTAGTATTTATAAAAAATAGAAAGAGAGCGTTACCATTTCCTTAACAATTCAATAGTTAAATATTTGCTAGAAAAATATTGCGGGTGAGGGGATTGTGGGTTCAAAATCTCATATTTACTAGGTATATGTAAATAACGTGGTGATTTTCATCCCAGTAGCAAAGAGAAAAAATGCTACAATAAATAAAAATTAATGATAATAAAAATATGGGGAGAAAGACTTATCATAGCGGAAACAGAAATGATACCTGTGGAATGGTCAGAGGAATTAGAGAAA
This sequence comes from Neocrepidodera transversa, assembly GCA_963243735.1. Classification (NCBI taxonomy): domain Eukaryota; kingdom Metazoa; phylum Arthropoda; class Insecta; order Coleoptera; family Chrysomelidae; genus Neocrepidodera; species Neocrepidodera transversa. The sequence continues at coordinate 14,763,754 of OY725339.1, forward strand.
TAATTGAAAAATATTTAAATACAAGTTCAAGCAAGCGTTCGATATCTAAAGCGAAAGATAAGAATAAGACATATGGAGAAATTTGATAATAATAAAATAATAAGCTGTCAGCTAAGCCATGAAAATATCAACAGCACCAGTTAGTTGATGTGGCCATCCTAATTGGAGACATTAGAGTAGGATGAGATAGTCCGAGTTCCAGTGGCAGTTCCTCCGACCTTTAGAGACTGGTCAGAACCGTCATCCGACCACCACGCCAGCCCGGAATACATGCCTGTACCATTGAATAAAGAATAAAGAACCGTGTTGTACACCTTTTCTTCTTCACGGTTGCCGGATTTTGGTATGAATAAAAGCTTTATTTATTGAATCTTATTTTTGTTTTTACTTTATACCAGCAGCTAATACCAGGTTCTTAACCCAGTATGGCAAGTAAAGTCCGCCTTTCTGGCCGCTAATGTATTGTCGATGCCATAAACGTCGCCTGGAGTATCTTTTTCTCCATTGAAGCTGCCCGTGCAAGTGGCCTTCACACTATAAACGGAAAGTGGCGCCCTAGGCAATCTGAAACCTGGACTAAGGCGCCAAAATACGACGATGCAAAGAGCGTTACAACATTACAAAAGTGCTCAAAGACTTTTTATGCAAAGTATTTTAACTACTTCAAAATAATCAAAACTACAAGCCGAACCTTCATTTTTATCAATATACATCATTTTTTATCTAACATCCTTTGATATTTTTGCTTCAGATTGTTTGTTCTTGCATCTGTGGTTTGATATTGAGCAAGAACCAACTCGCAGTCTAAGGGACCTTAGCTTTGATATTGTAATAGATCATATATGCGCAATATTAAAAAAAATCTTATTTCTTTCTAATTTTTGTAGGTATAGTTAATCATATGACATTGCGACCTTAATCTAAGGTTATCAAGGATTTTATTACTCCAGATTCAAAACTGTTGACATTGATAATGCAGTGACGTGGATAACTGAACTGAATAAAAAGACTCTTTTTACTTTGATATATAAAGGATTTTACTACAAACAATAAACACATAGCAAGAACAAGATTAAAAATGAAATCATAATTTATTTGTATTACTAGGAAGTGTTTGTTATAAAAATAATTCTAAGATCATGTTTTTAGTAAACGCAAAATAATGGAGATGCATTAATTAATTGGGTGTCCAAAAAACTTTTTCTCTAGATATTATTATTACCTATCCTAAACTCTTATAATGCAACCAATTATAAAGTGAGAATTTCTAATCTCGAATCACTAGTTCAGATTCAGATATAAAAGATATAAAAATTTGTTCTGCAGAATGTTTGGTATCAATCCTTCGCAAACAATAAACAGATATTTTAAAATTTTATCAATGATGACGCAAGATGATGTATACTCTGAAATTAAATTAGTTAGTATTTTGAGACTCCTCTATCTTCTTTACATTTGCTAACTGCCATACAAGCAGGGGCCAAAAGTAATGTAGAAACACAAAACAAAAAATAAAGCCCTATTAATAAATTCCAAAACTCTACCAAGAAATTAAAAAGAAAAACTATTTCATATTGATTTAATTAACACACAGATTGACCCTATACCAATACTCTAACCAGGACGAAGTCGGCCCTGTCTGATGGAATGAACACCGAATCTTGATGATTCACAACTCGAGAAGCATGAATACGAAACCAGATATCGCTCGAATATTCGAGAGACCGCGAGAAAATAAGAATGAGTATAAATAAGATGAAATGAACCGGCAAGAGTTAGTTGAATTTTGTATTTTGTGTTATATACATTAATATATTCTGTTTGTCGTGTCTGATATAAATTAGAAGTTGTATTACTTAAATAAATTAGTTATAATTCAAGCGAACCCAAAGTACAACAATATTACAATACTGTTAAATATCTTGGTTATACCTTACTTACAAAGTTTTGCTGGAAAGCCTACATCAAAAAGAATTAAATATAAAAAATGTACTGGCTCCTGGGAAGAAACTCAACCATACATACGAAGCTTAATTCATTTCTTCTAGCTAAGATTCTAATTTTATGTGTATTTTGTTTTTCTTCACCCTAATTCCCCAACTTTCTCTAATCAACATATTCTGGGTCTTTCTCGTTTCTTTAATTATTGTATCATTTTTTGTATCTTCGCAACTAGTACAATATCATCAACGTAGAGAAGCGATTTAATTTTCGAATGGTTTAGATTCTTCACTCATATTGTAATTGGTATCGTTTTATCTTTGACTTCCTGATCTCATAGTCCTCTGATCTTTGTCAATTTATTTGCACATATGTTATCACCTTCAAATATATAAAAATAGCTTCTTTTATTATTTTATTTAGGACTCGAGACTCCTGCACTATCAATACTATCAATGGCACCTCTGAAGTTCACAAATCATCCTTTTGGTAAGTTCATCATATTATTAATTTTCGATAGCGAAGCAGAAAGTTAATAGTATCGTAATCCCGTCTGTCTGTGTGTGTATGTGTCTGTCGATATGATGTCTTCTGTTCTTACACATCCGATTGACTTCAGGTCAAGGCAATGTATGGGATTGATTTTCAGCCCAGGGGTCACTCCCGATTAGCGATACAGGGTGATACAAATTTAATTGAACACTATTGGGAATTCGTAAACCGTAATAGATACAAAGTTGGTTAAATGGGAATAAGATGCGTATTTTTAAGACGAATTGAATAAATTTTCAAAATTAAAATATCACGACCGGTTTTCGAGATAATTTTGGAAAACCTTAATTGGGGATTTTGGTTTTATTTAATTAACACCTTAATTTTTAAAGGTTCTTTTTTAGAAGGTCAAATGCCGCCTATCCATTTTTTTAACTATATTCTCAGACTACTTCAGCTGCTGCTATCGAATCTTTTCTCTCAGATTTTTCATCTTCTAGTTTTAGATTATTCTGATGTATACCTACTTGAAATCCTACTGCTGAGCAGCACATTGCTCAGCAGTTATCACATTCTATATCGTTTGCTTTTGTTTATTGGTAGGTTTATATTATTTTTTCAATCTTTAGGTATTTTTTCTTTACACATTTCGTGTAACCACCTTTTCCACTTGTTCCCTATTTATTCGGGTGTTTAATTTTTTCTCTATAATATGTTTTTCAAGTTAGCAGTACTTCATTTGTTTCAGTGGTAAGATCTCCCTGTACGATCCTGATTGCTCCATTTTCTTTCCCGTTTCTTCTTCTCATCGTTCCAAAACAATCTATTATCTTATTTATATTCTACATTAATTTGTACAACTAGTTTTTCCTCTATATGTAGTAGATCCCTTTGTTTTAATATATTTTTTCCATGCCTGTTTCTTTTAATTCAATCTACGGCTTTTCGGTTTGGATCTATCTCGATTGTAACATTTTAAAAGAAAAAAATGTGGTCATTAGTAAGGTTTAATGGTAAATTTTAGACTTCTTATTGACTATTATCTAACTGAAACCAAAAATAAAAAATACGATTTAAGAACTAACGAAATATCTAACAGGAAATAAATAAATTTGGCCGACCTTTTATAAGCTCTCGGTGTAAGGAAGTGGACATAAAAGATTTGTTACATTACTTAAACGGGATATTAAACTTAATTGTATCAATGAATACGATTCACATGTGATATTGTCGGAGAAATGAAAGTAAACTTATTTAAAAGGTAATCTTGTTTATAGGTAAATAAACACAGATTTTTTAGTCAGCTTTTAAAAAAATACAAAAAGTTTTTTAATTGAAAATTGATTTCCAATAAAATTTAAAATTCAGCAGTCAATAATAGTAAAAATTGTGGTTTTTCGAATATTTATAAATGACGTATATACTTTTTCAAAATACTGAAAAAAAACTAGTCTACGTAAAAACTATTTAAAGGATAGTTTAGTAACAAACTTGAGACTTACGCTTCCTATTAAAGGGGTTTCATTATTTTGGTAAAAACTAAATATATTAGTTGAGGCAGCAACTTTAAATGTGGTAATTTTAACATATTTTACAAAGAGAAAGCGGTGCCTTCCACCATGCAAGTTTTTTAATTATTATTAGGGTATTGGATCTATTTTATCAAGCTGTGTGTACACCAAACTCCACAGCTTGGACTTGATCTGTCTTGCTGTTTTGAAAGATATTCGAAGTGACACAAAATGTATAACGCGATTTCTATGTATTCATGATAAATAGTACCTTGTTAAAAGATCTGTTGTTATTCTATTCATACTCCGGCTTATCAGATCTTGCATGGGTATTCAGGACGGCCTTTAAATAAACTATTTCGCTGTGTAAAAATGCTAGTTTTTAAGGAAGGTCCTAGATAAACGTATTTTTTTATACTCAATTTTCGAGGAAGGGTTGACTGTAGTCAACACTCTATTTAATTTATTTCATTAGAAACTGTAAGTAAATAGTTTCTTCCAAAGGTTCGTGAAAATAGTTTCTTTAAAAGGTTCGTGATGCTTAATAACTGGTGACAAGTTTTAAACGTATTGCATGTAAAGATTTTTTTGAGTAAATAAAGATATCAATGACTATGGAAATGTAAACAAATATTTTAATTGTCAAAAATTAAATAATATATCAATAACAATAATAGAACATATTATTTATTGCATAATTTAATATGTTTAGCAATTAGTTGATTTAGCAAAATTGGACATATCTATTAATGGCACTTTGAGTAATCTTAATGTCTTGTACCTGATATCGCTCAGTGAGTTAAATAAAGATATTATACTTAACAAAGTTTTAAAATTAATTGCAGATAAAAGTCTGAACAAAAGAAATTATGAAAAATAAGTCAAAAGACGCTCTAATAATTAATTTGATTGGTTCTTAAAAGGAATAAAAAATTATATAAAAAAAAACAAAAAAATCGATATCTCATAAATTTAATTTAACTTTGATATAAAATAATTATCTGTCAGCTTTATATTTTCTTTCATTTTAGGCCTGATGATACACTTATACAATATCGAAACTAATCGCCATTCATTTATAATAATCCAATAAATTTATGTAGTATTGATTTTCCGATTTTTTTAGTTTAGTTGTATTACTACGACCAAATTTAAGAAATGGGTAACAAAACTATATAACTAGAGTAATTAGTTTGGATTATTCGGTTGGAAGTTGAAAGAAAAACAATTGCCAGTTCGATGTTTATTATAGCATCTTGATTTAATAAATTATTGAAAACAATTTTACATTTTTTGTTTTATCGGTTGCCATTAATCTTCATCAATAAGCATTAAATCAAATGTTTCTTGTTCGTAGGGTATCCTCAATTTATTGTTTAAATACAAATAACCGTGCCTGATAATTTCAATTCGTGTAAAGCACCAGATTAACCCTCTAAATGTGAGGTTTAGAAGTTAGCAACACATTCCCCTTAAAAGAGACCATCCTATATAACCATATATTTAGCTAAAAAATACGATTTCATATCACCTAATCTACAGTAGGCACATAGTTTAAAGTGAATGAAAACAAACATTTTCTAGCATTAAAATATAGACATTAAATTTTTTCAGCAGTATGGGAGGGGCAATAATAATTTTTGTCCCTTTGCAGCAGTTTTGCATATGATTTGCCTATTGGAAAATAAACCCTGTCACATTTTAAATATAATAATAATATTTTAGTTTGGATCTTATAAATACATAGAATACTGTAAAATCATGGCTGCAACGAGCGATAAGATGAGTAAAAATTTAGGGTAAACAAGGGCTTAGAGTAGAACCCTAAAATAAATAAAATTAAGACAAAAGTTGTAAGGAGCTTGAAAAAAGTAAGGTGCGAGACGGGAATCGTCGAGTACGTAATTGCCTCACAATTTGATTTTCGTATTATATTTTTTTCACGACAACCTTCATTCCCATCAAAAATTGATTTCATAAAGTGGAAATTTTTTTAATGAACGATAATCAATTAATTAACAAAAAAAATAATTTAATCACCGCATGTACATCTTATTTCTTTTAACTTAAAGCGACGGTTTAGGCGGGAAAACCAGCATTCAGATATTCAAATAATATATTGTAATGATATTCTATTAGCAAGAATCTCAAATTTGGGGTGGATTTTATGAAATTAAAAAAATAAACATTACAAGTTAATTATAAAAAAAATTATATATCATGTCTATTTTCTAGCTTTTTATATTACTCCGACACAAATTGAATGTTTTTAACCTTTATATTTTTTTCTTTATTCAAATTTCCTTTGATATTTTTTCACACAGATTCTTTCCATAATTTTAATTAGCTATGCATACCTTTTAAAAAATGTCTTCTTTATACTTTTATACTGTTTTTTTATACTTATTTTTGTAAATTAAACCATAAATCTTTAGAATTGATATATAATTCCGTCTCAATTCTATTCCATCTACATTTTTTTAAAACATATATATTGACAAATTTTTAAAATTTTTATGACATCTCTGTTTATTATTTTCTTTTTCATCTGTTTTTCCCCAAAAAAATTGTTTCTTATTTGATTAATATACGAAAAAAATAATTGTTAATGATCTTTTAACCCTTAAATTTGAAATTTCAATAATTGGTACATAAAACTGTCTGATTTGATAGTGTCTTCTCTTCTATTCAATTTCTTGACTTAATTCCTGATTAGTTCTTGGTTTTTTCATAATTCCACAAGGTTTAGATTTTTGTAACTTTCTTCTGAATTTTAACGTTTTTTTTTTAAATTTTTTTCTTTTTTGTAACAAAATTTTATCTCATCGGTATTTTTTATACATATTACCAGCAAACATAAATATCCACTATTCAAAATAACTTTTCAATTAAATATTTTAAATTATAATATTCTGGACATTACAAAAATTAATTGTCTTATTGATGTGTTATTTTCTCAACCTTCAAATTTTTCAACCACTAGATTTTTTTATAAAAAATAATACCTATTACTACTATAATTTCCTTTATTACTTCTTTTTACTTATAAATTTTCAAAATTTTCATTATTTAACTTTGCTTTAAAATTCTTATAATGATTTCCTCCCAATTTATAATGTCTATATAATTTTAAAATAATTTTACGATTCCAATACATTAAATCATAAAATACTGACTTCTATAAAATTTCAAACCTTATATATCAATTAATTTAAAATTATTTATTACTCATTAACTTAACATTCATAATCTTCAAATAAATTATTTTCATTAGATGATACTTACTTACAATTTTTCAGTATATCTATATTTTTATATACAGGTTTTTTTATAACAATTTACCTTTCTGTATTTATATGCTGTCTGTTAGTGAATGTCCAAACTAATATCAGTAGTTTCGGCATTCTCAAATTACTGTATACAAGCAGTCATATTTTATTTAGATTTATTTGTCATAGCACAGAACTTGGATATTACTTTAATAATCGACAAGTTTGATCAGCCAAACTAAAGGAAAATTTATATTTTATGCCTTGCCTATATTTGAATTTAATTTTTTTTAGTTTATTTTAATAAAAATTGAGCTACAAACTATAGTATGATAATTTGCACGATTTTTAAGATTTATTTGTGATTTTATTTGTAGAAGAATTTAAATAAAAACCAGCCATTGGCAAAGAATTAACCTTTATAAACACAATTTTAATTTAACTTTCAATATATTTGCTTTTGTTTGTTTAACCTGTGCTAAGAGATTTTGCATTTTCAATTATATGTTTCGCTGCTACTGGACAATTTTATTTCGTTATAACTCTTAGTTATAACGTTTTTAATAAATTAGGGATTTGATTTATCTTTAAATCATCGACGGAAATAAAAAAAACTAACAAATAACTTCAACACAATTAATTATGAAACGTCAAAATTTGTATTTACTTTACAGATGCATTGGTCCTTGATTGTGCGGTAACTACGGTAACGCTAAATTGTACAGTTTTACTTCGTAACTATAATAAAGGGTACGTAGTTTACTATTTGTACAAATTTCTTCATTTACAGAGATAGTAGAAAAAATAAATTTCTATATATGTACGATAGTGTGAATTGTATTGCACTATATCTTATCATGAATGTGTATTGGTAATAGTTGTTTGAACCCATATTTAATACAAATGACGGTAATTAAAAAAATTGATAATTAATCAAATCAAAGTAAAACCAATAATTAACTAATCAAACCAATAAGGAGTCTGCCTCAATTTTCATTGATTTTATAAATTCTTAATACATTTATATTATTTTTGTATACTTTGATTTTTAAATTTTGTCTGAATATAAAAAATGTATTTCAATGATTCAATTATATTCATTTGAGGTGATTCGTTGTGGTGCTTATATCAAGTTTGGGTAGAGAAAAGTTCACCGAAAAAATTCTTATTATATGTTTTTGTCCAGTTTGCTTTTTTATTGTTTGTTACTGCGGTAGCGATTTGTTGAAAAAGATTGAAACTTTGAAATGTTTGTTTGTTATTGTGTCTAGATTGTGCAGGAAACCAATTTTGAATTTTTTAACCATAGGATGTAAGAAACAAACCAATAAGGACACTGAACAAAAATATGTAACAAAAATCGGGTAAAAAACTTATAATTAAAATATTAACCATTCTTTATGAGACATCCTGATTATATATTTTTGTTCAGTTTGCTTTTTTGTTTGTTGGTTGTAGCGATTTGTACTGTTGAAAAAATTTGTTGTAAAAGAAAGATTTATTCGTTATGGTGTCTAGATGTGCATTAAATCAATTTTGAATATTTTTGTTTGAAAATTTTTTGTTGCCATTAGGCGAGAATCCATCGAACTATAAAATTGTAACGTATAGTAACGTTGTCCATGCTGAGAACTGACAGAAAAGTCTGATGTCGTTATAAGTTAGATTTTGTTTTCTTGAAGGTTTCTTTTCATGGAAAAAATATGCATCCAGATTTATATATTATTCCGATGGAATATTTGAATCACGCCATTTTGAAACAACACAACTGCCGTTTTTGACCAAACTCTGTTTTCGAAAATATAATGTTCTATGATTGCAAATGTGTACTGTAAGTAATATACAATATCATATGAATCAACAGGGTCTTGTCAAACTACGATTTTCTCAAGGAAAACATTGAATATTTAGTTGATGGTTTTGGACATGTGTTATTTCAGAATCACACGATTCATTTTTCTGTCAAGGGCATTTTCCGTTAACTGCTAAATAATAATAAAAATTATTTAAATGTATTATACCCTAAGTACATGGTTTTTGAGATAAAATAATTCTAAGAAATTAATAAGCGTTTTTATCTTGCTAAGTAATCGGATTTCGGTGAATTGTTTTTAGTAAATTTTCCGACACCCAAAAGTTTGAACATTACATTTTTGACTCGTTTTTACGAATTATAAATGATTAAAAGCACAATGTTAGGCCAAAAATAAACATCCATTTTATATTTACGATTGATAATTTGTAACACAAATTTTTAATACCTAGATTGGTAAATGAATTTTAAATATGTAGTCAAAAATTATGTTATTTCAACCTAGCTATTCTTTTGTATTTGTAATTTTTTTTGTAATTAGGTTATAACTTTATAATAAATAGATATTTTGGGGTGCTACAATTTTATGAGAAAAGTTATGCATTATTAAATTGTTAAACTAACCTTTGTTAGAATTATACTAACACTCTTTTGAAAATGTTAGTTTTTGTTGGCAAACTGCAGTCAATAATTTAACTTGAAATATTGTAAATTTTTGTTGAATAAATGAGTATTTTTGTGGAAATAAATGGGGAAAATATCTTCGCATAAAAACTGTCAAAAAATATTTTAAATAATCTGTGTCCATTTAATAATTTTACTTATTATCATACTACTAAAAAAATAGTTTTTTTGAACTAATTTTGGTGAATACGAGCTGTAATTAGTTTATAAAGTATATACAAAAAATACTAATCAGTCATCTAAATAATTCTAGAAATGCAAAAAAAGCCTAACTGGTTTTAATTAATAAATTACTGTTCCAAATTGAGACTTTTTATAAATTCAGCAAATTCAAAAGTATAAAAATAACAACTTATTTCACAAAATTAATATCCAAGAGATGGCTTTAAATACATATTCTTTAATATTGTTTTTTCTTTGTACGGATTCTAGTTATTAAATTCAACAAACATTTTTTCTGGTAAGAAATTTAAATTGACAATTTTTTATAATAAATTTTTACTATACCTGCTTTACAAGGATCCAAGTAAAAATCATTAGAGGTTTTCTTTGGGAAAACCCTACTCAGCAATTCATCCACAGTGTATTTAAAATGTGGCGGGGGGATACTCCAATTTTCTTTTTTTTCCACGATCACTGAACTAAACACTGAAATAATATGTAAAACACAAAAAGTTACTAGGATTCTACACATAATTAAAACCATAGTCCTAACACTGTAATTTGGCAACGAATATTATCACAGAAAATTTAAATTTAACATACAGGAGTTCACAGTTCTTTTTACATGCCTTTTTTCATTCCTATCTTCTGTCGACTGTAGCAACATCAAGCAGCCAATAAATTATTTATTATCAGCAGCGCGTTCAAAGATCACTGGTCTCCGTCGTGGTAGCAGATGCATCTTGAGGTCTGTTTAATTGTTCCCTGGAAAAATATTGAGTTCTTGATAAAACAGATCATTGATACCAACTCATGCATTAACATTAATAATAAATTTCGGCAATTAAAAACTCATTTAACTTATATTAATCTCTTGCTAAATAACAACTCAGGTTGTTTTGAAAATGTAATTTTCTTTTTTGCAAACTTAGTTATTTTTAATATTGCTAATTCACATGCTAAGTGATAATAAACAATATATTTTAAATAATTTGAAGCTGATAAATTTATTAAAAAATTAAGGATTTCCTAATTTTAAAAATGTTTAGTTCATAGGTTGTTAGGTATAATTAATATTTATAGTTTAAAAATAATAATCTACTACAATTTTTATAAGAAGTATTCTGATTAATAAAACCAATAAAATTTTAGAAAATAAATGATTTAAAGTGCTGCAAAATTAAGACTGTAAATGACGAACTTTAATAAAGTTTCATGAGAGTAATTAAAATGATTTTTTAAAACACAGTAATTTATAAATGACACGACATTGTTAATTGGAACGATTATTGTTTAATATTTATATGAAAATTTTAAAGCCTGTATTAAATATACAGGGTGGCCACTTTTTGAATCGAAATGTATGGCTAACCTCTAAACTCTAATATCTAGTAGATTAAATGGAAAAAATGCATTTAATTAGGCGTCCAATCTAGTGCTTTAGACAAATAAAACAATAACCTTAATAATTTTTTTTTATAATTTATAATTTTTTTGAATAATAACAAATAATAAAATCGGTTTTATGTTTTTATAAAATTATAAAAAAATATTAATAAAGTTTTTGTTTTATTATTGTAGTACCGGTAAACAATACTAGATCAGAGATAGGTGCGACGAGGGCTAAGAATTTAGTCTGAGCGTTTAAAAATCATTTAATCTGAAAATTTCAAGCTTCTATTGCCTAATTTCAAATAAAAAAGCCATAAATGGTTTCTTTCTTTTGATTTTATGCGGTATGTAGAACTAATTTTATGAAAAGAGCTTTTTTATGCCTTCCGTAAGAGATTTAAGTTTTTTTTCTATTGAAAAATGAAAGAATTTGCTTTTTTGTCGTTGATTAATTAAACAACCATATCCCAAAATATAATCAATTTTTCTTTAAACTGATAAAAAAAATGCAATCACGTATTTTAATTTTTGGGACATACTGTATACATCTACAAAACTCATCTTGGGACAAGTTCAATTTTCTAATAGTAAATTTTCTTAAGGTATATACAGATTGTCTCAAAACGAAAAATCTTATAAAGTATATAGTGTACGTCTCAAAAAAATTTTGTAAGTTGAATATAGTGTGCCCCAAAAATGTATGTAGTATGCCCCAAGTTTTTTTGAAAATAATTCTTGTATGGTGTATACAGCATGTCCCCAAAAAAAAAATTGTAAGTTGAATAGAGTGTGTCCCAAGATGCGTTTTTTCGGAAAAAAAATTTAGGTGAAAATGAATGTTTTACCCAGTATGCGCCAAAAATGAACAAGTTAATTTACTTAAAATACATTTAACTAACATCAATATGGAATACAACTAGTTTATTTCAAAGGTTTTTAAACCATGAATAAAACTAAAAAAGTTTTCTTTAAGTTGATATGTTGGTAGGAAAAACTGAAGACACGTGAATTTGAACGTGAAGTGTGATTTGCTTCATGGTTTTCATTTTTCACTAACAAATTATTTATTTATAAATTAGCTGATTAACAAAACAAAGTTTACTAAACTTGATTGAGAAACACTCTTTTAGAGCCAGAACAATAAGTTAGAGAGCAAAATTATCAAAATTTATCAAAGATTTTATTAAAAATATTTTTCGCTTATTCAAGAAAAAAGTTGGATGGTACGCCCCCTACCGGTGAACCTAGAAAGTTAAAATAATTTCAGGCAATGTCTTATAATTGTTTTACAGTTTCTTAGATATAGCAGTACTCAGTACACAAAAAAGGCCTATCACCAAAACAATGAAACCTTTTTTAAATAGCCTAATTTTTAAGCATTGTAATGTTACAGTTTGTAATACATCATTTATTTGGAAAATTTAGTTAAAACCTAATCGCCCATTTATTAGTTATGCACCAGTTATTTAAAATACCAACAATAATAAAATGATGAAATTAACTACTTACCTCCTATATACTCTCCTATATACTCCTTTAGATACAAGATTTTCTTAAATGCGGCCCTGGAAAATAAATAACGACAGGTGTGGTGACTGCCATATTAAGATAAAAACACAGGGCCGGCTGTTTACTTTTTGGTATCTCCATCTGCAACTACGACTTTAATTTCTTTAAGATTCATTTAAGAATTTAAATGTTATCACTGAACTTTTCATTGTACACTCTAAAACCATTTTGATTTAAAATATAAGACAAACGACAACTCTTGAACAGAATAACGACTACGAAAAAAAAATAAAAACCCGACTCTGCATTATGCTGCAGTACAGCATCTGTCGATCAATAAGGCCTCGCGGGATTTTTGACAATATTGCTACTTTCCAGATGTACCAAATACAGGGTCCTGCAACAGTGCGTCGGTCTTTTAGTGCGGTCGTGAGCGAAGTCGGGTCCGCAGGAAAATAATTGTCCTTACCCATCCTTAAAACATTTAACAGTTAAAGTACCTCTATTTTTTATATTTTGTGGGTCTGTTTACATTTTGTAAAGATACGTTAAATCTAGTGATTTTTATATATTTTTTTATGAAACTATGGAAAAGAATCATATCTCTGCAAACTAAAATAGAAGAAAGTATTATCCATATCCGCCTGTTTTTTTATAAAATTCGTACATTACGCTCAAGAGGTTAAAAACTGAATACACACTAAAAGCTTAAAATTTGATTTTAAACAATACCCACTTAGAATTAAAAAACTCTGTTCAGAATATATTAAGAATTTGGAAACAATTGTTTCAAAAAGAGGAAGTCAAGTTATAAATACCAAATTATTACAAACGCTTTAAAATATGTCTGAAAATAACGAGATTGTTAGTTGTCATAATAATTCATGTTCATTTGTGAGAAAAATTTCATCTTGTTTTAGCGTTTTCTTAAATCTGTAAAATGTCACTTATCGCATTTTACCTAGCAGAATTATTATGCATTGTGTATAAATGAGATTTCAACTAGAAGATATAAAATCTAAAACAAAAATTTCGATGGAAATGATCAGCAGTTGAACTAGTATGAGAATCGACAATAAAAAACTTTTTCCATTTAAAATACATGTGATCTTATAGTCCCTATATCTCTAGTCGAGGGGATCCCTGGCAAGTAGCATCCTATTTATCCTATAGATTGTATGTCCCAGATTGGATCATTTAACCTCCTCGTCAATAATTATCCTCCAATCTCCATCTTTGATGGAGAAATGATTCATTCCATTCAAGGTGATTTTTTGTTTTCATAGAATAAATGCATTTACTAGCGAATTCTGATTACATGTTCTTGAAAAAATCAAATAACATTTAAATTAAATAACTTATTTTTTCCAAATGGAGTGAGGCACGATTTTAGGAAGTAGGCAATAAGTATGTTATGGTTTCAAAAAATATCTGTCCGAGAAATTCAGACGTATGTGTAGTATAAAATTCGTGCTCAAATTTGTATATGCGTGAACTACTGCATATATGTCCTGACTTTTTTCGGACCGATATTTTTCGAAACCCGAACAAACATTGCGGTAAATTATTTGAGCCGTGTATATATTATAATGATACGCCCTGTATCAATATAAAATTTTGATGGTTTATCTCAATTGGGAGTGGGTTCTATACTAAATGAAAAATCATAACTTTTTTACAATATAAATAATTAATGAATTTTGAGTGCCCTGCTAATTTCCTCTTCGATTCGACTTGTTACTCTTTTTCTGAAAGCTTTTTTCTCTGGCTATTTCAATTTTTCTTCTATTCACTTCTTTGGTGCTGCTCTCTGAGTCTCTGGTTTCTTGTGTCTCTTTAGTTATTATTAGTTTGTATATTTCTCTATATCATCTGCTATTTAATTTTCAGTTTCTTCTCTGTCTTCTTCGATGCTAATTTTTACTCTTCCTCTGATTTCTTATATCTCTAATTTTTAGACCCTGTACTTTCGGGTATAGTTCATTTATATTTTATAGAATGTTTTGAAAATAAAATTGTATCACCCTCTTATATTTTACTTATTTTATTTTCTTAATATTTTCAAATGTTTTTTTTATCTGACAAATCTATCTAAAAATTATGGCTTTTCGTATCTAGTTAATTTCCACTCCCTTTTCTTTATAAAACAAAAAATCGTTACTTGATTCTTAAATCTTATACAAAATCTTTAATACTAAATGATTTTTAAATTTCATAGTTAAATTATAACTTTTCGAAATATAAACAAAATTTATTTTTATTAAAATTTCACAAGACCTTCCTTAGATTTATCCAGAATTGTTCATTATACAAATTTTTTATTTATATACCCAATTCCTTTAAATTAAATTAATCTTATTCAACTTGGAAATAATACTTCGAATAAAATACCTATTTATCTATTAATAATAATAACAATGAATTAAATTCTATAAATCATACTATATGATTTCATTATCCTAAGGTTAAAAAATATACCTAAGTATATCAGTTAAAGAAATGTGCATATTTTCTGATCTGTTTAAAAAAATAGTCGCAAATACTAAATTATGCCTATTCTAGCTAGGTTTTATTGAAATGTATTAAATATTTTCTGCCATTTTCAAAACTATCTGAAATGTTAAGTATACTTTACTACGATCAAAGGGTGTACACGAATTGCAAAAATACTAATACTTTAATCCTATTGCTAATGATAACCGGCTAAGCCGGACTCGAACTGCAAAAAATAAAACGTTCTTCTGCCCCTTTGTCATTTAACAGTTTGTTTTTGTTAAAACAGAAAAAATGTATAGTGAACGATGAAAAGATTTGATCGTTTGGCGAAACAACAAATTTTATAAATTATGGATAATGAAGTTGACTGAAGAAATTTGTTTTAAACGCACGACAAGAGGATGTAAATCTACAATATATACAATAGGAGAAACATTCCCAAGAGAAGCGGGATCTCATAATCATGAAGTGAGTACCGAAAATATCTTAATGCTCCAAAAAATTAGCAACACTACCAAAAGAATAATCTAGTGAGAGGCCGTCGAAAATGATAAACCTTTCAATCAATTCGCAATGTCAAGCAGCAGATGTGCTAACTACGAAGGATATAATAACATTGGCCACAAGAGGCGACAGTTTTATAAAATTGCCAAAGTGCATTGAAGATGTGAATAATTTCTTAAAATCAGTGAATTGTAAAACTGTCAAGGGAGAAGATTTTCTCTTGGCTAATGATGAAAATCTGCATATTATTGTGTTTAGTTGTGAAAATTTAAGAAATACATATATTTAACTGGCATTTTGGTGTATTTATTTACTTCTGGGAAATATTAATGAGTTGCTGCAGTTCGTGCCTGGGATTAACTGACCCTACTAATATGTTTTCCTACGATCACTACCCAAAGTAGGCTTTTGCACACTAAAATCTAACCGCAAAGTTGATGTTTTCCGTGATCTGTCATAATTTGACATTATTGTCGCTCTAGCGCGTACTTTTCCGCTCGCCTGTTTTCATTTACAATAAACTAAAGAAAGGTAGTAATTAATAGGTATATTAAAACAAAATGTAGGACAGGCTGAATATTTTAATTGAAATATTAATATTTGAAGATATTTCGAACGAAATTAAACTTTATTTTATAAAATTTATCCAGTAAAAATATAACAGTCAGAAGGTACACCTAGATACACCTAGGTACACCTATATGCAATAGTGATTGCATATTTAAGTACCTACTTACTATTTTCTGCAAATAGTAGACTATGAAATTAATGAAACGTCATTATTTCATTTTTAGTTTATGAAGTGTATTTTCATGTTTTTTTAATTATTTTGCCTAAAAATAATGTGATCGTAGAAAAAATCTTGTGTGCAATTCGAGCAGAAAGTGCTTTGCCGCTTTCGGCAGATTGCCCGCGCTCCGCTACGCGTCGCGCGGGCAACTCTCTGCCTCAAGCAGCAAAGTATCACTTTCCGCTCTTAATACACAAATAGCTATTTTGCAGTTCGTCTATTGGATTAATTCAGCATTTAAATTCATTTTTGCAGTTCGAGTACCTAGGCATTAAAATTTTTGCAGGTCAAGTGATATTTTGGTTTAGTTTCTATTTGAATTTAATAATAGAAGTATTTTCTATAATTAATTTCATTTTTAAGCTTATAGTATTTTATGATCATAAAAAATCACAACATATAAGCTTGCAACAGTAATCTCAGTAATAAATAAAGTTTCATATGCAAAATTAACTAAAATTCAGGATAACAAAAGTTTAGGATTATATTGAGTGACTCATAAACAGCTTAACACAGGTTTAATTATTTTTAAAATTTGTGGATTGAGCTTTTCATTAATATCTTAATATCAATAAGTACCTTAATTTATCATCTTTTTTATTAGTGATTCATAGATTTTACTTTTCGCAAAAAATACAAGTGATGGTTACTTACTGTTTTGGGAGTCTTAGCTTAGAAATAGGTGAAAAAATTATAGCGAATAAAAAAGATATTATACAGGTTTTTACAACACAGAGTTGTATTCATTGGTGTATTTCTTCTTGGACTGGAATTAGGATTAGGATGGTTTAATGCAAAAATAAATAAACTTAAATGTAAATAAAAATAATTATCATTTTAAACAAAGTTTATTAACAATACTACAAGAAACCGTATTTTATCAAAATATATTTTAAATCTCCTGCTAGTAAATATTAAAAATGATGAAATTTAAAGAATGAAATTAGAAAAAACGTATTTTGATTATAATGTTAAGAAAAATTCATAAATCATTTCTCTCTTACAATAATAACTTACAACAAATCAGTCAGCTCTAATGATTTTCAGATAACATTTGAAATCACAGTGTTAAAATCTGTTACAACAAAACATTAGCAAATACATAATTTTTCAGTCAATCTATTTCTGCCCGATGTTCTCTAGCTTCCATTAAGGGAGTGAGTGGTGGTATAATTGCAGAGGACATTGCTAAAGCTGGATTAGCTACTGCAATGATGTTATCTCCACTTGAAGCAATTATTTGGACCTTTGGAGAATATTTACTGGCATCTTCATCATTTTCACTATGATCTTCAATTTTCCTCTATAAAATGTAAATTTTAAGAAATTACTACAGATTAAATTAAAGTAGCATTTTTTCACACAATTTAGAGCTTAACATTGTTAGACTAAAGTGGTCCGACAGATGTGAATGATATATTTTAACAAATCTAATAGCCATTCAATTTGGCGTAGGAAATTATATAAAAAACTACTGACCTGAGGACTACTGGAATTACTGTATGTAAATTGAGAATCAGATTCTTCAATCTCTGCTCCAATTGAAGATCTTCTTGAAGTAGTTCCCCTTCAAATAAAGAAAACAAATTTAATACACAATCACAATGAAGGCAAGCTTGTAAGACTAAAATTTGTTATTAATTTCTTTGGTGGTTATATTTATCCATAGTACATTAAGTTTAAGTAATGTAACCCTGATTTTCGTATATGTTTACAAATATTGTTAGGTGCGGGACTGACAATTTATATAAGCATTTAAACTTAATGATATCTCAGGGATTTTTATTTCCCATCAGTTTCTGTCCTGTGCCAATTTTCTGAACTCATTCCAATATACTTTTTGTTTTCTGTCACTTGCCGAACTTGTTCTTCCCATCTCAATGCCTAGGGCTATTGCTTTCGTTTCCAACTTTTGTGTCTCTTCCTTAAGGTCGCAAGATTCGCTGTAATATATCATTGATGGTCGTACTGATTTCTAATATACTTCCTAGGAATGTTGTTCTGAGAGTGTTATGAAATTTACCTGCCTTTCCTATTTTTTCGCTTTTCGTGGTGCTTTTAATTTCTCTCTCAACCTATTCTCGTGAATACTTTTCCGCGTATGCTTGTTGCATTCTATAGTTTTTATATATAATATTTACTATCTTGTTTTTTAAATAAGACTAATATTATTCCAGTCTTCAGTTTTCTGTTATGTTTAGATGTGATACAAATTCTTTCTTTATTATTTCTCCCACATATTTAAACATTTATGCTGTGTCCTGGAGTTTTGCCTAATTTTAATTTTTTGATAGCTTGAGTGATTTTGTTCATCGTTATTGGTTCTACCTAATTTATCATTATCGCTAAAAAGTAATTGCTCGATTTTTATTAATTAGGCTTAATGTTCTAAAAATATTAATAGTCTGATCTATAGTTGGACTAACTCAATTAAATCTCTAAATTAAGGGCCTATCCGAAATATAGCAAGGTCGCCCATACAAAAAAAACATACCTAATAATATAAAAGTATCGCTGATGTACCGGGTGTTAACAAGATAAGAGCACACTCAATGTATTTATTTTGCAAATATGATATTAAATATAGAGATCTTATATTAGTACATATTGTCCATATTTTTACTACTTCCGTTCAGAATTATCGCTTCCCGTTTCTTCGGAAATGATATAAACTTTTTACTTTTTAAAAGCGCCATTATATTATTCATAATATTCTGTTTTTTATTCTCTTTACGGTGATATTACAGGGCTATTTTTAATTTCACTATGAGTAAAAGAACATTCTGAGTTAGTACAATTTCTTTATAATAAAGTTTTACTTACCGGGAATTAGACTGGTGATTTTTGGAATTCTGAAATAAGGAATGGATTGAAGTCCTCACCACTAGTGCCTCGTCATAATCCTACAGTAAATAATTGATAGTTACAAATCAGAAATAAAATGAATAAAAAGATTTTTTCAAGCAACCGTCACGAAATAGTGAAATCTTCATAAAAAATTGTTTATTAGAAGCAAAATTAATGATTGTGAAAGGTGTAAAAATTGTTAAAAATGTAATTTTACAATAATTAAAGAAATCTTAATTATTGTGTGGCCTTATAGAGACGTTTTTAATTATCAGACATTTCAATTTGCAAATATTAATATATTAAAAACGGTTGATTGAAAAATCTGACTACAAGCAGATCATATGCAGCGTAAATTTTAAAAGCTTACCTCAAACAAGCAGGCATGCAAAATGTAGAGCCAAGTCATTAAATATTTATAAAATTGTTCCTAGTAATAATTTACCTGAAAACTTTAATTATCCAGTAAAGTATTTGATTTTTCTGCCATAAAATGAGTTTGTTAATCCTATATAAGAGAAAGAGCGATATGACTGTTCAGCTTGAATTGGGAATTAAGACAGTAGTAAAAAAATATGCTGTTTCGATATGTCAATATTTCGCCAAATATAGCTAATAAACTATAAACATATAACTCAATTCTTACCGAAAAATCGTGAATTAGAATCTAAAGACTCTGTTATAATCATATTTCAAAATCACTGTCTGCATATAGAACTTATCTCACAACAAATAAGTCATGCTATTTTTTCACTTGGTCCTGAAATCGGTTGTATCTGTCCAAAGTTATTGTAGTTTCTATTGTTTCAAGAGAAATTTTTAAATAGCATTGAAATAATTAGTAGAAGTATATTAATTTAAAATCACTGGTACTTGTTTTAGTTCACACCTTATGAACGATTATAGGTACATCATATGAAAATCTAATGATTTATTCAAATTTGTATTCATATTCAAACTAGCACTTTTTCAAATTCCAAAAAGTATTCATAATACCTACCTTTGGATTTAATGGTATTAGATTGCCCATATAGAATTATCACATTCTTAAAAAACAGATTTAGCTTATAAAAATCTAAAAGACAAATTGGCTTTCATATAGAGTCAAAATATGCAATAAAATCTTCTCATCTTCTGTAAATAAAAAACACATTATACCACTACTCACTTATTTTCTAAATAAAATTTTATGAAATTTCCTGAAAAGTTTCCTAGAAAAAAATAACCCAATAGCTTGATTGGTATTACCTAAAATTTAAGTATTTTATTAAACATTTAACAAATATTAATATGTAACAAAACTATGATTTACTTATTTAAATACTTTTGATGCAAAATGTATCATGACTAGAGTTTTTGACCAAAATAACTTGGCTAGTGCACACTGGATATATTCTAGAACACAGCGAATTTACTTCAAATAATTTTTTTCATAAAACCCATTGTACGTACTGCTAATAAAAATAAGACCATAAGTTTTAAGTAGATTTTTAATTGCAGAACGTTTAAATAAATCTCAGTACTATATACTAGGATTTTCAAGAGTTCTAAGATTCTAAATATCATTGCTTTTTTGGCAATTTAGGAAGTTAATTTCCTTAAAATTCCGTTCTTAGTTTAATATTAAATATTGAAAGTCTGACTTTTAGAAAAATGAGGGTTTCTAAATCTTTTTGGCATGTTTAAATTTAAAATGATTAGAGTTGTATTTCGGATAGTGAGTTTGTAAATTTGATTTTATTTAAAATGAAATAATCCTACAAACAGTATTTGGAAAAAATCTAATCTATAATTTTTGAGACAAAAAATTACTTAGGTATACTATCTTAAAAATCCTATCATAAAATTAAGATCTATTTCTAACAAATTTATGTAATACATTTTATGATGCTAACTACTATGAAATTGCACACAAAAATCACAGTATAATTTAAAATTCTTTAGTTTTTTTACTGGTAAATAAATATAAATGTTAATAACAACAAATTACTTTTAGATTAAATTCTTTGCTCGCTATTTTTAATGAAAATAAACTCGAAATCATGTACCACAATATTTTGTTTTGTTTTTGTAAATAATGTAACCCACCCTTTTTTACTTTTACTTACCATTCACGTACCTCTAATTTTCTCTTACACCTTCCTCCTTCCCTTCTTAGTAGCGGTACCCTTAAGTTTAGCAATATGCTAATTTAAGGTTTAATCATAACATTTTGTTAGTTTGGTAAGTCATTATTCTCATCTTTGTAATTTTTTCCCTTTTTTTTGAGCCGAAACTAGTTGCCTGCCAATTGTATGATTAAATTTATTGTGGTACATGATTTCGATTTGTTTTTATTTATGATCATTTTCAATATACAGAGTGTTTTGACATGTTTATTATTTAACTTTGGTTAAATAATAAAAATGTACTTCACTCTGTCGTTAATAAATGGTATTTTTTAAAGAAAATGTAGGTGCTAATTTAGACCAACATATTTATTCTTGACCTTTGATTACTGTCTGGTATATTGGTAAAATATTCATTATATTACAAGAAGAATGATATACGTTTGGAAACCAAATTTAGAATAATCTTGTATATTACTTGATATTTTATTCTAAATACTGATTATTTATTTAAAAGACTGTTTAAAAATACTGACTCAATAAATATAACCAAATAGATGGTTTAATTCTTAAAAAACAAAATATCACTATTTTTTATCAAAAAATAAAAAATAAAAGGAATATACTAAACTTTTTGACTAGAAAAAACAAAAATTCTACTTTTACAACGAATGGTTTAACTCATCTCAAAGTACATCTCAACTATTTCTTAGAAGAACACGTAAATTGATCTATTTAAATTTGTATTGCAATGAATGGAGCCAACTAACATAGAAATTGAGCAAAGCTCAAGCTGAAAAACCTTTTTATATTTTCTTTCGAAAATTCTACAAAAATATTGCCCATTTTATGTATGTTTTATGAAAAATCAGGCGGAAACCAATTTTCCCAAAGATCACGATGTAGTAAGTTAAACTTAAATTGTTTCTTATTAAAGCCATCACATTTCGTTTTAATAATAATAATACTCTCCGTAGATTTCTTCCCTTTACGAGTGAACCCTTGAAGCCTCTAAATGGATAATCTAAATATATATTTATTTTATTGATTTTTTTAAAAATTGAATTGCAGCTAAAAAAAAATTAAAGTTCCATATATCCAGTATGCACTAAAAGTCTAAAAGCACCGCAGAAGCACGTACATATCGCCGATAATCTGAAATAAACTCTGAAACTGATCACAAGGCAAGTGCATATATATGGGAGTAATACTAAATGGGAGAATCCTAAAAAATAAGCTAAAATTTCGTATGTTCTGTAAAAGCTTATCGCCAGTTATTAAAAATAAATTTTAAATTTGCATAATTATTACTATTTTAGCAATGCCCGATTTTATTAAAGCAGATAATTTAAAAATTGTTAAAACGGATATTAAATATCAATTGATTGTTTTTCAGATTACCAACGATATGTTAAAATATATACAGCATGCAACGTGAATTTAAATATATGACAAGATCAGTAAGTGCTAGCATAAGCGGAGCGAGTTGATAGCAGGAAAAGCCTTAATGAAGCATTAGTCTTCTAAGTTAATAATGACACGTGACTGATTATGTCTGAATCGTGTCATTTGGCTGACCTGCCGGTCATCAGAGTCCGATGTTGCCTCTATTTTTGGCCTCTTGTTAACAGGACCATCAATTTCTAAACCTCCGATTCTGGGACTAGCCCTTGCGGACATGTCTGCCTCTCGGTCATGTCCCATTAAGGTATGTTTATTCATATAAACTGTAGATAATCTGAAAAAAATATTAGTACATAATTTGTCA
The DNA here is from genome assembly GCA_963243735.1 of Neocrepidodera transversa. Classification (NCBI taxonomy): domain Eukaryota; kingdom Metazoa; phylum Arthropoda; class Insecta; order Coleoptera; family Chrysomelidae; genus Neocrepidodera; species Neocrepidodera transversa. The sequence goes on from OY725339.1 coordinate 14,787,040, forward strand.
GTTATTTTGTATAAAAATTGTTGATAACTGCTTCCTAAATTATTTTACTTACTGAGTTTTTGAATAATAACAGCCTGAATCTTTAACCACTTGCCTCGCAAGTGGGAACAATTCGTCCCTCCTGGTCAACAGCGCTGGAATGAACCTACAAATCTGTGCCGCAGCCTCATTCACTGAAACTTCATGTAAAGTCAAAGGCTTCTCAGGTTTTCGCTTACAATCAAATCTTCCATATATCGCAGCATACCTTCTAATCTCATCCATTCTTCTAGGATCATTCTCGGGCATTGAAATAACTAGTTCTAGTTCTTTGCAAACTTTTTTCTTTGTATTATGGGGCTTTGGTTCGAATTGAGGCAGTTGTTTACTGAGGCGTTCTGCAGCAGCGGCTAGTTTGGTTATTTGGCTTTCCATAAGGCTAGGTGAGAGTTGGACTGACATATTTACTCCAGGACTCGAACTAGAGGATGGAGGACAAGCTGGATCTAACGGGGAATAAGGCCTGAAATGTATTTAGTATACTGAGAATAAGTCAAATAATATTTTAAACTACTTTAATTGAAACAGCTCACGGACTACAACTTCAGCATAGTTGTCCATTGTGGCAGGAAAATATTGGAAGAAATATTTCAGAATGGTAGCGTTGTAAGAATAATACTATTTACCTTTTATTGTTTAATGTTAATCCAGGGCTAGAAACAGGGGGTAAGGCACAAAGATCACCAGGAGAAGGGGAATATATTGTCCTACTACTATCACCACTATCCGAGTAAAACACATGATTACTAGTCACTCTAGGGCTCGAGAGTTCTAATTCAAAGTCTTCACCCGGCACTAGAGGTACTTTGAACTTCGATGGATTTGTTACCCATTCTTGAAGACTCTTCTGCAACCGCCTGACGTGAAGAGGTTTCGAAGCCATACCTACTAAGGACATGATTTCTAGAAATTCTTCTTCGCCCGCGTCACATAATTGCTGTACGTCATCACCACCCATCTCTAGAAGAGTATCATAGTATAAGAGTAGAGAGCCATTTTGCATTACCCTGAATAGTTGCAGCTCAGCTTGATTGTTTGGGTATGATGTAGGAAATACTGGAAAAGAAATCTTTTGTTAGAAGCATATCTCTAATTACAAATTAATTTAATACTTATTTATAAATTAGTGTTGGTATAATTACATGAACTATATATTCAGTTAGAATTTAAGTGTTCAATCCATTAAAATAAATTTACAATTATAAATAAATTATAGATAAGAGCGATTAAACATTTATTCGATAAATTAGTAATTTGTTCTTCAACATAAAACATTTTGAGGAACATACAGATTTTTCCTAATCGTCACAGTTACAAAAAGTCACTTTATTTAAGCAGTAAAAACAGAAATTATTAGAGGGTCAAATCATCATATAAATCAATAACCGTTAAATTTTTACGGCCGAGGCATGATAATCTGGAGGTCGCTTAAAAAATTCGCGGTCATGGTAATAATACTAATTTTTGTGGAGCCGTGAAAATTATAGCTAACAGTTTGATACAAATAAAAAAATACAACAGCATTTCGATGAGATATCAAAATCGTAAAAATGTCTAATACTGTCCAAAGAAAATAATTTGTTAATGCATAATATACATAATAATTATTCAGAAACACTAGATTTAGTTGCCTTAGCTTCTGAAGAAAATATTAGTAATAGTCACATTAATGTTAATATTTATCCTAAATAGTTTGTCTTTCTTTAACAATAATAGGAACAGAATATTTATTGCTCAAAATATTTTTTTTCTACAACTATATCACTACTCAAAACATGCTTTTTTGTATATTTTTATTTATGTACCTAAAAGTTTCTTTCTGCACAGTATATAAAAAAATCGGTTGTGTCGCCCCAAAACTTTCCCGACGAGTATCCACGAATACTTTATCAGATATTTAATGTTAAAGTTCAACTTTTGACATTTTTTAATTTTTGACAGGTGATAGTTGGACTGTTTTGAATAGAGTTCTTCAAGGGCTTTCAAACGACATGTTGCATGTCCAATTCCGTGACATATTATTGCATCTGTCATTTTTTGATAGTGATACTTCAGTTTGACAGATCTCGTACAAAAACTAATTGATTCTTCCGACAGATAGCCCAAACCCGTATACCAAATTTCAGCTCAATCGGATTAATACTTCTTCAGATATTTAATGCTGAAGTTTCAAATTTTGACATTTTTTTATTTTTGACATTTGACAGTTGGAGAAATAATTTTAACTGTTCTGAATAGAGTTTTTCTAGAGCTTTCAAATGACATATAGCATGTCCAATTCCGTGACATATTGCATCTGTCATTTTTTGACATATGTCATACAAAAACTAATAGGTTCTTCCGACGGGTAACCCAAACCCCTATACCAAATTTCAGCTCAATCGGATTAAACGTGTGGCCTCTATCGTGGAAGAATACATACACACACACAGACAGACTTCCATCTGGAAATGGTCTTAATCGTCTCAGGGGACCCGAAAATGGAAATTTCTGTTTTTATCTCGAATTTTTTTTTTTAGCTCGTTAACAATATTTTCCCTTCTAGGAGGTGGGTCGGGACAGTTAAAGTAATAATATTTATAACTACAAATAATGATGTCATGAATTATTTTTTTTAAGTTATTTTTTGTTAATTTGTTTATCAATAAATTTCATTAATTAGTAGTATTAATTAAATAAACTTAAAAATATGTAATTTGCTATTAAATTTGTTTGGAAATAAATTTAGCTAATTAGTTTTATTTTTAACAAAAACTGTGGTTGTAGAAAAAGTATAGTGTAACACGTGCAGAAAGGCAATTTCCCACTCGTTTGAATTGAACTTTTTCAAACTCGTCAGAAATTAGTACCTAGATACATTAGATCACTTCACCGAGCAATTAGTATTTTTCCGACTAGTTATATGTCAATTTCCCAATATAGACTGGCAACGACGCACTTTACGAGCTAAAAAGCGCATAAGTATAACCGTATAAGTAGCGTATTTTAACATTAAGATTTTGGATAAAATAATTTTATTATTAATAACTTTAAATAGAAAATATTGTGTTTTAGTAACTATATCGTATTCTGTGATTAGCCCAACAGCTTTTTGGTCCCCCATTCGTGACCCCAATATAATATATTTCCGGCGATGACCATTAATTTTATTGGAAGAGGTATAAATTGTATTAAAAATAATAAACCTAATTTCTTCACTGAATTAACTAAATTCACAAAATTTATAAATATAGTATATTTTAATGGATACAAGTAAAAAAGATGAAAACAACCACAAAAATAAAACCTAAGTTACTAAATTAAATATTTTACCTAAAACGAAGTATTTTGCACTAGAACATTAAAATTAAACGAAAGATAAAATAACGACCTGTTTACGAAAATATTGGAGAATATGTGTAAAAAGAAGATATGACATTCCTTAAATCGTGAGCCGGCCCTGTACAATTTTCCATGGATTAAATATGGTGCTAGATATTAAACAACCGTCGCCATCTATTGCTGACTTGGTCAAACATATTCATGCGCCCTTTTTATATAAAACATCATTGTTCAATGTCTCATAATCAGATGGCGCCTTGTGCTACCATGAAGGAATGATGCCATTTTTAGTCCGAAGTACAAAAAAATATATGGAAATACATCCTGTTTCTAAATATAAAATAAATTAAAAAATATACGCAATTAAATGTTTCAAAATACGAAAGAAAAGATGGCTCTCAAAAAAAAATAATTGTAAGTTACATGAGAGCAAGTACTAATAAAAGTACTTGAACAAGCAGTTTAAAATGGAATACTTAATTCGAAGTACTGGAGTAAAGTATTTAATGAAATTACATTTAATTGAAAATTTAGGTACTATATCCAGTACAAATTACTCCGTGAACTACCTAACTAAAATACTGAGACACAATTCATTAAATTAATCAAATATTGCTTTTAATAAAAGTAAACACTATTTTAAATGTTCAAATCCTTATTATATATTTTCGTTGAGTTTGCTTTTTTGTTTGTTTGTTTCTTTGTTTGTTCATTTGTTTGTTTCTTTTGTGTGGTTGATGAAAAAATTTTAAATCCTGAAAAGTGTGTTTGATATGGTGTCTAGATTTGCAGGAAACAAATTTTGAATTTTAAATACAAGATGGCGAGTCCAAGATGGCGGACGAGATTTATGATTATAGACCGATTTTATTCGAAATTGGGATGTGGGGGTCTTTGTGGTTGGAGATTTTGAATTTTTTGTCAAAATTAAAAAAAAACAAGATGGCGACTCCAAAGATGGCGGACAAGGTTTATGATGTGGGGGTTTTTGGGGTCGAAGAATATGAATTTTTTGTTAAAATTAATAAAATTAAGATGGCGACTCCAAGATGGTAGACAATATTTATGATTATTTACAGACTCTATTCAAAATTGGAATGTGGGGATTTATGGGGTCGGAGATTTTGAATTTTTTGTCAAAATTTAAAAAAATCAAGATGGCGACTCCTAGATGGCGGACGAGGTTTATGATTATAGACCAATTTTATTAAAATTGGCATGTGGGGGTTTTTGTGGTCGGAGATTTTGAATCTTTTGTCAAAATTAATAAAATCAAGATGGCGACTCCAAGATGGCGGACGAGATTTATGATTATAGACAGATTTTATTCAAATTTGGTATGGGGTTGGAGATTAAGAATTTCGTGTCAAAATGAATAAACTCGAGATGGCAGACGAGATTTATGATTATTGACCGATTATATTCATAATTGGTATGTGGGGGTTTTTAGGGTCGGAGAATATGATTTTTTTGTCAAAATTAATAAAATGAAGATGGCAGACAATATCTATGATTATTTGCCAATTTTATTCAACAAAGTCAAATAAACTTTGGCTTATGTATGTTACATGGTATGGTTAAAAAATTGGTTTCCTACATATCTAGATACCATAACGAACAAACTATTAAAATTATCAAATTTTTTCAACAACAATGTAATAAAATTTATTAATTTTGACAAAAAAATCATAATCTCTGAACCCAAACACCCCCACATACCATTTTTTATTAAAATCGGTAAGATTAAATATAATACCCCCAAATTGTTGAAGATATTTGGGAAATCTAATTTCAGAATAATAATCTGAGTAAAAATTTAATAGAAATACCAAATGAGAAGGTGACTCAAAAAAGTGTTAAACGGTAATGAACTCATTTTTTTAAGTGATTTATAGTGGTTTATTTCCCAATTAAAACTTTTTTATTTGACTAAATCCGCAAAAAGAAACATAAAGATCATACGTAAACTTTTTTAAAACTATCTGTATTAGGAATAAAATATGTTCCAAATAATTTTGATGATTCTTAATTAAAAATTCAGAAGTTGCATTAAGATTGTTGTAAACTTAATAAAAATTAATTTAGTATAGCAGAGCACATAACTAAAATATGAACATTTTCGATTACAAGAGTTGTCCCACTTATTTATAAATTGCAGGGTACCTTAATGCTGTTAGAAATTGTCTTTTAGGTGGTAAAAATTATGTTGGTTATTTACTACTTTTAAGCAAAAGAAAGTAGAGAGAATGTGTTATCAATGTGAGAATGGTAGTTTGTGCAACAAGTGTGGATATGATGGCCATATCGCACGAGGACAAAGTTTGATCACGACGCCGGAGGATGAACGAATAATGAAAAAATTACAAGCCACAAGAAAATGTATACATTGTGTCTTTTTAACAAAATTAAACCTCCGGAATTAAAACTATATGACCAGATTTGTCTGCCATCGGGAACACAAAGTATAGGAAAATACATTTATTTCATAATTATAATGTGATTGTACTAACAAACTTCAGATAAAATCATGTAAATGGTAGTATTTCATTTATATTTTCTCGACCTATTTTTTATATTTTCTGGTCAATCCTGGCCTGCACTTTTATCGATTTCCCAATTGTCGTTGCACTCCGTGTGTCTGCATTTCTGTTTGGGTAGTTTTTTATTGCCAGACTTGCGCATCTCTAAAGGAAGGTCTATTTCTTTTTTAGTCTTGTGGGAAAACAATACGTAGAAAATAAAACAAAAAGAACCAAATCTTAGAAAAAACTGAACAAAGTTAAAAAAGGATAGGATAATGCTAATTTAGGTATCTATTTTTTGGTATCAAATAATTTAAATAAATAAATAAAATTTTAAATATTTTTAAAATATCCTCAGAAAACTTGCATACATAATACATACAGGGTGGTAAATACATAGCCCAAGAAAGTCCAATATATCTCCTTACAATGTTGTATAGTCTGGATATGTTTTCATGAATAAAATGAAAATGAAAAGCGGTTGCCTTGGCAATTTATTATTAGGGCTAACAGACAGTTTATCAGTTTTGATTAAATTAAGTTGTGGCATATTATAAAGTAAGTATCTATTTTACGGAAATTTGGTAAAAACACTAAAAATTACCCTTCATACTCTTGTTTGCAAAAAAGTAGTATAAGTTTTGGGAACAAAAAGGTTGTTTTTAGTAGTAGTCTAAATCGTTGACCTTTTGAAACTGGAATCAAGGCGTTAGTAGATGTCATTATTATTTTTGATATGTTACTAAAAAATGAATAAATATATTAATAGTTGATTTGACAAAGACGGTTATTTCCAACTGTAATAATTTCTGCAAAAATATATTTACATTGATAGAATAAGTATAGGTACTACTCTTTTTTTGCAATTAACTGTACGGCACAATTAAAAAATTGGGTTGCGGCAATTAAACAAGGAAAAACCGACCTCAAAAGACGACCGTGTCGAAATATCAATAAGTCTGTTTCAAAAGATATTATTGATGTTTTCTATATCAGGCTGAAATTTATCAGAATGCTCTCATAAAGTCATTCCGTTCCACTACAAAGAAAATTAATTGTAGTACAAAAAAAAACACATTTTTCATCATTGCTTCTTTATAAATTACACTCGTATATTTAAAATGTCACATATAAAAATCTATACAAAATAAGTCATAGTAAAAAAAAACAAAATAAGTCATAGTGAGAAAAAACTAAAGTGTCATTGGCAACAATTTTTCTAAACTTCAGCAAAATCGATCATACACTGCAATTTCACATTTATAAATTATTATCTATCTGTATTACGAATAAAGTATGTTGCAAATAATTTTGATTATTTGATTATTAATTAAAAACTTCGAAGTTGTTGTAAACTTACAAATGACCCAATTAAGATTATTATAGTACGGCATAATAAAATATACGTAGGATATTTCTGGCGCTAGCTAAATTTATACAACTAGAATATCCATACATTTGTTCACTAGAGTTGTCTCATTTTTTGATGAATCGCATAAGGGGTTTCACTCGAAATTGCATCCCGAGAAAGGTATTGTTACCTGAACCGAAGAAGGAGATTATCAAGTGACCATTAAAAAATGTCTTCTTTTCTTTATTTATATGGATTATGGATCTTGACCAAAACAATGTTTGATCATATCTCATTTTTTGGTGAAGGATTTATTGGTGTGTAGCAACTAAACGACATATTCAGAATAAAAAAATTCCAGGGCCGGCTTCGCGAAAATTTGTGGGACTGATCCATATTAAATATTTTACCCTGTATATGATTTATCTAAAATCTGAAATGATTTTTCCAAAGGACATAAATAGACAGGTTTTTGAAATTTTTGTTGCACTTGCCTTACACTTTTAATTAAAGATTCATTTTAAAGTCAAATTGAAAATTGGCACTAATGAAATATCTTAATGTAGTAATTATAAAGCAATCTTAAAACTAAAGATTAACAAGACGCACTGTGATCCAGTATGGTAAATACCAGAATTTGATTCAATTTATAGGGCCAGATTTAAATATCTGACATATCTGGTTCATGTCAAAAATTCACCCTGTATATAACTTTTCCACCCGCAATGGACTGAAATCAGATAAAAAATGTTTGTATTAACCTAGTTTTCTCATTTGTTTGAAGGGAAATTACTATAGAGTAAGATATTTCATTATGACCAATTTTCAATGTGACTTTAAATTGAATCTTTAATTAAAAATGTAAAGCAAGTATAACAAAAAATTCAAACACCCAGGTTTAACGGTCTATTTATGTCCTCTGGAAAAATCATATCAGATTTTACAGTACCTAATCATATACAGGGTGAAATATTGGATATGAAGCAAGCAATTATTTTTAATATGTCAGTTAGTTGCTAGACGCAAATAGACACATTCATCAAAAAATCGACTTAATTATTGAAAAGATATGATCAAGCAATGTTTTGGTCAAGATCCTTAATCCAACCTGTATATTAATAAAGAAAAGAAGAAGACTAAGGTGCCTCTGCTTATAGTAAAAGGGGTGGAGCCCTTTTCGGCACGGCGGTTAGTTATATCCGAATTTAATCTTTTATTCCTTCTAACGGTGTAGCCGTTCTGGGCACGAAAACTGGATTAAGGGTTCTAGGAAAATGAAATAAGATTATTTAAACATTATATAAATTTTAAATAATATTTTTGTAATCTCTTCAATTGTGGGTTATTCCTGAGATACATTTTAAATAAAATTATTGTGAAATGATTGGATTTATGAATGGGGTTGTAATAGTATAATTTTTAATCGGTATTTTATGTAGCTATTTAATATTTTTCCTAGTGTTGTATTTTTGTAATATTATATGTCTTGTGATTTTTTATATTTTTTCTATTAATTATGAGTTTTTTTAGTTTGTTTTATGTATAGTTTAAATACATTTTTTGTCAAATCATTGTTTTTCTTTGGAGAAAAAAATTCTTGACTATACAAATCAAACCGAGATTATTTATTTGGATACAAAATCTTTACCATACAAATCAAATGAAGGATATGTATTTGGAAAAAATAAATAAAAAAAATCAGTGAAATTTTTTGTCAAATCGTTGTTTTTGTTTGGAGAAAACAATTCTTGACTATACAAATCAAACCGAGATTATTTATTTGGACAAAAAAAAACATTATCATACAAATCAAATGAAGGATATTTATTGGGAAAAAAAAATTTAAAAAAATCACTGAAATTTTTTGTCAAACCATTGTTTTTATTTGGAGAAAAAAATCTTGACTATACAAATGAAACCGAGATCATTTATTTGGACAAAAAAAAAATCTTTAAAATACAAATCAAATGAGGGTTATTTATTTAGAAAAAAAATTTAAAAAATCACTGAAATTATTCCTATTATTTTTTCTTAAAAATATTACTTTGAATCAAAAGAATTAGTCACTTTATCGAAAACCACCGTGCCCAACAGGCCCACCTAATTTTAAAACTTGAGGCCAAAAGACCGGTAGGATTACGGAACCCCCTGCTGACAAAATTGACCGCTGGGACCAAGTGAACAACACCCAGTAAAAGTATGAACAGTTCTTCGTGATTCACCCTGTATATATTAGAATCCGTATTTCTCAAAAACTCAAAAACACCCAACATACTTTCATCCCACAACCCATTGCTTGGTAAAGTTTTTGGTTGAGTTCTAATAACATTCGTATTTAAAAACTAATGAAATTTCTTTGGATCGTTTGTTGAGAGTGTCTTAACATTTTTGAATAATCTTAGCTTGGCGTGATAAATTATTTTTGAAAGTTCCATTCAGAATTTGTAAAATTACGACATATATTTAAAATTAGTTTTTATACTATTTTTTTTGCTTTGGGTTTTTATCCATTTAACCACTAGATTTTTTAATAACATTAGAGCAAAAAAAGAAAAAAAGTAATGTAAAAAGAAAAAGAAAAGAAAAAAAATAAAAAAAGATAGGAATAAATAAACTGCCTGACAAGCCTCTATTCTATTTCTGTATTTTTCATTCCTCATTATTCTGTTTTATTTAAGCATTTCAACAATTTGAAACTGACCTACTTTAAAACATTGTTGCCCACCACATACGCGTCGGTCTTTTTATGAAAAATATTTGATGAAAATTGTGCAATGCCATAATAAAAAATAGGTCAGAAATTCAAAAGATCTAAAATAAATTAAAGCTATAAAAAATAAAAGCTCTAAAAAACTAACAGGTGTAAAAAATTTTCACAGTGAAATGATGTTACAAGGCCAAAAATGTACGTAATTAAAGTGTGAAATCATTAATAAGTTTTTTCTTATTTAAATAAGTTTTTTTTTGCTAATTCCAAATAAACAAAAATAGTTTAATGACCACCTGAATTAATTTATAATTACAAAAGGGAAAATTTAAAGGTAGCAGATAATAGAATGCGAAATATAAATGAGCCAACCCTTTTTATTCCTTGTTCCTTGATACCCGCCATTACACGTCGGTCGTGCCTACCTGTGCACTTTTTATAAGCATTCGCATACATTCTATACTCAACTTCCCTGCATATCTAAAATTTAAGTTTTTTTATCGCCAAAAAAGTTCAAACATAGCCAGTGTGAGAAAAGGGGTAAAGTCTTAGAAGGTCCGAAAAAAAAAACAAAGATGATGTACCTGGTTTTTTTCGTGGGTGCTTTGTATTAGATTATTCAAATGGGCAAATGGGCATGTTGACATACCGTGTTCTTGCATATTAAAAGGACTAATAACGAGAGGACCTTTTTTGTGCAGTTCACACGCAAATGAACTAGCCTAAGCGAAGGGGATTATTGAAATTTTTTGCCCATCGTTAAGATTTACACAAAAAATGTTGATCCCGTATATTTTGGTGAGATATGTTTACCAAAGCTACAGAGTGTGGTTATCTGATCTTTGTCGAGTTAGTAAAGTATAAACTTTAAATAAAAAGCTAATTTATAGAAAAGTTATTAATCCAAAAAGCACTCAAAGTTTTAATCAAAACTTTTAGACATGGTTAAGTTTTATTTTTCTAATCTCTCAGATCAGGAAATGGATTGCTATTAGTTTGTGCTCTACTTTTGAATTTACATAAACAACATATTATTTACGAATAACTAACTAATTCCAAAATGTAATGTTTAATAATCAATCAAAGAGATTTTTACTTCTTTGTGTTAGTTACTCAGAACTTGTGCGAAATAAGTCACGTTAGTAATATATTTTCGAAAATAATTTACCAATGGTTTTTTTTACTTTTATTTCAAATTGGCGATATTGATATTAACTCTAAATATGCTACTAATAATAACCATATACAGGGTTGCCAGACTAATTTTTTTTTAAATTTCTCATTAGTTAAAATTGATACAGAAATTTTCAATATTTTTTTGGGAAGTTAGACAGTTAAGTAAGTTAAGTTATACCGAACCGAACAGGTGAATAGCAACCGTTCTTCTGACCTGGGGTCAAGAAAACAGTGCCCTTATTAAAGAAATAGTAAAAAGACATTTTTGAAAAAAATCAAAAATGCATTTTTAAAATTTAGGCTATTTTATCCTAAAAATTACCTGCCGTGTTCTCAAATCCCACGGTGCCTATAAACTGACCGAGGGTATGCCAGGTATTTGTTCGCAAATCCCACGGATCGCAAAACCCACGTTCGCAAAGCCCGCGCCACCTTTTCACCAGTACTCATGCTGTTATTAAACAAATGATCTAAAGATTGCACTAATATTGCTTCTGAAAACAGGCACAAAATCTTTAGCAAATTTAAAAAAATAAATTCTTGTGCATTTGTATAATCTATTTATCAATACTTTAGTAAAAATTGAAATAGTTTTTTGAATAATTTTGTCAAAATTGAATAAAATATTCATTAAATCGAGCGTGTTAAAAATGTTTTATTCAAATCAAATATTCATTTATCTCACTTGGTATTTAATAATAACTATTACACAGTAAGTTCGATGTTTTTTTCCCGTTTCTGTAATTATCTCTCTTGTTTTAATTTTATATAAAAAATCCTCTTCAAGTAACACAAAAACCATTTTTATTATATTATTATTTTGTTCATAACATTGTATTGCAATTGGATTTAAGTGAATTTAGTTCCTTTTTTTATAATTAAGCTTATCATAATTTTTCACAAAGGTCATGGTGTGTTTTTTTTATTGATAAAAAATTATTGCGAGTTGTTAATGTTATTGTAATAATGAATTAACAACAAACATAAAAACAGGGTCAGACTCTACATTTCTTTTTAATGTAGAAAAGTTAATTTCAGCTTAATAACACCAAAAAAAACAAATTAAAAAATTGAAAAATAAATAATTAAAAAAAATCAGAAAAAAACAATAAAATCAGAAAAATGTCCTGTCCAGGATCATCAGGATAAAGAATCCTTAACTGTTACAGGTTATACATACATATGACTGACGTAAGTTTGTAAATTCGTATTCTAATTTAATAAAAAATGAAAAAAATATAAATTAAAAATTTGTTAATCGCAATTTCGATAAAAAATTCAAAACAAGAAAAAATTATTAAAAAAAAAATTTGTTTTTAGTTTCAATGGAGAAAAATTTTGAAAATTTAGTGTTGATGGCTACGATAATATGTAGACTTGAATCGCCTCATTACCTTTACACTCGGAGTTTTTTTAAGTAAATAATAAATTTTGAATAAAAAGATTTTGTTCAACATCGGTAAGAAGTCCCTAAACTCAATATATTTTTTTTAAATAAGTTTAAAATGTGGATAAAGTGATTGACAAAAAATTAACTTTGGTATAAAAACGCGTGGGATGCTTTTTACAATCTTAAAATAATTTGACCTTTACAAATAGCTATTGATGAAAAATTCATAACAATTGATATTAAGCGCCCTACGCTTTTGTATAGATAATAAAGTTATATTTTTTGTGAAGTATTTTATCGTCATTTTAAGTTTATTCAAAAAAATTAAATTATATCGAGTTGAGGGACTTCTTATCGCTGCTAAACAAAATCTTTATATTTAAAATTTATTTTTTACTTTTTAGTATACATTGCTACAAAAGCGTATTTTTTTAGTTTTTCAACTATAATTTTATTTAAATTACTAGTTGTATTAGGAATATCTGAAAACCTATCCTTATAAACAATTTGTTTTTGTTGTATAGTTTTTTTAGGTGTACCCTTTTATTAACATTTCTGTTTTTAGATAACTAATAATTATTGAATTAGCCATGTTTTATTGCTTTATTACTCTCTCATACAGAAAAATAAACTAGTCGTAGAAAAAGTATAGTGTACTCGCACTGAATGGCACATATTTCTTGGTCGTCTCTCTTTAAAGCAAAACGAGAATATTTATCTATTTTCTCAATAAATTTAAACTAAATCACAAATGTGTTACTATGGTGATACTTATTTTACTTTTTTTTTTATTTTATATTACCTCAAATATAAAAATTATCGCACTTATTTGGTTAATTTTTAAAATCTTGCCAAATTATTTTAACTAAATTGTTAAGAAATCAAGATGTAATCGAAAATACATATTTAAGTTTTTTATTACCTTGATACCTTATTGCAATATCCCCAGGAATATTAAAAAAACAGGTTATAACGAGGAGATCATATTTTACAAACTTAATGTTTTGATATTTGCTTACATTGATAAAAAATTTAAGTTGTCTAGACTAAATACAAAATGTATATATATTTTTTTAATCGATTAATTAACTCAACATATATTTTTTATGAAATATATTTGAATATAAGATGAATTTTTTTATATAATTATACTTAACCAAATAGTTTCTGAAAAAAAAAAACCAGCCACATAAAAAGTAAATCCTAATGCATCATTATGGAAAAATTATTAAAAAAAAGTAACTATAAATGCAAATCATAAATTATTCTTTATTTTTTATGGTTATAGGTATAATAACGGCATAATTTATAGCATGTTACTTAAAGAAGAAATAGAAATATTTTTGAAAAAAAATATAATATATAATAAATATGTTAAATCAGGATTTATTCCTAATTGCTCCTCTTTAAATTAAAGTTGATATCTATTTTTTTTTAAACGAAAATACGTAAAATTTTTCCTTTATTGAAATAGTTTCAAAAATTTCAGACCTATATTTTACACCAAATATGGTGTTTGTTATCGTTATCATGTGAACTAAAAATATTCTAGATTTTTTTGTGGTTGAGTAACCAGATGATTACACTGGACATTTTTTGAATGGATTATTACAAAACCAATTCTAATAAATTATAATACCAAAAAAAATCATGTCCATTGATTTATTTAATCGCTGCTTAATTATTATTATTATTATTACACATTAAAACGCCTTAAAAATTTAAAATGGTTTGTATAAAATTCACCGCATGTACTGATTTTTTAATATACCATTTTCCTAAAATCGTTTACAGACTATGACGGTACATATTTAATAACGATATTTTATGTAAATTTTTCTTACCGAATCTATACTCACGTGTCGCAAAATTTAATCATATTTTTTCTCTTAAACAAGAATATACAAGAAATTTTAATTTTCAATCACTTTAAGTTTTATTCATGGGGTGTATGCAGAGTAGGTGACTCCAATTGATATGCTGCAAGAATAAGTTTCGATTTTCAGCAGGAAATCAGGGACGTAGTTGCACTTTTGTAATTTACCACGTAGTATTCACGCAAACAGTTATTATTTTAATTTGGATACACATTCTAATTCTTGGAATTTTATTAATAAAAGGTGCTCTTTCCAGAAAATTGCTTATTTTCAAGAAAAAAATTAAAAAAATTGACCATCACCTTAAATGGAATTTTTGTTCATATGTCTGTAAAATTAAATAGATTTTATTGTAGAAAGGAAGGGCAGATAAGTCGTATGGTAATTTACCATAAGATCGTTGTGTAATACATTTTTTTAACTTTAAAATAAATACACCCTTTTTAAAACCTGTTCTTAAGTAAAGATTTATTCCATACAATTATGAAATCCCTAGATATTAAGAATTACCAAAATAAAACTACTAAAATTAGTATAAATCAGGAAAAATAGTTTATAGCTTGAATACTTTTTTTAAATTAAATTGGATTCACCTACTCTGAATACCCTCAAAAATGGAATGAACACCATACAGTGGTAATAATTTTATTATCAAATAACAGTTTTTATGGTTGACCCTTCAAGAACGAATAGCTCCGAAGGTTTGCATCTGAGAAGGAAACTTTATAAAACATTTTAGTTTTTTTTATCCAAAATATGTAATCTCCCAATATATCTAGGATAACCTTGTATATGACTAACATTATACTAATTATATGTCAACTCAATTATCGCTCTTTCCCTTACAACCCTGTATACGACTAACATTATACTAATTATATGTCAACTCAAGTATCGCTCTTTCCCTTAAATAACTACTGGTTTGAAAAGAGTATTGTGTAAGAAATATTAGAAATAAAACTGAAGATCGGTGCGTAACAAAAAAAATTGTACAGATATATGATATTTACAATGACCCGAGATTCGATACGATAATTAACTCTTCAATACGACTTGTCTTGCTTTCCATAATTACTTGACGTTTATTTGTTATTTTAAATTTAAAACTCATTTTTTTCCAGTTGTGATGATTTATGTCAAAGGAGCTGGTGGGGTGCCATGATATTTATGTGTTATTTGCCTCTACGCAAAAAAAATTGATAAAACCTTAAATACAATCAAAACCGGCTAAAACCCCCAAAAAAGAATAATAACTCGCTAAAAGTCGTTAAAATCTATATAGATTTTAACGACTTTATAGATCTTTATAGAAATCTATATAGATGCTTAAAATAGCAATGAATGGTGACATTTTTGATTAACAGAGTATAACATGTGGTCAGTTAATCGTCATCTATAGAAATATGATAACTATGACATTATGACGAGCCAGGAAGGGATAGTTTAGGGGCAATTGGGACGACTACTCCTTTTATCTCGTATTTATAAAGATAAATGTTTTACCAGTTGTTAATACGGGTTTTAAGTGTAAAGTATATTTTATTCAGTTTATTCCTTAACCTGTGTCAATCTGACACAGATGAAAACTTGTTACTTTGCATTTAATTATTCGAAAAAATTAATAAAATTTATAAGTCAAATTTATAGGTACTTGCAAAAAATTAACTATGTAGGTACTAATAAAAAAATATTCTCACGTAGGTACGTATTTTTTTTTGTAGCATAAAAAGAATCTTGGCTCAGTGTCTCATATCAAAAAAAGTTGATATTCCCACATTAAAGGCGCGCATATCTTATCCATAACAACCACACCGCACCTCGTAAAAAGGGGTAAGTTTTTTACAGCATAGGTACCAAAAAAAACGCCTTTCCCTAAGAGCCGACAGTTTACCTGCTAGGGTACGTTTACTTTCACCCCTACAGTGCGGAGATCCACCCTACTAGATTTTCTACCCAATCATAGATCGGGTGGTACCTACCCGAATTAGCACAATGCAAAACACGCCTTGTAACGGAAGTATTTTTAAGGGGTCGCCATATTTTTCAACCCCTGCACTTTTTTTAGGCCATTTTAGAGTAAACGGTTCACCGTAGGTAGGTAACGTCTATAGGGAGTCAGTTTGCGATTTTGGATTAAAAAGGGGGTGAGGGTTATTTTTCTTTTTTCTACACAGACTTGACTCGCCAATGTAAGGCATCATTACAAAGAATAGGTAACGTATTTGAGGGTGAATTCTACTATGTGCACTTATTATTGAGGGTAGATTCGATTGTTCTTGGACATAGAAATGTAATTTTAAATTTTTACCGTTTGATATCTTAACTGGAATAAAAAAGTAGGATAAACGGTTGAATTCAAATCAATCAAGAAAACCAACCATTTTTAACACGTTTTTATTAGCTTAACATGTAAGTAGGTATATGTATATTAATCTCGGAATCTTTAAAATTTTCACAACCGATGACAATATAATTTAATAAAAAAATCAGAAAAATCATAAAGAATTAGAAAAAAATCCGAAAAAAAATCAGAAAAAATGTCCTGCCCAGGATAAGAATCCTTATTTTTTAAAGGCTATACATATAGAGCAAATTTTTAATCTATTTTATAAAAAAATGGAAAAAGTTGTAAATCGATGAAAAATTCAAAACAATTGATTCAAGCACCTCACGTTTTTTATATCAAAGCTAATTTTTTGTCAATCACTTAATTCTTATTTTAAGTTTATTTAAAAAATATATAAGAGACTTTTTATAGCTGTTAAAGAAAATCTTTTTAATTTGAAATTCATTTTTTACTTTTTGGTTCACATTACTTCAAAGCGTGTTGTTTTTTTAGATTTCTAATTTATAATGTTATTATTGTTTATCATTATAGTAGTTCTTCATTATACCAAGAATTCTACTAAGAATTTGTTTTTTCAATATTCGTTTAAATCGGGGAAATGTTTTAAATATTTTGGAAAACCATATTTGTATATAGTTAGAATAACACGTTTCAATGCTATAGTAAGTAATTACACTCACTTTTTCTAATAGTGAATCTAAAAATACTACAATCAAAAAAAACTTCGAAATAGTATATTTAAAGAGTTAAACGTTGCTTTTAAATTGTTAATGTTTTAATAGTTAATAAAAGATAGCGAAAAAAATCACGATGTAACTGTCGCAAATTTGACATGAAAAACGAATTTTAATTGATTATCGATAAGTTTCTGCTAGAGCTAGAGTATAGAGTATAGAAAAACGTCCAAAATATATTCAATAAATATGGACACCAACGACCTCAAATATAGTACATACTGTGTCAAGGTGCTCCCACCATTATAGCCATCTAATAATAGACTGCCCAACCTTAAACGATGAAAGATCAACAAATAATTTAGGAAACATCTTAGTGCTAACTCAAAACTGTAAAAGTATACTAAAATCTCCAAAAAAGCTGTTACAAGGAATATGATAGTAAAATAGTATATTACATAACGAGATTGGAAAGGGATATATTCCGCAAACGTAACGAGCGCGGAATACATTATTTTTCCTACCACGTAAAAAATCCTTCAAAAAAACGTCTTTTTCAAATAAAGTCAGTTAAACAAATTAACATATGTACTGAAAAGTATATCAAAACGTGATATTTGTTTACTTTTCAATACATGTGTGTTTTGTTAATTTTCAATACACGTGTGATATAATATTTCAATATATGTTTGATATAAGCTACTTTCTTAAGTACAAATGAGTGTGCAAACTATCATGTAATGGTAGGAAAATAAATTTAAGCGAGTACCTACAGTTCAAAACGGTAAAATAAATAAAAAAAAATATGTCCACAACTAAGCCGTAAAGTGTCATCATGAAATACGAAACAATGGAGAACAGAGATCGACAAATTTAGGTTTTACTTTATTTACTGGTTTTTGAATCGCAACATGACAAATTAAATCCAGACATGTCGAATTTATAAATCGTCAATTTCGTTTGTTTTATAGAGTTGTTTCAGATCACTCGCTTAGTAAATATTTCATTGCACTGAAACTTTAAACGGTACAATATTTATTGCCGAGGGTTTACTTACAACCAATGAAATCTAATCTAATTGTTAGAGACTATTCACACTTTTTAAAAATAAAATGATCCCATATTCGCACCGAAAAATACATTTCTTTGACTATATAACTTAAATTTAACCAATGGCAGTTCCAATTTCTACTTAGTTACTATGTATTGATAAGTGACGTGGTATAATCGTTTCGGTGATTCACATCCTTTCATTTTGACAAATTTGACATATTAAAATAATGTTTGATGTTTATAATAAGCAAACGTTAACAATATAATTCGTTATATAATCGTACCGAATACCGCGAGCATACTAAAATAATATTTATACTGTCCTTCTCACTGGACGTATTTTTTAAAACACCAGTCGAGCTGCGCTCTCGTAGTGTTCGAAAAAATACGTCTCGGGACAGGATAATTGGGAGTTCAGTTTCATCTACGTTGTAAGACGTTGGCAGAAGGATAATATCACTTTGTACATTCAACTAATATCTCAAAAAAACTGCCGGGAGATTAAAGCCATGTACTCGAATATGTTTCCATTGGTTTTCTGAGAGACAATTGCTTTTTATGTCTAAGAAAATTATCTAACCATGCTCGACCTGCCTAACGTTCTCAGGTTCTTACAAGTATCAGTATAAATATTAAATCAAAGATGGCACTAACAGGGTTACTGTTTTAATTGGGGGGAGCATTTACCTGCAAAGACCTCTTCTCTATAAATTGAATTAAAATATATTGTTTAAATAAAATATTATGAACAGCCTCAGAAATAAGTTATTTTTGTTCAGTAATCTTGTAAAAACAGGCATTATTTATCTATTTTTAATTATAATATTTTTAAAATAATCTAAAACTAAAATTTATGATAGATAAATGGTGTAAAGTAATCAAAACAGTTGGTACCGGCTATGGATCTATTTAATCATCATATCGAAATACCCCAAATTTAGAAAATTTTCTCTTAGACGTTTTGAAAATACAGATTCATGTCTATTTTATTACTTTCATGACATTAACATACGTAAAAAATGTGGTAGTAAAACTGCTTCAATTTTTATTTCAAGGTGGGGGAGATACTTTTTTTTATTAAAAAAAGGCAACCTTTGGACCAAATAAAATGAAAAAAAAATTTGACTGCTCAGTGCCGACACTATACTTAACTAAATTCTAATCTAATCAATGAAGACGCTAATTATAATAATCACATCTATTTTTATAAGATCAATTATATTTTCATGTATTACATATGCTATAACATGTATACTGCTATTCTCTTTTTAAAAAAAATTTTACGAAATAAATGGAAAAAATATTGCAAATTTTTTTATGATTTGAAGTTTTTTTTTAATACCTAATAGGAATAATAATAGGAGTTGATAGTATACCGATTCCGAAGAGGTTCCACCCCACTCTCTGGGACAAAATTATAATTCGTTCAGGCCAGACGTTAGTATTCAGTTTCGCATCATATTATCGATAATTATCGCAAAAACGACTATCATGAACTGAAATCTGCATTGTATAAATATATAAGAAACTAGTTCGAACAACCGCCTGTTCTCGCCTATTGATAATAAAAAACTCTGAAATTACAACAAAAACAAATTGAAAAACGTAAAAAATTCAAAATTGGTTTCCTGCACGTATAACACCATAAAGAACAAAATTTTCAAGTTTTCAAAATTTTTCAACATTACAAATATTAAATCACTGAAATATTTTAAACTAACCCTTATTTCTAAGCATTTTTTGGATATGTGTTGTCTGTATATTTATTTTATATCATTTTATTAGAGGAATTTCCTGTGACATTTTAGTAGTCAAATTTTTGAATCATCCTGTATATAATGATAATTGCTGTCATGACAAATAATCAACCGTGAGATCGAGGCTTTAATAAGATGCATACACCAATATTATCGATAACAGTAACTTAAAAAATTAAAATATATTGGTAGCTTATAATAAAATGTTCCATATTTTTATACCAAAGTTCTTAAATTGATTATATAAAATATCTAAAAATAAAATTATTTCTAGAACACCTAGTAAAATTGGTTCATTGACTTACGTAGATATAATTTTAGTACCATGGTAAAAATGATTCGTCATTTCTAGTTATAAAATAATTCAACATGTTACACAATTTAAATGAGTAAAAAAAAATCTCTTAATGTTATACGATTTCATGAGTTTTTTTGACATTTTATTAAAAAACCTAAGTTTCGGTATAATCCGAGGTCAAAAACGAATCTGATTGAGTCAACGCAAGTCAGGTGGAAGAAAAAAAGAAAAACCAATGTTACGTTTATTTATTAAATTCGATATAGTTAGCTGAAAAGAACGAAGAACAAATGATATGAAGCAAGAAAATAAAATATTTCTTCTGACACAAAAACTTGCTTTCGTCTTTTGAATCGTACGGTATTATCGAGGCCAAGCAAATGGGATAAGTTTTTTAATATCGTAGACAGATCTTTCAGGGCCGTAATCAAGGATTTTTCTTTACCACATTACTTAAACATACAAAACAAATGTACTGAACGAGGGTTTCGAGCGAAAACCTGATAAAACACTTCTTTCGAGATAATCACGTTTAAAATTTTTAGTAACTTTAAAGAAGATTTAAAACCTTATTGGTATGTTTATTATGAGTTCGAAAACATACTAATATGGTTTTAAATCTACTAAAACGAAAGAAGTGTTTTATTAGTTATCGGGTTTTCGTTCGAAACCCTCGAGTCAAATTAATCCCTAAAACTGTAATGTTCACATTTATTTTACCTCATCTTCTGGTATGTATTGAAACGTGAATTTTTCTTCATTCCAATTAAAACTGATTCGTTGTTAAAATTCGTAATTTATAGTTTTTCCATTAATTTTGGAGGAAAAAAGAAAGAAAATGAAAAAAGAAAGTCATTATTTTTATGTATTTTTTGTAAGAAGCTAAAAAAATAAGCTAAAATAATATGCTGAATCAAATCCATCAATCATTTATACTTATTATTCGTATTAAACTTTAAATCATGAAAAATTTTTTGTACAAAATAAAAAAATCCTGTACCTAACGGGATCGAACCCGATCCTTCCTGGCTGAAAACTAGGCATCATTTAATTAATCATATCAATTCTAATTAACGGTTAACTTCTCCACTGGCGTCTAGAATAAAACTTTATACGTCCATTTCATTTAAAAATGGTCACGATCTCAACCTCATTCGGCTACGTATTCAATGATTAGCATTTATGAGCATTCTATTTACGACTGTTAGAGAACCAATACTTCATTTCCTTTATTTGAATCTAAATTGTCTTTTGTGCAATTGATCATAATTAATCTAACTGTAATTAAAAGAGGTAGATTGTTGACGTAGGTTTGATTTGAATTATTAAAATTCTTAAACATATCCCTATTGTATCTATGTAAGATGGATATTGTCTTTGTCATACCAAAATACACAAGTCGTAATTATGGAAAACTGAGTTGTGACAAAAACATTTATTGAACCCGCTCTGGTGTTAGAATTCTAAACCGTGAAAACTTGCAAAAATAAAAATTTAGTTTTCTCATATACGAGGTTTTGGCATGATGAAAACTATATTTCTTATGATGGACAAATATGACTAAAGGAATTTGTACGTAAAATAATTTACATACACCCAATGTATACAATTATAACAAAAATATGACATTATTTATGTTTTTTACAATTTATTATACATTTTAAAGTATTATCAATTCACCTTCATCGGCTCATATAGGTGGCATCCATATATTTTTTGTCTGGGAATATTGTTAATCATGTTGGCACATTCTGTAGTCATAAATGAAAAATGCTTTCTTTTGCTCGAAAAATTATAACAAGTGTATTCCAAACAAATTTTATCACTTTTTAGATCATGGTTACATTGAATAGCAGCATTTTTGGTAAATTTAAGCCATTCTGTCAAATCTCGATGTGTTCTTGAGTTAAAATTTTAACTAAATAAAATGTAGGTTTTACTCGTGCCATAAAGTAGAAGTAGTGGAAACTAGCGTTCAGTCACTTTATCTTAATTTAGAGATTTCTTCCAGACCAGACGCTTATTCTCAGTGACTGTGACGAAACTGTTGAAGTGACAAATAGCGGATATATCACATTTATAGCATTAACCGTCAATGTAACGTTAATCATAATAAATTTTTATATTTGCAAACTATTATGCATAAAATTACGCATCTCAAAGGAAATTCAATAAAAGTAATCAGTATCTTATTAAGAAATATAAAAGTAATATTTAGTTGTTTGGCTGTTCTGCAACTGTAGCTATTATGATTAGTGCTAAGTCCGGTGCTGCTTCTCTTTATACATCGAACAACTTTTTGTGCACGTTTTTTGTAGAGTGGAATGCCCACTTCAATTTCGGTAGCGCTATGAAATCGATAATTTAGAGTTTTTCTCCAGCTCGAAAAATTTTTAGGGAAAAAACTAGTCGGGAACGAGTTTGTCGGTCTAGAGTAAAAAAACCATCGGTAAAAAGTTCCCGAGACAGTTTTTCATCCACCGGTTCAGACAATTTCATAGCGGACTGAAGTTTCACAAAGTACAGTCAGGGACACAAGTTTTATCGACATTACAGATTTCATTTTGTACTAGTATTTCAATGCTTTTTACGATTTTTTATATTTTTCACCGAATAGTTACAAACATTTTATTAAGTTGAATGATAAAAAATAGTCTTATTTTACCGATTTAAAATAAGAACAGATCTAAGAAAATTAGATTAAAAAATATGAGGTAAAAAACGAAAAGTGTTCCTTAATAAATTTTCCATTAAATCATAAAAGTTATTTTAGAATCTTGACCTACAACCTGTACGAAGTCAATAATTTTGCTGAATATTACGTCCCTATTGGCTGGGCTCAGACACTCGTTTTCTTTTTTCCGTGGACGCTTCGCAGACGTTCGATTTTTTCATTCACACTTGAAGCTGCTAGTAGAGTAATCGCTTTACGCGTTCACAATACCTAAGCGCATTTTTGCTATCCCCAAAAAATAAGCACACACTCTTTAAATATTCAGCGAATAACGGACAGCTAATTATATGGTTTATTACGATTATATCCAGAAAATTCTTGAATCCTTGATCATATGTAAATTCTTAGACATCCCTGTTATGGTAGTCCTCACTTTTTATATCCCACCCAAATGGGCATCTTCTACTAAAAAATTGATAGACCAATTTCACACATTGTATTTACAGTTTCATTAAGTATATCTTGATAATAGGAATTTTTACAAGTGAAATAAAGAAAGTTCGACAAAGGAAAGAACGATGGTCCAATTTTAAAAACGTCATCAGTCAAACTTAGATAGTATATAATTCATATTTGTTTGACGCACGCCAAGCGTTAGTCTTTAATTTTTAGTGTAAATCATAGGCGGATTTAGAAGGGGTGGGAATTTAGTAGTGCTTAAGCAACCCCAAACATTTTAATCATAAAGCGCTGATAAACTATTCATTTAAATTGCATATTTTTTATTCATAAAATAAAATGCTCATAATAATAAAAGTTTTATCATAGCAAATGTATAAATCGGTAAAATTGTCTTTCCCCTAAAGGTGTGCAATAACTTGCAACAAAACTTTTGCAACATTTCTTTGATCAGAAATATGATGCTGTTAAGTGTTTAAATTAACTGATGCCTTCTGTTCGTTGTTTTATTGCAAGTATGTAAACGGCAGCCAAATAAACAAGGTCCTTGTTTTTGGTACAATTCAGTTTCATCTAAATTTGATTTTTTTATGTTGCATGTCGGTAAATGCGTTAAATCTTCATTTTTAAAATACTTTTTCGACAAGAACTGAAATCGTGCAACAAAGCTTTAATGAATGCTTTAACTGTGTTACACATATTCGTAATTATCCGATCTTTTCCATGAAATTTTAAATTTATCATCAACCATGAAGGATAAGAAAACAATCTGGTCTCTTGGTTTTTTGGGTATTAAAAACATCATATTTCTTGTTTTAATTCTAATTCACTTATAAACGATTTCGAGACGACGAAGTTAACAATTAATAACGAAGTAGTATATGATGTAGTACTCTAAGTAATATTATCACTGCTGTGTCTGTACTAGTAGAGGATAGATTTATCTCGTGACTTCAAGATATTGGCAATATTGGCGAGTTATATATCTGATTAGTTGGGAAAGACAATTATCAGTGTGTTCCTATATAAATCACAAACTAGTCAGAGCCAATCAAATAGCTTTAAAGCAGTCGCTATGCAGGGGCGTTACTAAAAAAGAAGTAACGCGTTACTTTACCGTTACTTTTGCTAAAAATTAACGCGTTAGATAAACGTTACCGTTACTTTTTTTAAAAGTAACGATTTATTTTCTCGTTCTTTTATTGTCCATCTCACTATTTATCGCCGTTATTATTGCACATACAAAAAAAAACTTTAAATAAAAGTATGATTAAGCATGATTTTTTAAAATGCTATCCAGAACCCAGTGGCGCGCGAAATCGACGGGGCACAAAAAAATAATAAAAACATTATTTCACATTAAACAGCAGTAACAAAACAGAAAAACCTTGGTATTAAAGTAACGCGTTACTTTTTAATAACGCGTTACTTTTGAAGCAACGCGTTACTGTAACGCAACTACCGTTCTTTTCGCCCACTTTAAAGAGTGTAATTTAGTAACGCGTTACTAAAAAGTAACGTTTTAGTTTCGTTACTCCCAGCTCTGTCGCTATGTGATTTTGTATAGACACAAAGCTATCAAGAACAATAATTATCTTTATATATTAAATATAGTAATAGTAACCTAAACATTCGAAAAAATTGTTCTATTCAACTAGACCAAGCGGTAATTCATCAAACATTTTTTATGAATTTTTGAATTTAGCTAAAAAAATTATTCCTCTTTTTCAATAGCCTGCTTGGAATTTACACAATTTGTGGTAAATAATGAACTATTTCTGTAATTTTTTCAATGACAGACAAATTTTTATGTATATAGATGATATCTTAAACTTCAGTTTTGTTTTTTTTAAGAGGTGTTATGAGATGCCAATGATTAATCCTGATACATTAATTCTGCGCATTCCAACTTAATTAACAAAAATTGTCAACCAGACAAGTTGAAATAAATAGAACTAAAATACTTTAAAATAAAAATTGAGGAGGTGTTATGAAATGCACTTTCATAAAAAGGTCTGCCAGAAGTTAATTAACGAAGATTGTCAGCCAGACATTTTTTTTTTAATTTACCTTAAATTGAGTTTTCAAACAGGTATTTGAAAGGAATCACTTTTTTTAGCAAAAAATAAAAATTCATAAAAAATGCCAATTAACAAATTTTTATCAGTAACATAATTTTTACATACTTTCAACCATTTTCATCTTTAAAATTTTAGATGTTTTTTCATGGGGGGTTTGCAGTAAGGGGATTTTTTTAAAGTTTGAAAATTTCTTTTTCCTGATAATACATTTTTTGTTTATTTTCGTAGTTCATATAGATTCAAAATGTAAGGTATTACTAAGGTGCACAACAAATCACTTTTGATAAATTTAGACTTTTCACTAAAAACTGATTTGAGATGAAAAAATAGATTTTTAATACATTTTACTCATAAATTATTATTTTATTTATATTTTTCAAATTTTTAACATAAATATATGCCAATAAATCAAAATTTGGTAAAGACTCGTATATTATAAAAGAAATTCATAATTTTTACTAGACAATAATAATTATATAGCAAATAATAGTTTTACTTCATATTAAATATTATTTAAAACAATAATAGATTTGTTTGTTAATGTAATGATAAATAATAATTTAATACTATTTTATCTGTTTTCTCCATTTCATTTTTAATTACGAGATTTAATGAATATATAGGATTTCTTTTTAAAAAACTATTTTGAAAAATACAAATTTGGATCAACAAAAACAGAAAATAATTAAAATGTGACTTGAATTAATGAATGCTAATTTACAAGTGATTTTTAGAATAAAATTATTAAGTGAGATTAAACTCTAACGTTCAATAGACAAACGTAAGATTTCCGTGAAATAGTGCGTTAATTATATTATTTGTTCTTTAAGGTGTTGGTTTCATATAACTAGAGAAAATATTAAACATTTACAAATAAATCATATTTTTTTCAAAAAAAAAAGAATAAACTTATTCGTAATTGGTTATAATGTTCAATTCAAGATTCGAATTACATAAAATGTATAATAGGATATTATTTAACAAGCGTATAATGACGGGTATTATGCACGAAAATGAAATGAAAATGAAATCATCTTAAGGTAATAGCCAGTTGAATACTATACTTCAAATAATAAATCGATTTAAAGTAAAAAAAATCTGTATCACACAATTTAACAGAATAATTATTAATATATGTATAATCACATCACGAGAAAAAATTATTAAACAATTTCTTTACTAAAAGTGATCGGAAAATTGGGTGCATTTATTATTTGAAAGAAGCCAAAATGTATTTAAATATTAATCTCTAACATCATAGTTAAAAATCTTTTTTTGTAATTTAAATAAACACGTACATAACATACACCCTATAAAATTGACAGTTTGGCTTCAAAGGAATGTATATTGAATGTAGTTACGGAATAACAAGGAAGATATACTTTATTGAACGACAGGAAACTGATAAATACAACTTCTGTACTAATTTGCTTGTCTAAATAATTAATCTTTTGTTAAAAAAATAAACCCAGAATTGGTAAAAAAGCTAAAAAGCTCAGCAAGCGATAAACACCGACAAAACAAAGATAAAGATGATATCAAATAAAAACAGGGATGGAAACTTTGATCTGAAAAAATAGTAAAAAGAAGGCAAAAAGCAACAAAAATATATTGCGCCCTAAATAAAATTCCTAGAGAAAAAGAAATAAACATGAAAACCACAACAATGCAGGCACTGTACCAATTATTATATGGGAATTAAAGGTACAAGCTTAAGCAACACGAATCACAACTTAATGCGATAGAAATTAAATTGTTAGGATAAAACTAAGTATGATGTAAGAGTAGGGAACGAAAGAAGACATGAATTACGATTGGGAACAGACAACTAAACTGATACACTCACATATCAAGAATGGATAATAACCAATTAGTGAGAAAGATCATAGAAACACTAAAAGGAATGAAAAGAAAACTAAGAAGACCGATAAAATCCCGGATAGGCATTGAGGCAATAGAGACAAGAAGACAAAGTTAAATTAAAATATTAGCTTGATATCGGAAACAATTTAAAAAGTTAATTTAAATAATCATAAGTAAGTTTAAGAAAAAAAACCGTTTATCTCTAGTTTTGTAATAAATGACAACTACAACGTAAAAGCAATAATAGAGATAAAAACCTTTGAATGTGTGAGAAATTAATTTAAGAAATAAGAAATAATGAAAAAAGCATTTTAATGAAATTAACCCAATTATTTTTAAGCAGCGATTCTACTGAATTTGATTCCGACTGGATCATTGCCGAAACAGATGTCGAAATAGATGTTTATGGATGAGGATTTCTAAACCAGTATTTATTATAACTCCACGGGCCCGTATCATACATTGTATTTCATACAGTCAAAAATTTACGATTTATTTGAATATTTATTTTCTTTTTATGAACCGTCATTATTAAATTTTAAATTCTGTCAGATTAAACATTACCGGTTAATATATTGTATTCACATCATCCTCTTTTTATTTGTTAGTTAGTTAGATTTTTTTTTATTTTGCTGATTTATTGGTTTGAATAAATAAAAGTTAGTTGAAAATAATAATTTGAAATGTTTCTTGAAGCAGTTCAGGAAGAATTTTGCTAATAACAATTAAACTTTTAACACAGATACTGAGCGGCTGACGCGGCCTCAGAAATGGTCTCCAGTGTATATTTATTTGAACGGTACAAAATAAGAAAAGTTTTTGTTCCTAGCAATATAGTCGTCATAATTTCCGCGGGCCCAACAATGAGCATCATTTCTTCATAATAATTAGATATGATATTCAGGTAGATTATTTTGTTGACATGCATACATCCATTTCCTGTACTTACAATTTTGCATATTATATGGCCCTGTCTTATATACAAGGTGTGCCCTAATAGTATAATTATCAATTAATTACAGTTAAAATTACCTTGATGATTTAGGAAAATGGAGAATATACGGAGATTCATACTATCAACAGGTATAAAATAAAATAGGGAACATATGTACAAAAATGTACCATTTGTGGAAAAAAGTCTTAAAAACCATTTATTTAACTTAACACAAATTTTTTGAAGCTATTTTATAGATTCTTTTTTGATATACGAGGTCTCGCCAGTACCGTGTAATGGGCTTGTGTAGCCCTTATTTTTTACGCACTAGAACAATTGAATAATTTTTATTTTCTTTTTAAATTCAGGTTTTACTTTTATATATGCTGAAGTTAACCTTTTGCCAGATAATTACCAAAATTGAAAAATTGTAAAAATGCCGTAACTATAAATGAATCTATATTTTTGTAAAATTTCGAACAAAAAATAAATATTCAATACCATCAAATTTCACCACATAAATTTACTCTGTACTTTATGAATACAATATGAAAGACGTTACAACGTTACAACTTATGAGCATTTACGGACGATATTGCAGGGTTTCTAAGCACTGAAATGCAATTACAAAAAAACATGGAAAGTATAGAAAGACACCTTAAGTACACAAAACTTAGGTTTAAACATATAAAAAACTAAATGCTTGATCATAAGCAACAGAGATGTTAAAATAGACTTAGAACTAGATAGACAGAAAATCCAGCAAGTAAGTAGATTTAAATACCTTGTAACAATGATCAACAGTAAAGAAAATGAAAAGTACAAAACTCAAAATCTAGTAACACACAATATTTTAATGTTACGATATTAAATTGAAGAGGAGGGAACGGCAACTAGTTTCGGCAATAATGCCATTATCAGGCCTGTATTACATAGTTCCAAAAAAGAGGAGAGTACAAAATAGAGTAACTTACCAAAAATTAATTATTTAAAAAAACGGAGAAATTGCATAATAAAAGTACATGGTTGGTACAACAATTAGAAGTTTTAGTGCGCTCACTGGTACGTAAAAGTGAAATTAAACTGAATTTTCGTCCTTAAATTAATTCAATTTAATTTTACCTTTACGTACCAGATCCAATTGTACCAACCATGTACCCTTATTGGGCTTATACAATTTCTCCATTTTTTGAATAATTAATTTTGATAAGTTACTCTATTTTGCACTTCTCTTTTTTGGGGAGGATAATCAAACTTTTAGACGAATATGTTTGTCTGTTTCTACATTTTTATATTTCGTGCTATTTTTTGGTATCCTAGGGGGTAACTTCCCCTTTACCCCTTCATATCTACGCCCTTGAACTAGTTGTCGTTCCCTCCTCTTCAATTAAATATCGTAACATTACAATATTGTTTGGTACTAGATTTTGAGTTTTATTACCTCAGTAAAGAAAATGTTGAAAATTACGTACATGAGAAAACAGTACACAATAAATGTATCAAGCATAAAGAGATATCTAGGAAAACAAAGATAATAGAAGCAAAAATTCTAATTTAACGGAGAGATAAAAAAAAAGAATCCAAGTGACATAAACGAGTTGCAGCAAAAAGAATAGTTAAGAGAAGAAATGAAGACATACGAAAGTAATTGACATAAAATCGACAAAAAAAAATACAAAAGATAAAACTAAGCTGGTAAAGATGTGGGGGGAGAGACAACTTAAGAACATCATAGAAGTGAAACCTGTGGGTAAAATAAAAGAGGAAACCCAAATGGAAGTAGAATAGCACAATAGGAGACGTTCTCCAAAAAACAGGAGGAAACTCGAACTCAGCTAAGGAAATGGCAGAACATGGAACAAGTTTGTAACAGAACTGTAAATAATGTAAATGTAATTAAATAAGGATATAATTAGAATCGGAACCATATCTTCAAGTATAAATATCTCGAAAATTATTTTTTTTTTTTTTGATAAAACGAGTACGCAAAAAGGTTCATAAAATTTAAATAAGGAATCAAAAAGAAGATTTTACCAATGCTGTAAAATTTTGGGGGGAAGATTCTACTCCTGTCGCATGCCGCTGACAATCGTGAGTAAATTAATTTTTTCATAATTATGTGGCTCCTACATAAATAAAATCGCATTCAAAGTTTAGTAAAGATCTTAAATTTATAAGCAATATTCATTTTTCTATTTAAACTTCACCCACATTTGACCATTAAAACAAAAAATTATTATTTTGAGCCGCAGATATATTGTATTCATTGTAATATTATTAGTAGTTACTTCCATCATTATTTTTGTCAAAAATAAACGAATAAAGACATCGAGAGCGGATAGATAGATTGTCAAGCTGCAATGTTTGAGGTCGACTTAGAAGGGACTAGGTACTTGAAAAATATTAATTTTCCAAAAAGAAAAAACCTGATACTCATTTTTTTTAATGTAAACGGTGGGTCATTCTTGTCTTTAAATAACTCTTTGAATAACAAATAAAACAACATATTTCTTTTTGAAGGAAAATTTAAAAGAAGAAAAAAATTCTGAACGAAGATAAAAATAAATGAAATAAAACATGCAATGACAACCGAAGTGATCTTTAACAGTTGAGCGATGCAGATTCCAAACATGTAAATATTTTAAACTCTATTTTTTATTTGTATTAAAATGCAGCAAAACTCAAATAATAAGTTTTATCAAGAATTAAATAAAATAGATATGAAACATAAAGTAAGAAAAACCAAAAATATGATTCAGCTAAAGGGACGCAGAATAAAACAAGTGATAAGCTAAAAATATCTAAGAATTCTCATTGAGAATATTTAAACGTGTGGGACGAAGGAAGATGCTCGCAAAAATTATGACTCAGACGAACATCGAATGATTGAGTTAAAGAAGTCGACAAAAGTGATAAAATTGGGACAGAATTAAGACATAAACCAATTAAAAAAAAGGATAAATTAAATAACATAAAGATACAGATTAAATATGTGCCATATAATTTTTAAAACGGGTGGCTAAGTGAAAACTTTTTTTCGCCCATTCTAGTTTGGCAATAATGTCTTACTGATCTAATCAGAGACTTACTAAAGATTTTGTCTATCATGTGCCAATAAATTTCAGTATACAATCGTAGTCGCTCTCACTTTGTTGAAAACACATAACTTAGAGCACCAATATTAAAAGTTTATATTAATCAAAAATTTTCAGCAAGAGATACTTCCTGTGATATGACCAATCATAAAATGCCCAAATTAAAAAGAATCAAAAAGTAAAACTGAGATAGTTAATAGAGCAGTTTCATAGCGAGCGAAAAAATGGTTTTAACGAATCCAAATGAATATGTATCTGTTTCTTGCAAATAATTTTAAGGGTATATTTTTTTATCTATAAAAATAAAAAAATAGCAGTTAAATAATTTTTGAAAATCAGCAAGTCTCCGCTTTTCGAAATAGAAAGGAAGTAAAAATAATTACGAAGTAAAAACCGATAATTAACTAACATAAATTCTATCAGTTTTTCCTGAGTATTTTGAAGAAGGTAATTGTTAAATAATGTCGTGAGAAACATATTATTGACAGTTGTAACATTCGCGTTGTTAAAATAAAAACTAATACCGTAAGTTGGTAGGCCGCGCCGTCTAACTAGTGAAGTTTTTTGAACCATCTGTGCAGTTCCCACATTTGATTGTATTCTTTAGAAATTGTAATGGAATATTTTTCAACTAGATTCTAAACTATTATCTGATTAAATAATATTAAAATATTAATTATTCATCCAATATCAGCGGCTGATTCTCAGAGAGTTTTTTTCAAAGTTTGAAGTTGCATTAAAACAGTAAATAGCACGTTCACTAACGTTAAGAATTCAATATCTAATGGTAAATTTTACACGTCCACTTCTTTAGCACAATCTAAACATCATTGCATTTACTTTCTGAATCATTATCGCTATTAAGCGTTCTATCTACTGATTAACTAATTGTACGCCCCTCATATAATCCTTTATTTATTAATTTACGATCTATTAAAATAAAATATGTTACCTTACTTGTGTCCAAATTGGCGATGATTTTAAATGGAACACAAGTATTTTTATAATGCATACACTTCTAAAATGTTGAAGACTTTTTGAAATTTAAAAATCAAGTTAAAATAATTTATTTATTCGGAATATTTAGAAAGTTTTTAAAAGATATTCTATTAGATTCGTTAGTCCAATTATTATTCGTTTTAATGAACCATTTGATATAATACCTACCCAAAGAAATATAAAAATATTTACAAGGATTTTAAATTGAATAAAACAAAAGGTCAATGATGATTCTACATTATAGACATCATATTTATAATAAGTTTACATTTGATGAAAAATTTGGCACTTTTGACATTAAATAAATATAAACAATATAATTTTGCAAAAAAATTAAAATGTACTGATATAAGCTTAAAAATAAAATTTTCAGTAGGTACATTATTTTTTAACGTTCTGTTATAAATTTGTATTTTTCAAGAAAAAGCTAAATAAATTTTATTCATTCATTAAATTGAAGTTTATAAAAAAATCGTTTAAAAAAACATTTGTAAGATTCCAACAAAAAAATATCTTCCTAATTCCAATATTTAAAATCTTATCAACTTGATTTTTTTAACTTTTATTTTTTGTCATGATATTATTCTCTGTTCATATTGTTTCATTTCCAAAGTATTTCGAATTCATTTCGTTATTTTTTAAGCTAATTTTCTAACTTTTGTTTTAAATACTTCAATGTAAAATGATTAGAAAGTAAGTATACCTACGTAACCTTAAAATCTGTTCAAAAATATTTCAGGAATTAAAAAAAACTTGAATAATTTTATAGGCATTCAAAATTTTTCATAAAAAAGTTATCACGTTTTGCAAATTTTAACTATGTACTAAAACAGATACTGCGAGACTACCAGTGTTAAAAAAATAACATCCAAATTGCTAAAATCATAAAAAGAATCGAAATTAAGAATCATTTAAAAAAGTTTCTCGCGCATTTTTGATTTTTTGCTTACTTTGGTACAATTTTAGTCTAAATTTCTCATTGGATCTGATCGCAATATGAATAAAAAATTTGAAAAATAGTTTAATTTTGTCAGTTATCAGCTGCGTCGACTATATAAAATGTAAAGGGCCGTGTAAAGTTTATTAAATTAAAGCGTTTTAGAAGAAAGTCGGCCTATATTTCTTTGAAAAATTCATTAAAAACAGTTTTTTCGAAAATAAAATTAATACTAGACCAAATGATCCGCAAAGATTTATAAATTAAAAAAAGGTAAAGCAATCGTTAACCCTACAGATGATGACCTCTCAGATATTTGAAAAGTTCTTTTTTATTAAATAATAACTACAAAATCGAAAATAAAGAGTAAACAAATATTATTTTAAACGTATATACTTTTTTTATTTGAATCATACTTTTTCAAAAGTTTCAGTTAGATTTTATTTTTTATGAAAAAAGTACAGCTTTATTTAGTACGTTAGTTAATGAATCGACTAACTTGTGTTATTGTTGTTTTTGCTCATAACTTTCCTAGGGATGTTTGGCGAAAGAGAATTTCTCTGAAGAAGGATTTGCGAAGCAGGCGTACCGCACACTTTCGGCGATTGTCTAGCACTCGAACTACCACTGGCACAGTTTCCCAACATCACCGGAACATTTGAACTACTAGAACTAGGCGCGGAAACGCTACCGTTCTCTTCGGTAGTAGATAGTCCATCCATGCTAGTAGTTCTAGTGTTCAGACACGCAACATGGGGATAATAAATAAAGCAACGTGGTTTTTCGATTTTTGCCGATTTCGGATGCAGTACGAAACTGACGGACCGCTGAGTTGAAACTTGAACTGCAGCAAAAGACGATTTTATTTTGTTTTACTCCCCACTTTGCGCGCTCTCATCCCCTCTACTCGCGGAAGCTCCGTGCTCCCGATGTGACATGGGCTTTGCTTTCTGATTACCGCTCCACCGGACTTTATCCTTGCTAGATCCTTACGCTCCTTTCGTTTCGAGTCGCCGCTACCCTCCTCTTTTCAGCGTTCGTTATTGTTTTCGCTAGGTAGGACCCTTTTTTCTGATTTCGGTTAAGACTTTAAATTCATTTGCATTTTCACGTGCGCTATTCGAAAAAAAAATTGGACAATAAATAGACTAACGGTAGAGGTTTAAGATTTTAGCGCTCTTTTTATACAGTTAATAAAAGGGCAGTTAAAGATATCTTAAACGTTAATTTTATATGTCGTTCAAACAGGCGCGAATTTAGAATAAACATTGGATTACATATTTACAAAGTATATAATTTTAAGTTTTGCATACTTTGTAACTAACTCTTTATATTTTTATATACAATATGAAACGTATTTTAATTAAATATCGAATCATTGATTTAATTTGATTTATATTTTGAAAAAACTATATCTTATTTTTGAATTTTTTTAATAAAAATAAATGTTATTCTAAAGATGACATGAATCTCTTATCGTTAATTACTTACACGTCCCTTCAAAAATTTAAATATTTTCGTATAATACTGAATGTTCAGATTTTTTTATTTAAAAGGTCTCGCGTTTTCCCTCATTTTAAACTTTTTTCTCTTCCTTAATTCTATAAATAACAAAGAGGGATAATTCCACCCAACTTTTCAGTAAAGTAAAAATAAACCTTAGTAATCAAAGTTGGATTAAGATGGTAAAAATATAGTTATTCAAAAATCCATGTCTGAAATACACAATTGAGAAAAAATTATCTTTCAGTTTTTATATTATTTATAAATAAATAAATATTTTTTCTCAAAATTTAAAATCTACTTGATTAATAAATTGTATTATTATTTTGTACAATTCTAACATCATAATAAAAAAATTGTTTTAACCTCTGAACAAATATTTTAACGATTTTTTTACATATATGTATACGTACAAAAACTAAATGAAATTAAATATGAGAAAAAATAAAGACATTTATCAAGTTAAATAATCCAATTAGAACAGTTTTAGTACATAGAGAACTAGAGAAAATATTGAGGTTACACAGGGTGATTCATTAATAATTGTACATATGATAACTGGAGAATACTGGAAGAGAAGTTAGTAGAGCGCAACTACTATAAAATGCATGAATATTAATATCATGAAAATTGCTATAGATCCCATTTTGTTGTAAATTTGTCGCAATCAAATAAGCATAAATTTTTTTTAAATAAATATTCTTACAAATCTAAGAATAATAAACTAAATCAGTAAGTATATATATATAATTGTAAAATAGGAGTTGCGTTGAAAAAAATATTTTTTCTACTACCGTGCGTAAAGTACTTACTTTAAGCACGCTAAGGAGTGCGTAAAGTTTTACTTTTTTTCACTAGTGCGTAAAGTAAAATAAAATTTTCAAAATAACTTTTTTACATGTGCAAAGCATTGTTTGCAATATCCTTATGTTTCTTATCTTGCCAAGGTTCTATGTGCCAGAAATCAACTGGTTAACTTCAAGATTTTGGAAAATAGCTTGTTAACCTTTTGCATGCGCAGTCTATTTTTGTACAAAAATCTTATGGCAGTAGAAAAAATATTGCATGCAACTAGTGTGTAAAGTGCCTTTTTTCACTCATGTGATTGTCGCTCCGTGAAAAAAGTATTACTTTACACACTTGTTGTATAAATAACTATTTTTACATTAGATAGCCACTTCTCTAAACCATTTAAAATTAATTATTTCAAAAAAAAAACATTAAGGCTATAATTTGTCGCTAATTAGCAGTAAATAATATACTGTATATCATAAACCAAAATCTTGTTGATGAAATGTGGATCGATACTTTCCTGGATTTGATATATGAAAAAATTATTTGAAAAAAGATATGTTTTTTTGTTCCATGGCTTTCCTAAATTCTGAGATGTTGTATTTAAAAATTTTAAAATAATTTTTTCTCATTTCTTAACAGGCGCCAACATCATATGTTATTTTGTCTGTAGTAATTTTTGGAGGCGCGTAATAATATTAAAGATAGGAAGCTGCGGTTTTCACAAATCGATTCAATATTTAATTGTTCCGATCGTGTCTGTGGCATTTTTGATTATTTTTAGTCAAAGTGATACGAATATCAACTTTTTACTCTAGATAAATTTAAAAAAGTAGCACTGAGACGCTCTTTTAATAAATATTTTAAAAATCATGAAACAAAAAGGCATATTTTTAGTTGTTATATTAGGCGAGATTTCGACCAAAAACGAATAATTATGTTTATTTTATTGTGTATTTATTGGCCATATTATTAAATAGGGAAGCAAAACAAATGTACTTATTGACTTTACAATGTCCGTCTGTCCGTCCCAGCGATAACTCGAGAATGATTTCGAATTTTCGAACCTTAGCTCGGCCACCTACGATTTTGAGTGAAAAAAGTCAACTACAACTTGGCTTGTTGGATTTATTATTATACAAGTCGGTATCTTAGTTAATGTTGCAACATCTCAACAATATTCGGTCAATATCAAATATTATGATGATCATCTGCATAATAAACTATTTGTTTAGTTTTTATAGGATATAAGTTTTATTTATTTGTTTAAAAATGCATCTGGTTAACAACAATTTATAACTAGGAACAAGTGCAGTCCAATCAGACTGGAAATAGTTATGAAAATCGGATGCGTAGTGGCAAAATTCAAGAGTGGCTTAAAGAGTTCATTTTACCAGCATTTTTGTGTTGTTTAAAGACGTTATATTTTAATTTTAAGTAGGGCAAACAATGTGATGTTACGAGGCGAATTTTGAGCAAAAAAGCTCAAGAAATAATAAACTGTGTTTTAAAATTCACGCCAACTGAAGCAACTGCAGGTAAACCGATTAACTTCCATAAAACCACAATAGCTACTATGACAGGTAATTTTCTCTTAACCCAAGTAACAAAGTTGCTTTATAATTTCGAAAATATGGTAGAATATTAATTTAATGTAGCTACTTATTATTTCTTTGCAACTAAATTCTTATTCTTATTCGCTATAAACCAAATTTGTAAATTAATTTTTTGCTGCCTATAGAGCAATTTTTTAGGACACTTATTTTTAATACATAAATTTTTAGAAGTTGGTTTGGTTTGTGTACTAATACAGACAAGTGCAGTGTTAAATTGATTTTTACATTCATTTTATAATTAACAAAATGTAATGTTCATTCGAAGAATTGACCGAGATTTTGATGCTATATGGAGAAGCTCGAAAAGTGGTAGAACGGCAGCTCTTTTGTACGAACAAAGATTTCCCAATCGCCTATTCCGCATCATTCGACATTTATAATATAAAAAGAAGACTGAAAAAAACGTACAACATATTAATTAAAAGAACAAATTCAGAAAAGCAGGGAACAGCAAGAAATTTGCGCTTAGAAGGTGTCATCTTAAATAATATATATGAAAAGTCATCATTAAGCACTCAAACTCTCTGCTGGGCATTGGAAGTTTAGAATTGTATTATGTGAAAATTTTTAGAAAAAAAAATATTGCAACCTTACAAATGCACCAGAGATTAAGGATTAGATCCAAGAGATTATCACTTACGAAAGCAATTTTCGATCTGATATATACAAAAATGTCGCGAAAATCATATTCAAAAATAAATACTTTATACCAACGAGGCCAAATTGACTCGAGAAGGAATTTTTAATTCCAGAAAAAGTCACGTTTGGGGAGAGAACAATTAACGTGGATTTTAAAAGAAATTTTCGCTGTGAATGTGTGTATGGTTGGATATTTGTCGATTGGACCGTATATTTTACTGAACAAATTGTTCGGGCCAATTTATACACGCTTTCTGGAAAAGTGGTAAATGAACTGCTGAAAAATGTGCCATGTGCCACTAAATGTAAAAAGAAACATGTCGTTTCAGAACGATGGAGTATCTGTTCATTTTATCATGAGGGTGGAGAATTTAT
Source organism: Neocrepidodera transversa (assembly GCA_963243735.1). NCBI lineage: Eukaryota > Metazoa > Arthropoda > Insecta > Coleoptera > Chrysomelidae > Neocrepidodera > Neocrepidodera transversa. The sequence continues at coordinate 14,825,519 of OY725339.1, forward strand.
AAAAGTTTTGGAAACAAATGGATTAGTAGAGGTGAATCCCAAATTTAGTAATGATAGTGATTACAGTCAGAGTAAAAATGGCAGTGAAAGTTCGGATAATCTCTCACTACAAAAGAAAACTGGCTACATTTAAATATCGAGACGCAACAAATAATTTGTAATATATATTACCTACGTAAGTACAATTTCATCAAAATAAGTAATCATTCTATGGGGAATTTTTTATGTTAGTTAGCTGCTGTACTAAAACTAATCAGGATTGACCATTAGATAATTTTCACTATAGCGATTACTTCAACTATACTATGATTTTGATTGAAGAGTAGAGTTCTGCGTAACCATTATATATGAACAATGCAATAATGATCTCATATTTATTAAAAATGTAATTTTATCCAATAAAGTTACTTTTCCATTGAATGATCACGTTGTTAGCCAAAAGTGTTGATCCTGGGCTATTGCGAATTATCTCTAGGAGTGCTTTTCTTATCCCCACATCAAAAAATAATAAGAATTATTGTCCTCTGTTAAAGGCAAAAAATAAAAAGTATGATTTTGTTTGTTTCCAGGAGAGGCTTCAGCAATTTAATATCTATGGTGTCTAATATCTATTATTATTCATTAATATTTTTCACCAGCTTGTAGACCGTAAATATTCAAAAATATACATAGTTGGAAATGGCAAAAGGTTGACAACTTCATTTAATGCAATTTACAAGGATGGCACTTTTCAATATTGCACCTTGTCTTATTATCAGATATTTACTATTTAGTGCTTTAAAAATGTTTTCTTTGTACCCGTTGTCTTCGCTCTTTTACCAGTTAAAAAACGACTTACGTAAATTTATTTACTCCTTTATTTAAAAAATGTCAACATTTAGGTTTAGTTTTATCTCCTAATGAAATTGTTGCAGATTTTGAAATGGCGATTATTACTGCATGTTCTAGTATTTGGTCCAATTCTAAAATTGTAGGTTGTCGTTTTCATCTGACACAAAGATAGTTAAAAAAATTATTCTTTAGGTTTAATGGCAGAAAGTGTAAAGAATCAAAAATCGGACAATTTTTAAAATTATTCATTCTAATTCATTTGATGCCTCAAATGATAATAGAATACAGGAATTTGGAGCCTATTTACTTAAAAAATATTTTTTAACTTCATCTTTGTTCCCTTTGAATATGTGGTGTAGTAAACGTAACTTTTTATATCGAACAACAAATACATGTAAATCATTTCATTTATAATTGAACGCATCTTTCTACAAACAACATTCGAATATTTTTCAGTTCGTTAATGTTCTGCTAATTGTGCAGAATAATGTTTATACGGAAATAAAAAAGTGCAATAGAACCATGAAAATGATTTGCAATTAAAAAAAAATTAGCAATTTAAAATACTTGTGACTCTCATATATTGGGACTGAAATTCTAAGAGAGACCTGATACAGTAGATGTCCACATACTAACAGACAGACACACAATCTCATTAACTTCCGACCTATAGCACAGCTGTCGGAAGTTAATAAATATTTTATAATAACTCCATCATTATTTAATACTTTGTGGAGTAAACATTACATTATTTCTATTAATTTTTTGTCACATCATTATCCTGGAACAAGCTTTCCCAAATATTTTCAATAATTCTGCAGTAATATATTTAATTTGTTGTTTTACCAAAAAACCTTATGGTAAACTATTATTAGTAATTCAATTTCGTTTTAAGTTTCTTCTTAAAATTGTATTTTTATTCATATTGTGTTCTTGTGGTAATCTTCGAATTTACCATCAGTCTTCTAATTTACTTACAATGCAATATTTTAACTATATTATTTCAACTTTTTAGAATAATGTAAAATATTTAATTCTAACTTTCCAACTTTGACGTTTTCAAAAAATATGACGTTTTAATGCCAGTCATTATAGACAGATTTAAACAGGTAAAATAAATATTTAAAATGTGTTAACTTTAGTACAATTACACGTTTAAAATATTACAGCACAACTACATGCCTTTTTTTAGTAATTTTTTGTTTCGTTCTTTTCACGTCAGAATAATTGAGAGAGATTTATGGCTTGGGGTATTTCCTCATGCGATCTAAATTAATATGTTACTCAATATTTCTAATGTAAAAAAAATAAATTTCCTGCGGATCCCCATTCTATCGGATATAAAACTAGGAATAACATGTTTGTTTTCATATATGCACCTGACCTTCCAACTAGTTATACGCCACTGAGCGTTACTTCATCCACAATATATGTTTTTAACTAATACCACACAGAAATCACAACAAAAAAATTAAAATATACACATAAAACACTGATCAAAGAATCTGCATTTCTTTTATTTCATTACCAACAAGGTATCTAAGCGGCCGCCGCATTTTTTGCTCTGTTCACAATAAGCCTGGCGAAGCATAGCCTCAAGATTCAAATCCACCCCATTACATTGTCATATTTACAGACCCGGCTTTTACTTTTTATTATTAAAAAGATTTTAGGGATAGTATTTGAAACAGAATATTTTTTCTTTTTGACATTAGACATTTGGATTATATGTCATTTATTCAGTAGTATTTAAAAATTCAATTTTTAAGTAATTTTAACGGAAACTGCCGTTTTGGATATATGTGACATAATTAAAAATTATTTTTAGTGTGAAATTCCCAAAATTCAAAAAATTGTTCATTTGGTCCCAGTTTCCTGAGTCACACGGTATACATACGTATAAAATGGTTATACAGGTTGTCCCAAATTGGATGGTTTTATATCCAAAAGGGATAAAAAAGTAGTTGATATGTTGATTTCTTTTTTTATGAACAGGGTGGTGAAAATTTCATTGCAATGTATTGTAATCTCGGAAACCGTAAGGGATACGAAGTCTGTTTAATGGAACAAAAGTTTCTCAATAATTCGAACTATAATCGACTGGTGCTTTGCACTCAAAGATATCAGGGACGGTTTTCATAATAAGTGATAAAAAAAATTGTACATTTTCTGTTTTGCTCCGTGTCGTCTGATATTAGATTTTTAAATGCGGACCTGCACTTTTTATATGATTTTTTTTAGCAATTTATCTCCTGAATTCATCCTAATTAATTTTTAATTATTTGAATGACTTAACTATTTAGTTTAACAACTTTTAAAAACGGTTCTGTACATAATCTGCAGTCAATAATACAAAAGAATGTAAAAGAAAATAATTTTTCATTTCATAATAAATTTATTAATTCACAAAAACTGTTCAAAATAAGTTATGCATAACTGAATTCTATTGGTCATTTGGGCTGCTGCGAAAGGCAAAAAAATTTCATGCATTTTTTTTTCTATTGTTCAAAATAAAAGCACTGGAGCAAAAAATAGAAAATGTGTAATTTGGGTTTTTATCAATTATTATGAAAACCGTCCCTGGTATCTTTGGGTGCAAAGCACTAGTCGATTAGACTTCAAATTGAGAAACTTTTGCTTTATTTAACCAACTTCGTATTTCTTACGGTTTCCGAGATTCCAATACATTGAAATGAAATTTTCACCACCCTGTATAGTTTTTTTTTGTAAACCGATTTTTTTAGATGTAGATCAAAGGACTATTCCGGGTTTAATAGGGATTTTGGCCCTTTTCAACTTTTTATTTTGAATTTTACACTCAGCAAAAATTTTTTTACACATTATAGATAAATCCTACCTACCAAATATTTAAGATTTCTCTCTATGTTTATTCAACTTCTTACAAAACCTAATGTTAAAATACCATAAGGAAATATGCTCTTATTTTCAAAAAAATTATCTGACCCCAAAAGGTCATCTGAATATTTTAGTTTTTTGCATAGTGATTAAGGGTGAAAAAAGATCAATTAAAAAAAATATTTAAGATTTTTATTTTAGGGCAGGTAGGTTTTTTTATCTTTTTGTCGAAGGCCCAGAAACCCGAATAGTCCTTTCCAAATTTGCCGAAAACTACGATATCAAAAAACTGAAGCCAAAGAGGCGTATATTAATTTTTTTGTAAATGTTCCAGGTGAATAGATATGATAAAAACTGTTTAATATATTGAAACACCCTGTACATTTTGTTTTGTCATTTCCTTACATAATATGTCTATGTAGTTTTTATTACAGGATAATATAAAATTTCACGTGGTAGATATGTCAAGAACATCCTGTATGTTATTCTTTTACTATATATTAATTAAGAGCTATTGCCCCGGAGAGTCAAGTAAAAATATCGAAAAATGTAGGCTTCGATATTTTTAAATATAAAATTCACAATTTTCAAAATGGGCCTTTGTTTTTTTTATATTGAAAGTGTGTTTTAAGTACTACCTGATAACATTAAAATATGAACAAATAACCTCAACATGATCCAGAAAAAAAATTATTTGCTTTTAAAAATGATGATTTCGCGATTCTTATTTTAAACTATAGGCACTTATTATGGAATGAATTTAAAATTTTCTTTTTTTATTTTGTAAATAATACATAGTTCTACAATTTGTATTACAAACATTTACCAAAAATGAAAGTAAATTGTTTAAAATTAGGGTTCTCGAATTTTTCTATTTTTTTTTAATTCTTGATATATATTGGAAACTAATTAAAAAAATGAAATTTTTTCAATACGAATTCAAGTGATATTAATTACCTACAAACTCCTTGAACTTTTTTTTAATTAGACTAATAGTAAAGTCACAATGCTTAAAACTCCTGCCAATGGTCACATACAAATTAATTATTTTTCTGGATCATATTGATTTTTTTTTGTTTATATTTTAATGTTGTCAGGTAATCCTTAAAACGCACTTTTAGTATAAAAAATTCAAAAACCCATTTTGAAAATTGTTATTTTTATGTATGTATTTCTAGCCGACCCACTGGGGCAATTGCTGAGAATAATAAGCTTTCGCTCTGTATCCCGAGATATGGGATCGGGGCGCAAGTATGCTCGTTACCCATTCATTTTTGCTAATTGAGAACCAAAAAAAAATGAATGGTTTATTTTTCATCTAACAACTTAACAATTCAAATCTCTAACAAACATAAGAAATTATACATGGTTATTAAAAGAAATTTTTCGTAAATAAATGAAGTAAGAATATTTTTTTAATTTTTTTGGGGAAAAAACAGATGAAAAAAAATAATAAACAGAGACGTCAGATATGAAATTTATGAATGTCACGATAAGTTTTTTATATAAGAATGATATTTTGAATGCTGTAATAATAAAAAAGTTTATCACTGGAAGAAACTGGAGTATGTAAGAGAAGCAATAAAAAGTAAAAATTGATTATTTGGTTATAAGAAGTTTATATTTTTCTTTTATAATGTTTTGTAAGGTTTATTATTTTTTTATTTCATAGAATCCACCCAAAAAAAATTTTTTTTGTTCAATAGTATACAATTACAATATATAATATTTCATAAAACGACGAAATTAATTTAAAAAATAACAAAAGGAAAGTCGTTAATCTTTTGGTATACACACATGTTTAATACAAGAACCCAGAACTACGGCAGCAAAATTTAAAAAAATATATCGCAACCAGTGCTTGAATATTTAATAGACATAACTAGTTTACATTGAAATAATACAAACACCCTTTTAGTTCAACAAAACATGAAGATTTGGTTTTAATGTTAATTAATTTGTCAAACATAACGAATTTGTATATTTTACCACATATTTTCATTAATCCCACCCACCTGTAAAATCGCCCCATAAATGTTTTCTTAAAAATGATCTTTTCGAGAAAACTGTAATTACGATGAATTTTTTTAATTATTTTTACAAATTCACCTCTGAGGAGTAAACCATCCCCTATATGAATTTTTTTTTTCAAAATGTAAAACTTTTTGAAAAAAAACAGTAAATAATAAATTTTAATTTATTCTTCTAAATTTTTGAAAATGCCAAACAAGTTTCTTTTATTATGTAGACCGCTTAATATTTTCAGTAAACAAGTATTTAGATGGCACTATAAAAATTTATATATTGTATTTATTTTCCACTAAATGAATTTTTTTAAATCCCACAATAAGATGGCAAGACCTTCTCCTAAATGTAGAAATTATTTTTTCTCAAAAGTGATAATCTTTTCTAAAAAACAGTAAAACACGTCGATTTTATTTAATTTATATAATATATACTACTTTTTATTTTCTAATGCACCCTTAAATGGGTAACTCGTTTCCTGTGTGAACTTTTTCTAAGGGAGTAAACCGTACTCTAAATTTAAAAAAAACTTTTCGTCACATCATACTTAATTTAATTTTATGCAGTGTTCGAATCCGACCGGAGTGATAGTGAGAAGTGAGATAACAAGTTACGACTTCTCTGTGCACAAAGGAATATAACATAAAAAAATTAACTCAAGATTCCTTTCCTAAAATAACGATGGGTTCTTTATTTACCATTTTTTAAAATACTCCTTCTAAGCCCCAAAGAGATGCACTAATAAGTATAAAACTTGCCAAATCCCTTACGGTCATAAAGGTATATTTTTCAAATTATTTATATTTTTACAAAGGGATAAAAAAATAAGAATCTAATTAATGTGCCGAATATCATTAAACGGCTGTAAGTAAAATCTCTTGGGGAAACTAGAATTAGAGAAGCCTCCTATCATAACAATATTTTTTTATCACTCATAAAAATTTTTGGCCATAGGCAGCTGTCTACCCTAACGGGCCAGCTCTGCATTGTCATATTTTAAGAGAAGGGTCAACGCTCGAAGAATATACTTCAAATGACCGGCTAAGGGCCTCCGTATGTAAATTCGTTATAAAAAGTGCAGCTCAGCTCCCTTTTACCCTTAACTTGTTTACCTGTGCGGTGTATGACTAGGAATCATCGGTTTTTTGTATCATTGAGAGAATATATTGTCTCCCGAGGTTGACGCAAGGGTTAAAAGTGAAAAAAGTCGCTGAAAAAAGTTTACTTGGATTTAATTTGGATGAGAACCTACTTACTACAGGATTCTCGCTAGATTTTTTAAGCTTAGATTTTTTATCTTTAATATTCCTTGCGTTAAGGTTGAATATTAAATAAGCACAAAAAATGTAATTAATTCATAAAAATCATTCTGAAATTTGTATTGCGCTATAGAAGTTGGGTATGGGAAAGGTCTTGTAAAAATATAAGGGAAAAATTACTGCACTATTTTAATGTAATTATTTAAAAGTCTATTATTCAATGAGCTCATGTGTGGGTTTATTTTTTACTTTAATAGCTGCAGACTTACTTTTTCTTCATTTTTAGAATATTTATTTAAATTTTATTCTCGTATTATAAAAAATAGTAAATATTATATTATGTATATTAAGTTTAACATGAACTAAAGAAATACGTAAAAATCCGTTTATTTCTGAAATATCACAAAAAAATGTCCAACAGATATCATCATAGCCAACCACTAAAAATGGCTTTTTTGTCCAACTGTAAAAAAGATTTTACTAATTGCTATATAAGGATACGTAAAATGGGATATTTTTTATCCATAAATTTTTTTAGCATGAAAATAGTTATTTATGCAATAAGTGTGTAAAGTGATACTTTTTAAGCGTATTGCGCGAACGGAGAAGTGTGAGATTTTGCATAGTTAAAGTTTATATACAGGAAGAGTACACAAATCTAAAATTAATATACAATATGTATACAAATAAATTCAAAATAAATTAAATTAAATATAATACAACATTCATTGTTTATCTTAAACCTTAGACTATTTTTAATTATCCGTACTAAAGCCGAGTGGGCAAAGGGGCTGATGTTCTCTCGAAGGCGTGGGTTCTAATCCTAACCATGTCAAATTTTTTTTATTTTTTAAAAAAAAAACGTTTTTTACTTTATTGTGATTTTATTCTTAAAGCGAAAACTTCTCTAGGCGCGTTAGACTATTTTTGGATAGGTAAAAAATAGGAAAAAACAGAAAAAATGATGAAAATAGCAAAAAATAGGAAAAACAGGAAAAAATATTAAAAACAGAAAAAGTAAGAAAAATAAGAAAAAACAGAAAAAAATGGGAAACAATGGAAGATGGTAAAAAATAGAGAAATGAGGAAAAATATGGAAATAAGGAAAAATATGGAAATAAGGAAAAATAGGGAAGAATAGGAAATAATGGGAAAAAATAGAAAAAAATAGAACAAATAGAGGAAAATAGGAAAAATGGGTAAAAATAGGCAAAAGAAGAAAAAAATAGGAAATAATAGTTAAAAATAGGGAAAACAGGGAAAAACAGTGAAAATAGGGAAAATGGGAAGATATAGGCAAAAACAAGAATTATGGTTGAAAAACGGAAAAATAGAAGAATAGAGAAAAATACGAAAAAATTGAGAAAAACAAGAAAAATGGAAAGAAATACGCAAAAGCGTGAAAAACTAGAAAAAAAAACAGGAAATAAATGATAAACCAGGAAAAATCTGGAAAAATAGAAAAAACAGAACATAGAAAAAGATTGGAAAAGATAGAAGAAGATGGGACAAACTGAAAAATTATTAAAAATAAAGAAAAATAGGGGAAAAATGGACAAAAATAGGAAAATAGTTCTTTATGTAGGCAAAAATAGGAAAAATGTGAAAAATACCAAAGAACATGAAAAAATAGTAAACAATCAGGAAAAAATAGGAAAAAATAAAGGAAAATAGATATAGACATGAACTTTAAATTTTAATGAATTACGGTCGAATAGTATAAATTAAACGTCAAAATTATTAGTAATTTACTCATTATTCTTAAAGAACAATAAAAAATTGGTATCTACATTTTTGAACAATATAACTAGTAATAATGCATATAATGAAATTTTTTACTTTATGCACTAGTGCGAAAAGTTGATTTTTAAATACTACATAGCGTACGTTAAGTTACTTTATCTACAACTGTCATGTAATGACACTGATTTGACACCTATTTGAATTTTGTAATGACGTATATTACCGCACTAGTGCGTTACTGAAATTATTACCGCACTAGTGCGGTAATGATGCGGAACTAATAGTTAATCAAAATTAATCATTTATTTAACAAAACGGAACAAATATAACATTAATAATAAACAATATAAAAAAATTATTTGTTAAATATAAGTTAAATGATATCACTCACGTGATTTCTGTGGTACTAAATTTTCTATAACGCCGGTTGCTGCATTGTAAATATCTTGTGGAAGATCATCTTCACTTGAAGACATTATAATTGATTAAGTCAGATTTTTTAAGGTTTTTGACGCCATTTTGACAGAAGTTGATTATTAATTCCGTTGCTATTGTTACAAAATACTCAGAGATTACTTGTATTCTCAAATAGTCAATTTTAACGATATGCCGACATAATTTTATTCAATATAATTTTGAATTTTCGGAGTTGTAGATAAAATATTGTACAATATTCGTGCGGTAACACATTATTAATATACATGCGTATATTAATAATGTTCATACCGCACTTATATCGTAAATATCTATTATGCACAGTAGTAGAAAAAAAATTTCCCTGGTGAAGAAAATTGTTTAACTGCTCGTGCTGCAAATTTCATCGGCGTGAGTTTATTACCTTCGTTACCGCTTGTTGAATATATATTAGCAGACAAACTTAACATAAACATTTAATTACTTATTTCAATAATAATTATCGGACCTCGGCAAAGCTGTGGTAATTGTTTGACAGTTTAAACATCAAAACGACTACATAAAAATTATAAAGACGTTTCGATAGTTAAAGACAGTCAAAGTAATGTCGATCATCCGAATTTTACATGAAATTTACTGCAATAAATCGAAATGCAACAATCTCTTATTTATTGGTATTATTTTTTGTACAGGAGGACAAAAAATATTGCTTGTATTTCATGGCGAAATCAGTCTTTTACGACGCAAATTAATGATTCAAACTCCAGATCCGTACTTGAAAAATGAAAGTTGAGAGTGACCGTCCGATTTCGAATGGTTAAATTATAATATATTATGCAACGATCATATATTAATGATATACGAGCATGTTGTAGGATACGACACGAGCTGCAGACAAGTTTCGCATATAACATGCGAGTGTATTAATGGTCATTATATGAGAGTTGCATGCGCCATTTTTCTACTCCCCTTAATAAACGAAATACATACCAATTTATTTTAACAATATTATATATTAATTATCTTAAATGAAAAGGAACTTTTTTATAATTAATGATGAAAAGGAACATTTTTTTTACTTACCTAATCCATATTTCCATCTACCATTACGGATGTAGGTAAGGCGTAACACTTTTTTCACAACCTATTAATTAGCAAGTTTTTCAGAATATATTAATTATTTAATCTTTTTTGTTAATAACTATGGTCCATATTAATAACCTTTAAACAATTTAAACCATTTTGACAGCTGTCAAAATAATTGTCAACTTCGCTAAAAAATGATTCGATTCTATTGGCTGAAAAATTTGTACTGACCATAGAGATAAGAAAGGTTAGAGAGAGCATGAAAAGAGACAGACTTATTGTTATTCAATGTAAAGCATATGTTCTCAACATCTCGACTCAAAAAGCACCTTTTGTTTTGATTAGGACTCATAAAAATGCATTAGCGTCGTTGGTTCAGGGGCGTAGTAATATTTCGAAATTGAAATATAAAAGCCATATTTTAATTATTTTTCGTCATTTTTTTTACTTAATTATCTAACTATCAGTGACAATAAATTGTTATAACAGTTCGTTGATATGTAAATGATAAAATGCGAATATATCATATAAATTAAATCTGTCAACGCCGCTTTCAGAGTTTCGTTATGAGTCCTAATGTAAACATTTAGGGTTTAGGTTGGATACAACTTCTCTCTCTGATTACATCTACAATACCATATTTCTGGTACTAAAAATAATTCGATTCTATTGGCTGAAAGAGCTGTATCATAATGAATATCATTATGAACAATGTGCAGGTTAAAATAACATTGATCAAATTAGGGATATATGAAGGGTATTCAGAAATTCAGGCTTTAGCATTTAACGGTTTTTTTAAATTAAATGTTTTAAAGTAAGTAATCTGAGAGTAACATTGAAATGTTCATAAATGGTCCAAAACTCTAAAGTGACTAAAATGTAGTATCCGGATTAGATTAGTTTTTAGTCGAGATTTTTCAATTTTTTTCTTTCTCCTATTTTAAAATAAATTATTTAAAATTTTATAAAATCTATTATTAAGCCACCTACCCCAGATTACATGTATTGCATCTTTGATATATTTTCAAATGTACATTCCTGTTTAAAATTGTTGTCAAGTTTCAGTACCCAAGTTTAGATGGCACGTTCTCTACGTATTACCACTTATAATTACAAGAAATATTCCTAGATGACACTAGTTTGTATAAAACAAATGGGTGGAGTTATCGGGAGATAAATATTCCATATTACGCGCATGTGTCGTTTATTGCAGATTTGTTTTCTATTTATATATAGAATGAAAAAAAAAATTAAACTACTGTTCAAATGCCACATCCAAACTTATATGATCTTTGGCGTTTATATTAGAATGAGTGTAAGAGTGCAAACAAATTTTTAAGAGGTGGATCTTAACAGGTACACCAAACTGACAACACTAAAATTCCAAGTACCATGTGCAAAATCCCAGTTCTGTGTTACTCGTGTTGGCAGTGTCATCAATCTATCACTGTCTTTCAGCAATAATAAAAGAGATGCACTGTGTTTCATATATACCAATAGAAAATATATATTATTAAAATTATTTAATCTTCTGTGTACCAGGTGGCGCTAGCAGTATCAAAATATTAATTTCTGTTAAAATATATTTTGAGAATTTTCCGATCGGAAACAATTCACATGGCCAACCCAAGGTCGACCACAAAACAGATGTTATTTTGTTTGACCAGACTACCTGCTTTATTTCTTCCAAGTGAATAACAAATTTGTAGGATTTTCTAGAAATTGTAGGATTTTTAAAATTGTATTACGATTTTAAACTAAATTGAATAACTTTAAAAACATTAAAGAAATTAAAATGGGATCTTCCCATTCAAAAAATAATATGAAACTCTAAATTTACAAGGTATTTTTAGTTTCTTTGAATTTAGAATTATAATTATTATAGCCAAAATTAAGAATGTTTTTTAAAAATTTTGTAATTTTGTTTTATCAAAAAGTATAAAACAAATAAAAAAGTAAATCGTATATTCGAAAGAGATCAAAAGGTACTATGTGAATTATTTCATAATTTTAAAATATTTGTAGAATTTTACAGTTTCTAAATCTAATAAAAAAATTGATATCAAAGATATATAGCATGAAATTAAGAATACGTGTATGTATGATTACAAAATAACTTTTTTGTTTGTACTCCGTGTACTATTAATTTTAGAGAATATTTTCGTTCTCGAGATTTGTATTCTACAAAATCGTCAATTTCAGTATTGCCAACTGAAATCGTGACAGTCCGTTTCCACGCCCCTCTTAATCGCCATAATACACGTTCAAAATTATCCCGTTATAGGCTTGACATGGACTTCGCGTTATTGCCACATTAATTAGATCCGTCCATACATTCTTAGAAATATTACCAGCCAACAATATATTGGTGCATTAAAAATCATTGTTTCTCAGCTGTTCAGAACACATGTTGGGAAAACAAGCCATTCTTAATGCAGCTCTACCGCAACGTAAATTTTTGTGATTAAAAGTTAGCCTTTAAATTTGATTTTATTAAAAAACTATTTTCAGAAACAAATTCAGAATGAAAATGACTAAAGGCTGGTAGTGCTAGATTTTTAATTTCTATCGGTTTTTTGGGTAAAAAATTAAACTCGAAAAAATATAAAAAAAAATCTTATTAAATAAATATTTGGCATGATCAGGATTTATTTCTCTTTTTAGATTTTTCAATTTTTTTTATCCTTATGAATACGAAAAAATAATTGTTTCAATTAATAACAAGTACCGGCTGTCTAGCTTCCTGTTATCGATTGACGTCATCCGGTGACGAAATACACTTAGTTAAAACACGGAGAAAGATAGACGTCCCATTTAACTACGCGATAAAACTATTACACGTGCATCTGTCTGTTACGTGTAGGAATATTTTATGAAAGGAAGTAGAGCCGCCTTAAGCAAGGATGGTAACTTTTTAGACTAGAATCCTAAGATCCCATTATAGTGATAACAAAACTTTTTGATAAAAAAACACTCCAAGATATATTGCAGAATCTACGTTTTCTCGATATTGTATTAGAATAAAATATTCTATATTTTTTTTGATAAAATAAATTGAGAGGTCATCCAAGAATTCTGATTAGAAAGATGCGTCAAAACGAGAGAAAACTATTACACGTACAACTGCCTCTATACGAACAAAGCGTACGTGTAGCGATATTTTATGAAATGAAGAGCGGTAGAGTCGCATTTAGACATTTCTTTTGAATATTCACCGAGCTCGCTGTTTATTGCATTAGCTTAAATAATCATGTATCTAGCTTCATTGAATCGTTTTATCTATTAGCATATATCCTTCATTTTTGCTATTGATCCCTTAGTCCACATTTAGAGTTATTGTCATAAAAAATATAGTAGAGGGTAAAAATAAGAACCAAAGCCAACTGAACGAATTTTTTTTTCTTACAAAATTAGCATTAAAATAAAAAAAATTTAGCGATCCACCAACGCTAATTATGAATGAATTTAAAGTAAGCAACCAAATAACATTATTCTTCAAGTGATACAAAGAGTAAAAAGAAATTATTTATTTTTCATGAATACAATTACATTATCAACTCTAGTGATAAAAAAAATAAAAAGGAATTATTTATGTATACAATTACATTGTCAAATCAATGACATGCATGTAAACACGAATCTCTACATGTTTACAACAAACTGATAATTTATGAAAATTATTAAGAGTATCCGTGAAATATTTCCGAATAGAGAAACAATGTTTCAAGTTCACATGATACTGTATAAACTACAGGAATCTGTATAAAGTAACATCACAAAAGTCATAGAAAGTAAACTCGTATTTAAAGAAGTTTACAGTAAACACAGTAACACAAAAACTAAGTTAATACTTCCTTATGCCTGAATTGAATCTTGCATCAGGATAGGTGTTCATACCTGGAGGAGGAGGACACATTGGTCCTAAATTGGCGTTGTTAGAAAAAGGTCTTGCAGATGATGGTTGAGGTGGCCATCTAAAAAAAAATTTTTATTCTACATTTTTATAATCCAAGTTAAAATTTAAAGATATATGCAATATTTCCATCAAAAGAATAACAAGGACACATAAATCTTAAAATTATTTTAATAAATACCTATATATCAACCACTACTGCTAAAAAACGAGTACTTAATACATTTCAAGTAGTTAACAGAAAGTTGAGTATAGTTACTTTTTCAACTAATTTATTACATTAAATATAAAAATTAAGGAAAATTAAAAAAAAACAACATATTGAAAAGGATAAAGGCTTGTTTAATTTTAATTGTTAAGGCACATAAAAAACTTTATAGATCCTTGGGTAGCCAATTCTAAAAATCTTAAAAAAAAAACTTAAAACAGTGAATTGAATTATGATATGTCCACTAAAGAGCTGTGATAAAATGCCATAACAAAGAGTTATTGAGATGAGCCTCTTAAAATTAGATCTCGTCAAATCGCAGATTTAGATATCATTTTATTCCATAACAATGACTATGTTATGATATCTTATCAAAGCTCCATTCTGAACTTACCCTAAAAAGTGGAAAATAAGAATCAAGTTTTGATAGTTGTTTAGCGACGGATCAGTTTCGAAGTTAAAAATAAATAATCCGTAAAAAATTAAACAAAAAATAAATGAAAATGATACAATTCTTACCTATTTACGAACTAAATCTTCATTATAAATAATTAGGAACTGATATCCCAAATAGTCGATATTAAAATTAATAATGAAGTATTTACAGTCTGACGGTTCTTTACCATAATGGATGAAATTCAAAAACGTGAGGGAATATACTTTCCCACTACGCTGGGCAAACTCTTTTTCATCCTTCAACAGAAAAAAAAACACGAATCAGGTTAATACATGAACAACTTTTTGTTTTAACCAAAAGGATATCTGAATTTGTTATATAACAAAACAAAAGTACCTTATCATCACCGCCGCTAATAGCCAACATTCAAAAATCATTTGTGATTTATAAGACAAACTACAAAGACAGCGTAAATGTAATTAAATAAATTTGAATGATTAATGCATAGTGCTTCAATTTATTTTAAAAAAATACAAAAATTAAAACAAGAAATTCAGTAGTAAATACGCTTGCACCGTTACGCTCCTTTCACATTATACGATTTTTTTCATATGATTAAAACTCATACGTGAAAATATTTTCAGTCGACTGAAGTGAATGAACTCATTCACTTTATACGATTTTTGTAGAATCGTACGTCTCTCTCTCACATACCTAAATTAACGCTTTCAGACTATACATTTCGGAACTATTTTGGAGTGTGCACATTCATAAGGAATAGTCAATATTTTAATCATAGGTTCAGGACCTCTAAATATTATTATTTTACTAAATAACTTTGGGTCAAATGTGTTGTCTATTATTAAGATACAGGGTGTTGAAGTTAAAATTTATTTTTAATTTTTTTTGCAATAATTTATTTTTTTTTCAAGTCGTTATGATATACCCTGTAAATTTGAACAAAAAATGTATAATTGTTTAATACATTCAACCCATTTCAAGATATTAGCTTTTAAAATGTTCCAGCCAGTCTTAGTTTACTTTAAAATATTTCAACATTGAAAAACTTAAATTGACCCAGAGTTATTTAGTAAAATATTAATATTTGGAGGTTCTGAACGTCATCGTTACTGAGGTAATTAAATAACTTCCAACTCTTTCCATAGCTGTAGTCTCCAACCCAACTAATGGTAAAAAATCTTACAATGTGAAACCACAATGCACACGATATAAAATCGTACGAGCAAAATTGTATAATGTGAAAGGAGCGTTGTAAATTAAGAAGTGTAAACTTTTTAATAATAAAGCACTTGTTTTAATCGCAATTGAAAATATCTATTAACGTCTACTGGGATTCGTCCATAAAAAATTATGTAATAGCAGATCAAACGTCTGAAAGTGGTCAAGCTGGTGGTAGATACAACTATAAAAATAACTAGTAAATAATATAAATTTTAAACCAGCTGCATTTTGCAATTGCCATCAATAATGAGTTATAACCTACCAAATATATAATAAAAACAACATTGTATTTGTGTCATTATTAACAAAATTATATTACAAATATTATTATTATAACCTTTGCTAAATATATGAAACTTTGAATAACAGAAATCGATAAATTTTATTTTAATCTACTATATTAACATTTTGTAAATCTACTGTACTGGCTTTTTAAATATATAAAAAAAACTGAAAATTGGTAAAAAACCTTCGGACAGTAAATTCGTTATATAATAAATATATTTACCTCTCTGGCAAAGTGTTAGATCTCCATGGTTCCTTTTCAAAAAATTTTGGAGCAGTGCTTACAAAAGATTTTGCCATCGGATTCGGCCAATTACTCCCACTGCCTCGGTTGTCAAAATTTCTTGGACCAGAATCTGAAATAAATGAAAATATTTCATAAAATTAGGTTTTATCAAAATATAAAATATCTTTACTTACCTCTATTAGAAGAAATAGGTAAATCAGATTTGCCATCATTCATTGGTCTCCTATCATCTCGTGCACCCCTGAAGTGTGGGCTTCTCTCTCGTCCTCTGTTATCTCTATCATCATATCTAGCATCTTTAGGTCTAGAAGGCAAATCTCTACCTCTAGCATCGCCCCTGGAATCTCTATCATAAGGTCTGCCTTCATACTTGCTACCACTTGCAGAGGGTCCAGTACCAGGTCTAGCAATAGGAGAAGGACGGTTAATGTCATAGTCACGTCCACGTTTATCGGGATACGAGTCACGTTTGGAGTCGTAAGATGGCCGTGATTTATTAAATGATTCCTTGGAATTTGAGAACTTTTTAGGACTGGGTTCCCTGGGTTTTAGACTAAAAAAACAATGTGAGTGTGATAATAGAGTACAATCGTTTAATTTTTTAAATAGTTCAAGCAATTTTTATTTGGTAAAAGAAGTTATACATAGATTTACATTACATAGTACTACAAGGTTATATAAAATGTTCAATAAATTCATATTTTTCCATTTCAAAAATTAATTGATATCAAGATGACAAATTGTAATGAAACGAACTGTTTTCCAAGCGATGCTGAATCCTGTATCATGAAAGTTATTTGACGACTTAAGTCATAGGTAAAGTTTTCAACACTTTTAAGCCTTTCCTTGCTTGCTTCACAAGAATCATATTTTATGGCAGTTAAAAACTAATGCAAGTTGTTATAAAACTTTTTTAATATAATTTTCTGTATATTCCATACTAATGTATTTAGTAATTAATGAAAAAATGTAAATCGAAAAGTGTATCAAGTTGAAAAAATAAACACGTAACGCATATAACTACAACTTGAAATAAAAAAGCACCTAATAATAGTTGTATAAAATACAAACCTGGGTGGTGGAGGCGGTTCATTAAAATGTCTATCAGGTGCAGACCTCTTCCTCTCATCAAATTCGTCTCTTCTATAAGGCGCAGGTCTCTTAGCAGCTCTTCTCTCCTCATCCAACCTAATTAAAGTCCTTTCTAGTTCCATTTTCTCTATAGCAATCTTTTCTCTCTCCAATCTTTGTCTCTCACGTTCCATTCGTACTAGTTCTGCCTTTTCACGTTCAATTTTCTCCCGTTCCATTCGGAGTTTTTCCTTTTCACGTTCGAGGCGATGAGCTTCCATGCGTTGACGTTTCTCTACATCGCGTTGACGCGAGGCTTCTTCGTGTCTACGGCGAATTTCTTCCCGGAGCAAGCGTTCCTTTTCACGAATTCTTTGCCTTTCACGTTCCTCCTATAATATTGTTTTAAATTTGATAAACAAATTTTGAAAGTAAAGGCGTTCTAATTAATTATAAAGCATAATCAATATGTAAAACTACTTTTCCAAGGTTCATTATTAATAGCTTAACCATAAAAGTAAATATATAAAGTTAAGACGCGTTAAAAATAGAGGTAATTAAATATATTGTTCTTTTAGAAATAAATGAACACTCACTCCTCTAACTTACCCGAATTTTATCAAATGTCAGAACTTCACGTTCTCGACGACCTCTCGAGTCAGGACGATGTGGACGTCTTTCTCTAGAGCCTTTCCTACTTCGTTCTTTAGATTTCTGAAAAATAAAGTATTAACCTATTTTTGTGCCATATTTTTTTAATTTCCCAATATTTGTTTGGATTGAAACAAGATAAAAATAGTCAATTGGCAATATAAGTGATTGCAGACAAATATAACCATAAAATATACTAGATATATTTATGAGCAATCCTTTGAAAGTAGAACTTGTTCGGGAAACAGATGGCTATTATTATGTTCCGTGGCAAAAACCAGAAAAAAGCAAATAAAAAAATCTGTTGAAACTAACCGTTCTATTACTTCTGGAGTTTGAGTCATTCCTAGTTCTGTCTTTAAATTTCTCATCCTTTTTGGTGTCGTCTTTCTTGTCATCAGATTTACTGTCCTTATCAGCACCTTCAGCTATCTGATCATCTTCAGCTACTTTGTTAGCGTCATCAGATTTCAAGTCATCTTTCTTTTCTTCTGTTTTATCATCTTTCTTCTCATCTTTTCCTGCTGATAGAGTTCGTTTTCTTTGAAATTTAGCATCCTTTAAAGCTGCTTGTTTGCTTTGTTGTTCCCTTATTTGTTTCATTTGTTCTGCTCTTACCAAGTCAAACTAATAAAAAATTATATCATAGAAAATTTTAAAAAAGAATTATAACTTTATATATATTTATGAATGTAAAGCAAAAGAAAAATTAAAATTCATTCTAATTTCTGAGATAGCACAGTATCTTTTATTTTTTTCAAAAGCTACATCTCTTCGAAATTACTAAATATATTTATATATATTTAAAACTACCTTCTCTATTTTGATGATCTGGCCTTTTAACTCAGTGTTATTAAGCTTAGCAATGACGTTATCTACATCTTCAACAGAGCTCATAGTTACATATCCAAAGCAACACGATCCTGGAAATCTGGCATTTACAACAATCTTGGCTCCAGTGACTTTACCGCAAGCGGATAATGCAGCTTTCAACTCACTTGCACGAGTGTTTTGAGCTACATTACTTATCCAGACCACATTGGGATTTGATTTAACTCCAATTTTCTTCTGTAATTTGTTGTCTGCAGATTTAGGGCTAGAAATGGGAAATAAGATATTTTTAAAGAATCTTAAACACCATACCAAGTTTAACGAAGAAACTCAAAATTGTACCCTGTTCTTACAGAAAATATGGTAAAATATGACTATTGATGACACTTCAAAGGATTTTTCTTCAAATCTTTATTTACCATAACAAAAATAAAATACCAAATTCTACATGCCCATACTTCTTTTGTCATCTTCATTAGTTTTTATTTCAATAACCATTTATAATTTACTCAACGTTTTGGAAGGAACCTGCAGTTGGAATAATAGCTGGAAACCATAACGAGGAACTGTTCTTGGGTGTAATAAATAATTGGTTGGTCTTGCGTCTTAAGAATTCTACATAAACTACTTCTCTATTTTACCCATGATTTTTCAAGTTTTTTCTTTCAGAAATTCTTCACATTATACATATTTTTATATATTTAGTTATAAAATTAGATGTTTTTAATTCACTATTTCTTTAATGTTACAAATTGTTTTAAGTTAATGGTATATGGGAAAAAGTTTTATCCAAAGCACTATATTTATCTACATCAATAGTATTTCTTATCTTTATTTATGGTTACCTTAAATATGTTTATACAAGTATAACACAAATCAGCAAAAACCATGTATTAATCCATAAACAAATTTAACTGCTTATACAAATTTCTATATTAAATAGGACATATCCAGCAGGTACTTGATTTTCTTGGCCAGGTGGTAGTAACAAACAATTATTCTTCCTTCTTCATATATCTTCTACAGGAATGGTGTAAATACATCAACTTCAGAAACATATTCTACCATATTTTCCATCAGAAAAAACTTTATACAAATCGACACGAATTTACAGAATGTTTAAATAAAATTATCATGTTATTTTAGATTTGTTTAAAATTAAATGAAACTGGATTTTCAATGAAATAAAAGGACAAAGAATGATATTGTGTTGTTATGCAAATCAGCCTAGCACCTCCAGTCATATAAATTTAAAATATGGAATATAGCATATAAATAGGGAATTCAATAATTTAAATATCAACACCTCAAACTTTAAAAGAATGTATAAATTTTCCATTGGTTACGAAATTTCCAAAAAAAAAAAATTAAAGACCATCATTATATTCATATTAAATTAAAAAAAATAAGGTCTAATCGTTAAATGTTAATATTTATATCATTGCAGTTAACATCATTTGTTTCTGATGCAACTAAGTTACATTCCTTATTGAAAGTTTAATATTGCTTGGTAGGCAGTATATGTAAAATATACAAATATCGTTGACCCGCCAAAAGACTGTCACAGTGCTAAGATGGTGATATTTGATACTTTTAGACTAGTATGTTTAAGTGTCATCTAAAGAGAATGTCTACCACTTCATTCATGTTGAAGTTGGGAGACGAAATATTATCCTTAATACAAGAGCACATTTTAAATATATTAGTAAGAAAATGTTAATATCAGTTGTTAGAACTTGTGCTAGTTTTTTTCTGGGCTGATATGTACTTACTCTACCAACTTCTTGTAGCAAATTAGGTAAAAAATTACTCCATTGGCACCAAGTAGCAAGTAGAGCAAGTGTGAAGAAAGAGTATACAAATGTCATGCTGATAAAAAATGATTTATTTCATTATTCTTGAGAAAAAATATTTGCAGTGATATGGATCAAAGAAAGGACTATACGATGTTGTTTTTTACCTTACATTAAACAATACAAGATATACATATATTAAAACAAACAATAATGAAACTGCTTTTGAATGTTAAATATATTAAAGAAATTTTTACATTTCTTCATATATTTGTAATACATGAAATATTGTTCGCTAAAAAGATGCAAATTTCGAGTCAATAAATGTGAAGTTTCAGGGTACAATTTTCTAACACACAATAGTCATCCCAAAAATAATGACTCTATGAATAAGTTAAAAACAGTAATGTAATAGAAAACGACAACCTTCCATGATAAATGTCCATGAAGAACTTCTATTTTTACCTTGATGCCTTACCAATAGCAATACTTATTCAGCAAGATGATTTTTTATATGGAACGAAAACTCATCACTATGCTGCCTTTTGTTAAATGCTGTCTTTCAATTGTCATAAATACTACAACAATTTGTTCCGTCAGTTCAATACCATATACGAAAGTTATCAACGCCAATAGAACTTTTATCAGAATTAAACAAAGCTGCTGACTGCGACTTTGGGAGATATTCTTCTTTGCTTTGATGAATCATGGGATGTGGTTGGAAATGGTTTTACACCTACTGAAATTGTCGAAATTTATATAAGCACCTTGTCAGATTTCTTCATTCACCAAATTACAATCTTTGCAGCATTAGCACAAATCCGATAAATTAGGTCTCAACTTTTGTGCTATGTATTGCAAGCAGAAATATCTCTTATATCAGTAGAATCAATGTGGGCCACTTATCTTCAGTGACTATTTCGTAATAATTCATACTATATTATATTGATCATAATCTATAGGCAGCATATGATGAGCTCTTTTCAAAAAATGATGTTCATAAAACCAACCTAGAATTGTCCCCTCCAGTTTTCTCTCCATTAGATTCTCCATTGGATACTGCAATTTTCTCTCCTTGATCGGGTACTGTAGATTCACTCGTATCTGTCTTCATATCTATAGGAAGAAACGAAATTCGATGTCATATAAGTTAAGAAACGCAAACATTTTCATCCTATTCCGAAATCTAGCAGTAGCACAACTTGATAGTTGATTCATTTGTACATGAAAAAATAATAATTGTATTAAATGATTATGAAATCCTGGTTATCACTGCACTTTGTATAGAAACACAGATTTTTACATGCATTTTTGCATTTACGTTTTTCTAGCGCAAATAATTTTGTATTTACACAAAAATCTAATTGCATATACAATATATATATTCTTATTTCACCTTGATTTCACACAATTCAAGGTCTTTTCTTGAATGACAGGAAACCTAAAAAAGACAAAATACACTTTCCTCGAGAGCCCAGGTGTCTTTTAGATGCCGATCCTGTTCCATATTCTTCAGAATTCACCATTTACTATTGAAGTCTATTACCATCAATTTCTTTTGAAGCACTAACACCCAACTTTCGTGTGATTCTTCAATAAAATCATTTTTACATCAAATGCAGAACCCAATATTTTCTTCAAACCATTCATATATATGTATATGCAATTAGTTTTGAGTTATTTTACACTATAAATTCATAACATATAAATATTTTTAAAGTTCACTTACCTTCTACTTTTTCTTCACTATCCTTAAGCTTTTCTGAAGTCTCTTTCTGCAAAAATACATTTATTTTAAAATTACAATAATAACCTTGTAAATAAATAAACCCACAAGAGCTTTCGACTACAATAAAAGTTATTTTTACAAGCAATGAAAAATATTAAGTGAAGTCCAAATTTGATTTTATCTTGAACTATACAAATTTAATATTGTCAGAATAACATGTACCTCAACTTCATTAACAGCTTCATCATCTTCTAAAGTTAGACGAATTGGTGACTCATGTCCATCATGTTCTTCATCTGTTCCTTTTTTGGCTGCAGGTTTCTGTACATGAGTCGTTGAAATAATCCCTTTAC
The DNA here is from genome assembly GCA_963243735.1 of Neocrepidodera transversa. Classification (NCBI taxonomy): domain Eukaryota; kingdom Metazoa; phylum Arthropoda; class Insecta; order Coleoptera; family Chrysomelidae; genus Neocrepidodera; species Neocrepidodera transversa. The sequence continues at coordinate 14,848,453 of OY725339.1, forward strand.
TGGCCACTCCATTCTTTTCAGATTCTTGTTTTGTTTCGGAAATCGCCTTTTCTTCAGGTTTTTCCGCCTTTTCTTCTTCTTTGGCTTCTGTTGATAAGCCTAGTTTTATTTAAATATATATTTTATATGTCACGAAGAGGGTCAACTATCTGTATATCAAAAACTACTCACACGATAATTATGAAAATTTGTACGCTCAGATTATAGATTATGCTGTACAAATTTGTAGTCATAGATTATGCTGCACATAATCTTTGCCTACAAATTTTCATAATTATCGTGTAAGTAGTTTTTGATATACCGATAGTGTACCTTCTTCGTGACACACGCTGTATATAATTCGAAATAATCACAAAATATATAAAAACAATTGAAGGATAATGTCAATAATTTTTGGAACTACGTAAATAGTATAAGAAACGAAGGACGTTATTCATATTGATTGGAATTTTAAGGTCAAAAAGTTCGAGCGTCTAATACCGCTGAAAAATTTGCAAATTTCTTTGCCTCTGTCCATTCAGCCGAACAATCAAACTAGACTTTTTAAATTATTCTGGTAATTACTTTGATGGCTGCAATATAAATTCAATAACTCTTTGGGACTACAATGAAGCTATGAAGAGATTGAAACCAAAAAAATCAGCAGGTAACGATAATATTCCTTCATATGTTCTAATAGGCTGCAGGGATTTACTAAAAAACCTTTATTGCATATTTTCAATTTGAATATTAAATTTTTAATATATCCAACAAAATGGAAACTATCAAGTTACACACCTATTCATAAATCTGGGGATAAACAGAATATTAAAAATTATAGAGGAATTGCAATATTATGTGATCCCTCTAAAGTATTTGAACACAGTCTCTATACTAAAATATACAACCACATGAAAATCATTTTGGCAGAGAAACAACATGGTTTTGTAAATGGAAGATCAATAAATACAAACTTATTAATTTTTACAGAACATGCAACCAGAGTATAACTACAATTTAATACAATATTTTCAGACTTCAGCAAAGTAAATCATGATATGTTATTAAATAAGTTAAACAATCTAGGTGTAACGAGAAACTTAATAAAAATACTCAGTAGTTATTTACAGGATATACATTTTTTAGTAAAATAGAATGGAAAAATTTCTCACTCAAACTCAAGTGTGCCACATGGCTCCAACCTTGGTCCATTACTTTTTCTAATATTTATCAATGACCTTCCTTCCTGTCTAAACAACTCAGAGTGTCTACTTCATGCTGAAGACTTAAAAATATTTAAGAAAATACAAACAGTCAGAGACTGTGTAGCACTTCAGCGAGATATTAATTATGTTTAAAACAGAGTTTTTAAAATTAAAGATCTTGGAGTTACCTATGATAATCAATTATCATTTAGTCCTCATGTAGAAAAAACCGTTAAAAGTGCCAATAAAATGCGTGGTTTCATTATTAGGCAAACATCCTCATTCTCGAACTTATCTTCAATTAAAACTTTTTACAATAATCTTGTATTATCAAAACTAGATTTTGCTTCTATAATTTGGATACTAGAAACACAAATATATCTTGAGAATCTTGAAAAAATACAAAATAAGTTTCTTCGGTATCTATACTACAAAAAAATATCACCATTGGTTATGTAAGAACGCAATTCTGAATAAAGTCCCTAGTTGTCAATTTAACTTAAAAATATCGACAAGCTGCTCGCCACTTTACTCTATCCTCTACTTGGCTAATAATGTCAATCTTATGCATAATATAGAGTGGAATAGGTCATTCAATTAGTATTGAAAAGTGATAATAAATTATTATGAAAATTATGGGATCTAAATCGTGTCTTATTAATAATTACCATTTCATTGATCATTATTTCACAGAATTTAGTTACTTGTCATGTAATGTTATTTATTTCGTTTTTGTAACAGTATAATATATCCATATCCATGTAATAAGGCTAAAAGGCTGTTTGGATTGTCAAACAAATAAATAAATATTATAATAATACCAATAAATTTAATTGGCAACACATACATAATTAATTTTTACTTTAAAAGAGTTGTATTTTAATTTCTTGCAATAAAAATTCTTCAGTAAATATTTAGTTGTATATTTTAAAATAAATTAACAATTTAATATTTGAACCTAAAATAAATGGTACTTACTAATAGATGTGTTTTTCTTGTCTGCAGTATTTTCAAAAACATATGTTTCTGGGTCCAATCCTTCATCAACTAAAGCCTATAATGTAGAAAAATAACAGCATTTTATTTATATGAATTAAACACAGAATGTGGTCATTATGAGAAAAACTAAAGTATTTTTTGTAACTTTTTTTTCAACTTTCAACTTTTTAGACAACACCTATCCCCATAGTCGCATAGCTGTAAGTACTTCCATGACATTAACTGGTTGGAACTATAAATCGCAAAAATGAACTCAAAGATAACAGTTCTCAGTTGTTTACTGTACATCAATGTTTATATGTATTAATTATGACAGTTTCATCCTCTTTCTGTACAGAGCAGGTACTTGTGTTCATAAAATTAATTAGGCTGAAAACAGCTTTATTTTTGTTGTGTAAGTTTAGTTTTGAAATAATATGTAATTTTTTATCTCAATTTTTTAATTGGAATGGATACATATAAAGCGCATTAACCATTTGAGTCACAGCGTAAAAATGATGAACAAGTTTTTTTGCCCCGCTTATATGTAACATATCTCTGTGATTGGCTTGGTAGTTCCTATTTTAGTTGAATCGAAATTTTAAATTATCATACTCAAGAAACTTTTAAACATGAACCATTTTATGCCCACTGGGTGGTTAATTGGTTAGGGTGATCACTTTTATTGTCTTATAAACAATATTCTTCGTGATAAGGAAAATCTCAATTTCATGGTAATACACCTAACAAGTTAATTAATCAGACTATTGGAAGTATATGTTCAAAGATGACATTCTTGAATATCTATATGACAAAAAACACAATATTTTTGTGAAAAATATCGTAAATTTTGTTTATTATGTGCACAAAGTGATCTGAATCAATACACACTCTGATAACTTTAACTCATTGTTTGAGAATTTCTTTCAAATTATCTTCCTATCCAACTATCACAGATATTGTTAGTAGAAGCTTGATATCGCTATAACCGGGATGTAAAAATTATGTTCTATTGTTTGATTTTTATAGCTAGATTTATAAACTATTGAACACCAACGCAATCTCAACATTGGCTATAACTGCAAAAGTTCAATTGTACGAAAACAGTATTCTCATTTATAAAATATACGCAGCAAAAAGTTGAGGTTGCAGTTAACGTTTAAGAGTTTATAAATCCAGCTTATTACATATTTTAACTTTGATTTAGAAAAATAAGTATTAATGTAGATACACAAAGAATTTTGTATAGCTTATATATATATAAAACGATGTAATATATAATATCAATAGATCAAAAGAGAACTCATAATAATGGCACGATATACGTTTAATTTAATATAAACCTTTTGTAAAGTATCAAGCAAAAAAACAGTGATTCTTGAATTTGAAAACCTAATTCTATAAATATATTGAAGCTGAACGTCTAATCAAATTTTGAAGAAAATGTATAACCAACGAAAGAAAAAAGAACTGCTACTTATAATTACCTTCGACAATCTTTCCATCAAAACTTGCTTGACGCCATTTTTATCTAGATTTCTTTTCTCCAATTCAGCCTTTAAATCGATGACTCTCAATTCAGACAACTTCTTGTTCTCGTTGTCTGACATTATTGTGCACAATCAACGTATTTTTCACTACAAAGAATATGAATTTCCGTAAAAATTTAATACGGTAGTGCCGCTGATTACAACTACAATGCAATCATCAAACAACACAGTAAAAAAAAACTTGTCTCTTGTCAAATTATTTTATTTTATTATTTCCGTTCCCCACCTCTATGACGTAATTCCGGTCACCTTTTTAACATCGTTGTCAAGTTTTAAAAGAAGAATATATTGGGAAAAGTAGAATTCGATAGATGGCGCTGTAAAATGTCAATGTCAATTCTTAAAGGAGTAAATCAGACTTTTTCTACTCCTATTTTATAATATGCTAATTAAAAGATTAAAATGGCCATATTTTCAGTTCGGCGTTTAAGCGGAGTTCGGCTAAACTGGCTTAAAATTCCAAGCTTGGCTTGGGATCTGCCTATGCATTCTTTAAGCTTACAATAAACATGGCAACGTCGTAAAGATATTTGTAGCGTTCTGCATTTGTACTGTTTGCATTATTTATTGTTTGGTTTTCCGCATACTCAGTACTTCATTACTCAAAAAGTTGAAGCTTTATATATGTTCTGAAAAAAGTACAACGAACTGTTATAAAAATTAATTGTAACTGAAAGTTGGATAATTAAGTAAAAAAAATGATTAACAAAAATTAAAATATGGTTTTATATTTCAAATTTCGAAATATTACTACGCCCCTGAACCAACGACGCCAAAGATGCTTTTCAAGTCGAGATGTTGCGAACATCGGCTTTACATTGAATACGTATAGTAATGTTTCTTTCATGCTGCACGTAATATGGAATATTTGTCTCTCTTTGATTTGTCTCCCGATAACTCCACCTTATTTAATGCACACGTTCAAAATTATCCCGTTAGGGGGTTTGACAGGAACTTGGCGTGGTTGCCACTTTAATCAGATTTGCCAGTAAATGAATCAAGATTGAAACGGATACAAAGAAAATGTCTGTGGACTTTAAACTAAACATTAAATATTTCATTTATTTTAATCCGTTGTCTGTATTTCAACACTGTTTAAATAGTACTAAAAAAATTTCTACTATTAAAAAAACACCTGCTAAATATTTGATTTTCTTATTCATTTTTTATAATACGTATTTCTGCAACACCGCTAAACAAATTGCTACTGTAAACAATGTATGAGGCGCCGTTTGGGACAAAATACAACTCTTCCAATATATATAAAAAATATCCATATATATAATAATATTGCACCATATATATAGAAAATTTCCATATATAGAATGTTTTCATATAGACTCCTAATTTTACTAACCACCGCAATAGATTGAGGGCGCTAGTTATCCGTTCACTGATTGGACGTGTAACGTAGGTCGTAGATTCATAAATGCAGTGTTGCCTTTTTTCGATCTGTTGGAAATTATCCATTTTTGGGTATTTTTGCAAATTGGCCAAGTATTAAGCGATAAATTATTTAGTGTAGTTTGTGGCCATTTTCAATAATATTAAAATATTTTCTGTATACGCACAATTTTTATAACAAGAAATATACTGATCTTTTCAATTTTTTATTTCTTTCAGCTTAAAAACTGATCATCGGAGTAAATAATATACAATATGTCTCAGTATAAGTTGGAACCATATGGGAAACTTTTTTATTATTAATTTCAGGAAAAAAAATGTATTCTTCATAAAAAGTTCTGCATGTCCTAAAATCTAAAATACAATCAACACATATCAATTTTTTTCAGTCGTGTACGAGGTATGTCAAAAAATATGAATTTTACTCAAGAGTAAAGTACCTTTATTTTTCTGAATATTGACAATTGTTATTATAAAAAGTTGATTATAAATGCATATGCATTCAACACGTGTTTAACAAAATAGAAACAATAGTAAACAAGCACAAAACCCATTTTTTAAAAATAAATGAATGTAATTGCATATTTGAACATAGTTTTTGGTACTGATAAACTTTTTTTTAATAACATTTTTCGATATTGTCAAATTTAATGGTACTTTACTCGTGAGTAAAATTCATATTTTTGACATACCTCGTACACGACTGAAAAAATTTGATATCTGTTGATTGTATTTTAGATTTTAGAACATGCAGAACTTTTTATGAAGAATACATTTTTTTCCTAAAATTAATAATAAAAAAGTTTAGCATATGGTTCCAACTTTACTGAGACATATTGTATTATACATTACGTGTGTGAAAAATCACTTTCTCACAAGTGATGTACACTATTTTTCCTACCACGCGATAATTTTACCAAATAATAATAATGTACATTTTGACGTTTTTTGTTTGGTTGCATAAAAACAGCGATCTTATTATAATTATTGTTATTAAATGTTATTAATTTTCACACCTGTCCAATATATTTTTGTCTAATTTAATCATCCCTATAATCAATTATCGAAATTCAATATATACATATACACATGCCGAAATTTTGAGGTTATCTTTTTTATATCGGCTTTTTACTGATTATTGCAACTCGAATTCCAAAATTTTTTATCACAATCGATACAATATCCATTTAATAAATTAATTTACACGAAATATAAATTCAATCTAAAAAAATTCCCATCAAAATAAACACAAACAACTACAAAAAAGAAATATCGCTCAATAATTATTATTTATTTATTATCAAAATAATTAATAATTATCCAACAATGATGTGAAAAAAATGAAGAAATAATCAAAAAGCTACGACCTACGTTACACGTCGCGATCCGTGAACGGATAACTAGCGCCCTCAATCTATTGCGGTGGTTAGTAAAATTAGAAGTCTATATGAAAACATTCTATATATGGAAATTTTCTATATATATTGAAATTTTCTATATATATGGTGCAATAATATTATATATATGGATTTATTTTATATATATGGTGTAACATTATATATATTGAAAGAAGTTGTATTTTGTCCCAAACGGCGCCTCATAACAATGAATGGTGCATAAACATATATGTTTTTCTACTATTGACACAATACGATATAGCTCAATTTCGTAGAACATATTGCGATATAAAACTATTGCTACCATTTTATCGCATCGCGTTGCATGTGGAAATAACCTGGCAATCGTAACCTACGATTGTCGTACGAGCCCTATTTTTCCGTTGAGATTCTAGTTCCTTTTAATTTTTTCTAAATATCTAAAGAAGTACTTTACAGGATGTCTAGTGTCTAGTTCAATCCATTTTCCTCTCGGTTTCAACAGCCGAATGTTTATCATACCGTGAGCACGATCTGACAACAATGGAAGATATTCATGCAATTACTACCATTTTATTTGTCAGTAAATTTAGGGTAATATATCTTTATACATGTGAAAACCTGCAAAACTGTCACTGTCTTGACGTCATTTCCTTTCGGTATATAAAGAGGAAAGCTATAATTTCCGGTGCTCCATTTTGTTATAAATTAGTGTGTGAGCGTGTGGTGTTGTGGATACTTCACAACCCACTTAAAATTGTGAAATAATTAACTTAAAAATACAAAAAAATATAAAAAAAACTCTTAAAAAATACCAAAAAAAATCGCAAAAACAGTGGAAAAAAAGTAAAATAACAAACGATAAAAATTATTTTTTTCGTTTCATATGTTTGTCGAGTGTCTGTATTTCTAGTGTAGCGGCTGAAAAATGAATCCAGGCGCCCCCAATTATCCCATGGCGTCTTTGTACGTCGGGGATTTGCACACTGATATAACTGAGGCCATGCTTTTTGAAAAATTTTCTACTGCTGGCCCAGTTCTTTCTATTCGTGTTTGCAGGGATTTGATCACTCGCAGGTCCTTGGGCTATGCTTACGTGAATTTCCAGCAACCCGCTGATGGTAAGTTGGTTTATTTTTTAATGGTTAAATGTTTTCTGTTCCATATGGAAAGTCCCAGCAACTCGTGTGATTGACATTGAATGACTCACAATTTTCTTCTTCATAGTTGGACGATTTAATGCAAAACACGTTTTTAACAAAATAATTGCTGAACTTAATATTAAAAATATTAAACCATTTGTATTTAATCAAAAAATGCGAATTATAGATGAAAAGTAAGTCAAGGTATTTAGGTTATGTGCATAAAGTGCAGTATGATGTTTTTTTGTATTCTATTCATCAATGTCAAACTTAAGTTGATTTAAGGCATAAAAACTTTCTATAAAAACCCATACTTAATTCGTAATAATTTAAAAAACTGGTTTAATATTTTATGATACATTTATGTAGTTATAAATTTTATTGCATTAATAGTTACATACTAATATAAAGACAAGAATTATTGAACGAAATTGATAGTGACTCATTCAGCAATTATAATTACTTAATTAAATCAGTAATTCTCAAACTACAAAAAAAAATCTTTCTTTTTTCCAAAGTTACATTACTCATCTGGATGGCATGTGGGAGAATAGTATAAATCTATATAGGGGTCATTTTACCAGTAAGCTGAACAATTTAAATGCACACTTAAAACTAACTGCTTAATTCAATTAAATTATCTTTAATTATTCATAAACCACAAAATAATTATTTTTTTAAATGCATTTTTTCTGTTTTTGTGAAATAGAATATGTCAAAAACACCACTTTCCAGAAGAAGCAAGAAAATTTATTTTATTTTTTGTAAAATTTCCATGATTCATAAATTAATTTTAACCAAATATTCAATATGTTTTGCAGCAAAATATTTTTATTTTTGTAATTTTACCATAACAATGACAATTTTAGTTTGTTGTCTGAAGACTAGCAAAAACATGTCTTTTCTTTTAAATGTTTACATTTAACCATGAATTAAATAAAATTTCACCATGAATTAAATTAAATAACATTTGAATTTGATTTATACAGAAATATTTAAACTTTTTTACTTTATAATTTATCATGTTTCACTTTATATACTAAAAAAACCATGTACCGATCAGACATTTAAGCCCTCTAGGATTCTTTGTAAACTCAAAACTATCAATAAAAGGAGATTTTAAAAATATTGCCCTAAAATATATAAAAATTATAAAAACTACATGAATTATTTCCATTTGAAGCACTTTCTGAATCCTGGACATTTATAGTGGCATCTTATAAGAAATAAATTCAATTATATTGAATAAATACTTAAATTGTAACTCATGAATGTGATATACCTACAATGTTTACTACAATATTAGTACCAAGATCAGTGGCATTTTTTTTATTACAGCGGAGCGTGCTCTGGACACTATGAATTTTGACTTGATCAAGGGCAGGCCCATTCGCATTATGTGGTCTCAACGTGATCCATCTTTACGAAAATCGGGTGTTGGCAATGTGTTTATTAAGAACTTGGATCGTTCGATTGATAACAAAGCTATGTATGACACATTCTCTGCTTTTGGTAACATTCTTAGCTGTAAAGTAGCTCAGGATGAAAATGGTAGTAGCAAAGGTTATGGTTTTGTCCATTTTGAAACTGAAGAAGCAGCAAACAAGTCTATTGAAAAGGTAAGCAATAAAATTTCAGTGATATTTTATAATATATTATGCAATAAAAATTTAATGATCGATAGTACTACATACCTATGAGAATTACTACATGAATCATATTGAATATGAGTATCTTAATAGCCATTAAATCTGAATTTCATGCAGTATTTTTTTTATGACTCATTATAATAATGAATAATAGGTATTTTATTTTGAATATTTGTTAAATTATGAGTTATAATTGAAACATTTTATCACAAACAAAACACAGAAATGTCATAAAAAAACAAGGTTTAACAAAAAACAAGAACTAGACTTTATAATTGATCAATTTGTCTCATGAAAATATTTGTTATTGACAAAATATTGTAACGTTGCATTTCTATTGGTTGTAAACTTATCTTAATGAATCTCGTTAAAGTACAGGTAGTAAATATCTAATAAATCATTTAAAGTATGTGAGTATAAAAAAGTATTTTTAATGATTTGGTTTGAAAATATTACTTACAGTTAACATAAATACACACCAACAGATCTACAGTATTCATTATTATTAAGGGTGGCTTCTCTATATTTTTTATGAATTGAGATTTAAACCAGAAAGTTAAAATTTGTTGAATTTATATTTAGTTATAAAAACGCCTTTAGCAGCTTCATAGTTACCTTATTTTTTCCATAAATTAGTTGTTTCGATTAATTGATCATCTTTAAGAAATTATAAAACTATTCTTTTTTTTGATAATTTCTTTGTTTCATTTTTGAATAATCGACTTGGTAATTCCCATTTTAAAATTAATTTGAAACGTCGCGTTTAAACATGTTTGAATAATTACAAAAATAAACTTAAAATATATTGAATAAAAATTTATTATTCTGAATTTTATAAACTTTAGTAACTTCTTTGTATCACAACATTAGTGAGATAGATTTGTGATTTGGGTTATTTTCAACTATAGTAAAAACTAATAAGTACAAATCACTGTTCCTAGGTAAATGGTATGTTATTGAACGGCAAGAAAGTTTATGTTGGTCGTTTTATCCCACGTAAAGAAAGAGAAAAGGAATTAGGCGAAAAAGCAAAACTATTCACAAATGTTTACGTTAAGAATTTCGGCGAAGATTTATCTGAAGAACAGCTCCGTTCAATGTTTGAGAAATATGGTAAAATTACTAGTTATAAAATAATGAGCAAAGACGACGGTAAATCTAAAGGATTTGGATTTGTTGCTTTTGAGAATCCTGAAGCAGCTGAAACTGCAGTTGATGCTCTTAATGGTAAGTACCAAATAAAGAAAAAGAAATATCCAATTGAACTTACAATAATCAAATCTTATATAACAATAAACAAATAAAGCATTTATTTTCACTTAGTATATTATGGATCTTTTATAGGGAAAGAAATATTGGAAGGTAAACCTTTGTATGTGGGAAGAGCTCAGAAGAAAGCAGAACGTCAACAAGAACTAAAACGTCGGTTTGAAGCATTAAAAATGGAAAGACTTAATCGCTACCAGGGCGTAAATCTTTATGTCAAAAACTTGGATGATACTATAGACGATGAACGTCTTCGCAAAGAATTTTCACCATTTGGAACTATTACCTCTGCTAAAGTAATGATGGAAGAAGGTCGTAGCAAAGGTTTTGGTTTTGTTTGCTTCTCATCTCCGGAAGAAGCTACAAAGGCTGTAACCGAAATGAATGGTAGAATCGTCGGTACAAAACCTTTGTATGTTGCTTTAGCTCAGCGAAAAGAAGATCGTAAAGCTCACTTAACCTCTCAATATATGCAACGCATGGCCAACATGCGTATGCACCAGATGGGTCAATTTATTCAACCAGGAGGTTCTAGTAGCTACTTCGTACCTACTATTCAAGCTACAGCACCTCGTTTCTATGGCCCTGCACAGATGCCTATCCGTACCAGTCCAAGATGGCCTGCTCAGGCCCCAGTTAGACCTGGTGCACAAGGAGGTACTGCAGCCTATTCTGGTATGCCAAATACATATAGAGCTGCAGCGAGACCTCCTAATCAGTCAGCCATGCGCAGCAACATCAGTGTTCCTAGACCAATTACAGGACAACAACCTCCAAGTATGCATGGTCGTCCACTTGCTGGACAAGGTAACGGTAGGGATATAGTGTTCAAGTTGAGTTTGTTGGTCTTTTGTTTGGTTCTGGCCTTAGAGTTGGATACTCTTCAAGTCCGCAATGCCGATAATTTTAAACTTATAAATGTGCATCCCTTCAAAATTCCAGTAATGGCCTGATCCCATTTTACTTTTTTGTTTAACAATACTTTTATAAACTTTCTCTATTGCTTTACTCACAATGTAAGATCTAAAACATAGAATACTCTTAAGTGGCTCTTTTAATAATTTATTGCATAATCTTGTGCAAAATTTGAATATTGATATGATATAACATATGTAGCCAATTTTTTATTGATATTTTTAGATCTAATATATTACAAGTTACATGATTACAGAAAACATTTTTTTATGTAACTTTATGATCATTTGTACATGTGTCAATTAAATAAAAAAAATGCAGAGGTAAGACTTCTTTGATATACATTTTCTGATAATGTTTTTGTCATTTATTTAATAACGTATATAAGATGATTATGCATTAAGACTTACCAAGTAACATTTATTGTTTTACCCACTTTAATTTTTTTTTTGTAAAACCAATTATTTTATTTTTTTATCCCCAAATTCCCTTCGAATTAAATATACATTTCAAATATTTATAATTGAATGTCTTAAATGACACCAAAAAATCATTTATTTAGGTTTTAAGTATCCTTTGAGTGCTACTTGAATGAAGGACCAACAAGCAAACCTGACACTAGTAGGACAGATCCTTGCTCAATTGAAGGACAAAACCTGGCCAATCTGAAACTTATTAAAAAAATTGATAACAAATAACTGGTTACATTGTAAATTTAGATAAAAGATTTGATTTGTTATTATTGTTTATAATTGGTTTCTTTGGTAAGTAAGCAAGAATCTAACCTTAGCAAATCATTAAAGTAGCTTTTGTTTTCAATTGTTCATTTGGGATAAAATCAAAACGTGTGTCTGTAGCCTCGCTTTTAATGCTTAAGAATTACAAATGTGGGAAATTTATGTCAACAATTTTTGTGCGATTTAATGCTTTTTATTAAGTTCACTTCTCGTGAAGGTAGATTTAACATTCAAAAAATGTCCTTAATCTGCCTGCTAAGACACCAATTTTCTTAAAGGATTTCCTATTGTGCCTGTTCTGTATCAATAAAAAAAACATTTTTTCATTGTCTACAAGCATTCATTACATTTGTATTACTGTTGCTTGTTGATTTCACGCTTCATGGTTTGGACAAAATAAAATTACCAAAAAAATAATTTTTAAATTTAATAAAATTTGAAAAACCATCTAAAATTTTAGTTTGTCTTAATCACATCATCTGAGCTTTTTTTATTTAAATAGTGAACTATTTATGAAAAAAATACTATAAACAATGACACAAAAAAAGAAACTTCTTCAAAACAGTTCATAAATTTATTTTTATTATTGGTTCCTGTTCAAATCACAATTTGTGTTTGGTTTAAATGACTTGAGAGCTTAACCTGAAAAACAGTTTCAGCAATTAAGTTTTAAAAAAAAAAATTATGTTAGTGGTACCATACATACATATATACTGCTACACGAAGAGCAATTCAATTTTGTTGTATTTAATATTTTGAATTTAAATGTTTGTTATAGTTAAATGACTCACAATTATATGTAAATTGCTACAGCAAGTCCCTTCCCTGCTTAAGATATAGGGACAGTAATAAAATCATCTAATAAACATCAAGTGTTACATTTCGGTTCTAGAAATTCTGATTACAAATCTAAATGTATCTATTGTACTACTAATACATAAGAAAATATATTTTTGTGCTAATACTAAAAGTAAGTAAATAAAGTTCAAATGGTATGTAATATTTAAAAGAAACTGCTGTTAAAATTTTTAAAGATTCCTGAGTAAATATTTCTTTACTAATTATGAACTTAAAAGTAAGTTTGTTAGATACCATCGTGAGCTTAACTTTGGATTATTTTTAGTAATAAAATTGTGTTATGAAAATGTAAAAATATCTTTTGTGTACTCTCTTAGGTGTGGCGACAGCTGGAAACCGTACAACCAACTTCAAATACACTGCAAATATGCGAAACCCTCCACAAGCCTTACTGCCAGGAGCCCAAGCTCCGGTACAACAGGCAGTACACATTCAAGGCCAGGAACCTCTTACTGCCACTATGTTGGCCGCTGCTCCACCACAAGAGCAAAAACAGATGTTGGGAGAGAGGTTGTTCCCTCTTATTCAACGCATGTATGCTGATTTAGCAGGTAAGATTATTATGTTCTATTTTATGTTTAGCAAAATTTGCAATGTTTAGTCATTATTCTTTCCATGGTACTACATAATTAGTTTTGCAGGTAAAATTACTGGTATGTTGTTGGAAATCGACAACACTGAATTGTTGCACATGTTGGAACACCAGGAGTCACTTAAGAACAAAGTGGAGGAAGCGGTTGCTGTATTACAAGCCCATCAAGCCAAGCAAGCTGCTACTCAAATTAAAAAAGAATAAATAATATGCCTTCATAAAAAATAAAACAAAACTATAAAAATTGCAAACAGTCTTATGACAAAAAAAATAAAAATAAAAATACTGCTACTTAACAATCCGATATACAGATTCTCAATTGGGAACTGTAAGAAACAAAGACATTCGTTTGTATTTTTGCTTATTTGCAATTTTCACTCTTATTTTTATGATTTTTACTACAAGGTCGTCATGAAAATTGTAAGTTCGACATGAACGCTTTCCGATAAATTATTAATGTGGAAAGTGTTAAAATTCAGTCCTTTTCACAACATTTTTGACTTTTTCTTTACTAATTATAATTGAAACGAAAAAGTTTTTATTCTGTAAAATTAAGTATTTTTCACTATGATTATTTAAGGTATAAATTCAATTTTATGGTTTGTGGAATTTTTATTTCATTTATATGGTTATTTTATCATTTTATTCTACGTACATTTTATATTTCTTCAATAAAAAAAATTAACTTATTTTTCACTTCGGTAAAAATTTGTATTAAACTACGAATAAATTGTTTAAAATTATTTTTGTTTTTTATTTTGTCCTTCTGTCACAACAAAAAAGTAATTAAGTGGTCAACTATTATTTCGTCTAATGGCGTTTTCATGAATAATAAATCTCTAAAAAGAAGGATTTTAAAAATAATCTATATTGGTTTATATTTCTGATGGAAGCATGGGAGGTAAGTTTTTAGTATATTTTATAGCAAACATTTTATCTTTAAAAAAGAATATAAAAAAAATAGGTACGGATAATTGTGTGATTCAGGTTCAGCTTGGTTTTAATTAATATTTTCACTTTTATTACTGAAAAGATTCAAGTTTCGATAAAAATAATTTTGGTGGGGTACTCAAAAAAGCTCGTTAGCGGTTTTTAATAGTTTTTAGAGCAGTAGTAGATAAAGAAAAGTATTTTTGTAAATTAGCTAATCCTATGCCGCAGTATTCAGGTAAAAATTTATCGAGTTTCCAGAAATTTTTACCCCGAGTTACCAGTTGTATATATATATATACTCTCTTTTATATCCATTGTAAAATTAAAAAAATGTAATAATTCTTTATGGAAAACATTTTAAATTGTTATACAAAACCAGTGTATTTTGCCCCTACAAATATTTTATCTGGAGTTTCGGATAATTCAGAATAGATCTGGCAACATACTATTCTCGACATTATTTCTTTCCAGAGAACAGAGCCGTCTCTATACAAATTTTAAAGTTGAATAATTAAGTAAAAAAAAGGACAAAATTAAAATATGGTTTTTATATTTTAATTTCGAAATATTTCTACGCCCCTGAACCAACAACGGTAATGCACTTTTATGAGAGCTTATCAAAACAATAGGTGCTTTTCGAGTCGAGATATTGTGAACGACTTTAGATTGAATACCAATAAAATCTGTCTCTTTCATGCTCTCTCTAACCTTATCCTATTCCTATGATTACAACTCATGTGTTTTGCGATTGATTGTATTTATTATTGTAAATATTTTGCTTTTTCTTTTAAATAAATGTTAAGATTACAGTGATTTCTAGTAGCAGCGATGCTCGAGAACTATGTGGTGTGAGCCTTGTCATTGAGAAACTAAAAATATACCTATCTTTGGGCCTTGTGGCTACAAATCAATTATTCTTAAAACTTATCTGTGCTTGTGGCATTTCTTGTATCAGAATACACAGCATACCCCCACAGTGGGAGTATGTTGTGATCAGAATATTCCGAATTTGCATCAGTGTTTGTACGCAAGTTGTGTTTCGATTAGTAATAATCGGAATCATTCGATTATTTTGGAAGCATTCGATTATGGTATGCGGAAACTGTCAAATACACTTGATTTAAAATTTCAAGTTGTAAGGTTGGTTATCTGTCTGATAAATCATATGAAATGTCAAATGACAAAAACAAAACATGACGAACATGGCGCCGCCCAGTAAAGGGCTGTTAGAAATTATATTTGCGTTAATTTTAATTTTTTTAAGTGACATTTTGGGACAATATGATGAATATCCACGGTATCCCAATCGTTATCCACAGAATGTTCAAAATCCATACAACGAATATGGGCCACAATTACCATATAACAATCCCGATCCCAATGATTATAGGTCGACATATATTTACAAAGGTAGAAGATATGGACAAAATTCTAACACAAATTATGATCAAAGTAGACCAGGGGATCCTAGAATAAGAGGTCAAGATGAAAGATTTACCTATGATAGAGTAAGTTTTTATTTACAATTATTTTAATACATGTTTCAAAATGTTTATATGTTTATCAGAAGATAGACCCTTTATTTATTAGGTAAAATCTATCAATTTAAATACATTTTAAAGAATATTAATAATTTAATTAAGATGCAATTTAATAATTGAATCTTGAGTCATTCTAATTACTAATTATTATTTGAGTAGGTGTACAACACAGCATAAGACAATGAACCTTTTTATAGAATAATGAACCTTTTTATAGAATTATAAAAACATATTTGTTATAATTTTTTTATGACATTCCTAATACAACTTTTATTCAGTCAAACGGTAAATTTAAAGTGGTACTCAAAACTGTATGTGTAAAGATTACATTTATATATAAAAAGCAGTTTTGATTCTATAACTTTTTTGCCTGTAGTACCTAATAGATAATTGCTTATATTTATTTGATTTGCTAAATATTTCACACTAACTGAATTGTGGCTTTGTACATCTTATAACAAAAACCACACAGTAAAGTTAGGTTTTAGGTATATTAAAGTAAACATTAATAAAGTTGATAGTTGTGATTTTAAATTAAGTTTTAAATTTTGTTATACATATTGCCAAAAAAACTTGTGAATTCTTTTAAATGGTAAGGCCAGTAATGAAATGTAAGCTATGCCATCAAGAATGGAGATTTTTATTGTTTTGAAAATAATAAGCAAAAGTTATTATATGTGTCCAGGCATTCCATTCTTCTCTATTCTTACCTTTATCTTTATAATTTGGTATTTTCACTTTTCTATATCAGACATCATATTTTCGAACCATCTTTTTCTTGGCTGCCCTCTTCTTTTTTTCCAATTTAGAGTCCTGTAAGATTGCTCTCAGATTTTTATTGGTTTGATAATGATTTTTGCTCATTTTGCAAAAGTTTCATTAGTGATTTATTAAAAAAACTCCTATTAACAAAATTAATAATGTATTAAATACTTAAATGAGCAAACATTTTTTAAAAGAATAAAAATTACAGTTAAAATACCATGTGCTTTGTATTTCTAATTTTGTAAACAATTAACCTAATCATTTCTAATATTTATTTTGTTTATAAATTTTACTTATATCATCATCATTTTTTTCTATTCTTCAGGCAGGAAACGCTGAACCAAATTTACCAGGTATATTGGGGAGTTGGAGAGAGGATTTGCAAGGAAAAAGTCGAGAACAAACCCGAGAAAAACCTCGAAATGTATTTGTACAAACAACTCATGGAACTGTTCAAGGTTTTCAAGTGTATTTGTTTGATAACCCAGATCCAGAATCACTATATCGACCTGGAGCAGAATTTATTGAAAGGCAGCAGGGCATTGCTTCTGCATTTTTAGGTATTCCCTATGCCCAACCACCTGTTTTAGAAGGTAGATTTAAGGTAACAATCATTTTTTGATTTACCGTAATTTTCTTATCTTTTTATCAGATAATTCTCTAAAAATAAAACAAGTTTACTGATTTAAAATTTAACTTATATTAGTTTTATCTTGTTTAGGATATTTTTTACCTATTTTGTAAAAAAAGTAATTAATCTCAATATTTTTATTTTTAGCCTCCCCGGCTACATCGTGGTTGGCAAATCATGCAAGCTATAGATTTTGGTCCAGCATGTCCACAACCTGCTAAATATACTGGAGCAACTTTGGGTATACGAGAAGTACATGAAGATTGTCTTTATCTAAATGTTTTCACTCCTGATATCGTAAGTATTAGTACCTATAACCGATTTTTTTTAAATAATACTTTCTACTTTCAAATACTTCAAGAAATATGATATAAGGTAAAAATACTAATAGGTGACACATCAATTTCTCAAATCAATACGCCCTAGAAAAAAAATACTACTACTGAGTACAAAAATCAAATTAAAAATTTTATATTTATTTTTGAGAATAATGATAATTTGGCACATTGATTAAACCGAATTTGGTCCATGGATTCTAAGAATATTAAAATATACAGAAGTGAATGTCAATAAATAATAAATTTAGTTCTATATACCCGTTTCAAATTTTAAAACAATCCGATAGAGGAGGTATGAACCTGTCCCAGGACTTTTTGCTACTTGACATATTGTCATAACAAAACCTCTTATAGACAAAACTAAAATTTTAATTTTAGAAGGATCAGAAATGTATAGACAAAACTAAAATTTTAATTTTAGGATTAGAAATGTATAGACAAAACTAAAATTTTAATTTTAGGATTAGAAATCGTTACACTAGTTGTAGTTTTGTCACATAGTGAATTCAAGTGCTTTTAATGGCTGTATATATATATACAAGTATTTGGTATGTTGTAAAACTTTTAAAATGTTTTCAGTTTTTCGATATTTATTGTAGCATATACGAGATTTTGGTATGAGGACGAAATATATTTAATGAACAAATTTATACTTACCATTTTTGTTTTTACTTATTTCTTAGTTGAATAAACAATATTCATAAATACATTTATATTTTAATTGCAGACAGAAGGAACAGGACATAAATATCCTGTTATGGTGTATATTCATGGTGGCGATTTCATTCATGGAGCGTCCAATACATTCCCTGGCCATATTTTAGCTACTTTCTACAAAGTAGTTGTTGTTACTATAAACTATCGTTTAGGAGCTTTAGGTTTTCTAAGCACAGGAGATGTGAATTCTCCTGGAAATTATGGTATTTTGGATCAAGCCATGGCTTTAAGATGGGTTTATGATAACTCCGAGAATTTTAATGGAGATCGAGATAGTATAACATTGTTTGGACCTGGAGCAGGAGCAGCTTCTGCTGGCTTGTTAATGGTTGCTCCCCAAACTAGTCATATGGTCACTAAAGTCATCGCACAGGTAAACAACAGTTTTTTTTATAGATATATTAATTTCTCTTTGTATTTTGTTGTTAATTTGGTTCTTATATAATATACATTTTTATCATATTTAGAGTGGAGCTGCTGTAGCAGACTGGGCAATGATTTTTGACAGATACAGAGCTCAAAATACAAGTAGAGTTTTTGGTAGACAAATTGGATGTAGCATAGAATCTTCCTGGAAATTAGTAAACTGTCTTAAAAATTCAAGAAGTGCCTTTGAAATAGGAAACGCCGAATTTCCTCCTGAAGTAGGTCTTTTTCCTTGGGCTCCTGTTATTGAAATGAACGTTACTATGCCTTTTTATGAAGGATGGTATGAAAAAGATTGGCATTTTATTAGCGAGAGTGTGGAAAGTCTAATTAGAAAGAGGTCTTTCAATCAAGGATTGAGGTATATGGCTAGTGTTACATTGCAGGAAGCAGCTGAATTTATAAGTAAGTTAAATTTATTGTGCTAATATAAATTGAACTTCTATTTGGACAGCAGTAATGTGATAATCAGAATAAAATAAATTTTACAGAAAAGCAGTTTGGTATTGTGGTTTAACTTTTGCTTAATTTCATGCATCTAAATGTTTTAAGTTAAAATATTTTTACAGAAGATGAAGTTTTTTTTTTGAACATGTTTTGGAAAATTTGCAGATTGATTGACAATAATACAAAACACTGTTCGTAAACTTTGCTTTTTATTAATCAATCAGTGAATTAGTTATTTTGTAAAATCTTAAAAAACCATTTTTAGCCTCAAACAAAACATTGGAACCAAATTTTATAATAACGCAACAGTTCGTTGATCAGAAAATAAGGGAGTTAGTTTTGAGATACAATTACACTCTAAATCCTAATGGTATATTTGATGCAATTAAATATATGTATACATACTGGCCTGATCCAGATAACGTGACACATATCAGAGATGAATATATTCAAGTAAGTATAATTTATTTCATTTACCAAAAGAATATGAAAGTTACAAACTACAAAAATTTTTGAATTTTTCTTTTAATAGATTTATCAATAAAGAAAAATTTCTACATATCAAGAAAAATTACTTTTATATTTTTTTAGCTAATCCTGTGCCTTTCTACTGTTAGGTCTAATGTAAAATGTTGAATTATTTAACTCGCCATGTATTTTTTCTTTTATTTGTCTTTATATTTATGCCAGCGTTCTGATTTCCTCTCTTACTATTTATTTTCTTTCACCTTCTCATAATGGCTACATGCACTTAAAGAACAATTTAAACAAAGTTCAAATTCTAAGGGCACTCAGTTGTAATTATTATTTTAACTTCTTAGTAGTCATTGATTTATTTATTATAATTTTAATGTGTGTACCAGTGTTGTTTAGTAATAGCTGGGTCCATTGTTTTCAAAATTACACTTAAATATGTTTTAATGAAATAGTATTAGTAAATTTAAAAAAATCATCAAAAAGATTTTTGTGAGAAAATACAATCCAAATGTGGTTTTAGTTAAGTCAAAATAAAGAATCCTACTTTTAAACTATACATTTATTAAGAAACACTATTTATTTTAGATGCTGTCTGACTTCTTATATACTGGTCCCAATGACAAAATGGTTAAACTACTGATTGAACAAAATGTACCTGTTTACATGTATGTTCTAAATACTACAATAGAATCATTTAAGTATCCAGAATGGAGAAAAGTTCCTCATGATCTAGAACATTATCTGCTTAGTGGTGCTCCATTTTTAGATGTTGAAATGCTGCCTTCCAGAGAAAGGTTTGTCAGGGACCAATGGACTAGAAATGACAGAAATATGAGCCACTTCTTCATGAAAGCTTACAGTGATTTTGCAAGATATGGAAATCCTACACATACTCAAATTTTGGGATTACACTTTGAAGAGTCAAAACATGGACAGCTCAAGTATCTTAACTTAAATACTACTTATAATTCATCGATAATGTGGAATTTCAGACAGACTGAAGCAGCATTTTGGTCAATGTATATTCCAACTTTGGTTGGCCATCTTTTACCTACATATCCACCAACGACTGAGGTAAGAGCATAATCAATTTTGTTTTATTATATTGAATTCTGTGATTTTATTGGAGTGTAAGTAGCTGTTCTTTTTTTTTCAATAAAAAATATTTTATTTTTTATAAGAAGTTAATACATAGTTGCGTTTTGTGATTTATAATAAAGTATACTTCGCACCACCTTTATGAAACTGACCGTATATAACAATTTTTTTGTTTATCACTTTTACAATATTTACCCAATCGGAACATAAAAATATGTAAATTAGAAAATTAATTCTGTATGACACAACGGACTTTTGTATAAACAATATCAAGCACAATGTCCAACTTAACGTAATAAATTTCTTGGAGGAATAAACAAAATGCTGTAGATCAATTTCACATAGTTGACGTATCTTCTCTTTGACATATTTTGCTTCTAAACCGGACACGGTGGCCGAGTTGGTTAGGGCACTGGCCTTTATACTTGGTCATTGTTCGGGTCGTGGGTTCGAGCCCCATGAATCTCAAGTGGAATTAAAGTCAGATAAGACTTTGGCAAGTGCAAAAAGGTATTTGTGTCATGCGCAGCTTCATTCACGCCGGTAACCAGGCCGGATGAGATCGGATATCTCGTGGAACTGATAGGGGTTGGTGGCACAATTACACACTTGCTAGTCGGTAGATCACCTGAATGACAAAGGCATAGTCCTGGGTTTAGGGTGATTGAGGACCGTGGTTCGGAGTCCACGATAAGCTGTAGGTCCCGTCCAGATTAGCCTTAGTAGCAGAAAAGAGACGTTAAAATCACAAGCAAGCATATTTTGCTTCTAACGCATTTTGAATGCGAATGACAGTGCAATAAGTTAATTGCAAATATTTCAAACATTTATACAGTTTCTCTAAAAGAACATCATGATCAACATTATCAAAGGCTCTGTCAACATAAAGGGCAAGTGTATATAAATAAACACTTCATAACCTTTTTTATGAATAAGACTCAAATAAAATCTATATTTTCTATGCACCAAAGGGTTTTTTCTTCTCAAAAAAATTTACCAAATATATCACGTAATATATTCTAATAAAAATAAAAGAAAAGGCAGTAAATATTTTCAGACATTACCATTCTTGCTGTTCTTTAGAGATATGCAGAAAAGAGATAATATCATGAAAATATATTTACTGTTTTTAAATATGAGAAAATATTATAGGGGAAATAAAATAACACAACAAACAAGTAAAAAACAGCAATATTTTTGCCGTAATTTCGAGTTTTCGAAAATTTATTACAGTATATATGCTATAAGTAGCGGGAAAGTAAAAATTGGTGAAAGATTAATGTCATTTTTGGGGTTTTTAACGATGCTGAATCGATTGCTGTTGTCCGCTTGTCTCTATATCTCGACAAAACCGTTTTATGAGTTTTTTTTCTTCGAAAATTTAAAAAGAATATCGAATGCGGGATGACAAAAATGAAGTTCATGATAAAATTAGTGTGTAAAATAGGTACACTGAACGTTAAAAACAAAAAATATAAGGATAACAAAAAATAATGAAATAGAATTTTGATTGTTCATAGAGACCAACTCATAAAATATGAATAATTGTAATTTAATAACATTGAAATTGGTGCGTCATTTTAGTTAACTTACATTTTTGTAACCAATAATATGTTATTCACTTACATTTTTTGTCATTAGAATACATAATATTTGTCGTACCTGTTTTTAAGAATTTTTGTCTTATGAATTTTAAGTGTGTATTAGATATCATTTTTCGAACTAGATTCAAACCTGGCACACGTTGTACGTTTAGTAGTTGTAGTAATAATTAAAGTGGTAAATTATAACGTTTAAAACTCAATTTTGGTATCAAAGTGTAGTGCATAATTGTATAATCGTAGTTATATAATAAATAAGTGAAAATAATAATTAAAACTAAGAGCTTTTGTGCAAATAATACAATTATCAATCCAACAAGGAAGCCAAGCCATTTGCAGTTTTTTATCTACAAACCCACAAATCTGAATCTAAGTGTTTTTTGTTCATATTGCTGTTAACTGCTGTAAAGTAAAATAAAATTTGGTAGTGTCTACTAGGCTGATAAGACTTAAATAAAATGGCAACATTTAAATGTCACAACAAAGAAGAATTTAAAAACTTTGTGTGTATTTCTTGTCTTAATATATTTCATGCAAGTTGTTTAGAGAGAGACTTTAAAAATGCGAAGAAGGTGGATAAACACAAAATTTTTTGTTCTGAATATTGTGAAAATAAGGGAATTGAAGAAGAATTCAGAGAAAACCAATACAAAGAAAACATAGCTAGTTTACAAAAGATTTTAGACGAAAAAGAAGACTATATCAGACGACTAAAAAGGAGTAGCCAAAGTTTTGAACAGTTGGTATTTGAAGCAGAATCAGACTTTGTACAAAAACTTGATAAGCAAAGTAAGGAAATTGAGCTGTTAAAATCTAAGTTATTAGCATCAGAGAAATTAAAAGGCGAATATACAGTTACACTCTCTGAAAAAGATACTTCTGTAATAAAAATGAAGTTGGAAATGGAGGATTTAGAAGCTTTAAGTAGGATAATGACTAGTACCATCGGTATGTTGGAAAAAGAATTATATAACACCACCAAAGAATGTAAAAGTCTGAAGATGGAATTATCCGACTTAATAAAACTAAACAGAGAAATGATTACTTCAATTAGGACACTAGAAGCAGAGAATGAGTACAATAGAATGGAATTGGTTGAGTTTCACAGAAAATGTAGTGCTAAAATTGACCAACATGCTAACACAAACGTTTATAAAGAACCTTTGAATGACGGCACTCACGTGAATGTAGTCCAAAAACCAGTAAACAAAATTTTATTAGTAGCAGGTCAGCATGGTAAACATCTTTCGGCTATGATCCGTAAGCAGCTAAAACGTAACTGTTTAGTGCAATCCATACTTAAACCTCATGCAAACGATATAGAACTGCTGGAAACAGCAGTATTAAACAGTAAACAATTCACGGAAAATGATATAGTTATATTGTGGCCAAATAAAATCAGTGTTAACTTGAAATTGGAATTCATTTACAGACTGAAGCATACCCAACCATTAGTTATGACAGAACCATATCGGTATGATGCTGGAAATAAAAATTACGTTATTTATGAAAGAAATATAATGCTATCGAAAGAACTTCATTCCAGCTGCACTAAAAAACATCTAATTGATTGCAATAGTATCCTAAGAAGATCAAATTACTACTCCGATGGATTTAATATAAATAAAAGAGGAAAATGGTATCTGGCTAGAGCTATTTTAAACTTACTTCAGAAAACAGGTTCAGTCTAGTCATGTTAGGTAAATAAAAAGTAAATTTTTCAATGTAGGTTCAACAAATATTAGGTACATAAACAATATAAAAAATAGTTTAAAGAAACATTGCTTCATGTTGACATTTAATGCTCAAAAAGTCTGTTATGTCACTATGATGAAATATATGCACAGAGGAAATATGTGATTCGGAAATTCAAATAAATGGTTATGATATTTATCGAGCAGACATTAACAGTAGGCATACTGGTGGGGTGATAATTTATGTTGTAAAAGGTTTAAAACTTTATGTAACTTATATTATTTCAAAAGGTATACTGATTCCCGGTTTTTTTAGTTTGAGTATAAAAAATAGTTTTTATTTTACTAAGAGTAGAAGGCGCTTATTATTTGTTGAGCTCAGAAGTTTACTGTCGTAATTGAAGTGAAGAAAAAAATTAAATATTTGGGAGTTGTAATTGACCACATACTTACTTTTAGAGACCACTTTAACAATATTATTAAAACAATTTCTTTTAAAATAATTTATCTATATTTAAACCGGTGGTCATTATTAACATTAACATAAAATGTTCATACGTTACAGGCAGATAGGGGGCACCAAAGCGTATCTAAAAACCCTACTGAAAATTTGTCTAATGTCATTTTTTACTGAGATACAGGGTGTTTAATGAATTTTGGTCAAAACTTCTTTCGCCCATGTTTCTGGAACCACCTTGTATATTTTATTCATATTTGGCACTTATGTTTTACAAATGTTACTTCAAGGCAACAAACATGTAATCAATAAATTAATTCCAGGTCCGTACTCAAAAAAATCATTTTATTTTATATGGGTCAATCAACACCCTGTATATCAAATTTTTTAAAAAGGATTAAAATAATCGAAAATCTCATGAAAAACTGAGTCTTCTCCCAAATTTTTAAGAATGGCGCTCTCACCGTGTTCTCTCAGCATAATTTTGATTTTTACTATTCATTGAGTTATAATTTTTTTTGCAAAATTAATCGAAAATAATAATTCCATTGAGAGATCTGTAAAATTTTAGCATTGTTCGTAAAATGATATCTTTAATTTATCAAAACTATCGTTTTTAATCAACCAATCATATTGAATAGAGAAATTCCAGGTCTGTATTCATAAATTATTATTTTATTTAAATTGACCAATAGTAACGCCGTGTATATTAAATTGTCAGAGTAAGAAGCACTTGAAAAAGTCTGAATAATTAAATTTGCGTTTTTACACGTTAATTTTCATTTTCAAAATCAGATTGGGTTTATCACCTACATATTTTAAAAAAATCCGCTACAATTATCAGCTGCACCAAAACAAAACACGAACTAGATACAACTTTCATATACCACAAGTGTCGAGAAGAAGTATACAAAATTCTGTATTTTTTAAAGGTCTAATGAATTTCCTCAGCCTATTCAGGAAGCATCTTCTGTTAATATATTTAAAAATAAATTAAAAAGTCACCTGTTAAAGTTGAATTAAATTTTAAGTAAGTTAACTTAATAAAAGAATAATAGTTCTGTTTTTATGTGATCCGTTGTAATGTGTGTTTTAATTATTAACATTGTAATTTATTTATTATGAACTTTTACCCCTTTTATATGTATATATTACTAATGTACTATAATTAGCTATTTACGCTAAATAAACGATTTCTTAAGAATATAGTCACCACTATCAAAAATATACTTTCGCTAACTATCATCAACTCCCAATAGGCTATCACAGTTAGCGAAACGTACGTCGAGTGGTTTTAAAATGTGCTTAATATAACATTATTAATAAGATCAACGTTTTAGTTTCAAAATCATTTTAGATCAAATTAGAGTCTCTCTCTGTTAGTACTTGTGGAAAAATGCATATTAAAATAGTATAAAAATATACTAGTAGTTTAAAGGATTTTTCAAATAGTTCAAATGTACAACTTTCTACTAAGGTAAATGTGGTTAAATAGGTTCTAAATGACGTCTCTTCTATCAGCTATTTTCCAGTTTACAAACATTAAATTCAGTGGATTAAATGTGAACTTTGTTTTTCTTTTAGTTTTGGTGGGAACCACGAGCACCCTTGCAAATAGCCTTTTGGAGTGTTTCAGGAATTTGTCTTCTCTTGATTGTTCTTCTAGTTGTTTGTTGTATGCTTTGGAGGAACGCAAAGAGGTAAGCAAGGTAATGGAAACTTTTTTGACTACTTGTAGACTGGTAGTGTAGAAGGTTTCCTGTCTTTCTAGTTATTTAGCCTAAGTATATATTACTAACAAATTATTAAGTAGCATTTAATTCATAATCCGTTTAGTTCACCTTGATTAATATTAAATTGATCAGTTATAATCTGTTTTAGTTGAAATATGTTTTACAATATTTAGTTATAAAAGCATGGCAGATTTTCGACAACCTATGACAAACAACTATGGTCAATAATCTCAAGCCCTTTTTCAGTTTTTGTACAGCTATACTTTTACCTGGAAAAGTTTTAAATTAGTCATCTGGACTATCCATTATTGATTTATTAAGAATTGTTTTGTGTTCAATGTCTCATTTTGTCCATTAGCAACTAACTCAAAACAGAAATTTCATATTTTCGATTTTGATATATTGAAAATGACAATTTTACTTGACAGTAGTGTATTGACCATATAAACAATACAAAATATTTTTCTCAGCTATATTATATAAGATAATTTTACAGGTCATCAGACAGATACTATAATCCTTATCTTTATCCACATGATAATGACACAGACAATGAAGGTATAGAAAACAGTCGGAATCCCGACGTAAATGAATACATAGAAAAATATGGTTCCCGTATAGTGCCTCCACGTTCCAACAGTGCTTCATCTTTCAATACCGTTTCTATGAAAGAGATGCAAGGGTTCGTAAGTAATACGCCTAATGGTGAAACGGTACCTCCTAGAAAAGGTACTCCTAACTTACCTGCTAAAATTAGAAAACCACAGATTGTGCCACCAGGAGTGCCTCAAACTGATGTATAAAGTGCAACAAATGAATTTATTTTTTTCTCAAAGTATATATTTTATTTGTATATAGAAATGCGATTCTAGAGTCTAACTTGTGCAATTTGTGATAACATGGATGACACTGCCCAAGTAATTGTACATTAATGACGAACAAATTACAAATCAGTTTTATTTTTATAGACATTGACTTGGCCTTCAGATTATATGATTGAAGTTATTTTAATTTGTTATTTCGATAACAAATAAAAAAATATTCTAAATTTTAAAACTTATTGTCTTAACTTTATATTACATATCTAATAAACAAACCATGGTGAAGACAAATGCAAAGTCATAAGTTTTTTATTCAGTGAGTGTTAAAACTTTTAATATAAAATTTACAAGTCTTATTTTAAAGATCTCATCGCCATATTTTTATTAATACGTTATAATTAAACTATACTTAATACTTATATGAATAACTTATAAATTACATCGAAATGCCTTACACTCTATATTCTTAGTCGTTTTAGATAATAAGCAAAACTGATTAAAAAAAATTGAATAGAGTAGATAGACTAAGAGAGTTCTAACAATCATGGACCTTTGCGGGAAAGTATGAAGGAGGGATATCTCCGTTATTAGTCATCAGATTTAAACAGGACAAACAGCATTATATTATTTCCGCGTTCAATTTGAACCAGAAATAATAAATTTAGATACTAGTGCCCTTTGGCGTTGGTACTGCGCATGATTTTTGTTTATATATATATATATATATATATTCTGCGTCACATTTCACATATTCCGCGTTCAATTTGGACCAATAATAACGAAGTTTGACCTTAATGCCCTTTATTTTTTGATTTTCCGTATGATTTTTGTTTACGTATTTATTCTACGTCACATTTATAAAGCAGTGCCATTTGTCCCGTTGAAATCTGATTACTAATAACAGAGCTATCCCCCTTCATACTTTCCCCCTCAGAACTCTCTTAGTATATCTACTGAATAGATATGGTAGTGGTAGTGTTTAAGAACACTTTACAAAACGTTGCATTGTGTACT
The DNA here is from genome assembly GCA_963243735.1 of Neocrepidodera transversa. NCBI lineage: Eukaryota > Metazoa > Arthropoda > Insecta > Coleoptera > Chrysomelidae > Neocrepidodera > Neocrepidodera transversa. Next base: position 14,876,797 of record OY725339.1, read on the forward strand.
TCGTTTCAAATTGACCTACTTAATCACTGTGATCTATAACTAATGTATTAAATCCGTCCATTTTAAAATATAATTTGTTAAAAGCTGTTTTATAACATGTTAAACTAATTGGTTTTTTAATATACTTAAACACTACTAATTATAATTTGACTGAAGTACTATATAAATTATATATATTTAGACATCAATTAACGAGATTTATTTAATCTTGTTAAAAAATGCATTTTGTTCATGTAACACACTATAATTGAATTTAATTTATTACTGGTATTAAAAAGGTTGGGTTTGTTTTATATAATAATTAATCAATAATTGAATAAATAATAAGCAATGAAACAGACATTATTAAAAAAATTACAAGCAGCAACGGAAATAATTTTTATTCGTATTTACGTTTTTATATGACAAAATCTAATACTTTTAATGAACATGTTAAATCTGTTTTGGCATATGAACTTAAATTTTCTTATTCAATTTCTTCTTATATACTCCTCTTGTCCTATACGAAAACAAATGTCTTAGGTATATGGAGTATTATCTTGCTTTCACTTTCATTGTTAGAATTACTTTAAAAATCATTTTACAAATTAGTAATTCTTGGTTCCATATTGTCTTTATGTTTATACACTCAAATAATCTCAATTTCCAAAATTAATGAACAAGCTATGGTATCGATTAATTAATTACTTGTTAGTGAAATAGGCTTACAACACCCGTTATAATTATAGTGTTTGTTACATGATTAAGCTTTAAATCATAATTTTTATATTAAGGTTGCTAATTATACATAATTATGTTTTAAGTAAATTTTGATATATTGTTGATTACTACTGTAACGAATTTTGTTATTATTTGTCCAATAGTAGTATTTTACAATATTAATGTATTTGTTAATTATAGATATATGTTTTTATATTCGCTATTTGTATATATTTTGCTTGATTTTCACATTCCTTATAAGTATTTGTTATTAATTTTATATCTGTATACATTTTGTATTATGAAATATTTTTACCTCATTGCTTTAATATTTTATCTACGTTTTGAGGATTAAAGCAAATCAGTATTTTAATATTTATAGTGTAAACAGAAAAATATTTATAAAAATGTGTTTATGTCCTTCCACATTTAATAGCATGGTCCTATTTATTAGTACCTTTTTATTTATTTATATTTTTGAATGATAAATTTAAAAAAAGTTATTTCCGTTTATCTTTCAAAATAATAAATAATAATCATGGGGTTTCTGCTAAAAGTGACCAAGTCAGTTTTGATGATTTCAGAGAAATTACATGTGAAAATTTAATTTTACATGTTTAAAAGTTTTCAAAGATGTTGTCATATTTTTTGTAGTAGATGTTAGATCACTGGTAGTTTTTTCAGTTCATCTAAAGTCATGTTTAATATTTCACTGCTAAACTTATACCACTAGAAATTGAATTATTACCGGACACCCAAATGTTTTAAAAATTGTCTCGAGTCGCTTCGCAATTTCTCGGAAAGCATCAAAACTGACTTGCTCACTTTTAGCAGAAACCCCACGATATGTAAAAATCAAATAAGGCCGCTAGATAGCTCAAGTTGAACGACTTTCATTGAAGAACTGGGGTAAAGTTTATTCTTAAAACTTTAAACTGCATTTTGTTTAGAACTGTTTTAAATTTATTTTGGTTGTTAATCGTTACTATTAGAAATTTCATAAAAGTCTATACTATAGATGTTATTATTTATGGGCCTTAGAACAAAGTTCTTTGAAACAGGATAGGTGAACGATGACGAACTCTACACTTTGACGTGTAGAAGTAGCACAATAAATGTGTTCATGAATAATATTTAAGATTAATATATAATAGATATACAATTTATATTTGTTAAAGGCTACCAAAAAATTTTGAGCTTGTGATTGTTTTTAAACAAATTTTTGTAACTTGGATAATAAAATATTTAAAATAAAAACACTTTCCTTTTAAGAAAAAAAAATCGATGATATATTTGATTTGGATAACACAGATTCGTAATTAAAATATAACTAAGAACTTATTTTCATCGCATTTCTATTCTTTTGGTCAATGAGTGGTGTTTATGGAAAAAATAAAACCAATATTCAGATTGTGATACATTTTTTATTAATGCACAAATACGGTAGGTAACATTTAAATTGTATACATGTGTATTAACAGTTTAATTGGTAACTTGCTACAAAAAATATGGCTTATCATTTGTTAAAAAACTTTCGATCCCAGAGCTATTTTAACATAAAATTAAATGTTAAAAATATTGCTTAAAACAATTAAACATGAAGAAACAAAATATCGTAAATGAGAGATCAGTTCGACCACAGTTCTGCCGAGTGTTTCAACAAATAAATTTAATTTTTAAAATAAACATTTATAGCATATTTTTTAATTACTTAGTTATACTTCATGATTCTGCAATTCAAGATGGCATAGAGAAAGAACTTCAGATATTATTCTCATGTCGCATCAACACGCATTATTTGTCATTTTTATGGCGAATGATCGTTGTAGGGCAATTTTGAAGGGGTGAATAATTTCAACATAGATATTGTGACGGGACCTTGCAAATATATAAAATAACCTATAAGCGGCATGTAAAAATAATTATGATGAATATTCAGATCAATAAAATTGGCTTTCATCGATTATCTGTCATAAATTGCGAATATACAGATCACATAAATTAAGTCACAATTTTTTAACCTACCTAAAAGTAATGGCATACAATTTAAAGATAGAGAAACGACAGAAGTGGACACATTTGAGTATTTGTTGTAACACACGGTAAGTAACTATATTAGAATGTTTTTAAAACTAATATGGATACAATGAAAACATTATATTACATACGACTTATACATTATTATTAAATGTTTTCTTAATTTAATTTTATACCTAAAGTATTGTCATGAACCAGATATAAATAAGTACATTTTGAAAGGTTAAGTGTGTTTTATATTACACAACACGGTCCAAAGGAGCATTTTGTTAAAATATTTTCGCTACTATTCAAGACATTCACACACGGCTTATCTAAGGCTACCCTCGTAAAATTTAGTAATTGAAAAAGACTTGTTGATTAATAACGCTCGGAAGATCTATCTAAAATGATATAGTTTTAATATAAAAACTGGGTTATCTATTGGCACTGGTAATAAAAACCAGGATTGATAAAAATATTCGATCTCAGTGTCATGAAAATCACAAGTCACATTTGAATCGACTAAATATCAAAAGCATAAAGGTCACACTTGTATATATCTTATCATTTTTTATGGTCATTGACTATTGAATATATTAATAATTTGAATAAACAGAAGAGAGAAACTTTATAAAGCCGTATATAAAGTCTATAAATTGATTTAGAAAACGTATCCAAAAATTAAGCCCTTTTTTATATACATATATATTTTACATATTTTTATACATATCCCATCAACAATAGATAAAATTTTTATATTGCAACTTGATTACAGATTGATAGATTATAAAAATCAATATAGAAATATAGAAATGCTCTCAAACTATCGTATTTGTAAACTTTATAAAGAAAAATAGACATGATTATTTTGATATGAACCAATATTGCTCCTTTTTTATACATGTTTAAAACCAACCTTTTATTTTTTTGGTTACATTTATTTAAATATCTTAATTGATCGATAGTTATGTATACTAGACAAATACCGGATGTTTCAACCAACAAAAATAAATTCAGACCAATTTTTTCAAAGGACCGATAAGACATAATAAATAATAATCACAATATATTTTTTTAATATGAATGTAGAACATTATTACTAGTTCTCTAATAAATAACAACAAGAAAAATCCAGTCAGTAGTTGGATAAACTTTCTTATTTTAAACATATACATACATATAACATTGATTAATATTTTCTTATTGTTACTCAAAAGAGGACTTGAAGTGAAATTTTAAAACTTTTAAAGCGCTCATGTTTTATATGTGTTTCATCCAATCAAACGTATCCAATGATGCCTACATATAGGAGAAATAAAATTACTGAAATACTGATAATATTTTTAAAAGTAACCAAAATTACAAATGTTGCGTTATTCATAAAGAAACATTAACAAAATATAACAAGTTGAAGCCTAAATACATTATTAATATATTAAACAGAACTACATCACTGGGTTAAAACTTAATTTTTATTAGAAGAAGTCACTGGAATTTTAATACATTTATACATATATTTTTGTATATGTTGGATGTGTATGAAAATTAATATAAAACACAACGTGAACCGGCAAATATCTGGTATGTATTAATTTCACACAATTATGATACATCTATAGCATGTCGAATGACGATTAAACAATTTTTTCATATTTCAGCTAAAACTTTTTAATTAAAAAGCATCATTATTTTTTTCCACACATGTTCAAGCTAATTTTTTTAAATAAAATTGAGAAATGGGCTAGAAATGAGTACTGAACATTGAGAACGGAATAATATAATCATTAAATTTCCAATAAAAATAAAATTTGTGTGACAAGTTCGAGAGATACCCATTCAATAGGTATTAAATATTAATATTATTCTATTATCTCTTGAAATGAGTATTGTATAACAATATAAAGTTCTGTGCATTTAGGAAGCCATTTCTCAGAATCGCACATAAAAATGGTAAACTATATTTTTCTACGACATTCCACAAGTCATACATTGATTTATTTATTACATTTTTGCACATTCTAAAGCTACCGACTGATTATCGTTTTGAATTTTGAAGTTCTAAATCCGATGTAATACCTTCATTAAATTAAACTATTCTATAGATATGTGCAATAAATAGTAGTCGTAAAAAAATAAAATTAGATTTATTCTATAAAACATTAATATAAAGACAAATTTAGGTAAAAATTAGTTAAGTTATTAATTTTTTTAGAAAGATTATAATATATTAAAAATAACGGCTAATAATGCTTTTTTTTTGTTTTATTGATTTTGCTTTAAAAGGCATCTCTTCCGTAGAATATTTATCTGAAATATTCCACTGTAGATCCACATGATTTATATTTAACTTGTATAAAGTTTTAGCGGAAATCCTATCAGCTACATTTAAAAACATCAACAAATCAATTTTACGTTATATTTTTTAAACATTAAATTTTCCATGCAAATAACATTTTTGGCAAGTTGTAAAAGGTCGAGACTAATTAGTCTTTAATAAAACAGCATTTAGTTATATAATTGTCATCAAACGTTCCACAACTCATAATAAGGCTGCCAGTGCCGTACGTACGATTATATCCAATACAGTATATTCTTTCCTTGGTATATGTATAATTTCAAAAATTCTATATATTTGAGTAACAAGTCATAATAATAATTAAAACAAAATTCAATTTTAACTTACGGCTAAATAAAATAACTAAGCTAAATTTTAATGAATATTTACAACTAAAATTAATGTTGTCCGCATGATTCGTTCATAATATTTTAATTTCTTTTTAATCATTCAATAAATGACACAATTTTCAACTGCACACAACCACACACACATTCTAACGATTTTAAAATATCTTTAAAACTTAATTAAAATCTTTTCAAGTACGTTTATATATACTATATATACAAAATTGGAAAGAAACTTTAATATCAGGAAGATTTTCTCTTTTTAACACTTAAAAATTCAGTACCTTTTGTTCTATCTAACTAAATTAAATGCTCTTGAATCACTAGCATATAATATACATATATGGCCTAATCTCACTTCTTGAAGTGCAGTTGAATTTATCTAACAAATTATTTTTACAAAAGGCAAGTAAATAAAAATAACGTGCACAAAATATCTAAATTAATATAAGGGGTTGTTTATTATTCCTTATTTAACCGGTGATTCATGGTAGTGGTACATCCACTCGTACGTAATTTACTGGGAAATATCCTGTACGACCATTCACGCTGCCCTCAAACCAATTCTCATCAATTTTATTCATGAGCATTATTATATCATTTTCCTAAAAAAAATAATCATTTATAGCTCCTAATTTACATTAACCAAGTAGATGCCGATTTTCGTAAATAAATAGCTGCTGGGTTTAACAATTAGACCAATCTATTTTAATAATGTTAAAAAAACTACAGTTGAAGAGGAGCAGTATGAATTACTGATAAAATAAAGGGTTGTAGTTCCCTTTAAATGCCTATGGCCAAAGGTTCAAATTAGATAAACGAGATGCTGGTAAAGTTCTAAATTCTAATATGTTCTACACAAGATATCAGCACATACATATTTTTGAGTAACTATTTGAAGTAAAAAGGTTTGTGTGATAATAATGTATTTATTTTACCTTAAATCCGAGTTCTCCTGGATTTTCTGGGTCAAAATCATAGAGCGCTGTACAACATGGTTGCCTAGCCATCGGTGTCCTGGCAGGAGATTTCATCGGGGACGGTAATGGTGATGCTAAAATTATATTGATGGAATTAATAAGTAGTATAGTATATATTGCATATTAATAGCAATATCAAAAAAGCTATATACTACTACTACTACTTATACAAAAAAACATCAATAAATAAACCATCCACAGTGAAGAAGAAAAAAAATCAAAACGTGTATTTATAAAAACATATCATTGTGCTTCTTATGCAATTGTTTTAGGAATTTATTTTTAATTGTTTCCGAGAGATACCAAATCCATTTATACCAGAGATTCACAACCTCAGTCAGAAAATACTGCGGGATTATAAATTATGTTATTTTAGCGAGAAATAACTTTCCAGTTCAACAAAGTTATCAATATTTATCTTTCACTGACTATAATCAATTGGAAAAACAGAAGGTAGATAGATTTACTAACGCTAATGATTCAGTAAGTAATGGCAATGACGTTTAGAATAAAACTTTACAGGTACATTTCTATTAAAAATTGTCAGAATCTAAACGTATTGCCGTTGTGATTTACGTTAGTATAACAGCAATTAAAATAAATATTTTTAAAGTACTAAAATGTTCATTTTTAATAATTTATCTCGAATTATGCGGTTAGTTCTGATTTAGTCACTTGAATGCTTAATTTAGAAATCCATGAATGTCGACGGTTAAGGGTGTATTATTGTTTTATAGCAAAAATGTTGATTTTCTTATTTTAAATCGGATCTCAAATGTATAAAAATAAGGATTTTTAAATTTTATGCTGTAGGATTTGTGCTTACGTACTTGAAATATAGAAATTTTTGTATTTACGTAATACGTGTGACAAAAACAAATTAATGTTTAATTATAGCCTCAAAATTATTTTATGTTAAAATTTAGTTGTAAATAAGTTGGGTTTTGAAACTTTTATAAATCAACTCGAAAATAAAATAAAGAGCATAATTTATCGAAAGAACAATTATACAGGGACCTGAAAAAAAAACCTACAACAAATCGAAAACAAACTTGGTAAGATTTTAAAAACAACATTTTGGTAGAAAATGCGAGAATGTATATAACAACTAAAACGAAAAACAAATAAGATAATTATATTAGTGAGCTAAATAAGTATCCAAGAAGAGTCCCGAAATCATATAGTAAACATAATTTTTTTATACATAAAAAAGATTTAATTACATAAGATCGACAGAACATATTAAGTTATATAAAATACCGGCCCTTATGGGCAATAATTGATATTTTGAGTATCCTTGACATTCACATATTTTGTTCTATTTTTGGCACTATTTTATTAGATATATTATACTGGGTGTAAACGAGTATTGAACCACACCTGTAGACTAAACCAAAATTAATTTATGTCGTTACAAAAATTTCAGGATTCCCTGAAAAATGTCTAATATAGTCCATTCGATTACATGCACCGCGGTGGGTGGCAGATAGGATTAAAGGTCCTTTTTTTATTTTTTCGCTGGTAATTCAAATACGTATTAGCGACAATACTGCTAGAATGAAATTAAAGCTCATTTTTCGTAATAATGTATAGGAACAAAGTTGTGGGAAGCCTAATAAGTTTTAATTTCATTCTGGCACTAATATCGAATTACGAGCGAAATACTGAAAAAAGGGACTTTTAACCCCCTCTGCAATACCTGCGGCACCTTTTATCGAGGAGACTTTCCCCTAAACAATACTAAAACTGTTGGAATCATTGAAGGTTAATTTTCAACTTTTGACATATTTTACTTTTTTGTCTTACTTAACCAAAAATGAGTCCTAAACTTTTATAAACTGGAAATTTTTCATATTTTATATTTTCACAAACTCATTCGAGTTTGTATTTGAATGTATAATTCTGAGTGTGTGTGTAACATCAAAAAATTTCAAATCTGCCAATAAAGTGGTTTTCAGTTTTGATGTCGAACGAACCGTTACCGAGAAAAATTGAAAAATTATATCTTTTAAACGGTAATGGATATTGAACTGGGACCGCAACTAATAAGCATCTATTGATGAGTCGTATATTTATGAGAACTTTGTCCATTCACCAGAAATACACAAAATTAAAAAAAATCAATATTACTTCACCGACAAACAGAAAGACATATGCTACAATAAAAATGTAAAAATATTTGCGACATTCCATTAAATTAAAATAGTTTGTGTTCATTTTCGGTAAACCGAAAGAAGTGATAAATGTATATTTAAAAATTCATAAGTTACATCCGGTATATAAATTTGTTTTCATTTGTTATGTAGTGCGAACACTCTTTGAAAAGAGATATAATTCATGTGACAACATAAGTACATTGTTAGTAAATTTAAAAGATGCTTAAAGAAATTATTATTATTTAATTTAAAATTTTTTTGGTCTAGCCCATGTTGCTTCTAAAATATTATACACATTAAATCATTAACGCACAAAATATTTTTGACAAAATTTTATTTGATTTGTGCAAAAAACCTTTATTTTTAACTATTCTATCGTTATAATTAACATTTGTTTTATTTTAAACTATTGGCTGTACAAATATGAAACAAAAATTAATGTAATAAATCAGATTTTCAACGCAATTAAACAGAACGAAATAGACTTAAACAGAACAAAACATATTTAATTCGTATTCATTATCACAACAAAATAAAGTGGGTAAATTGCCGTTTTAATTATTAGTTCGATATTTGATTTTAGTGTATGAACACTACGAGTTAATATTATTATTAAATTTATGTCGAAATAGTTCTCTAATAAAAAAACCAGCAAAATAAAAACAACAGATATAAGCACAACTATGTAAAGATAAAGAAAATGCTGTGAAGAGAGTTTACCATTAGCAGATTGTTGTCCTGGGTGTAACTCAAGTTGGTATGGTTTATGTTGAGGTGAAGACACTTGCGAAGAACCTAACAACACATCTTTGTCAGAACAACAACTCAAGCATTTTAGAAATAACGGCAATCGAGCACATATAGACATAGTTCACAAGCTACTAACTCTATTCAGCAGTTTTAGTAGATTCTACTTTATTCATCACAGTTGGAAATATAAACATGTTTCTTTTTTCTTTTTAATTAGAAATAGACATACGCATCATCACGCCTTAGCACGATTTCGCGTTTGGACACTTGCCAAATTTGATACTTTTTTATTTTTATCTAAATATACATTGAGACATCGAGATTTGTAAATATAACGGTAAAAGCACCACTATAAGATTGATATTACTACAGGATGACTCAAACAATTAGAACATCATAAAATTTACTACTTCCTGAATATTAATTAAACAACTAGTCTTATTTTAAGATATTACAATTAAATTTGTAATAAAACTAGGTTATAGCAAACTTGATCTTGGAAAAAAACATTCTTTTATATTTTTCCATATATTAAAAAATTTGCGTAATAACTTAAAAATGATATTTTTTTGGCAAAGTTGGAAACAATAGTAATTTTTTGAAATACTAACAATTTCTGCAATAGATAGATTTATGTTAAATTGTATCGCTCTCTTGTTAAGTGTTTTCCAATATATGTAGGTGATCTTCTAGTAACTCTAAATATGTGAGCAAAACTTCATTTCAATAGGTACGCAAACGCTAACGTACAGTTGGACAAGCCGGAGAAAAACCGCAAGACTTGAATTCGCATTGACAAATTATAACGTAGTGGTGGAAGAAACTCATTTCTCTTTGAATCGTTATGTTGTTCAGCTAGTTGGTGTAAAAATCGTAATTGTGTATTTATTTGTGCAGTTTTGAAGTTCCGTTGATTATAGAAACTACATTGCCAAAGGTAAAGTATTATGCAATTGTTTTCAATGTGTTCAAGACGATGCCGATAGATATATTTAAAGAAAGTAGAAGAACATGTTGCCATTTTGACAAAAAATTATGTGTATTAATTATGACATTTTATCATTAAGTATAAGAGACGGTTTTTTCATAATTGTTTTTATTTTTTTAAGCGATTTAAAGAAAACTCTGTAGGCATTTCTTATATAAATTTTGAATTGTGAACTCATCTTTATTTACTGAATTCACATTAATAAATTTTTTATTTACTGGGTTCACATTAATAAACATCTTAATTTTTTTTACAGGTCTAAGTCTTTCAAGTAGTAAGTGGATTGCTTGTAAGGTTATCAAATAAAAAGTGGTTCAAAATTAAGGTTTACTTCTCCTACGAGAAAAATCTCGATAATATCGAAACAGAAGCTCGGCTAATTTGATCAGTGTTTACTACGCAAGACTAGTATTAACTTTTATATCACTAAAAAAATGGTACTAACAATAAACCGTTTGAACATAAAAATGGTTGAAGAATGCGAATAAAATGGCAGTCGAGTAACGCTTGTAAAATAAATTCATAATATAGGGTTTGGGAGAAAGAAAAAAAAGTAACAGCCCGATTTTAATTGTGAGGCATAACGTTCGTCAATTAAGGTTACATTTAACTTCGCAAAATAAAAAAAAAATCTCGATGAAAATAGAACCATCGGTTTTTATCGACGAGACCTACTTACATTCTAATTATACAAGTCAGTTTAATTGGAATGACAAAGCATGTGATGGACTAAGAAAGCCAGTCTCTAAAGGGCAAAGATTAATAATAGTTGGTGCCGGAAATAACTTTATTAAAAATGCATATCTCGGTGAAAGTCGAATTGGTGATTTTCATATGAATTTTGAAAATTATAAGTGGTTGAAAGAGACAATTATAACACATGTACACGCCTATATAGTAGTTGACAACGCTCCCTAACATAATAAACCGGGAGATAAAGTTCTAATTTTCACTTCCTGAAATGTTGTTATATAAAGTTACAAAATTTAGTTCATAAGATCTTTTGTAACTTCCAGTACCAACCAGATTTGAATATCATCGCGAGTTAGTATGGCGGCATTTAAAAATTATGTTAGTTAAAGGAACGTTTTTAAATTTAATGATATGCTGCGAAGTGGTTCGTTTTAGAAATATTTCCGACAGATGAGTAGAAAATCTTTGATAAAATCATAAAAATTGAAGATGAGTTCTTTGCAAAACCTTCGACACAGTTTTTGATGAAATTATAATTAATCTGCATGATAGCGAGAGACTTGTACATATGGAAAGTGAAGATACAGAGTGCGAATCAAGTTTTGAAGAGGAACAAACTCGAATTTTGTGCAACAGTCAAAATTTTTAAAAAGAATTATTCCTGTGAAGACATTCTAAATACTATAGGTATTTGTATCATAAGGAACATAAAAAGTTTTGCACGTGACAACATTGTAGTCTTTGCCTCACAACTGACTCTATTCTGATTCTCGTTGTTCTCTCTCCTTTGTCTACGAAGCTCGAGGATCTTCTCCGGTTTGTCTGACTGCAGATTTGTTAAAATCCGGGAATCGAAAAAACATGATTATAATACTTTCCTTCGTTGTGTATTTATTTTATCGTATATATTAAAATAAAATTTAAAAGTAATGAAAATATCTTTTATGTCTAACAGTCCATTATTGCTTATTAATTACTTAGACTAAGAAATGTTATGGACCGCGCAGGAAATAAGCAGTACTAAAGTATTTATAAGTAACGCAGTTTAAATTATAAATTTTGAATATTTTTGCTTTTAATAAAGATCTCGAACAAAAAGGGAAAACTAATTTTAATATTACATTTAATAACTAGGTACTTACATTCCAACATCCTACCTTCAGTATGCATGTCTGCAATTCGCATGAAAAACATATTACTTATTATTTTATTAAATTTTTACAACTTATAACATTGTAAATGGTATTTTAGTAATTATTTCTCATTACTAATAAATTGGCCAACCAGTATTTCTTTCTCAAGATAAAAAAGATTTCAAAATTAAGCAGACCATCGATATATTTTGACATTTTCAACGTTGAATGGGTATGAAGTTGTACAATAATAATATTAAGTAGATATGATAAATTATATATTTTTCCCTTTAAAAAAACTAGTTTTATGCATATAACTTTTTTCCTATTACAGCTACAGGAAATGTTTCTGAATGAATATGGTAGGAAATCGTTCTCCCATAATCAAAAAAAAAAGAAAATCGGACCAATAGGATCGGAGATGGAGAGGAAAACGCGTTTTCCAAGATGGCCGATGTTACACGAGGGCAAGGAAATTTTGGTGGATTCCGGCGGTTTAACACTTCTTCGATGGTTAGCGATTAAAAAAATAAAATAGCTTACTGTGCGTTTTGCCAAAATAGCATTGGGCCATTTGCTAACTTTATTGAGCTAATAATAAACTTTAATCTAGTATGGAAGTTATCAAATGTTTTTAGCATTTTATTTGGAGGTACAACTAAAGTTGTATCAGCTATAAAAGGCACATTAAAAGAGAATTTGAAAGTTTATATATATCGACACTTAATTTTGAAATCGTATTTTATTTGATTCCGTCCTATATCCAAAAAATTGCTTTTTCTCTTACGATTAAATATATTTATAAATAAAATTAACAAGAAATAGTAAAGAATAAAATTACTCTTATTTAAAAATGTTTCTGATATTTATTATTTTAAAATTAAATGAGATTTCCCGGCAGTCTTTAGACTTCATCTACAACCAAAAATTAATCACAACGATATACGGGTAAGGCATGTCCATGAGTATATGTCAAAGCTGTAGACTATAGTATATTTTTTTCTAGTGTCGAATTATTTAAATATGGCATTTCAGTCTGATTTTTTTATTGATTCAATAATGAACTAGTAAGATACACACACTTTTTTCTACACCCACATGGATATTGTCGATTCTACGCATTCCGCCTACGGTGTCGTGCTCAAATTTCGTCCGCGTGCGATATGGCTATCATATCCACACTTGTTGCACAAACTACTATTTTATTCACCTCGGGTGATTATAAACCTTCAGGTTTGTAACACTTCGTACCTAAATAACTGTTTTTTATTTAAGTAAAACAGGTAGAAACTATTCTGATTTTAGAACATTACCATGTTTATTATCCAATAATATTCCAGATTAAAATTAACATCAAATGCATACACATTATGCGACAACAAATTAACATTAGAAGCTGATATAATTGAGTTCTGCAATAGTGTTAAATGCGCCATAAGCGTGGAAGATAAAGTACTTAAGGAATAGATTGCAGCCACTTCTTAAATGTAATGAACATAAATTATTTTTTAATGCGTTATACTTAAATCACAAAATGTGTTAATCGTTATATTGGAAAAATAACGGGTAGATATCGAAAACTAATAAAGTAAAGCTAATTTATATATACAACATGGTGAAACTTTTACGGGTAAAAATTTTGTCTACTAGGTTTAAGCAAATATTGAGTAAATGGATTCAGGAAAGCGAAATCATTTTTTACAACTCCATAATAAACCGATCCTCTTATATTTTAGGTCAGTATTAGGGAGCATGTAACTTAGTCAAATTGTGTCTGTTGTGATCTATTCATGCAAATTTGGTATGATTGCTGGCCAAGTTTAGCCGTGATTTACCACGTAACACCAAATCTACCCACCTAGTGGGATGGCTGAGCTTAAGAATATATTGTTACTCTTTTCTTCTAACTCAAAATTCAACCACGAGAAAATATTTTGCAAAAACTGAAGATATGTAGATCACAGTTTGCTCTAGTCTCACAACGACGTAATAGAATAATGTAAAGTTTTCTTGTTTACTTTTATTTTGAGATGTAACTCATTCGTAACATTTGAAATTATAAATATGTTTAAAAGAGAATGGGTACATAATAGAATGTAGATCTATGTTAGTGCGTCGGTCTTTGTCGAGCAATTTTGCTTCCAATAAAAAAAAAGTTAGTCCCACACTACTTTTCTGAATCACCTGGTATATATAGTAGATTAACCCACACTTAATAATTGAGTTTCATCATGTAATTTAACTGAATATTTGATTTCAATTAAAACAATTTTAAATTAAATTCTTTCAATAACTTCAATTGTATAATTTTTATTAAAAAATTATTAATAGAGTTTATGCCTGTAACCAGTTTTTTGGTGCAATCTTTTCCTCAACTAAGTACAGAGACAAACCAATGTTTTTTTATTAACAATGATTTAATGATCCATCAGCGTGTCTGTGTACTAAAAAAAGTCCAAAGATAACAAAACACCACCAAATGCAAATTAAATATTGTAAAAGTTACCTAATATGCTTGTTAAAGTAGTGTTTGAAATTATGTCAGAGATTTTTGTTAAATGTTAATTATGTATTGAAAACCATCACAAGGAAAGGGATAGAGTTATTTGGAAAGGAAGAAAATATAAATATAAAACTAAAAAAATAATAAAATAGATACAAAATAATGCTCATTACGATACTTCGATATAAGAACTGAGAATGGTTGAAAAAGATATTTCAACTATATTTCAGGAGTTGATGAAATGTGCTGCTTATCCTTTGAAATAAGAAAGTAAATTTCTGCTCTTATATGTAACGATATATTTAATTATATTATTTACCACTTTATTTATTTCTCAGTCCATGTGGAGGTGATTTTCTTATTGTTTATCCTTTTGGGGATCCCAGACTTTCAAAATAAGCAGAGATGTTAAGGCACTTTTAGTAAGATAATAAATAAAGAAAAACACAAATAAAATTAGTAAACTTAAAACTAAGTTAAAATAAAATAAAATTAAAATAATAAAAACAAAATAAAAATACCTTGAGGATAGCTCCAGGGATCAAACGGATCAGGTAATTGTTGATTTGTATTGTGGTTGTAGATGGGTTTTTTGATAGGAACAGTTTTCGGGGCGGGCCTCTTAAACTGATAGCCACTGCCACTGGTAGTTAAAAAATTTGAGTTACTGTGATGATTATTACTATTAATAAATAAATTATTGTGATTATTTGTACCATTTAGTCCGTCCTGTACTGTTTCTATTTGCAAGTCAGTCAATGTTTTTGGAACAAACTCGACTTTTGGACGATTTGCAGCTTCATCTTTCCTATAGGAAGAAAAAAACACAATTTAAAACATACATTAACATTATTTTATATACCAACCTAGTTGATTTAAAATAATCTATATTTTTAAATTAAAGCTATTAGGGAAATAGTATTCTACCTTATTTATTTTTTAAATGTAGTTACAGTTTAAACTTACTTTTCCAATATGGTTTCAGTAAGATGCTTCAATATTTCTGTACACTGGCTATGGTAATCTAATAAACCCTCGGTGAATGTTGCTAATTGTGAAATTTGTTCCACCTAAAATTCATTAATTTACCAATTAAAATATTATAATAAAAAACTAACAGTCGAGGTCCTCCATTATGTGACCAGTAAGTTTTTTTTTATTTCAAAAAGGACATTTATTATGGTAGCACGCTATTTTTTTGTCGAAAAGACCTTGATGTTGTTTTTAGATACATTGTTAACTTTTGTTTTTTTTAAATACCAAAAAAAAAATAACAGGAAAGGTAATTGGACTAATATCTTCGGTCTGGATATGTAGGATCTATAATAATGGATGACGAGAGGATAGATCTGGATATAGCTAACAGAACAAAATAAATGACTAAATTCAGTAGCATAGATATTTAACAAAACTTATACATTAAACAAAGATTAAGATACTAGAAGTAGAGATGCCATTATTAAAAAAAAGAAGGGTAAAACAAAATGGAAACTAACTAACAAATAAATATTTAGTTAATTAAGAGCTGATAAAATATTTGCTAGAAAAGAAACTAGGTAAATAGTCGTTTGCCACCACTACTATACATAGTGCGTTATTTTATATCATAAAATATATAACGAAAATAAATTTTAATTTTTAAATGGTTACGCAGATTATTGGTAGCGGTTATTCCAGTTTTAAAAGTAGCTACAACAATTTATTATCCCCACAAGGTTTTTATCACTTGTGACAGAAATCTCAAACTTTTGCTCTAGTAGTAAATCAGTGGAATACGACTTTGAGCTTGAATTAACTGCAACTGCTATATACACGTGACTAAAGAATATATTTAAAATTGTAATAAATAATAGCTCCGATATTTTGTCAGATCCAAACTTTAAAATTCTAAAAACAATATATTATCCATACTCAAATGTGGTAAAGTATTCAATAAAGAATAAAACAACTCGAAGTCATACCACAATAAACCAGATTATTGTGGTATGACTTCGAGTTGTTTTATTCTTTATTCTTTAAAATTCTCTTTGAATTGACAACACATTAATGCATTTATTTAGATAAAATAAATCTAACTTTTCATTCACGATATATTCTGCAGAATTTGTGAAAATCATATTGTTTTGTAAAAAATAAACAAATTATGATTGAGTATTTGGTTAAAACTTAAAGTAAATTAATCCTAGCTGAAATCTGAAAGTGATTCCGCAAAATTAAATAATTTAATCTAATCTAATTGCATTTTTTCCGCTTCTAAACGCTGCATTCTGAAATCTAATTTTGAAGAATTGATACTTAAACTGCTTTACTGTATGAATTTGGTGTCAAGTTTACGATACTTTGTTTAAAATTAGAAGAGGAAATTGTGATAGAAACGTTGAATAAAAATTTTAAAATATTGAGTACATTTTTTTACATCCTTATTTTTATTATCCTCACTTAACGTTAACATTGTAAGATTAATCAAAAACCGAACTTTGATGTTACTTTGTGTAATTTTTTTTTAAAGATTTATTGTTTGATGCTAAAAAAATAGCAGCCAACTAAATTAAAAAAAGAAACTAGGGACGTAGCACATAAAAGAAATATGAAACGTGTTTCATAAAATAAGCACGCGGCCTAGAAAAGAAATTCCTATCATATTAGGTCATACAGAATTGTTCTATTTTTTTCGGTTTAGTCTGAGTAAATTTTTGCATATCTTATTTGTGCAAATAACAGAAAAATATGAAGTTTCATATAATCATAACTTTTGAATAGTATTCAAATTCCAATAACAGTAAAAAATCATCTGAATCCATTTTCAACTGGAATTTATTTAAATTTTGTTTCTTTGATTAATGGATTGCGAATTTCATGTATCAGATTTTAGACATCAC
Organism: Neocrepidodera transversa; assembly: GCA_963243735.1. NCBI lineage: Eukaryota > Metazoa > Arthropoda > Insecta > Coleoptera > Chrysomelidae > Neocrepidodera > Neocrepidodera transversa. Next base: position 14,894,279 of record OY725339.1, read on the forward strand.
ATTTCATGTTTCTTTGATGTGAAGCTTACCTAAAAACACGAAAAGTAAAAAAACCACTTAATTAAAAACGTGACGGTGAACCGATCGAAGACGAAAGGTGAAAGTTCAAAGTCGATTATTTTTTTAATATTCTATATATGATTTCTAACACTTGCATCTTATTCTAATAATTTTAAATTTCTATATAATTCAAAAATACTTGGAACTAAGAAAATTGTAATGTTTACAAAAAATTTATAAGAAAAATATGTCTTGGAAAGAAACTTTAAATTTTATATCAATTAAAACTTACTGGATTATTTGGGTATTTTACTCTTGAGCCAAATTCATATTTTTTACTTTTTTTCGTACATGGTTTATTCAAAAATACAATATTTCTAGAAATCAATAACAAAAGAGTGTTTCATATAGTGCACACTTTTTGTGACAAACTAATATTAAATTTGAATAAGAAGTACAAAAATCTTGAAATATATTGTTTTACTACTATTATTCTGTTCTTATAAGGATAAGCAATTTCTTGTACCTATTCACTGATTGTTGCAAAGTATAAAAAACCCGTTGCCGTATCCAATTATAAACATAATAGAAATTTGGGGCGCTATATATAAATATGCACAAAGGCACTAAAAGTGCTAGGCGCGGACCTGGTGAACTATCGGGGATAATCCCGGAGGATATTGCAGTGGAAGGAGTATAAAACGTCTACTCTTAATTTACCTTATACCTAAATAGCTTACTAAATAGAATTATAGGAATATCATAAGTGGATGTTAGACGCAATTATTATGTTCTACTCTTTTAACCAAAATAAAACAAAATGGATGCAAAGGGTAGTTTTTAAAAGTAGGGCTCCATAAAATGTCTTTAAACAAAATAATAATTTTTAAGATCTTAATTTGTATAAATGTGTGGTTATTAAAATTAAACTTGTAAGGGCACCCTGTCATTTTTTCTTCTTCTCTAAAAAACGTTTAAATACTAAATAATATTTTTTTATTATATTTAACAACAAGATTAAAATCGCAGGATGTCTCATAAAAATATTAATTTGTTGAATATTTATTTTGATGACGTTATCTACGCAAGAGTAACCATCATCTGATAGAAAAACATTAAATTAGTTCATATTTCCTACGAATGAACGCAAATTAAAAATAGACGAGCTGTTAGATAGCAACTTTTATATGATTTAACTTGTAGTGTGATGTAATTCTCTATAGTTATTTCAATTTTCTGATGCTATAAATTATAATTTTTAATAATACAATCTAAAATAATTTTTTTATATATCGATTAGTTCACCTCTTTGTTTAATTTTCTACATACAGAACTGATGTAACGAAATTGGTTTAATTAAAACAATTTTTGTGTCCCCCACTTTGACAGGTTAGGTTTAGGCTTATTTTGAAAAATGAACCCAACATAATTTTCGACAATGATTACACACTAATATTTTTAGTATTAGGTTTTAGAATAAATTATATAACTAAATGTATGCACATTAAGATATACTTACGTCATTTTCTAGTAAATTGAACATTCCCATTTGAGCAAGTTGTAGGGATTCAGCAAATTTTTCCTCTGCCATTCTAATTTCATCATCTGGAATATTCGATCCTGTTATGTTAAGTAACAGGTCAAAACATGCGAAATTAATTCATGCTCTAAATAAATGCCTTACAAACTATATTCTAAATGTATAGGGGATAGTGGCTACAGTAAAATGATTTGTTTTTTTTCTTTATTGTTATTTCATCAGGCAAAAATTCGTAAATTATCCAATATAGGAAAAAAAATGTTTTGAATACAATCATTATGAGTTGCCATTTTGGCAAATTGTATTGCGAAGAACAATTTAAATAAAAGAATTAATAAATTTTTGTGTGTTGTGAAGATGGGTGAAATTAATTTCAAGTGCAGAAAAAAAATATTATATATAAAACGATGAAAGTGACTATTATTTTAGATGGAACAATGGGTGCATTATTAAATCCCACTATTAATTGAATTTCTTCGTGTTAAAGGAATCCAAGTACAGGATAAAATAATTTTTAGTAATTTTTTTTTAAATTCCACTTGTAAAATTCTGAAAGTGAATTGCCAAAAAAATACAGCATTTTTCATACAGTAATATGAATAACCATTTCATATGACAGGGTTATTAAAGTTGGTAACATATTTAATAGAGGTGCCAGTTGTAATGTTTATGATGCAATTGAAAAGTTGCGATGTTTTAAATGCAATAAATACAAACATTCATTAATTATCTGTAAACATACCATGCCATGTTCTTTATGTGGTGATAAATCACGACTTAAAATGCAGCAAGCAAAGATCACAACTATTCAAATTCCTATTATTCTTATCTTATTTAATAAATGACCATTTTTTACTCTTTTTTTAAATAAAAGAACTAACTAATAATAATAAAACAAAACTTTTTTCCTAAAGGTTGTCTTATGAAATTAAGAAGAGACTTTTCTTTTAAAGATATTTGTTATGAAATTAAGTAATTTCCTTTAAAAACATGGAAAGAAATTTTTTAAACAAAGGACTGGCTTGAAATAAATAACATTTTTTTGTTATAAAATGTTATCTTATGAAACAAAGAAGTATTTTTTAAAGGTATTTTTTTCATACAAATGTGTCTATAAAATAAAGACTTTTCATTTAAATATAAAAGATTTAAAAAAAAAGGATTATCTTTTGGAATTACGTAGTGTGGAATTATATACAGTCTTTAAATAAACAACTCAAATAAAATACTCTCTTTAAATAAATGACCCTTTAAATAAAATACTGTCTTTAAATAAAAATCTGTCTTTTAATAAAAAACTATTTTTACAAAATAGACTGACTTTAAATAAACGACTGTTAATAAGAAACTGAATGTCTTCAAATAAGACTTTAAATAAAGAAACTGTCTTTAAATAAAGGTGAGTCTTGTAACAAAGGACTATTATTAATAAAGGAATGCCCTGTAACAAAGGACTGTTATTAAAATAAGGATTCTTTAAACAAAAGACTGTTTCAAATAAAGGACTATTTTTAAATCAATGAGTGATTTTAAATAACGGACTGTTTTTAAATAAATGAGTGACTTTAAATAAAGGACTGTTTTATAAAATTAAGTATTATATTTTTAAAATAATAGAATTTATTTTTTAATAAATAATTTATAAAAAAAGATAGGGCGTCAAAATCAGACACAATTAGTTTCTTTTGCCTTTTAATAAAAATGTTGCTGAAGCTGAAAGAAGCCAAACGGTAATCCATCTCGCTCTATCATGAAAGCAGACTAAGATGGCCACTATATGACATTAGGGAAATAATTGATCATGGAACTCAATGGGATGACGACATTTTTATAAGATAATATTACTAATACATTTAGTTAAACCAATGTACCAAGAGAGGTATACATATATGTTTTATTAAATTAATTGTTCTTTTATTTATTTATTATTATTAGTAACCATTTTTTTTTGTGAAATTTGGTATACACTGGTTGTATACACCTTTTCTAAATTTTATGTTGGCTGGAGGGACTCTGCCAACTTATATTTGCCAGGAGGCAAGTGTGTAACTTTCGATATAATTAATAAATTTATTCAGTATTATGGATAAGGAAATAAATTTATAAAAATTGTTTGTTTTTTGCCTGATGATCAAACAAAATAATAATATAACAAAACACCAACTAAGTAAACATTAGCCATGAAAAATAAAAGTATAACGAAAATATGAAAATGATTAAAACAATACTAGTGACGTAGAAAATATTTCACACAACAATAGCGAGGTACAATGTGCGGCGAAAATATCTGGGGCAATTCAAAAATACTAAACATACCATGAGATGTTCCCTGCGTTTTTATAGGACTGGCATAAGGGCTTAGAGACCCTTTAGATGCTATAAACCATGCTTATTATTGTAACATGCTTCGATAGTGTACAGTATATTATTGTGATAAAAAATACGCAGATTTTTATAATAAATAAAAACAAGATAACCAAAAATATTATTTTATGTTACATTAAAAATGTAAAATTGAAAAATGTTCTAAGATTTAACGTAACGACAATATTCGATATACACTTAATTTTATTTTAAAATAGATTATCTATAATTTATTCTATTGTCATTTTCAGGGATAATACAACATACAAAATAAAAACAAGTATTTTTCATTATATTGTTATTTTTTCAGGGTATTATACACCGTACAAAACAAGACAAAAGTATTGGTAGATATTCAATAATGATCAAACTGCTGTACAATTTTAACAAAAAGTTTTTTTAATCATCTTACATATTATAATTAAAACTGAATATTTTTATATCGAATTATTAAATTTTTTATACTCTTGTTTTTTTTTCATTTTTATGTCATAACGTTTAACACATATATCGGTACTTTGAATTTGTACATAAACTTCAATTTGAAATCCTTTTAACACATCTATAAATTTAAATAGATTAGGATGAGGCTCATAAAAATGCGAATTTAAATTGGAATGGAACTATTTACATAAATTGGTTTTTCTTAAAACCGATTCACTTGCCCACAAGAAACATGGAAAAGAAGCCTCATCACTAATATAATTTTCTACTAAATAATCACAATATTTTTGTGATTTTTCGTTTTTTTTTGTAACTTCCCAAATAAATCAAATGATAAACAATCACCAACTTCGTTGGGATCTAAATATGTTAATCCGAATGTAGTCCGAAGCCATTTTCGTATATCAGAATCCTTATTTTGATATTAACAAGATATATAGCCTCAATTTTTAAATTTCGTGATAAAGGGCTTGGCCAAGCCGAAATCGGCAACCAACCCTCATAGATTCTGGGTACACATGGGTTATAGCAATTTCAAAATCAACTTGGGAACGCAAATATTATTAATGAATTCAGTGCATTTTTCATTAAGTAATTTGAACAGATTTACATAAGTAACTTTCTTCTTATTTGGTAGTTACCTGGAAATTAGGGCTGAAGCTCAAAATGTACACAGGAGTAAATAAAAATAATAGAAGTTTCTATCTTCAGCCGTTTTTGAAAACATGCCAGTTAAAATAGATTTGAGACACTCTGTATATATTCGTTGACCATATAGCGAAGTAATTATGGTCTGAAGTAATACAAATCAGATTAGGTGATGCATATTTCCTTACGGCAACGTTGCGGTGCCGTATGTCCACTTGTACTAGTATATCGGTCAGTGCACAATGCACATCTCCGATATTTCGCCGCAAAACGGATTATTCAAACTTTGATGAGTAGAGATGAATCAAGATTGAAACGGACAATTAAAGGTAGAGAGAGTCAGCACACAACGAGAAAGATGGCTGAGGAAGAAAGTCAAAGTGTCCGATCTATTCTCGACTCATCGCGCCAACTATTAATTATAGATAAAGTAGATTATCCATTCTCAAATGTGATATAGTGTATCAAAGGACATAGAAAGTCAAAAGTCAATACCACATGAATTTAATACAAAATTAGGAAAGTAAAATATTATAACATTGTAAGTTTATGGACTAAACACTTATTGTGATGATATATTTTTTTCAAAACCTTTACCAGTGGCGTTCCAGTTGGGTATGGTCGAATATTTGGCCCCCAATTTTCTGTGCAAAATTATTTTTATTTTCAATAATGTTTAATGTAGTGGAAAAAAAAGTATAACATTGTAGATGGATAAATTTAATAGTTTTTGAGAAAAAATAGATAGAAGTGAGACATGCAGAGTTCTTCAGTAAAGCGCGCTTGTATTTTTGTCTTTTCTACTTTTTTTTTTAACTACAGATTCGAATTCAGAGTCGTAAAATACACTATATTCATATATTTTGGTTCGTGGTAATAAACTTTTTTTGAGTAGCTGTGTTATTTATGGCTGGACCATTTTTAATCAAGCAAATTTTAATATAAAACAGCCTGTTGTGTTTTGACTACAAAATGGGTTCATTAAAATTAGATGAACCGGTTAAAGAATTAGAAATAACAAATGATTATCAGCTGTCGTTTAGTGGCCACATAAAAAATATTGTAAATAGTGCCTATCATAATTCGCCAATTTAGTATTTTCTTTAGTATGATCGAAATTGAAGTTTCTTTAAATTAATATAAAAAAAATATATAGAAGTAATACAAAAAAAATATCACTTTAAGATTGATAATTTGTTTATTATTCCGACGTTATGAACTTATAAATAATCAAGTTAATTTCCCCAACCTTATTATCTTTCGCATAATATATCTTTCCAGCGTACACGAACCTTCTATTTTTTTAATTAAAAAACTATATTTCCATTCTCCTTTAGATTGTGTGCTACGTGTGGAAAATCAACCTTAATAAAATTAATTGCCTCATGCATTTTAATGCTTTCCGAATATTGACTTTTCAATATTTCTTTTTGTTGATTTAATCAAATGGTGTCCTATAAAAGTTAGGTAAATATATAAATTATTAAGTTCTTGGTATAATCTTCTGGTATCGTTTCACTTTTCAATATTAGACACTTAAGTATTTTCATCAAATCTAGTTTAATCATATGTTGGTGATTACTGTTCTATCATTTAGTAAAATAATCTGTATTAGAGAGATAGAGATATTATATTCATCTTTTATATTGCCTTCTACACTTCTTTCCTTATTATATTATCAGACTGTGTTTACTTTTCTTTTTCAAAGATGCGTCGCTTTTTTTCCATCCTCCTTATGTCCTTTAAATTTGTATTTATTATTCTATCCTGGTTTATAAATTTGCCCCAGTTTATCTTTATTTGTTTATTCCTCCGATTTTCTTTATCTTATTTTTCTTCAGCGTTCTAACTGTATTTTAGAATTTTCTGCGCAGTTGTCATTTATTTCTTTTTGGTCTATGTTAGAGGGATATAGATATTGTAGTCCAATCTTTTATATTGCTGTCTATATTTCTTCCCCTCTGTTATCAAACTTTGTTTCTTCTTATTTTTTAAAGATTCATCGCTTTTCTCAGTCCTCCTTATGTCCTTTAAATTTGTTTGGTCAGGTTTTTAAAATTTCGTTTAGTTTTTACCTTTATCTGTTTATTCCTCCAATTTTCTTTATCTTATTTTTCTTCGCAGTGTTCTAACTGTAAAACTTTTTTTGTCCTTCCGTTGTATCGAAAGTGATTGAACAAATGAAATAAGTAAATAGTAGATCCGAAAGGGATCAAAAAGTATTATATGTGTGAATTACTTCATAATTTTAAAATAACTTTATTAATGTATTTTGATCTAGAAAAACTAAAATAATCGATTAAATAATTACTTTACTAGGAGTGTTCGGTATTAGCTCCTCTTTATTTTTTCTTTTCTTAAAACGGTCCATACGCTGTTACTTCTTATGAACATTTTTTATTATTAGGGGGGAGAAAATAATTTATCTATTTATAATACTGTAAATGAAATTAATTTTAGCTTGTATAATAAGACATATTATTTTATGTTGAATACTTTTTTAGTCTTTTAACTAAATAATTAAATGAAAGAAATATTTAAAATAAAAGTACAGGTATTTTTACTGTAATGTTAATTAATGTATACTTGTTTTAATTTTGTACGTTGGTAGCGTTGTACTAATTCTACATCAAGTCTATTTATTTAGACCTTAATTCTAGTAAGTATGAAACAATCCTCTTACAACAGTATTATTTTCCAATAAATATATAAACTAAGTCCCAACTAAATTAATTGTACTGATTGTGATAAAATAAAATAAATTACGTAGAGAGTTTTATATGTATTTAAAATAGTGCAAACAAGTGCAATAAAATATTGAAAATAATTTCCAAAAGTCTAATATATCAAATACATGAAAAACTCCCCCATTTTTTATACGACTCTTTGTTATTATTATTAAAAATGTATTACAGTTCTACAAATGCTTTAAGACTTTTTGGAAAATATTTTCACTATTCAAATAAATGCCTAAAGTCAAATTTAAATTAAAAAGTTTAATAAGCTAAAAATTACCTTTGGCTTGTCGCCTCCGTTTGCAGTCAAAGTCGAGCCTTCTACCTTGTAATTTTTTCCGATGATGCTGAAATTAAAAATATCGCAAGTGTCTAGACTGACAAAGTTTAATTAAATTCCAACTCATTAACAGCTTTTTTTTTCTGTTTTAGTTACGGTTTTAAAAATGTAATCTTTAATGTTAAATTATGAAAAAATATTTATTCAACAGTCATTTTAAAATTATTAATGCATTTGTTCCTATTATTACATCTATAAAACGCAACAGTGTGTATTTGTACTTGTAATTTTTAAACATTTTTCTAAAACACATACTTTTTATAGTTATAGGTATTATTTTATCTTTTAGTAAAAGGAATTACGAAAACTTAATCATACCAGTTAAAACAATGTTATTAAATTTGTTACTAAATACCGTTAAAATGAATAGTAGTTAGCAGTAACGAAATTACCAAATACTGTTAATAATTTAATAAAGTAATAATAATAATTAGTCATAATAATATAGAACAATCGAAGCGATCCATCACAGTAGGGTACCTAAATAAGCGAACGTGATTTGCAATTTACAGTCCAGTCGTGTTTGTTACGCCGATTTTGAAGATACACCATCCCAAGAACCAAAATTTTACTTCCGCTCCGGTCTGTAATCGAAAGATTCCCTACGGATCCGATAAAAAGGCGCGCGCAATATTTTAGTAAGAGTAAGTCGTGCCTGTACCCTCTAAAGGCCTAACCCCACATGACCATACCGCAAGTTGTCCCACATTCGGCCGATCTGCGGTGCGGAGACTGGCTGACCCCACTTGTCCGTAAGTTCGACGGGCAGCACAACTAGTTCAGTATTGTTATTGAAGCTGTTTCATTGAGAAAAATGTTGCGAAATTTAAAAAATAATGAATTAGGGATGATGGCACTTGTTTTAGAGGAAGACGATGAAAATTGGCGAAGAAATCATCAAAGAACTAGGAGAAGAATGGGTCCACGACGAATGGAAAACAAGATGTGTTGAAGGGGAATTTGTGTCACTGTTCCCACATCTGAAGTACGATGTGTCGAAGTTTTATGAATATTTTAAAATATCACGCCATTTTAGGGATTTTAACATGATATGTAACATTTTGAGACGGAAAATATAATTTGATTTTCGGGATGGTTCGAATTTGTCTCCAAATTCTATCTTTATACTCGGTATTTCTATATTTTTCATTTGATTGGTCTTACAAGACTTGAAACTTTTTGACCTCATCAATAAATTTCTCTACGTTCATAGTGCGAAATAAAATTGTACTAAACGAAAAATTTAAAGGCTAAAAATAAGCTCTACACTGCACCGACAGTAGCTCGTGTCCGTCAAAAACTAAACCAAACGACTCAATTCAATTGGACTAATCTACCGCCATTACGCGGCGCCGTCGCGGTGCTGTCACGTGGGGTTAGAACTTAAAAGGTCAACACGTCCCACTTAACCAGAGTGCCACATACCATAACGACCCATGGAGTATTCATTTCTTCGCTGATGCTGCCCGGAGAAAGTGACTTTCCACAGGGGCGACCGAGGCAACCCATTATCAGGACTAAGGATCTAAAAGATCTTGTGACGGCGAAAGATTCTTAAATAATAAAATTATTAAACACTACAATTCTATTTTTTCAATATTAAAATTGAAAAAAACATAATTAAATGAAAAGATAGACACAATACTAAATGCCATCCATTTTGGTCTAGATATTCTCTTGCTCTTTTTAAACTATTTCGAATTGATTTTAGAGTTACATATGTGATAATCTACGAGATTAAAAACAGGTTATCTTAAAGATCAATTTTCAGTGCCCTCTCTGACGATGAATATATGATGTAAGCGCCTCTTAAGTAATTTGAAAGGTATTAATAAAAGTATCTGAGTTAATAAGGAATAAAATAAAAAATGATGTACAGAAAACCTATCTGTTAGTATTTGTTATGTGGTGGCGCCAACTTGGAAACACTCTATAATATGCCTATATACTATTGTTTTTAAACTACCTAAAGATTTTATAAAATGCTGAATTTCATATTATGCTTAGTACATATACAAAAAATTAGAATTTAAAACGAGTTTTTCACCATTTGCAATTATTCACATACAACTTCCTTAAAACGACAGTAATTGGAAGACTTGCAAAAATATGTTTAAAGTAAATACTGATTGTGTACAGTTGAAGTGGAACACAGACAGTCTGGAATATATAAGTCAAGAATAAAAGAAATGACAAAGGAAATTGGTAATTTAAAACATAGAGTAAACCTTAGAGGAAATAAGATTTCTCTAATAAAGGATTCTTAAAACTCAATATTCTGCGGGAAAGCTCAAGGCTGTGGTTTTTCAAGTGAAGAAAGAATTCTATTCTGTTCAGTTTTTCAATTGTAACTTTTAAACAATAAAAGATATAAAGTCAGTTAAAAAAGTTACATATTTACAAACCCAGTTTATTCATGTTTTAAAATTAAAATTATCAGTACCGGTTTCTAAGAAATTTAAGAAAAACCAAATACAAAAATACAAATTAGAAATGAGATTTGCCATAGTTAAATTGTTAATACGATGTTTTGTCTTTATTAATTTATACTTTATAATATTTTATATAAAATGATTGAAATGTTCTGTTAACCCCAAATTTAGCAATATATTACTCAATATCGCTTAAGGACTTATTTTAGTTATAATTAATCATCATTAGGAAAATATTATGTTAATGTCATTTACTACATTATCCAATATAAAAAGACCACACAGTAATGGTAGTGGAATTACAAATAAAATGGAAAAACAATTAAAAACATAAAGAGATTGTGACAAGGCAAGCAATAAATAAATATCAACAAATGTAAGACGATGGTCGTATGTTAGAAAAAAGCAGAAAAAAGAAATAGAAGAACAATGAAAATCAAAGAATAAGAACAGAAGTAGTATTGACATTAAACAGAAAAATAATTATAAAAAATGAAAGAAAAAAAGAAAATTAAAATTTATGGGGTACACACAATAACAGTCACCACTCTGCTTACTGTATGGGTAATGAAATAAAAAAAAACGAGAATAAGGTCGAAACAAAACAACTAAAAATAACGAAGACATCAGAAAAGAGTTAAAACAAGTAGCAATTTTAATTATGATATATAAAAGACAACTAAACTATTACAGACACATCAAGCGAGAGAAATACCAAAAAAAGAAAAAAGAAGAACAATACATTATTAATGGAAACTAAAGTGTCTGTGTTCTCTTAATATTTAATATTAAACTAAAAAACCTTTAACTAAAATTGTAGTAAAGTCGTAGTTTTATGTAATAACACTTATTGAAAAACAATTACTGAGAAAAATTTTGTTTTGTGTTTAAGAAATGTTTTATTTTTTATTGTTGTTAAACCCTGTATAGTTTGAGATAAACCTCTCATTATTAAATTGGAATCCAAGGGAAATAAATTTAACCTATCTCCAAGTACCTTTTTTTCGTATCTAGAACCAAACCGGAATTTCCAAAAAAATATAATTATATAATATAAAAATATGTAGCATATCCTATTTAAAAAAAAAGTTTTCAAGTGATTTTAAGTAAAACGTGTAAAAAACATGAAAATTACTATTATTGACTTCTGCTAAATTTTATTTCAATAAAAGTTATTATTTATAACCCAATAAACATTTACACTCTATACAGAATATAGATTCTAAGATTGGTAACGTATGTTAGGAAATATAATAGGTTGACTTATTGAGTTTAGAGGATTTTCTATAATGACAAATCATCCAGTCGGTTGGGGGTGATAGTTAAGTGTATAATTTTAGTTATACATTAATTAATTTCAATATTTAATATACGTACACTTACTTATAATTTTTAAACAAATTAAATAAAGATAATTCCAGAATTCGAATTTTGATTTTACTACTAATAGGTACACGAAAGACGGACCTGCACTGACCATCAACCGAGTTTACGACTTAAGCTCAATAGGACAACCTACTATATTTCAATATTAATATTAGATTGAACAGTTCAGGTAAAGTTTTATTCAAGATTACATAAACCATTAGCGAAACCTCTTATTATTTTTTAAATTTTTAGACGAAAGATTACACGTATACACTTTATGAAAAAAATTGGATTTTTAGCTTCTTTTGTTAAAAGACTTTTAATATTTTAAATCAAGATTAATGATTCAATATTATATTCTAACAGTGTTGTTATCGCTGTATTTATTAAGTGACATTTTTGAGAAGCAGATTAATCGCTTCTTAAGTGTTCTCTTACGAGTAGCTCTTAGACGCCTACAAGAGTAATACGAGTGTAGGTAATCCAAACCACTCTAGTTGAGGGAGAAAATCCTAAATCCATTGAAATTAATATATTCTACAAAATGAATAATCGCTATAAAGGAGATAATTGAACAAAACCAATATTTTCATTTTGAATCATTGTACAAAATAATTATGCGTATACATCAATTTGATTACAAAATATGTCATTTGGAAAATTTAAAAGAAAGAAGATTTTCCTATCCAAAAATTTTATTTATATCAATGTATATGTAGTCAATGAATGAAAACACAATAAATTATTTAAAGATATTAATTATCTGTTAATGAATTGGAATGTCATTTAATAATGATATATAAACTTACCATTACTTCCTTCAAGTCTTTGGTCTGTAGATGATGTAGGGGTTCCAAGAAGTTTTGCTTAATATTATCATCGAGGGAATACTTTACATCTGCCATTTGTTTAAGTGCTTCGCCCATTTCGATTAGCGCCAGTCCAAAATGACTGTCGTCACCGAGTTTCTTACCGTACATAAGCATACAGTCTCCTAATACTCCTTCTGGTTGAGGATACGTATTTGATTTCGCTTGACCACTGAGCTTGCTGATACCTTTAACAGCAGCCATCTTGGCTCGTGCTGTGGGATTAGGCTGTAGGAACTCTTTGGTTTTCATTTGTAATTCTTCTACTAGTTCGACTGTTACGTCTGTTTTCTGAAATAAAACATAATAAATTGTTCTACTGCAAATAAAAAATCTGGAAATTTTAAAGGATAGAGATTGTAACAGAGTGGAAAAACACCTAGTAAAATATATTGTGTAAATGTGACCATTTTTATGGGTAGCAAATATAATTGACTCGTCCAAACAAAAAAGAAGAATCTGTTTCGCTAGGAAAACATATGTTATATATTTTAAGTTCCAGTGGGGCTTGGCAGTTTTTGGGAAAGTTTTCTGCCATAAACATTGACACCTCACCGGAAATCATATGACTTAACTAGCCGAGTCGTGCTTGTTTAAGAGGGTTTTAAACATATCACTTATCATAGAGAAATGCAAAGATTTATTCATTTTTTGTCAATGTCAATATTTTTCAAGAATTTATAAGTTAAAACCTTTTTCAGTAAATGGCCAGCTTGGTTACGGTTAGAAATCCCAGAATAGTCAGTTAATTTTTGTGTTTCGTTGGGAAAAGACCTGTTTTCAGGTATCTTTGAGTTTCTGTCGGACAGGCGAGGGTTTCTAACAATTAATCAATCGTTTTTATAATTTCCTGTTCAATAATTTTTACCTATATAAATATTTAACCCTTGCCAATAAATTAGTTAGAAAATGTACCGAGTTTATTTACAACCATAATAATAATAACTAATTAACTTTACAACAATGAGTGAAAAGGTGTGCTGTTTCCCCTATTAACGGAAAAGGTACGTAAAACTCTATAGACTTTACTCAGGAGGGGGTCATAGACTTGTACAATTAATTATGTCAATAATTATTACTTTATTGTAATTCACGCGCGTCTAGGTTCTCTCGGCCTAACAAGAGATATTTTATCGTAATAATATTGGTATTTATATAGAAAGAAAGCACCATTAGTACACAAGAAGTACACCTTTGTTACACAATAAATTAGTTCACTTCTTCATGATAATGATGTTAATCATTAGTAAAGAAATTAGTAAAAAAAGTTTTAATCAAGATTTTTATATATTTTATTTTTTACCTATATATTAAGATATTATATTTTTAATTCAGGTAAAGTTATTATTATCTTAATGGTAGTTAATGACTGGCAGCAAACCAACGATTTTTGAGTAGTTCTATTAATATCATTATAGTTGAGAGTTATTACGTATTTTTATAAATATACTACTTGTTCAGACTTGTAGTTGGAATAATTTCCGTATAATCGCAAAACAATATTGCATATATATGGTGTGATTTAAAAAGTTTGCACTATTTGGGAAAAATTTCTATTATTGATTTATTAGAAAAAAGTTGGTGTATAAGTTGAAACCCTGATGAGAAAATTAAGTTTTCTATCCTGGGAATGAAAAGCACCAGAGTCGCTATCTTGGATGAGATTTTAAAATTTTTTTTTTCAAAATAATTCTCGTTAACGGTAGATCCTGCGATTAAACTAAACTTAAAAACAAAATTATTAAATTTTCTGTTCAAACATTTGTATCGAGTTACAGCGATGGAAAATAAATATTGTTTTCAGAAAACAATAAAAAAATTCAATTTTTATTATTTTTATAAAAAGATTGGATCAGGAGTACACATTAAATAAATAAACTTGGAGGATTGTAAAGTAAAGACAATTTATGTCATTTTGCCATAGAACTCCGTGGCGTCGGTCGTGAATCACCCTGTAGAGTTGCGATCAAGATTGTTTATATTGAGGATTATTATAATTAGAGTCTAATCATGTGGAATATTTATCTCATAAATTGTGTATCTAAGTTCTTTTTTTTAAATAGTGGTAAGTATGTTTTAAAATTTCTACATGTTTCGAAATAACTGGTATTTTATAATTACTTCTATTTGAATACATTTTTGTTATTTATTGTCATTGATTTATTGCTAATATATTCTATTATTTAATTTAGCCTTTTCTGCCTAAATTTAATCATTTTCACTACTAGCTACCATAAATAATGTATTGATGAAATGAACTTTTCCTATTTTTGTTGTCGTATAACTGAAATATTTTCAGCCAATTTAAAATTTATTCTCAATAACCTCGTGTGCTAAATTTCAAATGTTGGTTGAGAAGACCTGTAAAAACGAATACTACGCAAATTCTAGAATTTTTAATAAATTTTTCTCCACTTGGGGACTATATTTTCGATAACAATTTTGTACTTATAATTTTCTTATTTTATACTTCTTTAATTTTAGCTCTTATATACATGACACGTGATCAAAAAAAAAAAATAAAAAATAAAAAAATGCTATACTGAATTACTCTGCATCTAATGTTTCTCAAAATGTAATAATTTTATCCATATCGAAAGTTATGCATTTTTTTCACTAAATAAAATAAGCAATTGAAGAAAAAAATTTTGGAAATGTATCCAGTGGCGTAAAAATTGGGGCAAAATATTCGGCCACACCCAACTGTTGAAAGGTTTTGAAAAAAATGTCTCATCACAATGAGGGTCGTTAGTCTAGTAACCAGCTGCAAAGTCTCGTTAATTAATATTTATTTTTCAACTTTTACACCCTTTATTTCTAAAACCAAGCATTTTTGAATATTGATTCCTGACTTAGATATTATTTATTTCATGAACGTCGAATTCTTAAACATATAAATTTTGTATAAGCTTGAATACATTTTTTTTTAATCTTAATTTTTACTATTATTTACTAAACTACGATTTTTAAATGGGAATGTGCATTCCCTATTAGAACACCTTGTATGTAAGCAGGATTGAAATAAATCTTTTTTTTAATTTAGTTTCATATTGTTGCACCAATTTGCTCTAAATAAAACTTTCGTTATAGTAATTCAAAGTGAGGTAATACATTGTAGATGAATATATATACAAAAGGCTTCCAGACGAGTTCTAAGGCACATTGTCTAAGCTGTAAACAGTTTGTTTCTAATTTATGTTTCTCTCTCATTAATAAAATTAGTTCTTCAGATTTAGACCGTATCTCATTAGTGTGTCGCTTTAGTTGTATTAGTTTTAGTACAGTAAATGAGGATATTTTATTTAAAGAAGATACTTACGGGCTAAAATTTTGAGGAGGTGTTGGGGGGCATGTCCTCAGGCTAAAACCGAGTTTTCATATCTGTCAATATCTTGGTAAGTTGGTTTTTATTTTTTATCTTCGTTGCTATCGCCCGTATATTTAAGTCCAAGAGTTCAATTTGGTTTGAAATAAAATAAGCTATCTAATGATAATGAAATTAAGGCCGTAGGCTTTGGTGAAGTATGACAAACCGTAGTATTGAAATCGTGCAAAAATCTCAAAAAATTTTTTTGCTCCAAATCACTTAAAAATGTCATGAAACGTGGAAAAAATTGATTTTTCGCGAAAAAAAGTCTGTCTATGTGGATGTCTGTGCGCACGATAACTCGAGAACGGTACGGCCAATTCGGAAAATTCTTTCGGCCATCGGTTTTTATTCAAAAAAGAAAGGCTCTATCAGAAGATGAGCAATTTCGGGTCCGAGGATTCCGGTCCCGCCTACTAATAAGGAAAGCAAATTTGTCGATACTAATTTCTATTAAGGTGTTGTGTAAGTCAAGACGCGTTGATTGATATCCATATCGCAACCGGCTCGTTGAAAAAAAATTGATTTTTTCGAATCGGACTTTCTTCCGCTGACGGAAACGTAGTCTTAAAAAATCGCGCAGAAATTATTCCTTTTATTAGTTTTATTTTATTATTATATTATTTAAATAGCTCATTTTATTTCCAACCAAATTGACCTCTCTCTTGGACTTAAATATAGGGGCGATAGCAACGAAGATAAAAAATAAAAACCAACTTACCCCGATATTGACAGGAGGTTTTCCCGCACCCCCTCAGATACGAAAACTCGGTATTAGCCTGAGGACATGGCCCCAATCACCCCCTCAAAATTTTAGCCCGTAAGTGTTTTTTTTAAGTAAATGGGATTTTCATGTCTTCATTTACTGTAGTATTTACATAGCCGTTTATAATTGTCGACGACACATCGAGTTGCAAGTAGTGGAGTGAATTAAGGTTTTTGTTTCGGGAAAATAGGAGTCGCGATAACTTTTTACTGTACATTTGGGAGTATGTTATGAACAACATACAAAAAGTTACCAACCATCCGGTGTACGCTAATTATTTATTTAACAAATTAGTTGCAAAATTCAGTATTTTTAATTATCTCAAAAAAATACAGTTCTTTTTGAAAAATTAAGTGTGCCATTAAGATATAATATTTGCAAATTAACTGTGTCATTAAGATATAATATTTGCAAAAATGAAAATTTTTTTTAAACATAGTTAAATGAAGTTAGGTCATAATAGATTTTTCTACAAAATGAATGGAATATCATTTATTTTTAAGATAAACCTTTGAAGCTGTCACTGTTTACTAAAAGAGTGATTAATGTGAAAAAATTTTAGCTCTAAAAATATAAAGCTTAAAATCAAATCAGAATCGTTTACTATATTTTCATATGACCTTGTGTAAAGTGGGCCGTTCACTTTTTCAGTTGGTCTTCTGAAGTCAAACACGTGTTTATTGTACTCGATATTAATGCATAATTTATGTAATGTCAATCTCAGTTAAAGTGATTCGAAATTCGTCATAGATGTGATAAATTTTTTAACAAAAATCAGTCGGCGATATTGGATCAGACATTTTGAATTTTTAACATTATAATCTCGTTCATCGACCTCAAAAACCCCTATGTCGAAATTCGTCTTTTTTGAGAAAATGTTTAACAAAAGTGGATTACCTATTTTTTTTTGAATTTAATTATCACAATCTTGTTCAGCGACCTCAAAAACCCCTTTAATATCAATTTGAGCAAAATTACTTTAAAATTCATTGATATTTCAAATGTACCTTAAAAAATCCTGTTTTTTATTATTTAAACAATTAATAAATAATTAGAGTACAAATATAAGTTTATAATTTTTCCATAGTCATAACAAAAGGTTTTAGAAAAATCCATGCAACTCCCAATTTTATCGAAATATTGTACAAGCTATCTTGACTCCACTAAAGTAAAAAAAGGAATGGTTCAAATATTGAAAAGTTACAGCAACACGTGCCTGGATCTCTAAAATCAAAGCAGGAAATAATTTAAAGCACACACGAGAAGGCATAAAGATGTTAGTGAGTAAATAGGGAAGTAATAAGATGGTATGTACTTAATAGCTCACTCATACTCGTATACCATGCATATTTAACTGTGAATGTAGAACTTCAGGAATGACTGTGTCTTATTGTAAACTAAAACGACTCAAAGCTAGCAAATAATTTTAAAAAGATAGAATTAGTTTAAATAAAAAAACACTTACCCTTTCCATGTCCATAAAATCCAGATCCAACTTCGTGCCTTCGGCACCTCCCATTTTTTCCGTGACATACTGAAAAGAAAAAAGAAATCTTGATTTAAAACGTAATAGTTTTTCATTTAAATACAGTAAAATTTCTAAGCAAAAATCCTAAATTTATTTATGACAAGGAATTTTTTAAACTAAATTTTAACTAAATTAACTTTAGAAATGTCTATAAATAATATTTATACTATGCCAGTACAACCTTTGGCAATTAGTTCCACAATTTTGAGATTTAATTTGTAGGGATGGTTTTTTAAAACGTATAAATGTCAGTCCATGTACAATAAAAACTAAACAACTTTAATTCTGAATGCCAGTGTACGGTTAAGTGGAGGGGGAAAATAAAAAAGTAGATATTCTAACCAGAAGCGGAACATAATCCGGTTACCACAAAAAAAATATTTTATCATTTCAAAATATGGTTACTAATCATAACCTAATAAATAAAAAAGTAAATTAGTATTACTAGTATTAAGTATAATGTGTCCAGAAAATCATGTGAAAATAATAAGCATGGGAAATATTTCAGGGGTAAACAGAAAGGAGTGGGAATTTATTTCATTCAAGAAAACATTTTAAGAAAACATTTTTTTCATTCAACGAAATCATTTATTTGGATATTTAAATAAACAGTTTTCTTAAAACAAATAACACGTTTTGTAAATTCAAATAATCTTTTTTTTCTGTATAAAATAACATCAAAACAATAGGTGACAGCTGGTGAGTATATGAGATAAAGTCTGTCATAGACCAAAGAATTAAAAAGATCGAAAACCTTTATCTAGTAAATTTAAACCGACTACAGCCAATTAAACAAGGAATATACCAAGATTTACTACACTGAGTTCTTATTCAACACGGAAGGTCAATTTTTTATAGATCATTGAGTCCAGGTCCTGATCCCTAAGCTGGGGAATTCTTCAGTGGTTTAAAAACAGCATTGATGAACCGGCGAGTAAACTATTTATTTCTGGACGTTTCATCTTCGCACGACGATTTTGACTAAAATTTTCGTCAAAAAAATATAACCGTTATTATCATGTACTTTCTAAAGTTGAATTACAGAAACACTTATTCTTAAAACATATTTCATTTTTTATTCGATTTTTTCTATTCAAACAAACAAAAATATATATAATGAAATCCTTGCAAAATCTCACTATTTCGAAGTTTGAAAAGTCTTGGGTGAACACCTTTTTTACTCGAATTAGGCCAATTAAAAGTTTTAATAGGCAAGACAATTTTTTATTTGTATTGTGCAATATTATAAAAAGATAAGTTTAGTGTGACCATTTTTTTACGTTTTGTGTATGTTAAATTAAAATGATTGATCAGAATTAAAAGGTATCCGAAGAAAATGTCTCTATTATTCTAAGACTATACGAAATTTTTCATTTATTACAGCTTTTAAACGGCTTGAGAAATGGAAACCACTTTCAGTTCTATTTATAGCTTTTTGCCTCTGACCTGATATTTTTCGTTGCCGAAAGCATTTAAATTGCTTATTGGAAATTCAAAAAACATCCTATATCTTTCTAGATGCAGACAAATTTGTTTCAATAAAAAATAAGTTTTTACTCATTATACGAGTGAATATAAATTACTATAGAAAAACTTCGATCTTGGCTGGATTACCGGATACAGTTATCCAGTCAAACAGTTTTATGAGTACACGTTAAAATGTGTCGTTTTGATCTTTAGTATTCTCGGCACGTTTGCATGTAAATACAAGTTCATACAAAATATTAAATCCAAACCCACTTGTTGTTGCTACGCAGTGATGCTAAATAGGACGAGCGTGTGATATGTGTTAAGATTTATAAATTCTTGGATGTCAATTGTAACCTCAACGGCAACAATAACCGCAATGTCGATTTACAGAAAAATAGTGTTAGCCTTTAAAAACATATGCAGCACAAAATTTATCTGGAACTGGAACCGATAGCTAATAGGAATGAAGTTCTGCTGGGAAAATAGAAAATAAAATATTCCTAACGTTTTTTACTAGTAACTTTAAGACTGCACTATGAAAAATTCATAAAATAAACAATCTTTGACGACACTAATTTATCAGGTGGCTGTCAGTCTATCAATAATTATAAATTGCAAAGCGAAGCGAACTTTAACGCCATTGACAACCTCAACAGCAACTACAAAGCTCAAGCGTTTCTATTGATTGAATGTAATCTATGTCGCAATAATGGTTTAATAAATTCATATTAATTCGAATTCCTGAATTGTGCAAGCCAGATTTGGAAAATGAGGTTCTTTTCAAAACTCTAGAAATGAAGATCAGCTCAATGTTAGAATAAGACAAACATTGTTTTCTGTGTATTGATAAGATGTCCTTCCTATTCTATGACACAGGAAGAGATGAAATCTTGCGAAAAAGGGAAATATTTTTCTCCTGCGAATCAGTGTAGTAAATAAGAACATCATTTATATGTTTGATACTCCATATATATTCGAAGACTACGATAAATATTCTCATAAAATATACTTTTTATTTTGATAGAAATATATGAAAAAGATCATTAACCAACCTATAGATGTGGACCTAAAATTACAGATTCACATATTTCTCCAAATAATATTCATCGCAGTTTGGGTGCATTCTCAGGTGATGCCATGCATACAATTGAATTTATTAAAAATTAAATAATCTCTCCTATATACTGAATCCCACAGTAAAAAAATCACCAAAGGCTTTTGGAAAAATGTATTTAAAGGAGTAGAGTATCAAACAAAGTTTTTTAAAATCATAAAGATATTTTTTAAAACACTGATTATACTGAATCAAAATAGAGAGGATGTCACCTCCAAGATGAACTTTATCAATTATTGGCAGATCACTATAAATTGAATCCTGAAAATGTGAGACACATTGAAAATGTCTGGGTTTAAATATTTGGAAACACGGCTATAGTTTATTTGAAAATGCATGATAGCACAGTTTTTATGGCAAAGGTCTTATACAGGATTGTCCAAAGCAGAAAAAAGTAAATATTGATTCCTTCTTATCTGAATTTTAACTAGATTTGAGTATGAGCACCCCGAAAAACGTCATAAAATGTAAATGAGCAAACCCTAAAGGATTAACCAATAATTCTATACCTCAGTGACGGGGAACACGAAATTACTTTAATATAAAACATAATAAACTGTCAATATTAAGTATAGCCACATTTGTTTTTATAAAAATAGTAAAATAGATATTATAAGTTGGGACATTTCCTTAAAATTTAATAAATATACACACAACCAAATTTATATGGAATCACCTAGTATTAATAAAAAAAATCTTTTTTCTCCGATTGACATCAAACGTCAGTTTTAGTGACATTTATCGATCATAGAAGTAACACTTTTACTGCATAGGCAGTAAAAATGATTTTTAATGCCTAGGCATTAAAAAAATAATTTTATATCTCTAAACACAGATTAATCTCTTCTCCAAACAACTTAATCTTCAGATAAACGGAGAAAAATGACGATTTTCAACTAAACAATTCAGAAAAGGTACATAATAACCAGACTTTGATAAAGAAAATTGAAGCAAATTGAATGTAACAAGTGGTGTCTTATTTATTGGTAGATATTATTATGTATACAATTTAAGTTCTAATCGACAATAATAATTAGAAAATACGATTTAATTATTATCTATAACATACGATTAGAAAAAATATTAAAAATTGTGACTTGTATCCGTTATAAAAAAGTTTTCATTTTAATTTGATTTTTTAATCACACTGTACAAAAAATTATATGTTTCACACGGCAGAGAATCAGATTTACTGCCTTGGCTAGCCGCGGCAGTAAATCCGTTACTTCTCTACCTAGTTAAACAAATAACTATTCTCCTAAAACACTCATATTTTGTTTTTAGAAATACGGGGTTCATATACATTTGTTTTGAAATAAATTGGTATTTTTAAAAATTTTAGGAAGAAAACCAATGATTTTATGTTAGAAATTCTACACCACTGATTTATGATGTTATATTGGGGTTTACCTACGGGGTCATAAAAATTATGCTATCAATCATTTTCAAATAAACCATAGCGAATCAGGATTGTGTTGAGACTTATTTGGAAGTGTCCGCCAGCATGAACCCTACTCCCATACAATTTGAAAAAACTTTCAAAAAACTCTGTCATGTATACAAAACTCGCCTGCGGCTAGTTTCGTATTCTAAAACATGCTCGTGTATTAATAGCAATCAGTACATGATTATTGCATAATATACTATTAGTTAAACCCAGCGTTAATCAATCGAAAATCTGACTGTGCACGATAATATTATTATTAAGCACAAATGGAATATCACATTAATACTAATGTCAGAAATTTGACATTTTGATGTTTGTAAAACTGTTATTTATTATCTGCAAAAGTAAAATTAAACGCTTTAACGATAAGTTAAAAGAATTAATTTTAAATATGAGAGAATATTTTTCGAGACTCATACTGACCATTTTTATCAAATATATTATTGGTATTTTTTATAATATGCAAATCTATAATTTACCTAAATAAAAGCACTATTACTTAAATGAAGTAAATTGTTTTTTGTTTGTATATTTTGTGTTAAAAAAAATTTGTTGTGAGTTTTTACATTTATATTTTGAAGAAACATTTAAGTCTTATTAAAAAAATCCAAAACAAAATCAGGTTACATTTGTATGAACCAGATAGCCTGCTGAAGTGACCTGATTATCAGGAGAGACAGGCAGTAAATGAAAACCAAATGTAAACTAGCATGTTATTCGCATTATTTTAATTGTCAAAATAAGACTTTTGTGTGTGATATTGTATAAACATATTGAAGTAAAATTTGTTATACCATATATGGGAATAATAGTTAAATATAGTAAATAGTAATTGTGTTAACAGGAGATGTTAATGTGCAAAATGTAGTACACCTTGTTTATTAATTTTTTTATAAAATATAATAGTAAGTAAGGGTTATTTGAATAAAAGGAAATGAATAGAATTTGAAATTAAAATTAACAGTTTTCTGTTTATAATACAAGAGAAATGTAAATATAAAAAAGGTTTACTTAGTAAATGATATTAAAAATAATATAAAAATTACATTTGCTAATATGTATAGATAGCCATTTGAAGTATTAAATTCTTTGTGACAAGTTAAGTGACATTTCTTATCAGATGGAATGATTTGCCATTGGGTTGGTGTAAAGTAAAAATTAAAATTGTTTAAAAAAAAGCAGTAGGTAAAAATTTTCGATTTTGTTAAAAAAAAGAAGGTTGTTATTTAATTTTTAAGAAAAGAACGGTCAGAAAAAAATTTGATTATCAAAGAATAGAAAAGATTTTTTTAGTAGATATTAGATGTTTTGAATTGGAACGATGTAAAATAGACTGAATGAATAATAAACATATAAAAAAGGTAAATAAAACTATTTTCATTTCATGAATAAAATTATGAATACTGGAGGAGTAATTAAAAAGCAGAAGCATGGTTTTAAGAGAAAGTAGCAGAAATAATACAAGGTGGAAATAAAAGATAGTGGTTGAAAATTTAAAAGAACGCAGTGAAGGCGCCTGAAGTTTAAAAAAAAGAGAATTTAAAAAATTAAGATAAATTGTAAATTATAATTTAATTTGTTATCCAGGTACTTTATAAACCCTGTGAACCCAACCCTAATGAGATGACTTCTAGCTAATCAGAAAGGTAAACTATACGATTTATTGGGAGTTTATTATTTCAATATCTAGTAGGTCAGTCCAATGCTAAGATTATTTTAAAATCAATAAGACAACTACAAGATTCTCTATTTTGAGTCACAGAATATTAAATAATGGTATATCAGGAGGACTATATTTCACGCTCTCTTTTATTTTCTATCGATATTTCTCACTTATTCTAAAATCTGTTAAAAACTGTACTTTAAGTTGATATTTATACTAGATGACAGACAAAACAACAACCAAATAAATTTTTTTTCGACAAAGACCGACCTACACAAAGGTTACCTATACGCAAAATAAATCTTTATAATCTTATCACTTTGACATCGTTTTTCTCTTATATATAATACAGCTTAAGTTATAAAAGGCGACAATTCCTAACAAAAGACGGTAGAATGTCATGTATATAGAAATATTGTAAGAGAGAAAAATAAAGTTATATGCGATGGAAGTTACATTGTTAGACTATTCTGACTATAAATACGTATAATATTATCAATTTTCTAACCATAACATAAATATGTATCACTTAATTTAAAACTATTACTTATCATTTCTATTATTCTTAGCTGCAACTCATAACCCCTTGTGGTTAATGCGACTTGTAAATAAAAAAAAGGTTTTCTTGTACTAGTAAGGAAAATTGTTAAAATTTAATAGAATTATATTACTAGGACTAGAAGGTGCTTATTATTTGTTGAGCTCAGAAGTTTACTGCCGAGGAGCTATAGCCGAGGCAGTGTAATCTGAGCGTAACACAAATAGAAGGACAATTTGAATTCCCAGACGATAAGTAACATTTTAAAATATAAACATAATACTTGTGATTTTGAACTAATCTGTTTTAAATTATTATTACAGAAATAATTGCATATCTCCAATAAACCAACTTCTTTGTGCTTTGTCTTTTTATGCAACAGGATGTATGCCATGCAAATCACTAAAAAACTATAGTAAAAGTAAAAACTCACGGCACAAAATCCCATTAGAGGTTACATTGGTTTATGAATATCGACTGTCAATACTGTCGTTTTTCTCTGATTTCTGTCAAAAGTACAAAAATTCATACAATTTCAACGTTGCCAGTGTTTACATTTTCTTAAAACTGCGTTTTCATAAACGCAGTTAAGGTAGCACTCACGTAGCTCGGTGAAAGCAACATAATGCTAACCGAGTTTAATTTCCGCGTTTACACTAAACTTAGTTTAATTAAACTGCGTTTAATTTGCTTCTGATGAAAACGGCCCTATGTGTTTCATCGTCGAACAAAGTAAAAACAATTAAATACAAATAACGTAGAAGGACCACATAACGAAAAGTAAATATTTAAAAAGCTTCTTTTGGCCCCTTTCTAAGATTGCAAAGAGTGATATCAAGACAATAGAGGAAATTCTAACAAATTGACTCTCTCCCAAGAAAGGTTTTCAATTTATCGTGACCGACTAGACACGCTTGAAGAAGATCTTTATAATAATGATCTGGTTTTGTTGTTCACAATACAATTATTCTTTCAATATGCTTAAAAGCTTCTTCTTTACATTAAGTAATTAGGATATTTTTTTATTGAAAATCGAAATTAGTGTATTATGCATGATATCAATTTTTTTAAATTATTAAGAGTGCGAATTTTTAAAAATTAATAACGATAAGGTATACACCGAAGATTCGGTTTTGCTGCAGTATTCGAAGACTTCTTCCAGATTTTAGATATTTTTAAATCACAAACTAATCAGTTTTCTTAAAAGCATTCAGAGATTTACTAAACAGAATATAATTCATTATTGTAAAATAGTAGTATTAGAAAAATGCTATGGACAACTTTTTTCCTAAGTTAATAAATAAATATCTTATACAAATATTATATTATGCTTTAACAATTGTTGTATTTGTATTTTATTTATTTTTGTGCTATATTTTTTATTTTCTTTGTCTTTTTTTGTATATATTTTTTTTGTTTTCGTTTAAAGCTTACATTGTTAGGGGCTTTAGATAACTAAAGCAAAGATTTCTTTGTTTAGATTAGATATGTTTGTCAATATAAAGCTGTTTTATATTACAAAATGTAGATACGTGCCTTAATTATTAGGACGCAACGGAAGAGTAAATTTATTGAAAATTAATTAAAAAAATTATTTAAAAATAAACTCAAAGTGTTTCATGTATATTTAAATTATTTGAATTTCTGTAGTTTGTCAGTATTTACTAGAGTTCAGATATTTTTATGATTTATTTTACTCTCTTATCTACATACTCCATACACATTAGTTATCCAAAGTTCACAGTTAAGTTTAAATTTGAATTTTAATTGCTACTACCACCTCTCTTAATATCTATTTTATTTTTCAGCAAAAGTATTTCTCCATTACATAATATACTTTTATTGTGTTATTTTTACACTTGCCTGAAGATGGATTTGTAACGAGGAATTAGTCACCTACAGCTTTTATAAAAAAAAATCTTTAAAGTCAAATTTAGGCGAAAAAACTAAATCTGTTTTAATTTTTCTTGAAACTATGTAACTTTAAATCTTTTTATAATATGATTTATTTTTTTGGCTTAAATTAACTTTATGAAATTTTTATCAATCTCAGGTGAAAACATTTTACGATTTCATGAAAATATTCAAAATGTAAGTTGTAGGTTTTTAAACATAAAGAAAACCAGCTATATGAAAATGTAATAATATATAGGGCGTTTTAAAAAATTTGATAAAAGAAATATAAGCCTTCAAAATGTGTTGATTAGCAACCCATAATTATGAAATGCATGTTCATATTAATAATCCTATATTCGCGTTAATAACATGTAATATATTTTTTTTAATAATAATGTCACTATTGCAAATCACGTTCACATATATAAATGCTATTCCGGAATTAATGTAAATCTTGGCTGTCGATAATGTTATTTGTATTATCTTATTATGCCGATTTTTGTAGAAATAGTTCATTAAAAGTAATAAAAAAATAAACCTGTTTGGATTCATGAATTACTAACTGGAGTTGTTTCCAAACAAGTTTACCGTTTTTCGATCTGATCGAAGTTATTTAGTCCCTAAACGTATTAGTGCTAAAGAAGTTGTAACAAACGATTTTGTAGCGGTGTCAATTAATCTGATAGATTTCTAGTTTTTCGTTAATTTGATTGATATCATTGTAGGTGGTCATGATTTGGTCTAAATTACTTATAATTATACTAGAATTACCTGAAAAGTCTTAATTTTGTCAATTATTTATTTTTGTTACTTTTATTAAACATTTCAGCGAATTAATTTTTTTAACTAAAACTCAATTTTTTTTAAATGAAACATGGATGGGCCACCCGGTATTAAAAATTTTCCATTTAATTACCATTAAAATGATGTACATAACAATTCTTTTTTTCTCAAATAAAGGAGAAATGTTATTTTTTTATAAATTTCGATACAAAGTTCTCCTGAAGACATCCCTTTTAAAAAGGATATTTACAATACAAATAATTATTAAGAAACAAAAAAAATTTGACAAAATTTAGAATTGTTGTTAATTTTAGTTTGATTATAATGAATTTAGACCAAAACATTAGCACCTAGGATGGATAAAAAAAAATTAAAAATTAAACAAAAAATGGCGTCTTAAGTGATATTTGACAGTCGACATGTATGTGTTTAAAGTCGTATAATCCAAATATGTAGAAATATACCGGGTGTTCCATTTGAATTTCAAATTTTCAAGTTATTTCCGGTCAAACCGGATGTCGGCTATATTGGATTTTTACCTAAAAAAATCAAAAATAACTATATTATAATCGACCAAAATTTGGTATAAATCTTTTAGCACGTTTAAAAGTTATAGGGGTATCCCATGATCCATGTACACCCGGTATAGAAAAATACAATAAGAATTTAACGAAAGCTCAAATCTTAGCAAATTTGCTTGTTCTCTACTTTCATCGTTACATCTTTTTCTAGAATTAATTGGTAAGAAAGCATGTTTTATAAAAACTTGGTTACTAAGACCAAATCCTTGGCAACATTTTTTTGGATTTTCTTACTCCTGCTACTTCTTTTGATATCCTCATTTCACATATGATACTTCCGTTTAATCGTATAGTTAAACGTATCGAGTTTTTATAGTTTTTCGACCTTTCCCAATTCCTTATTTTGCTACATGTTCTCCGTAATAAACTCTGAACATTTAAAAAGAAACAAAAAAGTTCTAGCAATATTTTTACAAAAATAATAGATATTTTTTTTTAATAAAACGGAATTTCACGTAAATCATTTGTATACACAACATAACCGAGTCTCAGGGGAATATATTTTTATAGAAGAGCTTGGCTAAATGGACATTTATATCGTGGAACAAACTTTTATAGTTTGAAATAAAGAGAATATGTGGATGTTGTATTACACAAATAGTTATTGCTATAATATAAAAGAAATTGTAAAAAAGGTAACACATTTCTTTGTATATTAATAGAATTTTATCGGGTAAGAAAATGCCATGACCGAGTTGGATTTAATATTTTTATTTTGATATGAAAATCATATAAAATAATAGTTAAAACGACGACGAATGAGGTACAATATTTGAAAATTTTCACATAAAGATTGTTGCTCTTGTCTTGTTGCCTAAGACAATATAGAAATGGGAAAATGAATTATACTAAACCCCAGTAAATCCTTAATCTATACATCCAATTATGTAGAAGATGGAAGGTCATGCTAAATCCTCAAAAAACCCAACTAATTATCATCCAACAGCACAGCTACAGCAAAACAAGAGAACACACTCTTAATGAAAACCGATTCGATATAAATAAAGGGTAGTAGTTGATTTGTTTCATCTGGACTTCAGAAATTCGATGTCGCCATCTCTACATTCCCAGTCTAAAATCTAGACATCATTCATCGTTTTTAAACATATTATTTTCTTTCTTTTGATAAAATTAACTATCTTACTTTCACATGAAAAAAACTATCATTCCTATTTTTTGATAATCGGTATGAGATCATAGTCGTCCAGAGGAGAACCTAGTAAACTCGTCTCTATATAACAAGAACGAGAAATTACTCTTTTAATAATTGTATCTACATGTTCAATGAGTCAAACTAAATCTTTTAATATTCGTATTTGAGTTGAGTGAATATTATAAAATAGTGGAATAGCTTGTATGCTGTCTATATAGGAAAATATATTTCCAGATTATAATTATTGCTCGTATTTTATGGTTATATAATTTGTAAGAAACTGATGTAATATGATGGAAATATAAAAATAATGAGATACTTTAAATAAATGTTAACGTAAAATTCAATTCTAGAAAATGCGTTCGTTATACATTTTAGCGTTTCTATGGTATCATGCAGCACCATTATCATTATTTTGTGCATGAAAATACATTATAAAAGGGACTTGAATACTCTTTCAACTGATTTATGATGAAAAATATCCAGATAAGTGAAGTTAATTCTAATGCATTTGAAAAACTGCAGCAAATTTTCAGTGAAATTGGATGTTATATTCATTTATTTATAAAATCCTTTCAAGAACAGGTTATTATTTTTAATTATCATATGAAGTTAACTCTAATTACTAATTTATGAATGAATATTCAACGTTGATAATTATTTTATTTTATTTATTTACAACAAAATTAAAAAAAAACCTCAACTTTAAAAGTACCGAAAATAGATGCCAAAATATTTTGTTTTAGCACTCCAAAAACGAAAAATTTGTTATTTATTTCTATTTAGGTTCATTTCAACTTGTACAAAAATTAAAATGTTAAAATAATATTACATGCCAAACATTCACACATTGGTAATAAAATTCAAAATCAAGTACCACACAATTATATTAAAACAACGTAGTTAAGAAAGACAAAAAGGGAGGAACGGCAACTAATTTCGGCATTATTGTATGGTACTTCTTTTTGAAATTTATTACCTCATCTTTCGACCACATTTGAGACAATGGATAACCTCTTGGAATTATATTTTGCTACTGGATTTATGAAAAGTTCGTACTATATTCCATTTTACAAATTTACTAAACGATACTCACTTTTGATTTTGTTGTCTAATAATTTCTTAGAAATTGTTTTCATAATTAATCAAAATTATTAAAAGGTGTTATGTAAGTTATGAATTTTTGATTATTTTGGAAAAAAATATTTATTTCTCTAATTTCTAAATAAAATAATCACCCTTCATGAGAATTTTTCTCAGATTTATTAAATCTGATTGTAAACTTTTATTGAACATATCTTCACAAATCATTTAATAATTCTAAATCACATTATTTCTTTGAACTTATATATGTTTAAGAAAAATGAGAACCTACGACCAATCTTTTTTATTTTCTTGAAATGTCAATTGGAACAATACTTTCCAAAATAAACATCACTTTTATTTCAATTTTCATTTAGTAGTTTTTAATCATATTTCCAAGAATGTAATATTATATATACCAAGGAACTAAAGTGCATCTTTTAATCCCGAGGGTGACGATCACAAACAACCACCTGAGGGATTAAAAGTCTCTTTAGCTCCCTTAAAATTCAAATAATTATTTACCTTAAAAAACCTTCAAGTCACCGCTGCGTGAACCAACTGAGCTAATTCTAACAATAACAACTATTTGCAAAACCTTGTCGAATATATTATGAAAATAATGACAGAAGATTGCGACTTTGTCCTATTTAAGATATTTCAAATTTTTCGTGGTTTTTAATGAATAATATAATTCCAACAAAATCTTAAAAAATAAACGAAAAAGTTTACAAGGATCTCGGAAAATGGTGTTGGAGAACAGAAAATTGAAGACTGTAGGTACTATCGAAAATTGTCTCCTATTCTCTTTTGTGGAAGTATTTGACAGTTCTGAATTAAATTAGAATAAACAAGGTAGCTGGTTTCAATTGTTTTTTATTTGCGGTACTAAACAATTTTAGTCGCATGGGATAAAAAATTTTAGTCCCATGGAAGTTAAAGTGGCACTTTAGTCCCGCAAATGCGAGACTAAAATATAAATTTCACTCCCCGTGGTGTAAAAAAATATTTAAGAAACTTAAAAGTACCCAGTCACTAAATTGTTGATAGCGTTGTTGCATACTAAATTAAAATTAATTGGTTAAAGCTTCACAAACGCTATGTTAAGTAGTTGAGTCAAATAACAGACACTCAAGAATATTCCGATGATGCAGTTATGCTGTCGCAAGGAAAATTTAAATTTCACAGTAAAGGAATGGAATATAAATATAAGCCCAAAGTAATCTCAAACGAGGTTGGGTTACATTCGTAATTATCTTGTGAAACATGGAGGTGGATTTTGATCTGTGTTGATGATACTTAACCCTTACGGTCTTATTAAAATCGTTTCACAGATAGAATTACAATGTCAGATTTATTTCGAAAGCTGTCTCTTATTTAATGCCAAAAGAAATCCGCTTACCGCTGAAATTAAACTCTTCTTAGTTGGAAGTAGGTCTTGCACGAACACCACAGCTTTAGTATAATCAATCAAAATATATTATACAAAAATATGAACGTTAGACTTCATATAATTTTTTAACAGAAAACTTATTTTAATTTTTGTGGGATAGCTTAATATTTGAATTTATTTTACTACGTTTAGCGTACATTTTTAAAACAAATAGGAAAAAAAGTATATTATAATACTGAAAAAATATTATTGACATTCACAAAAGTTCTCTGTATTTAATAAGCAAAAACACCAATTTAGATCAATAAAGTAATATTTTATAGGTCACAAATTAGTGATAAACATTAAAAATTAAAAAAAAAGATATTAAAGAGCACGTTAAAAACGACATTAGCGAGGACAACAAAGAAGAGTAAAACATAACAAAGAAGAATTTATCATTAGTATTAGTAAGAAAATAAAGAACAAGAAAGAGAAGCAAGAGGAGACTTTAAGAAAAATAATACTATATTAAAGCCCTAAATTGAAAAGAGAGAACAAGTAGATTACAACAAACTAAAAAAATTTTTAAACAATATCATCTACTACTTAACTACTACCTTAAGTAATTGTTTAGAAAGTTTAGAAAGTTTTTGAAAAATATACAAACCTTCGATTAAACAATGTTGTTAGAAATCAAATTTCCTAAAGACGAACCTGTTTTATTTTATTATATTTTTTTTTGTTTGAACTCTAGAATTAATCAATTTGTGGTTTTGTACTTTTTTTATATAAAAAAAATAGGAGCTCTAAAACCGACGACGATTTTAATATACACAATGTGAACCTCCACCAGCAAATGAAAACAGCAAATTCTATAAACGATTATGCATCGGATTCAGCTCAAAATCACCTTATTATAAGGGATCCACAGCCCTTTAAATATGACGTGTGGTGAATTTTTTAAGCGTTTAAAATATCAAACTTGGCACAATAATCAAGCTATAAACGTTCAATCCATTACTGTTAATGATATTTTGCTATTGTGATAAAATTCATCTTATTTATAAACATTTTGAATCACATATTTGTGTATTTTGAAATTTTTGGTAATTTAGAATTCAGATTTAGATTTGTTTTACACTAATTTTCTTTTGTTTGTTGTCGATTTCTTGATTTTTTTTAATTAACAGTGAGGTTATTCAAAACTACCGAACAACGAAAACATGGTATTGCAATCATCCATGCTTCTCACATGGACAACTGTATGTGGCTATTATTCACGCGAATGAAGTTTACGGCACGAGCAGTAGGCGAGTGTCGTAAATTTTACACAGTTTACTGCACGAGTCGTATATATAATAGCTATACGCGTTGCAATGCTATGTCGGTTTTCCGATATATTTTACTAAACTTGTCAGAAAGCTGAATTGAACTGCAAAAAAATTCGCTGGCTCACTTTTACCAGCGGCGTACAGCATTTAACTTCCCCTATTTCGTATAACATTGCTTAAATTTTAATTTTGGTCATATTTTTTTAATTTACGTATTTAAAGTGGATATTTTTCAAAATATTTGTACTTAAAGTAGTTGCACGGCAATTTCAGTGTAATTTTTATGTTGTTGAAAAATGATTTTCGCCCATTTTGACATTTAAGAATGTAATATTTTGATTCTCCCTACCAAATATTTTATAAATTTGATTTATGATTATTGGTTTCTAAGTGATGTAGGATTTTTTCTATTTGTATAAAATTTTTTAGGACGCATTATATATATAATACCAATTTTATATTTTATTAATATTTTTTTTTGGTTTGAATCCAATACAGGATAATTATAAAATGTTAAACTTTTTATGGGGAAAAAGTAAAAGAATGTGACAAAGATAGCGAGGTTGACAGTTTGAAAAATGTGATGTCAGTGAAAGGGAAAAAGGTTAGATGCCATCTAGGTTGAGAGATATAGTTGCAGTTATATTTTTAATGAATAAATGTGTTGAATATTTTTTTTACGATAAGAAAGGATAAATTGAAAAAAAATAGTTTCTTAATAATAGATAAATGAAAAGACAATTAATTTTTCAATTTTCTTCGATATTAAAAAAATAATTAACTATTTTTAGATAAAGAATTTTGAAAAAACATTGCGAAAAATCAAATACAACTTATTTCTGGTATATTTCTTTCTACATATATGGCGCAAGTTTAATTGAACACTATTGGGATTTCGTAAACTATTTTAGATATAAAGTTGGTTAAGTGGTAAAAAAGATGTTATAGGCATTACGATGGCGGATGTGTTCCATCATCTACCGGCACCAAGTTGTACTTGGTAAGTCGCTTTTACAGATGATTTTATCGTATTAAGCGGCCATGTCCCGTTGGTACCCATCAATCTACGATAGATGTGATTATCTATCATTCATATAAAAAAATAAGTTTTCTACAAGGTTGAATAAAGAAAAAAATTTCGATTTCAAAAATTACATAAAAAGTACAAGTCAGTATAAAAACAAATAGTTGAGGACGATAAAAAACATTACAAAGTTATGTTCTATCTTTAAAAATTAAGGTGTTTTCATTTCGCCTTGAAAACCAACTTTGTATCTATAATGGTTTAGGAAATCCCAATAGTGTTCAATAGTGTTCAATTAAGATCATTATAATCTAAACATCAAGGAAAAGAAAAGAATTTCATAACCATCAATATCTAAGCTAATCAGTCTCAGAAAAAGCAATTTTATCTAATTTTCCATTAGTGAACAAGTTCTGAGTATTTTCTGTATATTTTCATGAATCCATATTATTAAAAATATCAAACAAATAATAATATCAGAAACAAATACAAACATGTTAAATTTAAGGAAAATATTTGCAGGATATATAAGTATTTTTTTAACAGTTAATCTAAAAATGATTGTAAAAAATACATGCATTCTAGTAACAGCAGCAGTAGACAGGTTTAACATAAGCTACTTAAGTTACTATACTTGTAATAGCAGTTATAATTCAAAATTATGCGATTTATTTTGTTTATTTTACGTTAAACATGCATGAATGAATGAATAACATGAATAATAAACACATTCATAATCAAGTATCAGATAATTTTATTGAAATTATGGCGAAAGCGCCTCCGTTCCTGCGCCATTTTATGTATCTACAGGTGTTTCCTGGGATATTTATATTTTATAAAATGTTATTTCTTCACTAATCTATTTCGATTAAATTAAATTCGTTTTATCCATATAATAAATTTAAAAAAATCTAGAATTAGTCTATAGTGCTTATTTAAAAACCAGTTGAAAATATACAAGCACGTTGCCAAGACAAAATTGCACAACTTTTATAAAATTTTACACAAATAATCGAAATAAATTTTAAAACTCAGACCCCTACAACTTTTTTGTCTTAATAAGCACTAACTTTTCGTAATACAATTTTTTGTTTACTTTTTTATGCTGAATTCAAAACTTTTAAAAAGTTCCTCGATAAATATTAGGAAACATTTTAAGGGTTGGTTATTGTAAATTTATATTTTTCTTTGAGCACACTTAAAGTATCAGTTGAAGGGGCGTACTGTAAAAATTAATTTCATGCAGCTCAAACTTGATGACCGAAAAAACAAGAAATTACAGAAATTTTAAATATTCAACGATACATTCATGAGAGGAAATCATCTCTTGTGTATAAATTCTTCAATATAAAAATTTTAAGACATTGAAAATGAATATTAAACATATTCGTAAATATTATAGATATAAAATCTAAATTCCCTCAATGATTTAGTTTAAATAGTATCAAAATCTAAGTGGAAAAATGATGATAATAACCTGGATTATTTAACATTTAAACATCTCAAAAAAATAACAACATATCTGTGTATCAAATTTATTTAAAAAAAAATTATTAAAATCATAAAAAAATAAAACTAAGCACATGTTCTGGTCATTTTTAGAGAATATTTTTTTCGAAAACAAAAAAAAATTATTAAGGCCAGTTCCCAACCATATTGTTTAAACTGCATATAAAGTAGTTAGTTCACTGTGGTATGTGACCCAGAAATAAATTTATTAGCATAAATACCATATCTCACAAATTCAGGTATTGCTGTACTAATTGATTTTAGGCCCAGAGAAAAGTTGTTGGTAGATGTTCTTTACTTTATTAAAATTAATCTTAATAAATTATTTGGTCCAAATTTTTTTAAATTAGACGTACAAAACATTGTTTTACCATACAGGACAAAACTGGAAGTAAAGTATTTCTAAAGTCAATTAAAACAGTTTACAAAGAACAACAAGCTTTTTACGGCATTTAAGTCTGTAAAATGTTTTTCAACGGGTTATTTCTTTTACTGTTAGGAAAGATGATGATAACGAGACTTACCATACAAATTTTGTTATTATTTATTGTAAAATAAATATTATGAAAGAAGTATTTCATTTTAATTAAGATTAGAAATACTATACTACTGAGTACCTTCCAAAATGTCTTATTATTACTTTTTTTTTCTCAAATATATCACAGAAGAATGAAACCAATTGTAATAAAGCAAATAGAAATAGTATAATCAATTAAAAGATATTTTTTATATATTCATATTTTTATTCTCATCAAAAAAATATTTAGAAAAATACAATCTGCTATTAAAGCAACTAAGATATGTATGCACAATGCATTGACAAATTATCCCTTTTATATCCTAAGTAATTCATATCTGATATCAGTTTGCACGTCTGTCTGTCTGTACGTTTCAGTTCTCGGAAACAGCTAGATGGGTTTTCTTGAAATTTGGCACATAAACACACCTTGAGCCCCTCTTATTATTTCACAGGAATATTAGTATATTGTACAAAAAGTACGGAACGTAACCTATTCCATACGATGTGTACTACAACCACACGAAAGTGGAATAGGTTTTCTGCATAAGTAGCACACTACACTACAAGGACCACAATGACTAAAATACATATTACAGTGCTTTTATATATATTATAATGAAATCATTTCTTTTGTATGATTTATAGATGTTAATTTATTATTATTATAAGTGTTCTGTTCTAAAAATTAAATTTGAAAGGTTTTTATATAGACAAACACTTTTTATTAGTCAACAATTTTGAATATTTAAAGGAAGTCTTAAAAAATTTTACTAAAAATAAAATTTTTATTGGGAAAAGTAATTATTTAAAATTTAACTCTAAAAATTAAAAATCATTCAGTATTAAAAATTTTGGGATAAGTTTTAAGAATCAAGTAAGGATTTTTTTTGGTTTTTTTTTGAGGGTTGGAATTAATTAGAGACGGGAGGAAATAAAAAAAAAGTCATATTATATTTATATTTATTTATTATATTTAAATGTGATAAGGAATTTTGAATAGAAATTATAAAATGGATTAATATGGATATTAAAGGAATAATAAAAATATAATAAAGATTATAATTTGAAGATTTGGAATTATAATGGGGCATAAATTTCAAATTTTGACAGAATAAAAAAGAAATTTTCAGTAGGAAACAGTCAATCGAAACATAAACGTAGCGGGAAGAAGTTAAAGTAAAGGAAACTCAATTTGTCGACAGGATATAAAAAAATTTCATTAATTATTTATATTTTTGTTAAATTTTATGATTTTTTTATTATTTAGATCCGAACCCATTCCTAAATTGAGATAGAGTATCAAAATTTTCCATTAATAATTAAAAATGCAGATACATAATAATTGACAACAACGGTTGCGGCCGTGGCAAAAGTGCCGTAATTATTAAAACATCAACTTGAATGTAATTTGCAATAATTGCCAACAAATAATTTTTACAGTACGGCCCTTCAACTAGTACCTTAAGTGTGGTCAAAGAGAAATATACATTTACAATAACCAACCATTAAAATAACATTTCGACGAACTTTTTAAAAGTTTTGAACTCAGCATAAAAAAAGTAAACAAAAAATTGTATTGCGAAAAGTTTGCGACTTGAAAGATAAAAGAGTTTTAAAAGTTGTCATCTTTTGTTTATTTAAATTTTTTCTTTTATTCCATTTATTAGATATCTAAAACTAATTTTCTATGTTCAGATGTAAACATCTTTATACCTTCAATTCCTAACAAATCAGGAAACGTTTTTACTATAAAATTGGTTATTTATTTTTTGGTTATCATCGTGCCAAGTTTAAACGTCGTTGTTACTCTCATATCATATATTACTTCTATTTATTTATTTTTTATTAAAGTGCCGCTGGGAAAAAAAGACCAGCATCAAAAAATGCCTGTTTGAAGTCAAGGTCTATATTGAAATCTTTTGCTTGTTCCATTATTTCTTTCAGTATATGCACTGAATTTGTTGTCGATTTTTGATTGTTATCGCTCTGTAAATATAACTATAGGTCTCCTTTTTCTGAATTCTCACTATTTGTCCTATTTTCCATTTTACTAGCATTTGTTTTTCCGTACAGATTTTCTTCATCAATTCTTATATCTATTCTTCCTTATTTAATAAGTTCAATATTTATTTCATCTTTCTCTTGTGCTTTCGCATGTCGACTAATATTTTACTATTTCTTTTATTTCTAACGTTGGTTCTTTTATCCCTTCATCCATATTTTTATCTCTTGTATATTGTGCTTGTTTCCTTCTTTGTTTCTTATTCCGCATATATATGATCTCTTCTGATCATTTTTTTTTCTACTATTTTCAATTTGTTTTATAATTATCATTATAATATTCAAAGATTTAATACAACTGCTATGGAAAAAACGTTATTTCTTGAAGGGTTAAGAGTCAATAACAGTTTGTAATTATTAAAATTTCATCAAGTGTAAAAAACTTTAAATCTAGGTTAAGAAAAATGTATTTTTTAAAATAAGTGTAATGTTAAATACTGAAGAGTTAAATTGCTGTTTGAGCTAAATAAAATTCTTCTATCATATTCTATTCATTTTATTTTCTAGCAAATCTCGTTTATTTTTTTTTATTATTTTCATTTTTCTTCATACTATTCCTTCTTACTTATATATGTTTTTTTATTATTTTTTCTCTACCTAGTACATTTCTGCTGCTACTTAAAAAATATTAAAAATAAAATTATAATTAATTTTAAATCATTTAGGTACTTCTTTATCATTTATGGTTAAACATTTTGGGGAGACGTGGCATAGGTTATGAATGGCCATTTAATATTCCCTAACGCCTCCAAATCAATCTTCCGGGCAACATGGGATCGATCTCAATTTGTCGAACTTCCCTTATAATATAATATTAGCCGCAGACCCGAAAATAACTACAAATCCCTAAATCTGATCTCGGTCATGCCGTTAGTATTAAATTTAGCACTAACCGCGGAGGAAATAATTGATTACGATATTCATTTTATGTATACCACAAGCCACTTTCAGTAATTTATGAATGATGAAAAACGTTATGGTTAAAAGACACGCATTTTGATGAGTTTGAACGATATATTAAATTTGTTTTTTATAGGCACAAATACAGATAAATATATTTAAATACATTTATTATTAAGAGACTTCCAAAAGAAGATTCAAAGTAACATAGATTTTATGAAAATAATAAAACTGACATAAAAAATGCTTTATGCTCATGTTAGACTAGACTTGAAATGATTATTGAATAGAAATTAAAAAATAAAAATCTTGAAGAAAAAAATTATATTCAGTTTTAATAAATAAACAAAGTTATAATTATTTTAAATAAAAAAAATTATGGTTTTGCTTAAAATATATTAAAATTAATTTTTAAAGAACTTGAAAAAAATTACTGTTTAAAATTTTATTATTGAACTATGTATATGCATTAATTATCTTATTCATTATATCTATTTAACCCTCCTTTATAATAAACAAAATATATCCAATATATCGCCATTTTTTCCATGTTTCTGAAGAGATACGCAGACATTCCCATTTTACCGTTTATTGGATCGAATAGAGCATGCTCTATTCGAATCTAAAATAAAAATTCAAATATTCCAAAAACAAATGCCTCACATACATACACCACACACAAATAGAAATAAAGACTTCAGATACGAATCTAAATTCCAGTATTCAGTTATTTTTGCCGACGTATAGTATTGATACTCTTGGGACTCCTTTAAAAATTTAACTTTCCAGCTATTTAAAAATGAAAACTATTTTTCTAAATATATAAAAATATAGCAGTCTTAATACTCAAAGAAATTATTTTCTTTCAGCAGAGAAGACGTAAAAAACATCTGGTCTTTATATTGTATCGAACTATTTCTAATAGTACTTAACTTTCAGATCCTTACTGAACTAATTATGACTCATCCGTAAATGAAATGCACGAAATGGTTTTTCTGTGTCTTAAAATCCATCTAAAAAAATCTACTGAGAAACCTAATATTCAGTTTTTCTCTATTGATCGTCATCCAACATACAATTTTAACTTCAAATTTCAAAAGTGAGAAATAAAAATCAATGTCTAGTACCGTGCACAATTATATTTTAACAATTTAGTTGGAAGAGAAACGGACACCTAGTTTTAGTATACAAATGCCATCATCAGACCTACAATACAATGAGTTTTATAAAATAAACTGTTTATAAACTTACCAACGATTAAAATTTTAAATTGATTGTAAACCAGTCCATTTTATAAAACTCATTGTAACAATTGTATTAAAGGCCTGATGATGGCATTTGTATGCCGAAACCAGTTGCCAGTTTCCCTTCCAACTAGATTTTTAAAATATAATTGTTGTCTAGGCTTTGATTTTTATTTTTTCATAAAATTCTAAGTACCTATGCTAGTCATCCTTCTAATATTAATAGTTGGTTCTTGACGTATCAAGTTAATTTTTTTTGTGTGATAGGCCGATCAATTATAGCAGGAAATCTTCTAAATATCGAAATATGTCGAAAAACGTTGATTTGGAAACCCTACAATGGAGATAATTTCAATCCTACGAGTAATTTGAACTCGCCTAGATCCTCTATAGATATCATGGCAAATTTTGTCAGATTGGTCGTGTATATCTAATAATAACAATTTATTTAGATTGTAAGCAAATCTAATAATTTCTTTAATTTTTTTTTAAAGTTGAAAGGAGAATTTAAACAAGTGCTGACAAACTTAAGAGAATCCACCAAAATATATACGCGCATTCGCCAGTTTTAACAGAATTGATATTATAATTACTTTCACCATTTCACCATAATCAAAATTTTACATTGGTATTTTTCCAGTTCTTTATTCGGAAAAATAGCTCAATCCCTGTATGTTAGAATTAAGATTACTAAAAGTAAAAACTCATGTAGTTAATGTTCCAAAAGTTGAAGATTACAATTTAAGGCACTGAAGATGGTTCTACAAGAAGAAATCAAACTAATATTTTTTGTACCTAATTTTTATTTTTGCAATTATAATAAGATAATACTGAATCATATTGTTATAAGTTTTCATTAATTTTTTTTTAATTAAAACTCGTTTTTATAAAAGTGTTTATTTTTTCATATATAAGGAGCATTATAAATAAGCGGCGTTATTTCATAGGTTACTTTAAGATTGACTAAAAAACTAAAAATGAATTTGAAATTATTTACTAAGAAGAGAATTCAATGGCACCAAAGGAATGGACAAAATAAAATGTAGACTATGGTGGCAATAGACTATTTTGTCGTTTCTTGGCTTAATTATTTAATAAATTACAAGAACTAATAAAATAAAAAATACTAAAATCGCTTTACTTAATATTTCGCTAATTAAAGTAAATATTTACTTAAAAAGTACTTGGCTGTTATCATGTGTAGTTGCATCGCGCTGAATTTAAAATAAACTCTCGTTTAATTATAAATTCTGACGAAGATGCTTTAGTGCTTGCTGTCTTGTTATGGAAACGGAAAACAATGACATCTCTAATTACCTGCTAATCAGATGCCATTGTAGAATTTCACCTCTTCAGGGAGAACAAAATTAAATTAAAAAATTAGGAAAATGATAAAAAAATCATAAAAACCATATTCTTAACGGAAAGATGAAAATAAAAAAAAATTGTTGGCCTGTTTTTCTAATTCATTTTTACTTATACTTAAGTAGATCGATGGCAAATTATAAGCTAACATTAATGAAAATAATTTTGAAAAAGGGAGTTTATTGTGGCTATTTAAGTTCAAACGTAGAAGAAATTAGAAAAATAAATAAATAATAAAGACGAGTTTGGCTATTATTAACTAGTTACAGCCGCCCCTTCCCGATATTATTATTTTTATAGCTAGTGAAGACATGTTGTGGACAGCACAGAAATAAATGATGAAATCGGTTCTCCCAAATCAATAACGCCGTCAAAGCGGTTAAAATATTTGTTCGAGTTCAGCTAATGTTTTTTCCCCAAAAATCATTATCTCTGGAAAATTTAGTTTTCCGGTATTGGTCCATATCAATTTCGAAATGGATACTCGACGTTTCGCTTCCAATATAGGTCTTCATTAGGATTTTTGGACGAGCACAGTAACTCAGTATATTAACCAAATCAGAGGTGAAACTTGTCGTCTGGTATCGTTGGAAACTAGTTACGGGGAATTTTAAACAATTTATAACTGTGAAAATTGATAATAAATAGTGCTATCAAGAACCGTAAAACTACTTCAGATGTCCCCCCTAAGTTTACATTTTACACAAAATAGAAAAAGCAGTATATTACGCTCGTTTTATCTGATTTATTGCCACACCCATTCATTGACGCTTCGCTTAGTTCTTTAAAATAAGAATAGGACGGATAACAATATAATGTCCTTAGTTTGAAGAATATAAAAATCATATTTAATAAACAAGCTTATATTACTTAAATTCTTTAATAATGCGGCACCTACTTCAAAAAATTTCAAATTTTAATAAAAAATCTCAATTGTTTTTTATTTTGTTAAATATTACTAAAATTCTTGAGATAGTATTTTCTTAATGCAAATTAGAGAGGTGTAAACCTCTGAAGGAAAACTTACTGCAGAGTAACCCCCGTATCTCCGGTCTACTTTAACCTACAGGGTTCAAATTTAAACTCGACCTAGACATGACCCTAGATATCTACATACCATGTTTGAAGCAAATCAGTCCAGTGGACGTGAGATCTCACAGACACACACACTAACAGGATAATCTCAATACCTTGTCAATTTTTCTGAAGTAAGATAATAAAGTAATACTAAATATTTTTATATAGGACGATAATCATTTATATATCAACATAAATTAGTCCACACAGATTTTTATCTTTTTATTGTTTAGTATGTCTTGTTTCAATTAATTTTATAGTTACTTCATGCTCAAAATAAAAATTAAGCATATTTTTTATATTAATCATTTTTTTTTTCAAAATTATGTTGTTAAACAAATTTACATGTGTAAAAAATACAATATGGGACATTACATCAGTAAATGCAGTTTTTTATACTAATTTGAAACCAACTTAAAGATTTTGGAAATTATGATATATGTAGTTTTTGAATCCAGACCTAAAATATTGTATCCACGATTAAGTTATAATTTGCTAAATACTAATAATAGTGAATAATGATTTCATTATTCACTGGTGTTTCAGATTTCTAGATATCCATTATTCACTAGTGAATAATGATTATTCACTGGTTTAAATAGAGGTTTATAGTAGCCAAAATTATTTAATAGTCGCACTGTTTTTTCGACTATTGCAAATTTAAACGTCTTGTATCTCGAAAACGGAAAAAGTTAATATGAAATTAGAATATCGAGTTCTCCAAAAAAATGCAGAAAAATCATGTAAAAAGTATTTATGGAATAAGCTCCTTGCGGTAATTTTTAATGGGTAAACTTTTTAGATTACGGCATTAGAAACTCAAAATCCATTTAACATGACTGAGATTCGTCATTTATCATTTATATAATAATACTTTGCACAGGACTACATAATTTCGTTAAAATAAGTGATCGTCAAGAGTGTTTTTAATTTTTAATCTTTCAGAGACATACCACAAACATTTTGGTGATACAAACTGCACTATTATCGAAAAATTTGAAGCAATAAAAAATATTTATTTATGAATGTTTCCAAATGCAAAAACTTACTAGGAATATCAATAACATATTATAATGAAATCATTCTATGGCAGGTCTTATGAAATTTTAATAAAAATAAAATTTATTTATAGTTAAAAAAGTAATAATTTAAAATTTAACTATGAAAATTAAAAATCATTCAGTATAAAAGATTTTGGATAAGATTTAAGAATCAATTAATGACTTTTTTGGTTTTGATAAAAAAAGGAGTCGGAATTAATTAGATACGGGGAGAGAATAAGAAAAGTCATAATTTTATATAGGTTTTGAAATTTTTTGTATTTGATAAAAAGAGCTGAATTTATAAAATTTATACATATATCCAATTAAAAAAAAATTATATAAATTATCGAAAACAATTAAAATTTTATTTAAAATGACAATTAAAAAAAAATACAATTTATGAAAAAAGGAGATTAGTAGAAGAAATCTGGCTATTGGGGAAAATTTAATGGAATATTCATTGGTATTATGGTTATAAAGAATAGCAGCAACAATTAACAATATAAAAAATTAAGAAGTTAAAAGAGATAGATTTCAAAATTATCATCAACGAAGGTGTAGATAAGAAGAAGAGGAATTTAGCAGGCAACTCAAGTTTTATTAATTTTCTACAGTTTATTTGTAAGAATTTATGATTTTTCATTTAATATAGAACCCATTCCCAATTGAGGTAAATCATCACAATTTT
The DNA here is from genome assembly GCA_963243735.1 of Neocrepidodera transversa. Taxonomy (NCBI): domain Eukaryota; kingdom Metazoa; phylum Arthropoda; class Insecta; order Coleoptera; family Chrysomelidae; genus Neocrepidodera; species Neocrepidodera transversa. The sequence goes on from OY725339.1 coordinate 14,938,545, forward strand.
ATATTATAAAATAATGTATTTATATTTATGGGAAGATTTTAAGGATCTAGGATATATTTGATAGTAAATAAACTTTTAATAATTACATAGTTCTCGTGGCATTTAAGAATTTACAAATCTCGAAACTCTCTCTGAAACCATTCTATTTCTATAATTAATAAATAAATTCCAGTCTCTAAGATTCGATGGTAAATATTTTGTGGGAAATTGATCATACAGTCTTGCAAGTCCTCCAGCTAGATTTAATCTTCCTTCTTTGGAGTATCAAAGAATATGCAGCAGTTTGATATTTCTTTATAAACTTGTTCAAGACTTAATCGATGCTGCAAATATTCTAGGATGAGTAAGTTTTAATGCAACTTACACGCAATCGCGGAGATACATTACATTTTTGAATTAATTTAATTAAAAACTTAATTATTACATTCAAGTGTAATAATTTCAATATTTGGATATTCATTTACAAAATAAAACACTATCTGATGTATCATAAAGTTTAAATAATAGTTATTGTAGGTTGCAAATTATAGTCGAATACCTTTCAGGAATTGTCAAGGGTAGACGGCATACAGGGTTGGAATTAGGAGAATGTGATTCTAACAATTTTACAAACACAAAAATTGATTTGAAATTATTTTAGTTACAACATGAAATAAAGTAATTAATAAAAAAATATGAAAATGGAAATCCTACCTTAAGGTCGTACTTATTTTTCGAAAAATGGCGAATGCGCGGATCGATATGCAGAGCGGTATAAAATTGCACATTTTTCTAAAACTCACAATTTTACTATTAATATACAAAAGACGGATCTGCACTGATCCCTAACCGAGTGAAAAACATGTCATTATAAAAAAGCCTATATGTTCAATTGGTCAAGCTACTATATTTTCAAAAGACTACCTACTTCTATACTATAAGTATATAGTTTAATACACAAATGATTCGCGAGAATCTGGGAGCCGCTTGTCCTTTAGTAGGGGAAGTGACAAATAAGTTCTAGTGTAATGAGACGCAGGGTTAGCAGGAGCTTTAATAAGGTGGATGAATGAAAGAGTTTTTCGTCATAACACAATGTTTATACAGATTTTACTTTTTTTTAAGAAGCAGTCACATGTTGTTTGCGATTCGAAGGACCAAAAAATGGTGACAATTTGGCCTATATTAAAGTTATTTACTAATTTTACTTTTAAACCAGTCATTATATCCAAATATGAGCTCGAGATTTGCAAGTGAAGGTGACACGACGAAACTTGAACATTTTGTAGCAGGGGCCTAAGAGAGCTTAACTTGAGATTCTCGACTGAAGTTTCGAATTAACATTTGATTTGTACAAATACAAGAAAATTAAACCTAAAAATAAATATGAAAAGCACATTTGAATTCGATTCTTTTTTTAAATGAAACTTTGGTAATATTTTTGCACCATTAGATAATTAAAAAAATCCTCTATCCAGTCATACTAAAATATTTTGCTCGCTTATGTCATTATCAAAAATAAAATATCAATTCAAGATCAGCTCGATATTTTAAGTACGATTCGTAAATTATTGTAATGCTTGGTATTTTGTAATTAAAATAATCCTGTTCTCATCAGCCGAGCCGAGAAAGTTCTGGGGTGACACAGCCGATTTTTTCTTAGGTATTCACTTCAAAAATAGAGACCATAGAGATCTATAAATGTATATAATTAAAATAGTAAGAAAATGGACTTTTTTTACCAAGATCCTCCCATTTGTAACTGATAGTGTGATTTTTGTGAAAAAAGTTATTTTTGGCATAGTTTTTTTTATGTTGTAAATTATTTTTCTGGTTTAAAATAGTGGCATGTTATTGTTAACATTGAATCATCAATTTTTAATTAAAACGACAAAATTGTTAATATTCATAAAAACTTTCCATGTAAAATAATATGTCCAAATATATTGATTATTAATAACTGTAAAGAGTAAAATATTTGTATTGTTCAGAGTTTCGAATATGAATATATTAATTAGCCATTATTTTACGAAAATAATTATTTGTATAAGTTTAGAAATAGAATTTGGAATCACCTTGTATATAAAAATCTAAAAATATAAGAATATAATTTACATTTAAAAATTGAGTAAATGACCTTACTTTAGTTCTAACATTAGGATATTATACAGAACAGCTATACGATTAAACATTATATTAAATGTATTGATAATGTGTTAGTATGTTTTATTATTGTGTAATTTATTATACATGCTTTTCACAACTATTAAATAAAATAATATGTTTCATTATTATTGTTATTAAATTTTACTCACGTTCTTCATAAAACATCTTTTAATATAATTTCATTTTAATATTGCCCTCAGAGTAAGTAAAAACTAAATAACAATATAAATATTATATAAACATATTATTTTATATTATAGTGATAAAAAGATCGAATAATTCATGTAAAATATTTTTTTCCAAATGAATAAATATAATTTTTAGAAGATGTGTGGTATCTGGAAACTTCTTGAATTTTTAAATTTAGTGAGAAACTAGACAAACTGAAGAGGTACTTTCAAGATGAAAATATTATATCAAACATTTATCATACATTTATTATCTACTCTACCTATATTTCACTCTTTACGAGTGAACCACAGAGTTTATGTCCGGAAGAAACAGGCATTATCATTTGCTTTGGAGCTTCTGAGCCACTTCCTAATAAATATCAAATTTTCACTAAAGTAACAGGATCGGATTTTAAAAATATACTTAAAATATTAAAAACATAAATAAATAACATTCTAATTTTTTTCCTTTGAATACGTGTTTAATTCTGTCTAATTAAAGTATATTGGGAATTACATTACTAAAACAAACATTTTTTATATTTAAATAAATAAAAACAACGTTTTACGATTTTCACACAAAAATAACAAAAGTTATTAATTTATTTGTGACTTGTTTCATTACATAGTAAATTTATTCTTAGTTGTTTTAGTATAAATTAATAAGTTTTGTTATTTTTGTGTGAATATCATAAAACGTTGTTTTTATTTGTTTAAATTTAATAATGGATTTTGATCAAGTAAAAGCAGACACAGTTAAACAAAGATTTTTAAGTAAATTATTTTTGTTGGTTAACGTGATTTCTGGTTTTGACAGCTATCAATATCATCAGTTTTGTTGCAAACTGAACGTTGAAGCCGAAAAAGTTTTCCAAAAAGGACTATTCCGGCTTTAATGGGGATTTTGGGCCTTTTTCTCAATTTTTTATTTTGAATTTTAGACTAATCAAATTTTTTTTTACAAAACTTAAATTGTTATTTTCATTATCATTAATTCTATTATTTACACAAAAGTTAACTTAAATTAAAATAATCGGTCTTTAAATGGGTCAAATTTAAACATTTAAATTTGCCTATTTTTATAATAAAATTAAATTGTACTACTATCAAAATCCTTCTGATTTCATGGTTTTACGTATGTTCAAAAATATTATTTGGCCACAAACGGTCGTCTGGAAATTCCAATTTTTTGCACAGGGATCTGGTATATACCCACCAAATATTTAAGATTTCTGTTTTGGGGCAGGTATGTTTATTTTGCTTTTGAAATATTCAAAATAGTCACAAGTATGTTTAAAAAATATATGGCCACAAGGGGTTGTCTGGAATTTCCAATTTTTTGCACATGTGTTATAGGTGAACACTGGTATGTAGCCCTCAAATATGTAAGATTTCTCTTTTGGCGCAGGTATATATTACTTTTACAAAACCTAATGTTAAAATGCCATAAGGAATATGGCAAGATTTTCATTTTGGGGCAGGTAGAAACTGGAATATTCTTTTGTTGAATTATTTTAATTTATTTACCTAATACATTTAATAAAAGAAAACAACATTCATGTATCTTATCGGAAATAAGATGGAAAAATATAATGAATATTGAATATTTTCCAATACCCCTAATATCTCTCTCTAAAAGGTCAAAATGACCAAAAACTAAAGTCCCATTAACCTCATACATATAGGTAAACAGTATGTTTTTCAAAAAAATAATTTACCCCTTAAGGGATCCGAGAACAATTTTTAACTAGCATCGGGTTATTCACCTTAGGTGCAAGTACCTCCATACCAAATATTGACAAAAGTTTGTTTGGACAACTCGTTCAAAATGACCAAAAACTAAAGCCTCATTAACCTACTACATATAGGTAAACAGTGGTTTTCAAAAAAATATAATTTACCCCTTAAGGGATCCGAGAACAATTTTTAACTTGCATCGGGTTATTGACCTTAAGTCCAAGTACCTCCATAACAAATATTGATAAAAGTTTGTTGGGACAACTCGGTCAAAATGACCAAAAACTAAAGCATATATATTTTCATTTAATTAAAAATTTAATTGTGATTTAAAAATTAGCAATTTGACATAAATATGAACTGATATTAACTTTTTATGCATATTTTAAGCAAAATTCGATAAAACTTTGTGTATGGTAATTTTTTTGCAAAAAAACATCAAAGGCCCATAAGCGATAATGTCCTTTATCTTTAGATATTTCTAGCAACTTCCAATAAAAACAAAAAATGCACAACAAACCAAGGACGAAAATGTGGCAAATGGTGCAAAAATTGTTTAAATTTCCAACTACGACGGCGCCAACGGTTTATAGAAGCCATACTATATCGAAAAATTAGTTAAAATGTTAATATTTAAGAATAAGAAATAAATTGGAGGAAAAGTATTATGAATTTTTTCTCTTTAAACATACAAAATAACACTTACATTATTCTTCATGCTCTTGTAAATGGCTTTTACAAATTAAAATATAATTCATGTTAATTCAATATAATTCTTGTGTCCGAAGAATTTTTTGTTATAGAAATTTGGATTCCACTTTTTTGTATTGTACAATTAAAACTAAAACTATAGTGAGTGAGAACAATAGTGTTTATAAGAACAGAACTGCCCAAGTACGGCTTCTGTTACTTTAGTCAGCTGCCTGAGTACGTCCCTGTTACTTAAATATTCGAACACTGTTAATGACTGATGGTGCTATTTTAAATTAAAATTTTATTACGAGAGCGGGCACGATCTCAGCCGGTTTTAGCTTCTAAACAGTCACAAATGAATGTGACCGATACGCTATCCACCTGTGTTTCCGAGACCGATTACATTATACAAAAAATAATTTAACTCCCGATTTTTACTTTATACCGAGACTCTTTACTCTTGAAAGACCCTGGATATATATAATTTCTTTAAAAGTTTTAAATTAAGTCATTATTAAAATATCAAATTGCTAAATTGAATTCTTTAAAATTAAAGTCAAGATCAAGCTGGCGGTTCTTCACCCACAAATTTATTAATTCATTGGTAACAGCAATGATAAAAATCGCTTTATTTATAACGAAAACTAAATATATTTCATTGACCTTCAACAGTTTATTTATCATTTTCAGACTTGTTCACCTTTACTAGAATTCCTATGTAAGATGTAAATCATCTATTTTGTAATATTTACTTAAAATTTTAAAAATAAAGCAATAAATTTTTATATTACTATCAAGTTGGTTTTGTAGTGATAATGATCAAATTAAATTAAAAAATATGATTATGTTATTTATAAAAATTGTTACATTTATTTTTTATTATTTAGTGACAATGAGATATTTACAATATTTTGTTCCATTTTTTATAGGGGTGAAAACTCTATAAGGTTTAAATATGCTTTTTTCAAATATAAATTTTTTATGCAGTGAATCGAAACTTTCCATTAACTTTTCTTTAGAACCCTAGGCACAAACTTTTTATAATACGTTTTTATAAAAAGTTTATGCGATCGGGGACCCCCGTTCAGGAACGAAGTTCCTTACGTTATTTTTTCAACTTTAAACGTGCTTCTCTCTCTCTTCCTTTATTTTCTACTATATCTTTCTATTTTTCCTGTTTTTCATAATTTTTTCCTTCTTTTTCCTATTTATCCCTATTTTTCCTTATTAATTCTTTTATTCCCTATTTGTATCTATTTTCCTATATTTCCCTCTTTTCTCTATTTTTGCCACTTTCCTCATTTTTCCCTATTTTTCATTATTTTTTCCAATTTATCCCTAGTTGTCCCTATTTGTATCTATTTTTCACTATTTTCCCTATGTTCCCCTACCTTTTCCTATTATTCCCTATTTGTACCTATTTTTATTATATTTCCCAATTTATCCCTATATTTCCCCATGATTCCTTATTTTTGTCTATTTTATCTATTTCTCCTATTTTTTTCTATTTTTCCGTGTTTTTCATTATTTTTTCCTATTTTCCCCCATTTGTCCCTATTTGTATGTATTTCTCCATATTTTCTGTGTTTTTTCCAATTCTTTCGTATTTTTCCCAATTTTTTCTGATTTTTCAATTATTTTTCCAATTTTGCATATTTTTTCTATTTTCTCATATTTTTTCCTATTTTCCCCAGTTATTCCCTTTTTCCAAATTTTTCACTATTTTCCCCAGGTTTTCCTATTTTTTCAATATTTTTAACTATTTTTTCTTTATTTTTCACTGTTTTTAATGTTTCTATTTTTCCGCATTTTTCCTATTTTTGCCTATTTTTCAATTCATTACTTACCTGGTTGGCTTTATTTATTTGCTTCTTCAACCCCGCAAACGCCATGATGAATTTTGTCTTCTACCTAAAACAAACAAACTTGTAATAGTTAATTATGTACCAGATTTAAATAACATGACGTCTTAATTAATTAGAGTAGGAAGTAGTATAGCAAAGTTTAAATTCGGTAGGAAAATGTAACACATAACAGAAGCCCTAGAAATTGGCAACATTGGAGTAAACTCAATAAACTGACCTTCCTAATCATCTAACACCATTGGGGGTGAATAGGGTCGCACCTTTTTTAAGTAAGAAAAAAACTATGATTTATATGTTCCTTCTTGTGGCATTACTTAAATGAAAATGAATTAATTGGCAATTAAACCACTGTTTTCATACAAATCGTTTTTTATTTTTGACATTTCGGCGGCTAATCAGACACCGTTTTCAAAAAACTACAATTTTGACCATATAAATTCTGACACTTAGAAACCAAATATGTGGCAAATTGAATTTGTAGGATTTTATAATTTATACAAACTATATTTAAATTTGTAAGTGTCATATACCTGGGCTACGACTTAATTAAGAATTTTGCATTCACTTATAATAAAATTGACAACGAAACACTCATTCGTAGCCACTCTATGTTAAGTTATTCATGAAATGATCACAAATTCATTGGAATCGATGGATAAATCGTAAGATTTAAACAGGATAAACTTATAATACTATCCCCAACAAAGTAGATACTTTTTAAGACATTTTTTCCTTTATTGTAGGTAACCAAGTTGGGCTACATTCGATTGAACATTGAGCCACACATTTTTCTTCATTTAACAAAATAAATACTGACTCTAATTTTTGCTTTCTTTTTTTTATTATATGTAAAGGTCTTGAGCTCTCTCCTGTGTAGAATTTTTCGCATTCATAGTGAATTTTATATAGTTTATTGCATTTTGTTCCTTACTTTCTGATTTTGTTTTAGTCAAAATTTCGTAATGTATTTGGAGTTTTGAATGTTGTCCTAATAAAGGAAGAAATATCCCAAAATATATCTACTTTGTAGGGGATAGTATCTATCGTATGATTTTCCTTGTTTTAAGTGTGGCGTATACATGATATATATCAAAACAGTAATTTAATTCTCAATTGACACTTTTTAATTTTAGTACTGTCACAAGAAGGAACATATAGATCATTTTACTAAATATCAATAAAGTAGAGTTCGTAAATATTTAATAAATAAATTAAAGTATGGGAGCAGAAAAAAATATTAAAATTTGACAAATATGAAAAAACAAAAATTTTAACAATATTTCAAATATATTTCTATTATTATTAGGTGAAACTAGTACTTTGGTCCGGAATTTGCGGGACTAAAGTGCCACTTTTACTCCCTTGGGACTAAATTTTTTTAATCCCACGGGACTAAATTTTAGTGCCGCAAATAAAAAACAATTGAAATCAGCCAACTTGTTTATTCTAATTTAATTCAGAACTGTTAAATACTTCTACAAATGTCCGACTAGGAAAAGGTGATGATAGTCTTTTGGTCTGATTTGATCATTGAGTAATTTGGTAGGCATAAGTTAAATCTCAAAGATTTCAAGGAGACTGAGTATATTGCTGTCATGTAGTAATTCAGAGTCAGTAATCGAAAAGGAGTAGTTGGTGTAAATAATATGATTTGCGAAAGAAGAGAGTGTGTAAGTAATATCGATCTTATATATTCTTTGGTTGGTACATTAATTGAAAACACTGGCAACTTGCCATCATTAACTTTATTTAAAGACATCATCTGCCATTCGGAACGTTGACACTCAAACCCCTCGTTAAAACATACGGCCATATGTTCAACTCCAATAGGGACGTTAGTGTAAAGCATACTGTTTAATACTGCTGTTAGAATTATGAAATTCATTTCCAATGCGGCCATTTTCTAGGTTGAATTCGTCTGAATGAATATTGAGCTTGCGATAATTGCCGATTTTCAAATACTTTATCCCACGCAGAACTTATAGAGAAACGATCTAATTGATTAATAGTTTTACTTTTATCTTCGTAGTATTATGTTAATAACGGATATATAAGCTAAGATCCTTTTGGCTTTCGTTCTGCGCATGATTTTTATTATACGTCACATTTTAAATACATACATTTCTTTTCTCTAACACCATTTTACGAGATCGTCGTAATCTTTTTCATATATTTTTTACGATTTTGTTGGAATTATATTATATATCCGTATAAGACAAAGTTTTGCAAATAGTTGTTATTGTTAGAATTAGCTCAGTTGGTTCACGCAACGGTGACTTGAATGCGGATTACAATTACTTACAAATAATAGAATTGATTGTTACGTTTAAATTCTAACAAAATTAACAGGTAAATAATTATTTTGAATTTTAAGGGGACTTGGGCACCGCGGTGTAAAAAAATAGCGTATATACCACAGCACTAAAGTGTCTTTTAATCCCGCTATGATCGGGAAAAAATCTTCATCCTCGGGATTATAGATGCACTTCAGTCCCTTGGTATATAATATACTACAGAGACATAAAAAATCAAACAATATGAAAAACAATGTTGAAAGAGTATGATAATCAGAAATGGAAAGTCATCCAGTTGAAAATGTGGTTTGGAATTGGCAGACCGAACTAAAAGGATTACCTGAACAATCTTTAAAATATTGTAGTGTAACTAATCATTTTTATTATTCATTTAACACTTTTATGTTATTTTTCGATGCTCTGACCTTAAAATTAAATATTAATTTTGAAGGTGTTCCCGGCGAGATATCGATGGCGGCAAAAATTCGTGTCCTAAGATATATACCCGAATCCGAAATCAAAAGTTAAAAATTTCGTAACACAAAAAGCTACGTATCGTTCAGTTCTGTGAAAATTTTGTCTTATCAAACGGTTGTTGGATTGACTGAATATCAATAGATAAGTCGAAAAACCAATATCAAATTGTAAGTAAATGTCAAATAGTAAAATTTTTCGAGATTAAGATCTTTAATCCATTTTAGACACAATCAAATTTTCTTAGCTAATAAATACATCTTACATCATAATTTTTGGTAATATTTGTATTGTTTTAGCTGATGATATATGAAACCATACAGATTAGTAAATTTTTCCGCAATTCAAAATTTAAAATAAATTTGTATGCATAAAAAATTTAAAAGTTTTGAATTTGTTAGTCTGTTTTCAATATTATTATTTTCCCACCTAAAATGTTAACAGATATAAAAATCTTTAGTATTTCATCTATATGAGACTTCACATATTCTCTTTTAAACTTGATTTTGTTATCGTTGAACGAATTTCATCACAGCTCAAATTCAATTCTTATATGAGTTGTCAAATCTACATAAAAAATTGAAAAAAAATTATATCCAAGTAGTCATTTCGGAAACTTTTAAAATCCATCCTCGTATGTAAAGAATATGTGATCAAATCAGCCAAATAGCCTTTCTCATAAAATGCAGAAAACTCCCTGATGGTAACAAATTTGTATATCTTAATAAAACTAAATAAATAGTATAGACAAAAGACGATAGAAAATGATTTTGTCTTTTTTATTTTATATTAAGTACGTATACGTAACATAATATGTAACATAGATAAACAATTAGCAAACAATTTCACATCAACATCACTTGTCTTCGATTTTAATTAAGTAAAATAAGGTAATAAAATTCTTTTGTTATTTTACTAACATCAAACAGGAAAACTTGGGTTATTTTTGGGGGTTAATTGAGGAATTTTAACAATTCTTTGCGAACCTTACGAGTGATTATCTTTTAGGTAGTCTCTTTTTGATGAATTTCAGAATTCATATTTGAGTTAGAGGTGAAATATTTCGAATTCTCTTACACCTTAAAATTTAATTTATTTTAAGAAATTAAATATGAAACCGCTTAAAGAGATGGATTATGAAGTAGGTATTTTATTTAATTAATTATTCATATCATAGTGTTTTAATTAAAAAATATAAAATAAATATGAAATTTTTATACCCAATACCATTAAAAATGTTGTAAGCAGATTATCCGATTAAAGATTTCGTAAGCATAATAAGTAGAATTAGTTGTAGAATAGTAAAAATATGTAGATATTGACGAGACACTAAGTTACATTAGCAATTAATGTATTTTTAAATAGCAAATAATTCTAAAAAATAGAAATGTGTTAACATAAGAGTTTTCAGTCATATTGTAAACTTTGATAGGTGTAATTTTCTTTTACGAAGAACACAAAGCGCATATTCTTAACGCTATTAATTAGAGTTTTAATTACTGCATTAAGATGAATGTAGGGTTGTTAAGTTTAGCTGCTGTAATTTTTTTAGAAAAATAAAAGAAAATGCATATTATACCGGTTATTAATTAGACTTTTAATTATTTCATTAAGATGGATTTTAGTTTTTTAATTAATATGTACATACATTAATACGAATTATAAATAGAATATTATCAATAAAGGAAATAGCTATTGGTTTTTTAGATTAATCCATTCACTAACAATGTTTTTTACTTTGGTATTACCGCCAACAGAACGTACCTAATTATTTTAATGGCAACGTTATTAAATTTTAATTATATGTATTATTGATATGTATTTATATACTGTTATAATTCGCAGATAGTGTTAGCTAGCAATATTCAATTCAACATAGCTTAAATGTCCCATAGAACTTATCTTCTATAAGAGAAGGGCTATTAATTCCGTAGACTGACCTAGTATTAAATAATATAAATAATTGAATTTTAATTTGACTAAAATTATATCTTGCCAAATAAGTTTAAGAATTAAACATAAAATGTGATTTTAGTAAGTCAAGGAAAACCAATAAAATTCTCGAAACCAATACCACATAAATTTAATGTAAATTTACTAAATATTAAAAGCATGGCGATTCGTTTTGGCATCTTTGTTTAGTTATCAAGCCTAAGAATGCAAGTAAAATCAAAATATAATTTTTTACCTACAATCAAATCACTACCGTTTAGTTTGTGTACAAATTGAGGGGTGGTGGAGTAGTACCAAAGACCATCTACTATAGACGTTTCACGTAAATGGCTCAAGGTCAACTTGTTTTTGTGTTTTTTGACCAAAGCACTAGATGTCTCTGTTAGTATGAATAATTTAATTTAGGTTGGCTGCAATGATAAAATTACAACTTTTAGTAGATACAAGTTTGCTCTATTGGGTATTTATTACTGACTTTTTGTCTTTGGTTTAATTTTTGTGATTGTGACAGTGTTTCCTTTATAAAACTTTTGTATACTATTATTGCGCTTTCAATTTTCGAATAATGCCTTATAAAGAAAAATGTTGTGTTCCAAATTATGACCAAATTCAACAATAATGAACTAAATAAAATGGATCTTCTATTAGTTTTTTCTAAAAGCAGCTATGTCACAGACATTTTGAACCAAAATATGTGTCAACAGGATATAATAGATTACTTTTAAATACCGTTCCAACTTTACATTTATTTGGTAAGTCAAAAAATACTCTGTTTAATTAACTACATATAAGAATTTGATTATATTTTATTTTAGGGGCTTTTAATATTATATGAAAGACAGGAGTGTCTTTACCTTTAGTTATACAGTCATCATGATCATGCAACTTTAATAATGTAGTTTGTGTTTTATCATATACAGAGTTGGGGATAAGTTTGGGACCAGACAAGTTTTAAGAAACCAAATTTAAATATTACAGAGCTTATGTCCAACTCTGTGTATTTTAAAATTCCATCGCTTTAATTTATTTTATAATTATTTTATTATAATGCATTATAGTATTAGATTGTAACAAATGCATAATGCTGTAACAATTAAAATAGATAAAACATTCATTGTAGTTTGTCTCGCTGATTTTTAACATGTTAAATTTCCCTGTATTCTTGACAGACGAATAATTTGGAAACAGACCACCAGATGGCGCCATTTTTATTAATTATTCGTACTGATAGTGCCATCTAGGGCTTTGATCCCAAAATACAAAAGTAAGTTTATCTCAAACCGTTTACGTGGAACGTCTATAGTAGATCGTCTTTGAGTAGTACGGCACATTGGTTATAAGTCCAGCCTATAATAATAAATTTTTGAAAGAAATTATGATAGTTACTGGGAACTGTAAATTTACGATGTAAATCATTTTAAAATATGGATGTATTGGATGATGATAGCCAAAATATGTATAATGGTTTCTTCTTCATTGTATATGTACGTATCCAAAATAAGCAAAAGAAACTTGGGATAACCTGACTAAAATATTTATATAATCCTATATATGTATAAGGACAAGTCTTCATATATTTCGAGTGTCTTTTCTATAACACAACAGTTATATCATTCGTGTCAACGACTCAGCATGCGCTGAAGGGAAGCTAACTCATGACTCATTTGTAAAAAATCGAAAATCAAACCGACGACGAGCTTAAACATTCTGGAAGATAATTGATATTGATGTATGCGGCTCCGTGGACGAAAAATTTCTCACCGGGGCAATGAAGGAGCAGACAAACTGGCACTAAAATGGGCAACATAATTTCTAATCGGACCGAGACCATTCTGTGGCATTACCAAGATAATAGTCAGGACATCCTTTTATCAATGGACGCTAAATATGTTTCAAGAGTGGTGGAAGAACTCACCAGAGCAGAGACAGCAGAGTTCATCATAGGGCCATCGAAATAACTACTACTTCTTACAGAGCACTGTAGGCTCAACAAACATATGAATACAATAGGAAAGTTGTTTGCAGGTTTTGCCAGGAAGAAGAGGACACCGCATTACATAGACTTAGTGTGAATGGTTATGTAGGCTAAGGTTTCTACTATTCGTCGAAAAAAAGTCCAAAATGGCATGCAACACAGTAGGGGAGTAGGACAAAGTTAGATAAAGTTCTCTAATCGAGAGGATAATCAAAATAGACCTGAAAAGGTCGCGGTAGAAGAGGTATTGATACACACAGTCCCTTTTTTTCTACCTATTTTTCAGATCATACTAGCTGCATTGAACGAGTGCGATTATAATGGCTTATATGAACGACTATGATCTACATGTGAAATGTGGGGAAAAAATCCATAATATACAGGTTTAAAAGAGGAAAATCTCTAAACTAGTTTCATCTGAAAGGAAAGTTAATTAAAATTATTTAGGTATATATGGATGTAAAAAATAGTAAACATAATGAGGAACAGACTTTCGTTTCATATTTCGATGACTCCACCTAATGGAGAGATTTAATCTTCTTAGAAACAACGTAAGCAAATAAAACAAATTTTCAACTTCTCTAAGACAATCTGTATTGAAACTAAATATAGATACCCGACAATAAGGAAAATACCCCGAATGTGTAAGAAAATGAAAAACAATGTTAGTTTCTTAGATTAATGATTTTAAAAACTGATACCAAAACTTATGTAATCTTTAAGAATTTAGATCATTTTAGCACGTGTCTCTTGGTAGATTTAATTCCAAATTTTCCGAATAACTAAATATAGCGATTGGCAATCAATTTTTTGTCAAAATCAAATGAAATATAATTAAAAAGTCACCATAATCCACCGATATTTTGAGCTTATTAAAACCTTCCTTATGATTTTTGAAGGGACTCTGCAATTACTATTTTTTATTTCTATTAATATGAAAGAGGGTAGCGCGGGGTTATAATTTTTTAAATATTATTCAATATAAATTAGAATAAAGCATTTAAAAATATTATTGCCGTCTATTATGAGTAAAGTGTGAATGTAATACCCTTTAGAAGAAAAACTGTTCATTTTTGATAATTGGCACCCAATCATTTTTTGGTGAAAATGAAATGGGCAATATCATACTAAAAATTCAGCAAAATCCACCGATGTTTTGAGCTTAATAAAACAATCCACTATAATTTTTAATGTGAGTCAGCAATTAATATCTTTTATTTCTATAAATAGGGGTTAGGGTTAAATAGGTGGTGGGGGTTATATATTACATCATTTAAAAAATTAAAACAAATCCACCGAGACCCAATTTCCATAAGGATTTGGCGGGGTCGTTTGTTTTAGAAACAGCAATCAAGGTAAATATTTGTTTTTCATATTATTTTCACACTAATTTTTAAAATTACTTTTTTTTTATTATCTTAGTTTTTTCCATTCATTTCTCAAAATTAAAATGTATTCAATTGTTTAATAAACTCGTCGGTTTTGTTTTTTAGCTGTACTACCTATCCTTGGATATTGAATTACTTTATCAAATTTACGAGTTTTTTCAGCAGCACAAAATAATTTTTTTAATCATGTAAAAACATGATAAATAATTTAAAACTAAAATACTTATAGTTAATCCAGTAAATTGCAATGCCATTTGTTGGATAAAAATACAGAATTTTGTAGTAATCCTGTAAATCCCAATCTGGAAATATCACGTACACAGTTCAATCCTTATTCTATCGTCTAGAAAGAAAATCTCAATAATCGTTCTTTACTGTTACGTGTAAATAAACAAGCAAGCCGATCTCGTTTATCGTTTTCGGGAGGGACTCGATCCAGATCAGTTTTAAACTGTTGTCTCAATTGTTACTTTCTTTTTCTTACAACGTTGTATGGTAGACTTAATTGATAATGTCATTTTCTTTATTATATCAAACAGATCTTCAAACTATGTTCTGTGTATTGTGTGAATGCTTTGTTACTGTTACTGTTATCCTTTACTTCCAAATATGTTTATCTTACCGTCAACTATTTCTGAAATAACGAAGCAACGAAAAAGACTGAAACTGTATTTTGTAGAAGGTTCATAATTGATGTCTGCCCAGTCAAAAATTGTGAATAGAACTCCAACAACGATTAGTTTTTTTTTATTTAGATCAACAATAACAAATTAATGAGGGTAAGATTTAAATAAATAATACAATGTATTGTCTACAGCAAGAATTTAAAATAAGAACACAGAATATCCTGAAACAAATATATTTTTTCCTCTATAAGCTTCTTTAATTAGTTGCTTTGTAACCTCTTGTCATTTCCTATAAACAATACTCTTTAATTAGTCGTGGGTTGGCAACAGATCTAGTTCTGAGAGAAAATTATTATTGGCGGAAAAAGGATTGCGATAGTTTTCATCGTAAATAAAATGACATTTTTTTATTTTTAAATTTACATTAAATGAACTGTTATACACGATATCGCAATGTTAGCGGCACGCATTGTAAATTTTAAAATTACATTATATATTGCATTTTTACTACTGTTATTCCAGATTGCTAGAATGTCTCATATACAATCAGTACCATATTTTTGAATGTAAAATAAACAGTAATTGTGCAATATTGTTATATTGTTTACTGTAGATTATAAATAAACATAACAGATTTTTATAGGTAAAAACACAAATAAATAATAATAAAAAATGTTCTTTGATTTGCAAAATATCTTATTTATAACAAGTTAGAATAGTTTGGAAAAAGATCAATTTCTCCTTATCTAAATCAGTTAACGTAAAAAACACGCAACCATAAAAAACTACACTTTATAGATTACCATTTTAATCAATAAATTATGCAGGGTAACATTAGATTACCAGTTTAATTCTATTTACGTTTAAAATGCTTTTTTTGTGTTGGATATGTCAGTATATTTATAATAACCCCAATAAGCCCAAAGGTAAAAAAATTAATTTAAATAATAAAATAAATTATTAAACTGCAGTATCATATTATCAAATCCTGTATCAAAAGTTACAAATGTGCTAAATTTTACTACAACTGTAACATTGAATTTTATAAAAATATGCGAGTTCAAAGGAAGTATACCCTTCCGGAGAACTGAAAGCAAATATCTAACATTGAAACAATTCTTGTTATCTTCATATATGACCTCCCGTTTGACCTGATTGTGTCTCGTTGATAATTTAACACAGTGCAACATTTTAACCACGCAAACACAAAGTAACCACCATTAATACTAGCAATAGATATAGATGGCCCACAATAATTTAACTACATGTTTAAACGGACGAATGCCAAACTGTGTTAATTTATACCATTATATATTTAATTTGCATTAAATAGAGGGTGATTCTAAATTACACAGATAATCAGTTAACGGGTAACCTGCCAAATAGTATTTGAGAAAAAGTACAAGTTAAAAACTAGGTATAAAATTCAAACTACAAGGACAAAACAAGCAAATTTAAAATAACCTTAAACCTATTTAACTTAATTTTAATTGAATAAATATAAACAGGGATGTATTTGCAACCAGGCGGATTAGGCGCGCGCCTTGAGCGGCAAAATATGGGGGGCGGCAAAATTTAGGAAGCAGGCCGGCATTAAAATAAAGCCGATCCCGTTTAAATTGGAGCAACTTGTTTTCTGTGTTTACTTTAAGCTACTTAAAATAGAAATAAGTAATTTGATTTTAAAAAATATAACAAACTATTAGATACTTTGTGTTGAAAAAATCAAATTAAACCGATTTTTGAATGAGTAAGTGATTGTAAAAAGTCAAGATGCAGCTCAAATGTAGCACTGTATCGAGCGTAAAGAGGGCGGCCGAATTGTACTACCTGGGGGCGGCAGACGTCTAAATCTGTCCCTGAATATCAAAGAATATAGCTGTAATATTTAATAATTTAACATCGCATGCAGTGGAAGAAATATCAGAACATTGGTTTTAGGAGTGTTCAAACCGATATCACTTGGAAATCCTAGTACTGGATATTTACCATCGCATTTGATCCATAAATATTTAATAAATTTATTTGTATATTTTTAATAATTTTAGCACGTATCTGATACTTTGGATTCCAAACAACAAAGGGCAAATTCCAGTCTTAGTAGAAGAACTGGTAGACATTTTTGGGTAGGTATTTGAGGCAAGCTGAAAACTCGTGCTATACCTCTCCTATGATACCCTAACACAGGCTGGGGAGTAGCGGGTATAAATCAACCCTTATGTTTCCAAAGTTCGAAATATTTTTTGAAAAAAATATCCTTTAGGCAATTTGAAATTTTTATACTTTTAAATCGTATATTTAAAGAGTTAAAAAATAAATAAGCCAGATTATTTAATCGGGTCTTCAACTTTGCCAGATGAAAAATATATTTGTGGCAAGTTGAAATTTTAATATTCGATGAAATAAAACAATTTAATTTATTTAAATCGTCATTATATTTGAACTAAGTTCAATATAGAATTTCCAAGTAAAAAATTTTGTTTCATACTTTTTCCATGTAAATTAGATTATAATTTTTTTATCAGTAACCTATTAATGCACTGTATAAATTAAAAATTTGTTCATTATACCTTCACCCGTTTGAGAAAGCTACTATGTTAGCGAAACGCGTCACGAATCTATATTGAACTTAGTTCAAATATAATGAAGATTTAAACAAATTAAATTGTTTTATTTCATCGTATAGTATGGATCTTCATTAAGTATAATATTGCCAATTAAAAAAAATATTATAAAAACAGCTGTCTATGTGATGAAACTTTTCAAACTTTGGAAACGTTTGTTTGAGAAATTTATGGTTACAAGAATGTATCAAATATAAATGCAGCACGATTTCAAAAATTTTGTGAGCCTATTAAAAAATTATTAAAAAATGTGATCCCTCTATTTTGCCTCCGTCTTTAGGTTTTTAAGAACACACATATTATAAATGGTCTAATAATTTGGTATGTATAATAAAGGGTAACAAAAAATCTATATTCTGATCTGTGTGTACAAATATATGGTCTTACTATGGTCTGTTACTCGAGTATACTCATTTATCGCAAACACAAAATTAAATACATTTAATACATTAAAATATTCGATTGTATCAGCGTCAATAATCTCACTTAAGAGATCAATATTTATATCTCCGATAAATATAAGGTAATTTACTTTTTTATTATGGTTAATTTAATTGTTCCGTAAATTCTGCTGGTCCAGTCGAAGGTATAAAAATTTCAGGTTGCCTCAAGGATATTTTTTGCAAAAAAATTCAAACTTTGGGAATGTAACGTTTGATTTAGCCCCGCTACTCCCCAGCCAGGTCTGGTTTTCATCTTGCCTCAAATACCTAACCAAAAATATCAACCAGCTCTCGGAATATCTTAACAAAGGCACTAAAAGATAAGCATGATATATTTTGGAAGTCAATAATAAAACTTTTTAAAAGCGCTGCTAGATATTCCAAAAATATAATTAACGATTAAATGTTAGCTTCAAGTTTTACAAGAACTAACTTTCTCATCAGCAATAAAATAATCAAATGTGAAAGGATATTTTTGGTTATAAAAGTATAACATTTTGATTCATTTAGAGTTTTATGTCGTCAGCATAAAGCAATATATCAGAATGCACATTGTGAACGATGGAATTTATAGACCCAAGATAGATCCTTACGGAACACTCGAAATTGCCAAAGTATTCCGTAATTGATAATAAACATTGAGTTGTCTATCGAGTAGACAAGATATAAAGAAGCTTAGAAAAGAATACGATAATCCAAGGAATATCGACAGTTCACCATAATACACCCAACTTCATTTTTCCTGATAATTTCCACATAGGTACTAGGACAGACACAGGGAGGTAGATAAGATCGGATTTAGACGGTAAAATTGTCAATCTGTAAGAATGAAGATATACTGTCAGGACAAGTGGTTTTATTATTCCTCAAAATATCATCTTTACATAGCGTTGAAGTTATTAGAAGTCGACTAATATTGACTAAGTTAAAAAAATCTGCTTAGCTATTTGGAATTATTTGAGGGTCATAAAAGTCTATAGGTATGGATTATTGAGTGAGAATCTACTGATCAGCAGACCATGTTACCCAACTCTTTATACATTTAGAAAGTTTGCTTTGTGCAGATTATAACTGGGTGAAAAAGTCATGTGCTTCGGCTTATAAATTGAAAAGTGTATTTAAAGTGAATGATGAAAATTAAAAATCTCTAGTAAGAGAAAATCAGTATTTAAAATGGTCTCAAAAATAAATTGTGTCACGAGTACAGTATACTAACAAAAAGTAATAAGTCTTATACTGTGATATCAATTCCGGGTGACTCAAAAGGTAGGGCCAAGTTCATCTTAACGCACTATTTTGAAAATTGAGGTGATTATTCTAGACTCAATTAGGAATATGGTGGACTTCTGGTTTCTTTTAAATTGGTATAAAAATTGTATTTTCAAATGGAACACTCAGTATATTTTTACATATTTAGATTATCTGAGTTAAATTACATATAATATATGACAAATGTTACTTCGGCTGTAAAAAAATTCAAATATTGTTTTATTTGGTGAGGCTGTGACTTGGTAAATCTATCAAAAGGTGTAAATAAAAAATATTTTTATTACATACATTTAATTAGTATTTATTTAATTAGCTTTATATTGTTCCACGGCCGTTTTTTTATGGAAAACTCATTTTTTTAATGGAATACATAATGGGCCATTCGTTTTTATTAAATTTATTGTTTAATAAATCAAATGATATGCATACTGTCGGTATGGCTTTTGAAAAACATTGCGAAATTACGAAAAAACGTAATTTTTTACCAAGGTATGATAAATTTTTTTAATGTCACAATATTTTCAAAAACTTGACCAATATTATGCATATCATTTATATTATAATTAAAGCGGTAATTTAATGAAAAAATAGCCCATGTGTTCCATTTAAAAAAAATGGGTTTACCAATAAAATTAATAAAATGATTAATATTCAAGTGTATGTAAAAATAATATTTTTTTCTAAATTCCAGTCACCTTTTGATAGACTTGACCAAGTCGCAGCCTTTTCGATTAAAATTAATTTTTGATTTTTTTTTGCAGCCGAAATGACAGTTTACATACGGTGTGAACGTAAACGATTAGATCGTTTTTTTTTATGAAAAACATTTTTGCAATAAAAAATGCACCCTAATTTTAACCCCTTGAAAATATTAAATGGCAACAGGGGTCCACTGACAGCTCATTTAAAAGAGTTTTTAATTATCTGTTGAAATGTTTAATTAATTTAAAATTAAAAAAAAAATATAATTAAATTAAAATTTTATTTTTGAATACTTTAATTTTTTTATTATTTCCTTCAATGGAGACTATTTTAAACCGTTAAATAGAAAATCAAGAACCCTTTTAATAAGCTAATAATATACCCCTGTTGCTATATCAAAATTTCCAAGGGGCTCGCTACTCTGCGTAAAGGGTGTAAATTAGGGTACATTTTTATGTGTTTCATCAGAATTAAAAATCGACCTGTCCGAGTATTCTCTCGAAAACTTCACATCGACATATTCGAACCAATTAGGTACAATTATTTCCTATCGTGGCCATGGTAACAATGTACATTTCCGGAAATACTTTTCGCCTAGGGTAAGTACCCTGGATGGTATTACACTGGAATTATTTTGGAATAAGGCAAAATTAAATAGTTTAAAAAATTATTTAATGTCTTTGGAAAAATATTATTTTGATATGAATTTTTCTAACCGAATACCACACAAACTTGAATTAAGAACTAAATATTTTCTCTCTCTTTCGCGTTTGGTAAATTTTTTAAAACATTTGAGTGCACGAAAAAATTTCCTGTAATAATTCAAATTCTAGTGGTGAAAATTTTGTGGTACAGAAGTTAGTAGGGAGGGGGGGGGGGTTAACACTTGACGTTCGCACGGTGTGTAGTTTAATTTTATAGAAACAGACAGTCCCCATTATGCATTTTTCTGTCACTTATTTCAAAATTAGATCTAGTATGACCATCCCAAAATTAAAACTAGTAATGAAGCAGCAGGTAACGCTTGACGGTCATATTCAAACTTTTTCTCTTGATAAATGAAAGAATTTGCATTTTCTCGTTAATTAATTATACAACCATATCCCAAAATCTAATCAGTTCTTCTTTGAATTGATAAAAACTAAATGCAAACAAGAATTTTCATTTTTGGGATATACTTATAAAAATCATCTATGCACAAACTATATACAACTTACAAAAAATTTCATTTTTATGATATACTATATACATATTACAAGATTTTTTTCTCGAATAATTCAACTTGGGAGATATGTATACATATAACAAGAATTTTGTTTTTTGAGACATACTGTATACAACTTACAAGAATTTTTATTTTTCGGACATACTGTATCTAAAAACAAAATTATGTATATTTATTTATTATTTGTATTACTTATTAATAAAAAACATATATTTAGAAAAAAAAAATAAAAAAATGTTTCTTTTGGTACTGGGGGGTCTGAATCTTTATGTAAGTCGGTTCTCTAGAGCTTGAGACCATGACCAATTGTTTTTTCAGTCTAACCAAATTTTTATATTATGGTTATCCCTTTTTCTCCTACTCTATCAACAGATTAACTAAACAACTATATCGCAAAATCTAATCAGTTCTTCCTCGACCTGACAGAAACTAAATGCAAAAACCCAGCGCCTTTATTCAATTTAGTTTTTGAGTTATGGAGCGGACTAACTTGTTTGCTTGCTTATACTGTGTCCAATATTTCCTTTTTCTTAAAATGACAGACTTCAGGTTGATTAGTAATTTTGTGTTAAAATATATAGTGTGGACAATCTGTTTGGATGTGCCTACTGGGCCAGTACCAAGATTAAAAACTAGTGGATTATTTAAACATAATGGCCTTTTGTTTTTGATAGAATCTGCAGTTAGTTCATCGTTAAATTCCTCACATAATATGGAAAGATTTGAAAGCACATTGAGGTCATCTAAAATGTATTATGAATATATAGATATTAAATTAATGAAACTAACATTATTTTCCTGTTACAACCACAGAATTATCTTTGGAAAACGAGAATTAAAAATGTATGCAATTTTTAATAAATAATTTAGCAATTTCATTGGCCTGCAATATTTTTCGATTTTCCTAAAAATGTCATGAATAAAAATTTTCCGTTAATTATTATTTATAGGTATATTATTTCCTTATTAAGAGTATAGTACTTGATCTGAAGTCCGTCAATATTCAATATAGGAATATCGATCTGCTATCGATTTGTGCAGATTTAATGATTTTATTTTCGCCAACACAGCTAGGGATTGTCAAAAAGTTGTGGTCAACCGATTTGAATGGCGTTTTTGCAAATGATAGATAATTACCGGTGCAAACTAAGCATATATTGGGTAAAAGTAAGTAGTTTTCTCGGAAAATGTAATATTGTGGTTTTCCTACAAAGCAATATATTTACAAGTTATGAATATGAATAATCTGTTTCATTAATCTGAAGATATAAACATACATCCTGACCGACCGGGTCTAGTTACTAGATTATTCGAGATGCCTAAGAGCTTCTATATGTATAAATTGCGTTATAGATACACATTCACCTCTAGTGTTACTTGTTAGATCAAATCTGCGATACAATCTGAAAATTGAAATCATTCAGGATCTAGTAAATTATCGTTAATACACGTTTTCGTGCGTGCTATCAAATCGAAATATATAATATAGAAACATTCTATAAAATTGGTTTCAAGATATTACGGTTGGATTGAGGTATACAAATAATCACTGCATAAATTATTTAAAACGGGAAATTTTAGAAAATGACTAAATAAATGTCCATAGTATATCTAACATGTATTAATGTCAAAGGATACAACTTTGAACATTTATTTCATTATTATTTACTTGTTTTTTTCTTTTGTGGAACAATTTTTCATTCGTCGCAAATTAAATTACTTATGAATATTAATTTAAAGCAATTCCAATTTTTCAGCTTTTCGAATATTCCAAAGCAATTTTGCGATCACTTTATATGAGTGAGTTTTGACGTATTGTAATTTTTTATGACAAGTTTAATATTAATATTGATTTGAAATTATAGGTACATATGTTTATATAAAATGGAAGAATTATTCAATTTATTCGTATTGGAAGTTTTAGAAAGGGCTGAACAACATTTCTCATTTAACCGCAAGGAAGTACGAAATTCATTCGACATGCTGACTGAAGGAATGTTCATAAATACATATACGTTTTCTAAGGATTTATGAAATTTTTTAATAGAAATTTTACCTCCTTTTGAACTCCAATTCAAAATCCATATTTGAATATTTTAACAACTGTCTAAATACTCAACATTGCTGAATAATTTTATAGATTTTAAAATTCATTCACTAGAAATAAAGGAGAAAATTCCCGAGAACGTTTATAAGACGCTTTTCTCTAGTGCAAATGTCGCAACTTCTAACGTCATATAGACGTCGAAAAAAGACGTTTTTTAAAAACGTTTCAAAACGGACTAAATAAATGATTGGACAAAAGACGTTTTTTGGACGTATTTTAGAATCTCCACTGGACTAAAGTTTTAAAAATTACTCTCAAATAAAACGTTTAAAATTTCTTTCTCAAAATATACGAACACAAAAACACTTTCTTGTGAACGTTTTTTTATAGTGGTTATGAAAAATACATACAAAAACGGTAAAAAACGTAACTTTCTGGCTTTTTCTGAAAACATACTTTTAAGAACCAAAACAAAACGTTTTCTGAACGTTTTTACTGGTGGATTTAAAACGACTCAAATAAAACGTTTTAAAAACGTCTCTATTGTGACTTTATAAAAAAAACTTTCTGATATGGACATTAAAAAAATGTTTAGTAGTCATTTTTTATGTAGGTTTTAAAAACGTCTTGAGTACTGTAACGTAAAAAACGTTTTGTTTTTAATTTATAAGTTCGGACGTTTTGTCGACATATTTTGGAAGTTTCTTTTTCTCCCTTTTAAAAACGTTCTTGCAGAAACGTTTATAAAAAACGTTTTACTTTGGTCCTCGGACGTTCTGACGTTAAATGAACCATAAAAAACGTTAGTCGGAGCTTTTGTGCTATTAGGGAAGATGTGAATTATTTTAATTTGGTTTTAAACAGACCAAAATATCTTTGATTCGGAAATTTTTAAAGCACTTCAGACAGAATATAATGAAAATTGCTAATAGCTCTCATTTATGGTAAACAAATAGGCAAAACATTTTTATATTACTTACAAATGAATTAATGAACTAAATCTGAGTACATATTGTAATAAAATACTCTGAGTTTAATGTTAAAATGTTTAATAGCATAAATAATTTTGTTGTTTAAATTTTATAAACATAGTTTATTGTTAAAAAGTTTGATTCTAAAGAATTTATTGATAGTAATTGGTATATATGATGTTTTAAATCAACAATTGTGAAATATGAAGAATCTTATTTTTATTACGATTATTATAATGAAAATAAAAAACTTTGGAAATGGTATTAAAAGAAAATTTAAGTAATTATATATATTTAAACGGCAAGATTTGAAAGTATGAAAAATTTTATTTTGGGGAAAAAAACATAAACAACGAATGTCAGAAATTTTTTGAAATAAAAATATATGTATATATATGGAATAAAAACTATTGCTAATGTAAAGAAAGAGGTTTAAAAAAATAAAAAAAATTAAAAGTTTAAAAGAAGAGTTTTTTTTTGGAAAAGGAAACAAGGCTGTTAATATGATAGAGATAGTTTAAAATAAGTAATATCAAAAGAAGCAATTTAAGAAGGATTTTGGGAAAGGAAGGATAAAGATTGAAGAAATAAATAGACGAAGCTGATTAGAAGAAGGAAGAGTGTTGCAAGAGTTGAAGTTGGATTTTTTGGAGGGTATAAAGAAGAGGAGGTGAAGAAGGTTTAAAATTTATTTTTATGCGTGGTTTCCTTTTGTAATGTTTCTTTTTTTTATGCAACCCACCTTAAAATTGAGATTTTTTTACGATTAATTTACGACAAATTATAAAACAGACGTAACACTAAAAAAACAATTTTCTACATTAGAAATTAAATGACTAAGCTTAACTTCCGATAGAAGTTAACATGGCACTGTCGATTGTTTGAACTAAACTGTTTGACTATGAGTCTATGATAAATCATATATTCGTAAATCCCCTGTTTTAGCCCATTAAAAATAATTGTTTGGTAAATACCATTTATAAATAATAATAGTTGTGGTTGTGATCTCACGAACTACATCACGGACAGGGGTGCTATTTTCAAACCAAAGTTAGTCGATTTTTAAACGGCAATAGAATCTAATTTGTAGGTGAACTTAATATTCGTGTTGATGTGGCAACGTTTAATTACACAGTTGATTTAAAAAAGTGAATTTTTGTTTTCGTCTGATTTTTGTGACCAGCATTGCAGAAATGCAAATTCACAAATGAATTCAATTTTAAAAAGACACAAGAGTTGTGGATAGAAATATATGATAGATCATGAAGAATGGAGACAGTGGTGGAAAGCAAGTTATAGCTAATCTATTGAAGTATATCTCATTGGCAAGACATTAAATGAAAATTAAGAGACTATTTTTCAAATCATTTTAACAACTACCACAGAAGAACATTTAGAGGTTTTGGAATCAGATACTGCATTTGATGTAAAAGATTTTGATACATTTCAGGATTTTGGAGATCAAAATGAAGAAATACCAAACCACATTGTTTTTTCAAATTTATACGTTTGTTAAGATGTGAACTAGCCTAATAGTTTCTTACTAGAAACAGTAATAAATAAAGAATAAGTTTCAATATTACTTTATTAATATTAAGTAGTATTGACAAAACTAAAGCGAAACGACATGGAATTTCGGTTATAATGGCAGGTGATTGTGTTGTATGATGAACTCTCAGTATTGAGACTGCAGAGAATGGAAAATAGATACTTCTCTGTCGCGCTATTAACTTTGACGTATTCACTCCTACGCGTTTTAGCTCCATTATTAAAATTTACTTTTAAATTCCGAAAAACTAATAATTTCTCCTCAACAGTGGAAACTTGGGAACTTATGACTGTTATTTAATATCAAATTTTGGAGCAGGGAGCATATGTTGTGTAGTTGAAAAAGTAATTTGCGGAGTTCTCTGTAGTCTTACACTGAATAAAATTATTATGTTGATCGTGAATTATTATTTTATTATTTGTAATGAATTGTGTTTACTTTTATTTATAATAAGAAAATAATTTGTGTAAAAGTTTGATCTGAAATAGATGAGTTTTAGTATCATGCGAGCTACATAAAATTTAAAAGAACATAGAAGTTCAAACATTAATGTAATGTAAACAATTGTTTAATAAATGAAAAATAAATGTGTACTTAATATATATTTGCAGGTTTAATTAAAATATAAATTAGGAACATATATTTCTACTAGTGCTAGTACCACTACTAATCCTACGTGCTTAATAACTAAAGTGGGTATTAATATGTCCGTTCCAAATATGATATACGGATAAATCAATTTATAAATAGTTCAAATATTACCAATAGTTAAATATATACCGATATGAACGGTGAGTCACGACGAACTGTACTTACTTCTTCGTAGACCAATAAAGCTTAATAAAATAATAAAATATTGTTTTTTACATCATCTTTGAATTAAGACAGAATTTTGCCATGTAACGTTGAAGATTGCTGTATAGGTAAGATCAAACATTAATTAGACCTGTGATAGCTGTGTTTATGATTAAAAGTTGTTACAGTTAAATTTCCCGCTAGTTTTATTTCGGGGGTATTGTTAAATATTTACATATGCCTACGAGTATTTCGACCTTTTGTGTCCTTCGGGCGATATACTTTTCGGGGAATTTGCCTCGACTCTCATGAATCGTTCTTTAACTTTAAGCCGTTGAACGATTCGACCCATAATGGTAAGTTAATTCAGCTGAAACTACTATAATTAATTGCTTTTTAAATTGATAAACAGTTGTGGTAAACCTCGTGATATATTTTTTCAAAAATGCGTTGTCTTAATTTATAAAATATTTTATACTTCCCTGTTGAAATATAAGTGTTACTGAATTTTTACAAATTCATTCGAGTTTGTATTGGAATCTATAATTCTGTCTGTAACATTAAGGTACTTCAAATCTGACTTCAGATTCTTGTTCAGGACAAAAAAGTATGTCAATAGAGCGTTTTCAATTTTGGTGTCGATCGAATCGTTACCGAAAAAATGGGGCAGAAATGTTGTTTCCTGGTAGTGAAATTGTATGGGACAATTGCGCGCGGGTTACGTTAAGTAGATTGATCAATTGCGCGAAAACACCTGAAAAGAAAACTAAATAAAACAATGATTATTATAAATATATTTTATTTTTTTTGCAAACACTTTTAATAAAATCGAATCTCGCAAGTACTGCTATTTACATATATATTTAATAATAATTTGTAACTTATAAATGCTCATCAAATGCGTGATTGTGATTGCATTTTTCTTGTAACAGCAGCAGCTCTTCCGATTTATCCTCAGCAATGGAAGCTGGACATCCTCGCTTCTTGCAACTATATGAAACACCTAACACAGTTTCTCTGTCTTTACGAAAATTATAATTTTCGATAATTAATAATTTTTTTCCGCGCCCACTTAACATTGTCTCCATTTCAGTATATTGCACGTAAACTTCTTCTGAACAATATAAGTGGGTAAATAAATAATTATTTATAGGATTTTGGTGTGTACAATCATTAGAATGGAAAAACTCAGCTATTAGGGGCATGTACATAATGTCTGGCGCAATTGACCGGTCCCCTGTCCCTTTTGGAGCCAAAAAATGGCAATTAAAAAAATTGAAAAATTATATTTTTAAACGGTAATAGATATTGAAATGAGACCAAAACTAATAAGTATAATATATATTTATGACAAATTTGTCCATTCACCAAAAGTATATGCTAAAATAGTATTCCCAGATGTTTAAATTATGTCTTAATTGTTTTCTATTTTGAAAATGTTTAGGGTGTTTTCTTGAAAAATGTTCTTTTATAAGTAAAAATCAGGTTTTGTTACTGATTTTATCCGATGCTATAGATTTTTTTTAACTACGAGTCCTTCTACCGAATACTGAGCTTCTTACCGGAGATACCTGTATTTTTGTTATACTAACCAATTTATAATATATTTACTGGATAGCTGAGAAAACCATCTTTTATCAGATACTCAACAAATCAGGTGATATTGTTCACAAAAAGAAAACGTAAATCAACACAACAGTAATAAAAAAAATCGGCTGTGTCACCTCAGAACTTTCCCGGCTCGGCTGTAGAGAATAGGATTAATTTAATTACAAAATACTAAGCATTACATTAATTTATGGAACACATTTAAAATACCGAGCCGATGTTACATCTACCGAATTGATATTTCAATGCTGATAATGACATAAGCGGGAGCATGCGCACATTGTATAGCACACAACTACAAGTAGGATCTCCTAGGGTGAAAACTATTGGGAATTCTGGAAAAAGTTGTAGGGAAGTTTATGCTCTATAACTTTGAACCAGTATAACTTTGAACCAGAACATTTTGCACTAAAGTGAATTGTTTGAATTCAAAATTAAAATAAAGGCAAAAATCCTAAATGGTCATTTTTTGCCCTCTAGCGGCGAAACTACGGACTACGAAAAACAGTTAAACATAAAATTTTAAGGAAATTTGTTGCTCTACTACTTTGCACAGAACATTTTGCAATAATGTTCATTGATTGTCCTCAAAATCTGGATAAACTAGAGAAAACCTACATGCACATTTTAGTGGCGCAACCATTAGAAATTCTGAAAAAAATTTGCTACAAAAGTTGTAGGGAATTTTATGCAATAAAACATTTTGCACTAAAGCGTATTGTTTGTCTTTAAAATAAAAAAAAGGCAAAAAATCTTAAATGTGTATTCAATCAATGTCGTTCTTGAGGACCTTCTACTGCACCAATTTAAATCAAAAACTAATGGTCACATTCGAGGCATACACCAACCCTTCATACCAAATTTCAGCTTGATTTGTCAAACGGTTCAGCAGTTATCGTGGAAGATTACACACAGACAGACCTTACCCTGGAAATGGTTTCAATCTCCCCGGGGGACGTAAAAATGGTTATTTCCATCGATATCTCGCTTTAATGGGACAGGGAAAGTAAAATAGTTAAGCTTTTATTTTTTTTTCAAACGATTTTATTTATTCTAATTCAATTCTATTTTTTCTGAAAAAAAAATGTCTGGCGTCCAAATTATCGTAATTATTTTCTCTAAATTTATAAAATTTTTACTAAAATTTTACAACCAAACAAAATCTGTAATGTCATTATCAAAGGAATTTAAAGTAATAAAAAAATTATCTTTTTATTTTTGAAATTTATTAATTTTTGAATTATCTTGAAAAATCATCACGTTTTAAATTTACGACATCGCTTTTATCTTTCTATTAATGTAATGTTTTCATTTACATTTTTTTATAAAATACATTTATATTTTTATTAGAAATTAAAATGTTAATAATCCGATAATAATATCTCAACAGGCGATCGACTGACGAATAAACGGTGGTAGAATAATTTTCAACAAGATTTGAGTAGTCAATTAAGCAAATAGTGTTGAATGACGTCAAGAAAAATTTATTCTAAAATGAAACAAAATGCAATTAATTGAGCGGATTGCTGACTATTGTAACCCTATTAGGAATTATCATTTATCCATTCAACCCAGCGGCGCGGAGAGCGGATTTCATTTTGCGGTTATTTAATAATTTCATGACTTGTATGATTTATGGAGTTTTTCGTCATTTATATTTCAAATGATTGTTTGAAAATAAATTAAGCGGAACTTATTTCTAGGAACATATAAACAGATTTTGGAATTTAGATATACTGATAGTGCGAATGCGAATGCATTCAAATCAAAAAGTACACAATTAAAAGTTTAAATATTGTTTCTTTAAAATTATCCAATGTAAAATCAACTTTTAGCAAAAATTAGATTTTAAAAAAAATTTTGTTTTATTTTTTAAAAGTTCCATAATTAGATTATTCATTATATTTCGACTACCCACTTTGTCGCAAATAGAGATGAAGAAAAATAGTATTAGATTTATGTGGAGTCAGATAATATAGAAATTGAATTGTGTTTTTTTTTAATAAGACACATAATATCTTAGTAAATTTTATTATAGCCTTAGTTTTTCAGATTTTAAACATATAACATTTTATGTTTATCTTTAACAGTTTAAAATCAAAAGCACCCACATGCTGAAAAAAGGTAGGCCATGAAGAAACTGAATTAGTTTTCTTTTATGTTTTACCTACAACCATGAGATAATAGATTATTACCGCACGCCGTACGATAATAAGCTATTACCGCTCGCCTTGCTGTAATTAAAAAATAATTTTTAAAAAATGTTTAATTAATGTAGTCAACGAAGTATAATATACTATTATTATCTGCTACCATTTCATAATAACAGCCTGAATATTATGATTAAAAATAAGTCAAAATGAAATATATTAGTCCGTGAAAATCGCCATATTTGGTTAAAACTATAAAGTAACACATTTTAATAGCTTATAGTTCGAAAATGAAAGAATGTATCGACGAGCAGTTTTTGCCAAAGTGCTTATATTTGCTTGAAGTTTTTGTTGATATAGTTGCTAAATGCATATTATTTTCTGAAAGTGTCGAAAAAAAGGTCTTTTTTGCAGCAAAATTATCGGTTTACTTTAAACATGTAGAACACCCTATATTTTGTCATAACATATGAAAGTCCATTTCTTTCCTGTCTGAAATTGTATACCTTGTGGTCACTCTTTTAAGGATTGGGGAAGATATTTATCTTCACATACATTTTTTTGACGTAATAGCATCAGATCATTTATTTGAAGTAAACCACAACTCATAAAAATGTATAAAAAAATGAATAAATTTAGAAATAAAATGCCCGATCTTCATATAAACACTTTTACGACGAGGGTTCATAAAAAATAAATATCTCCCCAACCTTTAACCGATGACCACAATGTTAAAATTTTTGGAAAGAGAAAAAAAACCGATAATTTTGCTTCAAAAAAAATTAGTTTCTTTTCGGCACTTTCGGAAAAATGTACATTTGGCAACTATGTCAACAAAAACAAGCAAATGTAAGAAGTTTATCGAAAACTACACGTCGATATCTATTTCCATTCTCGAGTTATAAGCCGTTACTAGTGGGACACCCTGTATTTGTACATTTTTTTAAATGTTATGGTAAGTAACATTAGCATATAAGTAAACTTTTTACTATTATATAAAAATAGATTCCGTTATATAAATATTTATAAACTTACGTATGCAAACGAAATCAAATAATAAAATAATATAATCAGTTAGTTAACGAAATGCTTTATATTATAAAACATTTTTAGTAAAAATTCATTCCGATAGACCAACAAAATTGCATTGATATTATATACGTGTAAAATAATAAATTATTTTTCTACTACCGTGTGTAAATTATTAACTTTACACATACTTTGTCGTGCGTAAAGTTCAACTTTACGCACTAGTACGTAAAATGATATGCTAGTGCGTAAAATGAAATACTAGTGCGTAAAATGAAATATTAGTGCGTAAAATGAAATACTAGTGCGTAAAATGAAATACTAGTGCGTAAAGCAGCGCTGGGAGTAACGAAACTAAAACGTTACTTCTCAGTAACGCGTTACTAGTAATTTCGTTACTTTTTAAAAAAAAGTAACGGCAATAGCGTTACTTTGTAAACGTAACGCGTTACTCCAAAACTAAGGTTTTTAGTACTGATTCATAATTTTAATCTGTATATGTTTCGTATGTTTACTGGAGTTCGGCAAGTTATATAGATACTAAACGTTATTTATTATTAATGTTGCTTTTTTAGGTAAATATTGTTACCGTTTGTTACATTTTGTACTTATATGTTTATCGTGCATATACATATAAGATGTAGGCTACAACACTTACAAGAAAAATCTACGTTTTACTGTATTTTTATTGTTGTTTTGTAAAGTAAAGAGTTACGTTTTTTTCAGTAACGCTCCAGCTCTGGTGTCAAGTACCTTATTTCACTTATTTGATTGTCGCATTTGCCTTTGGTAAATGCGACAAAATTCACATTCATGAAAAAGGTATCACTTAACACACTTGTTACATAAATAACTATTTTTCACTACTATAACTATCAAACACTACAGTGCGTAATATTAGGTGGCTTCTAAATAATGTTTTTAATATTATGCTTTTATATGAAAAATATCGAATCCAATATATTTCACTCAAATGCTTTAATAATGAGATTAAAACCCGCGCAAATGTCATTGAGCCTCCATTGGCCTGTGGAAGTGACATTCAACAAGAATACTTTAATCTGAACGACTCAAAATATTTAACTTGTCGTTTTTTATTTTTTAAAATGGAAATAAAAGTTACGGGTTGCTATCCATATCGTTGCAACATCCATTTAAGCAAATACTACGAACTACTACTAGTACTATACAATATTTAAACATAATTATTTCATTTACACTAATTAGTAACGGTAGAAAAAAACAATTCTTACATATACAATAAAAATGGTGATTTTCAGTTCTCATAATAGGTATTCCGATTTATATAAGATCCTGTATTTTATATAGTATGTGATTAGACAGCGATAAACTAGACACAAGGATATAATTTAAGTTAAACGGGAAGAAAGTTTCATGTCGATGAAACAATGTTTAGTATAAATCATATTAAAAAAAAAACATAGTTTTATTTTCTAGAGTAACAAGTAAAACACAGTAACACTTTAGTAACTCGAAATGTATTCAATATTTCACTAAATTGAGGTAAATTAATGTCATTCCTGAAAGGCTGTTATCAACGAAAACTAAAGCTTATTGCGTGACAATAAATTACCCAATGTATTGACTATTTCTCAAGCGTTATTGAAGGATGTAGTCTAGGTAGTTCGGGACAATAAAAAGAAAATCGAGTCCTGAAATTACATAAAAAATTATTTTATATTTCATTTATTATATAGTGTTTCATAAAGAATGGGTCACAGAGAATAGACAAATTATTTGAATCAAATTTACTTGTTCACAGCTAATTATCATACTCTATGAATTAACAGAAAAATTAGTTGAAAAAAAAATTGATTTACTAGGAAACATTCATTTTTATGTGTTTCAGTAAAACGGACACGCTACGTTTCGGCCGTTCAACAATCCTGATTTAATTGACATTATTAAGAAATTGAAGTTAGAAATTTTACTTCTTGATGATAGTAACCGGTTTGAATACCCAAGTATTTTTTTCCTTTTTTTTTCTCAAAAAATAGTTGTAAAATATAGTAATGGTTTGAATAGTTAAGTATTTTTTCTTCTTTTTTCTCTATACAAATACAAAAAATGGTAAGTTGCAGAATATAGTTAGTATAGCCAAGTAATTTTTTTTCTCAAAAAATATACAATATTACAATTTTTCTAAATATTGTTTACAGCATGAATTCATTTTAATAAAATAAAATTTGCAAACTCCGAAATTCAACTCTAATCTCAATTTATATATGTAAAAAACAGTGACCAGCCGAAACGCAACTTTTTATGTTAAGAGGTGCCGATATCACGTTATTTAATTCTTTAGAGCGCGTCTGTGGCACGTTTTTAAAATTATTGTAAAAAGTGATACGATGATACGACTGTCAAGTTTTTTTCTAGATAAATTTGAAAAAAGTAGCACAGACACGCTCTTTTAATAAATATTATGAAAAACCACATATTTTTAGTTCCTTTATTAGGCGAGATCTCGTCCAAAAACGAATAATTATGTTTTGTGGCGCTCTACCCTATTCTGCGCAGAAAAAATTAAACTAGAGGGTAAGATTACTTACAATTAACTGTAAAATACTATAAAATAATTTTTAAACCCAATTTATTAGAATACAAGCACATTGTCCTTGGGTAATTCTCTAAACGGCAACCACGCAAGTGTTGAAATGAGAGATATCTGTGTATGCATAATGTAGACGTGACTGCCGTGA
Source organism: Neocrepidodera transversa (assembly GCA_963243735.1). Classification (NCBI taxonomy): domain Eukaryota; kingdom Metazoa; phylum Arthropoda; class Insecta; order Coleoptera; family Chrysomelidae; genus Neocrepidodera; species Neocrepidodera transversa. The sequence goes on from OY725339.1 coordinate 14,972,997, forward strand.
TTATCTAATAATGCAAATTAATAACAAACTATTGAAAAATATTTTTGAATATTTATGAGAAACAGGTGCAATTCGTCTCAAAACACATAGAGGCCCTACAAAAGCCTTCTCGGTAGATGAAATTTCAGCGCGTTTATCTTTTGTAACAGCAGTAAGTCAATTTTTAAAGAAATGAAATTTATTCCTTATTGTCACATAATTTGCCTGCAAGAATCGAATTTTCTGATAAAGTACCGTTTACTAACGATGCAATGTTTGCTACACGTGGCGAAATTACCACTTGTGGGATGTCGAAAATCCACATGCTCTAACAGAAAGACATTTACAGCATGAATTTAATATCAATATATGGTGCGGTATAATTGGAAACTCATTGATTGGTCCTTCTAAGTTGCCACTAAATTTAGATGTTCCCCTTTATTTGAATTCTCTTCAACATGATTTGGCAGTGTTTCTTAAAGAATCACAAGACTGAATACTCAAAGGTTTTGAGCGAAAGCCCAATAAATATCAAAATTATGAAAATCGAGTATTATAATCCATACTATATAAAAAGCACATCTCCATCACTAGTAAAAATGAGAGAAGAGAAAATAATGATAACAGTTTTTATCATTAAAACGTAAATGAATCGTCGCAACTAACTTATTTATAATTTAACTTTCATTAACGTAGTAAAAATGCTTTTAAATCTTCTTTAAAATTACTAAAATCTTTAACTGCGATTATCTCGATTTTGTTAGTTATTCATTAACGTAGTAAAAATGCTTTTAAATCTTCTTTAAAATTACTAAAATCTTTAACTGCGATTATCTCGATTTTGTTAGTTATCGGGTTTTCGCTCAAAACCCTCGATATGGTTTATGTAAAACGGTACCATTCATCATTTTGCGCTACCGGTACGGCAATATTTAAATCAACAATTTCCACATTTTTGGCTTTGTCGAGGCAGTGAAGCCCTGATTTAAACCCGTTTTCCTCTAGTTGTACATTACTGTATAAGGCCCATGGGTTTGTTACTGTATCCCATCCCACTAAGTGGCAATTTAAGAAACCCTCTAAAAGGTTCGTTTGGACGTACGATGACATTGCAATAGTGGCTCAAGCAACTGCATGGCACCTTTCACACGATACGGTGGATGGAACCGTGTCGTGCTAACCAGACGGTCCACGTATCTAAATGCAGGCTTTCACCAGGGTTGCCAATCTATTAGGAATTCCTCACATTTGTGAGTAATTTCACTAGTCTGTCAACTATTTTGTGAGTGAAGGGCAATTGTGAGTAAAATGTAAGTCATCACAATGGCAGTGTATACTTTTGGTAATGGTAGTTAGGAAAAATTGTAACCTACTCTCATAAGTTGTTAAAACTTTAGTTTTCAAAAATCTTACTTTAGACCTAATTTTACGAGCTCTATTAGTCATTAGGTACAATTTTCAGTTTTCAGATTTACAGCTTCCTCTATTAGTTTTATCTATTAGGTTTTACTTGTTAATAAAAAACATTAATCTATTTATTTATCTGTGTTTTGTTCTTAAAATGATACACACGTTTTGATTTTGAACGTTTTGGGCTTAGATGATTTCTCTTTTTTCCTATGGCAACACGGTAACACTTAACCAACCACAGTCACAGTTTTAAAATAAAATCCATCAAAGAAATTGTGGTATTAATAAAAATAATAAATATATAATTTACTATACAATACGATTGATAAAAAACTGCCTTGATATTGATATTTTGAAGTTGTAATTTGTGAGTAATCCGGAAAAGTTTTGAGTGTAAATCGCCAAAGGCTAGTTGGCAACCCTGTCTTTCACACGCTGCGGTCATTCATTCACACGACGGTACTTTGCTAGGTGGTTTGGTTTATTATTTCTATTTATATTTCGGTACGTGAACTACATAGATTATCAGTCTGAAATTGATAATGAAATATTGATCACATTGGTTGAAGCAAGACCTGTTCTTTGGGACAAAATAAAAGATATTTATAAAGATAGAAACTTGACGAGAAATGCTTGGAATGAATAATAAATGAATAAATGATGTTAAGTGTTATAAGGTTAATAACTCGATGAACACCGAACGTCCAATCGGCCGTACGTCCAAATTGTTAGCGCGTGAAAGATCGTTAAGCTATGGTTTCCTCGGAAGCGGTGCCGTCTTCTTACATCTGTCGAAGTACAACGGGCGACGTCACAAAAACGGTGGGTTAAGTACGGCCGTCGTAGCGGCAGAGAGTAGTGTAAAGTCTGAAAACGAAGTGTCACTATGGATGATCTAGACGCCGCACTTGTTATTATTTTAGACTCAGAGGAATTATCAGAAGAGACAAGAGACAAGAGAAAAAACGCAGAAAGGAAGGTGCTTACCGACCACTTTGAAACGAGACGACACCGCTCTAACGTAAACTGCTTTCTTGGAAAACATTTCCCCTATTACACGTGACACCGTTTTTTGTGACGTCACCCACCGTACTTTGACGGACGTAAGAAGACGGCACCGCTTCCGAGGAAACCAAAGCTTTACTCTGTGTCTCAATCTTTATGAATCGGTCTATATATAAATTTGTAGATTCAAAAATTACATTTAAATTACATTTCCTAATTATATATAAATACTTTCTTTAAATACATTAAATATTTTGTGTTACATTTACAAATAAATAAACAATGTTAATTTTTGGGATTAATAATAATAAATCAATTTCAACACTGCTGCGATTACTGTAACATGTCTGGCAAATTATCAGTAATAATATCCCGAGGATAGTGATAATCACGAAATAATTTTATTAGAGCAATTTGTAAAATTTAATACTACAAATAATTTCCATATATATGTATATTTTTTATTCCTAACATTATTTAGTGATTTTTGATTTTTGTCAATATTCTGGTAATTAATATCTCCAATCGTTACATTTAAAAAAAATTAAATTTGAAACAGTCAACAGTTTGCCTTTGTCGAGTTAATTTTTTGGACACGTTCTTTTAATTTTTTAAAAATGTTGTTTGATGATAAAATATATTAGTTTCTACTAACGTTTTTAATAAATAAATATTAAAATTATATTAAGTACTTTTGATTTTTCTCAAAAATAAGACGTGACAGATTTTAAAATTTATTTTGCTTAGTAGAAACCTCATAACATTCTGGGGTAGTAATCAAGGATTGATTGGATATGCTGATCCATATGAGTGAAAATGAACGATTTTGATTGGTTTTACATTGAAGCTTAATTTTTTTTAGATAAATATACTGTTCCGAAAATTCTATTCACTGTTGGCAAATTTAGTTCAGGCCATTGTTGGTAACATTTAACCAAGCACAAAAAAGGCAGTAGACACCATATGAATGTCACTATCTCTCGTCTTTCCTAGTTGTAATTCCTTATAACAAATAAATGTAACATGTGTTAAATGATTTTGTTCAATAAATAGCATTAAAAGTAACAAAAGTTTAATTTCCAAGTGCAATAAATAAATACACAACATCAAGGGTTAGTTCCAGACATATACTACTAACAGGTTAATCAACATTAAATAAATAAATAATTTACATAACGCTATCCGTTTCTAAATTTGGTTAATTATAGTAAAGAATTAACTCATTCCGCAAAAATAATTTAATACTGAAACAAACCAACGGCGGCTAGTTTCGGCCTGAAAATAACCATTTAGCTAAAACTAGTCCATGTCCATTTATTTGATTAGTAAATTGAAATTTGATTTTATTCGTTCATTAATTAAATTACTTATAACTTATTAAGTAACACAGTATTGTTTTAACGGCAACAAGAAAATGACTAATTGATAACATTTATGAATGAACATGAATAATGCAAAATTTTAACTTTTGATTCAAATGAAAAAAAAAAATTAATTGTTCTTAATTACAAGGTACAAGTTAATGCCTTATTTTAATTATTGAAAAGTTCTAACATTATTTCGTATTATCAAATATTTTTGATTTAAAAAAAGGATAATAGCATTGACAATTTGATAGGCTTTTGAATTTACTTGACCTACATTCAAGTGCCTTGACACAGATTATCAAATTCAATAAAAGAAAATTTCCCTAACCTGCCTTTTTAATAAACTTGAGTATAAACGGTTTTAAATTATTAGTGTAAGTATTAAAAAATATATATTAAACAGTATTAATGAATAAAGAAAGGATACAGGTTAATCTTGTCTTTATTATCACATGGGTTGTAGTAGCTGACAATTTTTTTATTTAAAATAACCGTTGAACGCAACGTTTTAAATTTAAAATAATTGTGGAGATTAGATGAAAAGTTTTTAATACGTACCGGACAATTTAAGTGCAATCTTAACCGTCCGGTAAACGACACAATATAAACACCACTGAGCTAGCGTGAAAACTGAAAACCGTGGAAATACAGAATTCATTCGCCTATAGTATAACACAAAATATCGACTGGTGAATGAAGTTTGGCGCATTTCTACTGCGCACTTATCGATACGTATGCTGTAATACACTACGCGAAAGCACGACGCAGAAACAATGTGCCAAAAATTTGAAAACTCACAAAAACATCGTTTGAATTGCCAAATGTCAAAAGATCAAACACACGTTTACAACTTTGTTTAAAAGGAAACGATTTATATTAAGAAACCTATTTATTTATTTCTATTAGAAGTAATTTTATTAATCATCTACACTAAAACAAATTTATCCATAATCAAAATAAATATGACTGTTTTGTTAATGTAAGTTTAAAAGAAGGAAAATTAAAACGACTTTAATGTCAAAAAATGTAATATAAGGTAAAATCTGTAGTTTTGTCAGTGCTTCAGTGGTTGACCGAATATCACTTTAAAATCAAAAATAATAAATCCAATTTATACTGTAAATTATCCTCGGTCATAGAATTAAGATAAAATTAGTTAGTAAAAAAATTTAGTTTTCCAGAGTCTATCAGAGCAAGTGTATGTATGAATTTACTTTTTTTAAATGTTTATAGCTAAAGACAGTAGCAAATTTTAGAAGTCCCAGGAAACAAAGCACAAAATCAGGTACCACAAAATTTAATTGAACAAATGAACTAGTTTCGGTCACTGACCATCATCAAGCCAATATTAAGTACTAAGAAGGGGAGAAAAATTTTTTTGTAGAAACATTCAGTTCTCTCCCCATCTTGGTACTTAATATTGGCCAAATGATGGTTAGTGACTGAAACTTGTTGCCTGCTAGTACTGTTCATTTGTACAATTAAATTTTGTGGTACCTGACTTTGTGCTTTATTTCCTGAACATTGGACCACATTTGAGATATGGATAACCTTTGGGATTTTTACTTTTAGAAGTGTTTCAAATATATACAGAATTGTTTTTAAAGGCTAATACCAGATAAATTCAAACACCAACCTGTTAGATTTCGCAGTAATTTACTATATAAATCTAATATTTTAACGTGTTCAAAATATAAGAATATACCTTGTACACATTATTTATTATAGAAAATGGTATAACATAACTATAAAGATTGTAAGGTTTTCAACATACAACAGACTAGCTAAGGGCCATGCACTTTTTTTATGTCGGTTGGGTCAAGGGCCGATTTTTTTTAAATTTGGTACACATATTCCTTGAGTCATATGGATCATTTTTGCTCATTGCACCATGACTCTAAAAATACAGGGTGACTCAAAAAATTGACTTTTAATACATTAACTGTGGTTTAGTCTCTTAATTAAATCTATCAATAAATACTACTATTTTAAAACAAGAAATATAATTAACGAAGCGTTCAAATTGAATTTCGTGGAAAATAAACATCCACGCTGCCTCAAAGGTAGCAACGGCGCGACGGGACAATTAGTGGATTAAACGTTGGTTTAAACTCTCTCCGTTAACCGCACCCCCCCCCCCCAAATGTAAAAAGCTACCCTGAAAGGGGTAAAATGCGAATACGCCCTCTCCAACAAAATCTGCGTCACCTCCAGTTTTCGAAGATAGCGACGGTTTAAACTAGTTCAGAGTTAACCGCACCCCCTAAACAGAGCAAAAACCACCCCCGAATGGGGATAATGCGGATACGTCTCATACCAACACACACCTGCATCACCCCCCGTTTTCGAGGATGCTGAATACGATGGTGATACTGGATCTTCCCCTCGAAACAAACTACTCCCTCAAATTGCCAAAAACTCTTCTCTTATCGTGTGGGTAGATTTTGACCGTTATTGGAAGGTTAATTTGCTTCGAGGTGAAAATTCAGGATCACCATCCTGTTCAGCATCTTCGAAAACGGGGGCTGACGCAGGTTTTGTCGGTATGAGACGGCGTATCGGCCTGAACCTGTTTGCGGGTGGTTTATGGCCCTTTTTGTGGTGGGGTCGACTCTAAAAAAGTTTAAACCACCGCCATCGTGCTCAGCATTATCGACAACGAGGGGTGATGCAAGTTTTGTCGGTATGATACGCCGTATCAACGTTTTACCCCTTTCGGGGCGATTTTTGCCATTTTGGGGGGTGGGGTTAAATCGGAGAGAATTTACACCAGTGCCATCGTGTTCAGCATCCTCGAAAACTGGGGAGGAGAGAATTAGTCTCGTTATGTTCTGAAATGTTTACATGTTTGTCCGACTCACATAATCCACTAAATATAAAGATGGATACAATAGAATTACTTTGAGTCAATTTTATAATAATTTACTTTCCTAGTTTTTTTATATTTTGTATACTTATTAAATTAAAATTATTACAAAATTACTCTTTAAGTATCGACTAAAGAAAAGCAAGTTTAAACAAAATTGATTAAAATAAAATAAGCATAAGAGTAACGACTCCTTTTTTTAAGACAACCTGTATGTTTATTTTCACAAAATTCAATTTTAACGTATCGTTTAGTATATTTAATAATAAAAATGAAAATATTAATTAGTATTTATGAATAGAAAATTACTAATTTATTTAAGAGAGTAAAGCACAGTATATGTATTAAGTCACTTTTTTGGGCCACCTTGTATTTTTAGCCACGGTGCAATGAGCAAAAATGATCTATATGACTCAACAAATATGTGTACAAAATTTTTAATAAATCGACCATAAGAAAACTGTCCTTTACAAATGTACAACTAAAACTCCGTACATTGTCGAATAGAACAGGAGATTTACCTAACTTCAACACAAGAAAAATCTCTAGTTGAGTGGTTTCATATAAAAAATACATATTTAGAGAAAACGTATCACTTTTACCCAATACATGTTTAGTTTCAAACTGATTTGATTTTGGGATATAGTTTAATTAATCAACGAGAAAAAAGTAAATTCGTTTTAAATATTGTTAGTTTGTTAATTAGATATGCAATGTGTAAATCCCATTTCATGTGGGGTTTATAATTATACCTAAATATTTTATGTTTTTTTTTCTGGTAAGATACAAAATGTTTCTTTGTTTGTAGATATATTTAGTTGATTCAAAGATGGAGCAGCAGAGGCGTTGTAGCTAATGGGTAAGTAATTACTTTTTCTTTATTTACCGTTAACAACTTATTATTTAACCATTTATTTATTAGACAGAAATTAGCTTCAGCTATGGGTTTTAAATCATTCCAATTATTGGTTTTATGTTGTCATTTTGTCCCTGTCCCATATATAATAACCATTTATGTATATATATTGAATAGGATCGGATCGAGTACCGATCCTTGCAGAATTCCATATTCAATGGTTCTTGTACTACTGAGTACACCATCAATTTTCACAGGTTGACTTCTATTAGTTAAGCAGCTTTCAAAGAATTTTAGAGGATTAGTTCGAATGCCGATATCTTTCAAAGACTGTAACAGAAGAGGACTGATCGTATGAAAAGCTTTTAACAAATCTATGTAAGTTGGAAATTAGGGTAATAATGCGTGGAAGTTTGTTCTCTGAGACCATATTGGTGTTTTGTTAAATAACCCACCAGTCTAGATTTGATTATATTTTCAAATATTTTTGAAATATGTGTAATTATAGAAATGGGACGATAATTGCTGATGTTAGTAACATCTCATTTTTATGCACTATGGAGTAACAATGGAGCGTTTAAAAGCCGAGGGATACATACCACTTTTTATGCATTTATATAAAATGAACAGTATGTGATGTAATCAGATATTAATTGTACAGCTTTTAGATTATTCCATTCCTACTGCTTTTAGTATTTTTAGATTAGATATGACTGCCTTGATTTCACCACAGTCAATGGAAGCAAATACAAGTGTTTGGAGTTGATTTTCTACGAACTATACAACTACAAAAATATATTTCACAAACTGAGCTATATTCTTAATTTTTATACGTATTTTGCGATTTTTACATTAATTGAAGAATTTTTAATTAAAATCACACATATCAAATATCAAATTAATAAAAATTTGCTGGCATTTATTATCAAAAATTATTTTCCTCCTGATGATGCTAAGATAGTTAGCGAAACGTACGTAGAGTGATTAAAAAGTGTAGTTTTGATTAGTAATGACAATATTTTTCAACATTCCTGGTTATTATTGGTATTTTCCTACGTTTTTATAAAAATAACAGCAACGTATTTAATACGAAATATTTAAAATATCTGTTTTATCTTAAAACAAATAAGCATACTTTCCTCATAATTGATACAATCGAAACTCCGTAGTAGGTATAGTTAAAAGTTCATTTATAAAGTTTAAGACAGAAACACGACCGCATAACAAAATCTGTTGTGACGTATAATTTAATTAGCTATTTACCTAATGATGTACCTCAAGGAGAAACCCTAATTTTTGCGTTTTTGAATGTAAAGAGGATTTGCTTTTAATGTTCTTTAACAAGTGTTCGAACTTTCGTTTGACTGCCTCGCTACACAGAGTGGGCCAGTTAAGTGATCTTTTATATCAATTCAGTCTTAGAAAATCGTTATTTTGATTAATTAACATAATACTTTTATTATAATGCGATATCTATTCTTGTTGAACACAGATTTGAGCGACAAAAATGGTCCAAAAAATAATCGGTTAACATACAGATTATAGTTTTCTGTATGATCAAGAAAAATTTGATTGATTAAAATGGTATTAAAAATACGTATCAGAAAAAAAGCAAACATATAACAGACAATTTGTAGCACTATTGAGGTGGATGATACAAAAAGTACCAAAACCATTGCCGACAAATTGGACATTTCACACAACTGTATCAAAGGTACGAAAACTCATGAATTATTTCCAGGGAGCAGTTTCGCAGGATGAAATTTTGTTTTGTTTTATTACGAAGCCATCACAATCCCTTCTGACTATGTTACTGGTCTCGAAAAAACCAACAAAGAACTATTGGCATTTTGAGTAACTACGTAATTGGCCCACTTTAAATTCGAGGGAAATTTGAACGCTTCTGTTACAAGATAAAGTCAATTCCGGTATTCAAAATCTCCCAGATATTGAAAATGTGTGGTACCAAGATGGTTGTTTATATTGAAATCAGTAGCTTTCACACGAGACGAGATAAGGCGAGAATTTCAAAAATCTCGTCTCGGTCTCTTGAGAAAAAAAAAAGTCTCGTTATTGCTAGAACATATTTCTAAGCTGGTACAAAACGAGGTAATTATTAATTCTATTTTTCATATTTTTTTGATATTAATTTTTTGTACTTTGTTATTAGTTAATAAAAATTACCAATAATATTTTGCGAAATATTCATTTATAAACTCCTTGATAAACAAAGACTCATCCGAGTCATAACATTTTATTAACTTAGATTATTGACAGTTTTTCTAATGTATAAAACACTTCGAAAACCTTATTAAAAAAAGTTTGATATTTTAAAGAATTTATTGATATAAAATGTTCTAAATCAACAATTGTGGAATATAAAGAATTTTATTCTTATTTTTGGCACATCATTATTATTATTATGAAAATTAAACTTCGGAAATGATATTAACAGATATTAATCAAATAAGAAAAAAATTTATTTTGGGGAAGAAACATATGAAAAAAAAATAAACAAGGATGTCAGAAATTTAAAAAAAAAGAACGTCGGAGGAATTTATCGAAAGATTTTTTTTGGAAAATGTAAACAAGGCTGATTAATGTGATGGGGATGATTTAAAATGAAGTATCGTCAACAGAAGCACTTTGGGAGGAATTTTGAATAAAGGTTGAGGAAATAAATAAACGAAGATGATTTGAAGAAGGAAAAGTGATACAAGATTTGCAGGTGAATTTTGTCGGATAAGTCTAAAGAAGAAGAAGTGAACAGGATTTAAAATTTATTTATATGTGTGGTTTTTCTTTTGTAATGTTTATTATTTTTTTATTTTTTTATAGATCCCACCCCAAAATTGAGATTTGTTTATTAGTATATCAGTAAATATATAATTTGTTTGTACCAATCGACATTTATAGAAAAAAATTAAATATATTTCAGAAAATTAATTGATGATTTAAGGTACTCTAATTGTAATAAATGTATGTGGATTGAATAATTAATAATTGCCCTTCAAATTTTAATATTTTTATAACTTAATTTACCTAAAAGTTGATTATTAATAAAACGATATATTATTGTAAAAAAAGAAAAAATAAAATTAAATAAAGAAAAGACCAATTGTGCTTTATGGAATATGCCCACACACACACTACTATTATCGAAATTGTTCAAATTTTAATTATGTTAAATTACCTGTTCAGAAAACATATCAGTCAACTTTTTTTGAGCTGATAACATTGATTTTTGAATCGAAGTAGATGTGCTATAAACTTCTTCGTAGGCGTTCGGATGAGCAGTTAATAATTGTCTTTTCTGCTAATTATTTTTCTTATTCTAGATATTTGACATACTAAACATATTGCTTTTTTCTCATCTTTAATTATTTCAAATTAAAATTTTTTCGTAAATATATCGTCACCTATGCAGACCTTTTTTTTATTATAAAAAAATGAAATTTTCATACTGCTTGCTAGTTTATTTTTCTCGGAAATTCAGAAAAAAAATCTGAAGAAATATGAACGACACCAGAAACGAGACTCTTGTCTCGGTAACGCCTAAAGAATTTTCAAAAGGGTCTCGTCTCGCTCTCGTATCGGTTTTACGAGACGAGATGAGACGAGAAAATTATCGTTTTCGTGTGAAGCCCTAGAAATCAGTCTGAGAAATGTATTAACAATTATTTTGCGGGTCGCATTTGGAAAGGAATAATGAATTTCAAGTGGCCTACCAGTTCTTTAGATTGGTCACCTATAAACTTGGGGATACGTTAAAAGTAGCATTTAACATTAATATTTCGTCTTGTAAACGAATGGAATTTGTCTGAGCGTTATTTGTATTTTTATTATTTTAAAATTCTAGGAATTCTAGTTTGTTTATTTTTAGAATTTCTTATATTTTATGAAAATTTGTTTATTAGTTTTATTTAAAATATTTTTAGAAGAACGCTGTTTTTCGTGTCATAATAATGTTTGGTATTTTTTTTTGAATGAATAAATGATTAATTGATTTAGTCGGTGTAATATCAAATAAAAATTGACGATACCCTCCGATTAATCATTACTAAACCTTTTTGCGTTACTTCTTTTCATTACATTCGCGAAACTCGAATAATCTCGTCATTTTAATTTCATGCTTGAATTTTTCGTCTTAGGTTGTTTTCATTGTTCAAGTCAAATCTGTCTTTATCAAAAAAAGTATAAATCGTAATTTCAATCTCCTTCCGTCCCAAAACATAACTTCAGAGTTAAAATTCCTTTACTTCTGTAGCTTTTCTGCCCTATATCCATTTGTTAATATATCGAATTGGTAAAAGGAAAATGTAAAAATCTCCTAAGATAATCGCCCAGAATCTTTGTTCCGATCTCTAAAAAATTCGTTACTTCTCTCTTATCCGATAGGGTCTACAAAATTTTAAACTAAATAGTAACATAGATCGTAATTCAGGATCAATGAAGTTGTATTTAAATAAATAGTCATTCATAAAAATGAAATATTTATATTAGAATTTTTAGACTACTATGGATAAATATTTTGAATATCTGGCATAGTTTCGACATATAACTTTTAAATGTTTCTAAGTAGAAATGATAATAGTTTTTCTTTTAGTTTTCAATTTCTTATTGAGGTTTTTGCTGCTGGTAATTTGTTTTAAATTTTAGAACCCCAATATTAATGATATTTAACAACGCACTATAGATGTTTATTGGCATAAAACTGAGCTGTAGCAAAATTGATATTGGAAAAAAGAACAATTCTTTATATATAGATATTCACAGAGATAAGACATCATACTAAAAACGGTCGAAATTTTTTCGGGGAACCTTCAAGCGTAAATATTCGTTAAAATTCGGATATCGAAAAAAATCATGAATACATTTTTCGTTTCCATACAACTTCGTTGTATTCGGAGTAGTAAGAAGGAATCGATCTGCAGTTTATACAAAGTTAATGACAGGATAGAGCCCATCTGTCAACATTACTTGAAAGCATACCAAAACTTACCCCTTATTTTCTTTAACTGCCAAATTGAAAATTTTTAATATGAATCTTTATACTAGCCTTAAAGATTAATATCAATTTTATTGATAACGAATATAATTAATGTTTAAAAACACATATTTACACAATTGCTTGTAAAATATAAATTTTAAAATTAATAAGAAGATAAAGAAATCATGTCACGTAAATATTTAAAATTGATATTATATAGGGGTTAAGTTTAGGACAATTAAATTATAAAAATATATTATGTAATGTTTCGGAGCAGAGTGTATTCTTGTTTATTTACTTAGCATCAAAACAATAAGCAAAAACATAAATGTTCGAGTTTGAAAGCATGTGCTAATTTTAAAAATCACCTGCTAATCTATTTTCAGGAACTTTATTATGTTATTGTAATTCAGCTGGCTTATTTATAATAAAAAAATACCTACATATAAATAATTTTTTATAGTCGTAAAAAACGATACATTCAAGCACTTGTAACTGAAATATTTTCCAATACTTTGTTTACATTAAACATTATGAGTGATCCCTAGAAGCCAACACTTATGCAGAGTAGGGACGGCTATTAGTATTATTTGCCGTATGACTCCGAGGCGACTTACTGATGATTGATTCGCTATTTGCTTATAGGTGTAGGAAACTCTAAAACCTGACCATTATCATCGGAACGGCGGGTGACACAGAGGGATTGAAAATGTAGCCTCCGCGTAAAACATTATTTAAATTAATATCTAACGCGGTTTACCTAATCGAGCCAATATTTTACAATGGAACATTAAACTTCACTGCAAGAAACCACATTAACGTACCACCTAAACAGCCATAAATAAATGTCCGATTGCCAACGATCTGCGCCACTAAGACCGATTATATCATCAGTAAACATCTAAATCATCATCTGATTTGATTATATGCTGGTCCAAGATCTAGTTTTGTGTTTAGGCACATAAACCAAAATTTTCTTTATATAAAGATTTTTTTTATAAATTTATGTATTTGGAAGATAAAGATTAATCGTACAATCCTTTTAGAAGTAAAGTGCAGCTAACGGTATGTTGAAAATCCAAAAGGTATTTCTGTAGGTACTATTTAGCAAAATTAACTGCTGAAAAGAAACAAATTCATAACTTTATTACTTCCCGTTGATATTTCTGCAATTAGTCGATTTAATGTTGGTGTTAAAAGTTCACCTTATATAAAAACTTATAGATTTATCTATTTATTTGATGCAAAATCCCTACAGATTATTTTTTGTAATATGAGTATACGTCCCGTTACGCAAGATTTATCTATTTATTTGATGCAAAATCCCTACAGATTATTTTTTGTAATATGAGTATACGTCCCGTTACGCACAGATAAAATAAAAATTCTATTCAGTACATTTTATCGCTTCGGCCAAATTTTATTTAAAATAATTATTGTCCAAGTTTTAACTGTAATCATTCTGTAAATTATGCGTAGAATAGACAACATTCATGTGGGTGGGTGCAGAAAAAATATTTTATATTTTTACTTTGCACATTCTTCTCTGAAATTTTTCAATTCTTAGAAAAGGTTAACGTATTTAAAAATTTTTACATTTAGTCGATATTGTTCTACATAATGCCTTATCTCTTTTTTTTAAATATTAATTTGATGTTTATTGTTGACCAGAGTGTACGGAAAGGAGAAGATATAACTAACAAACTAATAACATTGTTATATAAATAATGTTACATTTTTTACGCATTATTCTAATAGTCGGTATTAAAATTACATTTCTCATTAATATTTTTCGTTTTTTACATTATTTTATTAGATGATTCTGACAGTTAGTGCGTATAATAATAAAATGACGGCCCATCTAATAAAATAATGCAGGAATGGAAAAAAAGAAAAATATTATTGCACAAAAATGTAATTTGAAATTTACCATAAGAATATTGTGCAATTAATACAATATTAATGCACAAATAATAATATTTATTTTGGAATTTTTTGCTAAAATATAAAATAGTATTCTAAATAACTGTTTACTGTAATCCGTTACAAAAGGAACTAATTCGTTCCCAACTCTGACTGGAAGTAATTGAATGAACGTGTAGGCGATACATGATAAACATAATACAACATAGTTAGGGTTGTTCATTTTCCTTTGACGTATAACAGGCTAAACGCAGTTTGGGATAATTGCAATTATTTCGTAACCTACCTGAAGCAAGTATACAATTCATAATAAAAAGGGTTGCTCAACTTATAAAATTGAGCAAAACCAATTTAAAGCATTACATAAGCGAAAGTTCCTATAGAATCCTTGGTTAGATTACATGAAACACACGTAATATTCAATAAGAATATTTAATTACGTGAATATAAATAAATTTAAAAAAAATATGAATTTGAAGGAGAATACGTATATGAAAAGGGGTTGACTACCAGTACACCGAAAACCTTTAGAACGGCCCTCTCCCAATAGACCGAACTGTTAAATAACTATTTTTATCTATTTCAATAAAAAGGTCTTGACTGGTCAAATATAATTTGTGTATTAAAAAAAAGAATAGTTAACATAATATGGTCAATCCAGGGATGATGAAGGATTTAATCAGTTAATTGAGGAACTATAATTAATGTTTAGCTACGTTGTTTATATTAGGAATGAGTATTTATTATGTTTTTCTAAAATCAATTTGTCAATAAGCCTAGTGTAATTGTGATTAATGCGCTGAAAAACTATATATTAAAAAAAGTTAAAAAGTTCCAATATATTTATTTTATGATTATAATTTAAAAAATATATTCTAACTCACAGATTTAACAAAGGTCATCTAGTTTTCAAGAGATAACCAATATCATATTTTTAACACGTGTATAAAAACTATGATTGTTTCTGTTACATAAATATCACATGACTACTATTATTAAAGTAATCAATTAAAAAAAAACAAAATAAATGGTTCGTTAGAATGTTTTAAAAGGATTCATTTTGTGGACAGAAGAACGATTTAAGCTGTTAAAGATATCATGATTTAAGATATGATGGGAACATAAACGAAGACTACAATAAAATTAATTTTTTTATAAAAATTAAAATATTATGAAAAAACAAAAGTGTGTAAAAATATAGGACGTTCCATTTAAATTACTAAACGACAGTCTGCTACATTTGGAAATTTTTGCATTTTTAAGTAATTTAAAGTAGAAGTTTGGTACATTTTTGTAAATTGATTAATTTAAAATTGAAATACTATAGCGAATATTATTGAGATTAATTACGAAGGTAACCTCCCTTTTTGACCAATTCTATGCTTTCATTTTATCAGATTTTAAATAATCAGTTGGTTTTAAAAGAAATAAGGATGATATTTGTTTTTTGTGATTTTATTTGTAGACAAATTTAATTAGAATCTGGCAAAAGAATTGACCTTTATATATAAACACATTATCAATATATTTTATTTAGATCGTTCAACCTGCTGACGATATTTTACACTATAATTTAACACTATTAACTATAAAAGAGATGCTTACCTTCTAAAGGTGAGCCCACCTGGACTTTCTGCTACAATTAGTTGTTTACTCCTATCCTATAAAAATACATAATACGTTAAAAAATTCTGTAACTTACCTAATAAGTGTAGGATTCGATTTTAAAATGGCGTGGGATTGTTGCGACACGGCATTAGAATAAATTTATTTCAATGTTACTAAGATCCTGAATTGTTAGTTGAAGGACCTTTTATAAACGAACGAATGATGGAAAGCGAAACCAATTTTGGTAAGAAGATTCTTTCTCCAGTATGGGTGGAGTGGATCTCCAATATTTACGAAAAGTCATGATTTAAAAGTAAACAAATACAATTT
This sequence comes from Neocrepidodera transversa, assembly GCA_963243735.1. Lineage (NCBI taxonomy): Eukaryota > Metazoa > Arthropoda > Insecta > Coleoptera > Chrysomelidae > Neocrepidodera > Neocrepidodera transversa. The sequence goes on from OY725339.1 coordinate 14,989,331, forward strand.
TATTAAATTGTGAATTAGAGGCAATTTCGTTATTTGCTTTTCGCTTAAAGCTGCTCTTGTTATATAGGGTATTTCATTGGGAAACGGGAATATGTTAATGATGACTAACGTTAAAAAATATGTTTAACCAGTTAAGAATGCTAGATAGCATTGCTATACTTATGGTAAATTAAAAAAATATATATTTATGATTAAAATGTAAATTATATTAAAATTAATTTTTTCACCGCCATTTTCTCCATGTTCCTGAAGAGATACACAGATAATGTTTCAGACTCTGCTAGCAAAAAATAGACGGTAGACTACTAAATTCAACTAATTTTCTAGAAAAAACGTAAAATCTGAATGCAGGAATTTCACGTTTCTAAACAATTTAACTTCAGCAAGCAGGTCTAACCACCTAACGATTAGGTCACCCACGTATTTGTGCCAACAGAGCAACTGTTTCCCGGAGTCCTTGTTGGAGTGGATTTGATTTTCAATTAAAATGTCTGTCTATAGAACCAAAGGATTTAAATTTACTTTGATTCATTGACATCTGAAAATAACTTCAGCTACAAAATCCGCTGTCATAAAGGAAGATCATAGTTTTATGATGTTTTTTTTCTTTCTTTAATATAAGTAAATAATATATAGGGTGTTTCGCAAAGAATACAAAATTTAATGGTAGCTAGCGGACATTGTGCTGAGTCAAAAAAAAAACGCCGATATACTTTACTGCCCTATTTCTCTGACATTTCTCATCTCATTTAATAAAATGTGGCACAAGCTATTTAGACCTGCAGTCAGTATCACAATTTTAAAAACATCGAAAAATTGTATAAAGATTAAGTGTATTTGTAAGGGTATGTACACCAAATACTACAGTAAAAATATACATTAAAATTTTTAAGCACCTATTATAAAATTTCTATTTTATCTAGTAATCTAAATGGGTTTACTAGTTAAAAAAATTAAAATTTTCATCTAATAATTTTTAAATTTGTTGTCAATATTTTTTATACTTTTTTTTTAAATATAAATATAAAGGGTAACTATGCTTCTTGATATACTAAAATGTAGGACATGGATAATAAGCATTTTTTTCAATGTTTTTTAAACTTTTCCTTGCACGAATTTCTTGATATTAAATTAATGTAACAAGTTCTAATAATAATTATTTTTAAGCTTTCTACTAAGAAACTATAAAAATATGACATGAAACATTTTTTACAGACACTTTGCAGAGGAAAATAAAATTGACGATAAATAAACGATAAAACTGGCATGGAGTCATGCGAAATTGAGACGCCATCTAAAATTTTAAAATTACCTAAGCAAAAATATATTTACTTAAAAAGTAAGATATGAAAAAGTATGTGGCCGCTCTTTTTTGAGCACAAGGACTACCAATTTAAAGCTGGAACTTTTCTTTTCAAAACATATCTTGTTAAAATGAACACAATAATTTCGATGAAAAAAAAACTATAGATTTAGAAATGTACTTACTACAAAAACAAGCAGTTTAAAAATCCTCTTTCTGAGCTCATCTGAATAAGATCACATTTAAAACCATTGTCGAAGTTCATGGACTGTAAAGATATTTGATTGGGTCTGTGTAGTTTGCGACTAGTGTTGAAATACAGCTAAATAGGTTTTCGCTAGAAATTTCAACACTAGATGTATTTTCGCTATATTTAGTATTTATATCCAGAAAATTATTTCGGGGGGATTTATGGGTTCAAAATCTCATATTTACCAAGTCGTTCTTAGTTTCGTTTTCAAATAATTTAATAAAAAATCTATACAAGTATAGTCTTAACTATTACAAAAAAAATTAATCGCCGATCCTTATTCGCTGCATAATTTCCTCTGTATTGATGACGTTTTGTAAATATGTTTTTTTTCGCTTATTGTTCAAAATCTTCTCTCAGGGGTACAAGTCGTAACTGGTAATGTTGCCAAAAATTTTTAAATGTTTTTAGATATTTGCAAACAGATTTTTATTATAAGTACTCTCCAAGTGCTTCTATTGCACAACTGGAAAGTCCTATATTAGGTTGTTGTCGGCATTTTGTTAGCCAGAGTTTAAATTCGGTTTTGAAAATTTCGTCTTGAATATATCAAATGAAAAACTTCACTTTAAGTGAAATTAACCCAGGAAAACATTAAAAAAATTATGAACAGGTTCCAAAGATAAAACACTAAATTTGATATCCTGAAAAAATTTGTCAATTTCACATAGTGTGTTCTGGCATGAAGCAGCCTTTGCATCACTATTTTCTCGGTGCTGCTGTAATGTGTTTCGTGGAACTTTTATTTCCTCGTTTGCAGTTTTGGGCAAATCGTGAAGTGACATTTTCACGCATATTTTCAATTTTTTTTTGACATGGTCTAAAGCGGCAACTAAGTCGCACAAAGTGGTAATGTGAATGAAAATAATACACTCAATGCAACATAAACTGAAGGCAAAAAAAGTATGTCTTGGCTTTTATTTGTCCATTGTAACTAATTTTTTCAATAAAAAAAAAAATAAACACAAAACAAAAAAAATCGATAAAACTAACAGGTATAACTGTTATAACACTTTTTTATACCAATTTTTTTATTATTATAATCCTAAGACTGGATCAAATATTATACACCAATAATTTGATATAATTCAAAAATATAAAAAAAATTATTTTTGACGGTCAACAAATCAATATCTTGTTTATTAATTTTTCGAGTAATAATTGTAAATAAAAAATTCTGGTTTATGTGACTTTAAGCATTTTTTAAGTAAATCGGCCCATTTAATAAGTGTCTCTCATTCATACATCTTCCCGATTTAGTGCACAAGAAAAAGCATACAGTAATTTAGTGGAGATTTGACGTTGTGAGGAATTCAGATTTGGTAAGTGCGAAATTCAGATTTTGTAGGTGCGAAATTGAAGTTAGCGTTGTCAGCACTACTGAATATAAATTATGATATGAAATCCGAATTAGGATTTTTTTAAGTGCACAATAGTTTTTCCACGCTCGGTTCAGTTTTAAACTTATTTTTATTATTAATGGCGTATATTCAATTAATGTAGTTATTTTCATTCCAACAAAAATTTCAGGAATGCGATCAATCCATAATGATCTCCTCTGGCTACGGGCTTGATTTAAACTATATAACCTTGATTTGTCAAATAATTTGTATTTAATTTATTTGTCTATTTTTCGCACGCAGGTGGAATAAATAAAATTTAAAGAAGTCATTATCAAAGACTAACTTTAGGACCCTTTTAAATATCCAAAACATTATTTGCAATTTGTCTATTCACATAATGAATAATCTTTAGAAATTTTATAATTGCATGTTTAATTTTGAATACATTTCTAGTTGTAATTATTACTTCTAACAATCGCCTTTTAGTTCTGCGTATTTATTTACAACCCTTGTATTTATTTTGTGTATTGTCTTGTGAATTTAAGATACTTAAGATGAATGATTCAGAAAGTGAAGGATTTATTCCAGAATTTGAGTTAGGATAATCCTGAAGTAAAAAACAAAAATGTCTCAGTTGACGCCAAGCGAATGTTATAGAATGTTTATAATAGTAATATTTATGTTATTTTTTTTAAATATTTGTAAATTAAAGCACGTCGTCTATACTATGCTTTAAGTTAACATTTTAACTGGCCTCATTTGTTATCAACAAATATATATTTTTTATTCTTGGATAAGTCATTTTTGTCAGGAAAGTTATATAATTACTTTCTGTTATTATTTAATGAATACTACATAAATGTTTTCTAATATTATAACAGTTAGTAATTTTTCAGAATTTATTACGGAACTACCAATTCCCAAAGAAAACCTTGTTTTCTACAATATTATGCGAAATCTATGTCAGCTCGTTAAGATAATGGTTGTTCTCCATGTTTCCTAGACCATTTGTTAGATCTATTAGAGATTCTGTCGGGGCATGATATTTCCAAGACGTAAAATTAATATGCTGGTTATAGTATTGAAAAAATTCAATAACAATTATTGTAGAAATTATTGTCGAGACATAATTTGTGAATACTTTAAATGGTTTTTGGGCATATCTAGAAGAAACTGTTTATATAATGGTGGCGCCTTCATAAAGTATAAAAATATACAGGAAGGGCCAAGCATCGCCTTTGAATTAAAGAGCTGTTAAAGCAAAAAAAAAATTTTACTTATTATATATAGGTCAACGAACTTGAACAAGCATATAAAAAATATTCAAAAATATATATTTAATTTATTATCAGTAAAAATTGTAAATACGAATTTTAACTTTTCTTTAAGAAATATAAAATAAAAATTCTTAAATATAACAGATCATAAAAACTGCGACTTTAGTAATAATCCAAAATTAGTCTCATCCAAAATAAACACATTTTAAATGGTACCTATTTAATTTAGGAATAGAGATTTTACATATTGATGATAACTTATAAAAAAAAAACAACATAAGCATGTCTTAAAATATAACAAAAAATTCACTCATTTAAATTTGTTTGATTATTTCGATAGTAACATTGCTGTGTGAATGTTAATTTTTAAAAGTAAA